>CM060399.1:35645978-36968478 GCA_030545235.1 Helianthus tuberosus | reverse complement strand
TCGAGATATGGTTTGCAAACACGATTCATCAGATCCATAAACACTGCTGGTGCGTTCGTCAATCCAAACGGCATCGCAAGGAACTCGTAGTGCCCATAACGAGTCTTGAAGGCAGTCTTCGGTATGCTCTCCTCCAGAATCCTCAACTGATGATAGCCCGATCAAAGGTTAATCTTGGAGTAATAGCTCGATCCTTGTAACAGGTCGAATAAGTCGTCAATCCTCGGTAACGGATACCAATTCTTAACAGCGAGCTTATTCAACTCTCTATAATCAATGCACATCCGCAAGGTTCCATCCTTTTTCTTGACGAACAATACCGGAGTTCCCCAAGGCGAGAAGCTCGGCCTTATGAATCCTTTATCCAGCAACTCCTAGAGTTGTGTAGATAATTCTTGCGTCTCGGATGGCCAAGTTGATATGGTGCCTTGGCCACAGGGGCGGTGCCTGGAACCAAGTCAATATGGAACTCGACTTGTCGTTGCGGGGGTAATCCTGGTAAGTCTTCGGCGAAGACTTCAGGGAAATCCTTCACTACTGGGATGTCTTTAAGCTTTGGTTCCTCAACCTTCTTATCTACCACGTGCGCCGGGAAGGCAATGCATCCTTTTCGCAAGCATTTCTGTGCCTTCATACAGTTGATGATTCGCAGGGGCGTGTCTCTTTTCTCTCCATGGACTATGAGTGTTTCATCATTCGCAAGGGGAATGCGAATGATCTTCTCGTGACAAACGACTTCGGCTCTATTCTTGGATAGCCAATCCATGCCGACCACAACATCAAAGCTACCCAACTGGACATGCAAAAGATCGATGCTAAATCTTCGTTCACCAAGTTCTAATGTACATCCTCTAACAACTTCGCCCGATTCAATGAGTTTACCATCGGCTAGTTCTATGGAATAAGGAATATCTAATCTACTAGATTCTATTCCAAGCATACGTTTAAATTCCACAGTCATGAAACTATAATCGGCACCAGTGTCAAATAATATGGATGCAAAGTGATTGTTAACGAGAAACGTACTAGTGACCACATTGGGGTCCTCGCGGGCGTTCCTTGCTCCTATCATGAATGCTCGATCTTGAGCATTGTTTTCCTTTGGGAAATCTTTTTTGAAGTGCTCTTTACTACCACAACCAAAACATCCTTGGTTTTGCCCATTTCCATTTCTATTACAAGTACCATTGCCATTTCCGTTACCGTTCCCATTACCAGCACCATTTCTGTCTCTATTCCCATTCCTATTTCCACTTCCACTTCTTTTTCCCCAACAGTCATCGGCACGGTGCCCCAATTTTCCACACTTATCGCACTTTGGAATGCGACAAGCTCCATCATGGTGAGGCTTGCACTTGTTACATTTAGGCATGGTTCTCTGGTATCCTCTAGTAGCAGTGTCATTCGCAGCTGCAAATGTTCTTGTCTCCTTGGGTGGATTGGGGTCACGCTTCTTGTTGTTGGAACCCTTGTTATTGTTACGTCTCGCTTGATTCAAATTCGAATGTTTCCATTTCTTATCACCAGACGACTCAGCATACGTCTCGGTTTTCTCGGTAGTCTTCAACGATAATTTTTTCATGCGAACAGCATCCACAGTAAGGCTGACAGCCAGAGTAACAACCTGAGTGATTGTTGTGGGTTCTGCCGCGGTCACCAAACTACGAAACTCCGGGGCCAATCCCCAGATGTAGCGCTCAATGCGCTTAAATTCAGGAGTCACCAGATAGGGGATCACTCTCGAGAGATCATGGAATCTTTGAGTATAACCAACAATGTCCACACCAACCATGGACGGATTCCAAAACTCAGTCTCCAGCTTTTGAAGTTTGACGTTGGGTTGAGTTGCTGAACGATTATGATTGTGAGATCAAGTACCATCCTTGAAAGGAGAACGTAGTAGCGGACACCTTGAGTTGAAAGGAAAAGGGTTAAAACGTTAAGAGTTTAGCTTTGGAGATGACGATTCGGACGAATCTCACTTCCCGCATTCATGACGCACAACAAGAAGCACTCAAAGATGAAAGCCTTAAAGCTGAATATCTCTGAGGTATGGAGAAGCAATTGGTGCTAAACGAAGAAGGAACCTTATACTTTATGGGACGCATTTGGGTTCCGCTCTTTAAGTGCAGCTCTCGTTGGGTAACTATACTTTATCAGTTCTGGTCAAGTCCGAAGTCAAGAAAAGTCAAGATACAATGTATTCGAACATATATGTTAAAAGCCTAACAGATTTGGACTGGATTATGTGTTATGTTTTCCGAAATGGTGGTCATGGTTTGTCACGACTAAGGGTTTGGCCCTAGCCTATATATATGGGGTATAGGTTAATATTGGGGATCATCCATTACATTCATTCATCTCAGTGAGAATGGGTCAGGGTGATCAGCTTCGTGCAACCTCTCACAAACCCTAGCATTTCCTCAACAGTGTGTGCACATTTCTAGAGAGAGAGTGACTATTTGTTAGTAAGAGAAAGCTCGGTTTAGATCTTTGTGATCTAAACCAGCTTGTAGATGATGTATACTCTTTTGGTTTGTAATCTGTGATGACTGATTCAATAATAAAGTGTTTCATCTTCTACATCTTTCTATCTTTCATGTTTATGATTGTTCTTCATTTCTTGAATCAAGTGCAATGTTGATATTCGTCAACGATCCGACCTTACAAGTGGTATCAGAGCGTGGTTACCGATTTGGAATGGTCTAACCGCCTTTCGAATCACCATTGCTCTTGATTTGATGTTTGTTTCCGCCAAACATCATGGAGATGTGAAGATTTGGCAGAAAAATTGAAGTTTTTGAAGATGTTCGTCGTTTGAGAAGTTTTCTTCTTTTCCAAGATTGTTTCAGATCTGTGTTTTGATCCAAAAAGGTATTGTGCGTATTTAATTTTGTGTTAGAAGTTTGGATGTGCGTATTTGTTGTTCTGATGACTAGTGTGAAGTCACACTGGTGAGAACTTGTGGTATGAGACCTTGTTTTTATTCCTGAGAACTTATTCATGAGACCTTATCATGAGACCTTGTTTCATGAGACCTTGTTTTATTCTTGAGAACTTATTCATGAGACCTTGTTTCATGAGACCTTGTTTTATTCCTGAGAACTTAGTCATGAGACCTTGTTTTTGTTTATGAGAACTTGTTTTTTATTCATGAGACCTTGTTTTCATAAGACCTTGTTTTCATGAGACCTTGTTTTTATTCATGAAAACTTATTCATGAGAACTTGTGCATTTATTTCTCTATCAGACCTTGTTTGTGCGCTTTTCCAACTTACCATTCTTTCTCATCAAACTTCTGCCCGTTAAGACCCTCTACCGCTTTTGCAGCATCATCATCATTCTCAAAGTTAATGAAACCAAAACCTTTCGACTTCCCATCTACATCCTTCATTACAACAGCACTCGTGATTGTTCCATATTCACTGAACGCCTTGGTTAAATCATCATCAGTTGTTGATTCAGAAAGGTTTTTAACAAAGACGTTAGTGAATTTGGCCTTATCAACAGCCTGTTCTCTTTCTTGCTTGTGCAAGACGGGACCCACGTATACTTGTTTGTCGTTCAGAAGCATGCTATTAAGTTTCTCGATAGCTTATTGTGCGGATTCTTCACTGTCGTACTGCACAAACCCATAGCCTTTTGACTGACCGGTTGAATCGGTAGCTATCTTGCAAGAGAGAATATTCCCGAATGTGGAAAAGGTATCGTGTAGCGCCTTTTGGTCAATTGCCTTGTCCAAATTCTTGATAAAAATATTTCCAGAACCACTTTTGCGCGCACTGGGATCACGATGAGAATACATAATCTTGATCGACTTCCCATTAACAGGTGTGAAGTTCAGCACCTCAATAGCTCTTGCAGCATCTTGTGGATTGACATAGTTGACGTAGGAAAAACCAAGAGAGCGTCGAGTAGACAAATCCCTACAAACCCTAACCGAAACCACCTGCCCTATCTGATTAAACAAATCATACAACTGGGAATCCGTAACACTCAAATCTAAATCCCCCACATACAACGACACCGTCACAACCTGCTGAGCACCACCACTACCGTTAACCGCCTGAGCTTGACTAACCTGCGCCACCATCTCAAAACCCTAACAGATTTTCCTTTTTTTCCAAATTTTTCACTTTTTTTTTTTTTTTTTGCTTTTTTAACCTCCCTCTCCCCTTCTTATTGATATATAGAAGGGAATTAGATAAATTCAAGTCGAAACAGCAGAAACCCTAGGATTTTTTTGGGTTTTTTTGGGTTTTTTTGTGGATGATTGATATTTGTTTTGTTTTTGGAAATGGATATAGAAAGAGGAGAGGGTAGGGTAGTAGATAGGGATAGATTGGTCGGAGTACGACCGGAGAACGGAAGATCACCGCTAGGTTACGGCAGCGAGAAAGTGTATGCAAATGGAGAGAAAGTGCAGCTCTAGTCGGGTAACTGTGCTTTATTAGTTCTGGTCAAGTCCGAAGTCAAGAAAAGTCAAGATACATTGTATTCGGACATATATGTTAAAAGCCTAACAGATTTGGACAGGATTATGTGTTATGTTGTCCGAAATTGTGGTCATGGTTTGTCACGACTAAGGGTATACCCCATATATATAGGCTAGGGCCAAACCCTTAGTCGTGACAAACCATGACCACAATTTCAGACAACATAACACATAATCCAGTCCAAATCTGTTAGGGTTTTAACATATATGTCCGAATACACTATATCTTGACTTTTCTTGACTTCAGACTTGACCAGAACAGATAAAGCACAGTTACCCGACGAGAGCTGCACTTACAGACTCCCCCTTAACTGTTGCTATCAGTTCTGTGTTAGCATCGAAAATATTCAGTCACCGGATACTGCGCTTACAGACTCCCCCTTGACTGATGATATTATGCCTGCTTTCTATTTTGGCTCAGACTTGATCTTTCCAGCAGAGCACAACGATCTTCAACCCTTCTAATTAAAGACTTGCTGACGATCACTTAAATGGCCACTTTGTGAAACCTGAAGCATCCAACATCAAACACTGTAGATCCTCCCCCTCAAACTACTCCCGAATCAAGTTAACGCGAACCAGCCTACCACCAAAATGTAAGAATATCGCTCGAAACCATAATCTTCAAACCTAACCAGCAGTAGAAAGAGACATTGGATTTCCAATCCCCAACCTTGAACACTTCAAACTTTACAAAGAAATAAAGTTCAGTTCGATAAGTTAATAACAAACTGAACTTTGTAAAAGTACGTCCACCATCTTTATCAAAATCTGCAACCCTTTATGTATGATCTCATCTCGACATGAATCTTCATGAATCAATCTCCTATTTTCACGAATCCACTGAAACCCCCGGTGGCTTTCATTTCCGATCTTCCCCTTATCAAGAAGCACCACATTATTTCGAGAACCGACTAGCAATCATCTTGGAAGAGAGAACAAGAAACTAATCATCTCTACTCTAAACAACAACTAATAACGTTGAATCTTTAACTAGTCGTCAACCGAGAATCCAACTTCATCACGTCCATACTTGATTGAAAACACGAACATACTTGACAAAACTCCATCACACTCGAGTCTTTTTACGGACAAGCTGTCAAAGTCCAACCAAGTCACGATAATAGTCTAAGATTATCCCAAAACTCAAGTAAGGACCAAATCCGGACTCCGAGAATCTTAAATAGAACACCATGGACCACCATTTCAGCTTCTCATCCTCTCACTTGATCCGGAAAACGTAAGTACACTGTAACTTTCCAGTAATCCAAAACTGACTTCAAATTTCCAAATTACACAACATTCTAACTTTTGCGAATCATCCGGTACCCCCGGTAACCTGGCATAGCTAGAAAAACTCGGAATATCCACAAATCGAAACCCCCGAACTACAAAAACTTCAAAACTTAACTAAAAATCCGGTACCCCTGGTAACCCGGAATTCTAGAAAGTTCGGAACTTGTAAAACCCGAAATCTTTTGAAATCGTGGTTCAGATAAATCAAAACCGAACAGTATTTCATAATACAAAGACATTCAGATCAAGCAACGAAATTCCGAATATAACTCATAAATTCGGATTTCAAAGGAGTGAAGAAATTCGGACAACAGAAAGAGAATGAAGAAATCATGACAAACGCTTAAACTCGCACTAAGAGAGAATAAGTACTGTCAAACACTAAGTTCATCAAGTTCAACCAAGAATCCCCAATTTTGCTAACACCCAAACCTTTGAAGATGAAAATACTCTGAAATTTTAATCACAAAGATTCAAAAATTAGATAGATTTGGAGACCGTTGGGTGTGTCGCCGTTGGGGTGATGTCGAAACTGTGGGTTTTGAAATTGTTGAGAATAACAAACTCTGATGCTTGTTTATATATATAAACAAGTACGCACGAAACCACAAGGTCTGATGAAAAAATTCATACCCTAACTTTTAACAAGTGCTGACGGGTTATCAATTGATTAAGGTCGCACACGATGTTATAAGAAACCACAAGGTCTGATGAACAAATTCAGACCCTAAGTTTTAACAAGTGTTGATGGGTTATCAATTGATTAAGGTCGCACGATGTTATAAGAAACCACAAGGTCTGATGAACAAAAAAAACAAGTTCTGATGAAAATAATAAGGTCTGATGAAAAAAACAAGTTCTGTGGAAAAAAAAACAAGGACTGATAGAGAAATAAATGCACAAGTTCTCATGACAAGGTCTCATGAATAAGTTCTCATGAATAAAAACAAGGTCTCATGAAAACAAGGTCTTATGAAAACAAGGTCTCATGAATAAAAAACAAGTTCTCATAAACAAAAACAAGGTCTCATGACTAAGTTCTCAGGAATAAAACAAGGTCTCATGAATAAGTTCTCAGGAATAAAACAAGGACTCATGAAACAAGGTCTCATGAATAAGTTCTCATGACAAGGTCTCATGAATAAGTTCTCAGGAATAAAAACAAGGTCTCATACCACAAGTTCTCACCAGTGTGACTTCACACTAGTCATCAGAACAACAAATACGCACAGCCAAACTTCTAACACAAAATTAAGTACGCACAATACCTTTTTGGATCAAAACACAGATCTGAAACAATCTTGGAAAAGAAGAAAACTTCTCAAACGATGAACATCTTCAAAAACTTTAATTTTTCTGCAAAATCTTCACATCTCCATGATGTTTGGTGGAAACAAACATCAAATCAAGAGCAATGGTGATTCGGAAGGCGGTTAGACCATTCCAAATCGGTAACCACGCTCTGATACCACTTGTATGGTCGTCTTCCTTCAACCAACAAACGAACCGGACTGATCGAACACACACGCGATGTGCGGAAACCACCGCGTGCCTCGTACCGCAACGTAGAGCACGTATAGAAGGTGTAGAAGATGAGAACCGTGAATACACAAAGTATGCACAATCAACAATCACACAGATTGAATAATGAACACAAAGCTAGGGTTTGTTTGCACAAGAAGTTTTCTCCAAAAATTTCACTGTTTCGTTGAATGTGTTGTTGCGTACAAGACACTAAGAATATATACACACCTAAGTTCGCACAACATTACAATGAAACTCTTAGTACTTAACAAATAAGTACTCACCACTAAAAGGAAAACCACAAGTTCTCACACTAAGGTCTCACCATATAAAACCACAAGTTCTCACCATATAAAACACAAGTTCTCATTAGACACTTTCACATAATTGCAAGATTAGTCCTTCAATGTTGAAACTTCAGCAGTATCCAGCATTTATCAAATTTTGGTGCACTTACAGACTCCCCCTTGATATATGCGGGATCTGCAAATCTTCAACGAGTCTTCGAGAAGCCGTTTCCCGCATTTATCATCCTGAAGTGCATTTACAGACTCCCCCTTGATATATGCGGGTTCTGCAGATCTTCATCAAATCTTCGAGAAACCGCTTCCTGCTCCAGTCTTGTTCTTCACAAAGCATCGAACAGCTCGAGCACACCAAAAAGCAAATTTCCTGTTTTCTTTCAGATAATCTAAACTAGCTTGCCAAACTCAAAACTTCATTAGAAACCATTAAAGCCTAAATGAATTTCAAAACCAATAATGTTAACATATTTAAGCTCAAAAAATTTTAAGTAACACATACTTAAAAAAATATTTTAACCAACTTGGAACATGGTTTCCCACATGGACAACACACACTTAGACAAACTTAGCAAGACCAAATGTTTTTATTACAAGACTTATTTTAAATTACCTCACCGGGTTAATTTTAATCCGTTTTCAAAATTGTAAAACCCTTTTGAGTATCGTTAAAAATATAAAGCCCACACATGGAAACGAGAAACAAAATCTTTTTGTATTTTTCGAACTTTATATTAAAACACACCGAAAATCTTTTTGTAATTTTTTTTTTTAAATTTGAAACGGAAAAGAACCGTAATTATTTACATGCATTATCTTTTTGTGAAAACGCGGACAAGAAGATCATATCGGCTTATTTGTCAAAATCAATCACAGTTATATCCATTTAACGATTTTAAGCACATAGAATGATAATAACAGTTCAAGATGTTTAACGATATACTTGTCCACTTAAGCTTTAGCACGTGTTCGAACACTATTTTCAAGATATGCAATTAAGTGTCTTATTAACTGATATAACTGTGTTCCCCACCTCAGAATAAACTCCCGTATCAAGACTACCAAAAATTACAACTTACAGGTGAATGTATCCAACTATTATCTGTATCCGGCTAAAATTGCGAAACCTTGAGAGCTCAAGTTAGTGCCACCGCACCGACAGAGAGATGAAGGATCAACTTTAGGTGGTGTATCAACGTTTTAGTATCTTTTGCTGCACTTTGGCATTTTTTTATGTACCCGGTGGTAACATATATTTTCTGTTGTTCACCCGGTGGTGACAAGCTTTGAACAGATCATCCAGTGATGACTGTTAGGCAGAAAAGAAATCCACCCGGAGGTTTTACGCACAAACGAAGCGCTTAGCAAAACATTATACGAGGTCTAGGCCATTGCTCACGCAATATCAGAAGACCAAGTATAAGACCCCAGAAAATAATCAGATATAAAGACCTAGTATCTCAGAATTTTGGTAATCTCTCAAACGAAATTACGGTACCAAGACCATATATCCGAGAGAAGTTACACACAAGTTACGCAGTTCGTTATCTTTATATACCAAAAACAGGTTCTTATTAACGCGTAAAACCTATCGTTACAACATATAATGAAGTTGTCAACAGTTTAGGTTTAATTTTTTAAGATACCCCGTAAAAGATATGACAACCGATGTATCATCATTTCTTCTCACAATCAACGCGTCTTCAAATTTTTCATTTTCTAATGTTTTTGGATTTTTATAAAAAAATGCTACAACTAAGTAAAATCTTTTTGGATTTTTGTGTTTTACGAAAAGCAGTAACCTGTACAAAGGAACGGAAAAACAAAGTTTCCATGAGGGCTTATGCAACCATCCTACTCAGGGTTTATCATCCCGATCATTCGGACTAAGTTCTCGAACCTCGTCCGATCAAATGTCTTTGTAAACAGGTCTGCATAGTTGTCTAAGGTGTCAACTCTAACTACATCAATTAAACCATTTTCAGCACAATCACGTATAAAATGATGCCTAACATCTATATGTTTAGTACGTGAATGGTGTACTGGGTCATTTGTTATTGAAATAGTTGAGTTATTATCTACCATAATAGGGGTTTGTGTATAATTCAATCTGTAATCCCATAATTGCTGTTGGATCCACAAGACTTGAGCACAGCAGCTCGAAGTGGAGATATATTCTGGTTCACATGTGGACATCGACACTGATTGTTACTTTTTGCATTGCCAGGACATCAGAGGGCTTCCAAGTATGTAAGCACCACCAGAGGTTGACTTCCTGTTGATTGGGCACCCGCCAAAAACCGCATCAGCATATGCTATCAAGTCCAAGCCTCCCTCGACTGGATACCACAATCCAAGTCTTGGTTTGCCTTTAAGATAGCGAAAAATCCGTTTGACGGCTTTCAAATGCGATTCTCTTGGATTAGCTTGGTACCTAGCACATAAACACACCGAAAACATTATGTCGGGTCGAGATGCAGTAAGATACATTAAAGAACCAATCATTGCACGATAAACCGAAGGATCCACTTCAGGATCTTTTTCCTTTTCATCTGACAGCTTGTGATTGGTAGGCAACGAAGTTTCGTAAGGCAGAGTGTCTTCCATGTTGAATCTCTTGAGGATCTCGTGGACGTACTTCGTCTGATGAATATACATGCCATTCACTTCTTGATCCCCTTGCAACCTGAGGAAAAACTTCAGCTCACCCATCGCACTCATCTCAAACTTCAATTTCATCACATGTTCGAATTCCCGACAAAGCTCTTTATTTGAAGAACCAAAAATAATGTCACCGACATATATTTGCACAATCAGGAAATCTCCCCCTTTCTTTAAGATGAAGTGAGTGAAATCTATTGCACCACAAATGAATCCGTTTGCCAACAAATCATCGACATATATTTGCACAATCAGGAAATCTCCCCCTTTCTTTAAGATGAAGTGAGTGGAATCTATTGCACCATGAATGAATCCGTTTGCCAACAAATGCTTTGACAACGTCTCATACCAAGCATGAGGAACCTGATGAAGACCGTATAAAGCTTTGTCCAGCAAGTACACTTTTTTCGATGACTCTGGAGCTTCAAAACCTGGCGGCTGGGAAACATACACAGTTTCTTGCAACTTCCCATAAAGAAATGCACTTTTGATGTCCAATTGATAGACTTTAATACGCATATGAGCAGCAAAGGCTAGGAACAAACGAATTGCTTCAAGACGTGCCACTGGTGCCTAAACTTCTGTGTAATCGATCCCTTCTTCCTAATTGAACCCTTGCACCACCAAACGAGTTTTATTCCTGATGACGACACCTTTGTCGTCCTTTTTACATTTAAAGACCCATTTTGTGTTGATCGCGTGCTGGCCCTTCGGAAGATCTACCAAGTTCCAAACCTTCAGCTTGTCAAACTGAGCCAACTCCTCCTGCATCGCTTCACACCACGAGCTGTCTTTCAGCGCCATGTGGTAGTTTTTCCGCTCTATCTGCGAAATAAAGCACTCGTGCTGGCTTAAGCTGTAGATCTCTTTTTCTTTGATCTCTGTGAACAAACACTGCATATCATTAAGACTTCTGCTTCGAGTCATTATTCCTTCACGCGGATCTCCGATAACATTATCAATAGGATGATTCCTATTTCTCTGAGTAACAGGAACAACTGGAACTTGCAGGTTTGTTCCGAAATTTGACTGGATCTCCCCCTCAGCAGTTGCATTACCATATGCTTGAACATTTCCCGTAGATATGCCAACATTTGGATAAGTTGAAAAATCAACAAAAAGGTCACCAATTGTATTTTGAGCAGCTTCAGAAGTAGCTACAACGTCATCATCAGAATCGCTTGAATCTGCATCATTGGAGGGTTGAGTAGCTCCGACATCATTAACATTTGATGTGCTGGCAATGTTTACTCCCTAATCACTATTTGAAGAGACATTTGTTGGAATGCTGGTACGCCAACCTGCATCCACTTCATCTTTGTTGATCAAGTGTGAGTACACTAGTTCAGTCTCATCATCTTGTGCAAGGTGATCTCGCCGTTTGAAACAGAACCTTCACCCGTGATATATCCACCCTTTTCACCCGCAAAGTTAACATAACCACCACGAATAGGTTTCAAATTTGACAAAAATTCTTTGTTCCCCGTCATATGCCTGGAACAGCCACTATCGATATACCAAATATAGATAGCTCTCTTTAGCTGTTCCTGCATTCACAAACAGGAAATTAGTTAGAGTGGGGGACCCAAGCCGTGACGGTCTTGGGTTGTCCAAATTCATCAATAAACGAAAATTCCTTGAAATAACCATCTTCATTGTTGTTTCTAACATTTCCACCTCGGTAATTGTTAGAAAGTCCACCCACAAATCGAGGATTGTGCGGAGTTTGAGAACGGTTATTGTACCCAGAATTTCCACCAAAACGATTACCAGAGTTTTGATATCCGAAGTTTTGACTATGTTGAGGTCTAAAACTTCTATCAATCCGTGGTAGCTCGTTATCATGAAACACATGTCGTTGTCCAAATGGAGGTATTATCTATAGCGGTATTCGAGGGGTTATCTTCGATGAAGCTCACAAGTCATGATACTCGATCCACCCAGGATTAGTCAAAATGTATCAGGACTTGAAAGAATACTATTGGTGGCCGAATCTCAAGAATGACGTTGTTGTTTACGTCGGAAAGTGCCTAACTTGCGCTAAGGTTAAGGCCGAGTATCAGAAACCATCAGGTCTACTTCATCAACCTGAAATTCCCGTATGGAAGTGGGAGCAAATATCGATGGATTTCATAACCAAGTTACCCAGGACCCCTAGAGGGCATGACATGATATGGGTAATAGTTGATCGATTAACCAAATCTGCACACTTCCTACCAATTCGGGAGAAAGATAGCACTGGGAAGCTTGCTAAGCTATATCTTAAGGAAATTGTGGCACATCATGGAGTGCCTATTTCGATAATATCAGACAGAGATGGACGTTTTGTATCAAGGATATGGAAATCCTTCTAAGAGGCCTTTGGATCTCAATTGGATCTAAGCACGGCCTTCCATCCGTAAACAGATGGCCTGAGCGAACGGACCATACAAACTCTTGAAGACATGCTTCGCGCATGTGTAATGGATCTAGGAGGTAGCTGGGATACTCACCTACCTTTCGTCGAGTTTTCCTATAATAACAGCTACCATACGAGCATAAAAGCCACACCGTTCGAAGCTCTATATGGCCACAAGTACCGCTCACCGTTGTGTTGTGCAGGCGCCGGAGATAAACAGTTGATTGGTCCAGAACTAGTTCAAGAAATGACCGACAAAATCATGCAGATCCGAGACCATATCAAGGCGGCTCGTGATCGACAAAAGAGCTACGCCGATTGTAGACGGAATCCTTTAGCCTTTGAGGTGGGAGACAAAGTGTTGTTGAAGGTCTCACCTTGGAAAGGTGTAGCAAGATTCGGGAAACAAGGAAAGTTGAATCCACGGTACATTAGACCGTTCATGATCTTAGAAAAGATAGGTACCATAGCATACAAACTGGAGTTATTGGAGGAACTAAATAACATACATGATACGTTCCATGTGTCAAACCTCAAAAAGAGTCCAACCCAGTAAACAGTTATCATCCTTGTGGATGAGGTACACATCGACGATAAACTCAGATTTACAGAAGAGCCTGTTGAGGTAATGGATTGGAAAATCCAGAAAACAAGGAGGAGTCGCATTAAACTTGTTAAAGTACGTTGGAACTCAAGAAACGGGCCTAAGTACACATGGGAACGCGAAGACCAGTTTAAAGCCAAGTACCCCCACCTACGCAAGAAAGCTCCTGCGAGAGATAACTCAGCTTGAATTTCGTCCCGAAATTCTTTTAACGGGGGGGGGGGGGGGGGGAGACTGTGACAACTGGCACAAAACCGGTAATTTCCATACTAATTTATTAATTATTTATTGTCTTCAATTACGTGCTTAAACGTCAACATTATGTGATTATTTGCTTTACATATGAATTCATGCATGTTTTATACTTCAAATATTTCATTGTGCATTACATTAAGCGTTGCGTCAGAAAGACTAGTAAACTCACCGGTAAGACACGCTGTGTCAGCACTTCCGCAGTAAGCAGTCAGACAATAGATTTAGGGCCTAGGAGTAGGTCCAACATCAAAAACACATTAAAACCCAAGTGTGGATACAAGGGTTAACATATACACTTTCCGGAAGCTAAAATAACCAGTAAAAGACACCCGAAATCCACTTTAAATGATGAATTCTGCAGAATTTAGCAGAAAAACAGCAAAAAATAGCATTTAAACACCAAAATACTATGCAGAATTGATTTCTTAGTGTCCAGAATAACTTGTAAAGTGTCGGGAATTAAAACTGTCACAAAAGGTGCTTCATACCTAGTAAAACTACGCAATTTACCACTTTAACAAACCGATAACCGAACGAATAATCGGACACTACCCAAAACATCAAAACTAGACTAGAAGCATTGTTTTTATGATATTAAGCAACTATTGGTGATAAAACACCTTAAAATCATAAAAACAAATAAACACACCAAGTATTACTTAAACCTTCTCGTTTACACTTTCCACCCAGAACTTCCAAAAAATTACATAATACCCCCCCCCCTCTCATGTAACAGGCCCCAAAGGGCCCCACTCCCCTTTTGAATATAATATTTGATAATGTAACCAAGATATTAAACATAATGTCCTATGGTTAAAGTTGTGTTGGAGAATTATAAAGGAAGACCTAAGGGTTGAAGAAACATATCATTTTCACAAAGTTTCAACTTCATCTCCTTCCTTCTTCCCCCACTTGCTCTCGGCCTCACTCCCACACACATACACTTTCATTTTCAACTATCTTCCAAGCAATCCAAGGTGATTTTAAGGTGTAAAAAGATGATCTAAGAAGGTGTGAAGCAAAGGAAGCTCAAGAACCACTTGTAGGAGCTTTTAACCACCTATTTTCTTCTATCTTCATCTTCATCTTTGTTGAGCCCCTTCCCTAGCCATTAGAGCTAGTAGTAAGCATGATAAACTCTATTTTACTTCATGTTAGTGTCTTGTACAAGTTTCACCATCTAAGAAACTAAACTTTAAAAGATGAAGATATGAAGATCTAACATAATCTAAAGGAAAACAAGTGATTTTAGTGATGTTTGATGTTGTGATGAAGCTGTTGATGTTGAATCTTGTGTTTATGTTTAGATCCATCATGTTAAAGCTTGATAGAAGCTTAGATCTAACAAGTGTAAGCATGGATCTTGAAAGATCCATGGTTAAACTTGAAGATGAACTTAGAAGACCATTATGTGAACTTGAAAAATGATTTTTAAAGCATGATCTTGTGTTCTTGAAGTAACTAAGTTTATGTAAAACTAACTTTTGAAACTAAACTCCATGAAAAGTTTGTTAAAGGTTCATCAAGAAGCTTGTTTATGAAAGATTCAAGTGTGTTAAGTATGGATCTTGAAAGATCTATGATGAAACATGATTTTAAACATAAAGATCTTTTAAATGAGCATAAGAATGGTTTTTGAACATGATCTTCAAGACTTTGAAACCCTAAAACTCATGGATGGTTTAGTTAGTAAGTTAAGGTTTCATAAAAAGTTTGTTTAAAATTAACAAGAACACTAGTTTTAAAAGATCCTTGTATGTGAAGTGTAGATCTAAAAGACTACACGTTTTTAACAAAAATCAAGTTCATCATATGGTTTTACATGATAAAAATTAGTGTATATTACTTGTGAAAATTGTGTAAATTGATATTTGGTGATGAAAAGAAAATAAACACATGTTTTGAAAACATGAGAAACCTCCATTTTTAGGGGAAACTACACTTAGAAAAATATAAGTTTTTTGTGAAACTTATTCCCCAAAAATTCACCCAAAAATATTTACCAAGGTTTCCTAATTTTCGTACAAGATTATAAGCTAAGAAATAATGATTTCTTCAAGTTAAATTCAATATTAAGTATGTATATTTTTAGGGAAAACATATATATTTAGTGATCACCAAATTTTGTGCTAAGTGTATACTATGTGTATTATATGTAGTAGTGTATTAGGATCATGAAAATACACTAAATACTCCCAAGGAGTATCACCAACAAAAGACACATGAAAATACATAACAAATACCTATGAATATTCATACAAAATAACCAATGAAAGGGTATATCGACAAATACAAGAAAATATATTTATATAAATATATTCCTTAACACATTTTGGACTTGGACAATTTTGGACTTAAATATACATTTGGACAAATATATAACTATTACCGAGTAATAACAATTACACAAAATCGGTGAATAATAGAAAAATAAATACATATATTTCCAAGCAAGGCAAAATATATATATTTCACACATGTCTTAAAAATATTATTTTTAAGAAATATAATTCCGGAAAGTATTAAAAATCAAAGTATTGATTTTTGGCAAATAATGTAAAATACACAAGTATTTACATAAGAATACAAGTATACTTTCCTATGTATACTTGTACAAAAATAATATTGAAAATATTATTTAACAAAATACTTATATTTATTTTTGGAAAATAATATAATTAACATATTTGGACAAGTTAAAAATATAATTATTCTTAACACCTATCGTTTGTCAAATACTACATAAACAAATATATATTTTTTGGAAGTAAAATATATATTTACAAATGAACGATATCAAATACAAATTTACGAAGATAAGAAAAACGGGCGAGACCCGACACACAAGGGCACCGCCCTCACACATGATGAATATATACAAGACAAATGTATAAACCTAAGAAAGTGACTTGTACATGGAATGTTACAAGTGTTTGCGGTGAGCTAGAGAGTAAAAGTGTTCGAGAGTGTAAGTGTAAAATTGTGTGACTTAAACTGATCCGCCCCCATCTATTTATAGTAAAGATAATGTAACAAACTATCCTAAACTTCCGGGATCCAACGAATATTCACACTCGAACGTTGAGGACCAAGTCTTTCGGGTTCAACGGCTTCCTTATAACAAATATGCCCGAGTCTTGAGGAGAAGAAGTCCTGATGACCGTTAGTAACTTACAGCCATTAACCTGCACGTGTTTAATTCACTCAACCTTAGGATATCGCCCAGGATGTTAGCAATATCCCCGTCCAGTATCCTGGTCACAAATAAACAATTAAAAGCGGGATATTAGTCAGGATATGTATACTCAGAAAATGACCCATAACAATTGTCCCCAAATATATCGGTTGGTGTACCAATCCAACGGATATATTTCAAAAGTCTTATCCCATAATTCAAGGCATTTAAAACTAAGCGACGGTCGAGATCACATCGTAACCTCCAACACGCTTTTTGCTCAATGGAGATCCATAATGCCCCTATATCTTCTCTCTTCTTGTTTGAAAAGCAGATATCTTCAACAGAGCCTTCAGGCAATTCCCCATTTCTCATTTACTTTCTATCAATTTTCATCGTCTTATTCTTAATGGATGCCGAGACCTTCTCCCAGCAAAATCTCCTCAAAAATCCCGAAAAGGAGGTCTGTGCTTTTGACAACGCAGACATCGCGGCTTTGAGAGCTTCCGGCGCTTTCCCCGATAACACGGACTTTAGACCGTTCGATCGGTCAATTTGATCGGACGTTTCTTCCACTGAATGGGTTTGCTTTCCAGCATATCCTTTTTCGCTAGGTCTTCGATACCCTTTTCCCGAATTCATGATGCAATTCTTCCGAACCACCGGTATCTCTTTTGCTCAAACCATGCCCATGGTTTGGAGAGTGTTAATTGTACTTAACCAAATCAAAAACCTTCATTGCCCCGATCTCCGCATCGAGGATCTGCCTATTGCTTATCGCCTCCGATCCCACGGCTCTAGCCGGTTCTTGCTTTTCTCGACCTCTAGCAAACCCCTTATTCTTAAAGCTACCAAAAACGAAGACGGATAGCAACGCAAGTTTTTCTTTGTCAAACGAGACTCCATTGCTGAGGGTGCCAGCCTTCCGGTGGAATGGTTAACCACCGATAGGGTCATAAATATTCCCATGGACCGTTAGGCTTTTATCTTCTACTAATATCCTTCTTTTTTATCCTTATGCAGTAAATTTCAAGGAAGTAGCTCCCCCTACCGCTGAATCAGAAGAAAGAATCAATACTGTTTACCAGTTACCTGCAATAGACAGGACTTTCACCACACACGTCCCGAGTTCCAGTCAATACTCGTCATCTGAAATGTCTGGTAAGGATTACTTTTAAAATAATTAGCTAACACAGTATAATAATAAAATAAAGAGTAATAATGATGTAAAACTTTTCCCTTTATGTAGCACCGGCCAAGATCCCTGAAGTCTTTAACCTCGACGAGTTGGACAGTTATTCTGATCAGATTCAGGTCAAGAAAGAACCTAGTCCCAAGGCCACAGCCTCATCCAAACCCAGCAGTTCCAAAGCCATCATTATTCCCAAACCTTCACCGGCTACCAAGCCCCGGAGTTCAAGTTCCCGCAAAAGGAAGGAGCCTGATTCCCCTGTCATTTCTGACATATTTCCTTATGAGAAGCACGGGTTCATTGAAGCGAGCGGGTTTATGACTTCCTTTCTTAACCAGGTTAGTATTCTCATATCATATCCTGCGGTTTACATCATTTACAAAGATTTATCAATATTAATACCTGTCCTCTTACCTTCGCAGGGTCTTGAGCGTCTGGTTCTCCTATATCAAGAATCCTGCAAGCTTAACAAGACGCTTGAATCTAAGCTAAAGGAAGCAGAAATCACAATCTCCGATCAAGGCATGATTGCAGCCGCCAAATCTCGTCATTACGAGGAGAAATTCAAAACTATGATTCAAGAACACCAAACTGCTCTCAACAAAGCCACTCTTCAAGCCCAGGCCGATCTTGAAGCTGCCCATGTGCAATATGAACGGGACATGGTCAGCTACCGAGAAAGCCTCAAGAGTTCCGTCGTCATTTCTCTCCTCCAAGCCAGGTTGAAGATGGCCCATGAAGCCAAAACATTAGGTTTTGAATGCCCTTCTTGGGATGTTGGTGTCTGGGAGACCAAGCTAAAGAACCTCGGCGGCACTTCTTCCAAATCAGCTATCGAAGAGTCTTCCAAAATAGTTGAAAAAGCAACCGATGCTGAGAAGGATGCTGAGGCGGATCCCAAGACGGATGCTGCTGAAATCATTATGGACGAAGAAGGCACTACCCCCTAAAGCTTATTTCCTTTAAATTGTTTGAACAATTTTATGTCCTATGAACAATTTTTATTTCTGTATTAAAACAATCTGATAGCTGAAGGTGGATGGGTCCCGGGTTTCAGGACGAAACCTTCGGTTATCAACTAGTACCGATTGTTTCTAAAATAATTTCATCTTTCATTCTTCTTGCTATTATCTTCCGTCTTTCTTAGTATAAATCTTAGCTCTGCAAAAATTTTGTATTGTTATATCCTGATCAATATGCTCAGCGATATATTATAAAAACTTTTTATTAGATAGGACTTCCAAATATTCGTTCAACTTTGTAGAAAGCTTTTTAAAGAGTGAAAAACAATCCACTTTTCCAAAACTTGTTTTGATAACACTTAAATGATCAAAGTTTCAAACCAGTATTAGTTTCAAATATTTTAACCAAATATCCTGAAAAGTATTTAGAAACATATCTTGAGAATATATCAGGATATTTAACCTTATACCAAACATAGTACTATAAAAAATTTAAACATTGTTTATAAAGGAAAGATCATACCAGGAATAGGGTATAACCCTATCATCAAACCTCAATCCCTTTGCAACTTTTCCAATGAATATGTCCCCTGTCTGAGACACTTTATGCATTAGTTCCGAGCCTTATCCTTTGAGCTTTACATTATTGCTTTAGTGGGAATGTCCCCTGTGTACAATGTCTTCAAATACTTAGAAATCTTCTAGATATCAGTTTCCATTATATAGGCAATTTTTCATGTCACAGGGGTAAAACCCAAGAATGTACTAGAGATAAATTCCTTGTATCCTGGGGAAAATCCCAAATTTTCATGCGCTACAGGCGGGAGTGTATAAACTCCAAGACTTAGAAAGGTGAAAACCTTTAAACCTTAGAGAGTATGAAAATACCCTTTCGTGAGAGAGGGTGATCAATCCTCATATACCTTTAGGATTCAGGATATAGCCAACAGTAACGAAATTGTCAGCCACTTTTACATGGACTGGTCCCGCCACCTTGAACTATTCCCGAATAACTTGCGCTCCAGGCGGGGTGTTTAAACCCAATTCGGAAGAAAGGTGAATACCTTTAAACCTGTGAAGGGATCAGGATCCCTTGTACGTGAGAGAGGGGGCCAATCCTCTAATCTTCCGAAGTATCTTGAGTGAGCATCCTGTAGCTATATCCTGGAGCATATACTGCAAAATATCCTTAAACTAAGGTGGGTGTTAGCTTGGCTAACACCCCTCCGATGCTTAAGTTAGTATTGGGTTTCAAAGAATAAATTAAATCAAACATATTCAAAAAAGATAGAATTCATACCATCCTGAGTTAGAAATTAAATTCTAAACTCACTTGAAATAAAGCTTAAGGTGTATAGCATTCCAAGATCTCGGTAGCATATCCCCTTCTATATTCTTGAGTCTATTTGCTCCTTTCCCTGCTTCTGATTCAACTTCATATGGTCCTTCCCATTTTGGAGCTAGCTTGCCATCGGCAGGATTAGTGGTATTCTGAAAAGCCTTTCTTAACACCCAATCTCCAACCTTGAATCTTCTGGTTCTAATATTCTTATTATATGCTCTTGATATTCTTTGTTAATATGCTGCCATCCTCAGCCTTGCTGCATCCCTTTTTTCATCTATAGTATCCAAATCCTGACATAAGGCTTCAGGATTCTGTTCAGGATCCCGTAGGGTAGATCTTGCAGTAGGTATTGTCATTTCCATTGGAATCATTGCCTCTGCTCCAAATACCAAGGAAAATGGGGTTTGGCCTGTTGCATTCTTTACCGTTGTCCTATCAGCCCACAAAACAAAGGGTAATTCTTCTGCCCATCTTCCTTTTTTGGTTCCAAGCCTCTTCTTTAAGTTATTGACAATTATCTTGTTTGAGGATTCTGCTTGTCCATTCACTTGAGGATGTACTGGAGTAGATGTTATCATTTTGATCCCCCAACTCTTGCAAAAGTCAGTAGTTCTTTTACTTATAAATTGAGAACCATTATCACAGATTATCTCGGCTGGTACTCCAAATCTGGTCAGGATATTTCTCTTTATGAAGGATACAACTTCTTGATCCCTGACTTGGACAAATGCCTCGGCTTCAACCCATTTGGAGAAATAATCTGTCATTGCCAACGTAAAAACCTTCCCTCCTGGAGCCTTTGGAAGCTTTCCCACTATATCCATACCCCACTTCATAAATGGCCAAGGGGAAACAATAGGATACAGTGGTTCAGCAGGCTGATGTAATATGTTACTATGTCTTTGACATGCGTCACATCTTCGAGCATATTCTGCGGCATCTTTTCTCATTTTCGGCCAATAATATCCTATCCTTTATACTTTTGAGAATAACGACCTGCCCCCAGTATGGTTACCACAATCCCCTTCATGTATATCCTGAAGTACTTCTTTGGCTTCAGGATCCTCCAAGCACCTCAAATATGGTCCTGCAAGAGATTTCTTGTATAAAACATTATTTATAATAGTGAATCGTGATACCTTCATCCTAAATGCCTTAGGATTTTCATTTCCGGGGATGTGTCCTTCTTTGAGATATCTCATGATTGGAGCCGTCCAAGATTTAGGATCCTCGTCAGGATACTCTGCTCCAGGATCCTGAATACCCGCTACTTCTTTATCCCGAGGATTCATTGCAGGATGCAAGACATGTATTATTGGTATTTGGGTTCCTTCCGGTATCCTGATCGATGATCCCAGATTTGCTAAGGCATCTGCTTCAGCGTTATCCTCTCTTGGTACCTGTTCAAGTGTAAAAACATCGAAATATCCTGCTAATTTTTTGAGAATATCGAGGTATTCGATTAATTTCTCACCCTTAACTACATAGGATCCATTAAAATGGTTAGTAATTAACAAGGAGTCAACATATACTTGCAAATTCTTGATACTCATATTCTTAGCCAATTCTAATCCTGCAATTAAAGCTTCATATTCTGCCTCATTATTAGTAGCAGGAAATTCACACCTAATAGCCTGGGGTAATATGTCCCCCTGTGGCGATTTTAGTAGTATACCTAAACCTACACCTCTTATATTGGATGCACCATCAGTATATAATGTCCAGGATCCTGAAGATTCTCCTAACTGTTGAACTTCTAGGTCTACCTCATCCTGAATATCACTACTGAAATCAGCCACAAAGTCAGCTAAAGCCTGAGACTTTATGGCATTTCTAGGTTCGTATACTAAATCATAAGCACTTAACTTTACTGACCACTTGGCCATCCTGCCTGACATCTCTGGTTTCCTAAGCACATTTTTGACAGGATAATTCGTTTTAACATGGATTCTATGTGTCTCAAAATAATGTCTAAGCTTTGTCGATGCCATGACTAGAGCTAATATCAATTTTTCTAAATGAGAATACCTAGTTTCAGCATCTAACAAACTTTTACTAACATAATAAACAGGATATTGCTGACCTTCATGGTCTTTTATAAGAACAGCACTTACAGCATTCCCTGTACAGCGAGGTATAGGGATAGTGGTTCACCATTTTCAGGCTTCATCAATAGAGGTGCAGTTGAGAGATATCGCTTCAAATCCTGCAAGGCTGCTTCATGCTTTGCTCCCCATTCAAATTTCTTATTCTTCTTGAGGATATCATAGAATTCCTTGCATTTTTCCGAGGATCTTGAGATAAATCTATTCAAAGCTGCTACTCGGCCTGTTAACCGTTGTACTTCCTTCATATTCGAGGGTGATTTTATATCCAGGATAGCTTTGATTTGCTCTGGGCTTGCTTCTATCCCCCGCTTCGTCACCATATATCCTAGAAACTTTCCTGCCCCCACTCCGAAATGGCACTTAGCAGGATTCAACTTCATGTTGTACTGATCCAGGATATCAAATGCTCCCTTGATATCCTGGAGGTGATCCTCAGCTTTTTTAGATTTTACCACCATGTCATCAATATATACTTCCATGGTGTCCCCCAACTTATCTTTGAACATCATGTTTACTAATCTCTGGTATGTTGCACCTGCATTTTTCAAACCGAAAGGCATGGCAGTATAGCAATATATACCTGTTGGTGTCATGAAAGCAGTATCCTCCTGATCCGAAGGCTCCATTTGAATCTGCTGAAATCCTGAGGATGCGTCCATGAACGTTAACATTTCATGTCCAGCAGTAGCATCCACCATCGCGTCGATATGAGGGAGAGGAAATGGGTCTTTAGGACAAGCCTTGTTCAAGTCCGTGTAGTCTACACAGACTCTCCATTTCCCGTTTTTCTTCTGTACCACAACTACGTTTGCTAGCCATCTTGGAAACTTGACTTCTCTGATCATCCTGGACTTCAACAATCTTTCAACTTCCTCTTGGATAATCGCATTCCGCTCAGGAGCGAATTTTCTTCTTTTTTGCTGAACAGGCTTGAATGATTTGTCAATTCCAAGCTTGTGAGTGATAATATCTTTGGATATGCCTGTCATATCCTCATGCTTCCATGCAAACGTTGACATCCTGCATTTCAAAATGTTGGTTAACTGCTCTTCAATATCCTGAGGGATATTGGTTCCTACGAGCACCGAGATATCAGGATTATCCTGATCCAGGATAATTTTCTTCACATCTTGCTCCGAATCCTCCACGATATCCTGGGCCCGCATCTTTAATTGCTATGCTGTACTAGGCTTAGTTGAAGATTTCATCGAGGATGAGTAGCATTCTTTCGATTCTTGCTGATCACTTTCAACCTTGACAACTCCCCACGGGGTAGGGATCTTAATGCATTGGTGATATGTCGATGGCACAGCCTTCATATCGTGAATCCATGGTCTTCCCAGTATGATGTTATAGCAGGATAAGGAGTCCATCACACAGAAGCGTTGTATTGAGTTGACCCCTTCAACATATACTGGTAACTTTATCTCCCCTACGGTATTCCTAGCTTCTCCACTGAAACCAACGAGCACAGTGGACTTCGAAGTAATGTCCATCGGAGATACATTCATCCTCTTCAATGTCTCCAGCTGAATTATATTAACAGAACTACCATTGTCTACCAGTATCCTGCGTACAAAATGGTTAGCCACATAAAATGTTATTACTAAAGCATCATGGTGAGGATCCTGAACAGTATCCCTGTCATCACTATCGAAAGTGATCACTTTATCAGTTGTGAGGGTAGTCATCCTGACTGGTCTGTCTCCCCTCTCACTCTTAGCTTCCTTTGCATGTCTCTTGGCCGCCGAATATGAAGTCCCACAAATGTCGGATCCTCCTGAAATAAAGTTAATTATCTTGGCATCTGCTGGGGGTGATGCTGCTCGTTCAGGATCCTTCTCAGGATCCTGCCCTTTATTCTTCTTTTTTCCCAGCAAGTCCTTTAGATACCCCTTGCTTAACAGGTAACTTATCTCTTTCCTTAAAGCAATGCAATCCTCGGTCATATGTCCGAAGTCTTCGTGGAAGGCACACCATTTGGATTTATCCTTCCAATCAGCTTTCTGCTGGTTCTTTCGAGGCCACCTAGCTTTGTCCCCTAAACCCTGCATAGCATACATTAACTCAGGTATATTAACAGAAAAGCAGTATTCAGATAAATCAGGATATTCTTCAGGATCCTCGTCTTCAACAGCATTCACTTTCTTGTTATCATTTCTGCCATATGGCTTGGAGCGATATGGCTTATATGAGGTTTCTGATTTCCTGTTAGTTGATTCATAGGTTGAGGTAGAATTCATCCTCTCCTGCATCTTCTTGTCATCTTCCAAACGGATATATCTCAAAGCCCTGTTACGAGCTTCGTCGAGATTCCTGCAGGGATTCATTACAAGATCCTGATAAAACTGAGAATCCTTTTGTAACCCTATCTTAAAAGCTTGCACAGCTGTTGCAACATCAAGATGTGGGATATCCAAGGATTCTCTACTGAATTTGTTCACATAATCCCTCAAGGATTCCTGAGGTCCTTGAGTTATCCTGTAAAGATCACTGGTTAGTTTCTCAAAACTCCGACTACAAGAAAATTGACTGTTAAATAAATTAACCAAATGAGCAAACGAAGTAATTGAGTGAGGAGGAACGTTTAACAGCCATTTTAAGGCTGATCCTGTCAGAGTAGAACCAAATCCCTTGCATAAGCATGCTTCCTTGAGCTCCGGAGGGATAGGGTTAATCTCCATTCTTTCCCTATACTGGGCAATATGCTCTTTAGGATCCGTAGTCCCATCGTACAGCTTCATGTTGGGAGTTTGAAATCTTTTTGGGATTTCAGCATCACAGATAGGATATGCAAAGCGGGATATCCTGTGGCTGTCTTGGGATACTTCCGGAATTGGCTGGACCACTCCAGGTACACTGGATATCATGTCCTTCAATTTCTGGAGCTCCCTGGTAAATGTTGACGTCATACCTGCATCCTGCAAAGAGCCATTGTTGTTAGTAGCAAGAATATTATTATTTGACACATTACCGTTCTGAGGATTTTGGCCATATCCTGAAGCATATCCTGAACTTCTCACAGTCGATATCCTGACCGAAGAGGGTATCTCAGGGGTATGATTCTGAGAATGGTTTGGGATGATATTCCCCCTATTATCCTCAGTGTAAACTGCGGAACTGAAGTTCAAAGCCCTGGGCTGTATAGGAGTGACAGTTTCCTCAACAGGTCTGCTCGAGCTAGCTTTTAAGAGTTGTATTTCTCTTAATAGCATTTGGTTAGTCTCCTGTTGCTGCCTCATTTGTTCCTGCACACTTCCAAATAAAGTTAAAATTTCATCGTTAGAGGCTAAAACAGGAGCAGATCCCTGGACACTCCGAGTAGGGATAACATCTTGAGATTGTGAAGAAAACGGCATCCTTGGAGGAGGTGGTGGAAGCAACGAACCAGTAGTAGCAGAGGTTGTAGCAGACATAATGGAAGAGCTCATGTTTGATCTTGAGGCCATTGTAAACAATGTGGCAAAAAGTTTTGAAAATAGAAAACCGATTAATGATTTTACAAAGATTTTTAGTAAAAGTAGCACCACTTGCCCCACGGTGGGCGCCAAATTGTTTTGGTCAAAAATTACCGAAGAAATTAAGTGATCAAATTAGTTAAGTGAGGTAGTGTGCTAGAAATATGTGTGAAAAATGTGTTAACCAAGTTAGATATGAAAACAGTTTCAGGATACGGCTCAGGATATAGAGCTGTATCTACAATCAAACAATGAGCGAAAATGTAAAGGTTGACACGTGATGTACGAGGAAAGCCCTTGATCAATCTAGATCGCCGGCATAAAACCTCGGGAGCTGACAATCGCAGCTGCCTTGTTCTTCTATTGCTTCAAATATCAGGATACAGTGCAGGATGTGGTGCGGATCGACTATGTGTTACAATGTAATTTGAATACAAGTGTTTGAGTGTGGTGTTTGCGGTGAGCTAGAGAGTAAAAGTGTTCGAGAGTGTAAGTGTAAAATTGTGTGACTTAAACTAATCCGCCCCCATCTATTTATAGTAAAGATAATGTAACAAACTATCCTAAACTTCCGGGATCCAGCGAATATTCCCACTCAAACGTTGAGTACCAAGTCTTTCGGGTTCAA
Organism: Helianthus tuberosus; assembly: GCA_030545235.1. Taxonomy (NCBI): domain Eukaryota; kingdom Viridiplantae; phylum Streptophyta; class Magnoliopsida; order Asterales; family Asteraceae; genus Helianthus; species Helianthus tuberosus. The sequence continues at coordinate 36,942,075 of CM060399.1, read as the reverse complement.
CGGATTCCTTATAACAAATACGCCCGAGTCTTGAGGAGAAGAAGTCCTGATGACCGTTAGTAACTTACAGCCATTAACCTGCACGTGTTTAATTCACTCAACCTTAGGATATCGCCCAGGATGTTAGCAATATCCCCGTCCAGTATCCTGGTCACAAATAAACAATTAAAAGCGGGATATTAGTCAGGATATGTATACTCAGAAAATGACCCATAACAAGTAGCACCTGCATTCCTTAGTCCAAATGACATAGCAATATAACAATATATACCAGTTGGGGTCATAAAGGTTGTTTCCTCTTGATCAGATGGTTCCATCTGAATTTGTTGAAATCCAGATGAAGTATCCATAAAGGTCAACAACTCATGACCCGCGGTAGCATCCACCATGGAGTCAATGTGGGGTAATGGGAAAGGATCCTTGGGACATGCCTTGTTTAAATCAGTAAAATCAACACATACCCTCCACTTTCCATTTTTCTTTTGAACAACAACCACATTGGCTAACCATCTTGGATACTTAACCTCTCTTATCATACCTGCCCGAAGTAGTTTATCTACCTCTTCCTGGATAATAGCATTCCTCTCGGGTGCAAACTTCCTCCTCTTTTGATGAATTGGCTTGAATGACCTGTCAATGCCAAGTTTATGAGTAATTATGTCTTTAGATATACCTGTCATATCCTCATGTTTCCAGGCAAAGGTAGTTTTCCTTCTTTTGAGGAAGGATACTAGCTCCTGTTCAATGTCGCTAAGGATCCCTGATCCTATGAAGATCTTGGATTCAGGATAATCAGGATCCATGAGGATTTCTTTCAAATCCTGTTCTCTTGCCTCCAAGACATCTCTTGAAGGATACTTTAATTGCTATTGCTCCCTTGGTCTTGAGGCTGGCTTCATTGATGATGTATAACAATTCTTAGCCTCTTGTTGATCACTCTCAATTTTCACCACTCCCCATGGACTTGGAAGCTTTACACACTGATGATAGGTGGATGGGACTGCCTTCATATCATGTATCCATGGCCTGCCAAGGATAACATTACAACAAGATAAGTAATCTATAACACAAAATTTCTGAAAAGAATGGAGTCCTTCAATATAAATAGGGAGTTTGATGTCCCCCAATGTGTTTTTGGTTTCCCTACTAAATCCCACAAGGACTGAGGATCTTGGGAAAATATCAGACTCTGGTATATTCATCTTCTTGAGGACATCAAGCTGAATGATGTTCACAGAGCTTCCTCCATCTATAAGGATCCTGCGAACAAAGTGGTTAGAAATAAATAATGTAATTACAAGACCATCATGATGAGAATCCTGGACATCAACACGATCATCCTCATCAAAAGTTATGATCTTATCCTTGGTGACGGTGGAGGTCCGGGTGGGTCTATCCCCATTATCCATCTTGGTTTCCTTAGCATGTCTCTTGGCTGCTGAAAAGGAAGTACCACAAATGTCTGATCCACCGGATATGAAGTTTATAACTTGTGCATCTGCTGGTGGAGCAGGAGCCCTTTCTGGGATCCTTTCAGGATCCTGGATCCTTGACTTCTTCCGTCCCAAAAGTTCCTTCAAATGCCCCTTACTCAACAAGTAACCAATTTCCTTTCTAAGTGCAATGCACTCTTCAGTGATATGCCCGAAATCCTCATGATATGCACACCACTTGGACTTATCCTTTGTAGCAGCTGGTTTATCACTTTTTCTTGGCCACCTAGCTTTCTCACCTAGATTCTGCATTGCAAGGATTAGTTCATTAATTATTTTGACCTTGTGTTACCCTATATAGATCACTAGTTAATCGTTCAAATTTTCTACTACAAGAGAATTGACTATTAAACAAATTAACTAGATTAGCAAATGAAGTAATAGAGTAAGGGGGAAGACTTAGCAGCCATTTAAGAGCAGATCCTGTGAGTGTGGATCCAAATCCCTTGCATAGACATGCTTCCTTTAACCTCTCAGGAATTGGATTGATCTCCATCCTCTCCCTATACTGAGCTACATGCTCTTCTGGATCTGTTGAACCATCATACAGCTTCATAGATGGTATCTGGAACCTTTTGGGTATCTCAGCATCACATAAGGGTGGTGCAAAACGAGATATCCTATGGCTACCATCTGCAATTTCAGGAATGGGTTTAACCACTCCTGGTACACTGGATATCATATCCTTAAGTTTCTGTAATTCCCTAGCCATAGCCTGATTGATACCTGTATCCTGCATTGAGCCATGGTTAGTGTTATATGAATTATTAAAAGTGTTACCTCCCGGAGGATTCATATTTGGAATAGCGGATGTGAATCCATATTGACGGGATTCTGGTATTATCGAAGGACCAGATGAAGCGATGGTCTGCATTGGTATTTAGTCTCCTTGATGAACATCGGTGCTCGGAGGTTGCATACTTCTTAAGAATCCCTGATCCTGAAAGATGTTGGATCCTTGAAGCTGAGATGATCCTTGAACCTGAAAGTATCCTTGGGGCATGGAGGATCCTAGAAACTGGGAGGATCCTGGAATCATAGAGGATCCTTGAAGCTGGAAGGATCCTTGAGCCATGGAGGATCCTTGGACCTGGGAGGATCCTGGGGCCGTAGAGGATTCTTGAACCTGGGAGGATCCTTGACCCTAGGAGGATCCTTGAACTGCATGCATTCCCAAATATCCTCCTGACGTGAAGTATCCTTGATGCTGAAAAGAGGATCCCGATGGTTGAGAGGAGGATCCTTGAGGCTGGAAGTGAGAGCCAAATGCCTGACTCATAGTTGCTGTTCCATAACGCCTTTCTGATGGACCACTTTGATACTGGATGCCCAGATCTGCCAATTGTAAGGTAGTTACAACCGGAGTGTCGAAATTCAAGGACCTTGGCATCAGAGGAGAGTGATCCTCCACTGATTTCTTCTGTTTCTTGATATCACCAATCTCCTGGAGGATCCTTTCATTGGTTTTATCCTGCTCTTGCATGCGATCTCTCATCTGCAAAATCAGAGTAAAAAGGTCATTAGTGGTAGGGTTAGAGGAAACAGAAGAAGTTGGTGGTTTTGTGAAAATGGGGGTTTGTCTCTTCGCGGCATTCTCAGCATTCTTCTGGGATCCAGAAGGTGGTGGAGGAAAAGGTGGAACGCCTTGCGAAGAACTGATTGCCGGCATAGAACTTGATGTATTCTTTGTTGAGGAAGCCATCTACTTGGTCGTAATGAACCGAAATGACCACGAAAGTATGAATCTTCTCAGGAATGAAGCACCAATTGCCCCACGGTGGGCGCCAAACTGTTTTGGTCAAAAATCAAGCAATGATAATGCAACCAAACTTTCTGTTGTGAGGTATGATGCTTGAATCAATGAACAACACTAAGGATCACTCAGAAATGAAATTGATAAGTGACACAAAGATTTATACGAGGAAAAAGCCCTTGATCAATGAATGATCTCCGGCATAAAAAACCTCGGGTGATGGAAACTACCGATCACCAACTCAGATTAAACAAGAAATGTATTACAACTTCGGATGATAGCGAGCTAATTACAAGGATCACTATAGTGTAATGTGCAAAAAAGTGTGTAATCGCCAAGTGAATTGTCAAGAGCTAGTGAGAGCAGTTGCGAGTGTGTGTTAAGCTAAAAATAGCCAAGTGTTTCTATTTAGCTCGCTATCCCGTTTAAAAATGGAAAATATCTAAGCTAACAAACATTCCGCATTTGGTGCCAGTCCTCCACGAACTCCATAACGTCCACTTTAGTTAAGCACGTGCGGAATAAATATGGAATATGCTCCAGGAATATCGCCAAGACCAAGTCCAAGCTCGTACTCCTGCAAAACAACTTCATATTCAAAGTAGACAACCGTTAGTATAAGGATCCTTAAGATGATCCATGATCCTGATCCTGCAACACTTCTGAGGATCACTAATTCAAACAGAAGGTGAGGATCACTAAGCCCAACAGTAATTGAGGATCACTGATCATTGGAAAATCCTCCCCTAACAGGTATGATTAGAGAGGTTAAGTATCCAAGATGGTTAGCCAATGTGGTTATTGTTCAAAAGAAAAACGGAAAGTGGAGGGTATGTGTCGATTTTACTGATTTAAACAAGGCATGTCCCAAGGATCCTTTCCCATTACCCCACATTGACTCCATGGTGGATGCTACCACGGGTCATGAGTTGTTGACTTTTATGGATGCTTCATCTAGATTTCAACAAATTCAGATGGAACCATCTGATCAAGAGGATACAACCTTTATGACCCCAACTGGTATCTATTATTATATTGCTATGCCATTTGGACTAAGGAATGCAGGTGCTACCTATCAAAGGCTAGTCAATATGATGTTTAAGGAGCAGATAGGACACACTATGGAAGTCTATATAGACGACATGGTGGTTAAGTCCAAGAGAGCTGAGGATCACCTTAGAGACTTGGAGGAAGCATTCAATATCCTTGACAAATTCAATATGAAGTTGAATCCTTCAAAGTGTCACTTTGGTGTTAAAGCAGGCAAGTTCCTAGGATACATGGTACAAAAAGAGGCATTGAAGCAAGTCCAGAGCAAATTAAGGCTATTGTGAATATCAAATCTCCTGCCAATGCCAAGGATGTGCAAAGGTTGACAGGAAGGATCGCAGCCTTGAATAGGTTCATATCAAAATCATCAGAAAAGTGCAAGGAATTCTACGACATTTTGAGAAAGAACAAGAAATTTGAGTGGACTGAAAAGCATGAAAGTGCTCTCGAAGCCCTTAAGGATTACCTGTCCTCAGCTCCTGCCTTGATGAAACCAGAAAAAGGGGATATATTATCCTTATATCTAGCGGTATCCTCTAAAGCAGTAAGTGCGGTCCTTGTTAAGGATCACGAAGGTACACAACATCCTGTCTATTATGTAAGTAAGAGTTTACTTGATGCTGAATCCAGGTATTCACATTTAGAAAAACTTATTCTTGCTTTGATTATGGCATCTACTAAACTAAGACATTATTTTGAAACTCATGCCATTATTGTCAAGACTAACTTTCCAATTAAGAATGTTCTCAGGAAACCTGAAATGTCAGGAAGGATGGCTAAATGGGCAGTGAAGCTTAGTGCTTATGATATAAGATATGAACCAAGGAATGCCATTAAATCCCAAGCCTTAGCTGACTTTGTGGCAGATTTTAGTAGTGATTTACAAAAAGAAGCTGAGTTAGAAGTTCAGCAGCTTGAAGAGACTAAGGATCCTTGGATACTCTTCACTGATGGAGCCTCTAATATCAAAGGAACAGGACTTGGAATACTACTAAAATCGCCACAGGGGGATATAATAGCCCACTCCATAGCTTGTGAGTTTCACACTACTAATAATGAGGCTGAATATGAAGCCTTGATAGCTGGTTTGCAAATTGCCAAGCATATGAGGACCAGGTATCTTGAGGTACATGTAGATTCATTGTTAATTACTAATCACTTTAATGGATCCTATGCTGTTAAAGGTGAAAAGCTAATCAAATACCTAGAGATAGTCAAGGAATTGGCACTCTCTTTTGTTTCTTTTAGTTTGACACAGGTACCCAGGGAAGAAAATGCAGAAGCTGATGCATTGGCCAACCTAGGATCATCCTTAAAAATTCCAGAGGATATCAAGATCCCTATCATCCATATTTTGGCTCCTGCTATTGAGGATCACATAACTATGGAGATAGAAGATGGTTCTGCAATGGTTCCTAGTGATGGTGCACAGTCTCATTCAGGATCATGGATCCTTCCAATCATGAGATATATACAACATGGAGAGATTCCTACAGGAGAAAACCCCAGGGATTTCAAAATCAAGGTATCTCAATTTACAATATTGAGTAACATGTTATATAAACGATCTCTTGCAGGTCCATATCTAAGATGTATAGAGGATCCTGAAATTCAAGAAGTCCTAAAGGATTTTCATGAAGGAGATTGTGGAAACCACACTAGGGGCAGGGCATTGTTCTCAAGGATCCTTAGGACAGGATACTATTGGCCTACAATGAAGAAGGATGCTGTGGATTATGCCAAGAAGTGTGATCCTTGTCAGAGATATAGTAATATCCTTCATCAACCAGCAGAACTATTGCATCCTATATCCTCTTCTTGGCCATTCATGATATGGGGAATGGATATAGTTGGTAAGCTTCCCAAAGCACGAGGAGGAAAAGTATTCATGCTTGCCATGACTGATTACTTCTCTAAGTGGATAGAGGCTGAAGCCTTTGCTCAAGTCAGAGAGAAAGAAGTGATATCATTTATTAAAAGAAATATCATTATTAGATTTGGTATACCTTCTGAAATAGTTTGTGATAATGGATCCCAATTTATTGGGAGTAGAACTACTAACTTTTGTAACAGCTGGGGGATTAAGATGATAACATCAACACCAGTCCACCCACAAGCTAATGGTCAAGCAGAATCATCCAACAAGATCATCATCAACAACTTAAAGAAGAAGCTTGGATCCAAGAAAGGAAAGTGGGCAGAAGAACTACCTTATGTACTATGGGCTGATAGGACAACCCTCAAGAATGCAACTGGCCAAACTCCATTTTCTTTGGTATTTGGAGCAGAATCAGTGATCCCTACAGAGATGGTGGTTCCTACTGCTAGAACAAGCATCCGTGATCCTGAAGGAAATGCTGAAAACCTGGTTCAAGATTTGGATACCGTAGAAGAACTCAGGGATTTGGCAAGGATAAGAAGGACTAGTTATCAACAAAGGATGGTTGGAGCCTACAATAAGAATGTCAGGATCAGGAAGTTCCAAGTTGGTGATATGGTCTTGAGGAAAGCATTTCAGAATACCACAAATCCTCCTGATGGAAAATTGGCACCAAAGTGGGAAGGCCCCTACCTAATTGAAGCTGAGGCAGGAAAATGGGCATATCGATTGCTAACAATGGAAGGTGATTTGCTACCAAGAGCTTGGAATGCTGTCCACCTAAAGAAATATTTCATGTAGTAAGAATCCAGGATCCTCAACCATTTTCATGACCGATATCCTCGAAGGATCCTTACAGGATAGAGGATCCTCATTTTGGTAATGATATAATCTCAAACTATTTCATTCTTCAATTATCCTATATACAAGGAGAAGGATCCTGGATCCTTTATCCTCCTTTCACTTGATTCTGAGTTTTGCAGAAGGTTCATGTATCCTTAACAAAGGATTGAGTATCCATAGAAGTATCCAGTTCTTTGGGCTTGTCCCCAGTTTTTTGGGCTTGTCCCCAGTTATTTGGGCTAGTCCCCAGTTGTTGGGCCTGTCCCCAGTATCGCCTGCAGCGCACGATGATCCTGGTATAGTTCATGGCAATGGGACCAGTACTCGCTTTAGGGGCTGACAATTTCATTGTACTGGCTGTATTCGGGATCCTACGTATAATGGTAGACGTACCATACATCCGTTCCTAAGGTTTCTAACGTTTTCACGTTAGCTAAGGTTTTGACATTTTCATGTCACTAAGTTTGGATAGTCGCCAGTGAGGGCCATACTATAGTTTACACAAGATCCTTTGGGCTTGTCCCCAGTTTTTTAGGCTAGTCCCCAGTTTTTTGGGCTTGTCCCCAGTTTTTTGGGCTTGTCCCCAGTATATTGGGCTTGTCCCCAGAATTGTTGGGCTTGTCCCTAGTTGCTAACTCTTTTCTTATATTGGCTTAGTCCCAAGTTATGTTCTATTTCAGGTTTTTGAAGCCAAACAGCTAAGGATCCTTGATCCTTACCTTTTACTAAGGTTTGTCTTTTGGTTATCCTGATTGTAAATGTTAAAGGTTTAGGATCCTAACTTGGATTCTCAGGTATGTTCCTTGATCATTTTGATTTTATTCTTTATTTATCTAAGTAACCCTTATTCTTTGACAACAGGATACATGATCCTTGAGTTACGTTACTTTTTTGAATTTATCGATTATAGGATATTTGATCCTTGATCATATCCTAAACTTTTTGACATGATCTATTGAACTTTTATTCTTTATTTGTGAATTCAAACAAAGTATATCACAACAATTGAAAGATAAAATATTTACAAAAGTAACAACATAAGATAGTCAAAAGATTAAGATTTTATTTACCAAAAGTTAAACCCTTTAAAGGTTGTCAAAATTGCCAACCCAAGCTTCTACCAGCAAAACGTGGCCCGTCCACTTGGGTTGGCAAAGGGTGTCCATATTAACAAGGTCTAAGTGCAGGAAATAAAGGCAGAAGGATAACAAGTGGCTTCATCGCCCAAACAGAGGATCCATCCACCACCCATTATCCTACCTATTGTCCAAGGATCCATGATCCTCAACCCTAAAAACTATTGTCTAAGTTATTACAGACCAACTATTGTTCGAGAAAAACACCATCAAAACAAAAACAAAAACCACTACCAAATCATAAAAAATGGGCTTCGGCCGCCTCTAGATAAATCCTTCATCGCCCATTTATGTAGCTCAAACCTTCGCTGCATCACCATCACCTCCTGCCCCAGCATCTCCAGCCTGATCCTTAGCTCCACTGCCGCTTGCCTCAAGCATCAAGACCTCTGTAGCCTCCTCTTCATCATCCAATTCAGCCAGCCTAGCCTTCCAGCCCTCCTGATCCCAGCTGGTCCTGTCAAAGCCAGGATCCTGAGCTTCCTAGGCCATCTGCAATTTGGTCTTGTACATAGCAATGGCAGTAGAGACCTTGGTATCCTCCATCACCTCTCGCTTATCCTGATCAGCAGTTATTTGGGCCATGACCACCTGCCTCTTTGCCACATTGAGGTCTTTCTCGAGGTTGGAGATTGTTTGGTCCTTAGCCAGGAAGATCTTCTGGAAGTCCAGCTCCTTCATCTCGGCCTCTTCAACATAGGCATCAAAGAGCATCTGGATCTCAGCGAATTTCTGCAAAGAAAGAAGGATTCATTTCAGGATCACTTATCCTCATATGGGCAGGATAGAATTAAGGATCAGGGATCCTTACCTCATTGAAGTATTCTTTAAATTGATGACGGATGAGGGGCAGGCCTTCAAGGTTGTCAGCTTCGGTAGACTTCCATTTCTTTCCTCCCTTGCCCTTGGAGGTGACGGGCTTAGGAATTTGAACACTTGGGCTAGCAGCAAATTTCTTCTTTCCGGATCGGCCGGAGACAGCATCAAGATCAGTGACGCTGAATCTGGAGGCTGACTTTGAGGATTTTCCAGCGCCTACCAATGCAAAATAACAGATAAGTATTCTTGTTTTATTTTCATTTAAACATTTAATCATATACAGACTTGGATACTTACTTGACATTGTGACTGAGCCGGAGGATACTTCTTGAGAGTCCTTTGTGTTTGCTTGGAATGATCAGATTGCAGGATCCAGACTCCAGAAAGCAGCGATCCTCTCTTTTGTTGCAGGTGATGGAATGATATGAGAGACAGAGATAGCTGCAAAACAGGAAAGGGGTTAGTTATCCTCAACAGGAACAGGGTTATCCTATGATCCTTCTATAAGGATCCTCTATCCTACCTTGGGTGGTCCACTTTCTAGGAAGATCCTTCCCATCCGGGATAGAATCCCTCCTAACGAAGAAAAAACGCTTCTTCCAGTTGGTGTCATTCTTGGTGGTCTTGAGGATTGGGTGTTCATCACCGAGTTTATGTTTGAATAAGAAGCAGTGTGAACTATGGCTCACGAGGTTGTACAGTTCAGCTAGTTCCGACATCCCTAACTCTATGCCTTCTTGCTCAATGATTCTCTCTAGGGTATATAAAACCCTCCAGATCATTGGCATGGCCTGGATATAGCACATGCTGGTGAGGGAGAAGAAGGACTGGGTGAAGGCAGTGAAAGGATAGGAGTATCCTATCAGGAATAGGGTAACAGGAAAGGTAACCCAAGTTTCAGAAACGAAATCGCTTTTGGCAGTAGGGTCAAAAGGCTTGAAGACGGTATTCGCCGGAAAACAGTGATGAATCCGGTCGATCTCCGGATCAGTAAAGCTGTAGAGTTCCTTCGAAAGATTTTTGATAATCCCTTGGCTTTTCAAAGGACTATCCTTCTGGTGATCCTTGGCAGGGGAGGATCGTAACTTCATTATGATCTAAAGATTTTGAAAAGGAACAGCGAAAGAAGATGAAAAGAGAAGGGAGAGAGAAGTACCTGATCAATCTTTGAATGAGGATTTAAAAGGTGTAACACATGAATTTAAATGCCTCCTGATCCTTATCTCTAACTTGAATTTATAATGATGATTTTGTAGGCAAGTCATGTCGCTGACGTAAGACCAGCAACGGCTACTTAGATTCTAACGGCTATATATTCCGTTAGTCAGTTCATTGGAGATAAGATCAAAAAATATAACTCGTTAATTTACATTTTACTCCTCATATTTTTGGGAGCAATTGTTAGGGGAGGATTTTCCAATCCTAAGGATCACGGATCCTCAATTCTGTTTGAATTAAGGATCCTCAGAAGGTGTTGCAGGATCAGGATTCAGGATCCTTATGGTTATCCTTACATTAACGGTTGCCTTCGTTATGTTTGAGTTTGTTTTGTTTTGCAGGAGTATACGCATGGACCAAGTCTTACCGATATTCTTGGAGAATATGCCCTCAAATTCCGCACGTGCTTGGCCTTTGTGAACGTTATGGAGATCGTGGGAAGCTTGCACATTTAGCGGATAGTTAGTTGTTTTAGTTATTTCTAATTTTAAAAGGGGATAACAAGCTTGAATTAGAACACTTGGCTATTTTAGCAAACACACACTCTCGAAACTCTCTGGCAAGCTCTCAACAGTTCATTTGGCAATTTCATACACATTACACTATAGTGATCCTTGTAACAAGCTGGTTATCATCCCGAGTTGTAACAATCATTTGTTTAATTTTAGTTAGTGATCGAAAGTATCCATCACCCGAGGTTTTTTATGCCGGAGATCAACTCTTGATCAAGGGCTTTTTCCTCGTATAAATCCTTGTGTCATTTGTTCATTTTATTTGCAAGTTATTCATACATTTGTTCAAGCATCATTCCTCACAACAAAGATTTGGTTGCATTATCCTAGCCTGATTTTTGACCAAAACAGATGTAATTCCAGTTGGAGATTTTCATGACCTCCTGAAGCTACCTACAGTAAAAATTTGAAATCATAACTCAATTCCTAAATATAGTTACGACATTCTTAATGGGCTGCAAATTCTGCCAGAAAACACAGCCTAAACCTTCGATACAGAAAAATTTATAAAACATTCAATTTTTATCAAAAAAATGCAATTCTAGTGGGGTTTAAAAGATATTTACTGGAAGCACATCTTAGGTTCAGAAATTGCACGTTTTTGTTATGTTTGGACCCCGTTACAGCTGATACAAGTCGGCTGTAAATTCTTATCAGATTCTGTTTAAATTTAGCTTTCAATTAAAACATTTTTATGACACTATAAACCCTATTTTCAGCAATCGAAACCCCAACAACATCCCATATATGAATTTAGCATCAAGTTTCATTATCAAGATCATACATAATCAAAACCCTAGCATGCATACATGATCATAGAGTTACTAACTAACAAGTATCATCATCTACACATTAAAATATATAATCCTAGCAAACCCTAACACATAAAATCCATGTTATCATGCATCAAGAATCCAAGAAATCAACGAAACGCAACCATGGATAACAAGTTTTGAGTGTGTGTTTGAGAGATTACCTAAAGCGATAGAGATGAAGATCAAGAGCCCGAAAAAGATGAGTTCTTCCTTGCTTCTTCTTGAGTTTTCTAGAGAGAGAGAGTAGAGAAAGGGGAGAGGTCGACGTATGGGGGTTTGGGGGCGGCCTAGGGTTGGGTTTATGTTTATTATATATATATATATATATATATTAAACCAATTTTCAACATTTGCATAAATGGTCCCTTAAGTTTCCAAGTTACAAACTTGGGTAGAAAGATACCAACATAACTTTGTGTAATGGCTCTCAAGCCCCTGTATTTGCAAAGTTATTCAATTTAACTTCGTGTGTTTGATCGTATGTTAAAACTAGTGCAGTTATAAATTGAGATTAACCAAAAATGGTTAACGGCGTTAACCTGAAAGTGTGGGATGTCACATATGTCCTTGGGTAGAATATAGAGTAATGACCTTGTTTTATTAACCCTCTCAATCTAGCAATTGAGGAAGCCGGATCTAATTCTGCGACATTGGTAACTATGTCTGATGACGATAAGAAGGCTTATGATCTAGAGAAAAAGGGTTATGCAATGCTTACCCAGGTGCTTGCCCAAAGCATTTATCATCAGTTTATCAGTTGTAAAAACACAAGAGATTTGTGGGAGGCGTTGCGAGCTAGAGGTGAAGGAAATGCACAGTCTCAAAAGGTCAAGCATGATCTTCTTAAGAAAGAATTTGAAGGGTTTAGGAGTATGTAAAAGGAATCTCTTGGAACAATGGCAACTAGGTTTTATCACTTGTTGAGTGAAATGTTTGGTTACAGAGTTGAAGCTTCTCAGCAAGAAATGGATGCAAGATTCGCAGGTGGTTTACTACCAGAATGTAGTCAATATCTGGATATTCGTAAAGAGAATGGAGAGTTGGAAAGATTGAGTATTTATGACTTCATACAGAAGTTGGAAAACAAACACAAAGAGGAGGTAAGAAAAGCCAAAAGAGTACATGTTCCTCAGAATCTAGAGATATACTATGGAATCGGTAGTGGTGGTATTCAAGGTGAAACTCAACATGTCAGACCTCAAACTGCATTGGTGTCAAACTCAAATCCGGCCTGGTGTCACATCCCAACCGATGGTGGAAACATCAGAGTGAGACGAACGAGATTGCTCAAAGACTTCATAACGCTATTGTGACTATATTTAATTCAAAACCAATTTCATTCATAGAAATACTTGTCAATTACAACATGAAAATCAAAGTACAACATTTAAAGATAAAGTACGACAAAATTTAACAACAAATACAACATCAAAATCTAGCATTTCTAAGTGTGTTTCTAAGTCGTCCCTACTAGATTTCGTCATGATTATCATCATCAACCTGCAACATGTTAAAAGTATAGTTCAACACACAAGGCATTGGCGAGTACACAAGTTTAATACATAGCATAAGTGATAAAGTATTAAACAAATCCACATGACAACCTAAGTTATCAAGATTACGTGAAACTGGCATGTGATCATTTAAGTCAACCCAAAGTTTACGCAAAAGTTTAAAGACTTAACATGACCTCACGAACACGGGCAGTGCGTTACTCCTATAGCGCTATACTTGTTAAGGGTAGGCTCGTACAAAGTTAATGATAAGTTTATCACAAAAAGAATAAATCTAGGTTAACGAATCAAGTATAACGCATGCATGCATGTATTGGATTGTTTGTGCTTTTGAATAAAGTATAAGCGTGATTGTGAATTTACTAGTTTAAATATATTGCACCCAAAAAGTGTAAAACGTAAAAAGGGTGTTCGAGTGTACTCACGGTTTTGCAATCTTTCCTTTGAATCCCATGAACAGTTTGTAAGTTGGAGGATGGAATACTGAGATCACCCTACATGGGGTAAACGAAGGTGTGTAAGTAATGGAATTAAGATGAAAGATTCGGATTGGAATTTAGAGCACAAAAAGTATATATGTATAAAAGTATTATCTAATCTAAATACTCGTTTTCAACACTAAGTTTTATGTGATTTCATGGGTCCTACTTTGCCCATTAGAATCGTCAACGAGAGACTTAGATTTGTAGATAAAGTAGCCTAACTTTATGACGAATAACCATAACCTGATTATCATCATAAATTCAGCCATGTTCATATTTATATAGTTATAACATTAACCTAAAACTAAGTCCATCATAGATTGCCATATAAGTTAAGCATGGAGGATTAACCTTTTTGTATGATTCACCACTACAAAAATCATCACAAGGATGATTCAGAGGGTCATGAATAACAAGAAATAAAACTAACTAATGCATGCTCAAGTAGCCAAGTAAATCCTAACCCGGGTGAACCACCATGACATGGAAAGTGTTAACTAAGTGTCGAAGGCTATGCGGTGTTATGTTACTTTGATACTAGGAAGCCACTTAAGTGTTCATACACAAGGTTTATAAGTGAGGTAGTGGAACTAGATTGGAAAGCCTCCCACGGTTCACACCTTTACAAGTCACAAGTTCAACATATGGAAGATGATGAATCGTGATTGTTTTCAACACTTGGATTATGATATGTATGAACTGAAAGTAAAGAATTTTGAACTCATAACTTGATGGAAATCACCTCAACACAAACCCACAACTATAGGGTAAGTTGTGAGCTTAGTGGGTACAAGAGTTCACCAAGTTTTAACAAAGAAATTGAAGTTACATAAACATGAACAAAAACATAAAATAAATCTAACTTTGGACCTCAAATATGGTGAAGTTTCACCTTAGTTTACCATGGTAAACTTGTGAAAACCTTCCTAGAGGTTATCCAAGTAAGATAGAAGAAGAATCAAGCAAGAATGAATGAAGAAGTGAGCTAGAACTCACTTTCAAAGCCTTGAAACTTTCTGCTCAAAATCAGAAATTTGGAGAGTTCTTGAGAGGATTTGAGAGTGTTTGAGGAGTTTGGAAAGTGAAAATGAGTGTTAGAATGGTGGTATTTATAGTGGGCGATTAAGGTTAGGGGTTAAGAGTGTATTAAATGGAATTAGGTGGGAGTTGGGAGTGTAAAATGGACCAATCCGTGAGTTTAACACGTCTGGCTATAGATCGGGGTAACAGGCACGTCACGGAAGAGAGCCAAGTCTCTGGCGCATGTTGCCTGGCCTGTTCTCCAGGCTAAGTTTCAGTTTTGGCACATTTGGTCCCTGCGGTTCGGTCTTTGTCATATTTTGAGGTATTTCTGGTATATTAAGCATATAATTAAGTAGGAACTAAGTATAAAGTATAATTCAAGTATTGCAAATATAAAATTAAGTATTTTCTTGTATAAAATGTATAAAATACGTATTTATGATTGTTTGTGTGTAAAATATGCATGTGTTTATGAGAATGACGAATGTATACCAAGTATGTATATGAATTGTATGTATAAACAAGTATGAATAACCAAACTATATATCACATAAAATGATTAAGTTTTATTACGATCAAAAAGCCTTGGATTACAGTGATTTGAAACGAAATATGATTTCAAGAGATTACAAGTTTCCTAAAATAGAAATATAAGACAAGCTTTCTAATTAAGGAAAGTCACAAAAGCGAGGCGTTACATCTGGGTTCAACCGTCTCCAGCTTCACTTCCACCATTACGTGTTGATCCCTACCGTTCAACACAGTAAGCTTGCTATGGAAGTTCATCTAATCCTTATGGTGGAACGACATTTAACCCAAATACAGTTCGTCTTGATACCTCGAACTTCAGCAAAGTTTGTGTAGAGGTTGCCAAAGAACACATGGAACTTCTAAACACTTTGGTGAGTTCCTACTATGGGTTAGTAGCTGGACAAGTTGGCAACATCTATTTAACTAGTGAAGATTACGCATAGATCGATAAGGAAGAGATGGAATTAATTGATATCAAATGGGCTTTTACTTTTTGTGATGATTTTTCCATGCATCTTTCAGAAGTTGGATCTTCTACTTTTTGTGATGCATTCAAGGCTCGCTTGGATTGCCAATCCAGTTAGGTAAGTTTCAATAAACATATCTTGTCTAAGTGTGTTGAATGTATGGTTTTAAAAGGTAAATACTTAGAACTATAAGGTAAATTCGATCACACCAAGAAACATTATCAGAGTATGATTGTAGATTTGACAAAGTGCACTAAGGTAAATACAGCTCTTAAGAAAAATGAAAAGGAATTTAAAACAACAATTGAAACCTTAAAGAAAGATGTTTTTGTATTAAGATGGAATATTTTTAGAAAACAAACAACCATTAACAATTACATTAACTTGCTTTAAGAAACAAAAAAGGAGTTAGCCTGTGCAAAGTATGAGCATGATGCGATCAAACTCAAGTTGGACAGTTACTCCAACTTGAGATATATTTTGGATCATATCATCGATGTTCAAAAGAAGAAGGGTGATGTAAAATGCATTGGTTATAAGGCTTGCCCACCTCTGGTTAGACACAACTACACCAAAATGCCTGATGACGAGGATATGCCACATTTTGAACCCACCGTTCCTTTAGATCTTGCTGAATTTACAACCAGTCTAGGGTTCACTAAGGATGCATCCTCAAGTCAAACTCAATCGGATGAAGTCTACAATTCACAGTCTGTGAATAATCAGAGTCCTCGTTAAGGATTACGATAGTTCGGATGAAGAGTCAGATGAGGAGGAACCTAAGCAATCAAAGATGGTAACAAAAGAGGAAAACATACCTCTCAAAAATCACATTCTTTGTGATCCACAAGCAAAACCGTCTGTGACTGCTATGCTCAAACCCATTGAACCTTTTGCTGAGAGTTGTGAAAGCTAGAACTTGCTTTACACGTTGACTGGATCTGATAAAATATATTCAGATAAGGATTTCCAATAAAAAATGTTAATCAATCCTTGATTGATAAACTTTTCAAGGATTCTACTAGTAAGTTTGTGGGTAAGTCGAGCCCAAGAGTTGTAGAAACTTAGTGTGCTCCTATCCCAAAATTCGAAGTTAGAAAGAAATACGGGAATAAAAAATTGCAATCTCAAAACAATCAACGAAAGCCAAGTCACGCTAACCGAGGAAAAGGAAAAGGCAAACATAGCCAAAACAATAAAAAGGTTCAGAAAGTGAACTTCATGAAATCCTGAGGGACTAATAAAATTGAATCTTTTGAAAATAAATCCAACACGGATTTTGTTATACAAAGTCAAATTTTGAAGAGAAATATTCAAAACAACTACACACAACACATAAACTGTTGTGATGTAAGACCAAGTATCTCAAGATCACGAAGTTCATCATCAAGCTCTTATAGTTATGATACTCTAAGGTTTCTTGAGCGGAGATCATGCTTTGAATGCGGTGAGTATGGACACATTGTCAAGAACTGTCCACATCTCACCAAGGGAAAAGCAAAAGTTGATACCCCCCATGGTAACTGTTACCATACAAAATTTGTTTCACCAAAACAGGACACTCGTCTTGTTAAACAACGAGAAATGAAACAGAAAAAGAAACAAAGAAAAGAAGTTGACAATGCTTTGAAACCAGAGGTTATCCAAACACAGTCTATTAAACCAAGTGTTAAAAATGAAAAACAGAAACAGATTTGGAAACCAAAACCGGTAACTGTTTCAGGGGGAGTTCAATAAATTCCAAATCATCGGGAAATCGAAGTCATAATTCTCGATGATGCCGGATGACCCAAGTCTATGAAGGCTTAGGTTCCCCTCTCCAGCTGATCCTTTGAGTGAGTGTGTAGGATGTTCCAGGAGAAACTATTGATAATCATAGGATTTTTTATAGTAGAGCATCCAGCACCTGATCGGCGACATGAGGCTCCGACACAATGATTAAATTCCGAGATTATAGTTGCCTTTGATGGAGAGAGAAAAAGAAATGAAGACAAAAAATGTCCGATGAAAGAATGATGATGAATGAAATTGAAAACTTTGACATGATGGAAAATGTGCCCAAATTTTATTGTTTTGATTTTTGATCGCGTCAAGAGGATAGATTCTAACAAAATGTACACGCCTGTAGCACGTCTGAAACTTTTCGAAGAATCAAGGCTTATACTTCTCACAAGAAGTTTAAGACTCTCAAGATGAACGTGCAGTGTACATTTCTCTACTGTGTGTTGAAGAAAATGTGTTTGTTGAATAAACCAACCGAGTGTGCGGATACCTTGGAGTGGATTGAACAACCGCACTCTACTTCTCTAGGAGAAAGACGAAGACCTTTGCTGGTGCAAAATTATGTGGAAGACATCATGTATTGACCGACCAATGATGATGTATACAAGCTTTCCCACATGCACACTTGCCTCTTACCAGCCGGACCCGGAGGTTTCTGATCTTGTTGATGTGAAGAGATTTCTTATTTAATTGACGTAGCTGTTTAATTGACTTTGAAATCCACACCTGGTGGATATCCAGTTTGGAGAACACTCAGATTCCGGTCAATGCACGTAGTAGTTGCAGGATTACAGTTTTGAATTTCTAATCTCTCTTAACTTTTATGATATTTAAGCTGCTTTACGAATTCTAACATCTCGTACAGCACTCCTTGACCAAACACGTTGATCTTGAATATCACCTCACACGTGATTGTTTCTATAAGAAATTCGTCAATGTTGTTTTGGTCCACATCGATTACCAACGTGCCAACTCATTTTTACAAAATTCGATAAATCATTATTTATTAAATTAATTTTGGTAAACGGCATTGAGGTATAACATGAGTTAATCCACATCGGGAAATCGTTTTGTGAATATTTTTCTTGAAAAAATCCAAATCAGAAAAATACAAAAACATTGAAAAACATCAAAAAAGCACAAAAACAAGAGAAAAATAAAAATTAGTTTCCTGGAGAGAAAAAGAGAAAATGATAGTAAATTAGTGGTCTGTCGAAACCTCTTTGAAGTTAAAATGAAAAACGATAAGTAGCTCTATATAAGATGTATCAGTAGGCTCACAATCATTTAAAAGTATGCAGGTCAATATAAATATAATCGACTGAAGACCGTGTGGGAGCCGCTCATTGGCATATGGTCTTGGTACTGAAATTTCATTTGATAGATTGCCGAGGTACTGAGATATGTGATCTTTATGTTGTTTATCATTTAGATATCATCGTTATTTCTTTTACCGAAAACAACAGGGACGCAAGTCTAGAACATCCATGATACCATACATACATGTACATACTATACATACATGTATATAATACATGCTGCATACGACCTCAATAAGTGATAAAAATATCACAGTCACCCCCGAATAAGTGATTTTAAATCACATCTATCATCCGAGAGTCAATTTCGTCTCTTTGTTGGTACGATGGTACTAACCTGTTCACGGACTTGCTCTCGTGCCCTCCATGCATTGAAAATCAAGTTCCTCATAATTAAGTGATTTTATCACATAGGGCTTGTTTTCACCATCAAATAAGTGAGTATCTCACATCATATATGTCAAAAAAGATATAAACGGTATACTAACTAGTAAGATGAACTCTCAAGCATACATTGGTACGGGAATGTGTCGTGAGTGGATAAACACATGTTGGTAAGTATAAATCATGCCTAAACGTATCCCCAAGTCTACATCTGATTGTTGAGTTTAAGTGCACCACAATATCGATAATCATTATAGGATGCTTATCTAAATCCTAAATAATTGAACAACAAGGGTGTTTTGGCATGATCGTATACTGATATGATTCTCTTAACCTCGAAACTCACAAAAAGAATGTCAATAAATATTTATTTACTTCTTTCCGTCTTTACATTTGAAAAATGAAAAAAAAATAACCAAAAAGACTTTAGATGTGTTTTAATATAAACATCATAAAAGCCAAAAAGATTTTGCTTCTATCTTATTTTTGATTGACCGATGTTGGAACTCGAATCTATTCCACCTAAAGCCTGATTGAAAGCCAGAAAAAAATCGCATCTTCATAATAGTCGAAGTTGACAAGTTTTGAAAGTTAAAGATCTAAAATTGAACAACTTTGAAACTTTCAAAATGCTGTCGATTGGTAGTTGAATGAGAGTTGGTCTCATGTGTGTCATCTGTTTTATATTGTTTAAAATCAATCCTTAGTGAGATTTTCAACTGAAAATTCTCTAAGATTGCTTAGAACCCCAGCAACTATTCTCATTACATGTTTAGCTTTGTTGTATGTGCAGATGTGGCATTCAAGCAATCTAAAGGCAAGAAGAACGTGTCAGATGATAAGTTGTGGAGTGACGACACGGCATGAATGCAATCCGACGATCAAGATGATCAAGTTGCAGCTGACCACTCATCAACACCACATGGATCTGAAGCTTTGAAGATCAAAGATTCACGAGCAACATTCAAGGGGGAGTTTGTTGATGTAGGATCGTATGCTGACCCGAACGAGTCGTTCAGAGGCGTTCTCCTATGTTTCAGGTGCGGAATAACAAGAAACGTAGGTAGAAGTAGCTTATTCTTCCTTCTAAATGCTTATTTTATTGATACAAAACAGTTTACAGCTCAAACATCACACCGGCAAAGCTTCGGTGCGGAATTCTGACTCTTCGTTATGAGGTCCGCTCAAACATCCCCTATATATAGGTGTTCTGGTCCGCTTATGTGACACATGTCCATAAAAGCGGACCAGACATGTTCATATAAGCTGACCAGACTTGACCGTATAAGCTGACCAAACTTGTACGTATAAGCTGACCAGACTTGACCATATAAGCTGACCAGACTTGTACATATAAGCTGACCAGACTTGTACGTATAAGCTGACCAGACTTGTACATATAAGCTGACCAGAACCCCTATGTCTCTATGAGTGGACCAGACTTAAAACACATATACAGACTCTTGTTTACTCGTATTTCGTGCCCTATGCTATACAATACAATGTAAGACCCGATCCTAGACACCTAGACGTAATCAACAGATGTAGTGCACCAACAGACTCCCCCTCAGATGTTGATGGAGTCGCCAATACACCTTGACTTCAAAACTGTGTCTTCACATCTTCAATCTAGATCAGTCTCTGGGCTTTCTCTTCTCTCAATCTTCAGACTCCCCTTCTCGATTTACTGGCATTCTTTTGTTCTTCAGTAACATCTTCAGGATCTTTGTCTGATCTTCACAGGCTTTCAGAATTGATTTCCAGGATCGAAACTTGCTCTCTTCCAATAGAAATTTTCAGAATATCGAAACCTGGCTACCTGCACAATCTTAACCCAGAAATAAATTTTCTATTTTTATCACATATCAAATACCTGTGCACCAACACATGACTCTCATAATCACTAAATCAAACATATAATTGCAACATCTCAGGCTCTCTCAAATATCTATGATGAACCATTTGAAAAAGGTTAGATTTAATGAAAACAGTTAGATTTACACAAACACTCCCCTTCAAATACTGCTTATCATGTTTAGCACTTGGAATTTTGAAAATCAGTTTTCCAACATCAGTTGTCGAAAATCTTTTTGACTTTTTCAAAAATTATGCTAAAACACACACAAAATCTTTTTGGATTTTCTGAGAGACTAAAATGTAGAAATAAAATATTTACAGACAATATTTTTGTGAGTTTGTGCAAGAGGATCATATCAGTTTCTGAAACAAATCACCAACACCGTTAAGCTTCATTTCATTTTAAGTTCTAAACAATTCACTTAGATTGTCAGTATATTTGTCCATTTAAATTTTCACACAAAGTTCAAATGATCCGAGATACGATATTAATGTTTTAAACACTTGAACTTATCCGTGTGTCCCACTACTTGAATATACTCCCGTATCCAGATCCCAATATTCAGTCTTACAGGTGAGTATACCACAGATGATATCTGTTAGGGGAATAAATTATAGTGCGAGGGCCGTGAGAGCTCAGGTCGATCTTTCGATACGCAGAGAGATGACGGCTTCGACTTTTGGTGTGTCCCCTTTAGAGGATCTTTTGTATTACAACAGCAGCGACTATCAATTTTATTGTTTCATCGGCTTGCTGAGGGCGATGCTATGTTTCAAGCATTTGCAGAAAGCATTATCCGGGGACTAGGTCAGAAATTTCTTTCAGCAGAAGTCCCGGGATAATACCCCAGATATCACTGAGCATAAAGACCTAGTATCTCAGAATAAGGGACCTTTCAAACAAGATTTCAGGGGTTACCTATATATCCAAGTTTGTGTTAACCCACAGAACAAGCAAGTTTGAATTTAGGTTTATATCTCATCACAATCTACTAAATGTGCAAAAACCTACTGGCACATCATCAGTGAGACCGTTTATCACTTTTAAACTTTACATTTCTTTAGCGTGCCGTGATAGTCCACTGATGTACTATCATTTCCTCTTATTCGCAACAAAAACTCATTTTGAATTTTATCATGTTTTTGGCTTTTTCAAATTTTCAAATGTTTTTGGATTTTCTAAAAATTCTTACTCCCCCTAAAATGCAAACACATTTCAAAGGAAATTTGAAAACTAAGACACTTGACACAATTGAAACATACAAACTGTACAGAAACTTGACAACTGACACTGAATCACATCAAATCGCCATTCACTCGGCATAAACAATCAGAACTCCCCCTATCACAAACCATTTTCTCATTTAGATTTCAAAACACTTAAGTTTATTTTAATCAAAATGATTTTTCCGGAAAATGAGTTTTGTTGATTTTAAACCATTTGTAGGTTCGGGGTATGGTTCATCATTTTGTCGTCAACCACTTGTAGGAAAATGCAAGTACAACTTAATGTCCTTGATTTTACCACTTGTAGAATCACAAACAATATCACTTGTAAGTATAAACCTATACCAACTGTAGGAATGTTACGTCTACATCACCATTTTACCAATCAGGATGCCGATTCCTGCTTCGCACTTACCAACCTGGAAGCTCCGGCAAAGTCCTGAGACTATCATGGGAAACAAACTTCCATCCAAGTCTTTTCAGACTTGATGGCTTTCAACTCTTGCGCAGTAGGGTTGTAAGTTTCCTTTTTAGTTGCATAAAAATCTTTAACCCCCTTAGCTTTCCCATTCAACATTTTCCCAAAAATTTTCTTTACACTTCCATTAAATGTTTTCTCGACATCAAACTTATTATTCTCTTTATAAAACTGATTCGAGATATCAATCTTTCCAACTTTCTTTTTCACCTCTTCAAACTTCAGTGATGGAAACTCATCATCATTCACTGAAATTTTCACCTCACCTTGTGGCTCTTCTGGCTTTGTGGAACCAGATTCATTGCCAACATTTACATCAACTTTCTTAACAACCCACACTTGGTTGTCATTCACTTTCTTTTTATACAAATTCTTTTTGGAACACTCACCAACCTCATAAGTTGAATTTTCAAAAAATTTAAGTTTTTCAGTTGGTGATTCACTATCAACAACTTTTTCTTTCAATTTCTGAGAAACTCCCTGTTTTGTTTTGGCATTTTTCTGGCAGTTCCATGCAATATGACCAGTTTCATTGCACTTGTAACAGGTACGAGTCTCTCTTTGATAAAACAATTCAGTTCCATTCTTCTTCTTTTCAGCAAGAAACTCTTGATTTGACTGTCTCCAGAATGGTTTCTTCTGTTCCTCTTCTGCAAGTCCACCTGACACAAATTCTGTTTTTGTTTTAGAATTTTTCAAATTTTTATGATTTTCTGGTGGAATAAATCCAAGACCTTTCTTTTTGTAGCTACGATTTTGGTTTTGTTTCTTTTGAAAACCAGAACCAGAATTGTAACCTTTTTTCTTGTTTAGACGTTGTTGAACTCTTGAAGTGTACTTTTTAGGTTTTTCAGTAAGATTTAAATCTTTTATTTTAGAAATATTAATTTCTGTCATTTTGAAAACCTTTTTGATCATGTCAAAACGAACACTTCTTATTGGAAACTCTTTGTCAGAGTATAATTTGTCCGAATCATTTAAAGTGTATGCAACTTTAAATGTTTCATCATCCAAATTTGCTTTCGATAACAAAAATTCTTTACTATAAGACCGTTTAACCGACGACTTTTGACTGTTGACTGACGAATTTGACCCTCCAGACTCAGACTTTGACTCAGACTCAGACTCCTCCTCAGTATCCAACACCTGATCGACTACCTTTTTAACTAACTCAGACTCATGATCAGTATCAGACGAGGTATACGTGACATCAATGTTATCTGGTAAAACGTCAGTTGTATCGGTTTTTAGCTTTATATTGACTGCTTTTTCAAGTTGCTCCTCATTTGGTTTTCTAGGAGAATACCCTTCCCAAATTGGAGGTGGACATTTGTTATAACTAACAGTCGATTTCTTACCACAGTCTTTCTTTTCTTTCGGCTTCTCATCTTTAAAAGCTTCCATACCTGCAACAGTTGGGTAAATACGATCAATGAGATAATCAGAACTAGAATAACTTTGTAATAAACGTCTAATTCTCTCATTCTCAATCTTCTCTGTTTCCAACTCTTGCTTCCACTTAGCACTTTCTTCGATATAAAAGTTGATTGCTTTTTGTTTTGTCATCATCACAGCATTCATCATTGTTAGTGCTTGTTCTCTTTCTGAGTTAGTCTTTTGAAGACCAGTTACTGTTTTGTTCAAGACATCATAAGATTCTTTCACATAATTGAGATTGAACAATAACTGCTCCTTCTTCTTCTCATACTCAGCAATTATGTTATCTTTCGCAACACATTCCTTGCATGCTTCTAAACACTTCTCGCAAGGCTTGACGACTTCAACAATCTTTTCAACTTCGATTGTCTTTTCAACTTCTATGATCTTTTCAACTTCGATCACTTTCTCTTCTTCCTTCACTCGCTCAGTTTCAATATTCTTTTCAGCAACACTTTCAACATTCTCTTTCTGAATACTATCTTCAGATTTCTTTAGTTGTTGTTCTTTAGCAGCTTGTTTCTCCTTCAGTTTCTCCATGCGATCTGCAAAATAGAAATGAAAACTTTCAGGAGAAATATGAGATTTTGCAACATTAACATATTTTTCCTCCTCATCATCACTGCTGCTATCAACTGGTGTTTGATCAAATTCTACAGATTTTTCAGAATCAGCATTTGATACACCAGAATCAGACGGTGTTTGATCAAATACAACTTCTTTTTCTGAAGTAACAACATTTTGAACACTCTCATCTGAACTTAGTGAATCTTCATCAGCACTTTCTGAGCTTTCTTCAGATGTAACAGACTGTTCCTTCACACTTTTCACTGTCTCACCGATAGATTTCATCCATATGGCAAACATATCTGGTTCTCTAACAATCTTTGCAATGAAAGCTTTGAAATCACCCTTTTCATCAACAAACATATCCCAACTGAAACCTTCAGGTAGTCTCTCATCATCTTGATCAACTATGCATGCTTTGCTATCAGGAGATATGTAGTTGTTCCAGTTAAAATCTACCAAACATCCTCTCTTGGAATCCTCAATCTTTCTACCATGAGCCGTCTGTGGTTCTTGTTGTTGACCGACTTGTTGATAGATAGCTTTTCGGTAGTAGTCGTCTTTTCCAAACGGATTCTGAGCGCCACTAGCTTCTCTATTCTTGCACTCCCATTTGAAATGGCCTTTCTCCCTGCATCGAAAACAAGTAACTTTAGATTTATCAAAACCTAAAGTAGATACACAAGCATCAAGAAAGTCATTTCTCCCGGTAATCGTTTTGAACTTTTCAGCACGTCTAAGCACACTAGCAAGACACCATTTGATGTCCATAAGTTCCATCTCTTCGGCGTCTATTTGATCGTAATCCTCTTTGGTAAGCATAGGATTGCCGATCCGACCAGCAACTAGACCTTCATAGGATAACAGTACTGAACCCAGAAGTGCCATATGGTCTTTAGCAGTGTCTTCTGAGAAGCTTTGACCTTCTGGAAGATTTAGAGCGATGTTACATTGAATCATGTAGCCATTTCCTGTTTTTGTGCTTTGTGACTGAAAACTTGAATTTGATTCTTTAGGATTAACACTCGGAAATGATGAGAATCCACTGGTGCTTTTGCCTGAACCCTGATAAGCTTTTTCTGATGAATCCCCAGCACTGAATGCAGTCTGAATTTTCGGACTTCTCTCAGATTCTGAAACCGGAATGCTACCTTTGTAGTATATTTTAATATCCTGTTGACCACTCGGACTGTTCATCCTAGCTATTTTCTGTTGCTCCAGATCTTGACTTTCAATTTTCTCTATAAACTGTGAAATTGTCAACCCATCATACACACCAGTATTCTTCAAGATCATCAAATACGTTCCCCACTCCTTTTGAGGTAATGCGTCCGCCAATTTATCCACCCACTCCTCACGACCTTTTTCAACACCCAACATAGATAAAGATCGCACCAAATGACAATATCTCTCGATTAGCTTTTTAGTATCCTCTCCCGGTAAACTACTAAACAAATCAAATTCTTTCTTTAGTAATGCTTTCTTGCTTTTGATCATGTTTTCGCTTCCCTCGAACTTGACCTTTAGCGCATCCCAAATTGACTTAGCAGTTTTGTCGTGCTGTAACAGAATGAATATATCTTCTTTTATCGCCTGCTGCAACAAACTAATCATCATTTTCTCGGCTCTATACATTGCTCGTTCTTGATCAGTGAACTCTGATATCTCCTTTTTAACATGTAATTCAGTTTCAGGCAACGTGTACTTTTTCAATATGCACTCCCATGATCTGAGATGATTTGCCTGAACCCAGTTTTCAAAACGATCTTTCCACCCGTAGTATTCTTCAATACTCATCAGTTTCGGGGGTTTCTGAGTGGTTCCCGTCTCGTTTTCAAGATTCATGGCTTGAACAATCGCAGCTGGTGATGACGGTGTTGCAAACGCATTGTAAAACTCGGAATCCATACTGACTTAACACGTTTTTTAATGAAGATGACAGAACAATGAATCACAAATATCTTTTGGAGCGGTCCAGCAACAGTGTCCGATCAAGCGGACCAGAGATTGTACGAATAAGCGATCCAGAGAAATGACTTTGGAGCGGACCAGAAGTTGTTCGAATAAGCGATCCAGAAATATGACTTTGGAGCGGTCCAGAAAAATGTTCGTTCGAGCGGACCAGAAACGTACACTGGAGCGGACCAGAAATGTTCACTGGAGCGGACCAGAGATGTTCACTGGAGCGGACCAGAAATGTTCACTGGAGCGAACCAGAAATGTTCACTGGAGCGGACCAGAGATGTTCACTGGAGCGGACCAGAACCAAACTGTATGAATAAGCGGTCCAGAATGACGTCAGTACGAGCGAATCACATCACGAACATGATTTGACCTGTTTTTAAGCTGTATTTTGACCTGTAACTTCCAAGGGTTTGTCTTAGTATGATTATACACAATCTGTGAGATTTTGAACGAAATTCAACCGTGAAATCTCTCTGAAATAAGAAAAGAAGATGTAGAAGTAAGAAGAAACGATGAAAAACAGCTACAATCTGCAGAAAACCTCCTCCCAAGCTCTGATACCACTTGTAGGATCGTATGCTGACCCGAACGAGTCGTTCAGAGGCGTTCTCCTATGTTTCAGGTGCGGAATAACAAGAAACGTAGGTAGAAGTAGCTTATTCTTCCTTCTAAATGCTTATTTTATTGATACGAAACAGTTTACAGCTCAAACATCACACCGGCAAAGCTTCGGTGCGGAATTCTGACTCTTCGTTATGAGGTCCGCTCAAACATCCCCTATATATAGGTGTTCTGGTCCGCTTATGTGACACATGTCCATAAAAGCGGACCAGACATGTTCATATAAGCTGACCAGACTTGACCGTATAAGCTGACCAGACTTGTACGTATAAGCTGACCAGACTTGACCATATAAGCTGACCAGACTTGTACATATAAGCTGACCAGACTTGTACGTATAAGCTGACCAGACTTGTACATATAAGCTGACCAGAACCCCTATGTCTCTATGAGTGGACCAGACTTAAAACACATATACAGACTCTTGTTTACTCGTATTTCGTGCCCTATGCTATACAATACAATGTAAGACCCAATCCTAGACACCTAGACGTAATCAACAGATGTAGTGCACCAACAGTTGATGCACCTCCTGATTGTGACACGTGAAGAATTTCAAAGATCCTACAGTGTGAAGAACGAACCATCACCAGCAACATCCAGGGGGAGTTTGTTGATGCACTTTTGTGTGGATTTGGCTCGGTTCAGTTCATTTCAAGGTCAACGTCATGACACTCCTCCGTCGTGCGACCCGGAGTAGAACACACGAATGATGAAGACACAAGAGCGATCTGGTTGAATACTGATGACATCATCATGATGTCATCATGACATCATCAAGCATACCTATCGAAATAGACTAAATTGGCTTAATTGGCATCTGCATGATGACATCCATGATGTCACATTGGCTTAATTGTTTTATTTCAATATGTATGTGTGTACAGGAAACGAAATAGAAATTATGGGCTAGGATATAATAGGAAGTTTATTTGGCTAAGAAGGCTAGGAAGTAATCTTGATCATCCATTTATTTAATCAATGGCTAAGATTAAATGAGGGAAATTGAAGGGGAGAAAAGAGGCGCGTGAGTTTGTTTAGGGGCATTCTAGTCAATCCAAGGCAATAGTTTCTCTCTCCTCCAATTCCCCCCCATTTTTAAACGTTAATAACTCTTTCATACGACATTATTTTTTTTATAAAAATTGCACCAAAAAAAACGAGCGTTTTTTTATCTTTAAAACGAGTATACTATTGCTATATTTTGGAAAAAAATTTCTAAAACCTAGTTGCGTAAAACGCAATGGAAAAAACCCACTTGCGTAAAACGCAATGGAAAAAAAACCTAAAAAATGACATTTTTCTAAAATGCAATGCACCAAAAACACAAATAAATGTCTTATTTGTAAAACGCAATGGCCAGAAAACACAAAGAAATGTCGTATTTCTAAAACGCAATAGCCTAAAAACACAAAAGAAAGTGTACTTTCTAAAACGCAATATACTGAAAACACATAAAAATGTGTTTTACCTAAAACGCAATGCACCAAAAACACAAAGAAATGTCTTATTTCTAAAACGCAATGGCCAGAAAACACTTAAAATGTCTGTTTTCTAAAACGCAATGGACTGAAAACACATAAAAATATGTTTTACCTAAAACGCAATGCACAAAAAACACAAAGAAATGTCTTATTTATAAAACGCAATGGCAAGAAAACACTTAAAAATGTCTCCTTTCTAAAATGCAATGGCATAAAAAAACAAAAGAAAGTGTTCTCTCTAAAACGCAATGGACTGAAAACACCTAAAAATGTGTTTTACCTAAAACGCAATGACTAAAAACACTTCAAAAATGTGTTTTTCTAAAACGCAATGGCCAGAAAACACATAAAAATGTCTAAGTTCTATAACGCAATGGCCTAAAAACACCAAAGAAACTGTTATCAACCCAGCCAGGGGCAGCCGCCCCTAGGACCCTGCTACCAGGGGCGCTGCCCCCGGACCCCCGCCAAGATCGTAAAACGCAATGACTAAATTAAAGAATTTCTTACATGTATCGAAGCCGATTTCTTCAACGATTGACGAAATTTGAATGATTCAAACACTTATCAGTGATCGAATCGAACGGATCGAGTGATTATCTTCAAAATCACCTGGAAAAAACGAGATTTTGTATGAAATTAAACTGGGGTTTCTTCAAAAAAGCTGAAGAATACGTTGATCGGGTGTTTGAATCATTGATTGGTGACGAAAATCGCACAATAATGTAGTGATTATTGAGATAGAAAGTGAAGAAATGGTTGAAGATGGTGGGTTTTGAAAATGGTGGGTTTTGAAGTTACTGGGGAGAAGAAGGAAGAAGAAAGGATAAGATTGACTAAAATACCCTTGCTCTTTATTTTAAATTTTGCCACATGTCCTAATCCTATTGCTTCCTATCCTTCCTAGCCAAAATAAACTTCCTATTTGATCCTAACCCTAGAAATTATAACTTCATCGAAATAGAGTTAGGATTCATGGATCGAAATGATGTGATGATATCATAATGTTCATGATTGAAATAGACATAGTCTATTTCGATTATGTACATCTATTCCGATATTATTCATAGCTACGTCGATGTAGACAATCGGTTTAAAGAGATCCTACATATGTCCAAATGTGTATTTCGATGTTTTTCGTGATTGTTTCTTGTGTTTCGATGTAACTCTGCTGTATGGACTTTAAATACAGCAGATGCTTTGTTTCTTTAATAGGGAGCACAGGGAGCACATTCAAAGAGTTGAGAGAATATTGTATAAAACATTGTAATATTACTCTGCTGAAATTAATGCCATTGAGCTTTGAAGTGATATTCATCTTGGTCATTGAGCTTTGAAGTGATATTCATCTTGGTATTCATAGTGTTCTTGCTTAATTTACATACAAACTTGGATTCCGCACTTGTTTGTGTGTTCAACAACAAGGAATAGGTTTTTTAAGATCCTCCATTTTAGGGACCTACAATTGAAATTAACATTTTTTAGTATTAAGATTTTTTTTTGTAACAGGTTGAGGTTCTATGGTTTCGATTTTGTAATATCTTTGAGTATTAAAACTAACTGCTGCTAATTTTTCTGTTAAATCAATGTAAAATGACTAAATACCCTTTTATAAGTAGATCAAACCTTAACATGTCATAAAAAAAAAAACACTTAGAATTTAAAGATATTAAATTCAATTAATCAAAACGACTGTCTGTGTAAATAATTCTAAAAAAATATATAAAAACTTATTATATTTGTTAAAAAATATTAATAAATATGCTACATAAAATATTGGGTAAATTACACTTTTCGTCCTTTATGTTTGTATCAGATTGCAATGGATAACCTTTAACTTCTATAATTACAGTCACAGTCCTTTATTTGGAAAATTCAGTACATCTTTCGTCCGTTAGCACTAACCAGGTTAAAATTTTAAGTTAAGTTTCATCATATGACTTGCAAATAAGGATAGATCAGTAATTTTACTTGTTTGTTTAAAATATATTATAAATACACCTAAACCCCATCTCTTTCTCTCACCTATCCCTCTCTCCCTCTCTCTCAATCCAACTACACCCGGAATCATCATTCATCCTCCTCACCTTCAGTCTGCCTCTGCCGTCATGTATCGTCCACACCACCCTTCGTTCACCTTCTGTCTAACTTCATCAACTCACCTAAACAGTAAATTCAATTTCACCTAAAGGAAGTGACCTCAGTGATAGATCTATTCCGGCGTTCGTGATGCCGAAGAAGAATACGACGAGATTAAAGGCGGTTGTGGCGGTGGGGGTTGTTTGCATATCGCGGCCGGTGGTGGTGGGGGTTAGTTGCACAGACATTTGAAGCTCGAGAACACACTTGCACGAAAGCTCTACAACCCGTCTTAAAATTTGTGATTTTGGTTATTCCAAGGCTAGAGTCATTGTTGAAATAGAGATTTAGCAGATGAGAAGGAACAACGACTAACGAGGACAAGGAGAAATAGGTAATTTACAGCTAGAGTCATTGTTGAAATATTGTTGTTAATTAGTACAGTTTTAACCCTTTTCTTTCTTTGTTTCTTGCTTTTATATGTTCAACCATCAAATGGATTTTAATAATTAAATGGAAGCTTTTGTGATTTATTGACATTTTTTGGTAAGCTACAAACAATTATATGTTTAGATTACAGATGTTTGGTCTTGTGGTTTACACTATATGTTATGTTGGTTGATGCGTATCCTTTTGGTGGTGGGGTTGCCGGTCCATCTCAGCCACCGGCAACTCTTGTTGAACATAAAAGCAGACACAGAACTAGTAGAAACACTCGATAGGAAATGGTGTTGGGGTTGGATTTGGTGGTGGCTGGATTTAGTGGTGGTGGTGGTGTTTGGAGAGTGAGAACTGAGACTGAGATATAGAGATTAGGGGTTGTTTATTTGTTTGAGGGTAAATTACGTTTTTCGTCCTTTATAAAAGTAAAATTACTAACATACCCTCCTGTGCAAGTCACATTACTAGTCTTAACTGAAAAATTTAACCTTGTTACTGTTAAATGAAGAAAATTGTAATCAGTTTTCCAAATAAAGGACTGTGACCGTAATTGTTGAAGTTAAAGGCTATCTGTTGCAACTTGATACAAAATAAAGGACGAAAAGTGTAATTTACCCTAAAATATTTAATAATTATATTGCTAAAACTAATATACATAGAATTACCAAATTTTTATTACGAGGAAAACAATGTAGTAGGGATAATGTTTAATATTTTGATTAGTTTTTTATATAACTAATTGCAAAAAGAAACATGAGAAATATAAAACTTATGCATATCATCTCAAATATAATTTGCACACATATTTTTTTTAATTTTATATTATATTTTGACCTACAAATTTTTATTACAATTCTTTGTTTAGTTTAGTTTATATTAAATTACACATACAATCGTTGCTACATTCAATCGCAAATTTGCATTTCACCTTTCATCCACCGTTAAAACACGGGTCTA
The DNA here is from genome assembly GCA_030545235.1 of Helianthus tuberosus. Lineage (NCBI taxonomy): Eukaryota > Viridiplantae > Streptophyta > Magnoliopsida > Asterales > Asteraceae > Helianthus > Helianthus tuberosus. The sequence continues at coordinate 36,909,942 of CM060399.1, read as the reverse complement.
GTTATTTCGTTTCAGTTTCCTGATCGATCGATAACTGATTTTGTTACACAATTTCCCATGAATATTCTTCTAATTGTTAATGTATACTGCTTAATCTGTTAAAATTATAATTTGTTTTGCTTAATTTTGTTGATTGGTTATGTAATTTGATTGTGTGTATATATGCATTGTAAACTGGAATTAAGAAATTAGTGATCGGTTAATGATTTGGAAGTGTGTGTTAACGGATAGTTTACGGAATTAAGAGTGAGATAGAAGATGATGATGATCTTTATGAGTTGTTTATACTAGGTTATTATTGAGCAATTCAAAGAACACGTGTAGTTTAGATGTGTGTATTATTGTTTTAAATAAAAATGAATACATATAGAATATTATACAAACGGTCCCTTTAATCATATAAGAATATTTTAGTCATTTTACACTGATTTAACTGAAAAATTAATAACAATTAGCCTTAATACTCAAAGATGTTATATAATAATATTAATTGAACTAAACAAAGAATCGTAATAAAAATCTGTAAGTCAGAATATAATAAAAAATAAAAAATGCATGTATATTATATTTGAGATAATATGCATGAGTATTATATTTATCATATTTCTTTTTGAAGTTGGTTATATCGAAAATTAATAAAAAAAACTAAACGTTGTCCATACTATAGTGTTTTCTCTCATAATAGACATTTGATAATTGTATGTATATTAATTTTATGAATCAGGAATATAATTGTTAAATATTTTCATGTAGCATGTTTTAAATTTTATTTTTTTTAAAATAATAAGTTTTTATATCTTTTAGTGTTAATTACAATGATAGTAATTGTGATTTATTGAAACTAACACATTTAAGTATTAATCCTTTTTTTTGTAACAGGTTCAAGTTCTCTCTAATTATATAAGGGTATTTTAGTCCTTTTGCAATGATTTAAAGAAAAATTAACGGCAGTTAGCCTTAATACTCAAAGGTGTTACAAAATCGAAACCATAGAACCTGAACCAATTAGAAAAAAAAATTACTTAAAGGTGTTATTTTCAATAAAGCACAAAAACTTTCTCCGCTAGTTGGTGAATGAATTTGGGGTGTTTGAGAGATGTTGAAATGGACGAGATAATATCTGATCATGATTCCATTTCACTGACGAACAAAATACCTTTTTTTTCATCCTCTCACAATAGTTCATTTTATTCCTCTCTCATTTACCTAAAAAATATGTTTTTAGCTTGAATACAAGGATCCGGATAAAGTATCTCATCTGAATGCTCTAAGTGAGTTTTCCACAAAAGTCGTAAATTTATGTACGGGTTGTTAAATAAGTCAAGATAGAGGTGATCAACTTGACGTGCTGATTGTGGTTATTAGTCGTTGTAACTTGTAGGAAGAAACGACACACAGGAAACAACGACTTTTTTAGGCTATGAGGTATGGTGTTTCCACCGGCACCGTTCCAGAACCATCCGGGGACGGTCCCCATACCCAGAAGCCTTATGAAAAGACTAAAGAGGGTCACCTTTGGTCGAATGAGTCTCAGGTTCTGTTTGTTTTTGCTTATATCGTTTGTAAAGAGCTTATGTCTGCGGGCGGGCAGACATAAGCCCTTGAAGACTGTTTGTTTAAAAAAAAAAAAGATCTTAAAATGGCTTTTAATAGCTTAAAAAAAGCTATGGATAATAGCTTCACAAACAGATCAGATCTTCACACACCCTTCTTCTTCTTCCTCTTCTCCCCTGCCACCACCACCTCCGCCACCACCACCGCACCACCTCCGCCACCACCTCCACCACCACCATCGTCAAAACCCACCACCACCAAACCCATCTGTGAGAGAGAGAGAGATCTGTGAGAGAGAGAGATCGGTGAGAGAGAGAGAGACCCTAGAGGGAGAGAGACCTGTGAGAGAGAGAGAGAGATCTGTGAGAGAGAGAGACCGTAGAGAGAGAGAGACCTGTGAGAGAGAGAGATCTGTGAGAGAGAGAGAGAGACCTGTGTGATGGCGGAGGTGGTGCGGTGGTGGTGGCGGAGGTGGTGCTGTGGTGGTGGTGGTTGTAGAGAGAGAGAGAGTGTTATGTGAGAGAGAGAGACCGTAGAGAGAGAGAGAGAGGCGGTGGTGTGATGGCGGAGGTGGTGCGGTGGTGGTGGCAGAGGTGGTGCGGTGGTGGTGGTGGTTGTAGAGAGAGAGAGAGAGTTTCTAGAGAGAGAGAGCAGAGAGAGAGAGCTCTTGTGTGTGTGTTGTGTGGTTGAAGTTGTTTTTGAAGAAAAAAAAAAACAAACCACCTTCTCCTTGCAGATTGCAGACATTTGGGCCACATCTTCTCTTGCAGATGTCTGCAGATGTGGTTCGCAGACTACAGACATTTTACATCTGAAAAAACAAACAGCACCTCATTAAGCAAGACTGAAAAGACTAAAGAGGGTCATCTTTGGTCGAATGAGTCTCATTAAGCAAGACTAAATGGAGGGCATGACATAAATTCAGTTTTGCTACAGAAAAAAAAGTAGAATATTTTTAACTTTTAGACTTTTACATTCAATGAAAATATAACACAAAAATATTCCAAACTTGACACATTAGGGTAAGAGGGGTGGGTGCGGCAAGGGTTTGCGGGGACTGTTTTTGCCTCAAGGAGATTTGTCGCCAACTTGTTTTTGCCGCAACGGGGATGTTTTATACGGTAAAGACTTTCCGCATGCCGGGAAAAGGAAGGAGAGGGGGTAATGGTGGTTCCCACTCTCTTTCAACCAATCATACATTTTTTTTTCTTTTTTAATAAATGGTTTGTGTGAAACCACCCGTTTTGTTTTTTAGGCAATAGTGGTGTATGAGAGAGGAACTGACATGACACATTATGATTGGATGGGTGGAAATTTCTCCCATCTCATAAGGGGAGGGGGTGGTCACTAGTAATAGAATTCTATCACTCCCAATATCCAATCAAATCATGCCATGTCATCACCCAATATTCTATCACTAGTGATAGAAATGTAGGTGGTGTTTGTTTTTTTCAAGAAGAGCTTCCTGGCCTCTTCTGTCTGCACCGTGCAGACGCGGGAAGAGGTTTAGCCTCAAAAGAGTGTTTGTTTTTTTTTTTTTGAGAAGTGCTTTTTACCTCTCCCCAGCCTCTTCCTGAGGAATAGATAAAACAAAGCTTTTTACCTCTTCTTGGCACCACCTCCACCTCCACCCCTGCTCCGCCACCACCACCACTGCTCCGCCACCATCATCATCATCATCATCACCACCCCTGCTCCGCCACCACCACCTCCGCTGCTCCAGCCCCAAATCGACATCACAAACAAAACCCCCAAATCTTCTCCACCTCCACCTCCACTCCGCCACCACCTCTGCTCCACCTCCGACATCTGCTCCACCTCCACTCCGCCACCACCTCCGACATCATCATCAACATCACAAACAAAACCCCCAAATCGAAAACCCTAAATCGAAAACCCTAAATCGAAAACCCTCATCATCATCAACATCGACATCTGGAACGAAGAGAGAGAGAGATCGTAGAGAGAGAAGGGGCGGCGGTGGCGGTGGGTTTTGATGGCGGTGGTCGATCTGCATCATCATCATCATCGATCTGTGGTGTAGTGGTGACGGTGGTGGCTGTGGTGCAGTGGTGACGGTGGTGAAGTGGTGGCGGTGGTGACGGTGGTGACGGTGGTGAAGTGGTGTCGGTGGTGAAGTGAAAGCAGAGGTGTGTGTTGTGTGTGTAATGTGTGTGAAGAGGTTTTATATAAAAAAAACAAACCCTCTTCTCCTTGCAGACTGCAGACATTTGGTCCACCTCTTCTCATGCAGATGTCTGCAGATGTGGCCTGCATCAGAAGAGGTTTTCCTGCAGAAAAAACAAACAGCACCGTAGTGGGGGTGGTCATCACTAGTGATGGGATTCCAATGTACAAGTATTAATACACAATGTACAAGTCATACACATTCCTCAATAATTCTTCAACGCGTGATATAAACAACGAGTTAATCTTATCACTCGTTACCAAAGTGGTGGCGGCGGTGTGCAAAAAAAAAAATAACGTGTGATAGGAGCCTATCACGAAAAAATAACGCACCACCCCTCCTCCCCTAAGGAGTGCGCCCCCTTCACCCTTATTTAACGATACATTGAACCTGTTAAATGTTCTCATTGTGCGTATTAACCGGTTGTGAGATGACGTTACACTGTGTATTAAGATATGATAACGTGGAACATTTTAATAAATCAAACTTCTATTATTATTTGTTACGTGGCTGGTTCGTACAAGCAAATGTCAAGCTGCTTATTTATAAAAAGGGATTTATCATGCATTCACTTTACTTTGTTTTATTTTCCTATTAATATTTTAATGTTTTAATTTTAGCATGTGGTCAAATAATGGGAAATAATGGGGATGCCCATGATCCCAAGTTAGTTATAGTTTTAGGAGTTTGTTACTTGACATTTGCTTGTACGAACCAGCCACGTAACATTATTACGTACTATTATATTGGAATAAGACTGTATACAAATAGAATTAGTGTTAATATTACGTACTATTAGACAATGTGTAGTGGTAGACATGAATAATGTTTTTATCCTTGTGTGTTTTGCATTATCTGGCAGTCCAGTCAGCAATGATGGGGCATTATGAGGCATTTTTTTATAAATGGGTGTAGTGAGGATGTAGGCATTGTGGGACATTATGTTAACAGAGGTGTGATATAATTAAATAAAAAAACTATCAAAAATTGTTATTGCACAAAAAACCATCAAATATCGGTGATTGGCCAACACACAATGAACACGACGTGGAAAAAAGAACGTCAAAACAAAATTTTTGAGAAAAACGCTCATGGGGGCAGTTGGAAGGCGTGTGGGGGTTTTTTTTGAGGAAAAACGTCCAAAAACCCCCCACTACGTGTGGTCTTATGTTGGAATAAGACCGTATACCAATAGAATTCGTCTTAAAAACAACAAGAACCAATGGAATTAAACTTAAGAAACAATAAGAACCGATATAATATTAAGGAAAGTTATATCTTATAACTACTCACTTAGAGCATTTTTATCTTAAACAATTTAAAAGGTTTATAAAAGGGGGTTCTAAATACTTTTCATGCCCATTTCCATAAAATCACATTAAAACTTGTCATATTTACCCTTTATAAGTCATCATTTCTAAAAAAGAAGTATTCTTTTTATTACAAAGCAAATTAAAAAGTGCAAAAAATATTAAGGACGTTTTTTGTTTTTTTAAATTTTGGTTGTTTTTTCACTTTTATTTAAAAACATATTTTTAAAAGTTTTCAGATATTATTCTAAAGACAATTTTCTCCATTAATATTTTGATTATGTTTTTTATTAAACAATGTTACAAATTACCAATAACATTTTTCTTAATAAAATAATATTTGTGAATCAACGCTATCCATTTTTTTTCTTTAGCAAAGTGTTCATATCCATAGAAGTCTTAAACAGGTTTTAACTAGTTTATAGCATACTCCTTACGCTCATAAAATTTAAACTTACATATATTTTAATTTATGGTTTGATAAAGAAAAACTAGTACCTATCTGTTTATTTATTCACATACCTCACTTACATGGATGACTTGATTGATTAATATATGTTAGGCCTAGGGCTTAAAAGCTATTTTAAAAGAAAATCTTTTTACCTTTTTAATAAACAAAAATTGGTAGTTGTTTTACAAATACATTTTAAAGTATTAAAAAAGGGAAAAAATTAAATACAAACTAGACGAGGAAATAAAATAACATAGACTTTTTTCAATAAGAAAGTTCAAAACTTTTTTATTAGTTTTATAAGAAAAACATTATTATTAATTTGTAAAGAGGTCCAATAAAAAAACATAATCAAAATAATATTTGAGAAACTGTCTTTAGAAACAATATATGAGAACTTTAAAAAAAAATGTTTTTTAAATAAAATTAAAAAACAAACATTTTTTTTGAAAAACATAAAACTCTTGTAATATTTATTATGCTTTTGAATTTGTTTTGTAACAGAAAGAATACATTTTTTTAAACGATGAATTTGTATAGCGAGTAGATATGATAACTTTTAATGTGATTTTATAGAAAGGATGTAAAAAAAGTAACAAAATGGGTACATCTAGCCCACCCCTTTAAAAATCCCTAATTTCTTGTAATTCAAATTTGTAACCTATAATCTTTTAAATGGTATTCATGTTTTTACCGCATAGATTTAGTTTTGAATCAATTTCTAAAGAAGATTAATCATCAAACTGATTAGATAAAACATTCATCATCAGAAAACATACGTATTGAAGAACAACAATAATTTGGTAAAATATATTTTTAGAGTTAATTACATGGTTAGTCACTCTGGTTTATATGAAGTAACAATGTTAGGTACTAATAGTTTAAAGTAACACTCCGAGGCAAGGGCGTAGCTTTGTTTGGGGGGGGGGGGGGAGGGCGGCCGACCCCCCGAACTTTTCGCTTAGTAGTGGAGAGTATGTAGTTTTCGTATAGAAATTTTTGGGTATATACGTTTTCGACCCCCCGGTTTTATATAAATTTTTGGGTATATACGTTTTCGACCCCCTGGTCGGAAATCTTAAGCTTCGTCACTGCTCCGGGGTATCCACGTTCAATTTTGTAACAATTTAGGGAATTAAAAGTAATATATGTTAGTTTTTCTATTACGTACAAGAGCATGTCAGTTGGCGATCAAGGCTGACATCACCCTGATAGCGACATCTAACATTACTAACAGAAAAGATTCTACAAATCTTAGAAACATCCAATAGAATGTAACATCTGTTCTAAACATACACTGTTAAATTAAAATGATTGTTCTTAAAACCTCTGTTGATTTGTTCCGAAACATCTATTCTGCCCTAATTGATGTTTGGTCTTCTATATCAGTGCTTTGTCTTTAACAGGGCTTTGGCCATTAAAAAAAAAGTTTTCTTCTTCAACAGCGGTTTCACGTCTTTAATAAATTAAATATTTGACGTCTTCAAACAAATGCTCTGTTAGTGTTTAAGATTCACTATCTTTGGGAGAAGATGCATATTATAACTTGTTTATTTCTTGATCAAAGTAGCATGTTTTGGCTTTTGCAATCATATGTTCTTTTGTAGGTTCAACAAAACATGATGGAAAATATGTCCGTTATAGGTTGACTTGCTAAAAATTGCCTCACATTGTGTTATTTGATTGGTTTCGTTACATACAGTTATATTATGCCATACATGTAATTTTGATTATAAAAAAAGTTATATACCCTTGGTGACGTTTTGATGGATTTGCAAACATTACCCGTTATTGTCTAAAAAATTTGAATTGTCATTAAGGAGGGATTAGAATACTATTTATGGACAGCAATGAATATCCATCATTAAAGGGCCCCATCCCGACAACACTCTAAAAAGTTTGAGTGGGAATCTTATCGGAAATTTAAACCTCGTTTATTGATGAAATAGCAAGGGATTACCTAAGAAAAACCTGGGCCACACTCACAATCACCTGAAAATAACAGGTTGGTAATATTTGCATTCTCAATGAAGGAGCTGCTGGAATTCCACAAAAGTGCAACGATTGAGGAAACAAATAAAAATATATACAAACAGTTGTGTTGGCGACATGCTGGGGCATATGGAAAGCAAGGAACGAGAGCATTTTCAGTGGTAAACGGATAAATATAGATATGATTTTCGTGGAAATGCAGGCGTCGACGTTCCTTTGGATTAAAAACCGAGCAAAACGGAGTAACGTGGCCTAGAGTAAATGGGTGCAATTTAAGCTCTCAAATTGAGTTTTAAGTTGTTTTAAGTTTCTTTTTGATTTGTTGTAATATGTTTTGGTGAGGATAAAGTTAATTTTTTTTTTTGGATGGTTGGCTTAGTAGCTTACTCACAAAAGACAATGTTGTAACGATTTTTAGGTGTGGAATATAAGTGTAGTTTGCCGTTAAAAAAATAGGTTGGCAATTTCGACTGAAGGACCATTTGATAATGGTGGCCCACCAAACTAATGAAATTTTGAAATAGACGTTATTTTTAGTTGTGTTTGAACTTTTTTTTCTTTGTCGGAAATTCAGAGTTTTTTTTTCCAAACTAATGTTGGTGGGAAAAGTATTTACCAAAATAGTGTTTCTTAAAAATTATTTACCAAACTAGTGTTTCATATATTTATCTTTAATTTTCTAACCAACATATTAGGCCCTTTTTACATTTTTTATTTACTTATTTAGTTAATCTATTATCTACTTTTTATTATATTTTTCATGTTTTATTCAATCATTCCAGTATTTTTTTTCTTCCGTCAACTTAGTTTTTCTTACCAACATATATGTATTTAAAGATTTCTGTACGAGCAAAAAATCACAGGGAAGACTTCATAAAAGATCTAATAAATATTAATTTCACAATGAAAAAAACAATTTATGAAAGCACATAATTTTGTTATGCCCAAAAACAATATAAAATTATCGATTCTTTCAATTATATCTCATAAATTGAATTTTTCAAAATCTAAGATTACTTGTTTAAAAGCTGTGGACCTTTTTTCAATTCTGATTCAGTTCATGATGGTTAATTCTAATTTCAATCGAGGATGTGGCTCCTAATTCAACCTACATCAGCATAATGAGTTACTATAATAAACTATTATGAAATCCAACATGGCTTTTCAGATCAAATTACAAATCTAGAAAATGCTCGCTAGAAACTGAATCGTCCTTCTCGTCCTTTCTGATCATTTCCCGGCGATGTTTAGCATTCCTGTGATCGAACAGGTGATTCCTTTCCATCCGTTCGGTACGAGCATTGTTCGCGGTGTTTGGGTCTTATCAGTGTAGGCGTCTTTGTTCCTCTTCCAGCGGTTTCGAGATTTATCCAGTTCTTGATTGCTTAGTAGGTCTGTAATCGTTCGCGGCTATTTTTATAGTTAAGCTAAATCGATATGAATCCTATTAACCTCTTAAAGATCCGCGATATCTCTGTTCCGAGGCTTTTTGGGTATCATGGCGAACAAAATAGGAGAGTCAAAGGGGCACCGTAACGTTGCAGGTGTTTCTAACGGGTATTGTATTCAATAACTTCAAAGAAGAAAGGAGGAGGAGCAGGCAAGGATTAAACAAGGCAACTATACTAGGGAAGAAAGGTGGTTTCCTGTCATTAGTAGGAGATCGATGAAAGCAGAACAAAGATTCGTTAGCAGAGAAGAGAGGCTAAGGAACACTAATTCTTTCTTCGTCTCTAACCTCCCGGAAGGTTGCACAAGCCAGACACTTTGGTCTGCTTTTCAGCATTTCGGGAATCTGGAAGATGCAGTTGTGCCAAAGAAGAGGGATGGAGCAGGTAACCAATTTGGTTTTGTAAGATTCTCTTTTGTGGGTAACATTGAGTCGTGGATTCAGAAGATTAAGGAAGTGAAATTAGACGGGGCAATACTCGGAGTGAATCTGGCGAAGTTCTTCAGGGATAAGCAAGCGAACCTGCCAAAGGCGGGCACCAAAAAAGGCTCGGTTTTCGATAGATTGAAATACCCTACATGCTTTCACAATAGGGAGGGGGCGAGTAAAATTGACGTTTTGGATAAAACTGAGATCAAGCCGAATCACGAGGGTCAGAAGGCTACGGTGCGGCCCGGCGTTCAAACTGCTCTCAAAATAGATCTGCCACCATTGGTTACAGAGGCAAGCAGGAAGTGGGAGTTTAACTTGCTTATCGGGGAGGTCAAGGAGCTCGAGATCTTGGCGAAACTAGAGGATTTGATGATGGAAGCTAAGGGTACGAGGACTAAAATACGATACATGGGAGGTCTGAAGGTGCTCATTACTTTTCCCTCTAAAGAAGAGGCAGATGATTTCCTTAGAACTTGTTATGAACATTGGTTAGTATGGTTTTCCAGGCTCTATATTTGGGAAGGGGCCCCTTCCATTTTCGAGAGGTTAGCCTGGATAAAAGTCTCTGGGATGCCAATAAATCTTTGGGATCGGCACGTGTTCAATAGAATTGGAGAACGGTGTGGTAGACTGGTGTTAAAATCTGAAGCTTCAGTTTTATGCAATGATGTTTCTGAAGACACGATGGCAGTTGTAGTTTTTTCAGGCAAAAGAATTCGGAGGAGGTAACTGTCAGTTGGAAGGGGCATAGCTTTTCTGTTTGGGTGGATGAGGTGGATGCCCTGTGGAAACCTTCGTTCCCTTTGGACCTTGTAGGTGACAGGTTGTCTCCAAAGAAGGAATCGCCGTCGGAAAACGTATCAGCCTCCGGCGATTCGTCTCCGGTGACTCAAGTGGACGGAAGTGATAGTAGAAACTAAAACGACGTTGAAGAAGTTGTACAACCTTGCATGGAAAACATGCAAGGTAATAATGAAATGTTGGGAGATGTGCACGTGCTTGATCTGAGGGGTAGTATGAAAAATTTTGAAAAAGAGCCAGAGGCAGTCCCACGCGCGTCTACAGAAAGTGATGACAAACCAATCCATGATGGGGCCACCCCCTTTTATAAATTTGGTGGTGACAAGGATGGGCTTAGTTTCATAACACTAAGGGCATGTTTGGCTAAGCTTATTAGAGTTAAAAAGGACTTTTGGGAAAAAGGACTTTTGGGAAAAGGACTTTTTGAAAATGAGTTTTTAAAAAAAGTGTTTGGATTAGCTTATGGGTGGGAAAAGCCAAATATAAGGGGTAATTTAGTAATTTCATTTTTGAAAAGTCATTTCTGGATATAAGGAAACAAATATAAGGGGTAATTTAGTAATTTCATTTTTGAAAAGTCATTTCTGGATCCAAAAGTCACGAAATCTTGGCTTTTCAAAACCTCATGTTTCCTTCTTTGCAATAAGCTATTTTGAAAAGGACTTCTTGGTTATCCAAACATAAAAACAGCTTATTGACTTATCCATAAGTCAATAAGCTAATAAGCTGGTTTGAGAAGCCAATCCAAACATGCCCTAAGGCCCAAAAACAAGTCTAGATTTAAAAAGTCAATGGCCCACCTATTTAAAACTCCAGACTTGAATGAAGACGTGGACCCTGACCCTTTTAATTTAGAAGAGACTATAATAAGAGATGCAGAAGAACACAGATGGTCTAAATTGTCAAACAAAGAAGTATGCGGTGATTCAAGTTCTAGAGAGGATTGTCGTGGCCCGAAATCCACGGATCAGGGAGGCTTCGAGATTAATGAGAAAGAGGCCATGGGTCTTCAAGATTTCGAAGCAGAAGTTTCGGCGACTACAGAGTTTGGCGAAAGCTTGGGAATCAAATTGGGGGATTTCGGTAACCAGGTTAGAAAGTTAATTAAAGGGGAATGGGAGAAGATTGGTTCCTTATGAATATCTTGTCTATTAATTCAAGGAGTGTAACCGGGTCGGGTAAACCGGACTGGGTTAGAAGATTGAAAAAGGAATGGAGGTTTTCGTTTATGGGCATCCAAGAGACTCACCAAGCTGGTCTCCCGGACCAGTTTTGGAATAGGTTCTGGGACAGGTCTCCGCTGGAAGTGGTGACGGTAGACGTTGTCGGTCAGTTAGGAGGTATGGCGTGCCTCTGGGACCCCGGGTTTTTTTCGGTCGATAACGTGATCAAGAATCAGTGCTTTATTCTTGGTACAGGTCATATTAAGGGCGTGGATAAAGTCATGAACTTGTTATGTATCTACGCCCCTAACGATCCTGGTAGAAGGAGACTTCTCTGGGCAAATTTAATCGATCTGAAGCCTCAATTTTCAGGCATCTGAGTTGCCTTCAGAGACTTTAACGATGTCAGGTACAAAGAGGAACGGGTGAACTCTAATTTTGATACTTTGGCTGCCTCGACGTTTAACGATTTCATACACACCATGGGTTGGTTGGAATACCCGTTGTCGGGAGGTAACTTTACGTGTATTTCGGGGCACCGTGATGTTTAATTAAGTAAACTAGAGAGATTTCTAGTGTGTGATGAATTCATGAACAAGTGGCCTCTCGCCAAAGTGAACGTTCTTCCAAAAGGGCTCTCGGACCACTGCCTAATTTTTATCTGTTGTATAAACACGGATTACGGACCACCTCCCTTCAAATTTTATAGTAGTTGGCTACATGTGAAAGAGGTTAATAGTATCTTTACCAGGGCGGCGGGGGAAATTTATATGATCGATAATGGTGTCGTGGCTTTGGCTAATGTGTTGAGATTAATTAAAAGTAAGCTGAAGGAGTGGAGGGAAAGGTCGAGGTTAATAGAAGAAAAAGATGCCATTGTCCTGAGGAATACATTAGCCGATCTCGAAAACATGGTAGAAGTTCCTAAGCTAAGTGAGGAGGAAAAGAAAATCAGAATGAACTTTACCTCTAAATTAAAAGAAATGGAAGTAAAAAAGGCCAAAGATTGGTAGCAAAAGGCTCGGATCAACTGGTTGAAATACGACGACGACAATTCATCTTTTTTTCATCATGTGGCTAATCTGAATAAAGCAAGTAGCAGGATAAATGGGTTGGTGATCAGTGGTGTGTGGGTGACAGAGCCACGGATTGTAATGGAAGAACTCCGGAGATGTTTTAAAAAAGAGTTCTCCGAGCCGATGAGGAGAAGACCGTCGTTCTCGGGTCTAGGCCTTCCCAATTTATCGTCCGAGCAGTGTGAGAGGTTGATTGCGCCTTTCTCCTCTGACGAAATTCTCGATGCTATCCGCGAGTGTGATGGTGGTAAAGCTCCAGGGCCTCCTGATGGTTTTACCTTAAAAGTTTTTAGAAAACACTGGTATAGTTTTAAACCGGCGCTTGTGGAAATGATGTCCGATTTTCATGCTACTGGAGAGATAAGTCGCGGTTGCAATGCCTCGTTTATCACCCTCATCCCAAAGACGAAAGATCCTTAGGTGAGTACTGACTTCCGACCAATATCCCTTGTCGGATCCCTTTATAAAATTATTACTAAGGTGCTCACAGGTCGTTTAAAAGAAGTTATGGGCAGTCTTATTTCTGAAACTCAGTCGGCTTTTGTTGGCGGTCGAAACATTCTTGACAGCCCTTTGATAGTGAGCGAGACGATTGCTTGGGAAAAAAATTGCAAACGCAAAATGATGATTTTCAAGGTGGATTTTCAGAGAGCGTATGATTCCCTAAACTGGAAATTTCTGTTTAAGGTTATGGAATTTATGGGGTTCTCAGAGAAGTGGATAAGTGTAACGCCCTGCTTATTTGTACTTTCCATTTATAGCAAGTCTTTTTCGTAGTTCTATTTTTGGAAGTCTTGTGTTCTTGTAATCGTTCTTTCGTTGTAACCGTTGTAAAATCCGAGACTTGGATCATAAATAAAACTCGTATTTTGTTAAATACATGTTATACATACTTTATACATGCTCATACATTCGATTTCGTGAAACAATTGATGCTTATTCATAATTCTTGGAAACTATGTGCTAAACTTGCAAATACGTGAAACTTATGCCTAAAACGTGTCTTGATCATAAACGATATTTAAATACGACCTTCATACACTTAATTATACTTGTTTTATGTTCCTCATACTTGATTTGCCCTTAAACTACGCTTTTGTGGCGATTATAGTCCCTAAAAGTCCTTAAAACCCTAGAACAACAAACTTTGGGGGCCAAAATGTAATAAACGAAACTTAAACCTGGATCAGACAAGTCCAGGTGGCCCGCGTAGCTCCCCCTACCCACCTACGTGCCCCGTGTAGACATCGAATCCGCAGAAAACCATTTCCAGCTACGGGATTGGGCACTTTGGTGTGTTAGTTGAATTGTTATTTGTGTTTCTTGCATTTATGACTCACAACCCCTAACCACAACTCATCCCCTATAAATCCCACACTACTCCAAGCCCTAATCACTTTACAAACTCCTCTAAACCTCTCTCAATCACTCAAAATCGCAGCTGAAAGTCCAAGTTCGAGCAGAATCATCAAGCTCCACTAAAGTGAGCATAACTTCTTCATTTCTTGTCCATTTGAGCTCATTCTTTTTCCAGAACACTTTGATCGAACTTAGCTTCGATTCCATGGGTATTCCACAGTGAATAAGTCCCTGGAACTTCGACAAATAGGCTCCAAAGTTCACTGTTTGAATCGGATTCATTTATCTTTACTAATACTTCCTTAAACTTGAGTTTAACTCACTCAAACCCACGTCCTTATGCTTATAGCCACTTCTATGGTTAGTTAAGCTTAAAAACAGGGCTGAGACATACAAAATCAGAGGTTAAACCTCATATACTTTCTGTTTTGTTTAGGGTTTTTGACCCACAAGTGATGTTCAAGCTTCAAGCTTGATGAAGGTGTGATTGTGGACTAACTTGGGTTGCCCAATATAAAATCCCCACATTACTTGATGATTTCTCATAGTATAGTTGTTTGTATTCTTGTATTCCTTATAGTTCATGACCCACCTTGAATGTTCGTACATCAAGTGTAGTGGTGAACTTGTAGAGGTACCTAAACGGAAGCTTGTTCTTCCTACCTCCTACATGAATTCTATGACACAATAGAGGTACCTAAACGAAGATTTAATCTTCTACCTCATGCTTGACTATTGGACATATTAATATATAATACATAACCTAAATGATACCTATATTCGAACCTTTGATAATGAATTTGTATTCCTTGGTCAAAGTAGTAGACTAACATCATCTAAAGACCTAAACCTTGTTATGATTCTATTGGGTGTCCAACCCATAAAAACATTATAACCCATGTGGTTACATAGTGTCAAACAAGTGATTATGTGTCGAATATGATTATTTTCATATGATACTTTCATGTCTTTTAATTCCTAATACGTGACTCTTCCGTCTTCCCCAAATCTCACACACTTTGTTTCTTCATGTAGAAGGACACGGTGTTCCAACCTCCTAAACAAACCAACACTCTCGCGGATTTACCAAGTAGAAGACTTGCAAAACTGTGAGTACACTCGACCCATTTACACTTTAAACCACTTTTGGGTTGTAACATGATACCATACAAAAATTACACTTACACACACTTAAACACGCTTTACGAACTCAATCCGTTATACATGCTACTTGTTTATTTGGGTTCATGCTAGATTATACATGCTTTATGCCATTACCATGCTATGCCCTCAATTTAACATATATAGCGCTATAGGAGTAGCACATGTAACAACTCTCATTAAAATTGTCACTTCTTATTTTATTATGTCCAATAGGAAACCCTAATTGAGACCCCCAAGAAATATGGCCTGACCCCTAAAATTTTCAGAACAATCAGAACTAGGATCAGGGCCCCTAAAGCTCAGGGGGGTATTCCCCCATTGACGATTATCATTACAGTTTTTTTTAGAAATCAAAATTCGTTAAACCGTCGACTCACCCAGGCTACAAACAGACGTGGCTACCCTATGCTAGAAGTGGTGCCCTCGCGCCACGCGACAGGCTCTCGCGCCACGCGAGGGAGCCAATTTTTCAGTATAAATGTAGGGCATTGGCACTTGCATTTTGGCGTTGGTTCGACGTAAAAACTCCTTTCCTACATTGAGATATCGTCTGTTTACTCCAAAAACACACACAAGCACGAAATTCTACCGCGATAACAGGGTAATAACTCGATCACTGCTACGATTTAATGTCCGATCGATAAAAACCAATCCGATGGATGTTTAAGTGCTGCCCGTATTTGGGCTATACTTTGTCATTCGTCGTGAAGGTTTTGAATATCGTGAGTTGTCATAAAAGTTGTATTAAGTTACTGACCTAGTTTTCGTGTGCATTGTTATTTGAATTAGGTTAACCAGGCTAAAATCAGTAGGCTAAACGCAACCCGTCTAAACTTGCAATGTGAGTCATTCTCTTTTTATCAATTTGTTTCCAAAACCCTATTTATTTTCAAAGTTATAATTACAGGGATTAAGTCTTTGTAATCTTCAATTACTGCCGGTATGTGGGGTTTTGTATACATTACTTGATACCCGTCACCATTGGACAACGGGTTAGCCAATGGGTGATCTGACCATAGTCACAGATACAGTCGAGTGACAAATACCGATTTGGGGTAATTGGTTGATAGAAACAATGTAATCACCCTTAATACTGTATATTATAACAATGTGTCGTTTTGTGCAACTTGAGTGACTCACCAGTATTTCCCTGCTGATAAAACCTTTTTAAAACATGTTTCAGGTGATCTGCTGTGATCAAGGAAAAAGTGCCGCGTAGCACTACAAGCTTGAAGAAGTGGCTCAATAAAATAAAGAAACATGTTTTTGTAAAACAGGGGATTTCCGTGAGAAATCACCCTTATTGTAAATTATGGGTGTAATCCCCAAATTATGAAATAAGATAACTGGGCATTTCAAGTTTTAAAAAGATCCTGTTAAATTTTCCGCTGCCAACTTATTAATTACCACGGGTTTCTGTCCCGCGGCTCCTGAAACGGGTCACACCGGGACGGGGGCCGTGACAGAAAAAGGTGGTATCAGAGCCACTGATTTAAGCCAATTAAGTATTTAGGAATACTTAATTTTTCTGATTACCATTTTGTGATTATGTGAAAATTTAATTTTACAAAATTTTAACTTAGAATTTTGTGTGTTTCTTCATATATGCTAACAGCATGAATGAACTATCCGAAACACTTCAAAACTTTACTATCCATACCACAGATATGGATACCACCGATACCTTCACTGACTACCAGGCTGATACTGAAGTGCCGATGGTATTCCAAGCCCAACCTCAGGAGAAACCAAAACCAAAAAAGAGGAGAAGATTTGTAGGCTGGAGGCGTGTGCGTAGGAAGAAACCAGCAACATGAAAAATTGTAAAGACTGAGGATCCAAATGATAAAGGCAAAGGAAAGGAGATCGGGGAAAGTTCCGGGCAAGCTCAGGAAATGCCATCATGGGAGGAGCTGGATCGTAAATTGGGACTTAGTGACCTCATCGAACCTGCCGATGAAAACCTCTTCAATTACCCTGCGGAAGCACAACTTCCAGTTAATCTGGAACCTGCTATCCCAGATCTGATTATCCACCCCCGACCTCTACCAGAAGAGCTAGAAGAATGGTGGACAACTGACTGGCAATTTCAGAATCTTTTAAATAACCCTAATACCTTTTTCCTAAATTTGACCCTAAGCCTCCACTACACCCACCAATGAGTACTGAGAACTTGGCTGAACTTCGCCACTATGGCGAGGAGCTGGTGGACGCAGGAAATAGAATCCGAGATGTGGGAGAGAGGATATCATGGAAATACGATGAGAGGGAACGTCATTTCTGAGATGCCAGCTGACGGGGATGGTGTGACTGTGTGGTTGTGCGGATATGTGCTTAATAATAATATAAAAATAAAAATATAATCATGTAAAATAACTAAAAATAAAACTTTGTAACATATCTGGTAATGTACGGATGCCTATTAAAATATATAAAATATGGAAGTCGAAAAATCGACAATTTTGGGCTATACGTGTTGACATGATTGTGTTGACGTGATTATGTGCGATTGTTTATTATGCTTGGTTGTTATTTATTTTGTGCTAATAAGTAATATATATTAATTATCAGATGGAACCCGCTGTTAATGAATCAGTTAACGAAGTTAACCAATCTGAACAAAACCATGAAGATCAATTTCTTAATAGGCAAGATATAGAAAACATCGTTGTCCCGGGAATAGCAAATGCTATTCCAGCAATCATTGCTGCTGCCCGAAATCCAGTTGAGCCTCAACCAATTGTTCCCAGCAAACACACTCACGGCGATAATTTCAGTAATAGCGTAAATGGAGGCGGCAACATTAATAATAACGATAACGATGGGATGCAAGCCCCATTCCTTAAAAGAATGAAAGCTGCAACGCCTGGTTGCACTTACAAGGAATTTCTTGCCTGTAAACCTGTTGAATTTGCAGGCAATGAAGGGGCGACTGCTACACTGCGTTGGTTGGGGAAAACCGAGGCAGTAATTAAAATAAGTAAATGTGCCGAGGAGGATAAAGTCATGTATGCTTCTCATCTTTTCAAGGAAGAAGCATTAGAATGGTGGAATACGGTATTGCAAGCCAAGGGAAGCGACCTGGCTTATGCCATGAATTGGGAAGAGTTTAAGCGTCTGGTGGAAAGAAAATTCTACCCTGAATATGAAAAAGAACAAATGGCGAATAAATTCCTGAGCCACCGAATTGTGCCTACTCTGGCTTCGCCAGAACCGGTACTTATTTCTCGCTACATTTAGGGTTTAATTAGCGAGATCCGTGATATTGTCAAAGCTGCAAGACCCCGCACGATCGATGATGCGGTGGAATTAGCCAAAACTTTGACTGACGGACTGGTGCGTACGCGAGAAGAAATTAGGAAGAAGGAATTGGCTCAGAAAATTACCCAAGGATTTCGTGTGGGTAATAATAGCAACTTCAAAAGAAAAGGAACTGGGAAATCTTCCACTCCGCCGTTCTGCAGGAACTGTAAAAAGAAACATTTTGGAAAATGTAATGAAACCTGCAACTTCTGCAAAGCTATAGGACATCGTGAAGAAGATGCAGAAGGAAAACAAAGATCTGCTACAACTGTGGAGAAGCTGGGCATTTTAGACCAGAATGCCCTAAATTGGTCAAACCAGCAGATAACAAGGCTAAACCTGCTGAAGGGACTAACAAGAAGAACGCAAGAGCCTTTCAATTGACTACGCAGGAAGCTGAACTGATTCCTGACGTAATAGCTGGTACGTTCTTAGTTCATGACGTTTATGTGAAAGTATTATTTGACTCTGGTGCAAACCAAAGTTTTATAAATACTTCATTTTGCCAAGCTCTTAAGCTACCCTTAACGAAACTTAGGCAAGTTTTTACAGTAGAAACGGCAGACGGGAACTCTGTTAACATAGATACGGTTTTGCAAAAAGAAAACATAGAACTTTCAGGTCATAAATTTTCTGCAAACTTATTACCCATCTAATTAGCTGGATTCGATGTCGAGTTAGGAATGGATTGGTTAGTAGCCAACCATGCTCGAATCCTTTGTGATAAGAACTCCATAGAAATACGTGCACCCACGGGAGAAGTAATTATGATTACAGGGGATAAGCCGCGTAAACCAATGAAGTTCATTTCGATAATGAAAGTTGCTAGTTATGAACGAAAGCAAGGAATAGTGTATATGATTTCGGTAATCATTAGCACTAAAGGTAAGGAACTTAAGGAAATTCCTGTAGTAGCAGAATACCCAGATGTATTCCCAGAAGAATTACCAGGATTACCACCAGATAGGGAAGTAGAATTTAGAATTCATCTAATTCCTGGAACTACACTGATAGCCAAGTCACCTTATCGGTTAGCACCCACCGAAATGTTAGAACTAAAAAAGCAGTTAGATGAATTATTAAGCAAAGGATTTATACAACCTAGTTCATCCCTGTGGGGAGCTCTAGTGTTGTTTGTGGAAAAGAAAGATGGCTCGATGCGAATGTGTTTCGATTATAGGGAATTAAATAAGGTTACAATTAAGAATCGATACCCATTACCTAGGATTGATGATCTTTTCGATCAACTTCAAGGAGCTAGATATTTTTCTAAGATAGATTTACGCTCCGGATATCATCAATTGAAAGTACAAGAAGAAGACATACCTAAAACCGCTTTCAGAACTAGGTATGGTCACTACGAGTTTACAGTTATGCCTTTTGGATTAACAAATGCTCCAGCAACATTTATGGACATGATGAATAGAATCTGTAAACCATACTTTGATAAATTTGTAATTGTCTTCATCGACGATATACTTATTTATTCCAAAAGTCAGGAAGAACATTGTGAGCACTTGCATGCACTCTTAACTTTGTTAAGAAAGGAAAAGCTTGACGCCAAATTCTCGAAATGTGAATTTTGGCTACAGGAGGTACAATT
Organism: Helianthus tuberosus; assembly: GCA_030545235.1. Classification (NCBI taxonomy): domain Eukaryota; kingdom Viridiplantae; phylum Streptophyta; class Magnoliopsida; order Asterales; family Asteraceae; genus Helianthus; species Helianthus tuberosus. Next base: position 36,890,096 of record CM060399.1, on the reverse strand, counting down.
TTTAGGACACATGGTGAATCACGAAGGTATTCACGTAGATCCCTCCAAGATAGAAGCGATCACCAAATGGAAGGTTCCGCAATCAGCTACGGAAGTTAGAAGTTTCCTAGGATTAGCTGGATACTATAGGCGCTTTATTAAGGATTTCTCTAAGATAGCTGTGCCATTAACTAAGCTAACCTGTAAAACAGTTAAGTTTGAATGGGGACCTAGACAAGAAGAGGCTTTTAGGATTTTAAAATAAAGGTTAACCAACACCCCAATTCTTGCCTTACCAGAAGGGACAGAAGTTTTTGAAGTATATTGCGATGCTTCTAAGCTAGGATTAGGATGTGTGCTAATGCAACGCAAAAAGGTAATTGCGTACGCTTCAAGGCAATTGAAAAAGCACGAGGAAAACTATACGATACATGACTTAGAATTAGGGTCGATAATTTTTGCACTTAAGATTTGGAGACACTATCTGTATGGAAGTAAGTTTACAGTTTATACAGATCATAAGAGTTTAAAATACATATTTGGGCAAAAAGAATTGAACATGAGGCAAAGGAGAGGGATGGAAATCCTAAGTGACTACGATTGTGATATTCAATATCATGAAGGAAAGGCAAATGTAGTTGCAGATGCCTTAAGCCGTAAGTATCACGAAAAGCAAAAGCGAGTTCGTGCTCTTAGATTAAGTTTACAATAAGACTTAATGGAACAACTGAAAAATGTGCAAGCCACAGCAATCAAGGATGATGCTGAAGGAATGAAAGGTAGAATAAAAGAATTAGAGCAAGGAGCTGATGGAATTTGGAGATTCCACAAAAGAAGGATTTGGGTACCTAAGCAAGGAAATTTAAGAAATAAGATTTTAGAGGAAGCCCATAAATCTAGGTATACCATGCATCCTGGAAATAATAAGATGTACCAAGATTTAAGGAATAATTTCGGGTGGATAGGAATGAAAAAGGACATAGCTAGATATGTATCTAGGTGTCTAACTTGTTCACAAGTTAAGGCAGAACACCAGAAACCTTCAGGGTTACTTCAACAATTAGAAATGCCTGTTTGGAAGTGGGAACTAATAACCATGGATTTTGTTAATAAGTTGCCCAAAACCAGAAAATGTAACGACGCGATTTGGGTAATTGTGGATCGATTAACCAAATCAGCTCATTTTCTACCCATGAAGGAAACCTTTAGCATGGAAAGGTTGGCAAAATTGTACGTAGACGAAGTAGTATCCTTACATGGAGTCCCACTCTCTATTGTATCGGATAGAGATAGTCGTTTCACTTCACATTTCTGGACTAGTTTCCAGGAAGCAATGGGAACCCAATTGAATTTAAGTACAGCCTACCATCCTCAAACAGACGGACAAAGTGAAAGGACAATCCAAACCCTAGAAGACATGCTCAGGGCATGTGTAATAGATTTTGGTGGAAACTGGGATGACCACCTACCCTTAATTGAATTCTCCTATAATAATAGTTATCATGCAGGCATTGAAGCTGCCCCATTCGAAGCACTGTATGGACGAAAGTGCAGAACTCCAGTTTGTTGGGCAGAAATAGGAGAATGCCAATTATCATGTCTTGAAATTGTACAAGAAACTACCGACAAGATCACTCAAATCAAGGAAAGACTGAAAACGGCTCGAGATCACCAGAAAAGTTATGCAGACAATCGACGCAAATCGCTAGAATTTCAAGTTGGAGATAAGGTACTCTTGAAAGTTTCTCCTTGGAAAGGAGTAGTCCGGTTCGGTAAAAAGGGAAAGTTAAGTCCAAGGTACGTAGGACCATTCCCAATAATCCAGCGAATAGGACCAGTTGCCTATCGTTTACAACTACCAGAAGAGCTAGCCGGGGTACATGACGTATTTCATGTATCCAATCTCAAGAAATGTTTATCTGATGAATCCCTGGTAGTACCTCTTCAAGATGTAGAGGTAAATGAAAAGTTAAAATTTATTGAGAAGCCACTACAGATAGAAGACAGAAAGGTCAAGTTTCTCAAACACAAAAGACTAGTACTGGTCAAAGTCAAGTGGGATTCAAAGAGAGGCTTGAGTACACTTGGGAGCTAGAATCAGAGATGAAGCGAAAATATCCTTACTTGTTCCAGTAAATCTCGAGGACGAGATTTTTATTAAGGTGGGGAGGATGTAACAACTCTCATTAAAATTGTCACTTCTTATTTTATTATGTCCAATAGGAAACCCTAATTGAGACCCCCAAGAAATATGGCATGACCCCTAAAATTTTTATTAAGGTGGGGAGGATGTAACAACTCTCATTAAAATTGTCACTTCTTATTTTATTATGTCCAATAGGAAACCCTAATTGAGACCCCCAAGAAATATGGCATGACCCCTAAAATTTTCAGAACAATCAGAACTAGGATCAGGGCCCCTAAAACTCGGGGGGGGGGGGGGGAGGGGGTATTCCCCCATTGACGATTATCATTACAGTTTGTGTTAGAAATCGAAATTCGTTAAACCGTCGACTCACCCAGGCTACAAACAGACGTTGCTACCCTATGCTAGAAGTGGTTCCCTCGCGCCGCGTGACAGGCTCTCGCGCCACGCGAGGGAGCCAATTTTTCAGTATAAATGTAGGGCATTGGTACTTGCATTTTGGCGTTGGTTCGATGTAAAAACTCGTTTCCTACACTGAGATATCGTCTGTTTACTCCAAAAACACACACAAGCACGAAATTCTGCCGCGATAACAGGGTAATAACTCGATCACTGCTACGATTTAATGTCCGATCGATAAAAACCAATCCGATGGATGTTTAAGTGCTGCCCGTATTTGGGCTATACTTTGTCATTCGTCGTGAAGCTTTTGAATCTCGTGAGTTGTCGTAAAAGTTGTATTAAGTTACTGACCTAGTTTTCGTGTGCATTGTTATTTGAATTAGGTCAACCAGGCTAAAATCAGTAGGCTAAACGCTGCCCGTCTAAACTTGCAATGTAAGTCATTCTCTTTTTATCAAATTGTTTCCAAAAACCTATTTATTTTCAAAGTTATAATTACAGGGATTAAGTGTTTGTAATCTTCAATTAGTGCCGGTATGTGGGGTTTTGTATACATTACTTGATATCCGTCACCATTGGACAACGGGTTAGCCAATGGGTGATCTGACCATAGTCACAGATACAGTTGAGTGACAAATACCGATTTGGGGCAATTGGTTGATAGAAACAATGTAATCACCCTTAATACTGTATATTATAACAATGTGTCGTTTTGTGCAACTTGAGTGACTCGCCAGTATTTCCCTGCTGATAAAACCTTTTTAAAACATGTTTCAGGTGATCTGCTATGATCAAGGAAAAAGTGCCGCGTAACACTACAAGCTTGAAGAAGTGGCTCAATAAAATAAAGAAACATGTTTTTGTAAAACAGGGGATTTCCGTGAGAAATCACCCTTATTGTAAATTATGGGTGTAATCCCCAAATTATGAAATAACATAACTGGGCATTTCAAGTTTTAAAAAGATCCTGTTAAATTTTCCGCTGCCAACTTATTAATTTCCACGGGTTTCTGTCCCGCGGCTCCTGAAACGGGTCACACCGGGACGGGGCCGTGACAGCACACCACCCGTCGGGGTCTTGTTAAGTCATTATACTAAAACGGTCTCGTTACTTTTGTGGCGAGGGATGCTAAATAATAGTGGACACTTGGGTTAGACGTAATGTTATGCATGCTAGTTACCTTGTTTACAAATTGCCATGTGGATTCGAGTAAATGCTTTATACATATGCTATACTATTTAAACCTTGTGTACTCGCCTTTGCTTTTGCATTAAATTTTATTTTAACATGTTACAGGTTGAGGATGATGATGCTATGAAATGAAGTAGCAATGATGCCTAGATACACATTAGACGTTTTAGGTCTAAAATGTTGTATCAATTTTGTTATGTTGTTATGTACTTTCGTTGAACTTGTTGTTATTTGAGATTTCTATGTAATGTTGACAATTGATGTTTTGGAATGAAAATGGTTAATTTAAATATTGTCACAAATAGTGTTATGAAGTCTCTTGCAATCTATTTCGTCTCACTCCGATGTTTCCGCCATTGGTTGGGGTGTGACAGATTGGTATCAGAGCCATAACTATAGGGAATTAGGTAGAATTGCCATGTTCGACCTAGTCTATAGTAGGAACCATATTTTTTACCATTCTTGTTATATGCTTAAAATGTTATTATTTCTACTTTGCTTCTTTCTCTTCTTTTTGGTCTTAATATTTACATAATGTCTTTCCTAAGACATTTTACACAATACACTTGAAGACTTGAAGACACTCTTATACAAAAGAGACGAGTTTACCAAAATAGGCGTTAAACCCACAATTTGGTATCGACTCTCATTCCGCTTATTCTTAATTTGCACGAAATTTCGCCATTAAGCTAGGAGTGAAATCCACATCTTAATGGCAAATTTCCAATTCAAACTTTAGTGGACCCTCGTCAAGGTGTCGAAATTATATTTTAACCCGACGAGCACCAACCACATTAGGGTACGAAATCGTCAAGTTAGGGGTGAAACCCGCACCTTGTCGATTAAGTCCCATTCCTCGATTTTCGATCTCGCCAAAGTTTCGATTGTTTCAATTGATTAGAGACGTGTAGTAACTGGAAGGGTAAGATACCGTTAATCGCTTCTCGACGAGAGTATCTTACCTATAGGCCAAAGCACGTTTCTCTAATTTGAAAGGACTTTCGATTCACTTTGGAATTGTCGACGTTTCTCTACCCGAAACAATCCTATGTTTTATGAGCCTCTCTTTTATGTGATTCAATTTATATGTGATTTTATACTTGTTACCTCGTTCGTTTCAAAATCGTTACACATTTCGCACGTCTCGCGCAATCAAAAACAATAATAATCCTCGTGAACAAACTAAATTTATACTCCTTTTACACATTCATACGTGCTATACTTGTTGAATACATGTTGGAAACTTATGCTTTATACATGATACGTGAACACTTACATGCCAAAACCTTGTTTTCAAAATTTATGATCAAGTCTCGTCCTTTCCTTTTCTTTCGAACTTCTAGATGGCATCTCCAAGCTCATCAAAGAAGAACAAGTCGAAGAATGGTTCCAACAGCGAATCCATCTCCAAGCAAGAGTTGGTTAGGCTCATTGCTGAGTAAATGGCCGACCAAATGGCTCGAGTTATACCCGATATCGTTAGCCGAATCCAAACCAACACCAATTCGCCTCATGACTCTGTGGACTCCAAGGTGGAGTAGCCAAAGCCACCTTTCCTCTTCAAACAATTCATGGCTTACAGACCATTGGAATTTACTGGAAAAGATGGTGCTACCGCACTACTATCTTGGTTTGATGCCATGGAGATCACCTTTCGTCAGAGTGGTTGTCCTGATGACCTACGCACCCAAAATGCCACAGGGGTGTTCCGATCAAGAGCTCTTTATTGGTGGACCTCTGAACGAGGCATAAGAGGTGAGGACACCGCCCACGCGTTGCCATGGGCTGAATTGAAAAGGATTATGAAGGAGGAATTTTGTCCGCCGCACGAGATAAGGAAACTAGAGAGTGAGTTTTGGCACCTAAAGTAGGTGGATGACGACAACGATGGTTTGACCCTTCGTTTCAAACAGCTTAGTATCCTTTGCCCAGGACAGGTTGATACCCCTGAAAAAGCCATCAACAAATACATCCACTGCTGCCCCGATTCCTTCATGAACCTTATGGAAGCTGCTTCCCAGCCACTATTGAGGATACCTTTCGTTTAGCTGCCTGTTTAAACAGTAACCATGTCATGCGTAGAAATGCCATGAAAACCTCACTGAAAACCACCCATCAAGCCACTGTTGAACCCTCCTCATCCACCAAGAAAAACCAAGGAAAGAAGCGGAAGGCTTCAAGCCAGAATTGCGCGGTTGTCACTCCGCCGAACCCACAACCTTTACAATCTGTAACTGCTGTTACCCCCTCAACCCTTGGGCCTCAAGAAAGAAACTACGTTGGGTCATGGCCCAAGTTGTAGGATCGATGATTCGTCCAAACGAGTCAATTGGAGTCAGATCTAGTTTCTAGAAAGGCGGAATCAGACTAGAAACCATCAATCAGTGTTAGAACAAGAGTAGAATAGTAGAAAGTCACTTTAAACATGTTCTTCATTGATTTTAGACATTTTGGTACAGAGAAAATCGGACAGCACTTCAGTACAAAATTCTCCAGAAAGTTACAAATGAAGAACACTACTGGCCTATTTATAGACTTGCCAGACCGTATGAGATAACATACCCAGACTGCACGAGTTGGATAACTCACTTCGTGCGACCTGGCCATTCAGGTCGTGCGACCTGGCCAAAATACATACAAACTTTAACATTTAAAACCTATTACATACTAATGACACGACATAGACTGATGACGCAGGCGATAGATATTATGCATCAACAAACTCCCCCTTGGATATTGCCGCAGTCTTCAGTCAGCCGGTCTTCAAAACATTCTTCACAAAGACTTGAAAAATTCTTCCCTTTGCTTAGGCTTTTTCAATAACGCTTTCCTAAGCTGTTCCTTTTCTTTGGCAGCTCTCTTTTCTTCCTCAGCTAGCTTTTGCCTCCATGTAGCTCGAGCAATTCTGTCTTTTTCTTCACGCTCTTCTCTCTCCTTCTGTGCTTTCAGATACTCTTCTCTTTCAATCTCTCTCCAACTTGTTAACAACATATTTTCAGAATTTATACCCTTCTGAAAACATACAGTAGCTACCTTCTGAAACTGTAGAGCTTGATCTCTATCTTATGCCTTATATCCAATCTTGTTCACAAACAGACATTCAATATCCTTTGCAGAACAATTTACTATCCACATCGGATTATACAGATGAATATATCTGAGTTCATTCTCAACTCTGTACACAATTACTGCTTCGGTCGTCATGCAACTATAAACCCAACATACAAACCCTTCACGAAAATGCTATTCCATCTTTGGCAGTGGAATATTCTTCATAACCCTGGGCTTCTTGATCTTCAGAATTGTTTCCTCAATACCTGTAACAGGATCCTTCCTTTTTACTTTCTTAGGATAATGTGGCTTCCAGTGACGAAATTCTCTGAATGCTTCAAATTTCATCAAACCCCATGTTGGCATATCATGAACTCTGACTGGATATGATAATGTTCTGACTTGGGACAACTCTTCAACATCCTACCAAGGTAGAGACATTATATCTTGAATATATTGAAAATATTGAACACCAAATTCTCTTCTAATAGCATAAGCGTTAACTTGTGGTAAGTACCCCCAGCTTATGATATCACCCAAAGAAACATCTCTATCCCTTCTGTAATACTGTAGTGGTCTTTTGTATTTTCTTTCCGTATCCTTCCTGAACCACTTCTTTCATTCTTCACGTTGTTCTTCTTTAGACATTTCTCTAAAATTCTTATTCTTAATACTTTCAGCAACTTTTCTTCTTAATTCATCCTCATTTGCTTGACTGAACAACTCAGCAAGAGTTGGAAAGCTAGAAGTATCAACAGTAACATTCTCAGACTGATCATCGTCACTCCAGTCTTCTACTTCCACTTTATCATAATTATCAGCTTCTTCAACATACTTGTACTGATATGCAGGTTGATGATTGATATCAAATTCGTTCAACTCCTCTTCAAAATCGAAGTTAAACTCACCTTCTTCAACATCCATCATCTTAATAATCTCAGCTCTAGTGTAAGTATGCAAGAGCTCACCTTCTTCTACATCATGTTCAAGACGTAGAATCAAGCCTGCACCCTGATCAACATTTCCAGCATCACCATGCTCCCCCTATCCTCCTACATTTTCTGGTACTTCGTTTGCATCATCATGAATATACTCATCAATATTCTCTTCTTGTGACGCTTCAGTTACTTTTATACCAGAATTACCTTGATCAGCATCATCATTTCCATCATCATCATTATCACTATGAACAGAATATACTTCATCTGCATCATCTTTCAGATTATCATCTTCGTCTTCTTCATCTTCTTCGATTTTAATCATACCAGATACTGAAGTTAATGGAAAAGGATCTGGAATAGACAATTCTGGAACTTTTGTCGGGGATTTTGGCTCAGTCAGAACAAGTTCCCTTTCAGTCACTTGAACATCATCTTCAACTAGAACACTTTTACCCTTATCTTTCAAACTAGCTTCTATTTCAGCTTCACGTCTTGCTCTAACTTCCGCAAGTTCTATCTCTTCAAACCTTTGCTCAATTGGCTTACCAATCAAATCTTCCAACACTTTCTTTAACATATACTCTTCATGTTCCTTTTTAGCATTCTTGGTTTCTAACTCTTTATTTTTCAACTTGAAGTACTCATTCTGCTCATCCCTTCGAGACTTTTCTTCTTCTAAATCAGCTATTCGAACTTTCAGAATGTCTATGTCGACTTGATCAGCTTCAATCTTTTTCAACGAAGATGAATTCTCAGATTCAACAGACTTGACACATTCCTCTAACTTCTTTTTCTCACTTGACACCTCATTCACCTTCTTTTGCAACTTCTTCACAAGATCATCATTCACAAAGCTAAAATCATCAAGCTCTTCAAGAACTATACTCTCTGGAATATGTGGAAAATTTTCAAAACCAGACGATCCAGGAGTAGAATGAACTGGTGGTTGTGTGGTTGGTGATGTTTGTTGGACGTGTGGTGAAGTTATTGGAGGTTGTTCATGAATGGGTAATGAAATATGATGTTGTGGTGGAGATTGTGGTGATTGTAAAGGATCAGGTGATGGTTGTCGTGGTGGTGATGATATTGGTTGATTTTGTGGTGGTGATGGTGGTTTAGTTTGTGGTTCTGGTGGTGGATTTATTTTCAGCTTGAATTTTAACCTTCGCATTGCTGGAGTTCAGACACGTTTTCTTGATGTTGATTTCTTTCTACCTCCTGAAGATGGTGATTTTACAACCTGAACATTCTCTGGTAGAACATATGTTTCATCATCATCATCCGAACAACTCTTTCTCTTCTTTTGTTTCTCTCTATCTTTTGGATCATAGTTTTCTCTGATCAAACATTCAACTTGAGCATCAATATCACTTTCTGAACCAGATGAACTCTCCTTTTCATCATCAACTACTATCTTACTAGCTTCTGCAGTATCATCAATATCTTTCAGCAACTGCTCAGTTTCAGGAGTTAACGGTTCTTGATCTTTTTCAACATCAGCTTCTGTCTCATCTACTTCTGGTTCATCAACCAGCAATGTTTCAACCGCTTTCTTTTTACGTTTCTTCTGTGGTTAAGAAGATGATCCTTCTTCAGCTTGGACTTTCGGTGTAGGATCTCTCTTTCCACCTTTTTTCTTCTTTTCTTTTTCTATTTTTGTATACCAATCATTTCGAGTTTCACAGAAATCTTCTAACTTCTTTAATTCATCAATTGCACTTTGTTCTTTCATTTCAGCATCATTCCTCCACTTTAAATGATTTACTGGATTTGGATCCTCATACTTTTCACTTTTGATGAACCTGAAAAACTCTGTCTTCTTCGGTTCAGGCCAATTCTTTGTATACTTGGATAATCGGATTAACGTTTCATTATCCATGTGATGCAACAGCATTAGATCATTTTGTTAATCTTTTTCCAGATTTGGATACGCATGATCCAACATCATCTGCACAAACCTTGGATACACCCAACTTCGACTACCAGAAGTAATATTATCTTTCATGTAATGAAAAATAATTCTTGAAAAGTTGTATTTCTTGTTTAATACCAACGCCGTCACCATACACATTTGATAGTCTTTCATAACATCATATCCACCTATCCTGTGACTTAACGCTTGAATCACTGAGTGAATAAAGAATTTGTACGGCTTCATAAAACAGGCTTTCAAATAATTTGCTTTATTCAATGGTCCGTTATAACCCATTCTAAGCATACATCCTTTGACCATCCTTTCCGAAAACCCCGTTGGCGAATTATCGTCATCTGGAAACTCTAATACTTCTCGTACAAGTTGTTCTGTGATTATGATTTCTTTATCTTCATCATCTATACTTACACTTGAATTAATAACATCATTCACTTCATCATAACTAGCATTCTTCCAAAAATGATGAACATGAGATTTGAAGACTTTGTGCTGCTCCGTTAAAGCTTTTTGAATTGGTAAACGTCTCATGAATGGCAAAATCTCCTTAAACACACCCATCTTTGGTAGTGTTTCATCGTAAACATAGCAAATATTGTGCGATGGTTCAAACAACACGTGAGATGCCTGAACAACAAACAGAAACAAACAAGTTAAACATTTTGCACAAGTTTCAAGACAAATAACATTCACACGATCTGGCCTCATGCGATGTGGCCAATTCATGCGACCTCGTGCCAAACTGATCAGGCTTTTCAAATGATCTGGTATACAAATGATCTGACCAACTCATACGGTCTGGTGGTCAAACGAACTGACCATCCCAAATGACCTGGAATCAAACTAGTTGAATAATTTCAAACAGTGTGGAACTTCAAACGAGTTGGCCAATCCCAAACGATCTGGAACATTCACACGGTTTGGCCATCTCGTGCGGTCTGAATCATCACCTCGTTTGAGCATACATATATGAACACTTAAATTGCAGGTTTTCAAAAATTGTTTCTATCATGAAATTTATACCCTAGATCTGTTCTACAACAAAATCCGAGCATGCTGATGTAATTTTTGTTCAAATTAATCCATTATATAAGCCTAGATCTAAGTTCAAACAGTTTGTTCATTCGAGTTCATACGAGTTCATGTGATTTGGTTCAAATTAATCAACAATCTGTACCTTTCCCATGATATAAATTGTGTGAACCAACTTATACAAGGAATCCGAACACTAGGTTACCAGATTAAAGCTTGAATAACAAAGAAATCGCTCAAATTGCCTTGAAGGGTGTGTGTTTGATGCGGTGTGAAGACTGAAAGCTGTTCACGCGATCTGGGTTCTCCTTTATATAGAGGATGCCAGGTCGCACGATTTGAATGTAGATGCGGTTTGAGGTGTTCATGTGGTCTGGCCAGTATTTGACACGGTTTGGCCAGCTCGCACGAGTTGGCACCTCGTGTGAAACTTTAATTTTTTCATTTTTTTTTTAATTTTTAACTTTTTACCAACAAACTCAGTTAACCAAGTCCAATTTAATAACCCTGGTCAACTGTTTAGCCTGCCAAATCCAAATTAATGACTTTGGCCGACCAAATCGACAATTTTGAAACATTTTAAGTTCAAATTAATGAACTTTTAAGCATTTTGAGCAATTACCAACACTTTTCACAATCTTTTCTTATCCAGCCCAAATGATCCAACTTGTTTAGCGCTGTTGGACTTTGATCATTAGATCCCCAACGTCTGTTGTCGAAAATAAGATGAAATGACAAATCTTTTTGAATTTTTCAAAATTTTAGCTAAACAAACAGAAAATCTTTTGGATCTGAAGAAACTGGAAACTGTACAAACATATTTACAGACAATTTTTTGTGAGTTTGTGTAAGAGGATCATATCAGTTTTTGAGACTTAACACTAACACCGTTGATCTTGATTTAACTTTAAGTCTTAAACAAATTCACTTCTGATTGTCAGTATTGTTGTCCACTTAATCTTCTACACAAGTTTCAATTGATTCAAGATACGAATTAGTGTTTTAAGAACTTAACTTATTCGCGTGTCCCACCTCAGAATATACTCCCGTATCAAAATTCCCTAGATTCAGTCTTACAGGTGAGTATACCAATCTGATATCTGTATTTGGGTTAGTGCGAGACCTTGAGAGCTCAGGTATGAACTACCGTTCAGTCAAAGAGATGAAGGCTCGACTTTAGGTGTGTTCCCTTTAGGGAATCTCTTCTTCAACTGCAATTGATTCGTATCTTTCGATATTTTATCAATTTTTATGCAGAGGGTGAGCTTAAAAAGCGCGTAAAGTATTATACGAGGTCTAGGCCATTGCTTCCGCAATATCAGAAGACCAGGTATAATACCCCAGATATCAAACAGTATAAAGACCTAGTATCTCAGAATCAGGCAATCTCTCAAACAAGATTTCGGGGGTTACCCATATATCCGAGAGATGTTCCCCACGAGGATAAGCAGTTATTCGTTATGTTTATATCTTGAACTCAATCTACTAATCGTGTGAAGTCTACTGGCACATCATTAGTGAGACTCGTTTAAAAACATTTTGACTTTCCATTTCTTTACCTTGTTGTGATAGTCCACTGATGTACTATCATTTCCTCTTTTTAACACAAATCTCTTTTTGTCTTTTTTCAATGTTTTTGTATTTATGAAATTTTATCATGTTTTTGTATTTTCTATAAACTTTCTCCCCCTAAAATCAAAAACTTATTTTTGTGTTTTTGGTTTTATCAAAAGCAGTAAAGAAACTGTACAGAAAACATGACAACTAGACGCAGATCACTTTTGATCGCCGTCCGCCTCGACCACACACTCTACCACCCTCCCAGAAAACAAATTCTTTAACCCGTTCAATTTTAAAAGATAATTAAATCTTGTTTTATCAAAGGGTTTAGTGTAAAAATCAGCTCTCTGATCATCGGTGTGAATATAATCAATTCGAATCAATTTTTTCTCGTGGCAATCACGAATAAAATGATGTCGAATCTCAATATGTTTTGTTTTTGAGTGTTGAACCGAATTTTTAGTGATATTAATGGCTGCCTCGTTGTCCACAAAAATTGGTGTGTCTAAGAATTGCAAACCATAGTCCCTCATTTGCTGTTGAATCCATAGAATCTGTGAACAACAGCTGGAATCCGAAACGTATTCGGCCTCACAAGTCGAGAGAGCGACTGTGGTCTGTTTCTTGCACTGCCAAGTGATTAGCCGAGTTCCGAAGAACTGGCAACCAGCAGTTGTGGACTTAGCGTTTAACTTACAGCACCCGAAATCAGAGTCAGAATATTTAGTTAGAGAGAAGTCACCGGATCAGGGATACCACAAGCCGGTGCTAGGGCAACCTTTGAGATACAGTAAGATCCTCTTCACTATCGTCATGTGTGATACTCTGGGACTTGACTAGTACCGGGCGCAGAGGCAGGTTGGATACATGATATCTGGTCGTGATGCTATCAGATACATTAGCGATCCTATGATTGACCGATAAAGCGTTTCATCCACTTTCTCACCACTTTCATCCGGACATATGCCATGATTCATAGTCAGGGGGTTGATATGGGAGATGATTCGGACATATTGAATTTGTCCAACACATCATTCACATACTTGGTCTGGTGTATGAAGATTCCATCGGGCAGTTGCTCAACTTGAAGCCCGAGGAAGAACTTCGTCTCCCCCATTGAACTCATTTCAAACTTCTGCTTCATGACCTTCTCAAACTCCTTACACAACTCATCGTTCGTTGATCCGAAAATTATATCATCAACATATATTTGCACGATCAGTAGATGTCCTGCAACCTCTTTAGTGAACAGGGTACTATCGACAGTCCCTCTGGTGAACCTGTTCATCAGCAGATGCTGGGAAAGCGTCTCGTACCAGGCTCTCGGGGCCTGGTGTAATTCGTATAACGCCTTGTCGAGTAGATACACCTTGTCCTTGTGTACAGGATCGGTAAAACCCGTTGGTTGACCGACGTACACCTCTTCTTTAATCTTGCCGTAGAGGAATGCAGATTTGACATCTAGTTGGTAGACCTTGAACCCCTTCCATGACGCGAACGCCAAGAAGATTCTGACTGCCTCAAGCCGAGCAACGGGAGCATATACTTCAGTAAAGTCAATCCCTTCTTGCTGACTAAAACCTTGGACTACCAACCGTGCTTTGTTCCTTACTGTAACCCCTCTATCATCTCTCTTACATTTGAAGACCCATTTGGTCTTGATCAACTTCTGATCTTCTGGGAGATCAACCGACCTCCACACTCCAAGCTTTTCAAACTGTTGTAACTCCTCTTGCGTTGCATTTACCCAACTCTCTTCGGTCAACGCTTCTTTATACGTTTTCGGCTCTACCTGCGAGATAAAACATTTTAATGAAAAGTCTACTAGTAAAGGTGCTACATAGGAGTAAAAACATGTAAGCCCTTTGTTTATTTGTTCGTGGGTTTTCACGCCGCTTTGAAGGTCACCAATGATTTGCTCCGACGGATGGTAAGATAACGTTCTTGGCATTACCGTATTCGGTACGCTCACTTCCGATTGCAAATTTGTTATATTCTGATCACCCGTGTGATCAACAGCATTTGAAGTCGCAATATTTGGTTCCTCGTCATAAATCGGATCAGTTTCCGATTCTGAGTTGTCAGAATGGTCAAATATTGGAGCTGTTTCTTCTGGGGTTACATGTGCAGTTCCACTAGGACCAGCCTCATGATCATTTGAACCCACGGTGGGCGAGGAAACCACCAACGGTCTCGGGACTTGTTCTTTTGAAAGAGACTGCTGTTGTTGGTATAAGAACGCCAGTTCCTCTTCATTCGGCTCTGTCGGTAAATGGAAAGACTCCTAGAGATTAACGTAATCAAATAGCAACCTATTTCCGGGAAGTTGATTTGGAGCGGTAAACCGTTGACACTCAACGTGTTGAACTTGTATGATCTTCCCCAAACTCGTAACAAAAACTCTCTTCAACGGACTAGCGTATCCTACAAAAAAAACCTTCATTAGCTTTCGAACCAAATTTACCTTCTGGATCAATGAATGTGCATGGTGATCCGAATGGTTCTAAATATTCCAGATTCGGTTTGTAAAGATGAAGCAATTCAAAACAAGTTTTCTTATACTTCTTCACCGTAAGAACCCGATTGAGCGTGTAACAAGCCGTGGCGACCACTTCACTCCAAAAATATACCGGTAATTTCAAATCTGCTAACATGGTACGAGCCGTTTTGATCAATGTACGATTTTTTCATTCTGTGACACCATTTTGTTGAGTAGTATACGGTGCGCTAAACTCATGAAGAATGCCCATATCATTGCAGAATTCGAGCATACGGTTGTTCTTGAATTCCGTGCCATTGTCGCTTCGAATACGTCTAATCGGCAGTTTATAAACATTCTCCATCTTTTTGAATAGCCTTATCAAAGAATCAAATGTTTCCTCTTTTCTCTCTAGAAATAACACCCAGGAAAATCTTGTAAAGTCGTCAGTAATAACTAAACAATATAGATCTCCACTTATGCTTTTCACATTTACCGGTCCGAAAAGATCCATATGGAGTCTTTAGAGCGGTAATCTGATGGAGTTCAAGAGCTTTTTCGGGTGCGATTTCTTCGTCTGCTTCCCTTTCTTACATTCAATACAGTCATCATTAAGATGGAAGCTTTTCAAATTAACACCGTCTACAAGATCATTATGAACTAAAAAGTTCATTTTTCTCAAGTGAATATGGCCCATATTACGATGCCACATGAGGGATTCTTTTTCAGTCACCTTCGTCTTACTCATAAAGCATTGTGCCTTTTTATCTGTCGTTGTTGCAACGCTCATTGATGTGTGTAAAATGCAACATATAAATTACATCAAATGAGGCATAAAACTAACCCCTTTTAAGTACTAATATTGGAAAAAGAGTGTTTTTGTCTTCCTTTTGTATTTTCAGGATTAAATGAGCTCAAAAACACAAAAGAAGCAAAAAGACAGCTGAATCCAACATAAATACAAGAAAAGGAACATAAGTGGACTGCCCGACCCCTCAACGGCATCTTCCCAAGCAAAATAGAGAAGGCAGAAGACTGAACACGCCCCGTGCTCAGCCAGCACGGGGCCGTGCCCAAGAAGCTGCAGAAAAGACAAACCTATAGAAGCTTCTATTGCCCACCACGGGGCCGTGCCCAGTGAACACGGGGGCGTGGCGAAAGTAGAGCAGGCGCATTAATTGTAATTGCGAATTACAATTAATGAAGAGAGAGAGTGTCAGACAGGCACGGGGCCGTGTCCAGCGGACACGGGGGCGTGCCCAGCCTCCTGTTCAGCCTATAAATAGGAGTGCTTGGTTTCATTTCAACTCATCCCTTGGTACACCACCTCTCTCACACTTCATCCACCACCCACCACCATCACAACACCATCATCCACCACCATCATCCATTGTCCATCATAGAGTGTGTGAGTCATCTCGGGATCTAAGATTGATCGTAAGAGTTCTTGACAATCAAGGCCATGTTTGCCTAAGTCTCTTACATCACTTGGTGAAGACAAAGTGTCTAGTATAATACTTTTTATTTCTAATCTTTTGCACTTTTTATTTGGTTTTGTATTAATGACTTTAATAACTAGTTACTTATGTTGAAGGTGATCTTTCCTTATCGTTTGTCCGTGGTGTCTTGGCATTATTTTACTGTCTATATAAAATAAAGGATTTTCACCATTCATATCTCCACGGTCTATATGGAGGTATGTTGGCTACCTGGTCGGGGGTTAAGGGAACGGTTTGGTAAAGGTCTTGCCATTGTTCAGCGTTTAGAGGTCCTGCAATGGACCTGGGTCAAATTTAGTAGGACCTCCTTCAATGCTTCACGGTATTGGATGGCGGGGGTCCAAACTCTTTGATCCCCTCATAAGTTAACTGCTATTAATACTATAACCCGGCTATTTAGGACTGTATCCCTGCTGACTCAGACTACTTAGTCGAGGGTAACGTCACCTCCAAAAGAGGGGCCTACCATAATATTGCATTAATAACTTAATTCATTATCTTCCAATAATCCACCCTTTT
Source organism: Helianthus tuberosus (assembly GCA_030545235.1). Classification (NCBI taxonomy): domain Eukaryota; kingdom Viridiplantae; phylum Streptophyta; class Magnoliopsida; order Asterales; family Asteraceae; genus Helianthus; species Helianthus tuberosus. The sequence continues at coordinate 36,873,366 of CM060399.1, read as the reverse complement.
AGGATTGTATCCTTGCTGACTCAAACTACTGGGGTGAGGGTAACGTCACCTTCAAAAGAGGGGCCTACTACAATAACTAAGATAATATCTTAATTATGTGCAAAAGTCCGGAAATAATCAAAGGTTATACTAGATACGAGTCGGAACCAAGTGATTCATCTTGTCTATCTGTTTTTCTTTTTATTTTTATTTTCAGCATTTTAGTTAGTTTTTACTTTTCTTAGTTTAAAACATTTTTCTAAACTTTTTATTTTGATTAGACGTTGAGGATAAACCGGTACTAAAAGCTCTTGTGTCCTTGGACGACCTCGGTATCTTACCAACGCTATACTACGCTCACGATGGGTGCACTTGCCCATATGTGAGTTTAGTGTTAGTAAAATATCGTGTTTTATAAATTTAAAACTTGGCTAAAAATAAGTGTTAAAAGGGGCTTAAAATATACACCTAATATATATAACACTTTCACGCACATCAAGTTTTTGGCGCCGTTGCCGGGGACACAAGGATTTTAAGAAAGTTAGGAATCAACGGCCTAATCATTTTTTTTATTTTTATTTTTTTAATTTTTAGGATTTTCTTAGTTTTTCAGCTTCTGCAGAGCTTAGCACGGGCCGTGCCGGGTCAGACACAGGCCGTGCCCATCATCATCGCTGGCAGTTTTTATTTTCTGAGTTACAGAGAGCTGAACACGGGGCCGTGTAGGTACAACACGGGGTCGTGTCCAACTCCCAGTAATAGGGATTCAGAAGACAATCACTGTACCTCTGACCACGGGCCGTGTTCGCTGAGCACGGGGCCGTGGTGAACATTCTGACCAACGTTCTTTTCTGTTTTTATTGCAGGACTTGGAACCTAGGCGCCACATTTGAACCTCCTACGTAGTGCATGAGCTCCAGTTCTAGTAGAGACATAAAAGAACCTCTAGAAGAACCCGAACGCTTTCTCAGAAAAAGACTTAAAGCAAAAAATCAAGAGAAAGTTTCGGGGGACCCACTTCCAATGGCGGATCAACGTACCCTCATGGATTACCTACGACCCACCGTAGGCAATCTCGGCGCCGCTATCAATGCACCAAATGTCGAAGCTAATAACTTCGAACTTCGGCCGCATTTGATACAAATGCTCCAAAACTCCGCAACCTTCCATGGGCTTGCGGACGAGGATCCCCATCTGCATATTACTAACTTCTTAGAAATATGTGATACCTTTCGGATCAATGGAGCATCAAATGACGCCATCCGCCTTCGAATGTTTCCATTTTCACTAAAAGACCGAGCTAAGGCTTGGCTTAACACCCTCCCAGTTGGCTCGGTAAACACTTGGGATAAACTTGCCCAAAAGTTTCTATATAAGTATTTCCCTCCTGCTAAAACGGCTAAATTAATGACTGAAATTAATACATACTCACAAGAGGATGGGGAATCCTTATATGAAACTTGGGAAAGGTTCAAGGAGCTTCTAAGAAAGTGTCCTCATCACGGTCTAGCAGTGTGGCAACAAGTATCCACTTTCTACAATGGGTTGTTGCCACACACAAGACAAACACTAGATTCAAGCTCCGGGGGACTTTTAGGTAATCGTCGCCCAAATGAAATATATAATCAAATTGAGGAAATTGCTCAAACCAATTTTCAATGGCACACTCCCCGAGGTAATAAATCTATTGCCCCGGGCGCCCATAAGGTTGATGAAAGCACCTCTTTACAAGCCCAAATCGAGACCCTCTCTTCGAAAATCAAAAAGCTAGAAATGACAAAAACGGCCTCGGTTATGGCTTGTGAAGGGTGTGGTGGGTCACATGAAAATTGGAGTTGTATGAAAGAATTAGATGAACAAACAGAAACGGTAAACTACATTGATAATAGACCTAGGCCGTCAGGTCCTCTAACGGGTACCTACAACCAAGGATGGCGTAACCACCCAAATCTTGGTTGGAGAGATCCCGGCAATAGTAGTAATCAACAAAACCAACGAACTAATTTTCAACAACCACAAAATTTCTCTTAACAACAAGGTGGAAGAGAAAGGCTTGAAGATACTATATCTCGCCTCATCTCTGACACTGAAAAGAAAAACTCAGATCGATTTCAACAATTGGAATCGAATTTTAGAAATCAACAAGCTAGCATTCAAAACGTTGAAAAACAATTAAATCAACTAGCTCAAAATTTCTCCAAGAGACCACAAGGCGCGTTACCTAGTAATACCGAAACCAACCCAAAGGCACAAGTACATCTCATCACATTAAGAAATCGAACCGTGGGTCCCGAGGATGCTCCATTGCCGCCAAATGAAAGAAGCCAATCTAGCCAACATGTGACTCCTCCTGCATCAGAAAAGGCTTCTCTACCAACTCAAGAGCCCACCAAGACTCCTCCAATTCCGTACCCCGGTAGGTTAAATCGTCAAAAGACCGATGAGCAATTCGCTAAATTTGAAAATTTACTAAAACAATTGCATATTAATATTCCTTTTATCGAGGTCCTAACCCAAATGCCTAAATACACAAAATTTATGAGGGATTTCCTCACAAACAAAAGGAAAATTGAATCATTGCAATTAGTTAACTTAGGCGAAGAATGCTCCGCCCTAGTGCTCAACAAACTCCCAGAAAAGAAAATTGACCCCGGGAGCTTCACAATTCCCTGCTCGATTGGGGAGTCTCCCGTTCGTAATGCATTAGCCGATCTTGGGGCTAGCATTAACCTCATGCCCACATCGATGTTCAAACGACTCGGCCTAGGAACAACAAGCCCTACAAAGATGAGCATACAACTCGCCGACAGATCCGTCAAATTTCCACAAGGTGTCGCTGAGAATCTATTGGTAAAAGTTGACAACTTCGTTTTCCCAACCGACTTTGTCATCCTAGACATGGAAGAAGACACCGATGTCCCTCTCATCCTCGGGAGGCCATTTCTAGCCACCGCCCAAGCGGTGGTAGACATGAATGACGGAACGTTAACATTGAAGTTTGGGGATAAGGAGGTAAAGTTTGAATGTGGAAAAAGAATTGAGGACGAAGACCCGGTCAACTACATGCAGGTCATAGACTCAAGCTTGGATGACGCTCTCCGACGGTGTAACATGGGATGCAATACATCCCACTTGGGTGACATATGACCGGCTTTGGGTCTAGCCAAGGACCCTTATAAACGTGGCGCACCACGGAGGCATTCCGCGGAACTATCCTTAGTTTAATTTAGATTAATTTTTATGTTTTCTAGTTAGTTTTAATTTTCAGGAATAAAACACACTCATGGTGGTAAGGGATGAAAAGGGGAACGAGAAAAATGACCTCATGCACAAGAACAAGGCAACCCGACAATTCTCTCCATTACAGAAGGTTCAACACGGGCCGTGCCCAACCAACACGGCCCCGTGCTGAACCCCCTGCAGAAAAATGCCCAGTTCAGGTAACTGGACACGGGCCGTGTTCACCAGACACGCCCCCGTGTCCAGGCTTCTGTTTCTTTTCTTTAATTTCTGTTACTGGCACCTGAACACGGGGTCGTGTCCGGTCCCCACGGGGCCGTGTCCAGACTACCAGTAACATAAATCTTTGCTTTTAACACCATTTTACACATCTAATCAACCTAAAAATTTATTTTTGGGACACATTGAGGACAATGTGTAATTTAAGTGTGGGGGGATGCTAAAACCTTGAAATTTTGCAAGTCCTAAATACAAGCCTTACACAAAACTCTATTGGAACCGCTAATCACCCCAAATTTTTTCAAAAAATTTCATTTTTTTTACTTGTCTAGGTTTAACTCGGGAAATTCAAGTTCTCAAAAAGGTTATATTTTTACGAATTTACAACCGATAGCGTAGTGATAAAAAGAACCAACATAAGAAAATTATGAAAAGGCATGGCAAACTTAGTTAAAATTTGATTATATATACTTGATCACATAAAAATCCATTCCCACAAAAGTGAGTTTTGAGCCTTTATTGAGCATACAAATTTACATCTTTAGACTAAATGCTCATTTTTCGTTTCTTGTGTGAATAGCCGCTTGGTTCTTACGACTCTAGAACTTGCCATGACGATACATTCCCGGTCCTTATCAACTTAAACCCGAGTAAGTAAATGATGGAGGCATTAGGACTAACCCTTTTTATTTCTACACCATTATTTTTCTTTTTCTTTTACCACCTACCCAAAAATCCCCCTAGTTAGCCCCTTTGAGCCTAAACCTTTTCATTTCATAACCCAAACCAAAAACCCTTTTACCCACCTAAACCTTTTTTATTTTTAACCCTTTGTTTTAGTAACAAGTTCGGTTTTTCCGTATGATCAAAAAAAAAAAAAAAGTGTGTTGATGATGAAGCAAAAGATAAACAAACAAGTTCATCAAAAATAACTTTGTTTGAATAAAAGCTTCATCAAAATAAAAATTACAAAAATAGAAAGTCCTACGAAAACCGACACTTGTTACGCTTTTTCACCCTTTTTCTACTAACCATTATCCCAACCACCTACCTTTAACCCAAGCCTAACCCTTAACCCACAAAGTCCTCTTGATATTTACAAAGGTATGAAAGTTAAAAAGGAGGAGGATTGATTGCTTGGCAAGCTTATGGTAGGAATAAGTTCCATGCCGCTCTCGAGTGATTCACTAAAAATACACCTTCGGCCGAGTGTGAGTGATTTCTCCCGTGAGGTATGTGAACTTGTATATAAATGGAATTTTAAAAAGGCATGTTATGCCCAAATAAGTAATTTCTCCTATGAAACGTTCTAAACAAATCATTACGAATAGGATTGTAAATAGATAAAAATAAAACCCAAAAGGATCTTGGATTCCCAACACTCTATGACAAGCCAAAACCTTCTCTTCTACCCATTCCATTTGGGAGTGTAAGCCACATATTAAAGAGTTTTGCTTGAGGACAAGCAAAAGTTCAAGTGTGGGGGTATTTGATGTGTGTAAAATGCAACATATAAATTACATCAAATGAGGCATAAAACTAACCCTTTTTAAGTACTAATATTGGAAAAAGAGTGTTTTTGTCTTCTTTTTGTATTTTCAGGATTAAATGAGCTCAAAAACACAAAAGAAGCAAAAAGACAGCTGAATCCAACATAAATACAAGAAAAGGAACATAAGTGGACTGCCTGACCCCTCAACGGCATCTTCCCAAGCAAAATAGAGAAGGCAGAAGACTGAACACGCCCCGTGCTCAGCCAGCATGGGGCCGTGCCCAAGAAGCTGCAGAAAAGACAAACCTATAGAAGCTTCTATTGCCCACCACGGGGCCGTGCCCAGTGAACACGGGGGCGTGGCGAAAGTACAGCAGGCGCATTAATTGTAATTGCGAATTACAATTAATGAAGAGAGAGAGTGTCAGACAGGCACGGGGCCGTGTCCAGCGGACACGGGGGCGTGCCCAGCCTCCTGTTCAGCCTATAAATAGGAGTGCTTGGTTTCATTTCAACTCATCCCTTGGCACACCACCTCTCTCACACTTCATCCACCACCCACCACCATCACAACACCATCATCCACCACCATCATCCATTGTCCATCATAGAGTGTGTGAGTCGTCTCGGGATCCAAGATTGATCGTAAGAGTTCTTGACAATCAAGGCCATGTTTGCCTAAGTCTCTTACATCACTTGGTGAAGACAAAGTGTCTAGTATAATACTTTTTATTTCTAATCTTTTGTACTTTTTATTTGGTTTTGTATTAATGACTTTAATAACTAGTTACTTATGTTGAAGGTGATCTTTCCTTATCGTTTGTCCGTGGTGTCTTGGCATTATTTTACTGTCTATATAAAATAAAGGATTTTCACCATTCATATCTCCACGGTCTATATGGAGGTATGTTGGCTACCTGGTCGGGGGTTAAGGGAACGGTTTGGTAAAGGTCTTGCCATTGTTCAGCGTTTAGAGGTCCTACAATGGACCTGGGTCAAATTTAGTAGGACATCCTTCAATGCTTCACGGTATTGGATGGAAGGGTCCAAACTCTTTGATCCCCTCATAAGTTAACTACTATTAATACTATAACCCGGCTATTTAGGACTGTATCCCTGCTGACTCAGACTACTTAGTTGAGGGTAACGTCTCCTCCAAAAGAGGGGCCTACCATAATATTGCATTAATAACTTAATTCATTATCTTCCAATAATCCACCCTTTTAGGATTGTATCCTTGCTGACTCAAACTACTGGGGTGAGGGTAACGTCACCTTCAAAAGAGGGGCCTACTACAATAACTAAGATAATCTCTTAATTATGTGCAAAAGTGCGGAAATAATCAAAGGTTATACTAGATACGAGTCGGAACCAAGTGATTCATCTTGTCTATCTGTTTTTCTTTTTATTTTTATTTTCAGCATTTTAGTTAGTTTTTACTTTTCTTAGTTTAAAACATTTTTCTAAACTTTTTATTTTGATTAGACGTTGAGGATAAACCGGTACTAAAAGCTCTTGTGTCCTTGGACGACCTCGGTATCTTACCAACGCTATACTACGCTCACGATGGGTGCACTTGCCCATATGTGTGTTTAGTGTTCGTAAAATATCGTGTTTTATAAATTTAAAACTTGGCTAAAAATAAGTGTTAAAAGGGGCTTAAAATATACACCTAATATATATAACACTTTCACGCACATCACTCATGTCTAGTATATAGAGATCGTTTTCACGAGGAGCGCGCATCAACACCATTTCTTCGGGTATTTTAAACCCTGGTTTAAGAATCAGACATTCATCTTTTGTAAAATGAACAGTAAATGACTTATCACAAATCTGAGAAATGCTCAACATATTGTTTTCTAAGTCAGCAATGTAGTTCACTTTATCGAATGTTACAACCCCGTTAGTAAGTATTACTTCTCCAACAATTCTTCCACCTTGAGTTCCAGCAAACCCGACATAACCTCCATTGATTGACTTGACGTCGTATAGCAGTGCTAACATCCCTGACATGTGCCGTGAGGCGCCGCTATCCATTATCCATTTAGAAATGATAGACCTTGGAAGCCCCTACACACATCAAAAGACATTTACTTAAACAATGATACCCAAGATTTTTCAACATTTGGTACACTACCAAAGACAATATCATGAGCTACTATGTCAACTTTTGGAATGTTAAAAACAACATTTGGAACATCAGATTCTGGTTTTGATTTTAGAGCTCCTTCCTTGATAGGTGGGAATTCTTCAATCAACTTATCTAACTCAAACTCAATTTTCTCATCAGTGGTTACAAAGATTTTCGGTTCAGATTTTAAAACTTCTTCCATTTTCTTTTCCTCAAAAGAATGTTTAGGTTTCTCCACCCATGATTGACTTTGGGAAGTGTTTGTTTTAGAATAAACCTTTGAAGTCTTTTGTGATTTTGAAGATTCACCAATTTCAAAAGTTGATTTTGGTTTGCCCTCTGACTTTAATGATTCACCACGTTTAAGAATACGCACGGGGGATACCATAAGTGATTTTCCCTTAACATCCTTTTAAATTTTTGGTTTTGGTTTATGGAAAACTGGTTTTATTATCTTTTTGACACATTGTTTGGCCATGTGACCGATTTCATTGCATCGATAACAGATTCTTTCGTCATATTCAACAAAAAGTGGATCTGTTGGCCTCGTCTCTTATCTTTTTGGCAGCAATAAAATCGTCAATTGCTTGCTTACTAAAGATATAATCCTTTTCGACTTCTGAATTATTACCAGCCACAAACACTTCACTCAATTTTTCTTCTGGCTTAACTTCTTTCTTAGCCATTTTCATCTCAAAACCAACACCTTTCTTTTTGTAATTATTACCATGTCTCTTGTTATTACCATTGTTACCCACCCTTTCATTTTTCTTTGCCGGGTTGTTTGTCAGTTGTTTTTTAACAAAAGATTTTTTCGGTTTTGATAGAAATGAATTGTTGTTAACTTCTGAGATATCAATTTCCACGAGTTTAAAAACTTTTTCAACCTTTTCCAGGTTCGCATTCTGAATCGGGTACTTAAAATCAGTATACGGTTTGTTAGTTCCGGTCATCGTGTAAACCACAATGATCGAATCATCATCCAGAACTTTATCTGACTTTCGGATAAACTTATCAAGAAAGTTTCCGTCATCTTCAGAATCTGAACTGGAATTCTCAAAATGAGTTTTAACCGTTTCGAAATCAGTGTTATCACTCTCTTCATCCAACACTGGGTCTACAACTGTTTTAACCAGTTGTGACTCGTTGTCGGTGTCAGACGGAGAGAATGTAACATCTATGTTTTCTGGTAACTCATTCTCTTCTGTTCTCAGTTTGAGATTCAATGCCTCCTCCACCCCGTCTGGATATTTCTGACTATAATGATTCCACATTGGGGGTGGAACATTTTTGAAAGCTGGTTTAACTTTAGCTTGTTGAGGAACGATCTGATCAATCACATATGAAGATGAAAGATAACTGATCAAATTTTTGTCAACTCTTTCTGTCTCAATGCGCATCAGTTCAAGTTCCTTCTTTAGAGATGCGATTTTGTCCAGATGGATGTTAATCGACATTTGCTTTTCCATGACCGTAGCTTTGAGCAAATTAGCAATTTTATCATTTTATTTACTCTCAGTGTGAATCATTTTAATTGATCGTGACAGAGTGTCATAAGCTTCTTTAACATCATTAAAATCGAATTTTAATTTGTCGTTAAACTTTTTCAACTCTTGAAACTGTTTGTCTTTTTCAGGACAATCCATGCATGGTTTCAAACAGTTTTCGCACGACTTTTCAAGAATTGGATTAACTTTTTCAAAAACATTTTCTTGTTTATCATTCTTACTTTCTGATTTACCAATCTCTCCGGACTCAGACTCAGATTTCTCTTCGGATTCGGAATTCACATTTTCTGTCTTGTCATCGGACTCAGACTTTTCTCCTGACTCATACGTATCACAAGTCTCGATAATTGACTCCTTTCAATAGACACTAACTCTTGAGTTGCATCTTTGGTCTCATTGTTATCAGAAGGTGTTTTAGTTTGTTCTACCTCTTGCAGCTTGACCATAAGAGCTTTGTCTGCTATTTCTTTCAAAGTCTCTTCATTCATTTCCTTTGTGACATCAATGATCTCTTGAACCGGAGTTTGTTCAACTTCGTACTGTGGGCAAAAACCCGTAGTCGGTTCACTAAAGAAACCTGCAAAAGAATCAAAAACATTAGCTGGCATTATAGATTTGAATGCATTAGTAATAACCTCCTGTTCAGACTGATAATAGTAGATTGCTGCTGCCTCCTCTTCTAGATCTGCAAAACTTTCCTCATTCACCACTTCACTGACTTCTTCAACTTCAGGAACACGTTTCTCGATTTCCGGTTCCGGCTCTTCAGTAATTTCAGCCATCATTGCAAGACCACCTCCTGGAACGTACTTATCCCAACTGAAGCCTTCTGGAATCTTTTCATCATCTTGATTCACCAAAAGAGATTTTTCTGTTTGTTTGGATTGACTGTTTTCGATTTGAGGTCGTGAAATGAATGGTTGTTGACTGTTTTTATGATAGATGGCCTGTCGGTAATAATCATTGGCGAATGGATTCTGGTGGTTATTAACTTCTCCGTTCGTACATTCACGCTTGAAGTGTCCTTTCTCTTTACACTTAAAGCAAGTCACCTACGATTTGTCGAATCCAAGTTTAGAATCAGGACCTGCGAGACTACTTCTTCCGGTAATTTCCATGAACCTCTGAGCTCTTCTCACAATGCTCGCCATACACCATTTTATGTCGATGAGTTCTAGTTCCTCCGGATCAATTTGATCGTAATCTTCTTTAGTCATGTCTGGGTTACCAATTCGTCCGGCTACTAGACTCTCGTAAGACTCAAGTACAGAAGCTAGAAGTGTTATATGCTGCTTTGCGGCTGTCTCGGTAAAATCTTGACCGTTTTTTATATTAACAGCAATATTGCACTGTATCCCATGACTATAACTCTGATTGTTCGAACTTGAAGAACTTTGAGAAAAAACCTGTTCTTGAAAACTCTGAACCTTAGGATTTGGTTCGTAATTTGGAAACGGTGAAAAGTTGTTGTTAGGCATGCTTTGAGTTACTCCTGATGAAGAATCTACACTGAATGCCGTTTGAATCTTTGGACTCGGAGCAGGTGTGGCAGATGAGTTTTCTTTGTAATAAAGTTGAACATCTTGCTGTACGTTTGCAGATTTCATTTTCCTTATCTTCCGAAGTTCAAGCTCATGAGCTTCAATTCTCTCAATAAACGTACTCAAATTGAAACCCACGTATTCCAAATTGTTCTTCAAAACCAATAAAAACGTACCCCACTCTTCTTGTGGTAGAGCTTCAGCCAACTTAGCAACCCATTCTTCGTCTGATTTATCTATATTCAAACGTTTCATTTCCACTACCAAGTGACAGTACCTCTCAATCAACTCTTTCGTTGATTCTCCACTGATAGCAGTAAATATATCGAATTCTTTTTTCAGTAGTGCCTTTTTGCTTTTGATCATTGAAGCACTTCCAAGAAATTTGATTTTAAGAGCATTCCAAATAGAATGCGCGTCACCCTGATGCTGTAACAGTACCAAAATGTCTTCCTTAATTGCCTGTTTGTAGGATCGTTTTCTGACCCGAACGAGTCGATCAGAAGAGTTTTTCTCAATACAAAAGGCGGAAACAGATGTATCAAGTTCAATTCAGCTAGAATATCACTTTAAACTGTCTTTTGATTGATAACAGATCGATTACAATGCTGTAGACACTTCGACAGAGCTTCGCTACCGGAATCAGAATCGTTACAAATGAATAGGCATATAAGGTATTTATAGGAGAGGTAATTCTGCTTGAAATGACTCAAACGAAATCATGTTTAACACGAAATTAGTGATTTCGTGTGAAATGTCTTCAGCTGATTTCGTGCGGAATTACAAAGTCTAATTTCATTTGAAATGACACATATGTCATTTCAAGCGAAATTCCTATAAACTCACATTTCTCATTTTCCATGCCTTGATCTATCTATACAAATACAAGACTCGATACAAGACGAAGTCGACAGACGCATGCACCAACAGACTCCCCCTCGAATGTTGACGAGTCTTCAGTGTCGAGTCTTCAATCTTCTGTCTTTATCTGTCTTCTCGAACTCTTCCAAAGTATCTAACAATGTAAAGCATCCTCAATCTCTATCCTCTTCTCATATCTATGATCACGACCTGGCTCTTATCTTTTTCTAATTCTCTTGATCAGATCTCTTGATTCATTAAGTTCATCAGCATCATCAACTTGTATGAACATCTGGATCTGAACTTGACTCTACAATCTTCTATTCCAAGATCTGTATCTGGCTCTTACTCTTTCACAGACTCTATACAACTTCAGACTTCCCCTTAAATCATGCTTGGGATCGCAGTCTGGCTTCCACAGATTCAAGATCGAAACCTGGCTCACATCCTCCTCAGGATCAAAACCTGACTCTCTTGAATCCATATGATCTTCAGAAATCAGAACCGGGCTAACCTGCACATTCTCTACCTCACAATAAATTTCACAAATTTAACATTTGACAAATTTATTCTCTACTTACCACTTGTATACACAAATCAATAAATGATTTTACAATGTTAATCACTGATGAACCACTTGTAAAAATAACATTTTCATTTTCAAACACTTTTTCAACTCAAATATCTCAAACAAATTCTCCCAAACTTTTTGTTCATCATGTTTAGCACTTGGAATTTTGAAAATCAGCTTTCCAACATCAGTTGTCGAAAATCTTTTTGTATTTTTCAAAATTTTATGCTAAAACACACTAAAATCTTTTTGGATTTTTTTTAACTTGAAAGAAAATGCAGAAAAGAAATATTTACAGACAATATTTTTGTGAGTTTGTGTAGGAGGATCATATCAGTTTATGAGACAAATCACCAACACCATTAAGCTTTAAACATTTTAAGTTCTAAACGATTCACTTAGATTGTCAGTATACTGATCCACTTAAATTTTTACACAAAGTTCAATTGTTTCGAGATACGAGATTAATGTTTTAGATACTTAAACTTATTCGCGTGTCCCACCTCAGAATATACTCCTGTATCCAGATCCCAATATTCAGTCTTACAGGTGAGTATACCTAGATGATATCTGTAAAGGGTTAAATGCGAGGGCCGTGAGAGCTCAGGCTATTGCTTCCGCAAAATCAGAGAGATGACGGCTTCGACTTTTGGTGTGTTCCCTTTAGAGAAACTTTTCTTCAACAACACATGATTAGCATTTTTCAATGTTTTATCATTTTTGTACTGAGGGTGGTGCTATATTTCAAGCAAGCAGAAAGTATTATACGGGGACTAGGCCATTGCTTCCACAAAATCAGAAGTCCCGGGATAATACCCCAGATATCACTGAGTATAAAGACTTAGTATCTCAGAAAAAGGGACCTTTCAAACAAGATTTCGGGGGTTACCCATATATCCGAGAGATGTTCCCCACGAGATAAGTAAGTTTGAAATTTAGGTTTATATCTCGTCACAATATACTAAATGTGTAAAAACCTACTGGCACATCATCAATGAGACCGTTTATCACATTTTACCTTTCCAATTCTTTAGCATGCTGTGATCATCTACTGATTGTACTATCATTTCCTCTTTTTTCAACAAGACTCATTTTTGATTTTATCATGTTTTTGGTTTTTTCAAATTCTCAAATGTTTTTGGACTTTCAGAAATTCTTACTCCCCCTAAAATTCAAAATCATTTAAAGGAAATTTGAAAACAAACTGTACAAATAAAGTGACAACTGTTGTGAATTGCTTCAAATCGCCATCCACTTGGCATAAACAATCAGAACTCCCCCTGACAACAAACTATTTTCCTATTATGATTTCAAAACACTTAAGTTTCTTTTAATCAAATGGTTTTTCCGGAAAATTAGTTTTTTTGATTTTACCACTTGTAAGTTAAGGGTTTCATCACATTGTTCTTTCAACGTCAATCTTTTGAAAAAAAAATAACAGTTTTAAGTTCAAACACCAAATATTACTTGTAGAAAATCAAGTACAACTTAATGTCCCTGATTTATCACTTGTAAGTCAAAATATCACAAACGTGAATTTCTCAAAAAAAAAAATGCCGATTCCTGCTCCACTCTTACCAACCTGGGAGCTCCAGCAAGTCATACTATTCACTCAGAATAATATGTTCCATCCCAGTCACAAACCTGAGATGATTTACCCTTACGTGGTTTCTTCAATTTCTTTTCATAAAATTCTTTTACTCCCTTGACCTTTCCATCAACCATTTTTCCAAAAATATGTTGCACTTTGGAGTTAAAGGCTTTCTCAACATCAAAATCTTTCTTTTCAGAGAAAATTGATTTGAAATCTCAATTTTGCCAACTTTTTGCTTAAAATTCTCAGCCCTCAATGGTGGAAAATTGACATCATCCATTGGCGGTACTGATGTTTCCAATTTTAACTCAACACGTGGCTCCTCTGACTTTGTGGAATCAGATTCATCGCCTAAAAATAGCTCCCCTGATTTTGACGAATCAGAATCATTGCTAGAACTATCAACAGATTTCTTAACAATCCATTTTTGGTTGTCAAGATTTGCTTTTCTCTTGTAAAAACCTCTTGAACATTCACCAACCTCAAACTTCGAATTTTTTAAAACTATAAAAGGTTTGGTTGGTGGTTCATTTTCAACCATCTTTTCTTTCTGTTTAAGAAACACTCCCTGTTTTGTTTGTATTGCCTTAGAACAATTCCTGGCAATATGACCAACTGTTTTGCATTTAAAACAGGTTCTTGTTTCTTTCCTTTGAACAATTTCCTTCTTCATTTCCTCTTGCTTCTTAGCAAGGAATTCTTTGTTCGATTGATTCCTGAACAACTGCTCCTTTTCCTCTTCAGTTGATGTTCCTGAAACAAACACAGTTTTTGGTTTATAAGTTTTTTCATTTTTATGATTTTTCGATGGAATAAAACCAAGTCCTTTTCTTTTGAAATTACCGTTATGGTTTGGTTTCTTTTGAAAACCTGAACCAGAACTGTAACCCTTTTTCTTGTTTAAACGTTGTTGAACTCTTGAGGTGTAAAGTTTAGGTTTTTCAGAAAGATTTACATCTTTTATTTCAGAAATATTAATTTCTGTTAGTTTGAAAACTTTTTTAATCATTTCAGTTTTAACACCTCTTATTGGAAATTCTTGATCAGAATATAATTTGTCAGAATCATTCAAAGTATATGCCACTTTGATTGGTTCGTCATTCAAATTAGATTTTGATAATAAGAACTCTTTATTGTAAACTCTTTGAATGATTAGACTGTTGGACTTGACATGTCAGACTTTGACTCTGAATTTGACTCCAACTTTGACTCCTCAGTTTCATCTTTATCCAACACCTGATCGACCACTTTCTTTATTAACTCGGACTCATGATCAGTATCAGACGACGTAAAAGTGATATCAATGTTGTCGGGCAAATTTTCTGAAGACTCAGACTCCCACTGTAAATTGGTTACCTTTTTGACTCTTTCTGAATTTGGATTTTGTGGAGAATATCCATTTTCAAGTGGGGGTGGACACTTTGTATAGCTGAAACCTTTTTTCTTACCAGAATCATTCACTTCAGTATCCTTCTTCTTTTCTTCAGAACTTTTGTCTTCAGATAATTCCTCTTCATCAAATGCCTTCATGCCTTCAACTGTTGGATAAATCCTGTCAATAACATAAGAAGTACATGAGTAACTTTTTAACAAACTATTAACTCTTTCTGTTTCAATTCTTTGTATTTCCAATTTCTGTTCAAGCACAACACATTTCTCAATGTAATTGTTGACCACTTTTTGCTTTGTCATGAAAGCTCCTTGAAGTGTCTTCATTGCTGTTGCTTATTCACTGCTTGTTTGATTGTACTGATTCATTGCTTTATTCAGAACATCATAGGATTCTTTCAATCTGTTCATGTTATGAATCAAAGTACTATTTTGCTTCTTTACTGCTTCACAGTTCTCACATATCACCGGAATCTTTTGTGCATCAGCTTCTGCATCAACTTTGAAAACTGGAATGTCTTTTAATTTCTTTCTTATTACAGGAACTTCTTCATCATCACTGCTGACAGGTTTTTTAACTTTCTTCTTTTTCTTTTTAGCTTTTTCATCATCACTGTCACTCTCTTCCATCATCTTTAAATGCTTTTCCATTCTCTTTGCATAATAATCATCATCATTATCACTATCATCATCAACTCTAGCAACAAAAGCATTGTGATTTGAGGTTTTGTTAGGATCATAATCATCCCAACTGAAATTTGCCTAGCTAAATCCTTCTGGTAATTTTTCATCATCTTGGTTTATCAGACATGCTTTACTGTCAGCTGAAACATATTTGTCCCAACTGAAATCACTTGTAGACTTTTTATCATCTTGATTCACCATACAGGCTTTCTTTGATGATTCCTCAATTGCCTTCCTAGCATGTGCAGTTTGTGGCTCTTGTTGATGTGATTGTTGAGCAACTTGATGATAAATTGCTTTCCGATAATAATCATTGTTGTTGAACGGATTTTGAGCTCCACTTGCTTCGCGATTTGTGCACTCTCTTTTGAAGTGTCATTTTTCCCTGCAACGAAAACAAGTAACTTTAGATTTATCAAAACCTAAAGTAGAAATATTTGCATCACGGAAATCATCTCTTCCCGCAATTTGTTTAAACTTTTCGGCTCTTCTCAAAACACTCGCCAAACACCACTTTATATCCATTAATTCCATCTCCTCAGCATCAATCTGATCGTAATCCTCTTTTGTCAACATTGGATTCCCGATCTTTCCTGCCACTAAACTTTCATATGACTCTAACATAGTTCCCAATAACGACATGTGACCTTTTGCAACCTCTTCCGAGAAATTTTCACCATTTTCAAGATTTAAAGCAATGTTGCATTGTAATCTCTTGCCATTCTTGGTCGTTGAAAAATTTGGATCATATGATGAGTATGAAGAAAATTCAGTTTTGCTGTTTGATCCTTTAGATGACCCTCCTGATGAACTCTAAGCATTGAATGCAGTCTCAACCTTTGGTGACATGTTTGTTTTATCACTGATACTGTCACACCCCTAATTTCCACGTGTCACCGGTGGGCCCGGTGGGGGTATAGTGACGTCGTTGGTATCATCATAGACAAACAACACAATATAATAATGCACAGCGGAAGCAAATATAGATTCATTTCAACTTTAAAAATGTAATATTAATTATCACAAGTAGTTGAAACGGATCCACAGGCGGATCGAAAATAAAATAGGATAATTGTTCAACAGTTTATTTGTCGTCCAAGCTGCGAGACCTATTGTGGACGCTCTAGAAGCCTGCCAGCCTATTACGTGTAGTACCTGCACTTAATCTTTTTGGGAAAAATACGTCAGTTTACACTGGTAAATACAATTCGACTGACTCATTTTGAAAAGGTTGAAAATTGATTTAAATGCACAAGGCACAAAACATTTTTATTAACTTGGGTCAATTATTTAATATAATAATCATGTGAACGAATTACATGTTACTTGCGTTCAGTGGCCCGGATCTAGTCCGGGCTAAAGATCAATGGACCCACCACATTAAAGAGTTATACACGGAAAGGTGTATGCCTACACCCCGTGCTCAGGTCGTGGCCATCTCGCAGGATGATGCCAAGGATATCCGGGACATGGTCAATTAACCCCCCAAAGGCCTTAAGTGAACAAGACTGTTTAAACGAGCCGATTAAATTATTCCAACTACCCACGCAACAGTGGAGGATTTAATGCCCGATCAAGCGGTATTCTATATACCGTAACCCAAGCCCGTATAGGGAAAATAAGCCAAAGAGTATTTACCTGAATAAGTATCAATCACAATCAAGAAAAATGCAAGTATCTTTTACTGGTGCTCCTAATCTGGAACAAAGGTTTATAATAACCTATTAGATTTCTAACGGGTCTTTATTTAAGCCTAAGCCTAGACCGGTTAGTTTTAAATGACGATACGGTTCACGCACGATTAAGCGAAGACCGGATGGAATGTGAATTTGACCCGAAAAGTTTGAAGACTTGTATAATATGGGTTTACTAAACACATTCTGGATTTTGAGACGAAAATGATAATGTTTGACCCGTTTCGGCCAATTTATGTAAACTAGTTACATAAACCGAACCGAACGCGAAAAGTGCGTTACGGGCGACCATGAGAGTCATATGCAAGTTCCCTGAGATAATATGCTCAAAATATGTTATAATATCAGTAAGTTATTTTCTATTTTGCCCGGAACGGATTTAAAATCAATTTATGCCTTATAAGGGCATTTCGGTCATTTAAAGAGGTTGTAAAAGAGTTTATTCGTAAATCTGAGTTATGGGTCTGATTAATACAGAAAATATACTTAACTTATTATGTTATAACAGTGTGATATGACCCGTATGTAAAACTTATCATTTAAAATCAAACTATGCACCCTAGGGGCATTTTGGTAATTTCACAAGGGCTAAAAATGCCAAAACTGGAAATCTGAGTTTATAAAGTTGTACTTAGTGTTTTTATATGAAAATATGCTAATTACATCAGTAGGTATAATTCTTATATGCTTGATATGGTTATAGTATATACTATGCGTTAAAAATGCCTAAAAAGGCGATTTAGAGCCGTTTCCGGGTTTGTAAAAGAAAGCTGAGATTTTTATACTTCCAGAAGGTTCAACATACTTTATTTAATAAATAAAATCAGTAGGAAGTGGTTTGGGGTCAATCGGATTTATAAAACTCGTTTTATGGCCAAAAAGGGCAATTTCGGTATTTACCGAATTAAGCTTAGAGACCTATGATACGATCAGCCAAAAATTAAATAAAAATATTTAAAAATCTCAAAATAATATATAACATCAGTGTATAAAAGTTTGATACCAAAAAGTGGGTTAAAATAGGCTATGCGCTAATTACGCTATTTATGTAACATAAAGCTTGTAATTTACGATAATGAGCATATCTCTTAAACTAGGCCACAAACTGATATGAAATTTTCGATGCATGTTTATAAATCAGTAACAAATGATTTTACTCTTTCACTTTTTCAAAAATCGCGTTTTATATTAAAAATGGCAAAATAGTCATATTTGAGCATAACCTGGTAACATGCATATGAATCGGTTAAACATGGAACCAAGATGTAAAATTCCAGAGTGTTAAACATATATGAAAGTTGGTCAAAAATATGCTCTAATGCAGATCTTAACATGCATGTACGGATCAGAACCGATAGTCAAAGAAAAAGTCCATTTATGAGACTTTCGGTTCCGATTCGGGTGAAATACAGAAAATTGTCGAGTTGATCAAGTTGAAACATGTTCTTACATTATTTATAAAGTTATTTTGATGATCAAACAGGTTGCATGTAGCCTACATTGTTAATCAAGCTTAAATTTGCAAAAACATATTCTGTTGACTTTTTATGAAGAACTTTGACTCGACAATTAGCATGCCTAGAGTGCGAATCTGAACATACCCTTTTAGGGGTTTGTTATACTCATAAATACCAACATACAGGTATTTTCAATTTGAGATTTGACAGAGCCAATCTCATTTAATTTTAAAGTCAAGTTTAAATTACGATACTTTGACTTTTGGTAAAAACACTAAGCTAGAACGGATTAGGGAAAGATATAAACACTTACAATGGTCCTAAACAAGCTTAGAGATCCTTATGAGGCTGCCTTGTCGATCAGAAATGCTCCAGAATCGTTTTTGTGAAGTTTGAAAGTTCAAGTGTTCTTGGTTTCTAATACAAGTGCCTTATAAGCAGATTTGGATGTGAATTGAGGATGTTACAGGTGTTTTCTGATGTTGTAGGAAGAGTACAAGTGTCCTAGAATGCATGAAAGTCGATTGGTCAGTTCCTGAGTCGAGTACAGCTGCAACCCACTCGCAAACAGACTCAACTGGCAACTGTACGTAGTTTTTGTCGCTGGGCGCTGGGTCGCGGGCCGCGACAGGCCCCTCGCGGGCCGCGTACGAGTGGTTCAGCAGGTTTCCAAGTTTCCAATTGTTGCAATTCAGTCCCTGATCTTATGATACGTGTTTTGTTCGTTTATTTGGCACTCTAGACCCTCAAATCTGGTTTTTATGAACCTTGGGACTTTTATAAACATGGCAAAGTCCTCGGTTCACTTTGCGCTTACCCGAAAAGTCACGAAATTCACGATAACGCAATTAACCTTTCGTATACGGTTTTAATCATAACTTTCTCATACGTTCACGAAACTTCATGAAATTTTTATCACATGCTCTTGTGAGTATATTTTATTATTACAAAGCTTCGGGTTTGCCAAAAGATCACTCAGAGGTATAAATTCAACATGTTGACACGTTTAGCCCCTGTAGTTTGAAATTCCTCACTTTCTTTCATTTTTCGCTTCGTATGATCCATGATTCTTCCGTTTAAGATTATAAACACCATGTAGGGTTATTGTAGGGCCTATTTATCAGTTGTTGACACTTTGGACCCTTACAATCACATAGTTTCACTGTATGTCAACTTTAGTCCCTCTAAAGTATGTTTTCACATATTCTAAGTCCATGACACGTGTCATTACATTATTGGACGTGAATTTTCGAGGTGTTACATCCTCACCCCCTTAAAAGAAATCTCGACCTCGAGATTTACTGAAACAAATGAGGGTATTTTTCTTTCATCGTGGATTCTACCTCCCATGTGTATTCGGGACCTCTACGGGCATCCCATTTGACCTTAACAATAGGTACGTGCTTCCTTCGAAGCTTCTTTACCTTTCGGTCTTCAATTGATAACGGCTTTTCCACAAATTTCAAGCCTTCATCTATATGTACATCCGTATACGGTATAACCAGTGGTTCATCAGCGGAACACTTCTTCAAATTACAGATGTGGAACACGTTATGGATAGCACTGAGTTCTTCAGGCAGGTTTAACTTATAGGCAACTGACCCGACTCGTTCGATAACCTCGAAAGGTCCTATGTATCTTGGGCTTAGCTTGCCTTTCTTACCAAACCTCATCACCCCCTTCCAGGGTGATACTTTAAGTAACACTTTATCACCTACTTCGAAATGAAAGTCTTTACGATCCGGATCCGCATAACTTTTCTGCCTATCTCTGGCAGCTTTCAAACGATCGCGAATCTGGACAATCTTGTCCGTTGTCTCAAAAACAATTTCTGGTCCTGACAGTTGGACTTCTCCAACTTCCGCCCAACAAATGGGTGATCTACACTTTCTACCGTATAAGGCCTCAAAAGGCGCAGCTTTTATGCTGGTGTGGTAGCTATTGTTGTAGG
The DNA here is from genome assembly GCA_030545235.1 of Helianthus tuberosus. NCBI lineage: Eukaryota > Viridiplantae > Streptophyta > Magnoliopsida > Asterales > Asteraceae > Helianthus > Helianthus tuberosus. The sequence continues at coordinate 36,853,052 of CM060399.1, read as the reverse complement.
AGAATTCAATTAGTGGTAGGTTCTTGTCCCAACTACCACCTAAGTCGATCACACATGCACGTAGCATGTCTTCCAGCGTTTGAATAGTACGCTCGCTCTGACCGTCAGTCTGAGGATGATAAGCCGTACTAAAATTCAAACGAGTGCCCAAAGCTTGTTGGAAACTCTTCCAAAAGTGTGACGTGTATCTCGTATCTCTTTCAGAGATAATGGACACAGGTATTCCATGCAAAGCTACAATCTTATCAACATATAACTGGGCTAGCATATCTGAGCTGTAGGTTTCTTTGATGGGTAGAAAATGTGCTGACTTCGTCAGTCTATCTACTATGACCCATATTGTATCATTTCCTTTTCTCGTCTTTGGTAACTTGGTGATGAAATCCATTGTCACCATCTCCCACTTCCATGTGGGAATTTCAGGTTGTTGTAACAAACCTGACGGTTTCTGATGCTCTGCTTTGACTTGCGCACAAGTCAAACATTTAGACACATAAGCAGCTACGGACTTTTTCAAACCAATCCACCAGTAGTTTGCTTTTAAATCCTGGTACATCTTGTCTGCTCCAGGATGAACAGAATATTTGGAACTGTGGGCTTCCTGGAGGATAACATCCCGAAGTCCTCCAAAAATTGGAACCCATATTCTTCCATTTAGTCTAAGCATTCCATCCTTGTCATGAGATAACTGCTCCTCAGTTACTCCCAACTTTTCTTCAGGATAATTAGCTTCCAGCACAGCTTCCTTCTGTGCAGCTAATATCCTTTTGTTCAAATCATTCTTGATTTCAATGCGCTTAGCATTGATTCTTATAGGCTTAACCCTTTCTTTTCTACTCAAGGCGTCAGCAACCACATTTGCCTTGCCTGGATGGTACTTTATTTCACAATCATAATCGTTTAGAGTTTCCATCCATCTTCTTTGTCGCATGTTTAAGTCCTTCTGATTAAACAAATGTTGAAGGCTCTTGTGATCTGAATAGATCACACACTTGGTTCTATACAGGTAATGCCTCCATAGCTTCAATGCAAATACAACAGCACCCAGCTCCAAGTCGTGGGTGGTGTAGTTCTTTTCGTGTATCTTCAGCTGTCTTGAGGCGTAGGCAATAACTTTGCCTTTCTGCATGAGTACACAGCCCATACCAGTGTGTGATGCATCACAGTACACCACAAATTCTTCTATACCATCGGGCAGTGTTAGTACTGGTGCATTGCTCAACTTGTTCTTCAGAATATCGAAGGATTCCTGCTGCTTAGGGCCCCAATCAAACTTAACTTTCTTGCGTGTCAATGAAGTAAGGGGCGCAGCAATTCTTGAAAAGTTTTCGATGAATCGCCTATAGTATCCTGCTAAACCCAGGAAGCTACGAATTTCAGTAGGCGTCTTTGGCTCTTGCCAGTTCACCACTGCTTCTACTTTAGCGGGATCCACTTGGATACCACGCTCGCTCACTACATGTCCAAGGAATTGGACTTCTCGAAGCCAAAATTCGCACTTCGAGAATTTGGCGTAGAGTTTCTCTTGATGAAGTAGTTTGAGAATACAACGAAGGTGTTTCTCGTGGTCAGCTTTGTTCTTCGAATATATGAGAATGTCGTCAATGAAGACGATGACGAATTTATCCAGATAAGGCTTGCAGACGCGATTCATGAGATCCATGAATGCGGCTGGTGCATTGGTGAGCCCGAAAGGCATCACTAGGAACTCGTAGTGTCCATAACGAGTCCTAAACGCTGTCTTGTGCACGTCTTCATCCTTGACCTTCAACTGGTGATAACCTGACCTCAAGTCGATCTTGGAGAAGTAGCTTGCCCCTTGTAACTGATCGAACAGATCGTCGATCCTGGGCAAAGGATACCTATTCTTGATAGTAACTTTATTAAGCTCACGATAATCGATGTACAGACGCATCGATCCATCCTTCTTCTTGACGAACAAAATAGGCGCTCCCCAAGGAGACGAGCTAGGTCTAATGAAACCTTTTGCTAACAAATCATCTAACTGCGTCCTTAACTCCTTCATCTCCGTTGGAGCCAACCTATATGGTGCTCTCGCTACTGGTGCAGCACCAGGGATGATGTCAATTCGGAATTCCACTTGCCTATTTGGTGGTAAACCAGGTAGTTCTTCTGGGAAAACTTCGGGGTATTCCGAAATGACAGGGATGTCTTCAATTTTCGGCTTAGGCTCATCAACAGTAACTTGCGCCATATAAATGACACAACCCTTCTGCATACATCTGGATGCCTTGAGCATGGACACTTGCTCAGGCAATCCATGCTGGGTATCTCCTTGAATAGTGAGTGACTCACCTGACGGAGTTTTCACTACCACTTGCTTTCTATTGCACACAATCTGGGCTTGGTTGTGGGATAACCAATCCATGCCTATTACTATGTCAAAACCAGCTAGTTTAAAGGGAAGTAAGGATAATGGAAACGAGTGATTCCTAATGGATATAACACATCCATCTAGAACAGTCGAGGCGGTTTCTATGGTTCCATCAGCTAACTCCACTTCATACTTCACACTTAAGGGTTTTACAGGCAATTTCAACAAGTCACAAAACTTATTATCTACAAATGATTTATCTGCTCCAGAATCAAACAGGACTCTAGCAAAAATATCATTTACAAGAAACGTACCAGTAATCACGTTGTCGTCCTGGATAGCTTCTTTAGCGTCCATCCTGAAGACCCTCGCATTGGTCTTCTTCCCGTCTTCGGCTTTCTTAGCGTTCTTTGGGCAATTTGACTTAATATGCCCCTTCTCGTTGCAACCATAACAGGTTGCATCCTTCAACTTCCTACATTCCAAAGTCTTGTGTTCTGTGGACTTACAGATTCCACAGGGTCTTGTGAGAGACTGGGATCTTGACTCAAGTCGACATTTCCCAAAATGATACCTCCTACAAGTCTTACATTTGGGCTTTTCCCCTGATTGTTGCCCATTCTTCTTCGATCCCGACCCTTTCCTGTGGTCGTCATTCCCTCTGTGTCTCTTCTCTGACCTTCGTGAGGTATCATCCTCACGCTTTCTCTTGTTCTCGGCCTCTTTGTTCCTCAGCGATCTTAGTCGGACCGCGTCCATTGTGAGGGACAAGGAGAGGTCAGTTACTGACCTGAAAGTCGTTGGCCGAGAGGCCTTCACACTTGCCTTTATTGCGGGTTCTAACCCCCCGATAAAACGAGCGATTCTCCTAGGTTCAGGGGTTACAAGATATGGAACCAATCGAGACATCGTGTTGAAGCTCGTTAAGTAGGCTTGGCAGTCCAGGTTTGTCATCACCAATGATACAAAATCGGACTCTATTTTCTCCACCTCATGCTGCGGGCAGAAATTTTCCTTGATGAGAGCAACAAATTGCTCCCAGGTCATGCTGTACAAATGTACCTTTCCGGTGGCCTGGATCAGTGATCTCCACCATGCTAGGGCTTCACCCTTAAAGGACTGGGATACGAATTTCACAACATCCCTTTCTGCACATCCACTTATGTCTACCACTGTATCAATCTCATCCAACCAGGTTATGCAGTCGACTGCCCCTTTCTCCCCAGTAAAGTCTCGGGGCTTACACGAAACAAAGTACTTGTACGTGCATCCTCTAGCAGGAGGCGCATCATTTCTCATAATCTTCTTAGAGGGGGCACTGTTCTGGTTGGAAGAGTGCCTGTCATTGTCTTTCTTGGGTTCCTCTTTCTTAGGTATAACCTTCATAGAGGGCGGCTTACTATGAGCCTCTGACTGAACCCTGGGTTTCGACTTGGGATGAGATGCAGATCGAGTCCTACTATGGGTCTCGTTGGATTCACTATACTGTCTATTCATTGCTTCGACAACAGCCTCATTTACTAATGCTTTCAATTCGGCACCAGTTACTAGTATCTTCGTGTTATCAGGGTCATTCGCTGGATGACTATTCATTTCTTCCGACTTAGTCATGTAGTCTTAAATGCTACATAAAACAAGGACAAAGTCTAATTAGAAATCTAACTATTATTATCGTTCTTGACGATTTATTAACCATGGTAATTAAAAGCCATATCAGTTAATTTGTTAAGTAGTTTCATTTAGGACTTTTTATCCATAATTTTATCCTAAAAAAAATGAATTACATATATTGGCACAATAGGCCTAGTCACGTAGACAGTTTCTAAATTATAAATTTAGATTTTTATAGGATTAAGGTTTGAATAATCAAAACGAATCAATCTTTTCTTTGGCAGGGAGTCCATAAGCTACGACTGCCTTTCTGTTTTATATGATATTTATTATGACCCGTAGGCATTATGTCACTTTCAATTATATACAAAAATAAAATTTTTGGATAATTTATTAAAAAGGGTGACATGTGTGATTTCGCGAACCACATTAGTCAAGAATGTTAACATATTTACAGAAGTTAACAGAGATTGGAATCCTTTTAAACAGGTTGTACCATCTTGGCTAAATTATGATAGCATAACAGCTAGGTTTTACCTTTTAAAATTCCTATTAATAAAATGGTGAATTACAATAATAATGCTATTTCCATTTATTCATTTATTACATTTATGCATATAATTTAAAAATGAAAAGCTGAAATTACCATTCTAATTTAAAATTAACGAGTACAAAATTGCCCTAAACGGGACTTTTCATAAATATCATGCCCACGCAGGGGCTAAACAAATAACAAACCCTCGCAGGGGTCGAAATAAAAGGTATGCCCACGCAGGGGCGAAACAGAAGAAAAATTTACCCACGCAGGGGTAGAGTACATAAAGATATGTCCACGTAGGGACATGACTATCACTAAAATAAACAAGGATTTTAGTAATCCTTCTTGCTCTTACCCTTGAGCAAGTTTACCACCTTCTGAATCATTCCCCGGTTACGCCTCTGATTATTCTCCAACTCCTGCCGAAATTCTTGACGCACCCCTTGAATCTCCTGTATGATTTCCTGAACTTGGGGTGGCGACATTGTCGGCGCCTGAGGTGGTTGCTGATAGTACGACGGCTGAGGAGGCTGATAAAACGGAGGTTGGGGCGGTTGCGGCTGCTGATACTGTGGAGGTTGAAGAGGCTGCGACTGTTGATACCCATATGATGGATACCCATAGGTCGAGGGTCCCGTAGCCCAGGGACCTCCGAAGGGAGCCTCTTGGTGGAAGGTGTTAGAGTTCGCTGCTATCCAGTATGGATCCTCCGTAAAGTTATAACCCGTGGGATACTGTTGCTCGAAGGGGTTAAATGCTGCATCACTAGTGTAAGCGGGGATTGGTTCTCCGAATCCCAATGGTGGCTGAGGCTGTGGCTGTGGCTGTGGCGCGACTGGCGCCGTTGCTACTTCAGAGATGGGATGCGATGACTCCCCCGTCTCCGATTCTTCGTGGACCGGCGAGTACCGGCTGCTGCTTGACTGTGGAGGGGTGCGGATACGCACTCCTCCTCGCGAGGACATCCTCGCGTTCGTTCCTCTCCTTCGCCTCGGGGGCGAGGGAGGCTGAACCGGAGGTGGTGGTGGCGGTGGAGTAACCGCCACAAATCGAGAATCCGTAGATGGATTCTGCTGCTGCTCTGGCTGCTGCTCTGACTGCTGCTGCTGGTGGTGCAGGGGAGAGCTGTGGTAGGACGGGTGGAGAGGAGAGTTGTGGTAACTGGGAGTGTACACCCAGTTGTGCTGCCTGAAGTTCTCCTCGAAACTATCGGGACCATTGTAAGGTGATCCCAAAAATGGTGACCCATCAGATATCTCAATGGGGTGGTTTGGTGTTCCGGAGGGTGGCATAGCAGGATCAGTATCTTCATCTACCTCCATCGGGTTGCCACCCGAAAAGTGGTCTTCTGGTCCGAGTGGGTTAAAACCCACTGGTTCTTGAAGGTAATCGTCAGGGTTGTATAGGCCCTGAAAGGTGGGTGACGTGTTGTCAAAAGGTGATGAGGGTCTTAGAGGAATGTAGGACTGCTGTGAGTGATGGGGCTCATTCTCTGAATGAGGCCCAAATGAGTGGGGAATGGATGGTGAGGCTGGTTCAGTGAAGGACCTCCATAGATTTTGGGCATCAGTGTTATGAGAGCCCGAAGGTGTTCGCCGGTGCGAAGGCCCGGCTTCGTGGTCATTTGGAGCTGCGTATCCTCCTCGTCCCCCTCGTCCTCTCATTCTTGGCGGCATGTTTAACTACCTGTCAAAAACAAACAAGTGATACAACAAAATATATAAGACAAAGTTAGAAAATTTAAACAAAAATTTGGAAACTTCCTAAGTTCTTTGTCTAGACTCGAGAATCGAGGAATGTGCAATTGTGTAACTGAGATTAAACACAAAAGGCTAGTGTTTAATTCACTCAGAGTTGGCTCTGATACCAACCTGTCACACCCCTAATTTCCACGTGTCACCGGTGGGCCCGGTGGGGGTATAGTGACGTCGTTGGTATCATCATAGACAAACAACACAATATAATAATGCACAGCGGAAGCAAATATAGATTCATTTCAACTTTAAAAATGTAATATTAATTATCACAAGTAGTTGAAACGGATCCACAGGCGGATCGAAAATAAAATAGGATAATTGTTCAACAGTTTATTTGTCGTCCAAGCTGCGAGACCTATTGTGGACGCTCTAGAAGCCTGCCAGCCTATTACGTGTAGTACCTGCACTTAATCTTTTTGGGAAAAATACGTCAGTTTACACTGGTAAATACAATTCGACCGACTCATTTTGAAAAGGTTGAAAATTGATTTAAATGCACAAGGCACAAAACATTTTTATTAACTTGGGTCAATTATTTAATATAATAATCATGTGAACGAATTACATGTTACTTACGTTCAGTGGCCCGGATCTAGTCCGGGCTAAAGATCAATGGACCCACCACATTAAAGAGTTATACACGGAAAGGTGTATGCCTACACCCCGTGCTCAGGTCGTGGCCATCTCGCAGGATGATGCCAAGGATATCCGGGACATGGTCAATTAACCCCCCAAAGGCCTTAAGTGAACAAGACTGTTTAAACGAGCCGATTAAATTATTCCAACTACCCACGCAACAGTGGAGGATTTAATGCCCGATCAAGCGGTATTCTATATACCGTAACCCAAGCCCCTATAGGGAAAATAAGCCAAAGAGTATTTACCTGAATAAGTATCAATCACAATCAAGAAAAATGCAAGTATCTTTTACTGGTGCTCCTAATCTGGAACAAAGGTTTATAATAACCTATTAGATTTCTAACGGGTCTTTATTTAAGCCTAAGCCTAGACCGGTTAGTTTTAAATGACGATACGGTTCACGCACGATTAAGCGAAGACCGGATGGAATGTGAATTTGACCCGACAAGTTTGAAGACTTGTATAATATGGGTTTACTAAACACATTCTGGATTTTGAGACGAAAATGATAATGTTTGACCCGTTTCGGCCAATTTATTTAAACTAGTTACATAAACCGAACCGAACGCGAAAAGTGCGTTAAGGGCGACCATGAGAGTCATATGCAAGTTCCCTGAGATAATATGCTCTAAATATGTTATAATATCAGTAAGTTATTTTCTATTTTGCCCGGAACGGATTTAAAATCAATTTATGCCTTATAAGGGCATTTCGGTCATTTAAAGAGGTTGTAAAAGAGTTTATTCGTAAATCTAAGTTATGGGTCTGATTAATACAGAAAATATACTTAAATTATTATGTTATAACAGTGTGATATGACCCGTATGTAAAACTTATCATTTAAAATCAAACTATGCACCCTAGGGGCATTTTGGTAATTTCACAAGGGCTAAAAATGCCAAAACTGGAAATCTGAGTTTATAAAGTTGTACTTACTGTTTTTATATGAAAATATGCTAATTACATCAGTAGGTATAATTCTTATATGCTTGATATGGTTATAGTATATACTATGCGTTAAAAATGCCTAAAAAGGCGATTTAGAGCCGTTTCCGGGTTTGTAAAAGAAAGCTGAGACTTTTATACTTCCAGAAGGTTCAACATACTTTATTTAATAAATAAAATCAGTAGGAAGTGGTTTGGGTCAATCGGATTTATAAAACTCGTTTTATGGCCAAAAAGGGCAATTTCGGTATTTACCGAATTAAGCTTAGAGACCTATGATACGATCAGCCAAAAATTAAATAAAAATATTTAAAAATCTCAAAATAATATATAACATCAGTGTATAAAAGTTTGATACCAAAAAGTGGGTTAAAATAGGCTATGCGCTAATTACGCTATTTATGTAACATAAAGCTTGTAATTTACGATAATGAGCATATCTCTTAAACTAGGCCACAAACTGATATGAAATTTTCGGTGCATGTTTATAAATCAGTAACAAATGATTTTACTCTTTCACTTTTTCAAAAATCGCGTTTTATATTAAAAAGGGCAAAATAGTCATATTTGAGCATAACCCGGTAACATGCATATGAATCGGTTAAACATGGAACCAAGATGTAAAATTCCAGAGTGTTAAACATATATGAAAGTTGGTCAAAAATATGCTCTAATGCAGATCTTAACATGCATGTACGGATCAGAACCGATAGTCAAAGAAAAAGTCCATTTATGAGACTTTCGGTTCCGATTCGGGTGAAATACAGAAAATTGTCGAGTTGATCAAGTTGAAACATGTTCTTACATTATTTATAAAGTTATTTTGATGATCAAACAGGTTGCATGTAGCCTACATTGTTAATCAAGCTTAAATTTGCAAAAATATATTCTGTTGACTTTTTATGAAGAACTTTGACTCGACAATTAGCATGCCTAGAGTGGGAATCTGAACATACCCTTTTAGGGGTTTGTTATACTCATAAATACCAACATACAGGTATTTTCAATTTGAGATTTGACAGAGCCAATCTCGTTTAATTTTAAAGTCAAGTTTAAATTACGATACTTTGACTTTTGGTAAAAACACTAAGCTAGAACGGATTAGGGAAAGATATAAACACTTACAATGGTCCTAAACAAGCTTAGAGATCCTTATGAGGCTGCCTTGTCGATCAGAAATGCTCCAGAATCGTTTTTGTGAAGTTTGAAAGTTCAAGTGTTCTTGGTTTCTAATACAAGTGCCTTATAAGCAGATTTGGATGTGAATTGAGGATGTTACAGGTGTTTTCTGATGTTGTAGGAAGAGTACAAGTGTCCTAGAATGCATGAAAGTCGATTGGTCAGTTCCTGAGTCGAGTACAGCTGCAACCCACTCGCAAACAGACTCAACTGGCAACTGTACGTTGTTTTTGTCGCTGGGCGCTGGGTCGCGGGCCGCGACAGGCCCCTCGCGGGCCGCGTACGAGTGGTTCAGCAGGTTTCCAAGTTTCCAATTGTTGCAATTCAGTCCCTGATCTTATGATACGTGTTTTGTTCGTTTATTTGGCACTCTAGACCCTCAAATCTGGTTTTTATGAACCTTGGGACTTTTATAAACATGGCAAAGTCCTCGGTTCACTTTGCGCTTACCCGAAAAGTCACGAAATTCACGATAACGCAATTAACCTTTCGTATACGGTTTTAATCATAACTTTCTCATACGTTCACGAAACTTCATGAAATTTTTATCACATGCTCTTGTGAGTATATTTTATTATTACAAAGCTTCGGGTTTGCCAAAAGATCACTCAGAGGTATAAATTCAACATGTTGACACGTTTAGCCCCTGTAGTTTGAAATTCCTCACTTTCTTTCATTTTTCGCTTCGTATGATCCATGATTCTTCCATTTAAGATTATAAACACCATGTAGGGTTATTGTAGGGCCTATTTATCAGTTGTTGACACTTTGGACCCTTACAATAACATAGTTTCACTGTATGTCAACTTTAGTCCCTCTAAAGTATGTTTTCACATATTCTAAGTCCATGACACGTGTCATTACATTATTGGACGTAAATTTTCGAGGTGTTACAGATACCTCCTTTGTAATACAAACCGATATCTTGTTCACCATCAAAATCCTTCATTCTTGAGATTTTTCTTTGCTCCATCTCTTGAGCTTCAAGCTTTTCAATAAACTTATTCAGTGTTAGATTGCTAAAATCTTTCTTGTTTCTCAACATCATAAGATATGTGCCCCAAGTTTCATGTGGCAATGCATCAGCTAATTTCTCAATCAATTCTTCATTATCTTTTGTGATGCTCACTCTCTTCATTTGGACTAACAAATTGCAATATCTTTCGATGATCTGCTTTGTACTTTCAGTTCTCAAACCACGAAATAGATCGAATTCTTTCTTCAAAACTGATTTTTTATTCTTAATCATCTCTTTACTACCGACAAACTTCGATTTTAACGCTCTCCAAATTGAATATGCACTTCCATTGTGTTGCAGTAATACCAAGATATCTTCTTTAACTGCTTGATGTAATAGATTATTCATCATCTTTTCATTTTTGTATTTCTTTCTATCATCAACACTTAGATCTTTAATAGCAATCTCCTCTTCCTCATCATTCAAAGGTCTAACATATTTTGTTTCCACGCATTCCCAAGCATCCAAGTAATTTGCTTGAACCCAATTCTCAAATCGTTCTTCCCATCCTTTATATTCCTCGATATTCATGAGCTTAGGCGGTTTTTGCATAGTGCCCGTTTCATTTTCCATGTTCAAGTTCTGAGTAACAGATGCCGGAGTAGTCGGGGTAGTAGCAAATGCGTTATAGAATTCCTCTTCCATGATTCAGCAAAATTTTTCAAAATCTGACACTTTCAAACGAAATCAAACTCAAACGAAATCACCTCTTCAAACGGAATACCCTTTTAAACAGAATCACAGTTGAAGCGAAATCACCTGCACAACAATCTCAAGCGAAATACCAACTCACACGGAATCACTTTTCACACGAAATAAGGCTTTCAAACGGAATCACCCAAGCGAAAACTGATTTCGAGCGAAATTAACAGCAACTTCAAGCGAAATTATAATTCCGTGCGAAATTAAGTGCAATTTCAAACGAAATTATGCTGATGTCATCATTCTCGAGCTGTTTTTGCCAAAATTGATTAGGTTTTAGTTCGATTTTAAATCTGAAACTTTCAAGGGTTTGTTAAAACACAATTTCGCATATAATGTGAGAAAATTAGCCGATTTTAACCGTGAAAAGTTGTTAATTTTGAAAAAGAAGGTGTAGAAATCAGATTTTGCAGTTGAATTGGTAAGAACTCTTCCTCCTGAGCTCTGATACCACTTGTAGGATCGTTTTCTGACCCGAACGAGTCGATCAGAAGAGTTTTTCTCAATACAAAAGGTGGAAACAGATGTATCAAGTTCAATTCAGCTAGAATATCTCTTTAAACTGTCTTTTGATTGATAACAGATCGATTACAATGCTGTAGACACTTCGGCACAGCTTCGCTACCGGAATCAGAATCGTTACAAATGAATAGGCACATAAGGTATTTATAGGAGAGGTAATTCCGCTTGAAATGACTCAAACGAAATCATGTTTCACACGAAATTAGTGATTTCGTGTGAAATGTCTTCAGCTGATTTCGTGCGGAATTACAAAGTCTAATTTCGTTTGAAATGACACATATGTCATTTCAAGCGAAATTCCTATAAACTCACATTTCTCGTTTTCCGTGCCTTGATCTATCTATACAAATACAAGACTCGATACAAGACGAAGTCGACAGACGCATGCACCAACACTGTTGCAATATACTAACCATCTTCTTCTCGGCTTTAAAATTTTCTTGTTCAGCCGGATTTAACGTGTTAAGTGTTTTCGGAAGACCAGCATCATTTTTAGGAACTACATGTTTCGTTTCAACTTTCAACCAACATTGAGGTGATTCGCCTGAACCCACGTGCGAAACCTATCCTGCCACCCCGAATAATCTTCAATGTTAAGCAGTTTCGGTGGTTTTTGCACGGTTCCAAGCTCGTTCTCCATATTCACATTCTGGGCTATACTTGCTGGAGGTTGAACAGTCGTACCTCCTCTGAAAAACGCATTGTAAAACTCTTGATTGCCTATTTTTATACTTTGAAAAATGTTTCGAAAAATTTCAATTTCAAGCGACCTGGACTTTCAGACGACCTGGACTTCAAATGACCTGATTTGAAACGACCTAATTTCAAACGATCTGAACTATCCAAACTGTGCGAGGTGACAAATTCACATGATCTGATCAGCTAGTGCGAGGTGACAAAAGTTTTCAAAAACTTCAAACCATTTGAAAATATCAAGTCATGCGAGGTGACAAATTCACACTGCCTGATCACTCAAATGATTTTTTTCCGTGTTTCAGAATACAGTTAACCAACATGTTAACTAATCGATTACGATAAATTGGATCGGATTTTGCAGTTTTTTCTTCTGCAGTACCTCGACGTGACATGAGCGTGAAAGGGGTTCAAGAATCAGTTTTCTTTTTATAAGGGCTAAAATCACTTATTTTGGCTTTTTTACCCCATATTGTAGGGTGGATCTCGAAAGATATGAAAGATCTCCCTCCAAGCCGTACATACGACTTTCATCGAATACGGCTTTCCGCAGAATTCTATATGTATCTATGAAATCGAGTATGGAATTCTGTTTACTCATTTTAAATCATGCGGTCTGGTCACACAATTTGATATTTTCAAACGATCTAGTCCAATTCGTGCGATCTAGATAAGAATTTCATACGGTTTGACAAAAACTCAAACAATCTGGTTCATTTTACACGATTTGGACATTATTTTCATACGATTTGGACAGTTTCACCTCGTTTGAAGACTTAGTTTATCAAAATTTCAAGTTTTGACATTTTTTGATCAGTTTTAGTTCGATTTATGGTCTGCAACTTTGTACAATTGTTCAAAATGATGTTTTACACATAATATCTAAAATTTAGTCCATTTTATCCTTGAATTTGTCTGAAAATCCAAGAAAGAGTAGAAGTATATGGTTCTAAACCATTCAAAACACTGATATCAATAGATTTGACTCATCCTGAGCTCTGATACCACTTGTAGGATCGATGATTCATCCAAATGAGTCAATCAGAGTCAGATCTAGTTTCTAGAAAGGCGGAATCAGACTAGAAACCATCAATCAGTGTTAGAACAAGAGTAGAAGAGTAGAAAGTCACTTTAAACATGTTCTTAATTGATTTTAGACGTTTTGGTACAGAGAGAATCGGACAGCACTTCGGTACAAAATTCTCCAGAAAGTTACAAATGAAGAACACTACTGGCCTATTTATAGACTTGCCAGACCACACGAGATAACATACCCAGACCGCACGAGTTGGACAACTCACTTCATTACAAACTTTAACATTTAAAACCTATTACATACTAATGACACGACATAGACTGATGACGCAGGCGATAGACATTATGCATCAACACAAGTGCAACCAATGCTCGTACCATCATCCTACTGGCACCCCATGTCGCAAAGGCGCCGCCTGTAACAAGCTGGGGCATTTTGCCAATCGTTGTAGCTACAATCCGAAGGCCGATCAAAACCAAGCTGTTGTAGCTCAAAACCCTTTCCTCAATCAAGCTCAGAACCAAGTCGCTCCTGTGCGAGCATGTTTTAAATGTGGTGATGTCAACCATATGGCTAACGTCTGTCCTCAGCGAAAGAAGCCCCAACAACAACAGCAGCAGTAGCAGCCGCCACAACAACAGCGACAAGCTCAACAACCTGCTAGAGATCGAGCTTTTTTCATCACTGCCGCTCAGGCTCAGAATGCAAACGATGTCATTACTGGTACGTTCCTTGTGAACCATGTTTATGCTTCTTATCTGTTTGATACTGGCGCCGATAAAAGTTTTGTATCGTTGGAATTTGAAAAATTGATTAACTGTAAACGCTCTAAGTTGCCAAGATCTTTCGCTGTCAAAGTCGCTGATGGTAAAACCGTCGTTATCAATGTCACACCCCCAAATTCCACCTGCGGAGTACCGTCCGCTTGAGGGCGTGACCGACCAGGATCCAGCCACCAATTATACTGAGCATTGGATAATAGTAAGGATGATCACCAACCATAATGGTTAGTGAGCACCATAGTTTAAAGTTCAAAGTTTAGGTTCAAATAACAGTTAAGTAAGTAGCGGAAGCATAGATAAAATAGTTTAAACAAGGTTCATAGTTCAAATTATTTAGAACCCAACATGCGGGTTTAGGCGACCACTACACTTCCCAAGCCGCAAGCTCCTGAGTCACTGGTTACCTGCAAAGCATGCAGTAAGGGGTCAACAATAATGTTGAGTGAGTTCACTAGTTGTCCAGTTTTAATTACCAAAAACTTGTTTCACCAGTTAATTTATCCGTTTATACATGCCGTGGGGAGCTACCCCAAAAGTTAGCAACTAAACTGTTTTTCCAATACCGAACACTAGGTGACCGTTGCGTATCCGCAAGAAAGTGCCCCGATGTCAATGTTCTATCATCATTGACGGATGCCTGAGTACATTAGTTCACGACCGATCCCATACCTTGGCACGGTGTGAGGTTGGTAAGACCTAAATAGCGCTATCAACTAATAACCCGTTCGCCTGGCCCCGGCGACTAATCGGTATTAAGTAGTAGGGACTTTAAGTGATAGAGTTTCGTTTAGTGCCGTTGGTTGCAATCCGTATAAACAGTAATTAACTAAAAGGTTCCCAATAACAAGGGAAGGAAAGTAAGTTGTATCCCTTATAAGGGGATAGTGTTGTTTTAGTTCCGTTTCCCAAACCACCGGGAATACATGCTTTAGGTTGTGAACTCACCTTGGGTTGCTCGGTAGATTATTTTACCCGGTCAAGTATGTTGGTCACCACGTCCTAACATGGTTACCAGATATGGGTCAAGTCGGGTACAAGTAAACACATAGCGAACACGTATGGCAATACATATAGCAAATACGTATAACATGCGAATACACAACAGTTGGGTTATTGGGTCAGCCCTAGCACATAATCAGCAGTAACAAACATGCAGTCCAGTCAACAGAAAGCCCAACAGTCAAAGCCCAATAACAACAAGGTAGCCCAGTCGAGACAAGGGTGGTTGCGACTCGCAACCGAGGTTACGACTCGCAACCGAGGTCTCGGTTCATCACGTTTTGGTTACGACTCGCAACTAGCAGTTCCGACTTAGCAGCAGTGGTTACGACTCGCAACCGGATTCGATACGCGTTGATTGCGACTCGCAACTGGGAGATCTCGACAAGACTTGATGTGGTCTCGAGTCGCAACCAAAGGTTACGACTCGCAACCGTGATTACGTGCACAACAAACTCTTCTAGAACCTGCAATGTACTGACCAATAGGATTGCATTTTCATGTAAATTATGTACTATATCCACTAACATGTCTGTTTGTCTATAATGTGTCTAATTTGGATCAAACAAAGCATATTCAAAATATTTGAGTGACATTCATGCTGTTCATAACATTCAAACATTATTCATGAATATTCAATCCTTAACATCACTTTAATATCATTCGGATAGCAAAATCACCAAATCCCTGATAAAAATATTAGAACACATTTCATCACTAAACATCATAACATGAACGGACATAATAGATATTATCATTCTCGGTTCCTAAGCATAATCGGATACTAACCATTCAACCAAGGTCATGAATATTCATTCTATCTAAACATTCCGAAACAAACATGTTATTCGGTTATGCATCTCACACACATATTATTCACACAAAACATGGCAACAATCATCATCCATACACAAGAATCATAGTAACACATTTTTGTACTAACCGGTTGAAGTTGTGGGTTTGAAGAAGCAAAGATTCTTTCCGGTTGGTGATTCCGAGCTAGAGCCGAGGTGTTCTTGTTGTTGGTTGATCCGAGAGGGAAAAGGAGAGGGGAGGGAGGTGATTCTTTGTGAGGGTTTTAGGGTTTTGGTGAGAGAGATGAGAGGAGAGTATGAGAGAAAATGTTGCAAAAATGGTAGAATGGTGAGGGTTGGTCATATATATATCGAGTGAGTTAGGGGGTGTCCGGGTGGGCTTCTAGGTTACGGCCCAATCAGCCCAAATGTTTACGGTTCACTCGAGACCGAGGGTGGTCTCGAGTCGGGTCCTTTGGGGTCTCGGCCCACTCATATAACATACATACCTATATAATATACACATACTCATCACACTTAGCACAAGGATCACATAAAATCATCGAGATAACACGCGCTAACATTTAATAACGTATATACACATAGTGTTAATACAAGATGTTTGCTCGGGAAAACCTAGAGTTGTCACATTATCCCCAAGTTTTAAGAACTTTCGTCCCGAAAGTTAAGGCAGCCACTGACAAGTTAGTGTAAGTGAAAGCGTTTCAACGGGGTGTCACATCATCCCCCCGTTAGTTTGGAATTTCGTCCCGAAATTCGGTTGTAGCTTCAGTGCTGGGGTTTTCGTTAGGGAACAACTGGGGATACTTGTGCTTCATCTGGTCTTCCCGCTCCCAGGTATACTCTGGGCCACGTCGCGAGTTCCAACGGACTCGCACAAGGGGTATCTGGCTACGTTTGAGGGTTTTGATCTCACGATCCGTGATCTCAACCGGTTCCTCAGTAAAGTGTAGCTGTTCGTCGATAGTAAGTTCCTTGTAAGGAATGACGAGCGTTTCATCTGACAGGCACTTCTTCAGATTAGACACGTGGAAGACGTTGTGCACAGCACTCAGTTCTTCAGGCAGATTCAATCTGTAAGCGGCCGTGCCTATCTTTTCGGTAACTTCAAAGGGTCCGACATATCTTGGATTAAGCTTGCCCCGTTTCCCAAAACGGACCACACCCTTCCAGGGTGAGACCTTAAGTAGAGCCCGTTCACCAACCTGGAACTCTTGTGGTTTCCTGTCTTTATCAGCGTAGTACTTTTGACGGTCACGAGCTGCCGCCATGCGTCGCCTAATCTGGGCGATCTTTTCTGTGGTGTCGACTACATGTTCCGGGCCTGTGATTTGGCTGTCACCAACTTCAGCCCAGCAGAGAGGCGATCGACATTTACGGCCGTATAATGCCTCAAAGGGTGCTGCCTGAATGCTGGTGTGGTAGCTGTTGTTGTAGGAGAATTCCACCAACGGTAGGTGCTTCTCCCAATTCTTGCCAAAATCGATCACACATGCCCTAAGCATGTCTTCGAGGGTTTGGATGGTGCGTTCAGACTGCCCATCCGTTTGCGGGTGATAAGCGGTGCTCATGTCTAAACGTGAGCCAAAAGATTTGTGCATGGCTTGCCACAACTCAGAAGTAAAACGCGCGTCGCGATCAGAAATAATAGAGGTAGGCACTCCGTGCTTCGAGACCACTTCTTTTAAGTATACCTCTGCTAGGGTAGAGAACTTGTCTGTTTCTTTAATGGCCAAGAAGTGTGCAGACTTAGTTAAGCGATCCACTATTACCCAAATGGTGTCATTTCCGCGCTGAGACCTAGGCAGGCTAGTAACAAAATCCATGGAAATCTGCTCCCATTTCCATTGCGGGATCTCTGGCTGTTGGAGTAGGCCTGATGGTTTCTGGTACTCAGCCTTGACTCTTGCACAAGTTAAACATTTCCTGACATAGGTTGCTATGTGGGCTTTCATGCCAGGCCACCAATAGGTAGCCCTCAAGTCGTGGTACATCTTATCTGACCCTGGATGTACTGAGTAACGGGACTTGTGAGCTTCATCCATCACAAGGTCACGTAAATTTCCATAAAGCGGAACCCATATGCGTCCGGCTACGTAGTAAGCACCGTCTTCTTTTTGTTCCAGTCGTTGTCTCGATCCTCGCAGGGACTCAGCCCTGATGTTCTCGGCTTTCAATGCTTCAACCTGAGCATTCCGGATCTGATTAGGGAGGTTCGAGTGGATAGTGAGCTGTAAGGCACGAACACGCTTGGGTTTGGTCTCCTTTCTGCTGAGGGCATCGGCTACCACATTAGCCTTGCCTGGGTGATATTTGATCGCACACTCGTAGTCATTTAGGAGTTCGACCCATCGGCGTTGCCGCATATTCAACTCCTTTTGTCCCATTATGTGTTGGAGGCTCTTGTGATCAGTGTAAATCGTGCACTTGGTGCCGTACAAGTAGTGTCTCCAAAGCTTGAGCGCGAAGACCACAGCTCCAAATTCTAAGTCATGCGTCGTATAGTTCCGTTCGTGGACCTTGAGTTGTCGCGAGGCGTAAGCAATAACTTTCTCGCGTTGCATCAATACGCAGCCAAGTCCTTGAATAGAAGCGTCGCAGTAGACGACGAAGTCGTCGGTACCTTCGGGTAAGGAGAGAATAGGAGCACTACAAAGGTTCTTCTTTAGTTCCTGGAAGGCAGATTCCTGAGCATTACTCCATTTGTAAGCAACACCCTTCTGAGTGAGTGTCGTAAGTGGTTGAGCGATCTTAGAGAATCCCTTGATAAATCTCCGATAGTATCCCGCCAATCCCAAGAATTGGCGGACTTCGGTCGGAGTCTTAGGCACCGGCCAATTCTTAATGGACTCAATCTTAGCAGGGTCGACATGAATCCCTTCCTGATTGACGATGTGCCCAAGGAAATGGACTTCTCTAAGCCAGAAATCACATTTCGAGAATTTGGCGTACAGTTGTTCATTGCGAAGAAGTTTGAGAATAAGACGTAGGTGTTGTTCATGCTCCTCTTGGCTCTTCGAGTAGATTAGGATGTCGTCGATGAACACGATTACGAACTTATTGAGGTAGGGTTTGCATACTCGGTTCATGAGATCCATGAAGATTGCAGGTGCGTTGGTCATTCCGAAAGGCATAACAAGGAATTCGTAGTGACCATAGCGGGTTCTGAAAGCAGTCTTAGAGATGTCCTCATCGCGGACTCTCAGCTGGTGATAACCCGATCGCAGATCGATCTTGGAATAATAGCTCGACCCTTGCAGCTGGTCGAACAGGTCGTCGATACGGGGAAGTGGATAACGATTCTTGATGGTAACCTTGTTAAGTTCGCGGTAGTTGATGCACATTCGGAATGAACCATCTTTCTTTTTGACGAAGAGCACTGGGGCTCCCCAGGGTGATGAACTAGGACGGATAAAACCTTTGTCCAAAAGTTCTTGTAGCTGAGTAGAAAGCTCCTTGAGCTCCGCGGGGGCTAATCGATAAGGTGCACGAGCTATAGGTGCTGCTCCGGGAGCTAGCTCGATTTGAAATTCGACCTGACGGTGAGGAGGGAGTCCAGGTAGTTCCTCCGGGAATACCTCGGGATAGTCACGTACAACTGGAAAATCTTCAATCCTGTTTTCCATTTTCTGTGTGTTGGTAATGAGTGCTAAGATAGCGGTGTGCCCCTTTCGTAGATACTTCTGGGCCTTTAAGAATGAAATGATGCCTGTGACTTCTCCGCTCTTGTCGCCTTGAACTATAAGAGGTTTGCCAGGGGGACGGGGAATACGAATAGCTTTCTCCTGGCAGAGGATTTCAGCTCGATGTTTGGATAACCAATCCATACCAATGATGACGTCGAAGCTTCCAAGAATGATGGGGAAAAGATCGATACAGAAGGTCTGACCAGACAACTCTAATTTGCAGTTACGAATTATGTGTGAGGCCTCGAGGTTTCTACCATTAGCTATTTCAACGGTGTGCTTAGAGCTCAGCGGCGTAAGAGTGAGCTTAAGTTTCTTACTAATACGTAGGGATACATAACTAGCATCTGCTCCGGAATCAAATAGCATGGAAACATAACGATCATTAAGTAGGAACTTACCCGCCACAACGTTGGGGTCATTCCTTGCTTCCCCAGCTCCAATCACAAAAGCTTTTCCTCTAGCACCATTTCCAGCATTGTTGTTATTGTTCCCAGCACCCTGATTGTTGTTGTTTTGATTCAGTTCAGGGCAATCCTTTCGCATGTGCCCCATTGCTCCACACTTGAAGCATCCACGGTTGTTTCCTTGTTGCTGCTGTTGCTGATTCTGCCTAGCTGGGAACTGGCTTCGGCAGTCTTTGGCCTCGTGCCCCATCTTGTTGCATCGCTGACACTGACCTTTTCCACATGGCCCACTGTGATGTCGGTTACATTTGTTACACTTAGGGTGGTTTCCTCGATAGCCACCCTGTTGCTGAGGGCCCTTGTTGCCTTCAGTCTTCCTTTGTTGAACTGGGGCCTGAGTGGGGTTAACATCCTTTCCCTGACTTCCATCCCACTTTCGTTTGTTATCGCCAGAAGTTCCTGCAGTAGCACCGATCCTTGGGGGCAGCTTGCCCTCTTCCACAGCCTGATTGGTGAGTTTGTGAGCAAGACGAACCACAGGCTGTATGGTATTGAGGTTGGCTGAGGTCACATGACTTCTGATTTCTGGGACCAAGCCTTTGATGTACAATTCAATTCTTCGGTACATAGGTCGGGACATGTTTGGGCAAAGTGCAGCATAGTCGTTGGACTGCTTGGTGTAGGTCTCAATCTCTGACCCAACCATCTTGAGTGCATAGTACTCGTTCTCGAGTTTGTGGATGTCATCCCTGTGACAGTACTCCTCTTTGATCATGTCCTTGAAATCTTCCCATGCAGTAGCATTAGCAGTTTCCAGACCAAGCATCTGAATCTGTGCTTTCCACCATGAAAGCGCGTTCCCTTCAAGCGTACCAGTTGCGTACTTAACCCAGTTAGCAGGGGGACACTCGCAGACAGCAAAGACAGCTTCGGCCTTTTCAATCCAGTGCAGAAGGCCTATGGCACCCTCAGTGCCGTTGAAAGGGAGAGGCTTGCCATCCATGAAGGTTTTGAAAGTGCAAACACGTGGTTGCGCAGGCGCAGGCTGACCTGTTGTGAGAAATGTAGCGAATAGGTTTTAGAGGTGAAAAGACGACGTGGGGGTAGGATCTAAACATCCTATAGCAACGAGTTTACCTCCAGGGTGAGCTGCGAAAGCTGCAGCCACCGTGTTGAGCAAGTTGGCGAATTGAGCCTGAGTCATGTTAACGCTTCCTCTTCCGCGTCCACTCATTGTCTTTATAACCAGAAAACACAGTATGAGTGTGATGTCGTAACGTAGCGAGAATGAGGTAGAAGAGAAACGTGTATCTATCTAATCAGGCACACTAGTATGTATAGTAGAGCAGTCAATATAAGATAAACAAGCAAGAAAACACAAGTCCGAGCTACGAGGTCTAGTATGTCGAGCCTTGCCCTTGGAGTGTAGTGTCGTCACGAGTCACGGGTTATAGTCTGGTTTTTCTCAAAAAGACTTTTCCTTTTAAAAACCAAGTTCACTATAACCAATGGCTCTGATACCAATCTGTCACACCCCCAAATTCCACCTGCGGAGTACCGTCCGCTTGAGGGCGTGACCGACCAGGATCCAGCCACCAATTATACTGAGCATTGGATAATAGTAAGGATGATCACCAACCATAATGGTTAGTGAGCACCATAGTTTAAAGTTCAAAGTTTAGGTTCAAATAACAGTTAAGTAAGTAGCGGAAGCATAGATAAAATAGTTTAAACAAGGTTCATAGTTCAAATTATTTAGAACCCAACATGCGGGTTTAGGCGACCACTACACTTCCCAAGCCGCAAGCTCCTGAGTCACTGGTTACCTGCAAAGCATGCAGTAAGGGGTCAACAATAATGCTGAGTGAGTTCACTAGTTGTCCAGTTTTAATTACCAAAAACTTGTTTCACCAGTTAATTTATCCGTTTATACATGCCGTGGGGAGCTACCCCAAAAGTTAGCAACTAAACTGTTTTTCCAATACCGAACACTAGGTGACCGTTGCGTATCCACAAGAAAGTGCCCCGATGTCAATGTTCTATCATCATTGACGGATGCCTGAGTACATTAGTTCACGACCGATCCCATACCTTGGCACGGTGTGAGGTTGGTAAGACCTAAATAGCGCTATCAACTAATAACCCGTTCGCCTGGCCCCGGCGACTAATCGGTATTAAGTAGTAGGGACTTTAAGTGATAGAGTTTCGTTTAGTGCCGTTGGTTGCAATCCGTATAAACAGTAATTAACTAAAAGGTTCCCAATAACAAGGGAAGGAAAGTAAGTTGTATCCCTTATAAGGGGATAGTGTTGTTTTAGTTCCGTTTCCCAAACCACCGGGAATACATGCTTTAGGTTGTGAACTCACCTTGGGTTGCTCGGTAGATTATTTTACCCGGTCAAGTATGTTGGTCACCACGTCCTAACATGGTTACCAGATATGGGTCAAGTCGGGTACAAGTAAACACATAGCGAACACGTATGGCAATACATATAGCAAATACGTATAACATGCGAATACACAACAGTTGGGTTATTGGGTCAGCCCTAGCACATAATCAGCAGTAACAAACATGCAGTCCAGTCAACAGAAAGCCCAACAGTCAAAGCCCAATAACAACAAGGTAGCCCAGTCGAGACAAGGGTGGTTGCGACTCGCAACCGAGGTTACGACTCGCAACCGAGGTCTCGGTTCATCACGTTTTGGTTACGACTCGCAACTAGCAGTTCCGACTTAGCAGCAGTGGTTACGACTCGCAACCGGATTCGATACGCGTTGATTGCGACTCGCAACTGGGAGATCTCGACAAGACTTGATGTGGTCTCGAGTCGCAACCAAAGGTTACGACTCGCAACCGTGATTACGTGCACAACAAACTCTTCTAGAACCTGCAATGTACTGACCAATAGGATTGCATTTTCATGTAAATTATGTACTATATCCACTAACATGTCTGTTTGTCTATAATGTGTCTAATTTGGATCAAACAAAGCATATTCAAAATATTTGAGTGACATTCATGCTGTTCATAACATTCAAACATTATTCATGAATATTCAATCCTTAACATCACTTTAATATCATTCGGATAGCAAAATCACCAAATCCCTGATAAAAATATTAGAACACATTTCATCACTAAACATCATAACATGAACGGACATAATAGATATTATCATTCTCGGTTCCTAAGCATAATCGGATACTAACCATTCAACCAAGGTCATGAATATTCATTCTATCTAAACATTCCGAAACAAACATGTTATTCGGTTATGCATCTCGCACACATATTATTCACACAAAACATGGCAACAATCATCATCCATACACAAGAATCATAGTAACACATTTTTGTACTAACCGGTTGAAGTTGTGGGTTTGAAGAAGCAAAGATTCTTTCCGGTTGGTGATTCCGAGCTAGAGCCGAGGTGTTCTTGTTGTTGGTTGATCCGAGAGGGAAAAGGAGAGGGGAGGGAGGTGATTCTTTGTGAGGGTTTTAGGGTTTTGGTGAGAGAGATGAGAGGAGAGTATGAGAGAAAATGTTGCAAAAATGGTAGAATGGTGAGGGTTGGTCATATATATATCGAGTGAGTTAGGGGGTGTCCGGGTGGGCTTCTAGGTTACGGCCCAATCAGCCCAAATGTTTACGGTTCACTCGAGACCGAGGGTGGTCTCGAGTCGGGTCCTTTGGGGTCTCGGCCCACTCATATAACATACATACCTATATAATATACACATACTCATCACACTTAGCACAAGGATCACATAAAATCATCGAGATAACACGCGCTAACATTTAATAACGTATATACACATAGTGTTAATACAAGATGTTTGCTCGGGAAAACCTAGAGTTGTCACAATCAACTCCGTCCTTTCCAATTGTTCTTTGACCCTTAATGATCATACGTTCTCAATCAACCTCATACCTATGCAAATGGGTAGTTTCGACGTCATAGTAGGTATGGACTGGCTTAGGCGAGTTCGTGCTGAAGTGGTCTGTTCCGAGAAGTTTATTCGTCTACCTCTTCCAAACGGTGATTCCCTACACGTCTATGGTGAAAAACCTTGTGAAGGTCTTAAGCTTATGTCGTGTATCCAAGCGAACAAATGCTTGCGCAAGGGTACCTTCGCCTTTCTCGCCCACATTGTGGAAAAGAAGGACAAAGGCCCAAGCATAAGCGACGTTCCCATTGTACGTGATTTCCCCGATATGTTTCCCGATGATCTTCCTGGTCCGCCTCCTGCTCGTTCTGTTGACTTCCGCATCGATTTAGTACCTGGCGCTATGCCTGTCGCTAAGTCTGCCTACTATTTAGCACCCTCTGAGATGCAAGAGCTCTCGAGTCAACTCCAAGAGCTTCTTGATAAAGGCTTTATACGCCCTAGTACTTCTCCTTGGGGTGCTCCAGTTTTGTTCGTCAAAAAGAAAGATGGGTCATTCCGAATGTGTATTGACTATCGTGAGCTCAACAAGCTTACTGTCAAGAACTGATACCCTCTTCCGCGCATCGATGACCTCTTTGATCAATTACAAGGCGCGACCTGTATCTCAAAGATCGATCTTCGTTCTGGGTATCATCAACTTCGAGTCCTCGAAGAAGATATACCTAAAACCGCCTTCCATACACGATATGGTCATTATGAGTTCATGGTCATGCCCTTTGGTCTGACCAATGCACCTGCTGTTTTCATGGATTTGATGAACCGCGTGTGCAAAGCATACCTGGACTGTTTCGTGATCATCTTCATCGAAGATATTCTTATCTATTCCAAGACACAAGAAGAGCATGAGCGACACTTGCGTCTTATCCTTGAACTTCTTCGTATTGAACGTCTATACGCCAAATTCTCCAAGTGCGAATTTTGGTTAAAAGAGGTTCAATTCGTTGGTCATACTGTCAACAAACTTGGTATTCATGTTGACCCAGCTAAAATCGAAGCTGTGAAGAACTGGATCGCACCTAAGTCTCCGTCTGAAATTCGTTCATTTCTTGGTCTTGCAGGTTACTATCGTCGTTTTATCTCTAACTTCTCAAAGATCGCTGTTCCTTTGACTTCTTTGACTCAAAAAGAGAAACCTTTTGTTTGGGGTCCCGAACAAGAGGAATCTTTTCAAACGCTCAAGGAGATGCTTTGTAATGCTCCTATCCTCGTGCTTCCTGATGGTAACGATGACTTCGTCATATATTGTGATGCTTCACACCTTGGTCTTGGTTGTGTGCTTATGCAACGAGACAAGGTCATCTCTTATGCGTCAAGACAACTCAAAATACATTAGAAAAACTATACTACTCACGACCTTGAACTTGGCTCAGTTGTTTTTGCACTGAAGATTTGGCGACACTATCTTTATGGTACTAAGTGTGTGGTCTTCACCGACCATAGGAGCCTTCAACATATCTTCAACCAAAAAGAACTGAACATGCGTCAACGTCGTTGGGTGGAACTGTTAAACGACTATGACTGCGAAATCAAATACCATCCAGGTAAAGCGAATGTAGTAGCCGATGCCCTTAGTCATAAAACTCATGTGAAGGGTATTCGTTGTCTCCAACTCGTTAACGATCTTCAAAACCGTATTCATGAAGCTCAATACGCCTCCATTAACGAAGGTAGTCTCTCTGTTGAGATACGAGGTGCTAAGGAACATGAGCTCGTGTCTAAACCCAATGGTATTTTATACTATCTCAATCGTATCTGGATGCCTAGTCGTGAAAACCTCCGAGACTTTCTTATGAATGAGGCACACAAAACAAGGTATTCTGTTCATCTTGGTGCTGATAAGATGTACCATGACATGCGTACATCCTATTGGTGGCCTGGGATAAAGAGATATATCACCTCTTACGTTGCGAAATGTCTTACCTGCTCGATGGTAAAAGCCGAACATCAACGTCCCTTTGGTCTGCTCGAACAGCCAGAAATTCCTGTCTGGAAATGGGAGAGCATTGCTGTGGATTTTATCACTAAGCTCCCTCGTACTTCTTCTGGTCATGACAGTATTTGGGTGATCGTGGATCGATTAACCAAATCAGCTCATTTTCTTACCATTCGTGAAGATTTCAAAGTCGAGAAATTGGCTAGAATCTACACTGCTGAGATCATTTGTCGTCATGGTACCCCCATTGACATCATTTCCGATCGTGATGCTCATTTTACGTCTCGTCTTTGGCAAACTTTTCAATCTGCTATGGGTACTGTTCTTAACCTTAGCACCGTTTTTCATCCTCAGACAGACGGCCAAACCGAGAGTACTATCCAAAGATTAGAGGATATGCTTCGTTCTTGCGTAATAGATTTTGGTGGCAACTGGGATTCACACTTGCCTTTGATCGAATTCTCGTACAATAACAGCTATCATGCGAGTATTCAAATGGCACCTTTCGAAGCATTGTATGGTCGCAAGTGTCGTTCGCCTATCAGTTGGCACGAGATTGGTGAACCACAATTCACTGGTCCCGAGCTTATACAAGAAGCGACGGACAAGATTTTACAGGTTCGAGACAATTTACTAAAAGCCAGGAGCCGACAAAAGAGTTACGCCGACAAGCGTCGCAAACCTTTGGAATTCAAGACAGGTGACTTCGTACTTCTCAAGGTATCCCCTTGGAAGGGTATGGTTCGATTTGGAAAGAAAGGGAAACTCGCACCCCGCTATGTTGGTCCTTTCAAGATTCTCGAGAGGATTGGCAAGGTTGCGTATAGACTGGACCTACCTGAAGAACTCAACAATGTACATCCTGTCTTCCACGTGTCAAACTTAAAGAAGTGTCTAGCTGACGAAGGGCTTCAAGTTCCACTCGAGGACCTCCAAGTCAACAAGACCTTGCATTTTGTGGAAAAACCCGTCGAAATCATGGATCAAGGAGTCAAGTTATTGAGGCGCAGTAAAATTCCTATCGTCAAGGTTCGATGGGAAGGTAAACGTGGCACTGAATTCACTTGGGAACTCAAGAGTCACATAAAGACGAAGTATCCGCATCTTTTCCCTACATCTTCCTAAATTTCGGGAAGAAATTCCCTAAAGGAGGGGAGACTGTAACGCCCTGCTTATTTGTACTTTCCATTTATAGCAAGTCTTGTTCGTAGTTCTATTTTTGGAAGTCTTGTGTTCTTGTAATCGTTCGTTCTTTGTAACCGTTGTAAAATCTGAGACTTCGATCATAAATAAAACTCGTATTTTGTTAAATACATGTTATACATACTTTATACATGCTCATACATTCGATTTCGTGAAACAATTGATGCTTATTCATAATTCTTGGAAACTATGTGCTAAACTTGCAAATACGTGAAACTTATGCCTAAAACATGTCTTGATCATAAACGATATTTAAATACGACCTTTATATGCTTAATTATACTTGGTTTATGTTCCTCATACTTGATTTGCCCTTAAACTTTGCTTTTGTGGCGATTATAGTCCCTAAAAGTCCTTAAAACCCTAAAACAACAAACTTTGGGGGCCAAAATGTAATAAATGAAACTTAAACCCGGATCAGACAAGTCCAGGCGGTCCGCGTAGCACCCCCTACCCACCTACGCGCCCCGTGTAGACGTTGAATCCACAGAAAACCATTTCCAGCTACGGGATTGGGCACTTTGGTGTGTTAGTTGGATTGTTATTTGTGTTTCTTGCATTTATGACTCACAACCCCTAACCACAACTCACCCCCTATAAATCCCACACTACTCCAAGCCCTAATCACTTTACAAACTCCTCTAAACCTCTCTCAATCACTCAAAATCACAGCTGAAAGTCCAAGTTCGAGAAGAATCATCAAGCTCCACTAAAGTGAGCATAACTTCTTCATTTCTTGTCCATTTGAGCTCATTCTTTTTCCAGAACACTTGGATCGACCTTAGCTTCGATTCCATGGGTATTCCACAGTGAATAAGTCCCTGGAACTCCGGAAAATAGGCTCCAAAGTTCACTGTTTGAATTGGATTTCATTTATCTTTACTAATACTTGCTTAAACTTGAGTTTAACTCACTCAAACCCACGTCCTTATGCTTATAACCATTTCTATGGTTAGTTAAGCTTAAAAATGGGGCTGAGACATACAAAATCAGATGTTAAACCTCATATACTATCTGTTTTGTTTAGGGTTTTTGACCCACAAGTGATGTTCAAGCTTCAAGCTTGATGAATGTGTGATTGTGGACTAACTTGGGTTGTCCATCATAAAATCCCCACATTACTTGATGATTTCTCATAGTATAGTTGTTTGTATTCTTGTATTCCTTATAGTTCATAACCCTCCTTGAATGTTCTTACATCAAGTGTAGTGGTGAACATCTAGAGCTACCTAAACGGAA
This sequence comes from Helianthus tuberosus, assembly GCA_030545235.1. Classification (NCBI taxonomy): domain Eukaryota; kingdom Viridiplantae; phylum Streptophyta; class Magnoliopsida; order Asterales; family Asteraceae; genus Helianthus; species Helianthus tuberosus. The sequence continues at coordinate 36,825,062 of CM060399.1, read as the reverse complement.
GCTTGTTCTTCCTACCTCCTACATGAATTCTATGACACATTAGAGGTACCTAAACGAAGATTTAATCTTCTACCTCATGCTTGACTATTGGACATAATAATATATAATATATAACCTAAATGATACCTATATTCGAACCTTTGATAATGAATTCGTATTCCTTTGTCAAAGTAGCAGACTAACATCATCTAAAGACCTAAACCTTGTTATGATTCTATTGGGTGTCCAACCCATAAAAACATTATAACCCTTGTGGTTACATAGTGTCAAACAAGTGATTATGTGTCGAAGATGATTATTTTCATATGATACTTTCATGTCTTTTAATTCCTAATCCGTGACTCTTCCGTATTCCCCAAAACTCACACACTTTGTTTCTTTGTGTAGAAGGACACGGTGTTCCAACCTCCTAAATAAACCAACACTCTCGCAGATTTACCAAGTAGAAGACTTGCAAAACCATGAGTACACTTGACCTATTTACACTTTAAACCACTTTTGGGTTGTTACATGTTACCATACAAAAATTACACTTACACACACTTAAACATGCTTTACGAACTCAATCCGTTATACATGCTACTTGTTTATTTAGGTTCATGCTAGATTATACATGCTTTATGCCATTACCATGCTATGCCCTCAACTTAACATATATAGCGCTATAGGAGTAGCACACCACCCGTCGAGGTCTTGTTAAGTCATTATACTAAAATGGTCTCGTTACTTTTGTGGCGTAATGTTATGCATGCTAGTTACCTTGTTTACAAATTGCCATGTGGATTCGAGTAAATGCTTTATACGTATGCTATACTATTTAAACCTTGTGTACTCGCCTTTGCTTTTGCATTGAAATTTATTTTAACATGTTACAGGTTGAGGATGATGATGCTATGAAATGAAGTAGAAATGATGCCTAGATACACATTAGACGTCTTAGGTCTAAAATGTTGTATCAATTTTGTTATGTTGTTATATACTTTCATTGAACTTGTTGTTATTTGAGATTTCTATGTAATGTTGACAATTGATGTTTTGGAATGAAAATGGTTAATTTAAATATTATCACAAATAGCGTTATGAAGTCTCTTGTAATCTCTTTCGTCTCACTCCGATGTTTCCGCCATCGGTTGGGGTGTGACAATAAGCTAGATCAGAGGTTGTTTAACTTCTGGAAGGGGTTCGGTTCTCGTCAACGGGTCCCCGTCGAAGGAGTTTCAGTATAAACGGGGTCGAAGGCAAGGAGTTCCTATCTCTCCTTTCCTTTTTATCCTCGCCTTGGAAGTGTTAGTGTTATTCATCAACAAGATAGCTAGGTTCGGTTTATTCCATGGAATCAAACTGCCAAATGACGGCCCGGTTTTATCTCACCTTTGCTATGCCGACGACGTGATCTTCATCGGCAAGTGGTCAGATAATAATGCGGTTAGCGTTAAAAGATTTCTGCGTTGTTTGCTTCTCATTTCGGGCCTTAAAGTAAATAATAAAAAATGCCACTTGCATGGGGTCAAGGTTAACGACGCGGAAGTGAGTAGACTTGCTCAAATTCTTGGCTGTGGGATAGGATCCTTCCCTTTTAATTATTTGGGGATCCCTATTGGGGAAAATATGAAAAGAAGCAAGTTTTGGAAGCCGGTTATCGAAAAATTCAATAGAAAATTATCGGGATGGAAAGCATTTATCGCTAGCCGGTAGAGTGACGTTGGCTAAATTAGTGTTGGGAAGTTTACCTTCCTATTTCCTCTCATTATTTCCAGCCACAGCCCCAAAAAATATTATAAAACGTCTCGAAGGTATTAGACGTGAGTTTGTGTGGGGTAGAACCGGAATGTCACATAAGATGCGATGGGTGAAATGTGAGAAGTTTTTAAAACCGAAGGCCTTAAGAGGTGTCGGTTTTGGAGGGATTTATGATTTTAACGTTGCTATGATTTGTAAATGGTGGTGGCCGGTATAAGGATGAGCCACACCAACTGAAGGGGTATGGTCCCAAAAACCTTGCGCAGGCGCATAGGACCATACCACAACCTTATCCCAAAACATCTTGAACAGAGACCTTGCGCGGCTACGTAGCGGTCCTAAATAGGATTTGGGAAGAAACAATTCGATAGCAAAGGAATGTGAACCCAAAAACCTTGCGCAGGCACATAAGACCATTCCATAAGCCTCACTTCTAGAACATCCTTAATGAGCCCACGCGCGGCTGCGCAATAGTCCCAAAACAAGTGGTGAAAGCAAATAGTCTTAAATAAACACGCGCCGGAAGAAAGGAGAAACCAACATTCCACTAACACCCTTTCGCAGGCCTGCGCAAGGAAACATCTAGACTGGAAGATAGAAAATCCTGAACATCTCCGCGCGACTAAGGCCAAGACTCGAAAAAAGGAATTTTTCTGTTACAACAAAATAAACACGTGGCAAGAACATAAAGGTTTACAGATGTATATCTTCTAGAAGATTTTCTAATACTCATCAAGCATAGCCATTCAGTTGTAACTAACTATGACGCGACATGATCTTGGACGACCATCTGATCACGATGATGGCACTCGATCAAAGATTAACTTGCACAAAATCACTTTCCACGTGGCATCTCCCTAGCCGTCGATCACTCTCACAATCCGTGTGCATGGATGTGACGTTAGTGACTAACGAAAAAGGGAATAACCGCTAACGGAAAATACTTTCCGTTACTATCTCCGTCGACCAATTTCCTGCCGAAATCCGACTATAAATAAGTCATTACAGGTATGATTTCACAAGTTACTCTCACTTCACTTTTACTATTTCTTCTTCTTCAAGATCACTGTACTTATTCTCACGCCGGAGGGTGGTCACGGAGAGAACCCCCATTCTCCCCATGGTGAGTCTAACGACTTTCTGTTTTGCAGTGATCACCGTAGAAGGAATCCAGCCAAACCCCGAATCAGTGAGAGGATTATCCCTTTTTATACAGAGACTAAACCCCTGATCTGATTGATTTCGATCATTCTGATCACTGTTTCTTCATTGGCGCCCACCGATTCTTCAACTTCTTTTTCATTGTCTCGTTCGATTCATCTTCTCTTCTGTTTCTTTGGCAGAGGCTTCATCAATTTACCCGTCAAGTCCTCGATCTGGAAACAAGGACGATCCGACTCGTGTTTTTCAGATCGACGGAATCATTGGAAAATTATCCATTAAAAGTGAGATTCGTCATGAGGTACACTGTCCTGTTGCCGCAGGGACTCAATCTGGGACTCAGATTAGCTCAGATCTACTTTCGGAGGAAATTCCGGTTTGTTGGTTCACCAAATTCCAAAATACCATGTAAGAAATTTTTGCACAACTACCTGCTACTCAGGTACAGATCGTAGACACATACAGAGGGTCTTATTATGACTCCTCAATCATGCCGATTAAAGTTACAGAGGTATATTCTCAGACAAACACCGGATCTAAATTTCTCCATCCCAGATCTGGTTACCAAAAGAAAGCCAATGGTACAGTGTTGGGCCCACATCCATCACAACAGTGGGACACCCAACTCAGTGACAGAGAGTATCTGAAAACACTCAGTTATATGGGATAAAATGTAGAAAACAATCACAGTAACTCAAAAATCAGTACGGAACAAACGTGCATGGTGCAAGGTGGACCCTCGCGCAAACAGAATAACAAACGAAGTTATAGTCAACACTGGCGTGAACAGCAAGTAATCTTCCCCGTTGTTCCAGGAGGTCCTCAAGAAGAGCGGCCGATCATCATAACTGGTATCTTCGGTCATTATCGTACTGATTATATGTTCATCAATCAGGTAGTTCCATGGATATTATTTACGAACAATGCTTTAAACAACTAGACCCAAAGGATAAGGCACGCTTGAAACCAGTTGATTTCCCTCTAACCGGTTTCTGTAATGAAGCCGTCTTTCCACTGGGTCAAATAGCCTTTCCTATAACACTCTCGGATGGAGAGCACTCGCGCACCGTTACAGTCAATTTCATGGTCATGCCAGCTACATCACGTCATGATGTACTGCTGGGAAGACGTTCAGAAAGGGAGTTTAGCATGATTACCTCCATACCACACTCTGCTTGCGGTTTCCCAATGGAAAGCGGCATAGCAATCTTATATTCAAGCAAGGAAGTGATGTATGTAGACGACGAACCACCAGTAAAGGCCGCAAAGCCATCTCCGTTTAATGAACCAGAGAAATGGGTACTCAACAATGAATACCCTGAGCAAACCATCTTGTTCGGGAACGCCATCTCACCAGCAGTCCACACAAAGCTAAAAGAGCTTCTATCTAAAAATATGGATATTTTCGCGTGGTCCCCAGCAGACATGACCGGCGTGCCAAGAGAAGTAACAGAGCATTGCCTGAACATTCGACCTTCCACAGAACCAGTAGCACAAGGAAAGCACAGTCTTGGTCCAGAAGTAACAGAACATTGCCTGAACGTTCGACCTTCAACGTACATAAATTCTTTTAAAACAAGAGTAGCATTTCTGTTCTTTTACAAAGTACATCTCACATAATCAATAGATGCTTTACATACTTTTGACATCCACAAACTAGATTCTACATTACAAGTCAAACTCAATCTATTTTGATTTGATAAACTCAACGTTTTTCTCAAACAACTATACGTTCATATCATCGTACATGTTTTAGTCAATATCTCATGACAATTTCACTTAAACCGTTCGTTTTTACATACTCAACCCTTTGATCGTTTTTATATGCTTAAATTCATTATGTTTAAAATAATACTATATACGCAATCATTATTATTCGTACTTGCACTCATACTCATACTCATAACAATACGTTTTATGCTTATACTTATATTCATATTCATATTCATACCCATACGTTTTATTCTTATACTTATACTCATATTCATATTCATACCCATACGTTTTATGTTCATACCTTTACTCACATGCGTATTCATACTTAAACTTATACTTATGCTCATACTTTTATTCATACTCATAATTCATACATTCGTACCTGTGCGCGAGTGAAACCCGAGGGATGCGCTTACGTTGGTCTCATATATACTAAAACGTAAATATACATTCTTATACGTACTCATTTTTTTTATTTTCAAATTATGTAAACCCTGATTCATACATAACTAGTACAAGCTATGCGGATCATGCGACGATCAATATAATCACGGGTGTACACGGGATTATAGTGATAGGCGTATGAGGACCATAGAGTGTACTACTGTGTGTATGGTAAGACACGGAACGTAACATGAAGCGAATAACGAAACGGACATAACATGGTCAAAACATGGTGGATACGCCGCTGGTACTTCCTATATATAAGTGTTTTCAACATGTTACCAAACTTTCGTAAAACGTCCCATGAGAAATTCGGTGTTTTGCAGACCTTATAGACCTAATACAAACTTTAACAACTCACAAACGCATTACATCCAATTATCCATGACGAGACCTTATTCTCAACACTCATAATCGCATTGTCTCCAACCTTCAAACCATTCTTGTACTCGCATTCACCTACTAGATTGTTCGTTCACTCTCATACCTCCGTTGTTCCCAGTTATTCTTTGGTTTTTATACAAACCACGTTTACAAGAAATTGGTTTAAACGCTCGAAACCTAAAATACTTTTGCTTTTAAAGCTTTCTTACAACCTGCGAAGCGACCACACTTTTAATCAAAATGCATACCATTTTATATAAAAGTTTTCTTTCTTAGATAGCATATTTTAAAATACCTCTACATTTGGATTATTTAAACTTGTTTAAGCCCACTTTACCTATACACACATACACGTTTTACTTATGATTAATGTCTCAAAACTTTTTTGAACAAACTCTTTTCAAAACCCTATCCCTTCGTTCCTCAACGATTTTATACATCCTTCCCAACACGTCTCAAACTTCAAAATCTCAATTTTAGTCAATCATTCTTTTTAACCAAAATGTCGTTTTCAAAGTCTTCCTCTTGAATAAATTTCGGGAAGAAATTTCCTAAAGGAGGGGAGACTGTAACGCCCTGCTTTTCCGCACTTACCCTAATTAGAAAACTGTCGTATATTTCTACTTACGAAAATTCGTCTCCTTTGTAATCGTAATTCATTTCAAGCCATTGTAAATCTGAGACTTCGGTTGTGGTAAAAATGAAAGATCTTTATATGAAATTCATGTTGTTTATACTTAATGCATACTTACGAAGATTAACTCGCAAACAACTACCATCTGTTCGTGATTCTGAAACAAACATTGGGTCATTGCAAGATGCAAATTCATGTTCTTTATGCTCATTTGATACCTCAAGTCACATGTCGTACATACTTGTTATTGGTTTGTTACACATACTTATGCATAACGTATTTTTTTTATTCTTAGTTTAATTCATGTTTAATATACCTTAGGCCTTGATACATGTTTAATACACACTAGACATTGTAGGACATGTTAACCATGTATAAAATACATCTTATTTATACATTTTACATCATTTAAACAACAAAGAAAAAAATATAAAAGCTGCCAAACAGCCCTTGCAATTCAGCCATATATTGCTGAATTATTTCTCTTTTTTATTGCTTAAACTCTCACCTAATGACAACCCAACTTAACCCTAATCCTTTCCCCTATAAATACCACTTATAACCAGCCTCCCTACCAAATTTGCAACACTAAAACACTCTCAAACTCTCTACAAATCACAGCTGATTCCATAAGTTCGAGCAGATTGATACCTTCACACAAAAATGAGCATAACTCACTCAATTCTTATCCAATTCACTCGATTCTTTTTCCTACTTCTTTGTATTAGCCTTAGCTACGTTTCCAAGGGTTTTCCCTCAAAATCAGAGCCTAGAACGTCGCCAAAAGGGCTCCAAAGTTGACTGATTTTTCTGTCCTTGATTCAAACATTGATAAACTTGATTAAACTTGATTAAACTTGAGGAAACTCATCTCAAACCTATGTCCTTATGCTTATAACCACATCTATGGTTAGTTAGGCTTAAAAACAAGGTTGAGACATGTAAAATAAGAGGTGTAAACTTCACAAACTTTCTGTTTTGTTCAAGGGTAACCCACAAGTGATGTTCAAGCTCAAAGCTTGATGGTTGTGTGATTTAGGATTAACTTAGGTTATTGTCACACCCCGAACGCGTAAAATAACGAAACCGTGGCAGAAACGTCGGGGAGTGAAGCGACAGAATTATTGTTTCACAACCATGGATTCAAAAGTTTCATTTTATTTAAATATTAACCATTTACATTGTCTTGAAATTAAAATTAAAACACAACCACATTGTCTATCATTTGTTATTTAGTCACTAAGGCCTCGTCCAGTCCTAAGTGAGCATGCATCCTAGTAGCAATCAACATCATTCAACACCACCTGAAACATATGCGAAAATAAAGTCAGCAAAGAAATGCCGGCGAGCACAAAGGTTTTGTGAGAGTGTCAGATTCATGGCTCGAATTCGTAATGCAAACCTCGTTTGACTACAAGAGTCGATAGTTGAAAACCTTGTTTTGAAAAGAGTTTGATATTGCAATATGATTAACCCGCTCAAAACAAGTTGGTTATCGTTTATAAAATCTCGTTGCCATGAATTTTAACCCAAAACATTTGTTTAAGTAAACCAAATCGTAAATCATTCTCGTAATAAAACTCGTATGGTTTATATCGTTTAGTAAACATTGTTGTGTGACATCGTTCAAAATTGTTCGTCCAAGTGAACTAAATAACACTACAGAATGTAATATGATAAAAGCACTTATATATAAGAAGTACCAACGGCGTATCTATCATGCTTTTATCACATTAGACCCGTCCCATTATCTAATCACATAACAAAAACCCATCGTTTAAGTCATTTAACTCATTCTCGTTATCAACTATAGTTCATTTGTTTAAATCGTTCCAATCGTTTCAAATCGTTCATAATCGTTTAATCGTTCAACATCGTTCCAATCGTTCTCGTTTTAATTGTGAAAACTTACTTTTGGTCGTCTCGTTTATAACATTCAAACCTTCGCAACTCGTCCATCGTTTAACTCGTATTAACAAACCACCAAATGGTAAGTTAACAATCATCAGGTTCAGTCGTTACCCACATAACCCTCATACATAACCATGGTGGTAGTCTAATAACGGGATTTGTCAGATCCTATGGTACCGTAACCTAATACTGGTCGGCTTGATCATTGTTACTGAATGTCATTCGTTATGTAAATACGTCCAACAAGTTCGTTCACATTATCAAAACTCATTGTGTTTTATATAAACCATAGTATTCGTTTTTGAAATCATCGAAATCGTTTAGCACATATGAATCACCCCGAAACAATTGAAAAACAGTAAAATAGGGGAACTATGTACTCACTTCAAAGTGCAAAGTATCCTTGATTTAATGAACTATCAATGCTCGGGCAAACCAAGGAAATCAAATAACACTTAGTAATCGGATCGCTAGTTAATAAATCGACACCTAAAACGGAAGATCGGGTAGAATGAGGTTTTGTAAACCAAACGAGTATTGGAACTCATGTGATATGGTTTAACAAAGCCTACATTCTAAATCGGAACCTATCCTAAGTGCTTACGACCCATTACGACCCATTAGGGTAGCTTACGCTACTTTAACGCGTCGCTCGCGCAAAAGCGCGTTTGAGATGTCTAACTAGTCCTATGACAAGTATTATATGCCCTAACATGTTTAAATATGTTGCATAATTAGTTTTGGTGACAAAAGTTAGGTTACATATGCTTAAAATCAAATTATGCATGAAAAGGGCATTTTGGTCATTTTCTTAAGGCATATAAACTACCTATCATATAACTAATTAAACTAAGTGACCATAAGGTATAACCTCGGAAGGTTATTCCCTATACAACTATGGTCACAATATATGCTTGGTCGGATCCTAACGATCGACCAAACGGGTCGGGTTTGAAAGTCTAAGCGGTTGTCAAGACCGCTTGACTTACGACCCTAAACAAGCACTAGACTAAAAGTGACGAGTTAAACATGTTAAAACATGTTTAACTAAGTAAGAAAACAGGTTTGATATCAAAACAAAGTGTTTTGATACCCAAAAATAGCTTCATTGCAAAATACGCATAAACACGTATTTTGACCGAAACTTTGACTCGTCACTTCGACTAATCGACGTGGTAATCAGTAGGTATAGTCACAAGGGACTATAACCATCGTGATTACGCTCACATTGCAAAGTTCAAACGAACTTTGTGTTGGCCAAAGACTCGTCAAAGAAGAAAGTCAAACACTTTTTGACTTTCATGCTTGAAAAGCATAAAAGCATGAAAGAAGCTTACAAAAGGTCCAAGCAAGGAAGATTTGAACTCAAAATTCTCAGGTATGAAGCTTCACAAGTGAGAGCTTCAACTTAGAGAAGAATTGAGATCAAATTGTGAGGAATGAAGTGAAGAACCCACTTCTATTTATAGTAAGCTTGGATTAACAAGATCATGACAAGTTTTTTTTGCAAGAATCAAGGTTCCATCCTAACCATACACTTGTGGAACATGGTTTAGAATACCATGGGAAGCTTGAAACCTGTCCATAGTATTTAGAAATTGCATAAAAGACCCTCAAGTTCAAACTAGTTGCTGAAAACTGATGTTTCTATCAAAACAGGGCCGTCGCATGCCTTCATGGCACCACCCTATTGCTGTGGCGCGACGCCACCCCCCTATCTGAGCCAGAAGTTTCCCGAAATAGCAAGAATGGTCCCTGCAGCACGTTTAAGCCATTTTCGACGCGTTTGAACCCCGTTAACCCATTTTCAAGGCTCTACAAGGATGTTAAAGCATAGGGGACTTGAAGCATGCTTAAAATTATCTCGGATGTCGGTTCGTTTGGTCGTACGGTTGCGTTGTTCGGTTAATTACGACGAAACTCGAACGGAAGCGAAATCGATCCAAATTGCACGACGAATGGTATTTGCATTCCAATCACTAAAATAAAATATTTTTATGATTACAAAAATTTTTGGATGTCTGGATATGTTCAGAACGTAAGATATGCGCGAAAATGCAAAATTATGCACTTTTTGACTCTTTTAGTCCCTGTTGATGAAATAAGTTTATTTTCACATACCGAACCTTTTAAGCCTATTTCTAAGCTATGTAAAGGATATTTAGGGTATGTTTAACTTATGATCATGTTTCGGAATGTTCGTTACAGTACGAATAGGCATACTTTCGCAGTTTGACGCAAATAGTCCCTACAATCTAATAAACTTGTTTTCGACACACCAAACCATCCAAAACTTATTTCTAAGTTATGTGAAGGTTATTTAAGGTATGTTAAGCCTTTGTCACTATTCCGGAGTGTTTTTCGTGTTAAACTGATTACGTTTACGCATCAGTTTGCGTATAACTTTCCAGAAAGCGATTTAAAGCTTTGAAATCGAACTAGAATTAAATCGTAAAATTGTCAAACACAAATACACAAATATTAACACCGAAACACATCGTTTCATTGATAATTGATATTGTTTTACACCGTACATCATTTACAGAGCACAGTTGTCACAGTCTCCCCTAATTTAGGAAATTTCGTCCTGAAATTTTAACTAGAGGAAACTTGTGAAAACAAATGTGGATATTTCACTTTCATTTGGTCCTCACGCTCCCAAGTAAACTCTGGGCCACGTTTGGACTCCCAGCAAACCTTGACCAATCGTATTCGCTTGTTCTTCAACTGTTTGACTGCACGGTTTATTATCTCCACAGGTTTCTCGACAAGTGCATCGTTTCATCAACTTGAATTTCGTCTAGTGGAATATGAAGATCAGTATCGGCTAAACACTTTCGCAAATTGGACACGTTGAATGTTGGGTGAATATTCCCAAGTTCTGGAGGTAGCTCTAGTCGATAGGCAACCTTTCCGTTTCTTTCGACAATCTTAAATGGTCCAACATATCGTGGTGCAAGTTTTCCTTTCTTTCCAAATCTCACCACTCCCTTCCAAGGGGATACCTTGAGTAGGACACGGTCTCCGACTTGAAATTCCAAGGGCTTGCGTCGCATATCCGCGTAACTCTTTTGACGTCTTCTAGTTGTCAGGAGATTAACGCGAATTTTCTTGATTTTATCTGTCGTTTCCAGAATGAGCTCAGGTCCAGTAAGCTGAGCTTCACCGATCTCATTCCAACAGACAGGTGAACGACATTTTAGACCGTATAAAGCTTCGAACGGTGCTGAATTAATGCTAGCATGATAACTGTTGTTGTAAGAGAACTCGATCAACGGTAGATGAGAATCCCAATTACAACCAAAGTCTATCACACATGCTCTAAGCATATCCTCCAATGTTTGTATCGTTCTCTCGGATTGTCCATCTGTTTGGGGTGTCACACCCCTTTCTGCGGCGGAAGCACGAGGTGTGATCATGAAAGGTTTTCATTGTATACGATTGGTAAACATACTACATGCTCATTAAAGAACTTTAAACACCATTAACATTACATAATGGAAAACATAGTTAAGAGTTTACATCACGAAACAACATATTGTCTGAAAGTTACAACTTATTTAAGACAAACATAAACGACATCCACGAGCATGAGTAAGACCGCGTGCACATCTACTTTTAGTTACCTGAAATACATGTGAGTTTTGGAAAAAAAAACATCAACATAATGTTGGTGTGAATTCATGCAGCTTTGTATTGAACACGTTTGTATACTTTGTATGAAATCATGATAAGTATCTTCTGAAAATAAAGTATTCTTGTGTAAATAAAGTATTCTTGTGGTATGAACCAAATAAAGTTTTCTTGTGTACGAACTTTGTACAAATAAAGTATTCTTGTGTACGAACTTCGTACAAATAAAGTATTCTTGTGTAGTTAATGGGTTGCAAGGCCATTAACATGTGACATGACATAGGAAGTCACCAAACCATAGGCATTTTTCTAGTTGTCGATTCACGACAGAGACACAAAAGCACTACTCGGTACTAGTGTTCACCGAGAGTGTGGCTGCCCGGACACCCGTTAGATCTAACCTTTTGTTCTGCGGTCTAAGTATGTACACGATTAATGGTGCTTATGGTACCCTATTCGTGACACGATTTCTCGTATCATTCCTCAAAACGCATCATACTTGGTACTAGTGATCACCAAGAGTGCTTCTTGTTTATGTATTCATCATGTCAAGTATCAATTCCCGTTTATTATATCAAGTATCAATTTTCATGTGTTCGCCCCAAGTTTAAAAGTATGTAAAAGATTAAAAGTGGGGACACGAACTTTCCTGTAAACATTCAGTAACATGTATTTCACCCCCGAAGTTATAAAACTGACAACAGTTAAAGAAAAGGGGGAGCATGAACTCACAACTTTGCGTTCCTTGCATCGTAAACTTCACCGAGTTTTGCTTATAATGCGTCGTGACCTAAACGTGTTTTATTATCGTTAGTCACTAGACTTGTACCGCACAAGTACAGTCATTATCCTTTGTGCATTTGTTCTTGTGTTAAAAATAATTTATATTTTTAACTATGTATCTTACTTATATTATTTTCTTAAAAATCAATATAAGTATCTTGTATTTTGCACCCGAATTATGTATCTTGTACGTTGTATGTGTAATTTTTGTGTTTTTACTTCTCATGAGTATTTAGTGTATTTTCAAGTCCTAATACACTATCAAGTATAATACATACTACATACACTTAGCACAAAATTTGGCGATCAATAAATATATATATTTTTCTCAAAAATATACATACTTAATATCCATTTTTATTCTTCAAGAAATCCTCATTTCTTAACACAAAGGTTTGGGAAACCTAGGTAAATGTTTTTAGATACATTTTTAGGGGATAAGTTTCTCGAAAACTTATATTTTTCTAAGTGTCAAAAATTTATAAAATTTTGACAGAGTTTCCCCTAAAAATGGAAGTTTCCCATGTTTTCAAAACATGTGTTTATTTTCTTTTAAATCATCATCAAGCATCAACAACTCATCCAAGTCTTACTACAGCCAAAATCATGTAAATCACCCTAAATCATGAACTTGAAGTTTTTGTAAAAACTTGTAGTAACTTACCATGTTATTTAGTAGGTCTAGTTACCCTTAAAAACATGGTTATTTGTTTGTAAATCACTTTCTTGAAAGAGTTAGTCATTTACAACTTGTGTTCATGTTTTCTAAAAATACTTCTTCATGTATTTTTCTTGTTACACATGTGTTTCTTTACTTTGTTAACCACTAAAAGTGATGTTTATTTATGTAAGAACCAAGATTTAGTGAAACTTGTATTTTTAACTTGGTTTCTTGGTAAATCATACTTGAAATATTTAGATTTACAAAACTTTAAACTTGCTTGTTCATTATTTTACAAGAAACATCATATATATTCAAGTTCATGACTATTTGTAAGGATGATTTATAACCTTTAACATGTTCATCCCCTCATCTTGCTAGATTATGTTTTTAATCATGATCTAGCAAGGCTACATGACGATCAACATCATTTCTACAAACAATCAACCATCAACAAGTATATCAACACTAAACAACATGATCTCTTCATATTCAAAGCTTATGTTCAAGTTCTTTTCTTGTGATTCTTAGTGTTATCCAAGATTAACATCATGTATCATTCTTTAACCACCTAAATAAGATGAAGAATGAAAGGATCTAAGTTCTTACCACTAGCTCAAGGCTAGGGATGATCAAGAGGACAAATGGAGTGGATAAAAGCAAATAAGAGAGGTATTTCCAATTTCGTTGCTTACCACCTTCCTAAATAGACCCGAGGCACCTTGGAATCACCTTGGAATGCTTGATATTGAAGTGAAAATGGAAGTGTGAAGTGTGAGAGATGGAGCCGTAGGTATGGAGGATCAATGGGGGGTTTTTTTTTTTTGTTTATTGGAGAAGATGAATGACAATGGTGCAAGGTCTTGTGGTTTATAAGTAATGACTTCCAACATTTCCATACCCAAAGGATAATGTGTTCCATGAAGGACTAACATATCTAATTAACAATTCAAAGAAAATCAGGGGGGTACCACATGTTCATAACCGGTTAGGGGGGGGGGGTGATGTTTAGTTGAGTTTCAATCCCGAGTTACTTCTTCTAGTTACATGTCAAGTATTAAATTTAGTGTTAAGTGTGTTTAGGTGTTTTAGGGTGTAATATGATGTTTAGGGACCTTAATTAGTCAAGAAATAATAAAACAATGCTTCTAGCATTATTTTGGAGTTCCGGGTGATGTCCGGTTGTTCGGTTAGACACTGTTCCGTTAAAGTGCTAAATTGCACCGTTTAGTGTCTTTTAAGTATCCTTTTGTAATCCTTTCAATTCCCGACACTTAGGGAAGTATTCTGGATAATGAAACGTAAATTCTGCATGATATTTACATGTTTAAAAGCTGATTTGAGCTGAATTTAATAAAATTCTGCACTTAAAGTCCGTTTCGGGTGCTTTTTAGTGCGTATTTTAGCTTTCGGAGCGTCTATATGTTAACCCTTGTATGTACTCTTGGGTTTTAATGCATTCTTGTCATTGGACCTACACCTAGGCTCCAATTCTATTGTCTAATTGCTTTCTGCAGAGTTGTTGACACATTGTGTCTTACCGGTGAGTTTACTAGTATTTTTTTGACGCAACGAAATCATAAAGTAATTCTTGTAGTATAAAACGTGCATGAATTCACATGTATAGTATGTAATCAGACAATGTTGACAATTAAGCACATAATTGCAGTCATTAAATAATAATTAAAGTGTATGGAAATTACCGGTTCGGTGCCAGTTGTCACAGTCTCCCCCCGTTAAAAGAATTTTGTCCCGAAATTCAGGCTAAACTAACTCTCGCAGGAGTCTTCTTGAACAGGTGGGGGTACTTTTCTTTGAACTGGTCTTCACGTTCCCACGTGTACTCGGGTCCGTGCTTAGAGTTCCAACGTACTTTGACAAGTTTAACAGTGCTCCTCCTGGTCTTGTTGACTTTCCAGTCTGTAACCTCAACGGGTTGTTCTGTAAATCGGAGGGCGTCATCAATATGTACTTCATCCGCAGGGATGATCACGTCTTCTTGTGTTGGATACATGGAACGTATCATGTACTCCATTAAGTTCTTCCGGTAATTCCAACTTGTATGCTACGGTACCAATTCTTTCTAAAATTCTGAATGGTCCGATGTATGGTGGATTCAGCTTTCCACGCTTTCCAAATCTTACTACGCCCTTCCAAGGTGAGACTTTTAACAACACTTTATCTCCCACCTCGAATTCTAATGGTTTTCATCTTCGATCAGCGTAGCTCTTTTGTCGATCTCGAGCCGCCTTAATGCGCTCTCGGATCTGCATGATCTTGTCGGTTGTCTCTTGTACAAGTTCAGGACCAACCCTTCGTTTATCTCCAGCGTCTGCCCAACATAAGGGCAATCGGCATTTGCGGCCATACAGAGCTTCGAACGGTGCGGCTTTTATGCTTGTGTGGTAACTATTATTGTAGGAAATCTCAACTAAGGATAGATGAGTATCCCAGCTGCCGCCTAGGTCCATGACACATGCGCGAAGCATATCTTCTAACGTTTGTATGGTTCGTTCGATCTGGCCGTCTGTTTGTGGATGGAATGCCGTGCTTAGATCTAGCTGAGATCCAAAGGCTTCCTGGAATGATTGCCAGATTCTTGAGACAAAGCGTCCATCTCTGTCTGAAATAATTGAGATTGGCACTCCATGGCGTGCCACAATTTCCTTTAGGTATACTTCAGCAAGCTTTCCGGTGCTGTCTTTTTCTCGGATCGGTAGGAAGTGCGTAGATTTCGTTAACCGATCGACTATCACCCATATCATACCGTGCCCTCTCGGGGTCTTGGGTAATTTCGTTATGAGGTCCATCGAGATTTGCTCCCACTTCCACATGGGTATCTGTGGTTGTTGCAGTAGGCCGGATGGTTTCTGATATTCGGCCTTAACCTTAGCACAGCTTAGGCATTTTCCAACATAAACAGCAACGTCGCTCTTGAGTCTCGGCCACCAATAGTATTCTTTTAAGTCTTGATACATCTTGTCCGATCCTGGATGGATCGAGTATTTCGATTTATGTGCTTCATCAAGGATGACTTCTCGAATACCGCCATAGACGAAACCCAAATATGCTTCTTAAAGTATAAGGCTCCCTCTTCATTTGGCACCATATATTTCAACATACCCCAGAGGTATTCAGCTTTACGGTTTTCTCCTTTAAGAGCTTCTTGTTGTGCATCATGAATACGTGCAGTGAGGTTCGTTCGAATAGTCATTTCTAACGCTCGAACCCTTAGGGTCTTAACCCTTTCTTTTCGACTTAGTGCGTCTGCTACAACGTTTGCTTTTCTAGGATGGTACTTAATCTCACAGTCATAATCGTTCAGCAGCTCAACCCAATGTCACTGTCGCATGTTTAGTTCTTTCTGATCAAATATGTGCTGTAGGCTTTTGTGATCTGTGAAGATTGTACATCGAGTACCATATAGATAGTGTCACCGGATCTTCAAGGCGAATACCACTGCGCCTAGCTCCAGGTCGTTAGTGGTATAGTTTCTTTCATGCACCTTTAATTGTCTTGAAACATAAGCGATGACCTTCTGGCGTTGCATGAGCACGCAATCCAAACCTTGTCGTGAGGCGTCGCAGTATACCACGAAGTCTTCAGTGCCTTCGGGTAATGATAGTATTGGTGCATCGCATAGCTTACTTTTAAGTAGCTGGAAGGCTTCTTCCTGTTTGTAACCCCAGTCGTATTTCTTGTCTTTCTGTGTAAGGGTCGTTAGCGGTTGAGCTATCTTTGAGAAATTCTCGATGAAACGTCGGTAATAGCCCGCTAAGCCCAAAAATTGTCGAACTTCAGTTGGGGTTTTGGGGGCTTCCCAATTCTTTATTGCTTCGATCTTGGATGGGTCCACATGAATGCCCTTTTCGTTCACAACGTGACCAAGAAATTTTACTTCGCGAATCCAGAATTCGCATTTTGAGAACTTTGCATAAAGTTTCTCTTTCTTCAGTAACTCCAAAATGGTTCTGAGGTGTTGCTCATGTTCTTCCTTTGTTCATGAGTAAATCAGGATATCATTGATAAATACAATCATGAATTTATTGAGATATGGTTTGCATACGCAGTTCATCAGATCCATAAATACTGCTGGCGCGTTCGTCAGTCCGAATGGCATTACAAGAAACTCGTAATGCCCATAGCGCGTTCTGAATGCAGTCTTTGGTACACTTTCCTCTTGTATCCTTAACTTATGGTATCCAGATCAAAGGTCGATCTTGGAATAGTAGCTTGATCCTTGCAACTGATCAAATAAGTCATCAATCCTCGGTAACGGGTACCGATTCTTGATAGTGAACTTGTTTAATTCTCTGTAATCAATACACATCCGCAGTGTCCCATCCTTCTTTTTCACGAACAATACTGGAGCTCCCCAGGGCGAGAAGCTTGGCCTTATAAATCCTTTATCCAACAACTCCTGGAGTTGTGTAGATAATTCTTGCATTTCGGATGGTGCAAGTCGATAGGGTGCCTTGGCTACAGGAGCGGCTCCTGGAACGAAGTCTATATGGAATTCGACTTGTCGTTGTGGAGGTAATCCTGGCAGATCTTCTGGAAAAACATCAGGGAATTCCCTCACTACAGGGATGTCTTCGAGTTTCGGCTCCTCAGCCTTCTTGTCTACAACATGCGCTAGGAAAGCAACACATCCTTTCCTTAAGCACTTCTGTGCCTTCATACAACTGATGATTCGAAGAGGCGCGTCTCGTTTTTCTCCATGCACGATGAGAGTTTCATCATTCGCCAACGGGATGCGAATGATTTTCTTGTGACAAATAACTTCAGCTTTGTTCTTGGACAACCAGTCCATTCCGACCACTACATCGAAGCTACCCAATTGAATAGGTAAGAGATCGATGCTAATTCTTCTTTCACCAAGTTCTAATGTGCAGCCTCTAACAACTTCGCCCGATTCAACAAGTTTACCATTGGCTAGCTCTATAGAATAAGGAATATCTAATCTACTAGGTTCTATTCCAAGCATACGTTTAAATTCCACAGACATGAAGCTATAGTCGGCACCAGTGTCAAATAATATGGATGCAAAGTGATTGTTAATGAGAAACGTACCGGTGACCACGTTAGGGTCCTCGCGTGCGTTCCTTGCTCCAATCATAAATGCTCGAGCCTGAGCGTTGTTCCCCTTTGGGCAGTCTTTCATGAAATGATCTTTGCTTCCACAACTGAAGCATCCTTGGTTTCGCCCATTCCCGTTACCAGCACCATTTCCATTTCCACCATTGTTTCTATTACCAGCCCCGTTGCGGTTTCCATTCCCGTTCTTATTTCCTTTTCCCCAAAAATCCTCAGTATGGTGACCCAGTTTTCCGCACTTGTCGCATTTTGGAACGCGACAAACCCCTTCGTGATGATGCTTGCAATTGTTGCAAATGGGCCGAGTGCCCAGGTACCTCTTGGCAGGAGCGTCATTCATGGTTGCAAGGGTTTTCGTCTCCTGAGGCGGGTTAGTGTCCCGCTTCTTGTTGAAACCCTTGTTGTTACGAGTTGCTTGATTCAGGTTTGCATGTTTCCTTTTCTTGTCGCCGGATGACTCAGCATGCGTCTCGGTCTTTTCTGTTGGGTTCAGAGATAGCTTCTTCATACGAACACAATCTTCTATAAGGCTGACAGCCAGAGTTACAGCCTCAGTGATAGTTTGGGGTTTGGCCAAAGTTACCATGCCACGGAATTCTGAGGCCAGTCCCCAAATGTAGCATTCAACGCGCTTAAATTCGGGAGTCACCATGTAGGGAAGCACTCTAGACAGATCGTGGAACCTTCGAGTATAACCATTAATGTCAGCACCTTCCATAGTCAAGTGCCAGAACTCCGTTTCCAGTCTTTGGAGTTCAGCACGAGAGCAGTACTTCTCTCTCATTCTTTCCTTCGGTTCATCCCAAGTTAGGCCATAAGCGGCATCATCGCCCAAGGTTTGGACTTTCAAGTTCCACCAAGTCAGAGCTTCATCGACAAACAACCCAGTAGCAAAAGTGACTTGCTGATCCATGGTACACTTGCTCATGCGGATAGTAGCTTCAGTCTTCTCCGTCCAGCGTACAAATGCTACTACACCTCCTGTGCCGTCGTAGTTCATCGGTTTGCAGTCGAGAAACTGTTTGAAAGTGTAGCCTGGAATTGATTCAACCAATTCTCACGTGAGCAATCGAAGAAATAATGAAACAAAGACCGTTCATAAATTTCTCCATGCTTAGCAAATCGTCTTAAGGTTACCTGGAGCTGCATTTCCTCCAGACGAATCTCCATTCCCATTACGCCTAGCATTGCTTGGTCCTCCACTGTTTGCAGTACGGTTTGCCTCAAATTGGGCGATAGCAGCGGAGATCCTTTCTTCCAGTAGAGCGTTCAGCTCTTCAGCAGTCCTCGGTAGAAGAGGAGGAGGGGGTTGATCATCATTGCGAGCATTCACAGCTTTCCTGGGCGCCATGTTCTATCAGAACACAACACAGCAGGGTTAGATATTTGTTTGATATCGTCTTACGAGACAGTAGTAGTATATATATTCAGGCATATACCACATAAGTGACATCAAACAATTATTACTCCAACGGAGTACTTAGTAGGCTGGGGGAGGGGTGTTCACGTTCGACCTTTTCTTGCACTGAGGGAATCTATACGTGACAAGACTTGCTGTGATTTCTGTGCACTGAATTCCATAATTATGTATGCATCCATAATTACGTAACTCCTTGCACAGTCCGCACAGTTCGTTTCATCCTCGTATCTCTTCCTTCAGATAGGCCATTGTTTTCAGGTAAAGTCACATATACTTGTGACGTTCTACTTCTAGTATATGTAAGTATCAATTATCACTCATAATTGCAAGTAATTCTTAATCAATGGCAAGTGCTACTCCAGTGCACCCTAAGTCTCGTAGTGCCTTTTCTTGACTCTTTGTAAACAGTTTCAGGTAGTGGATGTCACGGACAGTTTTATGCAATGAAAACTTTTTGAAAAAATCGTTTTCTTGAAAGGATCCTAGAGATTGTAGTCTAGACTCGAGAAGGAATCCTAGTTCACTACAATCGTAGCTCTGATACCAATCTGTCACACCCCTTTCTGCGGCGGAAGCACGAGGTGTGATCATGAAAGGTTTTCATTGCATACGATTGGTAAACATACTACATGCTCATAAAAGAACTTTAAACACCATTACCATTACCATTACATAATGGAAAACATAGTTAAGAGTTTACATCACGAAACAACATATTGTCTGAAAGTTTACAACTTATTTAAGACAAACATAAACGACATCCACGAGCATGAGTAAGACCGCGCGCACATCTACTTTTAGTTACCTGAAATACATGTGAGTTTTGGAAAAAAAACGTCAACATAATGTTGGTGTGAATTCATGCAGCTTTGTATTGAACACGTTTGTATACTTTGTATGAAATCATGATAAGTATCTTCTGAAAATAAAGTATTCTTGTGTAAATAAAGTATTCTTGTGGTATGAACCAAATAAAGTTTTCTTGTGTACGAACTTCGTACAAATAAAGTATTCTTGTGTACGAACTTCATACAAATAAAGTATTCTTGTGTAGTTAATGGGTTGCAAGGCCATTAACATGTGACACGACATAGGAAGTCACCAAACCATAGGCATTTTTCTAGTTGTCGATTCACGACGGAGACACAAAAGCACTACTCGGTACTAGTGTTCACCGAGAGTGTGGCTGGCCGGACACCCGTTAGATCTAACCTTTTGTTCTGCGGTCTAAGTATGTACACGATTAATGGTGCTTATGGTACCCTATTCGTGACACGATTTCTCGTATCAATCCTCAAAACGCATCATACTTGGTACTAGTGATCACCAAGAGTGCTTATTGTTTATGTATTCATCATGTCAAGTATCAATTCTCGTTTATCAATTCTCGTTTATTATATCAAGTATCAATTTTCATGTGTTCGCCCCAAGTTTAAAAGTATGTTAAAGATTAAAAGTGGGGACACGAACTTTCCTGTAAACATTCAGTAACATGTATTTCACCCCCGAAGTTATAAAACTGAAAACAGTTAAAGAAAAGGGGGAGCATGAACTCACAACTTTGCGTTCCTTGCGTCGTAAACTTCACCGGGTTTTGCTTATAATGCGTCATGACCTAAACTTGTTTTATTATCGTTAGGCACTAGACTTGTACCGCACAAGTACAGTCATTATCCTTTGTGCATTTGTTCTTGTGTTAAAAATAATTTATATTTTTAACTATGCATCTTACTTATATTATTTTCTTAAAAATCAATATAAGTATCTTGTATTTTGCACCCGAATTATGTATCTTGTACGTTGTATGTGTAATTTTTGTGT
This sequence comes from Helianthus tuberosus, assembly GCA_030545235.1. Classification (NCBI taxonomy): domain Eukaryota; kingdom Viridiplantae; phylum Streptophyta; class Magnoliopsida; order Asterales; family Asteraceae; genus Helianthus; species Helianthus tuberosus. The sequence continues at coordinate 36,803,657 of CM060399.1, read as the reverse complement.
TTTTACTTCTCATGAGTATTTAGTGTATTTTCAAGTCCTAATACACTATCAAGTATAATACATACTACATACACTTAGCACAAAATTTGGCGATCAATAAATATATATATTTTTCTCAAAAATATACATACTTAATATCCATTTTTATTCTTGAAGAAATCCTCATTTCTTAACACAAAGGTTTGGGAAACCTTGGTAAATGTTTTTAAATACATTTTTAGGAGGTAAGTTTCTCAAAAACTTATATTTTTCTAAGTGTCAAAAATTTATAAAATTTTGACAGAGTTTCCCCTAAAAATGGAGGTTTCCCATGTTTTCAAAACATGTGTTTATTTTCTTTTAAATCATCATCAAGCATCAACAACTCATCCAAGTCTTACTACAGCCAAAATCATGTAAATCACCCTATATCATGAACTTGAAGTTTTTGTAAAAACTTGTAGTAACTTACCATGTTATTTAGTAGGTCTAGTTACCCTTAAAAACATGGTTATTTGTTTGTAAATCACTTTCTTGAAAGAGTTAGTCATTTACAACTTGTGTTCATGTTTTCTAAAAATACTTCTTCATGTATTTTTCTTGTTACACATGTGTTTCTTTACTTTGTTAACCACTAAAAGTGATGTTTATTTATGTAAGAACCAAGATTTAGTGAAACTTGTATTTTTAACTTGGTTTCTTGGTAAATCATACTTGAAATATTTAGATTTACAAAACTTTAAACTTGCTTGTTCATTATTTTACAAGAAACATCATATTTATTCAAGTTCATGACTTTTTGTGAGGATGAATTATAACCTTTAACATGTTCATCCCCTCATCTTGCTAGGTTATGTTTTTAATCATGATCTAGCAAGACTACATGATGATCAACATCATTTCTACAAACAATCAACCATCAACAAGTATATCAACACTAAACAACATGATCTCTTCATATTTAAAGCTTATGTTCAAGTTCTTTTCTTGTGATTCTTAGTGTTATCCAAGATTAACATCATGTATCATTCTTTAACCACCTAAATAAGATGAAGAATGAAATGATCTAAGTTCTTACCACTAGCTTAAGGCTAGGGATGATCAAGAGGACAAATGGAGTGGATAAAAGCAAATAAGAGAGGTCCTTCCAATTTCGTTGCTTACCACCTTCCTAAATAGACCCGAGGCACCTTGGAATCACCTTGGAATGCTTGATATTGAAGTGAAAATGGAAGTGTGAAGTGTGAGAGATGGAGCCGTAGGTATGGAGGATCAATGGGGGTTTTTTTTTTTTTTGTTTGTTGGAGAAGATGAATGACAATGGTGCAAGGTCTTGTGGTTTATAAGTAATGACTTCCAACATTTCCATACCCAAAGGATAATGTGTTCCATGAAGGACTAACATATCTAATTAACAATTCAAAGAAAATCAGGGGGTATCACATGTTCATAACCGGTTAGGGGGGGGGGTGATGTTTAGTTGAGTTTCAATCCCGAGTTACTTCTTCTAGTTACATGTCAAGTATTAAATTTAGTGTTAAGTGTGTTTAGGTGTTTTAGGGTGTAATATGATGTTTAGGGACCTTAATTAGTCAAGAAATAATAAAACAATGCTTCTAGCATTATTTTGGAGTTCCGGGTGATGTCCGGTTGTTCGGTTAGACACTGTTCCGTTAAAGTGCTAAATTGCACCGTTTAGTGTCTTTTAAGTATCCTTTTGTAATCCTTTCAATTCCCGACACTTAGGGAAGTATTCTGGATAATGAAACGTAAATTCTGCATGATATTTACATGTTTAAAAGCTGATTTGAGCTGAATTTAATAAAATTCTGCACTTAAAGTGTGTTTCGGGTGCTTTTAATTGCGTATTTTAGCTTTCGGAGCATCTATATGTTAACCCTTGTATGTACTCTTGGGTTTTAATGCATTCTTGTCATTGGACCTACACCTAGGCTCCAATTCTATTGTCTAATTGCTTTCTGCAGAGTTGTTGACACATTGTGTCTTACCGGTGAGTTTACTAGTATTTTTTTGACGCAACGAAATCATAAAGTAATTCTTGTAGTATAAAACGTGCATGAATTCACATGTATAGTATGTAATAAGACAATGTTGACAATTAAGCACATAATTGCAGTCATTAAATAATAATTAAAGTGTACGGAAATTACCGGTTCGGTGCCAGTTGTCACATGGGGATGATAAGCTGTTCTTAGATTTAGTTGAGTTCCCAAAGCAGATTGCGTGGACTTCCAAAAGTGAGATGAAAATCGAGCATCACGGTCAGATATGATATCTAACGGAACACCATGTCGAGACACAATCTCGTCAACAAAAATCTTGGCAAGTTTATCAGCAGATAGATCCTCTCGAATCGGTAAAAAGTGTGCTGATTTCGTTAATCGATCAATGACTATCCAAATAGCATCGTGACCTCTAGATTTACGCGGTAACTTAGTGATGAGATCCATAGCAATGTTCTCCCACGTCCATACCGGTATCTCTGGTTGTACAAGCAAACCAGATGGTCGTTGATGTTCAACCTTGACTTTGAGACAAGTTAGGCATTTCGATACATACAAAGCAACATCATTTTTCATACCAGGCCACCAATACTAAGTATGAAGATCTTTGTATATTTTGTCAGCACCAGGATAAATAGAATATCGTGACTTGTGAGATTCGTCCATCACTAAAGTGCGAAGATCGTCTTGTTTTGGAATCCACAAACGATTCTTGAAATAGAGTAACCCATCGTCTTTCATTTCGAGTTTAAGCTCTAGTTGACGTGGTAATTCCTTACCCATTAAATCTTGTGTAACATAAGATTGTTGAGCTTGAGAGACACGTGTTTGAATATCGGATAGAGTGTAAACAAAATTAAGCTTGACTCGTTCTTTTCGACTTAGCGCATCGGCTACAACATTCGCCTTACCAGGATGGTAGCGAATCTCGCAGTCGTAATCGTTCAGTAGTTCTACCGATCGTCTTTGTCTCATGTTCAGTTCCATCTGATTAAAAATGTGCTGGAGACTTTTGTGGTCTGTGAAAACCACACATTTCATTCCATAGAGATAGTGTCTCCAGATTTTGAGAGCAAAAACCACAGCACCCAACTCAAGATCATGAGTCGTGTAGTTCTTCTCGTGTATTTTCAATTGTCTTGACGCATAGGCTATGACTTTACCTCATTGCATAAGAACACAACCAAGGCCTAGATTCGACGCGTCGTAATAGACAACGAAATCATCGTTTCCATCGGGCAAAGATAAAACAGGAGCATCACAGAGTTTTCGTTTCAGCGTTTGAAACGCTTCTTCTTGTTTAGGCCCCCACTCAAAAGGCTTATTCTTCTGAGTCAAAGCAATGAGAGGAACCGCAATGTTTGAGAAGTTCGAAATAAATCGTCGATAATACCCAGCAAGACCAAGAAAAGAACGAACTTCTGTGGGTGTCGTAGGTGTATTCCAATCCTTAATAGCAGCTATTTTGGAAGGATCCACATGAATACCCTGCTTGTTAACAATATGACCCAAAAATTGAACTTCTTTAAGCCAGAATTCACACTTGGAGAATTTAGAAAAAAGTTGTTCCTTTTTCAGGAGTTCCATCGTCAGATGAAGATGTTGTTCGTGATCGGCTCGAGACTTTGAATAAATGAGAATGTCGTCAATAAACACAATGATGAACTTGTCTAAATAAGGTTTACAAACCCTATTCATTAAATCCATGAAAATAGCTGGGACATTCGTCAAACTAAAAGGCATGACAGTGAACTCGTAGTGACCATATCTCGTGCAGAAAGCAGTTTTGGGAATATCTTCTTCGAGTACACGAAGCTGATGATACCCAGAACGCAGATCGATCTTGGAAAAACATGTAGCACCTTACAGCTGATCAAAGAGATCATCGATTTGTGGTAGGGGATATCGATTCTTGATGGTAAGCTTGTTAAACTCACGATAATCGATACACATTTGGAAAGATCCATCTTTCTTTTTCACAAACAGGACTGGAGCGCCCCAAGGTGAATAACTCGGTCGGATGAATCCTTTATCAGATAACTCTTGAAGCTGTTTCGATAACTTTTGCATCTCAGACGGTGCAGGACGATAAGGTGCTTTCGTAATCGGGTTGGCATTAGGTACAAGATCAATATGAAACTCGACTTGAGGAACTGGAGGCAAACCAGGCAGTTCATCATGAAACAACTCTGGATAATCGCGAACAATCGGAATATCTTGAATACACTTGTTCTTACCTTTCTCCTCAGTGACATGTGCCAGGAAAGCCACATATCCTTTTCGTAAATAACTTTGGGCTTTCACACACGACATGAGTTTCAAACCTCCAGATGGTTTCTCGCCACGAACTTCTAGAACTTTACCAAATGAAAGAGGAATACAAACAATCTTATCAAAACAAACCATCTCAGTATGAAACTTACTTAACCAATCCATCCCTATGATAACGTCGAAACTCCCAAGTTGCATCAGTATGAGGTTAATAGGAAAAAGATGGTTATCGAGGTTCAATTGACAATCGCGAATGACAGAATCGAGTAAATGAGGTTTACCAGTAGCAACTTCGACAGATAAAGGTTTCCTCAGTTTAGTTCTAGGTATCGCAAGCAAAGGCTCAAATGATAATGATACAAAACTTCTATCGGCACCAGAATAAAAAAGAACAGATGCAGGTTAATGGTTCACAAGGAACGTACCATTAACAACCTCGTTGTCAGCATGCGCATCGTTTACATTTAAGTTGTATGCTCGTCCACGAGCGGGATTTGCGTTTGCATTCGGGTTTGCAAGCCTCGGACAATTGTTGCGGAAGTGACCCATCTCTCCGCAATTATAACATGAACCAGGTGGAAATCTAGCAGCATTTCCCTGAACTGGAGCTTGATTCTGAGCAGCTTAATTCTGACCCAAACGACAAATGTTGGTTGTATGCCCAAGTTTACCACAAATGGTGCACTATTTACAAGCTTGATGTGCCACATGATGTCCATTGCACCGAGTACAGTGAGCTGCGGTACCAGCATACTGTTTCTTGGCAGGAGGTTGTGCTGGTGGGTTCTGAGTGTCCTGTGCAGTAACAGCAAAGTTTTGGGAAGCCTTATGCTTCCTCGACCTCCTAGATGACTCGCCTTTCTTCTTACCCTTACCCTTGTCTTGAACAGTGTCGGTCGACTGCTTCTTGTCACCCTTACGAGTAAGTTTACCATTCCTGACTTGAGAATCAGTTAGGGTTGCAACCAATTCAATCACCTGACGCACAGTGGTAGGATTATTACCAGTTACAATGTCTTGCACAGAATCGGGTAGACCATCGATATACCTCTCAATCTCTTTCGCCAACGGGGTAACCATAGTAGGACACAATAAGCTTAGCTCCTCATAACGATCCGTATACGCACGGTGTTCTCCCCCATCTTGTTTCAAATCATCAAATTCTCTTTCTAAATCCCTTATCTCGTGACAGGAACAGAACTCTTTCATCATGAGAACCCGAAGCTCTTCCCAAGTTTGTGCCATTGCCACATCGGTACCCCTATCTCGCATTACACCGTTCCACCATGTAAGAGCACGCTTCTTGAAAAAACTGGATGCAAACTCAACCTTTCATTCATTCGGACACTGAACATGTCTAAATGTGCTCTCCAGACTCTCGAACCATTGTAGGAGCGCAGTTGCTCCTTGAGACCCAAAAAACTTTAGTGGTTTAGCCGAATTGAAAGTCTTAAAACTGCACTGAGCATTGTTGTTATTATTGTTGTTCGCTTGATTGATCTGGGTAATTAGATTCGGAATCACAGCAGCCATTTGCTGAGCGACAAGAGCTGCGATTTCGGCATTAGTTTGAGGTTGTGCATCTCGTCGAGGAGGCATTTTCTAAAAAGAACAAGGAAACATGAGAAACGAGTGAGATTGACAATTGGATAAATAAAAGAGGTATTGAAAACATCGACAAAACATAATGAAGGCGATCATTCATTCGTTACCTCGAACAAACAAACGACACACAGTGACTAATCAAAGTAAATGGGTCAAAATAATGTATCGCGAAGACATGCTTTAGCTTATAAGTGGACACTCACCCCAAGAGTTCCCAGGTAAGAGTGACTGGTCCAATTATGTGGATTTGTACGAATACTCTAGCCTTAGACAGAAAACTCAGGATACAGGCAACCACCCTCCCATATTGCACGTTTTCACATTATAAGACCCAAACTTTGACGAGATTTTAAAAAACTTGGAAGGCATTAAGCCAAAAATGAATCATCCAAAGGGAGGGTGATTGATTTTAAAATCAGATTTGTTATAGTGTTCTCGTTGTGGTTATCACCTAAAGATAGGTGACGGTATTGTTTTAAAAATCTAAACGCAAGTTTTCTTGCGTTAGGGTCCAAGAAAAGTTATAGTCTAGGTTAAAGCATTACTAATAACTTAATTCCCTATAACCATTGGCTCTGATACCAACTCTTCTGTCACACCCCGACCGCGTAAAACAACGAAACCGCGGCGGAAACGTCGGGGAGTGGAGCGACAGAATTACTGTTTCACAACCATGGATTCAAAAGTTTAGTTTTATTTAAATATTAACCATTTACATTGTCTTGAAATTAAAGTTAAAACACAACCACATTGTCTATCATTTGTTATTTAGTCACTAAGGCCTCGTCCAGTCCTAAGTGAGCATGCATCCTAGTAGCAATCAACATCATTCAACACCACCTGAAACATATGCGAAAATAAAGTCAACAAAGAAATGCCGGTGATGTATGTAAAATGCAACATATAAATTACATCAAATGAGGCATAAAACTAACCCTTTTTAAGTACTAATATTGGAAAAAGAGTGTTTTTGTCTTCCTTTTGTATTTTCAGGATTAAATGAGCTCAAAAACGCAAAAGAAGCAAAAAGACAGCTAAATCCAACATAAATACAAGAAAAGGAATATTAGTGGACTGCCCGAACCCTCAACGGCACCTTCCAAAGCAAAATAGAGAAATCAGAAGACTGAACACGCCCCGTGCTCAGCCAGCACGGGGCCGTGCCCAAGAAGCAGCAGAAAAGACAAACCTATAGAAGCTTCTATTGCCCATCACGGGCCGTGCTCAGCGGACACGGGGGCGTGTCGAAAGTACAGCAGGCGCATTTATTGTAATTGCGAATTACAATTAATGAGGAGAGAGATTGTCAGACGGACACGGGGCCGTGCCCAGCGGACACGGGGCCGTGTCCAGCTCTCTGTTCAGCCTATAAATAGGAGTGCTTGGATTCATTTCATCTCATCCCTTGGCACACCACCTCTCTCACACTTCATCCACCACCCACCACCATCACAACACCATCATCCACCACCATCATCCATTGTCCATCGTAGAGTGTGTGAGTCGTCTCGGGATCCAAGATTGATCGTAAGAGTTCTTGACAATCAAGGCCATGTTTGCCTAAGTCTCTTACATCACTTGGTGAAGACAAAGTGTCTAGTATAATACTTTTTATTTCTAATCTTTTGCACTTTTTATTTGGTTTTGTATTAATGACTTTAATAACTAGTTACTTATGTTGAAGGTGATCTTTCCTTATCGTTTGTCCGTGGTGTCTTGGCATTATTTTACTGTCTATATAAAATAAAGGATTTTCACCATTCATATCTCCACGGTCTATATGGAGATATGTTGGCTACCTGGTAGGGGGTTAAGGGAACGGTTTGGTAAAGGTCTTGCCATTGTTCAGCGTTTAGAGGTCCTGCAATGGACCTGGGTCAAATTTAGTAGGACCTCCTTCAATACTTCACGGTATTGGATGGCGGGGGTCCAAACTCTTTGATCCCCTCATAAGTTAACTACTATTAATACTATAACCCGGCTATTTAGGACTGTATCCCTGCTGACTCAGACTACTTAGCCGAGGGTAACGTCACCGCCAAAAGCGGGGCCTACCACAATACTGCATTAATAACTTAATTCATTATCTTCCAATAATCCACCCTTTTAGGACTGTATCCCTGCTGACTCAGACTACTGGGGTGAGGGTAACGTCGCCTTCAAAAGAGGGGCCTACTACAATAACTAAGATAATCTCTTAATTATGTGCAAAAGTGCGGAAATAATCAAAGGTTATACTAGATACGAGTCGGAACCAAGTGATTCATCTTGTCTATCTGTTTTTCTTTTATTTTTATTTTCAGCATTTTAGTTAGTTTTTAATTTTCTTTGTTTAAAACATTTTTCTAAACTTTTATTTTGGTTAGACGTTGAGGATAAACCGGTACTAAAAGCTCTTGTGTCCTTGGACGACCTTGGTATCTTACCAACGCTATACTACACTCAACGATGGGTGCACTTGCCCATATGTGTGTTTAGTGTTAGTGAAATATCGTGTTTTATAAATTTAAAACTTGGCTAAAATAAGTGTTAAAAAGGGCTTAAAATATACACCTAATATATACGACACTTTATCGCACATCACCAGCGAGCACATAGGTTTTGTGAGAGTGTCAGATTCATGGCTCGAATTTGTATTACAATACCTCGTTTGACTACAAGAGTCGATAGTTGAAAACCTTGTTTTAAAAAGAGTTTGATATTGCAATAAGATTAACCAGCTCAAAACAAGTTGGTTATCGTTTATAAAATCTCGTTGCCATGAATCTTAACCCAAAACATTTGTTTAAGTAAACCAAATCGTAAATCATTCTAGTAATAAAACTCGTATGGTTTATATCGTTTAGTAAACATCGTTGTGTGACATCGTTCAAAATCATTCGTCCAAGTGAACTAAATAACGCTACGGAATGTAATATGATAAAAGCACTTATATATAAGAAGTACCAACGGCGTATATACCATGCTTTTATCACATTACACCCGTCCCGTTTATCTAATCACATACCAAAAACCCATCGTTTAAATCGTTTAACTCGTTCTCGTTATAAACCATAGTTCATTTGTTTAAATCGTTCCAATCGTTCATAATCATTTAATCATTCAACATCGTTCAATCATTCTAATCGTTCTCATTTTAATTGTGAAAACTAACTTTTGGTCGTCTCGTTTATAACATTCAAACCTTCGCAACTCGTCCATTGTTCAACTCGTATTAACAAACCACCAAAGGGTAAGTTAACAATCATCAGGTTCAGTCGTTACCCACATAACCCCCATACATAACCATGGTGGTTGTCCGATAACGGGATTTGTCAGATCCTATGGTACCATAACCTAATACTGGTCGGCTTGATCATTGTTAATGAATGTCATTCGTTATGTAAATACGTCCAACAAGTTCGTTCACATTATCGAAAATCGTTGTGTTTTATATAAACCATAGTATTCATTTTTGAAATCATCGAAATCGTTTAGCACATATGAATCACCCCAAAACAATTGAAAAACAGTAAAATAGGGGAACTATGTACTCACTTCGAAGTGCAAAGTATCCTTGATTTAATGAACTATCAATGCTCGGGCAAACCAAGGAAATCAAATAGCACCTAGTAATCGGATCGCTAGTTAATAAATCGACACCTAAAACGGAAGATCGGGTAGAATGAGGTTTCGTAAACCAAATGAGTATTGGAACTCATGTGATATGGTTTAACAAAGCCTACATTCTAAATTGGAACCTATCCTAAGTGCTTACGACCCGTTACGACCCATTAGGGTAGCTTACGCTGCTTTAACGCGTCGCTCGCGCAAAAGCGCGTTCGAGACGTCTAACTAGTCATATGACAAGTATTATATGCCCTAACATGTTTAAATACGTTGCATAATTAGTTTTAGTGACAAAAGTTAGGTTACATATGCTTAAAATCAAATTATGCATGAAAAGGGCATTTTGGTCATTTTCCTAAGGCATATAAACTACCTATCATACAACTAATTAAACTATGTGACCATAAGGTATAACCTTGGAAGGTTATTCCCTATACAACTATGGTCACAATATATGCTTGGTCGGATCCTAACGATCGACCAAACGGGTCGGGTTCGAAAGTCTAAGCGGTTGTCAAGACCGCTTGACTTACGACCCTAAACAAGCACTAGACTAAAAGTGATGAGTTAAACATGTTAAAACATGTTTAACTAAGTTAGAAAACAGGTTTGATATCAAAACAAAGTGTTTTGATACCCGAAAATAGCTTCGTTGCAAAATACGCATAAACACGTATTTTGACCAAAAATTTGACTCGTCACTTTGACTAATCGACGTGGTAATCAGTAGGTATAGTCACAAGGGACTATAACCATCGTGATTACGCTCACGTTGCAAAGTTCAAACGAACTTTGTGTTGACCAAAGACAGGTCAAAGCAGAAAGTCAAACATTGTTTGACTTTCATGCTTAAAAAGCATAAAAGCATGAAAGAAGCTTACAAAAGGTCCAAGCAAGGAAGATTTGAACTCAAAATTCTCAGGTATGAAGCTTCACAAGTGAGAGCTTCAACTTAGAGAAGAATTGAGATCAAATTGTGAGGAATGAAGTGAAGAACCCACTTCTATTTATAGTAAGCTTGGATTAACAAGATCATGACAAGTGTTTTTGCAAGAATCAAGGTTCCATCCTAACCTTACACTTGTGGAACATGGTTTAGAATACAATGGGAAGCTTGAAACCTGTCCATAGTATTGAGAAATTGCATAAAAGACCCTCAAGTTCAAACTAGTTGTTGAAAACTGATGTTTCTATCAAAACAGGGTCGTCGCGTGCCGCCATGGCACCAGCCTGTTGCTGTGGCGTGACACCACCCCCCCCCCCTATCTGAGCCAGAAGTTTCACAAAATGGCAAGAATGGTCCCTACAACACGTTTAAGCCATTTTCGACGCGTTTGAACCCCGTTAACCCATTTTCAAGGCTCTACAAGGATGTTAAAGCATAGGGGACTTGAAACATGCTTGAAATTATCTTGGATGTCGGTTCGTTTGGTCGTACGGTTGCGTTGTTCGGTTAATTACGACGAAACTCGAACGGACGCGAAATAGATCCAAATTGCACGACGAATGGTATTTGCATTCCAATCACTAAAATAAAATATTTTAATGATTACAATTTTTTTTTTTGGATGTCTGGATATGTTCAGAACATAAGATATGCGCGAAAATGCAAACCCATGCACTTTTTGATGCTTTTAGTCCCTGTTGATTAAATAAGTTTATTTTCGCATACTGAACCCCTCAAAGCCTATTTCTAAGCTATGTAAAGGATATTTAGGGTATGTTTAACTTATGATCATGTTCTGGAATGTTCGTTACAGTACGAATCGGCATACTTTCACAGTTTGACGTAAATAGTCCCTGGGATTCGAATAAACTTGTTTTCGACACACCAAACCATCCAAAACTTATTTCTAAGTTATGTGAAGGTTATTTAAGGTATGTTAAGCCTTTGTCACTATTCTGGAGTGTTTGTCATGTTAAACTGATTACGTTTACGCATAAGTTTGCGTATAACTTTCCAGAAAGCGATTTAAATCTTTGAAATCGAACTAGAATCAAATCGTAAAATTGTCAAACACAAATATACAAATATTAACACCAAAACACATAGTTTCATTGATAATTGATATTGTTTTACATCGTACATCGTTTATAAAGCACAGTTGTCACAGTTATCCTACTTGAAAATCCACACATTGCTTGATGATTTCTCATAGATTAGTTGTTCATATTCTATTTTTACTTATAAGTTCATGACTCTCCTTGAATGTTCATAACATCAAGTGTAGTGGTGAACATCTAGAGGTACCTAAATGGAAGGCTTGTTCTTCCTACCTCTTACATGACTTCCATGATACAAAGAGGTTCCTAAATGGTGGATTTATCCTCCTACCTCCTACTTGACCTATATGATATAATATACACTACATACCACTTATATGTATATTCCAAATGAATCGAACCTTTGATGATGAATTTGTGTTCATTTGTCAAGGTGTTTGATTACATCATCTAAAACATTATGTGTTGAAGATGATTACCTTTGCATATGTGCTTTTCATATTCCTTTTAAATTCCAAATCTCGACTCTAAACTTACCTTGAACTTTAACCCTTATACATTCGTCCTCCCAATCTCATACACTTGTCAACACTTGGATAATCGGAAGACTTAGCAATTTTGTGAGTATACTTGACCGATACATGCTTACTATTTGTTATGCTTGATTCGTGTTTTCTGGGTGATTCTTATGTGATGAACTTGTCATGAACTTGTTATTTGATACCTCAAGTCACATGTCGTACATACTTGTAACAATATGCATAACATATTTTTTTTACTCTTACATTAATTCATGTTTAATATACATTTAGGCCTTGATACATGTTCAATACACACTAGACATTTTAGGACATGTTAACCATATATAAAATACATCTTATTTATACATTTTACATCATTTAAACAACAAAGAAAAAATATAAAAGCTGCCAAACAGCCCTTGCAATTAAGCCATATATTGCTTAATTATTTCTCTTTTTTATTGCTTAAACTCTCACCTACTTGTATTAAATGCCAACCCAACTTAACCCTAATCCTTCCCACTATAAATACCACTTATAACCAGCCTCCCTACCACTTTTGCAACGCTAAAACACTCTCAAACTCTCTCTAAATCGCAGCTGATTCCATAAGTTCGAGCAGATTGATACCTTCACACAAAAATGAGCATAACTCACTCAATTCTTATCCGATTCACTCGATTCTTTTTCCTACTTCTTTGTATTGGCCTTAGCTACGTTTCCATGGGTTTTCCCTGGAAAATCAGAGCCTGGAAGGTCGCCAAAAGGGCTCCAAAGTTGACTGATTTTTTCTGTTCTTGATTCAAACATTGATAAACTTGATTAAACTTGAGGAAACTCATCTCAAACCTATGTCCTTATGCTTATAACCACATATATGGTTAGTTAGGCTTAGAAACAAGGTTGAGACATGTAAAATCAGAGGTGTAAACCTCACAAACTTTCTGTTTTGTTCAAGGGTTTAACCCACAAGTGATGTTCAAGCTCAAAGCTTGATGGTTGTGTGATTTAGGATTAACTTAGGTTATCATACTTCAAAATCCACACATTGCTTGATGATTTCTCATAGATTAGTTGTTCATATTCTATTGTTACTTATAAGTTCATGACTCTCCTTGAATGTTCATAACATCAAGTGTAGTGGTGAACATCTAGAGGTACCTAAATGGAAGACTTGTTCTTCCTACCTCCTACATGACTTCCATGATACAAAGAGGTTCCTAAATGGTGGATTTATCCTCCTACCTTCTACTTGACCTATATGATATGATATACACTACATACTACTTATATGTATATTCCAAATAAATCAAACCTTTGATGACGAATTTGTGTTCATTTGTCAAGGTGTTTGATTACATCATCTAAAACATTATGTGTTAAAGATGATTACTTTTACATATGTACTTTCCATATTCCTTTTAAATTCTGAATCTCGACTCTAAACTTACCTTGAACTTTAACCCTTATACATTCGTCCTCCCAATCTCATACACCCGTCAACACTTGGATAATCGGAAGACTTAGCAATTTTGTGAGTATACTTGACCCATTTTACTGTTTTCACACTTTTGGGTGTAACATGTTTTTATATACAAACACACTTAACATACATATTCTTATGCAAATACTTAAACAACAATCCAATACATGCTTACTATTTGTTATGCTTGATTCGTGTTTTCTGGGTGATTCTTATGTGATGAACTTGTCATTAGCTTCGTACAAGCCTTCACTTAACATGTATAGCACTATAGGAGTAACGCACCGCCCGTGAATGAGAGGTCATGTTAGGTTTATTCATTCATACTTGCGTAAATAGAGGGTTGACTTGTTAATAGCATGCCAGTTTATACGTTAATCTTGATAACTAGGTTTGCCATGTAGATTGTTCCTTATTATTTTTATACTTATATACTACGCACCAAACTTGTATGCTCGCCAATACTTTTTGTATTGAACTACGCTTTTAAAACATGTTGCAGGTTTTGAGATGATGTTGATGATGCATGGAACATAGTAGGATGCTTAGATACACACTTTAAAGTTATATTCTTAATGTATTGTATTTCATCATTTATATTGTAATTGTTTCAAATCTTTGTAATTGACTCTTAGAAATGAAATGGAAATTTATTATTTAAATACTTGTCACAAATAGTGTTATGAAGTCTCTTGCAATCTAGTTTTCGTCTCACTCCGATGTTTCCGCCATCGGTTGGGGTGTGACAGATTGGTATCAGAGCCATAACTATAGGGAATTAGGAAAATTTCCATGCTTTTGACCTAGTCTATTGTTAAGCACCAAATTCTACTATACTTGCTTCACATGCTACTTTTATGAAACATCTTTACGTTTAGGAACCATCCAAGTTTACCCAAACCTATATTTTTCTATTATCAATCTTATGCGATGCAATCTTTCAAATTCAATCTATTTTCGAGATTATTTCCTCACACACACATTATACTAAATCTCCTAATACATTTATACGTTATACACATGCATGATTTCAAAATGACACTCAAATTTTATCTACATTCCTTGTAACACCAAAATGGAGACATATCATCAAGATAGGAGTGATTTCCTTACCTTGACGATTAACTTCGCTCCTTTCTTTTCTTAAAACGACCTCACCAACAGGTTAGGGGTGTTTCCCTTATCTAGGTGATCGTTATCAAAATTTTCCTTTAAAAAGACTTTATTATGCAAACACGATCAAGTTTTATACCTAAATCGTTTGTCAAAATCCCTACTTATGCAAATTTCAAAATTCATTGTTTTATCAAACGTATTCCTTATCCCATAATCTATCTCACACAAATCACATACGCGAAATACTTAGTCATACCACCAAAGTTTTACTTTCCGATTTTCAAAATACAACGAAATGCTACCCATCAACTTAATCGGTTTAATGAATCTCTTTCCCATAAATTTCATACTCGACGTAATCACTAAAACGCACTCACATTGTATCATTATACTAAGGACTTTCATCCTCAATCGAAAATCAAACCAACTTATCTCACATTCCTATGAGATCTTATAGTTATTATAGAACCGTTTTACCAAAACTATTTTCAATGTTCATAAATCATTTTACTAAAACACTTTTCAACGATCACTAAGTTCATTATACTAAATTTCTTTTAAGAATCAACGTTTTCACGAGAACTTCCAAATTTTAAATTTCTTATTTTAATGCAAGATCCTTTGAAATGATGTAAACTTATTATTTACAAAGAACTTTTTATACACCGCTCAATATGTCATTTAAACTCAAAACACGTGGGCAAGAAAACTTCATAGGAACCGACAATTTCCAACGTACGTAAAATCTTTTAAAACAAGAGTAGCATTTCCGTTCTTTTACAAAGTACATCTCACATAATCAATAGATGCTTTACATACTTTTGACATCCACAAACTAGATTCTACATTACAAGTCAAACTCAATCTATTTTGATTTGATAAACTCAACATTTTGCTCAAATAACTATATGTGCATATCATCATACATGTTTTAGTCAATATCTCATGACAATTTCACTTAAACCGTTCGTTTTTACATACTCAACCCTTTGATCATTTTTATATGCTTAAATTCGTTATGTTTCAAATAATACTATATACGCAATCATTATTATTCATACTTGCACTCATACTCATACACATAACAATACGTTTTATGCTTATACTTATACTCATATTCATATTCATACCCATATGTTATATGCTTATACTTATACTCATATTCATATTCATACCCATAGTTTTTATGTTCATACTTTTACTCATATGTGTATTCATACTTAAACTTATACTTATGCTCATACTTTTATTCATACTCATAATTCATACATTCGTACCTGTGCACAGACGAAACATGAGGGATTCGCTTATATTGGTCTCATACATACTAAAATGTAAATATACATTCTTATACTGTAACATCTCGCAAAATCATGTCCAATAAAGTAAAGACACATGTCATAAACCCTAATCATGTAGTAAGTTGATTTTGAGGGACTAAAGTTGACAAACAGTGAAAAGAAGAATACAGAGGGACTAAAGGTGTCAACATGTGAAAACTATGCCTTTAAATAACTGTACACGATGTTCGTATTCTTAAATGATTAAATTATTGGGCGTGAGAATCCATTTGTGAAAAACAAGTGAAACTTATAAGACGAAAGGGGTTAAATGTGTCAACATATTAATTCTTACCTCTGAGCGACCTTTTAACGATCCCGGAGCTTTGTAATGTCCAATTATATTTCCAAGAATGCTTAATGATAATTATATATGGTTTCGACTTCATTATTCATAAAGTTGTACAAGATTTCAAGAAAAAGGGTTAAAAGCATCAATGAGAGAAAATAGTACCTTTCGGGTGATCTTGTAACTGAACGAAAGCCTAACGGTGTTTGTTATATGTCCCAAGATACTTAAAAATTAACTTTGGGGGTCAAAAGTGCTATAAATGAAAGTTGTTTGAAGTAATAAAGGACCAGGGACTGAAACTGTCAATCTGGAAACTTGTTTAACCGGAATAGGGGAGTGTCGCGGGGCGCGTAAGCACCCCCTTATCATCTTCGTGGGCCGCGGGAAACATGCCAGCGTCCAAAAAATCTGGACAGCTGCATGTTGCAGCTTTCAAACCGCCATTGCATGCTATTTTCACAAAACCAAGGCCTTGTTGATGGTTTTTACTGACACATTAACACCGATGATCATCCTGTAACACTCCATAACAGCTGGATTGATCTCAAGAACCCTTATTTCACTATAAATAGGTGCCTTTGTTGCACCTTTGAACTTGCTCCCTTCAAATATTCACTTCTATCCTCTCTTGCTTACATTCTCTGGGATTCCTGGTCAAGAAGGAAGCCCTCCTCAGTTCAAACTTCATGTTAGGACCTTGTGTAAGTGTTCTTAGCCTCTGTAGTTCAGTCTTTACATGTTTAAAGACCAAAAGTCAAAGTTGTGGTAATAACGCTTTGACTTTTAGTTTAAGCTTTATCGGTCCAGCCATTGTTCAAATCAAAAGTGGCTACGTGATCGTAATTAGGTAGGTGTTAATCCCTCAAAAGGGCACCTCCTAATTACCACATTTACTTAGTTAATTGTCAGGTCAACATAATTAACATAAAAAGTCAAACGGGTCAGTTTTTAAATAAAATCAAATCTGATAATGTAGGGGTTATAAAATATGTTTTATCACTTTAATAACTTGGTAAATACTATTAGAACATGTCTAGGCATGTTCAACCCGACAATTCTGAGTTTAGGCTTGGTTCGCAACTGAAAGTCGCAAAAGTGGACTTTTGCTTTGACTTTCAGTTCTGACCCGAATTAGCTTAGTTTATTTATGCATTAAGGTTCCTTTGTGACCATATTATATAGTAGTATAACCCTCTGAGTTTATATTACATGGTTCCTTAGTAATATAAGTTTAATTGCTTGTTTCCGTTATTATGCTTAATTTTGACCATTATGCCCTTATAGTCTAAAAATGAGATTTTTGAAAATATGGTCATATAAATAACTTAGTTACTGATATATAAACATGTCTAAATTATTTTGACATTATTTTTTGGTCTCATATTGATGTTATGCAAGATATCGTAAATTTAACTTTTATAAAATTTAAATTACGCTTTTATGCATAAATCATGTTTAAACATAAATTTTGACACAAAACTTATTACCTACTATGACGATATCATTTTTAGGGATTTTTGGAATGTTGGGTCAGATTATATACTGACCATAACTTAGAGTTCTTGTATAAATTCTATAATTGACGATTATGCCCTTTTTGTTAATAAAATGTGATTGGCATATAATTAACATGCCAAACCTTTTCCTACTGATTTAATATTTAAAGTAAAATATTTTAACCATCTAAGGCTAGTCAAAATCTCAGAATCACATAAACAACGCAAATATCGTCAATTATCGACTTTTACGCTACTTCGGTGCATAGTGTGGTTTAAATCCATATTTAGCACCCAAGACTTATTACCTACTGAAATTATAAATAATTTTTAATATTTTTACAGTAAGTATAAGTCATGAACTCAGACTTCCAATTATGTCCTTAAAAGCATATGTGAAATGACCAAAATACCCTTTCGGGGCATAGTTTGGCCATAAATGGTAAACCACACATATATATGATATCCTACTGTTATAACATCATAAAATAAATATTTTTACAGAATGTTTTAGACCAGAACATCAGTTTACCTATAAACCTCTTTTATAAATCATAAAATGACCAAAATACCCTTATGAGGCTTAACTTGGTTTTAAAAATCTTTTTGGGCATAATTGCTGATATCCTACTAATATCATAACATATTTTAAGCATAATAACTTATGGAACTTATATATGACTCATCCGGTCACCCGTTTATGCTTATACGCGTTCGGTGCGGTTTATGTGACAGTTGCGTATGTAAGATGATATACCCACATGTGGGGATAACTCCTTGTGGGTTTATATTAGTGGTGTGTCTATTAATCATGTCTCGACTTCTGTCCCGGGCCCTGAACGTACGACAAACATGTAAATCTGTATACAAGATTATTTTTATATAATTATCCCAAGTTATAAAAGAATATTTGTGCCTTGTGCATTTAAATCAATTTTCATAAACATTTTCAAAAGAGTCGGTTAATTGCATTTAACAGAACTTACGTATTTTCAAAAAGACTAAGTGGCAGGTACTACTCGTAATTGGCTGGGAGCTTCTGGGCATTAATTAGAGAATCTTGCAAGTTCTTAATGCCTTAAGTCAGTTGGACAATGTTTTGTATTATATTTTAGATCCGCATATAGATTCTATCTTACAACCGTCTGTATATTATTATATTCATACTTTACACTTTCGGTTTGTAAAAGTAATTTCTACCAAGACTTCTGCTGTGCTATAAACTGTGTATATTTAACTTTGATGATATCAACTACGTCACGATACTCCCCGCCGGGCCCACCGGTAATATGTGGAAATAACGGGGTGTGACAGGTTGGTATCATAGCCAAAATTGAGTGGATTAAACACTAGCCTTTTGTGTTTAATCTCAATGACATAGTAGCACATTCCTTGACTTCCGAGTCTAGGCAAACGACCTAGGATTAATCTTAATCTTATTCGGTTTATATATTTTTTTCTTGTTTCCTTGTTTTGACAGGACTATATTTTTAAATATGCCTCCAAGAATCCGAGGACGAGGCAAAGCCCCAATGAGAGGAAGGAATGATCACGAAGCAGGGCCTTCGCATATACGAACACCCTCGGCGTCATACAGCTCCTACCACATGTGGATTGGAGAAATTACCTTGAGCCAGCGAGACATTCCGTCTCTCTCAGTACTTCGCCCTCTTACCATCAATCCTTTAGGCCACAACAAGAAGATGGGCCTCAGGGCTTGCATCACTCGCACCATTCTTTGCAACATTCTGATTCCCACCATTCTTTCCAAAACCCCACTCCTTATTTTCAGAGTCGTTTTAACCCTATTGACCAAATCGATGAACCAGTGGGTCATAACCCATTGGGGCCCGTAGATCACTTTCCTGAGTATCAGGATATGGATGTGGACGACGATCTAGATCCCGTCATGCCACTTTCTGGGATGCCTACGCATCCCATAGAGATCTCCAGCGGTTCTTCTTTTGCAGGATCGCCATACAGAGGCCCCGATTTATGGGCCGAAAGGTGGAGCACCTACAAGTGGGAGTTTACTCCCCCTCACCACAACTCACCACCGCGTCAGCAGACTCCTTCTGAGGATCCGCATTTCCAAGCGGTTACACCACCACCACCTGTGACACCTGGGTCACTGCGACCATCAAACAAATACCAAACCAATGAAATATTGTATTTCATACTTGGGATTTGTATAAATATGTGTATCATTTGCACATATCAATTTTTGTTCAATTCCAAACTCTAAATCGCTTTCTGGAAGGTTATACGCGCACCGATGCGTAAATATAACCAGTTTAATGCAACAAACACTCTGGAATAGTGACATAAGCTTAACATACCTTAAATAACCTTTACATAACTTAGAAATAAGTTTTGGAAGGTTTGGTATGCCGAAATCAAGTTAATTCGCTTACAGGGACTAAAGCTGACAAACTGCGAAAGTATGCCAATTTGAACTGTAACAGACATTCCGGAACATGACCATAAGTTAAACACACCTTAAATATCCTTTATATAGCTTAGAAATAGGCTTTAAGGGGTTCGGTGTGCTAAAATAAACTTTTGGCTCATTCAGGGACTAAAAGTGTCAAAAAGTGCACAAGTTTGCATTTTCGCGCATAACTTACGTTCTGAATACATCCGGACATCCAAAAATTTATGTAAGCACTATAATATTTTATTTTAGTGTTTGGCATAAGAAAAATCCATTCGTCGCGTCATTTGGATCGTTTTTCGCACTTATGCGCATTCCGTCGTAATTAACCGAACAACGCAACCGTACGACCAAACGAACCGACATCCGAGATATTTTTGAGCATGTTTTGAGTTCCCTATACTTTAACTTCATTTTAGAGCCTTGAAATGAGGTTAACGGGGCTCAAACGCATCGAAAAAGGCCTTAAACACGTGCAGGGACTAAAACTGTCATTTTTGAAACATTTCTGAAACAGGGGGGTGGTGGCGTAGCGTGAGCCCTAAGGGCCTTACCAGTCGCGCTACGCGACTACCTAACCAGAACAGAAACTTCAGAAACATCGAATCTGGTCCGTTTCACTTGTTGCACATGGTTTTGGGGAATCTATGGGCTGGTTTTGGATGTGCACATGGTATTACAATACCATGTGTGCAAGTGTATGGCCAAGATCAAAGCACGTTGTCCGAGAAACGATCTTAACGGCTCTCCGAATCCTATAAATACCCCTTGCCTTCATTTGCCAAAACCCACAAGAATCTTGATTTGAGAAGCTCTAAGTTGAAACCTTTGTTTCATACCTGAGCTACTTGGATCGAGGTTAGCATTCGGGGACCCTTTGTAAGTATTCCTTCATTCTTTTATTGCTTTTCGAGTCCAAAAGTCAAACTTTGTTTGACTTTCTGCGTTGACCAGTTTATGGTCAATGCGAAGTTCGTTTGAACTTCGCAACGTGATTGTAATCACGATGGTTATAGTCCCTTGTGACTATGCCTACTGATTACCACGTTGTCTAGGGTCGTAAGGGTAAGCGATCTAATAAATCGCTTATACCTTCGAACCCGACCCATTTGGTCGATCATTAGGATCCGACCAAATACATTAGGTGACCATAGTAGGTAGGGAATAACCTTCCGAGGTTATACCTTATGGTCACGACGTTTAAGTAGTTGTATGATAGGTAGTTTATATGCCTTAGGTAAATTACCAAAATACCCCTTTGATGCCAAAATTCATTATAAACATATGTGACATAACTTTTGACATCTAAACTGATTTGGCGACAATATTAGGCATGTTAAGGCATATTCTACTTGTCATAGGACTAGTTAGGCGGTCCGAACGCGTTTCACGCGAACGACGCGTTAAAGTAGCATAAGCTACCTAAACGGGTCGTAATGGGTCGTAAGCACTTTGGTTAGGTTTCATTTAGTATGTAGGCTTCGTTAAACCATATGACACGAGTCTCCATACTCGTTGGTTTACGAACCCTCATTCTATCTAAATCCTCCGATTTAGGTCTGGTTTATTAACATAGTTACCTATATTAGGTGTCGTTTGATATCCGTGATCTCTAGCATTGTTTGGTTGTTACTCAAGGACTACTAAGCAATATCAAGTGAGTACATAGACCCCTCTTTTACTGTTTTCCAAACATTTTGGGGTGGAACACATGTACCTACTTGTTACTTTCATGCTTTCCTGTTTTCACATCATATACTTCCTATGTTCATTAGTACATTTATAGTACGTGATTTCATTACATTTTATGCTATGTATGCCCATTGCGTGCGTATTTAGTGCATTGTTTTACATTTACATTTTATGCTATGTATGTCCATTTGTTGCATACTTAGTACAGTTGTTTTCATCACATGTTTACATTTTGGTATGACATTTGGGTTGTTTACAATGGAACAATACATTCATTAACATTAGCTACGCCGTTCGTTAGTAGGTAGTGGTACCATAGGAATTGACAACTCCCGTTCCTGAAATCCTGGGTAGGTTTGGATTGGAAGGAATGACCGAATTCGATATACATAACTTAGATAAACCTTTAAATTGTTTAAGGGTTTATCGCCACAGTCTCAAGGCTTGGATGTATGCATTTTCACAAACACCGCATAGATGTTCGTATCAGTATAGCATGCATTTCCACAAAACATAGCTTTGATTTAAACCATGTTTTACTTCAATACTTTGTTTTTGTGCATATGGTTTAGTTGATATATTTCACTAGCCATACATATCATTTTGGTTACACATTACATGATTTACATTTGACACATAAACATTATTGACATTGGTTACACATTACATGATTTACATCTTGACATAAACATTTTGACATATTATTCAATACATTTGGCAATTGGTTTAAACATAGACATCTTACATTGGTGGTTTGTTTGGGTAAGTGATTTAAGTAACGAGGCGTGTGTAATATGATACAAGCATGGTGGATACGCCGCTGGTACTTCCTATATATAAGTGATTGTATGGTATTACATATCGTAGCGTTATTTGAATCATTTAAATTTGGACATATAACATTTTATACAAATAACATACTTTTCACAATACATTGTTTTACAAACAACTTAATTTATACAAACTCATTTCACATGGTTATTCACTTAACCATGTATTATTCTTTTATACATATATATCATTTGGTTTATTTATCACTTTTCAAATGATTTACAAGACAAAGCAAATTACAAGGTTCATGACAAAACATTTTCTTAAACAATAAGTCATGAATCCTATTTTCATAAACCTATGTATCTCACAGGCATTTTTATGCTGACGTACCTATTTTCACATGTGTTTCAGGATATGATGCATAGGATTTATCAAGATACACTTAGGCGGACTTGGGCCTTAGCGACAATAAAAGATGCAAGACTAGTTATTTATGTTATGTTTCTTTGATTATCAAGACATTGTAACCCGTTTATTCAATAAAACAATATTTCAATTTCCATGTGTTATGAAACAATGATTCTGTTACAACACTCCCCGATGTTTTCCGCCACGTTTTGTTGTTCTACGTGGTCGGGGTGTGACACCACCGCCAGCACCAGAACAACCTCCGCCACCTGAACCATCGAGGCGAAGGAGAAGCGCACGAATGTCCATGCGAGGGGGTTTCCATTTTAGCACCCCACAAGCTTCCACCAACTACCCTCCGCTATATGAAGACCCGCAAATGGGTGGGCCTTCAAACCCCGTGTCGGAAGTTGACTCTGCACTAGTCATTCCTGCACCACCACCACCTCCACTGGGTTATGAAAACCCAATTCCTTCTTACCCAGATACCACTGGGTACAACCCTTTTGAGCCACAAGCTTACTCGGGTTATAACTATCATGCACCTGCCGTTGACCCATACGTCAAGGCAGCAAACTATAACGCTCTCTATCCCTCACCTTTTCCACCCGCATACCCAACCGGGTACCCTACTTATGGGTATCAATACCCGCCACCACCACAACCTCAACAGTAACAACAACCCCAACCTCTACTTCAACAACCGCAACAACAAGAGATCTTGCAAAGGTTGGATGAAATTGAACATAGGGTGGAGGAGCATGATAGGAAGCACAACAGTTTTCTTAAGGGTCTTGCAAACCTTATCAAAGGGAAGAAGAAGAAGAAGAAGAAGAAGAAGAAGAAGAAGAAGAAAGATCGTTGAAGACCCCTTAATTCTATTTTATAATTTTCATTTCAATTAAGTCCCTGCGTGGACAAGTTTATTTATTTTAAAGACCCGTTTAGGGCATTTTATGTAATTTTTATTACTTTAATGAGAAATTTTCTTATGGGATTACATTTATCATTACACATATGTATGTATTAAGTCATAGATCAAACTATCATTTCAATTTATAATTGACTGGTCAACAAATCTCAAAAAGAAAGTCTTAGAGGTATAACCTAGCCCATATGTCATTATAAGACATGGCTGTGATGGTAAATTGAAAGTATCGAAGCATCCACTATGTGATTATCGAAGCATCCACTATCTCGAATTGGAACATGTTAGCACTCTTGACAAATGTGATTCGAGAAAATCACACTAGTCATCCTAATATTTGGATTCTTCCAATTCCTTATCCAGCCAAATGATCTAGAGTATCGTGGCTGATATCATCAAATGAGATGATAGTATCAAAGCATCCACTATGTGATGCCCTTGTTTCGCCCTTGGGCTAAACTATTTAACTTCATAACAATGACAATAGTAGTCTATGACTCCCTGTCAAGAAAGGTAAAGAACTATGTTCAAACCTTAATGCCTCGATATAATAAGATCATGGAAAATAATTTAAAATTGTCCTTCTGACAAGGCATTTTGTGCCACCTTATTATTCTTAATGGCTTTAAAAACCGGGAATAACTATAATGAAAAGTTTAAATAAATCTGGTTAACAAATTAACCACTATGGTCTATTTTTACCATGATTAATGAATCGCCGAATTTGATGATTCAATAAATGACCACTGAATAAGTTGTTGTCAATTGTTGTATAGCATTCAAGCTTCACCATGGTTGACTAAGAAGAAGTTAATAGTCATACTAATGAAAGGAATGATAACACAAGATTAAATGTAACGGGTGCTGATCTGCAAGCTATGATAGACAATGTTGTAACTAAAGCTATTGGCAGAATGTTCAATGATCCAAGTGCTGCTCGCACCAAGACCCAATCAGTGGCTCATACTAAGCCCCCTTCCAAAACACATACATCTAAGAAGGACGATTCTCAACATTCGTCAAATCATAAAAGTCAACCGTCCAAGAAAATAGTGTTTGATCAGGAACCACATTCCAAAAGTTGTTCATATAAGTACTTTGTCTCTAGCAAACCAAGAGACTTCACTGGTGAAAAAGGTGCCATTGACTGTATGAAATGGCTAGAAGAAATGGAGACGGTTGTTGACATTAGTGGGTATGCTGAGCAAGATATTGTAAAGTTTGTTTCTCAATCTTTTAAAGGTGAAGCTTTAGTTTGGTGGAAGGCACTGATACAAGCCTCAGGGAAAATTCCACTCTATAATCTGTCATGGGATAAATTTGTTGATCTGATGAGAGAAACTTTCTGTCCACAACACGAAATATAGAAAGTTGAAGCTGACTTTTTAACTCTAGTTATGAAGAATTTAGATTGTCCAACTTATGTTACTAGCTTCAACTCCATGTCTAGAATGGTACCTTATTTGGTTACACTAGTGCCAAAGCGTATTGCACGCTTTATTGGGGGATTGGCTCCCGAGGTAAAGGGTCATGTGATGGCCTCAAGGCCTGCAACATACAGGTCAATAGTAGATCTGTCTTGGTCTTTAACCTTGGATATTATCAGAAATAAGTCTACAAGGACTAAAGATGATGGGAAGAGAAAAGGAGAAGATGATAAGTCACGACGTTTCGATAAGAAAAATAAAGGTAATTCTGAGTTTAAGAAAAGTTTTGAGTTTAACAAAAAATCCAATCAGTCGGGTGAGAATCCCTTGTGCAAGACTTGCAAGAAACACCACTTCGGGAAATGCAGATTTGATTCAGAAGCTAGACCTTGTGGAATCTGCAAATCAAAGAATCATAAAACTTTGGAGTGCAAGGGCTTGAAGAATGCAACCTGTTATGGTTGCAACGAGAAGGGGCACATCAAGTCCAACTGCCCAAAATACGCAAAGAAGCCCGAAGAGGCTAAAAAGACAAATGCTCAAGTATTCCAAATGAATGCCAGAGAGGCAGTACAGGATGATAACGTTATAACAGGTACTTTCCTCATAAATGATATTTATGCTAGAGTTTTATTTGATTCTGGCGCAGATAACTCCTTTGTAGACAATAAATTTTGTAAACTGTTAAATCTGCCTATTAAAACTCTAGACATAAAATATGAGATAGAATTGGCCAATGGTACCTTAGAAACTGCCTCAACAATTCTAGATGGATGTTTCATATCCATTAGGAACCACTCTTTTTCGTTGTCCTTATTACCAATGAAATTGACGGGTTTTGATGTAGTTATAGGCATGGATTGGTTATCATTTAACCAATCCCAAATTGCCTGTGCCAAGAAGCAGGTTATCATTAAAACCCCTTCTGGTGAATCAATTACTGTTCAAGGAGATACGCACCATGGATTGCCCGATCAAGTAATTATGCTTAAGGCCTCCAAATGTTTGAAGAAGGGTTGTGTCATTTACATTGCTCAAGTGACTGTAGACGTGTCAAAGCCCAAAATAGAAGATATCCCTGTTATTTCATAATATCCAGACGTTTTCCCTGAAGAACTACCTGGTCTACCTCCTGAGACATAAGTAGAGTTCAGAATTTATATTATACCTAGAGCAGCACCAATCGCATGAGCTCCTTATCATTTGGCACCGACCGAAATGAAGGAATTAAGAACCCAGTTGGATGATCTATTGGAGAAAGGTTTTATTCAACCACGCTCATCCTCTTGGGGAGCACCCATTTTATTTGTAAAGAAGAAGGATGGTTCATTGCGTCTATGCATTGATTATCGTGAGCTAAACAAGGTAACAATCAAGAACGGCTATCCATTGCCCAGGATCGACGATCTGTTCGATCAGCTACAAGCGGCAAGTTTCTGCTCAAAGATTGATCTAAGGTCAGGGTATCATCAATTAAAGGTCAGTATGGAAGATGTATACAAGACTGCATTTAGAACAAGATATGGCCACTACGAGTTCTTAGTGATGCCTTTCGGGCTCACTAACGCACCTGTAGCATTCATGGATCTCATGAATCAAGTCTGCAAGCCATATCTGGACAAGTTTGTCATTGTCTTCATTGATGACATACTTATTATTCAAAAAGTCAAGCTGATCACAAGAAACATCTCTGATGCATCCTCAAACTTTTACAACAGGAGAAGCTTTACACAAAATTCTCCAAATGTGAATTCTTGCTTTGAGAAGTTCAATTCCTTGGACATGTGGTAAGTGAGCGTGGCATCCAGGTGGATCCCGCTAAAATAGAAGAAATCACGAACTGGCAAGCGCCTAAGACTCCTACTGAAATTCGTAGCTTCTTAGGGTTGGCAGGATATTACAGGCGATTCATCGAAAACTTTTCAAGGATAGTTGCACCTTTAACTTCCTTAACACGCAAAAATGTGAAATTCGATTGGGGTCCCAAACAACAAGAATCTTTTGAGATTCTCAAGCAGAAATTAAGCAATGCTCCTGTGTTAACATTGCCTGAGGGAATAGAAGAGTTCGTTGTGTATTGTGATGCATCGCACACTGGTATGGGTATGTGCTTATGCAAAGAGGCAAGGTGATTGCCTATGCATCGCGACAACTAAAGGTGCACGAAAAGAATTACACCACCCATGACTTGGAATTGGGTGCCGTTGTATTTGCACTCAAGCTTTGGAGGCATTACTTGTATGGAACCAAGTGTGTGATATACTCAGACCACAAAAGCCTCCAACACTTATTTAACCAGAAAGATCTCAACATGAGGCAACGTCGTTGGATGGAAACATTGATCGATTATGATTGTGAAATTCGCTACCATCCTGGTAAAGCGAATGTAGTCGTTGATACTCTAAGCCAAAAGGAAAGAGTTAAACCCATAAGGATCAATGCTAAAAGTGTCAAGCTGAAGAATAGTTTAAATGAAAGGTTATTAGCTGCTCAGAAAGAAGCTGTATTGGAAATTAACTTTCCAAATGAGAAACTAGGTGCAACTTTTGATCAGTTGACATCTGGCAAAGATGGAATCCTTAGATTGAATGGTCGAATCTGGGTTACAATTCATGGGGGACTTAGAGATATAATCCTCTAAGAAGCTCATAATTCCAAATATTCGGTTCACCCAGGTAGTGATAAAATGTACCAAGATCTGAAGGCAAACTATTGGTGGATGGGTTTGAAGAAATCCATAGCCACACATGTAGCTAAATGTTTGACGTGCTCACAGTTTAAAGCAGAACATCAAAGGCCGTCAGGATTACTACAACAACCAGAACTTCCCACTTGGAAGTGGGAAATGGTAACTATGGATTTCATTACCAAGTTACCAAAGACAAGGCAAGGAAATGATACAATATGGGTTATAGTTGACAGACTGACAAAGTCAGCTCATTTCATACCCATCAAGGAGACGCATAGCTCCGATAAGCTAGCCCAGCTGTATGTGGACGAGATTGTATCTCTCCACGGAGTGCCAGTATCTATTATATCTGATAGGGATACTAGATACACTTCTCATTTTTGGAAAAGTTTCCAACAATCCTTAGGCACTCGTTTGAATTTTAGTACTGCTTATCATCCTCATATGGATGGGCAAAGTGAGCATACAATTCAAACACTGGAAGACATGCTCCGGGCTTGTATTATTGACTTAGGTGGAAGTTGGGATGATCATCTCACCTTGATTGAATTTTCATACAACAACAGTTATCATTCGAGCATCCAAGCCGCGCCTTTTGAGGCCTTATATGGAAGGAAATGCAGAACGCCGGTTTGTTGGGTGGAAGTTGGAGAAACCTAACTATCAGGACCTGAGATAGTCCTTGAGATGACGGACAAGATTGTTCAGATCCGTGATCGTCTGAAAGCTACCAGAGACAGGTAGAAAAGCTACGCAGATAAGAGGCGCAAACCTCTAAAATTTGAGATAGGAGATAAAGTATTACTTAAAGTGTCACCCTGGAAAGGAGTGATGCGATTAAGTAAAAAGGGCAAGCTGAGCCCAAGATATATCGTACAATTCAAGATCATCGAATGTGTCGGGAGTGTGGCCTATAAGCTGAATTTACCTGAAGAACTTAGCGGAATTCACAATGTGTTCCACATCTGTAATTTAAAGAAATGTCTAGCTGATGAGTCGCTAGCAATGTCTCAGAAAGAAGTGCAGAATGACGAAAGTTTGAAGTTTGTTAAAAAACCTTTATCAATCGAAGATTGACAGGTTAAAAAGCTTCGAAGGAAACATGTGCCAATTGTAAAGGTGTAATGGGATGCCCGTAGAGGCCCAGAATATATGTGGGAAGTTGAATCCAAGATGCGACAGAAGTACCCTCATTTGTTTCAGTAAATCTCGAGGTCGAGATTTCTTTTAAGGGGGTGAGGATGTAACACCTTGCAAAATCATGTCCAATAAAGTAAAGATATGTGTCATAATCCCTAATCATGTGGTAAGTTGATTTTGAGGGACTAAAGTTGACAAACAGTGAAAAGATGAATACAGAGGGACTTAAAGTGTCAACATGTGAAAACTATGCCTTTAAATAACCGTACACGATGTTCGTATTCTTAAATGATTGAATTATTGGGCGTGAGAAGCCATTTGTGAAAAACACGTGAAACTTATAAGACGAAAAGGGTTAAATGTGTCAACATGTTAATTCTTACCTCTGGGTGACCTTTTAACGATCCCAGAGCTTCGTAATGTCCAGTTATATTTCCAAGAATGCTAAATGATAATTATATATGGTTTTGACTTCATTATTCATAAAGTTGTACAAGATTTCAAGAAAAATGGTTAAAAGCGTCAACGAGAGAAAATAGTACCTTTCGGGTGATCTCGTAACTGAACGGAAGCCTAACGGTGTTTGTTATATGTCCCAAGATACTTAAAAATTAACTTTGGGGTCAAAAGTGTAATAAATGACAGTTATTTGAAGTAATATAGGACCGGGGACTGAAACTGTCAATCTGGAAACTTGTTTAACCGGAATAGGGGAGTGTCGCAGGGCGCGTAAGCACCCCCTTATCGTCTTCGTGGGCCGCGAGAAACATGCTAGCATCCAAAAATCTGGACACCTGCATGTTGCAGCTTTCAAACCGCCATTGCATGCTATTTTCACAAAACCAAGGCCTTGTTGATGGTTTTTACTGACACATTAACACCTGTGATCATCTGGTAACACTCCATAACAGTTGGATTGATCTCAAGAACCCTCATTTCACTATAAATAGGTGCCTTTGTTGCACCTTTGAACTTGCTCACTTCAAAAATTCACTTCTTTCCTCTCTTGCTTGCATTCTCTGGGATTCCTGGTCAAGAAGGAAGCCCTCCTCAGTTCAAACTTCATGCTAGGACCTTGTGTAAGTGTTCTTAGCCTCTGTAGTTCAGTTTTTATATGTTTAAAGACCTAAAGTCAAAGTTGTCGTAATAATGCTTTGACTTTTAGTTTAAGCTTTATCGGTCCAGCCATTGTTCAAATCAAAAGTGGCTACGTGATCGTAATTAGGTAGGTGTTAATCCCTCAAAAGTGCACCTCCTAATTACCACATTTACTTAGTTAATTGTCAGGTCAACATAATTAACATAAAAAGTCAAACGGGTCAGTTTTTAAATAAAATCAAATCTGCTAATGTAGAGGTTAAAAAATATGTTTTATCACTTTAATAACTTGGTAAATATTATTAGAACATGTTTAGGCATGTTCAACCCGACAATTCTGAGTTTAGGCTCGGTTCGCAACCGAAAGTCGCAAAAGTTGACTTTTGCTTTGACTTTCAGTTCTGACCCGAATTAGCTTAGTTTCTTTGTGCATTAAGGTTCCTTTGTGACCATATTATATAGTAGTATAACCCTCTGAGGTTATATTACATGGTTCCTTAGTAATCTAAGTTTAATTGCTTGTTTCCGTTATTATGCTTAATTTTGACCATTATGCCCTTATAGTTTAAAAATGAGACTTTTGAATATATGGTCATACAAATAACTTAGTTACTGATATATAAACAAGTCTAAATTATTTTTTGACATTATTTTATGGTCTCAAATTGATGTTATGCAAGATATCGTAAATTTAACTTTTATAAAATTTAAATTACGCTTTTATGCATAAATCATGTTTAAACATAAATTTTGACACAAAATTTATTACCTACTGTTATGATATCATTTTTAGGGATTTTTGGAATGTTGGGTCAGATTATATACTGACCATAACTTAGAGTTCTTGTATAAATTCTATAATTAACGATTATGCCCTTTTTGTTAATAAAATGTGATTTACATATAATTAACATGCCAAACCTTTTCATACTGATTTAATATGTAAAGTAAAATATTTTAACCATCCAAGGTTGTTCAAAATCTCAGAATCACATAAACATCGCAAATATCGTCAATTATCGACTTTTACGCTAGTTCTGTGCATAGTATGGTTTAAAACCATATTTAGCACCGAAGACTTATTACCTACTGAAATTATAAATAATTTTTAATATTTTTACAGTAAGTATAAGTCATGAACTCAGACTTCCAATTATGTCCTTAAAAGCATATGTGAAATGACCAAAATACCTTTTCGGGGCATAGTTTGGCCATAAATGGTAAACCACACATATGTATGATATCCTACTGTTATAACATCATAAACGAAATATTTTTACAGAATGTTTTAGAACAGAACATCAGTTTACCTATAAACCTCTTTTATAAATCATAAAATGACCAAAATGCCCTTATGAGGCTTAACTTGGTTTTAAAAATATTTTTGGGCATAATTGCTGATATCCTACTGATATCATAACATATTTTAAGCATAATAACTTATGGAACTTGAATATGACTCATCCGGTCACTCGTTTATGCTTATACGCGTTCGGTGCGGTTTATGTGAATAGTTAGCATAAATTAGCGAAAACAGGTCAAACCTTATCATTTTATACTTCAAATTCCAAAATGTATTTAGTTTACCCATATAATACAAATCTCCACACTTTTCGGGTCTAAACTACATTCTACTCCGGTCATCTCTTAATCTAGCGTTTCGTACCGTAGACCCTTCTTTAAACTAACCGGTCTAAGTTTACAACTTAAATAAGACCCGTTAGTAATCTAATAGGTTAATAAAACTTTCATTCCAGATTAGGAGCCCCGGTAAAAGCTACTTGCACTAGTTTGAATAGATTTTACGGCTGAGTTAACAAACCTCGTATTTTAAGCTCAGGTAAATACTTTTAACTTATTTTCCCTCATACGGGGCATGGGATATGGTAAAATATATTACCACTTGGTCGGGTATGGAATCATTAATCGAATAGTGGTTAATTCATTGACATAACCCGTTTTAATCTGTTTTGTTTGATATATAAACTTTTGGTGGTTAATACGACCGTGTCCTGGATATCCTCGGCTCATTTGTAAATGGCCACGACTTAAGCACGGGGTGTAGGCATACATCTGACAATTGCGTATGTAAAATGATATACCCACATGTGGGGATAACTCCTTGTGGGTTTATATTAGTGGTGTGTCTATTAATCATGTCTCGGCTTCTGTCCCGGGCCATGAACGTACGACATACATGTAAATCTGTATAGGGTCAAGATCATTTCAGAACTAAATTTTTTTTCATAACTTGCAGAACTCATTATTCAATGAAATAATCAATGGTTCATAACTATAACGTCAATTTAGTAATTAAATCTAAAAAAACGGAGATCAAACAAAATTAATAAGGGTAGTGTAGGGATTTTAATCGAAATTCCTATAACTTCTCCTATAATCACTCTATCTCTCTCTTAAATCACGAACTTTTCTCTTTTCTCTAGCAATAATGTTGTATCCTCTAATCTCTGCATATTATTTCTTGAAGAAATAGATTATTGGTTTGAATATTTACGTACATGGATAGATTATTTTTTATATGTATGTAGAACATTTTACATATATGTAAATAGACATTCAATTTGAAGAAACTGATAAATGGGAATTTTACATATACTTTAATATTATACTTGCAAGTGTATTGAACACTTACGTATATGTAAATGGATGTTTGTTTTGAAGAAATGGTGATCAGTGCGATTTACATATAGTCATATATGTAAATAGATTATCTACACATATACGTTATGGTTCTTATGTAAATATATAACAATTTAAAACAAAAAAACTATTAGACATGTTACTAATACAAAGGTAGGTAAAAAATGCTAAAAACACTATTGATGAGTAACGTACATATTCATAAATATTGAGAAATTTGATGATGGAATAAATTATTTACATATTTGTAAATATTAGAATATAATTACATTACATATATGTTAAAATACCTGACTAAATCAGTTTGATATATTTTAATATACGATAATAAATCAGTTTGATATTGAATCCATTAAAAGAAAAAAAAATGAATCTTAAAAGTAGGTAAAATTAGATAGAGGAGAGATAAAATACGAGAAGAATTAATTAGTTATATATAATATATTAACAAAAGAGAGAGAAAATTATTTAAGAGATTACCATTTTACCTTTTTTATTTATTTAAAATTGTGAAATTAAAATAGAAATGAGTGATCCATATTAGTTCTGTAAGTTCTGAACAAAAATAAGTTCTGAAAAGAACCCAACCCAATCTGTATACAAGATTATTTTTATATAATTGTCCCAAGTTATAAAAGAATATTTGTGCCTTGTGCATTTAAATCAGTTTTCATAAACATTTTCAAAAGAGTCGGTTAATTGAATTTACCAGTGTAAACTGACGTATTTTCACAAATGCTAAGTGGCAGGTACTACTCGTAATTGGCTGGGAGCTTCTGGGCGTTAATTATAGAATCTTGCAAGTTCATAATGCCTTATGTCTGTTGAACAATGTTTTGTATTATATTTTAGATCCGCCTGTGGATCCTATCTTACAACCGTTTGTATGTTATTATATTCGTACTTTACACTTTCGGTTTGTAATAGTAATTTCTACCAAGAGTTCTGTTGTGCTATAAACTGTGTATATTTGACTATGATGATATCAACTACGTCACGATACTCCCCGCTGGGCCCACCGGTAATATGTGGAAATAACGGGGTGTGACATATACGTACTCATTTTTTTTATTTTCAAATTATGTATACCTGATTCACACACAACTAGTACAAGCTATGCGGATCATGCGACGGTCAATATAATCACGGGTGCACACGGGATTATAGTGATAGGCGTATGAGGACCATAGAGTGTACTACTGTGTATGGTAAGACATAGAACGTAACATGACGCGAATAACGAAACGGACATAACGTGGTCAAAACATGGTGGATACACCGCTGGTACTTCCTATATATAAGTGTTTTCACCATGTTACCAAACTTTTGTAAAACGT
This sequence comes from Helianthus tuberosus, assembly GCA_030545235.1. Taxonomy (NCBI): domain Eukaryota; kingdom Viridiplantae; phylum Streptophyta; class Magnoliopsida; order Asterales; family Asteraceae; genus Helianthus; species Helianthus tuberosus. Next base: position 36,769,329 of record CM060399.1, on the reverse strand, counting down.
CCCATGAGAAATTCGGTGTTTTGCAGACTGTAGGACCGGTTTTGACTCCGAAACGATTGCGAAACGAACGTGTGATGTGCGGAATCCGTACACGAACGCAACCTAACACACACGATGTAATATAAACGTGATTCTATTAGAAATCTGAAATTGTACAGCACCTTGAATCACTTTCTCTCTCTAGATTCTCTCTCTAGATCTAGAAAGCTCCAAATGACTAAATGGCAAAAGTCCCTAACCTAAACATAAAGCTCCTATTTATAGGCCTTGGATTTTAATGAGATTTCTCATTAATTACAATATTGCCACCTTGCCTTTTGTCTAGATATTACATCATAACGACTCGTTTTCTTCTGTTTCTCGCTACGGCTCGGATTGACGAAGGCTATAGACATAAATGCACTAACAGACTCCCCCTTGGATATTGCCGCAGTCAATCTCGATCATTGAGTCTAATTCGTAGCGTCTTCTTTTTCTCTCTTTCTTTGAATCTTCTCGAACAGAATCCCGGTGGATCTGTCTTCAGCTTCAGCTTCTCCTTTTTGTAGACTCTTTTCTTCATCAGGCTCCCCCTTTTGTCAAGCTTCCGTGCTATAGGGATCGACACCTTGCTTTTCGATTACAAGCTCCCCCTTGCTTTGAGCTCGTCTTCAGACTCCCCCTTAGACTCAGCTTCCGGGATCGTAGTCTGGAATCTCATCTGCAATCACTCAAACATTTATAAGTAATAGCATTTCAAATTTCAGCTATCCAGAAATTGTAACCTGGCTCACTCAAACATTTTAAACAAACAATTTACATGAATTTGGCAGTTTCATCGAATCGAATCAGAAACTAGCTCTATAACAGTATAAGCATCCAACTCCCCCACAGTTAATCATCCAAGTCCAACTTAATGACCTTGGAGATATCACAAACTGTTTTTGAATTTTTGTTTTTAATACAAGTTTCAAATTAATGAACTTGTTTTATTCTTAGAAACACAATCAACTTACTTAGATTTTGAAACTCAGCATCTCAGACATTGGTTGTCAAAAATAAAGCAGAAATCAAAATCTTTTTGTATTTTCTGAAAATATAAAGCAGTGAAGAAATATGTACAAACATATTTACAGACAATATTTTTGTTTGAGTATGCGTTAGAGGATCATATCAGTTTTTTACAAGTCACAAGTACCGTTGAGCTTAGTTACACATTAACAATTAAACAATTCACTTAGATTGTCGATATACTGATCCACTTAAATTTTCACACAAATTTCAATCTGTCCAGGATACAGATTTAGTATTTTATAGACTTAAACTCATACATGTGTCCCACCTCTTGAATATACTCCCGTATCCAGATCCCAATATTCAGTCTTACAGGTAATTATAACACAAATGATATCTATAGGGGTTAATAATTTATGAAGAATCATGAGAGCTCAGGTCAGAACTATCGTTCAGCAGAGAGATCGTGACTCAACTTGGGTGTGTCCCCTTTAGAGGATCTTTTTTTACAACAGCATTGCTAAGCAATTTTATTGTCTTATCATATATGCTGAGGGTGATGCTATGTTTCAAGCATTGCAGAAAGTATTATTCGAGGACTAGGTCAGAACTTCCATTCAGCAGAAGTCCCGAAATAATACCCCAGATATCACTGAGTATAAAGACATAGTATATCAGAAAAATGAACCTTTCAAACGAGATTTCAGGGGTTACCTATATATCCAAGTAGTGTTCCCCACGAAATAAGCAAGTGTTTGAATTTAGGTTTATATCCCGAACAAACCTACTAAATGTGCAAAAACCTATCGGCACATCATCAGTGAGACTGTTTAACACTATATAATCATTACATTTCTTTAGCATACTGTAATTGTCTACTGATGTACTATCATTTCCTCTTTTTACGCAAAAACTCAATTTTTGAATTTTATCATGTTTTTTACTTTTTCAAATTTTCAAATGTTTTTGTATTTTCTAACAACAATACTCCCCCTAAAATGCAAAACCATTTAAAGAAAATTTGACAACCAACACTGATAGCTTTGTCTCGCCATCCATTTTCTGCATCTTGTGAACTGAATTACACGAAAAGCAGTAAATACCCCCATGATTTACAACCCATTGATCTTAACAGCTTGAAAACCGTTTTTCAATCTGATGAAAGTAATCATGTTTGTTCAGCCGTGAGGGTTTCGGCGTATTCAATCAACATACATTCAAAACAATATTAAAGACAACATATTTTTGGTTTTTCAAATTATAACAAACTAAAAACATATTTTTGGTTTTAAATTTTTCAATTTTTAGGATTTTGAAAATATTGTTTATTTATGTACAGAAATTGATAAATTCCCTGTTTAACCAAACCAGGGTTCTGCAACCTCTTTCTGTGCCAGGCTGCTCCAACTTCTCTTTTCACAATCTTCAGCTTCGTTGAGCACCTGCACATTCAACAATTTGATCATTTGAACAACGCAACCCAAGCCTGTTTAGACTCAGGTAGTTGAACATGAATCTTTTCAGTTAAAACTAGATAGTTTCTTTCATTTTTCTCAAACACATTATCAATGTTAATCTCAACTTTTTCATCTTTTACCGAATTATCATTTTTATTAGCACTCCACATTTGACCTTTTGGAGTACCTCTTTTGTAAAAATGTGACTCCTTTTGAACATTTTGACTTTGAACAACTTTTGGTTTCCAAAACTCATTTGGTTTTGTCATATCAACTGTTGCTTTCCAACTTTGAGTTGTTCTCAATTTGGGTGTGTGAAAAATCTGTGTTTGTCTAGAATCAGACTTAGTCTGTTTTGGTTTCCAAATTTGATTTAAAGCAAACTTGTTTATGTTGTACCTCCAAGTTTGGTTTGAATCAAATCTGGCTAACCTTTGTTTCACACCCTCAGATTTTTGTTTTTCAACATCAACAGGCTTTGGATTTGGACACTTTCGTGCAACAAGTCCAATTTGATCACATTTAAAACACACTTTCTTTGAAACATCCTTGGCCTGTTGTTGTTTCTTTTTCATAGCATCAAACTCCTCATTAGACTGTTGTCCAATTTTGAGTTTTTCCTCTTCTTTCAAGCTTTTCCCTTGAACAAAACTCATCTTTTGTTGCAAATTTGGTTTTTTACTTTGATTCCAATTCCGTTTCTTTTTATAACCCAAACCAGCCTTCATGTTTTTCTTCTTAAAACCAGGTTTGTTATAAAAAGTTTTATGACCTTTACCAGCAAACTTTGGAATCTCAGACTTCTCAATCTCAACCATTTTGAAAACTTTATCAACCTTTTCTGAAATCACATTCTGAATCGGGAATACAACATCTAAGAATAATTTGTCCGATCCAATCATGGTATAAACCAATCCTTTTGAATCATCATTCAAATTTTTCTCGGATTTTGTGTTTTTCAGATAACCATCATGGAAATTTCCTTCATCTTCATCCTGTGATTCAGACTTACCTTTTGTAGACTCATCTTTCAAAACGCTTTCAACAACCTTACTTACCACCTCTGAATCATTAGCATCATCAGATTTGGAGTAAGTCACATCGATACTTTCAGGTAACTGGTCAGCTATGTTCAAACCCTTTGCCACCTTTTCCTCATCATAAAAAGTATAATTGTTTCTCAATGGTGGTGGTACCTGATGAAATTCTGAACCAATACCCTTTTTGCAATTTTCAGTATCTTTGTCATCTGGTGTGATGTTGAAAATGCGTTCGAGAATGTACGAAGAGTTATGATAACTTTGAAGTTTTGTAACAATCTTTTCTTTTTCAGCCAAGACTTGTTTAAGATTAGAAATTTCATCAACACATTTGTTTAATTCAATTTGCTTTTCTTTAAACTTTCTTTCATACATTTCTTTAGTAACTAAAGTTTCAGACAATCTTTGATCAAAACTTTTGACTTGGCTTTTCAAAGTATCATAAGCTTCTTGTACTCTCTGACTCGACCACTTTAAAGAATCATACTATTTTTGTAAATCTTGAAATTTAGATTCTTTTTCAACACAATCGACACATTTTGCTGAACACAGTTGTCTATAAACATCATTATCCTTTTCAAGACCTTGACATTTCTGTATCAATTTTTCAACTTTTAGTTTCAAAATTTCTTCTTTTTCAATCATTTCTTTACATTTTATTTTGAAAACATTTTCAAGTTTGCTTGTTTCAATATCTTTTGTTTTGATTGTTTCATCTTTTTCAATACAGGCTTTGCACATTTCTATGCAATTCCTGCATTTGTTTTCTTTTTCATCAACCAATTCAACATTCGATAGATCAGAAGATTTTCTAACCTCAGTCTCATTTAGCACCGGTTCTTCTGACTTAACTTTCTGATCTTCCTTCTTTTCTTCTTTCTGAGCTTCTTCATTCTTCTGCGTTTCTTCAGCTCTCTGTTCCTCTCCAGCAAGCTTTGCAACAGTCTTCACTTCTTCAATCATCTTCTTCAATTCTTCTTCTTTTCTTTTCTTCAGTTCTACCACCTTCGGTAAACTTGCTTCAAAAACTTCTTTTAACTTGTTCATCAAATTTGGCAAATAGCTTTTATCAGAAAGCCTTCTTGTGTTGAAAGTGCCCTCACTTGGAAACACATTGGTTACAGCATCAAAATCCACTTTTGATGGATCAACTACTGGATTACCCTGTGGATCCATGTAACACTCTAGTTCTTCATTCCATCTCTTGGCTCTTTGTGCTTCCTTAAATGGTTCATACAATTTGCCAATCTCCCATCTCGCACTGTCTCTTCTCCACCAAGTATCATGATCATCATTTGCAACAAATGCATATCCAGCTGCATCTTCTTCAGGGCAAACTTGACTCCAGTCGTAACCTTCATCATCATATATAACTGCAAGAGCCCTTGATCTTTCTTCTGGTTGCTTTAATCTTGGTGGTTCAGACTTATTCTGATGATAAATTGCTTTCTTGTAATAATCTTCGTTGAACGGGTTTGCAGAATCATCATCAGCATATGTATTTCTGCACTCGCGCTTAAAGTGACCTCTTTGTTTGCATTTGAAACATGTCACCTTAGATTTATCAAATCCCAGTTTGGTAGATGGTCCACCAATTGACTTTCTCCCCGTGATCTCCATGAACCGCTGTGCCCGACGAACCGCACTGGCCATGCACCATCTTATATCCATTAGTTCCATCTCCTCGGGGTCTAACTGATCATAATATTCTTTCGTCAAGTTGGTATTGCCAATCTTCCCTGCAACGAGGCTTTCATATGATTCAAGTACAGATGCCAAGAAAACCATCTGTTGTTTTGCCGATTCTTCGCTGAAATTCTGCCCATTCTTCAAATCTACTGCGATATTACACTGGAATAAATTCTTTGAAGCAGATTGATCAGAAGTTGTTGAAGAAGATCCACTGTGAAAACCACTGTGAAGACTTTCATTGTTCACTGAACTTGAACTTTCTGCAGAAAACGCTGTTCTTGGAGACCCAGCCTGCGGTACATTTCCTCTGTAGTAAAGTTCTACATTCTGCTGATAAGCCGGATTGTTGACTTTAGATCTCTTTATCTCCAGCTCATGGCTTTCAAGCCTTTCAATCAGCAAATCCACAGTTGAATAAATCAAACTCTTTACGCAACAATTTCTTTTTGTTTTTAACACTTTCATTACTTCCTACACATTTTCTTTCTAACGCTTCCCACAAACTCTTTGAAGTCTTTTCTTGTTCGAGCAATGAAATAATATCCTCTCTTACTGACTGTTTGATCAATGTTATCATTCTATATTCAGCCACAACATTTTTTATATCTTTTTCTGTAAAATCTTTTGCATCTATTAACTCTCCTCCCTCTTTTACTGGTTCAACGTATTCATGTGTCAGTTTTAACCAGCTTTCAGGAGTGAAAGCTTTTACCCAACCCTCAAATCTGTTTTTCCACCAGTTATAATCTTCAACTTTCATTAGCCTCGGTGGTTTTTGTTGACTTCCATACATGTTCTCGAATTTCAAATTCTCCGAAATCTCCTTCGAATATTCTCTCATCTCGGATCTTCTATCTGACGATTCGGAAGTGAACGCGTTGTAGAATGTGTTGTAGAATTCTTCACCGTTGTTTGACATCTTCAAACACCTGAGAGCAAACAAACAAACTCAATCAGTTTAAACGAACTGTATACGTAAAAGTGTGAGAGCGAAATTGGTCTAGGACTCGTGTCGAAGAAAACTTGATCGAATGAAAACTGATTGTGTGGGCCACGTAATATGGGCTTGAAGATGGACTAATGAACCTTCCAAACAAATTGAATTACTTGGGCCGCAACTATTAGAACAAATGCTGATTGGGCCGATCACTTTTGACACAAATAACACTATTCTTTTGACCCTTGAATATAACAAGCCGACAACACACTCTACTAAGCCGACAACAAAATTTGACCAAATTCTTTGTATCTTGGTCTGATAAATCCACTAAACCAACAACATAGTTTGATTGGACCTCAAAGTTTACTTAGTCGACAACAGCAATTTTTCAAATCAATCTGATTGGACCTTTCAATTATTGGGCAGACAACACCTTTTGACTTTGATTGGGCCAAAGACATCTAATGTCACTTGGGCTGTTATTCTATTAAACAAATCACATGTATCTACTCAATGTAAATGGCAGACAATATCAATCTCTCAATTTCCATTGTATCGATAAAATCAAAGTCACATGTGCAACCATTTATGTGCTGACAATTTCAATTATTGTTGAATAAAGATTGGACCGCAACAATGAGTATGGCAGACTCTATATCTCGAGATTCTGCAAAAACAATTCACGTGAACAACTGAACTACTTTCAAACGGACACACTCTCAAACGGTCACACCCTCAAACTGTCACACCTTCAAACGGTCACACCCACAAACTGTCACACCTTCAAACGGTCACACCCTCAAACTGTCACACCTTCAAACGGTCAGGTGCTTGTTCAAACGGTCAGGTGCTTGTTCAAATGGTTAGGTGCTTGTTCAAACGGTCAGGTGCTTGTTCAAACGGTCAGGTAAGTTTTTCAAACGGTCAGGACTGCTTCAAACGGTCAGTCGCTGATTCAAACGGACACGGACCTAAAAACTCAGATTTCTCCTAAACGGCAATGAATTAGGATCTGAAACTTGGTAGGATTGTAAATCAAATGTTTTCGCACAACATATCAAAAACTCAGACGATTTGAGCCGTAAAAACCAGTTCAATTTGACGAAAATCAGTGTAAAACGTGAAAATATGAAAAAGATGAAGAAGTAGATGAAATTCGGATCTGAATCTTATAATATTCTGCGCGAAAATGTGTGATAGATCAGTGCAATCGAGCTCCTGCTCTGATACCACTTGTAGGACCGGTTTTGACTCCGAAACGATTGCGGAACGAACGTGTGACGTGCGGAATCCGTACACGAACGCAACCTAACACACACGATGTAATATAAATGTGATTCTATTAGAAATCTGAAATTGTACAGCACCTTGAATCACTTTCTCTCTCTAGATTCTCTCTCTAGATCTAGAAAGCTCCAAATGACTAAATGGAAAAAGTCCCTAATCTAAACATAAAGCTCCTATTTATAGGCCTTGGCTTTTAATGAGATTTCTCATTAATTACAATATTGCCACCTTGCCTTTTGTCTAGATATTACATCATAACGACTCGTTTTCTTCTGTTTCTCGCTACGGCTCGGATTGACGAAGGCTATAGACATAAATGCACTAACACAGACCTTTTAGACCTAATACAAACTTTAACAACTCACAAACCCATTATATCCAATTATCCATGACAAGACCTTATTCTCAACACTCATAATCGCATTGTATCCAACCTTCAAACCATTCTTGTACTCGCATTCACCTACTAGATTGTTCGTTGACTCTCATACCTCCGTTGTTCCTAGTTATTCTTTGGTTTTTATACAAACCACGTTTACAAGAAATTGGTTTAAACGCTCGAAACCTAAAATACTTTTGCTTTTAAAGCTTTTTTACAACCTGCGAAGCGACCACACTTTTCATCAAAGTGCATACCATTTTATATAAAAGTTTTCTTTCTTAGATAGCATATTTTAAAATACCTCTCCATTTGGATTATTTAAACTTGTTTAAGTCTACTTTACCTATACACACATACACGTTTTACTTATGATTAATATCTCAAAACTTTTTTGAACAAACTCTTTTCACAACCCTATACCTTCGTTCCTCAACAATTTTATACATCCTTCCCAACACGTCTATCAATCTTTTTAACCAAAATGCCTTTTTCAAAGTCTTCCTCTTGAATAAATTTCGGGACAAAATTTCCTAAAGGAGGGGAGACTATAACGCCCTGCTTTTCCGCACTTTCCCTAATTAGAAAACTTGTCGTATATTTCTACTTTCGGAAATCCGTCTCCTTTGTAATAATAATTCATTTCAAGCCATTGTAAATCCGAGACTTTGGTTGTGGTAAAAAAAATTGATCTTTATATGAAATTCATGTTGTTTATACTTAATGCATACTTACGAAGATTAACTCGCAAACAACTACCATGTGTTCATGATTCTGAAACAAACATTTGGTCACATTTTGCAAGACGCAAATTCATGTTCTTTATGCTTATTTGATACCTCAAGTCAAATGTCGTACATACTTGTAACAATATGCATAACATATTTTTTTTACTCTTACCTTAATTCATGTTTAATATATATTTAGGCCTTGATACATGTTCAATACACACTAGACATTGTAGGACATGTTAACCATATATAAAATACATCTTATTTATACATTTTATATCATTTAAACAACAAAGAAAAAATATAAAAGCTACTAAACAGCCCTTGCAATTAAGCCATATATTGCTGAATTATTTCTCTTTATTATTGCTTAAACTCTCACCTACTTGTATTAAATGCCAACCCAACTTAACCCTAATCCTTCCCACTATAAATACCACTTATAACCAGCCTCCCTACCACTTTTGCAACGCTAAAACACTCTCAAACTCTCTCCAAATCGCAGCTGATTCCATAAGTTCGAGCAGATTGATACCTTCACACAAAAATGAGCATAACTCACTCAATTCTTATCTGATTCACTCGATTCTTTTTCCTACTTCTTTGTATTGGCCTTAGCTACGTTTCCATGGGTTTTCCATGGAAAATCAGAGCCTGGAACATCGCCAAACGGGCTCCAAAGTTGACTGAGTTTTTATGTTCTTGATTCAAACATTGATAAACTTGATTAAACTTGAGGAAACTCATCTCAAACATATGTCCTTATGCTTATAACCACATATATGGTTAGTTAGGCTTAGAAACAAGGTTGAGACATGTAAAATCAGAGGTGTAAACCTCACAAACTTTCTGTTTTGTTCAAGGGTTTAACCCACAAGTGATGTTCAAGCTCAAAGCTTGATGGTTGTGTGATTTAGGATTAACTTAGGTTATCCTACTTGAAAATCCACACATTGCTTGATGATTTCTCATAGATTAGTTGTTCATATTCTATTGTTACTTATAAGTTCATGACTCTCCTTGAATGTTCTTAACATCAAGTGTAGTGGTGAACATCTAGAGGTACCTAAATGGAAGACTTGTTCTTCCTACCTCCTACATGACTTCCATGATACAAAGAGGTTCCTAAATGGTGGATTTATCCTCCTACCTCCTACTTGACCTATATGATATAATATACACTACATACTACTTATATGTATATTCCAAATAAATTGAACCTTTGATGACGAATTTGTGTTCATTTGTCAAGGTGTTTGATTACATCATCTAAAACATTATGTGTTAAAGATGATTACTTTTGCATATGTACTTTCCATATTCCTTTTAAATTCTGAATCTCGACTCTAAACTTACCTTGAACTTTAACCCTTATACATTCGTCCTCCCAATCTCATACACTCGTCAACACTTGGATTATCGGAAGACTTAGCAATTTTGTGAGTATACTTGACCCATTTTACTGTTTTCACACTTTTGGGTGTAACATGTTTTTATATACAAACACACTTAACATACATATTCTTATGCAAATACTTAAACAACAATCCAATACATGCTTACTATTTGTTATGCTTGATTCATGTTTTCTGGGTGATTCTTATGTGATGAACTTGTCATTAGCTTCGTACAAGCCTCCACTTAAAATGTATAGCGTAATAGGAGTAACGCACCGCCCGTGAACGAGAGGTCATGTTAGTTTTATTCATTCATACTTGCGTAAACAGAGGGTTGACTTGTTAATAGCATGCCAGTTTATATGTTAATCTTGATAACTAGGTTTGCCATGTAGATTGTTCCTTATTATTTTTATACTTATATACTACGCACCAAACTTGTATGCTCGCCAATACTTTTTGTATTGAACTACGCTTTTAAAACATGTTGCAGGTTTTGAGATGATGTTGATGATGCATGGAACATAGTAGGATGCTTAGATACACACTTTAAAGTTGTATTCTTAATGTATTGTATTTCATCATTTATATTGTAATTGTTTCAAATCTTTGTAATTGACTCTTAGAAATGAAATGGAAATTTATTATTTAAATACTTGTCACAAATAGTGTTATGAAGTCTCTTGCAATCTAGTTTTCTTCTCACTCCGATATTTCCGCCATCGGTTGGGGTGTGACAGATTGGTATCAGAGCCATAACTATAGGGAATTAGGAAAATTGCATGCTTTTGACCTAGTCTATAGTTAAGCACCAAATTCGACTATACTTGCTTCACATGCTACTTTTATGAAACATCTTTACGTTTAGGAACCATCCAAGTTTACCCAAACCTATATTTTTCTATTATCAATGTGAACACAACCAAAAATGCCTAAAAATAGCTAAAAAACACACAAATTTTTTTTTTATTTTTTTTAATATTTTTTATAAAAAAATCGCTACTTTTAGTAGCAAAAAAAAATTTGCTACTAAAAGTAGCGATTTTAACATGAAAAATATTAAAAAAAAATTATATATTTTTTTTTATTTTTTAAGATTTTTTGGGGGTTTAGTTTTTAGCATTTTAGCTTGGGGGGGGGGGGGGGTAGGTTTTTGGGGGGTGGGGGAGTTAGGTTTTTTTTTTGGGGGGGTGGGGGGGGGGAGGGGTTAGGGTTTTTTAAGGTTTTTTGGGGGTTTTAGTTTTTAGCATTTAGCTTGGGGGGGGTTAGGTTTTTTTTTGGGGGGGGGGGGGTTGGGGGGTTTAGGTTTTTTTTTGGTGGGGGGAGGGGTGGGGGATAGGTTTTTTTAGGTTTTTTTTACGTTTTTTTTAGCTATTTTAGGTTGTGTTCACATTGGTTCTCGCGGTTCTCGCAATAAAGGTGGTTCTGGCATGAACCTTACCCTATATATATATATGGTGGATTCTAGAGTGAACACTAGTGTATAAACGAACTGAGTGAACAAATCCTAGCCATTGATTTACACACGTGTATGGCTAGGATTAGTTCGCTCAGTTCGCAAATACACTAGTGTTAAGTTCAAGAGTGAACAATAGTGTAGCTTGTGAACTGAGTGAACTAATCCTGGCCATACACGTGTGTAGATCAATGGCTATGATTTGATGTTAAAATACACTAGTGTATTTTACGATTTGATGATGAGATCCTGGCCATACACGTGTGTAGATCAATGGCCAGGATTTGTTCACTCAGTTCGCAAATACACTAGTGTTCACTCTAGAACGTCACCCTCTATATATATATATATAGGAAAAGTGTAAAATATAATACGGCTTAACGTTGTGCGTGATTATGTGTATAACGTGCGTGATTAATGTTTCCATCATGCGTGATTAATGTTTTCCAACATGCGTGATTTGGGTTTTTTAGTTTATAACGTGCGTGATTTTCAAATGAACGTGCGTAATTATCTGTCGTACGTGATCTGTGTTAAGCCGTATTGTACGTTAATTGGCCTCTATATATATATAGGAGAAGGATCCGTTAGGAACCACCCTTTATTGCGAAAACCGCGAGAACCAATGTGAACACAACCAAAACTACCTAAAAATAGCTAAAAACACACACACAAAAATTTTTTTAATATTTTTTAGCTAAAAATCGCTAATTTTCGTTACCAAATTTTTTTTTTTTTTTTTTTTGCTACTAAAAGTAGCGATTTTGATGTAAAAAATATTTAGCTTGGGTGGGGTGGGGGGTTTAAGTTTTTTTTTTTTTTTTTTTGGGGGGGGGGTTAGGTTTTTTAAGATTTTTTTGATGTGTTCACATTGGTTCTCATGGTTCTCACAATAAAGGTGGTTCTCAAATGAACCTTACCCTATATATATATATATATATATATATATATATATATATATATATAGGGGAGGGTTATCTTGAGAACAAAGTTTTTTGTGAGAACACTAGGAACAATTTTAATCCATATATAATCCTAAATTAAGGGCTAAGATTAGAGGGGGTTTAAATGAGAAGGGGATATAAAAGAATAGACTAGAAGGGGCATTATTGTAAAAATACATTTCAAAAACACTTTCAATCTTCCATCTCCTGACCTGATAACCAAGTTCTTCCTCACGTAATCACAAATTCGACATCAGAGTCAAGGCCGGCACCGGAGACAAGGCTAGTGCTGGAGATAACTAAACCTAAAGATGACGCTGGAGATAACTAGGCCTAAAGTCCACGCTGGTACCATACAATTTTTTATTCTTTGATTGTTCTTCAACTTTGCATCCATCCCCACAACCATTGTCTACTAATGCTCTGATACCTACATCCACCATCGCTTATTTACTCTCTCATCTCTGTTTTTACTTTTGGTTTTCGTTTTTGTGTGATGTTATTAAGTTAGGAATCTGATGCATTTAATTAGGGCTTGTAATTAAGGATTGATTGTTGTGGTATAAGTAATCATTTGTTTGGTCTCTATGTGTGTATGGTTTTGACAACACTTGTTTGAGGAAATTATTAATGAATCAAAGTGATTGGATTTTATTAGACTTGTGTGTGCGTAAACTAGGTTAGGGTTTAAAAATTGAAAGCGATAATAATACATATTAAGTTTATGTGAATTTTTTGGTTGATCCTGATTTGCACGATTCTACGTGTTTAGTTAATTTAACGGGTTCCATATGCATATGTTGTTATACAGGTATACAACCTCATCATCTTATGGATATAGTTAGGTGGCGACAATGGAATAGATCTAACTAAATTACAAGTTCTTGATATGTTTGTGTTTAATTATTAGATTGTTTTAAAACTCGAGTATGTAAATTATGATTAGTGTATAATTTGTAGTCTTACCTATTTGGTCTAGTTTGCACATAGAAAAGGCCTCCTTGTAATCATATTATGGATGTTATTGTGTTGAGCTTATGTAATAGTTTTAATGGTAAAATTAGATGGTTGGGGGTTCATATCGCTTCTCACCCACAAAAAATGACATGGTGTAAAGTTTCTATGATACCACTAATATGTATGATTATGTGTAATCATAGTGTTCATGATGTTATTTTATCATTGTTTTTGTAAATGACTTGGAAATCTATTTGGTTAGTTACGAGTTATGTGGATGTTTACATTTGTGTTCATGCTACTTGAAGGTTCATCGATTGTTAGTGTCTTATTGGTTTCCTCTGTATATTCAATTGTGGTTTATAATTATATATATATGTAGGTTTACACATGTGTACATCGTCATGCTTTTGCTTAAAAAATCTTTACACATGTGTAAATCATCTTAGTTAATATTATATATATATGTAGGTTTACACATGTGTACATCATCATGCTTCTGCTTAGAAAATCTTTACACATGTGTAAATCATCTTAGTTAATATTATATTCACGTAATTAACCAATTTACACATGTGTAAGTAAGTTGTTTATACATGTTAAAGTTAGATGTCTACACATGCGTAAATCATCTTAGTTACTATTACATTTGTGTAATTAAGCAATTTACACATGTGTAAATAAGTTGTTCACACACGTGTAAATCATCTTAGTTACTATTACATTTGTGTAATTAAGTTGTTTATACATGTTGTTTAATTACATTCTGCTGTTTAACATAAACATCAAGGAGTGGTGAACAAAAAAGGAAAAAAACAGACGGTAAACATGGATATGGAAAAAAGTCAAAGAAACTCCAATTAGTTGCCACACGTGAAGGTATGTAATATACAAAATATATTAACTTAATAATTGTATATTTTACACATGTGTAAGTAATCTGTTTACACATGTGCAAATCAACTTAGTCAATATTGAATTTGAGCGATTAAGCAATTTACACATGTGTAAATAAGACATTTACACATGTGTAAGTAATCTGTTTATACATGTGTAAATCATCTTAGTCAATATTGAATTTGAGTGATTAAGCAATTTACACATGTGTAAATCATCTTAGTTAATATTGAATTCAATGATTAAGCACTTTACATAAGTGCTTTGGGGTTGGGCAATATCGGGCTGCTAGTTCTTGTTGTTAATAGGTGGGGTTGGATGTATGGCTGGTTTGGGAATGTGAAAATCATGTTGGATTTGGTGTTTGCTGGTGATATTTTTTGGTGTATAGATGTTTCGAGTTTGGATGGGCAGGTTGAGGAATGAGGATGTTGCTGCTGCTTGGTCGACTTCAAGGTTTTTGGGAAGCTCAAGATGAACTCTCGGATGTTATGCTTTAGATGTTGTTTTAATGTTTTAGTCGTGATTAATTGTTTTTGCTTTCTGGATGGTTTAGGTTGTTCAAAACTTGATTGTATAGATTTATTTATTATGTTGGACTTGGGTTGGGTGTGGCTTTAAGTCTAGAATGGGTTGTTTTTTGATTTCTTGTTTAGCACATGGTCGGATCCTTGTTAGGTTCCAATTGTTAAACCATATCTAATGGTTTGGGGTTAGTGTCTTCCTTAGGGTATATCCTAGGAAGCCCAATGCCCGTAGGCTGTAAACATTTTTTTTTTGTTATCAATAAAATTTACCAGGGTGTCATCCTTATTTACCAAAACAAAAGAATTATATGACTTGTTGGGAAATTTATTGGTCAATATAAAACTTTATAATTTTGCATAATATACTATCTTTCTTAATTCATAATTTAGACATGTGTAAATGAGCTGCAAGTGTAATGGAGCAGCATAAAAACATCATTGTGGCAGAGTGTGTGGGAATGGGAGTGGAAACGGTCGCCAATAACGGCTTCTGAGCAGGAACAACTAGGTCGGTTACAGGAGATTATCAATGATGCAGCGATTTCTCAAAATAATGACAGGTGGATATGGGAACTCGATAAGGAATGTGTGTTTTCTGTTAGTTCGTATAAGGAGATTTTATCCAGTTTTGCAGTATCGTTTTACCTGCTCAACAGGGTAAGATGGGTTCCAAAAAATAACCAATATTTTCGGGTGGCGAAAACAGGCTACCTACACTAAAGAATTTGCAGCAGCGTAACATCTATCACAGGTATGTTATATGCAGACTTTGCGAAGATTAAGAAGAAGATGCCCACCATCTTTTCGCGACATGCCTTGTGCCAACTATCGTTTGGAATAAGGTTAGTACCTCAGCTTATATAAAATGAAGGAGTTGCTCGAGTTACATAAGCATCTGATGGTTTCGAGGTACAAAAAAAGGTAATTCGAATGATTATTTTGACCTTACATTGAGAGACTTGGAAGGTGAGGAGCGAACTAATATTCTCTGGCAATCGAGTGGTCATTGAGAAGATTTTCGGTGAAATCCAAGTAATGACTTTTCTTTGGCTGAAGCATAGGGCGAAGTGAAACAATCTCGAGTGGCAAAGTTAGGTGTCTTTTGATTTAAGTGAGTAATTTTTTGTAATAAAATAAAAGTAGGGTGAGCTAAGTTGGGCGATGTGATCATATGTTTATGGTCTAAGCACCATGCTTGTCCCAAACATTATATATCTTTGGTGATGAATGAAATGTCGTTTGCCATTCAAGGAAAAAAAAGAAATAAAAGACAGTTAAACATGTGTAATTTACAAGGTCTACACATGTGGAAATTACAATAGTTAAACAAAATAAGCATATATATGAAGGTTTATACATGTGTAAATCATAATAATTAAAAAACAACCATAGATATGAATGTTTACACATGTGTAAATCATAATGGTTAAAAAAAATCAACCATGTATATGAAGTTTTACACATGTGTAAATCATAATATTTTAGAGAAACAAGCATACATATGAAGGTTTACACGTGTGTAAATCATAATACTAAATTAAATAAGCATATATGAAAAAGAAAACAAACCTGCACGTATAACATTATTGGAACAATGACATAATAATATATAGAAATAAATAATTTACCAACCGAATAAACATAAAGCACAAGTAGTAATTACACAGACTTAATAAAGCATACAAACAATCTTTGCTCTTGTTTTCAAAGGACCACCAAGAATCAAATTGACTTTTACATTGTTAAAAATCAGTTGTTTGATTGGTGATACTGCTAACTTTCATGTTGTTACTAGTGCTACTACTACAACCGCTAGTTTTTCTTATTTTTCTTCTATTGTTAGTGATGTATACAATGAAACACTGATGATATCTCAAACTTGCTGCTGGTTTTTTGAACCTCTTAGTCGCTTTGTTGCATCGTCGTACGCACCTATCGCATCCTTTGCGGCATCAAACATTCCTAGTAGGCCTGCACCACCCTACAATAAAATAAACTTTTTAACCGAGTGAGTCAGCTTATGGATGGTTAATATCAGATAATATGCTAATATGTTGAATGATAAGTAATTGATTTGGCTTGTGGGCATTAGCAGTTCACTAGAGCAAACAATATTTAAACTTTAACGTTGAATTGTTACTTAAACTTTTTTGTTGGACTAAGCATATAAAAAAAGATTAACTACCAAAAAACATGATCAAATCATCAAATGGTACAAAAAAAAAGAGAAATTAACTAGTAATTGAAGAAGTTGATTGATACCTAGAAATCATAGCACCCCAAACTCCTCTATCCTTAAATGGTGCTTCGTTAAAAACCAATCTTGCACCTCAACATCCCCCATTTTTTAGCATAGTTAGAAATCAAAACCGTCCACAACAGAACACAATATAATGTTTAGGCATTTCATCGAACACATAGCGTGCATCACCCATTTTACCAAATAAAGAATACATCATCAAACTGTTACCTACAAACCCATCAAACACAAAACCCAATTTCATAAATACATCATCATCAAACTTTTACCCACAAACCCATCAAACACAAAACCCAATTTCAGAAATACATCATCAATAATTTTAGGTTAATCCTTATCATATGTTTTAGGTTAAATAGTGGAATTATTGTATGAATCTCCATATGAACATATGATACATATCATATGTTCAGAACACACACACTACACCACCATAAGAAGAATCAACAAGCAGATCGAAGTATGAAAATTGATTGAAGAATTCAAACGTATGATAAATATTAAAGAAATGGCAAAATCAATTGAAGAAGATACCAGAATATAGAATGGACGAAGATCACAGAAGGAATCGATGAAGTTGATTTTGAAACAATTGTAGAATTCAAACCCTAAGAAGAAGGAATCGATGCGATTGCTTGATGATCAGATCATATTGTCAAAAGAAGATAGGAAATCCTAAATCAAATATTGATGTTTCTGGTTAGTATAAAAGGAGATTTGTAGAATTACCCATTTAACCTTATCACTAAAACATAAGGGAAGATAGATGAGTGGATGAGATTTGTTCTCATGGTTCTCACAAAAGATGGGTGTTCTCATTTAAACCCTCCCCTATATATATATATATATATATATATATATATATATATATATATATATATATATGGGAAGGTTTAAATGAGAACGTTAAATATTGTGAGAACCGTGAGAACAAATGAAAAAATCGTGAGAACTTGGTCAAAAACAATTCAAATTCAAAAAAAATTTCTACACTTATCATTATTAATCGAATACAATGTTAGAGATTTAATTTACACGCTTAAATTTACGTGAATTCATAAATAAAGAAAATTTACACATGTGTAAATCTGTTATATTTACACATGTGTAAAAAATCTAAAAAAATGACTTTGAAAGGAGAAATGAATTATTTGATTTTGTAAATTTTTTTTTTTTTTTTTTTTGATGTTTAATAAACCAACCTTTAACCAGTTGGTAAATAATAATCCAACCTATAAAATTGGTATATAATAATCCTACCTATCAATATGTTGGTACTCAATAAACTTCCGTTAAATTTTTTTTAACTGAAGTTAGTTTTTAAGTTGTATTTATTACAAAAACTGTCTCTGTAGTTGTAATTTACAAGTTTTAACTATTTTATAAACCTCAAATCAAGGAAAAGGAGGATTTTCGAGTGGTTTTATGTTTCATAAAATAGTTAAAACTAGTACATTACAACTACAGGGACTGTTTGTGTAGTAAATAAAACTTAAAAACTAACTTCAGTTAAAAAAAATTAACGGAAGTTCATTGAGTACCAACATGTTGATAGGTAGGATTATTATATACCAATTCTGTAGGTTGGATTATTATTTACCAACTGGTTAAAGGTTGGTTTATTAAATACCAATTTTCCTAATTACAATGAGGTTTGTATTAAAAAAAATTGATTTTGATTGGTTTTTTAATTTGTTCTCACGGTTCTCGCAATATTTAGTGTTCTCAATATAACTCTCCCCTATATATATATATATATAGGGAGGGGCTCATGCGAGAACCACCCTTATTGTGAGAACCGCGAGAACCAATGTGAACACAACCTAAAATAGCTAAAAAAACATAAAAAAACCTAACCCCCACCCCTCCCCCCCCCCCCCCCCCCAAAAAAACCTAAACCCCCCACCCCCCCCCCCCCCCCCCAAGCTAAAGTGCTAAAAACTAAACCCCCCAAAAACCTAAAAAAATCTAAAAAAAATCTAAAATTTTTTTTTTTAATATTTTTTATGCTCAAATCGCTACTTTTAGTGGCAAAAAAAAAATTTTTAATTTTTTTTTTATCTAAAAAAAATCTAAAATTTTTTTTTTAATATTTTTTATGCTCAAATCGCTACTTTTAGTGGCAAAAAAAAAATTTTTAATTTTTTTTTGCTTCGAAAAGTATCGATTTTTATATAAAAAATATTAAAAAAAAAATTTGTGTGATTTTTAGCTATTTTTAGGCATTTTTTGTTGTGTTCACATTGGTTCTCGCAATAAGAGGTGGTTCTCGCATGATCTTCTCCCTATATATAGTAAACTTCCGTTTTGCTCCCTGTGGTTTGGTCATTTTAACGGTTTTGCCCCAAACCTTTCAAAATAGCCATTTTACTCCCTGATCTATGAAGGCCTTCATGATTTTGCTCCCCGCCCCTAAACGTCATCCAATTTAACAGTTAAAGTCTGTCAAATGCAAAACACCTGAGGGGCAATTATATCTTTTCCCAACCCTCCCTTTACAATTCCAGCTTAAAACCCTAACTGTTAAAATGGATGACGTTTAGGGGCGGGGGGCAAAATCATGAAGGCCTTCATAGATCAGATAGTAAAATGGTTATTTTGAAAGGTTTGGGGCAAAACTGTTAAAGTGACCAAACCACAGGGAGCAAAACGGAAATTTACTCATATATATATATATATATATATGAATCTATATGTGAATAATACATGTGTGAATCTATGCATGATATGATGTGACGTATCGCATTAGTTTAAGTTATTATTGATGAAAAAATCTTGATTAAGGAGTAAAAGTAGATATGAACCTCTAAGTCAAGTATGTCATGCCTAAATGAGTGATTTGTTTATCACATGGCTATACACTCAGCAAAATGCCTATATATATATATATGAATCTATATGTGAATAATACATGTGTGAATCTATGCATGATATGATGTGACGTATCGCATTAGTTTAAGTTATTATTGATGAAAAAATCTTGATTAAGGAGTAAAAGTAGATATGAACCTCTAAGTCAAGTATGTCATGCCTAAATGAGTGATTTGTTTATCACATGGCTATACACTCAGCAAAATGCCTAGTTTATGATTTTCTCTAATTTAATAGATTAACCAATATAGGTCATACGTATTACAGTAAACCTTCTATAAATTAGTAATGTTGAAAACGAGATATTTTATTAATTTAAAGAGGTTATACATATGACCTTTAAATTTTCAAGTCAATATACATTCACAAATTAACTAAATTTGTCAAATTCTTTGTTTTTTAATACAAAAAATTAGTTCATGGTACCAAATAATAAATTACAAAAACAAGTTTCAATGCATATTTCTTCTCAATGTACACTACATTAAGCACGGTTAGAAACTGACAATGTAAAACGTCTATTGAATACGAGAAGACAATGCCCCAAATTGACACTAGAGATGCATTTTTTTACAAGAAATCTTAGAATTTGGAATCTTTTAATAATTATTAATTTATAGTTTTATTGGGGCCAATATATATATATACACAAACTGGGATTTCAAAAAAGTTATTATCTTATCATTTTATCGATTGAAGTCCAATTTTGTACTGGTCCTAAGTTGGGACTAAACAAATTATTAATTTTATCAAGGTTATTAATTTATGGGGTATTAGTTTATAGAGGTTTTATGTACATGGTTTTATCATCTTATTGTTTTATTGTACAATTTATGTATCACTAGGGAAAATTATCAAATGGACAAGAAATAGCAGTAAAAAGACTTTCACATAGTTCTAAACAAGGAATCGAGGAGTTCAAGAACGAGGTTACATTTGCAACCAAACTACAATACGTGAATCTAGTAAAACTCTTGGGGTTCTGCACCGAAAGGGAAGAAAAGATGTTGATCTATGAATACATGCCAAATAAAAGCTTAGACTTCTACCTCTTTGGTGAGAATTCTCTATATTCCTGGTTTTAAAACGATTATATGAACCTACATCTTAGTTTACTTCAACAAAATTATACTAATGATATAAAACTTCGTGTAGATCCACACAAAAGGTCGATGTTGAACTCGGAGAAATGGGTTGAAATAATTGAAGGGATAATCCAAGGACTTCTGTATCTCCAAGAATACTCAAGGCTAACAATAGTTCACAGAGACTTGAAAGCAAGCAACATTTTACTTGATGCTGATATGAAGCCTAAAATATCAGATTTTGGTATAGCAAAAAGCTTTCAGAACAATGAAAACATAGCAAGTACTGACCGAATTGTTGGAACCTAGTAAGTATGCTCAAAAGTCGATATTGTTAATCACATATTTTCATTATGGATATATCATGATTCTTTAGAAGCTAAACTGTTTCCTTGGTGCAATGTAGCGGATGTGTTCCTCCTGAGTATGTAAAAGAAGGTGTATACTCTCGAAAATATGATGTTTACAGCTTTGGGGTTCTCCTTCTGCAAATCCTAAGTGGGAAGAAGAACTATAACGTCTATGGGCTGCATCAAAACCTAAATCTCCTTGAATATGTAAGTTGCTTTTCACGATAACTAATAAGTAAGTTCCATTACTAGAAACGATGCCATAAGAACTAAGAACCTGGAAGAAAGAGAATAACATAAAATTCATGCAGAATAAGTTTAAGGTCTTCTACAAATTGTGTTTTGCCCTTTTTCATTTTCTTACTAACATAATCATATTCATCATTTTTAACCAAATAACATGCTTCCTAAGTTCCTCAATTACTAACACAAGTTATCTATTTTCCTCTATTGATAAGCAGGATGTGTAGGATGACTTTAGTAGAATAAGTATTTGAAAGAACTAGACAAATCATCATTGTGGAAAGCAAAACCAGAATGATAACAAGAATGTATATGATATCAACATCAATTATCAACTTCAACAATACCCGCAAGGATAACACGAAATCCCAAATCATATTTTAGCTTTAGTAATCCATTTTAGAGGTGTCGGTATGCAATAAAAATAGCAGACTAAATTAAAAAAAAAGACTAATAAACTAAGTTTGAAAAGAAAGACCAATGGTATAATAAATTAGATTTTATAAAGAGCCTAATGTCATGGACTCATAGACATGTGTTAACAAGTACCCCGCAACATGCTTATCTCAATAAGGACTGGCCTTATAGGTTTCGTCCTGCCTTTGACTCATTGTGATATTAGCCCTATCTTCAACCATGGCAAGTATTTACACTTAAACACCAATGATTCAGCACCTTTTAAGGTGGACTTGTTCCTTAAATGTTTTCTCACTCCTTTTCATACACGCTACCTTGCACGGTTGCTCTTCACACGCCAAGCATGAAGCAACCACGACCCCTCTTGAGATATATAAAACAAGAACACTTTATATTGCTTTGAGAACACTTTACAAGGGAGCTATACAAGTTACTTTCGAGGTGAGTCGTATCAAATGAGGCACCTCCTTTTTATACTACTTTCCCACCAAATGAATTTATTCTAAAACTTATGAAAACTTCAAAACTTTAATCAACAACTACATATTTTCACATATGAACACTCATGAAAACTTCAAAATTTCCTTCCCAATTATGAGGGTTAACATTTAAACACCACTAAAACTGTCAAAGGTTATTTTTCATTGAATTGAAACATGGTACATAATACAATATATAGACACTGAAGTTACACTAAGCACCCTAAGGATATATATAAATTACATACAAAGGATAACATAAATATATTATCTAACATCCCCCTGCAAGCTGAACGGTGGAGGAACAATATGAAGCATTCGACGAAGATTGGTGAATTGGCTACTAGGAAGACTTTTGGTGAATATGTCAGCCACCTGAAGCTTGGTTGGAACGAATTTAGTAGCTAATTTGCCTCCTGTCACTAACTCTCGTAAAAAATGATAATCGAGATCTATGTGTTTGGATCGTTTATGAGCAACTGGATTTTGAGTCAAGAAAATAGCACTTTGTTTGTCACAAAGAATGGTTGGTCGTTCAGGAGGAAGAGCATGAAGTTCTTGAAGAAGATGAGTTATCCAAACAATTTCTGCAGCAGTGTTGGCCATGGCACGGTATTCAGATTCACAACTCGATCTGGCGACAGTGGGTTGCTTCTTAGCACTCCAAGAGATTAAATTACCCCCCAAAAAATTGAATACCCATACATAGAACGACGAGTCACTAGACAACGCCCAGTCAGCATCAGAGTATCCAAGCAGCGGTGTTGAAGTGGGGCGAGTGTAATGTAACCCAAAGGCTAGAGTACCTTTGAGGTAACATAAAATTCTCTTACCTTCTTGAAAATGATTTGTGGTGGGAGCATGAAGGAACTGACTAACTTGATTTACAGCATATGCAATGTCAGGTATTGTGATCGTCAGATATTGGAGAACACCTACAATGGATCTGTAAAGCGTAGTGTCTGAAAACTTGTCACCTATAGAAACAAACGAAACATTTGTGCTTAAAGGTGTAGGAGCAGGTTTTGCCTCCAACATCTTTGCACGTGTTAGAATATCTAAAACATATTTAGACTGATTTAAAAAGAGACCATTTTTGGTGTAGGTAACCTCCAATCCTAGAAAGTAGTTGAGTTTCCCAAGATCTTTGATGGCAAATTCGTTATGAAGGCTTGAGATAAAAGATTGAATAGTAGGCTGATGATTACCTGTGAGGATAAGGTCATCAACATATACAAGAAGATACATTATGCATGAGTCGCGTTTGTAGATAAATAATGAAGGATCGGCACAGCTACAAGAGAAACCATTATTGGTAAGAAACATACTTAGGCGATGAAACCAAGCCCTGGGAGCTTGTTTCAAGCCATAGATTGCTTTGTTTAATTTGCACACATGAGATGGAAAATTAGGATTAATGAAACCCTTTGGTTGTTCCATAAAGACACTTTCATTAAGATGACCATGCAAAAAGGCATTATTGACATCTAGTTGGTGAAGATTCCACTTGTGTATGACACTTAAAGCCAGAACTGTGCGAACAGTAGTGGCCTTATGTTACGGCCCCCGGCCCGGTGTGACCCGGTCCAGAAGCCGCGGGACAGAAAACCCGTGGTAATTGTATTTAGTTTGGCAGCGGAAGTATTAACAGGATCGTTTAAACTTGAAAATGCCCAATTATTTTATTTCACATTTTTGGGACATACCCCATAATTTACAATAAGAGTGATTTCACTGGGAAATCTCTGTTTTACAAAACATGTTTATTTATTTTATATACTGACCCACATTCTTCAAGCTGGTGTGCTACGCTGCACTTTTTCCTGGATCACAGCAGATCACCTGAAACATGTTTAAAAAGATTTTTATCAGCGGGGAAATACTGGCGAGTCATTCAAGTTGCACAAAAGACACATTGTTATAATTTTACAGCATTATGGGTTTTTATATTTGCCCTTATCATATAATTATCTGGTTCAGCTGTCACTCGACCGAATCTATGACTGTGGACATATCACTAATTAGGCTCGCCCACCTAAAGTGATAAATCGTTAGTAGTAATGTGCACAAAACCCCCACATACTGCCAGTAATTAAAGATTAGCAAAGACTTAATCACTGCAAAGTATAACTGGAAAACATTAAGGGTTTTGTAAAGCAATTTGATAAAAAGAGAATGACTCACTTTGCTAGTTTAGTTGGACAGAACCTTGCCTACTGATTTATTCTTGTAACCTAGGTAAATAACAATGCATACGAAAACTAGGTCAGTAACTTAATACAACATTTACGATAAGCTCATGAAATCAAAACCCTCACGACGAATGACAAAGTATAGCCCGGATTCGGGCAGCACTTAAACATCCATCAGATCTGTTTCAATTGATCGGACATTGTATCGTAGCAGTGATCGAGTTATTACCCTGTTGTCGGAGCAGAGCTTCGTGCTAGTGTGTGTTTTTGAACGAAAAAGTGAATAACTCAGTGTACAAAATGAATTTGAACGTCGAACCAACGCAGCCATGCAAGTGCCAAACCCCTGGATTTTATACTGAAAAACAGTCCCTGTCGCGTGGCGCGACAGGCTGTCGCGTGGCGCGACGGGGGCACTTTTAGGGTAGGGTAGCCTCGTGTATTTATAGCCTAGGTGAGTCAACAAATCGACGAAATTCGAATTTTACAGCAAACTGTGTAGATGATATCAATTAGGGAATACCCCCTGAGTTTTAGGGGCCCTAATCCTAGTTCCAACTGTTCTGAAAATTTTAGGGGTTATGCAATATTACTTGGGGGTCTCAATTAGGGTTTCCTTTTGGATATAATAAAATAAGAAATAATAATTTTGGCAAGAGTTGTAACATCCTCCCCACCTTATTAAAATCTCGTCCTCTAGATTTACTGGAACAAGTAGGGATATTTTTGCTTCATTTCTGATTCCAGTTCCCAAGTGTACTCCAGTCCTCTTTTTGAATCCCACTTGACTTTGACCAGCACTAGTCGTTTGTGCTTGAGAAACTTGACTTTTCTGTCTTCTATCTGAAGTGGTTTCTCCATAAATTTTAACTTCTCATTTACCTCTATCTCTTGAAGAGGTACTACCAGGGATTCATCAGATAGACATTTCTTGAGGTTGGATACATGAAATACGTCATGTACCCCGGCTAGCTCCTCTGGTAGTTGTAAACGATAGGCAACTGGTCCTATTCGTTGGATAACTGGGAATGGTCCTATGTACCTTGGACTTAGCTTTCTCTTTTTACTGAACCGAACCACCCCTTTCCAAGGAGAAACTTTTAAGAGTACCTTGTCTCCGACTTGAAATTCTAGCGGCTTGCGTCTATTGTCTGCATAACTCTTCTGACAATCTCGAGCGGTCTTTAGTCTTTCCTTGATTTGAGTTATCTTGGCGGTGGTTTCTTGTACGATTTCAGGACCTGATAATTGGCTTTCTCCTATTTCTGCCCAACAAACTGGAGTTCTACACTTTCGTCCATACAGTGCTTCGAACGGGGCAGCTTCGATACTTGAATGGTAACTATTGTTATAGGAGAATTCAATTAAGGGTAGGTGGTCATCCCAGTTTCTACCAAAATCTATTACACATGTCCTGAGCATGTCTTCCAGGGTTTGGATCGTCCTTTCACTTTGTCCATCTGTTTGGGGATGGTAAGTTGTACTTAAATTTAATCGCGTCCCCATAGCTTCTTGGAAACTTGTCCAGAAATGTGAAGTGAAGTGACTATCCCTATCCGATACAATAGAGAGTGGGACTCCATGCAAAGACACCACTTCGTCCACGTATAGCTTTGCCAACCTTTCCATATTGAAAGTTTCCTTTATGGGCAGGAAATGAGCTGATTTGGTTAATCGATCCACAATTACCCAAATTACGTCGTTACCTTTTCTAGTTTTAGGCAACTTAGTAACAAAATCCATTGTTATCAGTTCCTATTTCTATACAGGCATTTCTAGTTGTTGGAGTAATCCTGAAGGTTTCTGGTGTTCTGCCTTAACTTGCGAACAAGTTAGATACTTAGAAACATATCTAGCTATATCCTTTTTCATTCCTATCCACCAGAAGTTATTCCTTAAATCTTGGTACATTTTATTATTTCCAGGGTGCATGGTATATCTAGATTTATGGGCTTCCTCTAAAATCTTGTTTCTTAACTCTCCTTGCTTAGGTACCCAAATCCTTCTTTTGTGGAATCTCCGAATTCCATCAGTTCCTTGCTCTAATTCCTTTATTCTTCCTTTCATTCCTTCAGCATCATCCTCAATTGTTGTTACTTGAATTTTCTTCAGTTGTTCCATTAAATCTAACTGTAGATTTAATCTAAGAGCACGAACTCATTTTTGCTTTTCATGATACTTACGACTTAGAGCATCTGTGACTACATTTGCTTTTCCTTCGTGATATTGGATATCACAGTCGTAGTCACTTAGAATATCCATCCATCTTCTTTGCCTCATGTTCAATTCTTTTTGCCCAAATATGTATCTTAAGCTTTTATGATCTGTATAAACGGTAAACTTACTTCCATACAGATAGTGTCTCCAAATCTTAAGGGCAAAAATTATTGATCCTAATTCTAAGTCATGTGTCGTATAGTTTTCCTCGTGCTTTTTCAATTGCCTTGAGGCATACGCAATTACCTTTTTGCGTTGCATTAGCACACATCCTAATCCTAGCTTAGAAGCATCACAATAAACTTCAAAATCTTCTGTCCCTTCGGGTAAGGAAAGAATTGGGGTGTTTGTTAACCTTTGCTTTAAAATCTTGAAAGCCTCTTCTTGCCTAGGTCCCCATTCAAACTTAACTGCTTTACAAGTTAGCTTAGTTAACGGTACCGCTATCTTAGAGAAATCCTTAATGAAGCGCCTATAGTACCCAGCTAATCCTAGAAAACTTCTAACTTCCGTAGCTGATTGCGGGACCTTCCATTTGGTGATCGCTTCTATTTTGGAGGGATCTACGTGAATACCTTCGTGATTCACCATGTGTCCTAAGAATTGCACCTCCTGTAGCCAAAATTCACACTTCGAGAATTTGGCATAAAGCTTCTCTTTTCTTAACAAAGTTAAGAGTGCATGCAGGTGCTCACAATGCTCTTCCTAATTTTTGGAATAAATAAGTATATCGTCGATGAAGACAATCACAAATTTATCCAAGTGCGGCTTACAGATTCTATTCATCATGTCCATGAATGCAGCAGGAGTATTTGTTAGTCCAAAGGGCATGACTGTAAACTCGTAATGACCATACCTAGTTCTGAAAGCTGTTTTAGGTATGTCTTCTTCTTGTACCTTCAACTGATGGTATCCGGATCGCAAATCTATCTTAGAAAAGTATCTAGCTCCTTGAAGTTGATCGAAAAGATCATCAATCCTAGGTAATGGGTATCGATTCTTAATTGTAACCTTATTCAGTTCTCTATAATCAATACACATTCGCATGGAACCATCCTTCTTTTTCACAAACAACACTGGTGCTCCCCACGGGGATGAACTAGGTTGTATGAATCCTCTGCTTAATAATTCATCTAACTGCTTTTTCAATTCTAGCATTTCGGTGGGTGCTAACCGATAAGGTGCTTTAGCTATGGGTGTAGTTCCAGGAATCAGATGAATTCTAAATTCTACTTCCCTATCTGGTGGTAATCCTGGTAGTTCTTCTGGGAATACATCCAAGTATTCTGACACTACAGGAATTTCCTTAAGTTCCCTACCCTTAGTGCTCATGATTACCGAAATCATATACACTATTCCTTGCTTTCGTTCATAACTAGCAACTTTCATTACTGAAATGAACTTCATTGGTTTACGCGGTTTATCCCCTGTAATCATAATTGCTTCTCCTGTGGGTGCACGGATTTCTATGGAATTCTTATCACAGAGGATTCGAGCATGGTTGGCTACTAACCAATCCATTCCTAATACGACATCGAATTCAGCTAAATTCATAAGTAATAGGTTAGCAGAAAATTTATGACCTGAAAGTTCTATATTTTCTTTTTGCAAAACCGTATCTTTGTTAACAGAGTTCCCGTCTACCGTTTCTACTGTATAAATCTGCCTAAGTTTGGTGAAGGGTAGCTTAAGAGCTTGGCAAAAAGAAGTATTTACAAAACTTTGGTTTGTACCAGAGTCGAATAATACTTTCGCATAAACGTTGTGTACCAGAAACGTACCAGCTATTACGTCGGGAATCAGTTCGGCTTCCTGCGTGGTCAATTGGAAGGCTCTTTCATTCTTCTTATTAGTTCCTTCAGCAGGTTTGGCCTTGTTATCCACTGGTTTGACCAATTTAGGGCATTCTGGTCTGAAATGCCCAGCTTCCCCACAGTTGTAGCAGACCTTTAATTTCTTCTTGCATTCCTCCTCCCGATGGCCCGGAATTTTGCAGAAATTACAATTTTCTCTACATTTTCCAAAATGTTTCTTTTTGCAATTCCCGCAAAATGGCGGGGTGGAAGAGGACCCAGTTCCCTTCTTCTTGAAGTTAGTATTATTACCCACACGAAATCCTTGGGTGATCTTTTGGGCTAACTCCTTTTTCCTGTTTTCTTCCCGCGTACGCACCAGCCCGTCGGTCAAAGTATTGGCTAATTCTACCGCATCGTCAATTGTGCGAGGTCTCGCAGCCTTAATGATGTCACGAATCTCGCTAATTAAACCCCAGATATAGCGAGAAATAAGTACCGGTTCTGGCGAAGCCAGAGTTGGTACAATTCGGGCATATTCGAAGAATTTCGAAGTATATCCTCGACAATCAACATCTATCATTCGATGGCTCAGGAACTTATTCGCCATTTGTTCCTTTTCATATTCGGGGCAGAATTTTCTTTCCACCAGACGCTTAAATTCTTCCCAACTCATGGCATAAGCCATGTCACTTCCCTTGGCTTGCAGTACCGTGTTCCACCATTCTAATGCCTCTTCCTTAAAAAGGTTAGAAGCATACATGACCTTATCCTCCTCGGCACATTTACTTATTTTGATTACTGCCTCGGTTTTCTCCAACCAACGTAGTGCGGCAGTTGCCCCTTCATTGCCTGAAATTCAACAGGTTTACAGGCAAAAAATTCCTTATAGGTGCAACCAGGTGTTGCAACTTTCATTTTCTTAAGTATTGGGGCCTGAATCAAGTTGTCGTTATTGCCGCCTCCGTTAACACTATTACTGAAATTGTCACCGTGAGTACGTTTCCTGGGAGTAGTTGGTTGAGGTTCAATTGGATTTCGGGCAGCAGCAAGGATTGCTGGAATAGCATTAGCTATTCCTTGGGCAACGATATTTTCTATATCTTGCCTATTAAGAAAGTGATCCTCATTGTTTTGCTCAGATTGGTTAACTTCGTTAACTGGTTCATTAACAGCATGTTCCATCTGATAATTAACAATATATATAAGTTATTGGCATAAAATAATTAACAACCAAACGTAACAAAGCAATCACATATACTCATGTCAACACGTATAGCCAAAATTGTCGACTTTGCGACTTTCATATTTTATATATTTTAGTATGCATCCGTACACACCAGTTATCTTACAAAAGTTTTATTTTAAGTTATTTTACATAGTTATATTTTTATGTATTATTTATTATTTTATTATTATTATTATACAACCACACAACCACACCACCGTTAGCTGACTTTTTCAAAAATGACGTTCCCTCTCGTCGTATTTCTAGGAGATCTATTCTCCCACTTCCCGGATTCGATTCCCTGCGTCCACCAGTTCCTCGCCGTAGTGACGGAGCTCAGCCAAGTTTTCCGTGCTCATAGGTGGGTTTGGTGCAGGCTCCGAGTCAAACTGGGGGAAAAGGGTGTTAGGGTTATTTAAGAGATTTTGAAATTGCCAGTCAGTGATCCACCATTCTTCCAGCTCTCCTTGTAGAGGTCGGAGATTGATAATAGGATCTGGAATAGCAGGTTCTAAATTAACTGAAATTTGTGATTCAACTGGGTAATTGAAGAGGTTTTCATCGGCAGGTCCGATGAGGTCGCTATTGGCCAGTTTGCGGTCCAGCTCCTCCCACAGTGGCATTTCCTGGGATTGCCCTGAACTTTCCCCGATCTCCTTTCCCTTGCCTTTATCCTTGGGATCCTCAGTCTTTTTAACCTTCTGTACAGCTGGTTTCTTCCTCCGTAAGCGTCTCCAGCCTATAATTCTTCTTCTCTTTTTCGACTTGGGTTTCTCCTGAGGCTGGGCTTGGAATTTCATAGGTTTCTCAGTGTCGGCCCAATAACAGGAAAAGCCCCCGAAAACTTCCATGTCAGCAGAATAGATAGTGAAATTCTGAAGAGCTTCAGACAACTCATTCATGCTGTTAGCATATATGAAAAACACACACAAACTTAAGTTAGTATTTTATTTATCACGTTGAATTTTCACAAAATAGCAATTTGAAAAGAAATTAAGTATTTCTAAATACTTAATTAGCTTAAATCAGTGGCTCTGATACCACCTTTTTCTGTCACGGCCCCCGGCCTGGTGTGACCCGGTCCAGAAGCTGCGGGACAGAAAACCCGTGGTAATTGTATTTAGTTTGGCAGCGGAAGTATTAACAGGATCGTTTAAACTTGAAAATGCCCAATTATTTTATTTTTCATTTTTGGGACATACCCCATAATTTACAATAAGGGTGATTTCAATGGAAAATCCTTGTTTTACAAAACATGTTTATTTATTTTATATACTGACCCACATTCTTCAAGCTGGTGTGCTACGCGGCACTTTTTTTCCTGGATCATAGCAGATCACCTAAAACATGTTTAAAAAGATTTTTATCAGCGGGGAAATACTGGCAAGTCATTCAAGTTGCACAAAAGACACATTGTTATAATTTTACAGCATTAAGGGTTTTTATATTTGCCCTTATCATATAATTATCTGGTTCAGCTATCACTCGACCGAATCTATGACTGTGGACATATCACTAATTAGGCTCGCCCACCTAAAGTGATAAATCGTTAGTAGTAATGTGCACAAAACCCCCACATACTGCCAGTAATTAAAGATTAGCAAAGACTTAATCACTGCAAAGTATAACTGGAAAACATTTAGGGTTTTGTAAAGCAATTTGATAAAAAGAGAATGACTCACATTGCAAGTTTAGTTGGACAGAACCTTGCTACCGATTTATTCTTGTAACCTAGGTAAATAACAATGCATACGAAAACTAGGTCAGTAACTTAATACAACATTTACGATAAGCTCATGAAATCAAAACCCTCACGACGAATGACAAAGTATAGCCCGAATTCGGGCAGCACTTAAACATCCATCGGATTGGTTTCAATCGATCGGACATTGTATCGTAGCAGTGATCGAGTTATTACCCTGTTGTCGCAGCAGAGCTTCGTGCTAGTGTGTGTTTTTGAACGAAAAAGTGAATAACTCAGTGTACAAAACCAATTTGAACGTCGAACCAACGCAGCCATGCAAGTGCCAAACCCGTGGATTTTATACTGAAAAACCGTCCCTGTCGCGTGGCACGACAGGCTGTCGCGTGGCGCGACGGGGGAACTTTTAGGGTAGGGTAGCCTCGTGTATTTATAGCCTAGGTGAGTCAAAAAATTGACGAAATTTGAATTTTACAGCAAACTGTGTAGATAATATCAATTAGGGAATACCCCCCTGAGTTTTAGGGGCCCTGATCCTAGTTCCAACTGTTCTGAAAATTTTAGGGGTCATGCAATATTACTTGGGGGTCTCAATTAGGGTTTCCTTTTGGACATAATAAAACAAGAAATAATAATTTTGGCGAGAGTTGTTACACCTTAACTATAGGACTGAAGGTATGAGAGTAGTCAAGACCGGGAACTTGACTAAATCCATGTGCTACCAAACGAGCTTTGTATCGTTCAATCGACCCATCAGATCGATATTTAGTTCGATGTATCCATTTTGAGCCCACAACATTCGCATTTATTGGACGAGGAACCAGTGTCCAAGTGTTGTTTTTGTTTAGAGCAGTTAGTTCATCTTGCATGGCGCGCACCCATTTCTCATCTTTGGATGCAGTTTGAAAGGTACTGGGATCACAAGTGGTAAATAACGCTTGATGAAGAGGAATGAATTTTGTATGAGCTAAGTCCAATTGATGACGAGGTTTAAAGATGCCGGCCTTAGCACGAGTTATCATCGGGTGAGAAGAGACCGTGGGAGCTGGAACGAGAGGTGGAGTCGGCAACGTAATAGGAATGGCAGAGGAGGAAGACTGATCAGGGATTAACCCATGAGTGTGCGGTGAAACAGAAGTTGGGCCGATACACTGTTGATGAGATGGATCAACAACAGAAGTTGGGCTATCTGGTTGTTGCTGAACGGGGTTGGGCCCGTTGGCCGCAGGTGGCTCATCGACAGGAGATTATGGGCCGAGACTCTCAGTGGGTTTGAAGATTGGTGCAAATGGAATAGTAATGGGAGTAATGGGAGAGTGAGTTTGTAAAGGGTCGTTGGAGACAGTACTTTTATTTTTTGTAGGCAAGGTATTTGATTCACGGGTTTGATCAGAAGAAATATCCAAAAAGGTGGAAATATCTAGCTTGTCAATAGATGTGCCAACTGTTTAAGAGGTATCAAAAGGAAAATAGTGTTCATCAAATCGTGCACTTCGAGTTACATATACACGAGACGAACACGGATCAAGGCATCGATATCCCTTATATTTTGAACAATATCCAACAAAGATACATGGAAAACTCCGAGGACATAATTTATGTGGGGTATAGTCATGAAGTAGAGGAAAAACACGACAACCAAACGACTTAAAGAAAGCATAGTTTGGTTTTTGTTTATATAATAACTCAAAAGGTGATTTCCCTTGTAGAATTGATGGTAATCAATTTATAATAAATACCGCCGAAGAGAAGGCATCAACCCAATACTTCGTGGGTAAGTGAGCATGGAATAACATGGCTTAACCCGTTTCAACAATGTGCAGGTGTTTTCGTTCGACCCGACCATTTTGTTGTGGTGTATAAGGACAAGAGACACGGTGCAAAATGCCATGTTGTTCAAAAAGATGTCGAACACGATTATTGGTGAATTCAGTGCCACCGTCACTTTGAAAGCTTTTTATAGTTGTAGAAAATTGATTTTGCACAAACGGTATAAAAATACATAGGGCATCAAAAAATTGTGACTTTGCCCTCAATGGATATATCCATGTAAACCGGGAGTAATCATCGACAAACGCAACATAATACACAAAATTATCTATCGATTTTATTGGGGAAGGCCCCCATAGATCACAATGAATTATTTCAAGTGGTAAAGATGCACGTTTATCATTAACGGAAAATGGTTTCCTTTTTGCTTTGGCAAGTTCACACGGGGAACATACGCTCGGTTTAGGTAAAACAGAAGTAAACGATAAAGAACCATTATTTTTTAACATAGAAAGAGTGTCAAAATGAACGTGCCCAAGTCTAGAATGCCATAACTCAAAGGAAGCTTTTGGACACGAAGATGTAGTAACTAAAGCTTCATGAGTTTGGCGAAGAACATAAAGGCCGTCTTCACGGCACCCCCGGGCAAGCGTTTTCTTGGTTTGGCGATCCTGAATATAAAAGTAAGGGTGAGAAAAAAGTACATCAACGGAGTTATCTTCGGTTAACTTTCCAATAGATAGCAAATTTTTGGTAATATTAGGAACAACCAAAACATTGTTAAGAGCAAGATTGCCCAAAATTTTGGTTTGGCCAATATGAGTTATAGGGAGAGATTGACCATTACCGAAATAAACGCGTTGATTACCTTGGGTGGGAGTAGAATTCTGAAGTGAAGTATTGTTGGGAAGCATATGTGTAGTGGCCCCGGTGTCCGAAGTCCAATCAGGAACGATAGAGTTTATATGACATTGAGAATGAAAGGCCTGAGACAACTGCTCTTGAGAGGGCGTGGCAGCGATAGCATAGGAAGCGAGTTGGAAACACTGAGACGCATAGTGTCCGGGTTTCCTGCATAGTTGACACATTGGGTTCCTGTTTTGGCGACCTAAAGATCTATTCGATCCTCTGCTGTTATAAAAGTGGGGTCTATTGGGCCGAAATTGGGTTTGAGAGGCCCTATTTGGGCGATAGGAACTGCCATGAGTATTGGGCCGCTGGGCATGGCTTTGTGCCATAAAGGCAGCAGTAGGTTTCTCATGAGTACCATGCAAATTTTTTATAAACAATTCATGAGATTCAGCACTTGCTAAAAGATCAACAAATGTGGGAATGGGACGTACCGATCGAGTAGTGGTAGAAAAACTTTCAAAGCTTGGTCCTAATCCACATAAGAACCAGTGAAGCTGATCCATGGCGTCAACAGGATGTTCAATAGCAGCGAGTTGTCACAGATTGCTTTGAAAGCATGACCATATTCAACAACAGATTTTTCTTCCTTTTTTAGAGCACGAAGATGGTCCCTTAGATTTTGAACTCGTTCAACAGAGGTGTTGCAAAAAGCTGCTTCAAGAGCAGTCCAGATCTCACGAGCAGAGGTGAGTCCAAAAGTGACCGATAAGGCTTCTTCAGTCAGTGACGCATTTAAAAGGATGATTGCTTGTTGTTCGTCTTTGGCCCAAGTAGTATACTCAGGATTAACAATATCTTTTTCACCCGATTTTATCATCGGAGCCGGAGGAAAAAGGGAGCCATCGATATGAGGGAGTAAGCCTTGGTAAGTGATGATCGGCATCATCTGGGTTCGCCAACCGATAAAGTTTGTGGAGCATAACTTAATGGTAATCATAGGGGCAAGGCCCGCCATGAGAGGAGTAGGAGGATTTGTGGTATTTGATGGAGAAGCCATAGGATCAAGAGGAGAGGATGGAAGGAATTGAAGGAAGCATGGATAAGAAAAAGGAGAAGAGGGGAGAGGAAAAAGAAGATCGGCTGGAAGAGGAAAAGGATAGGAAGAAGATGATTGGCTGGGAAGTTTCAACTACAAACTAAGAGTCGGCTGATACCATGTCAAAGGTTATTTTTCATTGAATTGAAACATGGTACATAAGGCTATAAGGTGTGGTGATGACTCTCATGACCACCATGACTCTCCACGTCAGTGTCATATCACCCACCTCTAATCAATCATCCAAAACCACTACCCTAAGGGTGTAGTTATGACCCAAACCATTATCCCCTTTATTATTTTAATTTATCTTTTTCTAAAGAAAAAGGAAATGATTTCTTAAAAAATGGAAAGGAGGACCATCGTTGCCATGGTTTAATCCATGCAAACCATGGTGCATTAGGCAAGGGGGTGGTGTAGTCTTACATTCATGTTCCTACGTGGCGAATAATGTCTCAACCATGACCCCCACACCCTTTAGCCTAATACAATATATAGACACTGAATTACACTAAGCACCCTAAGGATATATACAAATTACAACATAAATATATTATCTAACAAAAACCATCTTCGTTATGAGCACCTTTGAAATCTTCAATTAACTTTCTGATTTTACTTGCGAATACTATGAATCTTCTAGTTTTTCTTACTAAATTTGAATGTTCACAAGTAAAAACAACTCGTAAAAACCTAAATTCGAAATGTCAAAACTGATTTTTTGAATTTCGATAAAAGAATTAGACGGAAAATCTGTACTTTACTCTTTTCATTTCCCATAGATCTCAAAATTTTTCCTTGATTAATATTTGGACCATCCCCTTGATAAATACATATGTCATGCATATATAATGTGTATATTAACTAACTATATTTATATAGTAACTTATACTGTTGAGGTACTTTTAAATGAATTGCACAAAGATGTATAACTTTGATGGTTGACCATGAAAACATTCAGGCATACGTTCTGTGGAAAGAAGGCACAGGAGTGGAGTTCATAGATCCTACATTGGATGATGAATTTTCAACATATAAATTAATAAGATGCATGCAGGTGGCCCTCTTGTGTGTAGAAGAAAAATGGGCACACAGGCCATCAATGTTGGAAGTTGCAGCCATGTTAAGGAATGAATATCAAAATCTGCCTATGCCAAGAAGACCTGCGTTTTCAACTAATAAATATGATGAAGAAAAGAAAGATAAAACCAATTAAAATGTGTATTCTGTTGATATTGCAACCATAACCCTGTAGGAACTAGGTTCACTTTTAATTAAAAATATTAATAAAATAATAATAACGAGACTCTCGTTGTTTGTGGGAAATTCTTCTAGTACAATACCGGTTACAAAAATAAATAAACCAATATAAAATACAATTTAATTGTACCAATCTTGATTAAAGCCAACATCTTTGGAAGAACTTCAACCGCACCATCTTGTATGAACCTCCGCTGCAAGAATGAATAAACTATCGTTGACGGTTTTGGTTGAGGATCGTGTTAGACACGGGGCCCTTAAAACAGATTCTGCGCCTCCTCTCAGACGGTCTGTTTCCAGGATACAACAACCGAAGCAGTAGTTGTACTGCCGGAGATGGCTCTCGCGCCCGAGATTACACCGGGTATAATTTGGTGTTAAGGAAAAAGATGAAGTTGATAAAAGGATAATTTAGAGAGTGCTCCTCTCTAAAATTCCATGGAACAAAAGAACCTCCTTTTGTGTATCTCTCTAGTATCACTTTAGAATGAGTCCTCATTCTTCTTATAGTCATACACATAAAGAGCTAATTAAAACCCAATCAATCTTATCATAAGTTAGACAATTAAACAAGATATTAAACCTTGTAATCAATAGGTTTTAATTTCTCATTAATCTTGTACTAAACAAGATATTTAATATTGTAACATACAATATTTAGGTTCAATCAAATGGATTAAAGTGGTCAACACGAAACGCTCATTTTCATTCATGACAGAATTAAATGAGTTGAAACAACTAGTTTGACCAAGTCCAACCAGCTATTTTGTTTCCGCTGCAAACCTGTGCGCGCGCTAGAACTGATCCGCCAGTCCGCGTTCCATGCTTCAAGGATCTCATGCCACGCCATATGGAGTCGCGCACCACACGGATGCAACTACGCATACCAGGACGCCACCTGGTCATGCGCCATCCATACTCGCGCGCCACACGGATGCCATTATGTATACCAGGACGCCACCTGGTCATGCGCCATCCAAACTTGTGCGCCACTTGCATTCTTCGCCATAGCCAATGACATGTGCCATGACATGGCATCCCCCTACTCCACCCAAGGGTGCGCCATAAGCGGACCCGCCATGTATCTGACCACGCGCTCATGGACAAAAATACAAAGGCGGTGTGCGAAGTTCAAAGTGCACTACATAGGGCCTATAGCCCACGACACGCGCGCATATGTGCACGAGTCCCCACTAGTGTTTGCCTTTAAGGAAACAATATACAAGGAGTGCTCCTCCTTATAAACCACTTTGAGTTTTGTCATCCCACCTATGTGGGACAAGTTGACAAAACTAATCCATTTTATTCATCTTTGTTTGTTCCAAACATACAACTTCAAGCTTCGATATCTCATTCATCTTAGCTCTATTTGGACATAGTTTGAATACAAACCATAAATAATTATTTATACAACACATATATAAATATTATTGATGTCCAAAATATTTAGTGAAAAACTCATTTTCACTAAAATTTCCAACAATCCCCCACATGAATGGAGATCGATTAAAACACACAAAATTCCCCGATGAAAACTCGACAGTCGAGTATTGCAGGATAGGTAGGTGTAGCCTTTGAACCTTCCTTTGTGAAGCATACTTAGCCTACTAGGGTTTTGTAGACGTGATATCCTTGAACAACCCCCCATTTGTGTAAACGACAATATACATTCACACAATACTTTCCCTAGCCGGGCCATCTCCTCATGTATGTCTCCAATAATGGTCATGGAGCACTTTCCTGGTTCTGCGGGAGCTCTAGGAATTATGCCCTAATTCCATTCGAAGCGACCACACTTCTCTCCAACATAGGTGATTTCCCTTTAAATCATTAAAAACATTATGGTTTACTATGATTTACACAAATCATAAAACCACATATTATGCTTAACCTCACAACAATGTCACTGAATATTATAGGAATGGACTAGGATGTAATTAACACCCTTTTATAGTTTAGGGGGATATATGAACACATACACTAGCTTATATATAAACATATATATTAGCTATGCCCCCACAGTGACTACCCTTAGGTTCATGTTTAAGTTGGCCTATTGAACCTAGATCTTGGGATCTCCAGTCAACTAGGTTAGGTTTCCCTCATGTCCCTTTTTCCATGGCTTTAGTCTCATTCCACAACCTGATCTCTTATCAACCCACTGGTTGTTGGATCCAAAATTATCTTTGACTTCGCTAAGTCACCAACGACAATTGAGATCAGTTGTTCTAACGTGTTCTTGACTCACTAGTCACCTTTGCCATTTAGTCGATTCATAAGACTTATAACTCGTGATCTCAACCTGGATCCAGTTATGTACCTTGTCTTTAGAATGACATGAAACTCAATTCATGGCTAGACACGTTTTCAGCATGCCTTTGGTGTGTCATTATTGACATCTTACTAGATTGAATCTAACCAATTGGCATTCGAGTCCAATCTACTCGATTGACTCCATATAACCATTGTGTACTCCACTTGGTCATGCGTTTGCAATATATTCAAGTCACCCCCACATTTAAGTGTAATTGGATAGCATCCAAATGGGGCAATGAAAGGTCCTCCCTTTCATTTCGATTTTGAGAAAACTTCTCAACTACCATTTCCACATTCAAATGCAAGTCACCCCCACATTTAAGTGTAATTGGATAACATACAAATGGGGTGATGAAAGGTTCTCCCTTTCATTTCGAGTTTGAGAAAACTTCTCAACTACCATTTCTTCATACCCTAAAGGGTTTGTTGCTTAAATGGCCTCCTCCCCCCACATTGCTTGCATTTTAATGAAGTTATATTTATAGTTTTGTTTAGCACAAAATTCATTCTTGTGTCATCACATATTTTGAATGTTTAACGTTAATTTAATCTCCGTCGAGTATATAAATTAACAAGTATTAGTCTAGCATGCTTTAGACCACAATACTCTAGCATGTGAACAGAAGATGCATCATTCTGATTCTTCACAGCCTTAAGAGATAACGCACTATCTCTTCCGAACATTCGTTTCTTAGTTTAGACACAATAATGAAATTTTATTTCACCATTCCAAAACCATCGGTTTTTAGGAAGGCCTCAAAACCATAGTTAACTTCATCCATTAGGATCATAACCCGATTGCCTTTTTATCTCCAAGGCTTCATCATTGACTTCCTAAAGACTTAAACATAAGTCTTAATCCAAGTCACTTTGATGAAAGATCTTTGTATAAAATCACTTGAGTCTTGAGATATAGCCAATTAGATTGACTCTCAACAACAAAGCATTCACATATGCCTATAGTGATATATACATTTACGTTGTTGTTTCATTCATACCATGTATTGGGATACTCTCCCAAATTGAGGACCAAGCCTCCACATAGTTTAAACAACATTGATGGTGGTAGAAACATCTACAAGTCCATCACTATTGTAAATTTCCGTTAATAAATTTGCTAAATTTATTAAAATCATTTACAATAATAACATATATTTCTTTCGTATGTTATATTCTTTGAAAACTTACATGTGCATTTCCATGTTGATGCTCTCAACATTAGATGGCATATCTTGTTTTCGTGCATTCCATCTCAAACCATACACCACGTTTCTCACAACGCCATTATGCATTTGATGTTTGATTTGTGACTTATTACATAAGTCATGATCACAACCCTCTCATTGTGTTTGTGTAAATTACTTTTTACACTTTGTATCAAAATGTGTATCCTTTTGACAACTTATTAGTAGTCCAAAATAACGAATACACCAATGATATCTAAACATCAAAAGCCAAAGTGTTATTATCTTCAACACTTTTTACCGAAATAAACGCATTTATTTCGTTCGGTGGCATGTTTTGAGGTACTCCCTCATCTTGGAACTCTAAAACTTGAATAATCACAAGTTGTCCAAAGTATAAAGTTGTTTACAATTAACTACTCGCAAGTAGTTAAGCAACTTATTATGTCTATAACAACATCGAGTTGTTTTTCAGAAAATAGTCTCTCCAAGACTATTATATGATTCAAGATGTTATACTTCTCGTGGAAGTATACTTCGTAAAGACATGTTTTATTCGTTCAAAACATTTCTCGTTTTTGCAAGTGTTTTAATATTAGACTATATATTTATGTTTTGATTACAAATCAAGACAATAAACCTTATAATAGTTTAATAAATAAAACTATTTCAAACTCGCTCGTTTGAAAATAAAACGAATAAACATCGTTTTAATAAATGGTTTATCATATTCAAACCATTTCTAACCACTGTTAGATAATAACGATTATCAATCGTTAAAAAGAGTGGTTTGTATGATAACCAATTCTAATATGCTAATTAGAATTTAAATGTTGAACAAACATTCAAAATATTCGGTTTTTATAAAGTAAACCGCTTCTAACGCGCTCGTTAGAAATAAAATGAATACAATTATTCACTTTTGGTTTAAATGAACGTTTTCTAACACGCTCGTTAGAAATAAACATAAACCTTTTCTAACACGCTCGTTAGAAAATATATATAAACGATTACAACTCATCTTAAATAGTTTATCATAGTTAACCCGGTTCTAACCCGCTCGTTAGAAATTAATCGATTACAAAATTTGTTTCGAAGTTTATAAAAAAAATTATAAACTATTTCTAATACGCTCATTAGAAATAAACAAATAAAAATCGTTTAAACATATGTGGAAAAAATCCGTTTCTAACTCGCTCGTTAGAAATTTAATAGTTTAGACGAAACCGTTACAAAGTTTATTATCCAAAATAATTGTCTCCAACACGCTCGTCGGTAATTATTTGAAATAATACTATTTTCTAACACGCTCGTTAGAAAATCTAAACGTACATTTTCTAGCACGCTCGTTAGAAAATCTAATCATTTTTAACAAATTAGTTTTACACAATCATCGTATCTAACACGCTCATTAGATATAAAAGATGATATTAAAACTTATCATTCTATACAATTCTAACGCGCTCGTTAGAGATAAAAAGTTTTAATGTCGTTATTCTTTCAACAACGTTTCTAACACGCTTGTTAGAAAATATTAAAACTAGTTATTTTATAAAATAATTATTTTCTAATATGCTAATTAGAAAATAAATATATATCAAGACTTTTAAAACCAACATTAATCTCTCAATTATGGTTACTAAAAGCTTATAAAAATAAATAAATTAAACGTTACAAACATTTAATTTGAAAGGGGTTACAAAATAAAATTTTCTAATACGCTCATTAGAAAATTTAGTATTTCAAAACATATTGAAATACATATTATTTTGTATATGTTCGGTTTTATCTAAACACGAACAAAAACCATGAACCCAAAACTTGAATCAAAAAGTCGTTTTGCAACCCGGTATTCGGATTAAAGATTGTACTCCAATCAAAAAATTAATCCGACTCAATGTACTACATAAATATTTCCAAAAAAAATATTTTCAAGATTTTAACAAAAATCTCATTAAATATTTTAACTTTCGTGAACCTAAATCATCGTAGAGAAGGGATTTAAGATTGTAGCAACAATCTTCACGAAAGTCTGTTTTAAGATTGTAGGAACTAGGTTCACTTTTAATTAAAAATATTAATAAAATAATAATAACGAGACTCTCGTTGTTTGTGGGAAATTCTTCTAGTACAATACCGGTTACAAAAATAAATAAACCAATATAAAATACAATTTAATTGTACCAATCTTGATTCAAGCCAACATCTTTGGAAGAACTTCAACCGCACCATCTTGTATGAACCTCCGCTGCAAGAATGAATAAACTATCGTTGACGGTTTTGGTTGAGGATCGTGTTAGACACGGGGCCCTTAAAACAGATTCTGCGCCTCCTCTCAGACGGTCTGTTTCCAGGATACAACAACCGAAGCAGTAGTTGTACTGCCGGAGATGGCTCTCGCGCCCGAGATTACACCGGGTATAATTTGGTGTTAAGGAAAAAGATGAAGTTGATAAAAGGATAATTTAGAGAGTGCTCCTCTCTAAAATTCCATGGAACAAAAGAACCTCCTTTTGTGTATCTCTCTAGTATCACTTTAGAATGAGTCCTCATTCTTCTTATAGTCATACACATAAAGAGCTAATTAAAACCCAATCAATCTTGTCATAAGTTAGACAATTAAACAAGATATTAAACCTTGTAATCAATAGGTTTTAATTTCTCACCACACGGATGCACTACGCATACCAGGACACCACCTGGTCATGCGCCATCCATACTCGCGCGCCACACGGATGCCATTATGTATACCAGGACGCCACCTGGTCATGCGCCATCCAAACTTGTGCGCCACTTGCATTCTTCGCCATAGCCAATGACATGTGCCATGACATGGCATCCGCCTACTCCACCCAAGGGTGCGCCATAAGCGGACCCGCCATATATCTGACTACGCGCTCATGGACAAAAATACAAAGGCGGTGTGCGAAGTTCAAAATGCACTACATAGGGCCTATAGCCCACGGCACGCGCGCATATGTGCACGAGTCCCCACTAGTGTTTGCCTTTAAGGAAACAATATACAAGGAGTGCTCCTCCTTATAAACCACTTTGAGTTTTGTCATCCTACCTATGTGGGACAAGTTGACAAAACTAATCCATTTTATTCATCTTTGTTTGTTCCAAACATACAACTTCAAACTTCGATATCTCATTCATCTTAGCTCTATTTGGACATAGTTTGAATACAAACCATAAATAATTATTTATACAACACATATATAAATATTATTGAGGTCCGAAATATTTAGTGAA
This sequence comes from Helianthus tuberosus, assembly GCA_030545235.1. Taxonomy (NCBI): domain Eukaryota; kingdom Viridiplantae; phylum Streptophyta; class Magnoliopsida; order Asterales; family Asteraceae; genus Helianthus; species Helianthus tuberosus. Next base: position 36,726,062 of record CM060399.1, on the reverse strand, counting down.
AAACTCATTTTCACTAAAATTTCCAACAAACCCAAATTTCACCTCGTTGAGTTATAACTATGACATAGCATTGGTGGAATCACAACTTTTTATTCACTCTGAGATGCATTCGAGACCCAACTCATGTTTTCCCCCAAAACGTCACATTTTACAAAGCAAATTCGGCCAAATTCCAGTGCTCGGAGGTCAACGCCCGGTGATCCATGATTCACTATTGATGATTGGGTTGTAGTCCCCATTCACTTAATCTTCTTCCATTTTTTAGGGACATAAATTTGGGAAAGCAAGTCATAAAGTCTTCTTTTTTAGAATTCTATGATAATTCCATACTTTCTTTTTCATAATACTAGAAAAAACATGCCACAACAAATGAGTAAATAAGAACAATAATAACACATTTCCAGCAAAATTAATGAGATTGAACTTAATGATCCCTGTACCTACCTTATTATCTAGTAACTATTCTATTGAAAATGCCATGCCTCCATGCAGTTTTGCCACAATAGAGTAACAACAGTACAACACTCAACAGATTATTTATTATTCATTTGCTACAACAAGCTACAATTTGTTGTCAAAGTACAATAAAGCAAGGGATACTAAAATACTAAGACTGTGGGGTATGGGGCTTGGGTTGGGGCGTGGGTTGGCTGAAAACGCCCAAGCCACCACCCCGGGTGGGCTTGGGTTGGGGCGTGGCCCAAAGGGCGGGAGTTTGAAGCCGGGCGTGGGGTGGGTCTATTAGTATGACATGGCGGGTTCTCGTTGGCCAAACCAAACTAGCCGTTGGCCAACGGCTATGTTAAAAAAAATTATTTTTTCACTATAAAACTCACACTTCTATTAAAAAATACGGAAGAAATGCCGCAAAAAGGCGCGCTCAAAGATCAAGATCGGGTACGGCATCGCCTTCAGTTGGGAGTTCGGGCTCGCGTAGGGAAGTATACAGCGAGCAGTTGGATGACATTGCATGCAAGTTAGATACATTCAACGTATTCCAACAACAAAGGGCCGAAATTCGAAAGAGCAAAGAAGCTAGGGATGCCCTGAAACAAAGACGAGATGATATGAAATTTCTAGCCCACCCATTGATCACCTAGAGGGTGAAGAGTTGGAACTAATGTTGGAGATGAGAGAAGAGATAAAGAAAAAATATAAGCGTTAGGAATTTTTTTATGTAATTTTCTTTATTTATGTAATTTTCTTTATTTAAAAAACAATAAAAATTTTAAATTTTTTTGTTTTAAAAAATTTAAAACAGCCATTTGGGTTGGCCACGCCCCAAACCCCCGCCCCACCATACCGTCTTCAATGTGGGTCAGCCCATCGAAGCCCCCCCAAGCCACGTGTCAACCCATGCCCAAACCCCCGCCCCACCATACCCCACGGTCTAAAGGCCCATGGCATTATAGCCTAGTGGCATCTTGGAGGTGGGATAAAGCTTTGGGACCATTAGGTCCTGGGTTCGATTCTCACAAAGGAGGTTTTTCCCAGTATTTATTGGGTTTCCTCCTGAATTGGTGTATAGGCATTATAGCCTAGTGGAGATGGATATGATCGGGTGGTTCTGCTGGTGGCACGATGATACTCCAGTGGTCCGTCAGTAATCCTAATTTACCGTTCAAAAAAAAACTAAAATACTAAAGACCTCTGCTAAAAGAAAAAATTTGGCCAGCCAAAGGGTGGGTACCCCTATAATTTCGTCCAGACTTCCATCATCACAAACTAACTACCAACAACAGCTACTTCTTTTGGATGTTTGTATAGCATAACCAACTACCAACAAATTTATTGTCTAAACTCTTAACTTTATTGGAGAGAAAATTGTATTGATTGTTGCATACTACAAAGTAAACAAGAGGCCTATTTATACTAGAAACAAAGATCTATAAACGGAAACACATTTATTAGTTGGTGCTGGAAAACAGGCTGGAGAGTAGGCTGGAGAATGGCTGGCAAAAATCTTTGATTGAGGAATGATGACCAGAATCCGCTTGTGACAATTCTTTCCATTTAACACTCCCCCTCAAGTTGAGTAATGGGATCTCCGATACTCAACTTGTTTAAACATTTGCTGAATATTCTTTCATTAACTGCCTTCGTTAGAATATCTGCTAATTGATCTTCAGACCGTACAAATGGTAGTTCAAGAATCCCTGATTCTAGCTTCTCTTTAATGAAGTGTCTATCTACTTCTACATGCTTTGTACGGTCATGTTGCACCAGATTTTCTGAGATCTGAATAGCTGCCTTGTTATCACACATGATTTTAGTAGGTTCTGTCGGAGGAAAACCAACTTCAGTTAGAAGCTTCCGTATCCATAGTATTTCTGTCAGACCCCGTACTATTCCTCGAAACTCGGTTTCTGCACTGGATAGAGCAACCACCTTTTGCTTCTTGCTTCTCCAGGTAACTAGATTTCCCCCAACTAGAGTGAAGTACCCTGATGTTGATCTCCGATCTCCTCTATTTCCAGCCCAGTCTGCATCAGTGTACCCTTGAATTTTTAGATGTCCATTTGATTTGAAGAGAACTCCATGGCCAATTCTTCCTTTGAGATATCTCATGATTCTACATACGGCTTCCATGTGTGCTATTTGAGGCTGGTGCATAAACTGGCTAACAACACTTACTGCATAGGCTATGTCAGGACGTGTGTGTGACAAATATATCAGCTTCCCTACTAGCCGTTGATACCTTTCTTTTTCGACTAGTTTTGCCCCTTTCTCCATTTGAAGTTTATGATTCACCATCAATGGTGTGTCTGCTGGTTTGCAATCAATCATTCTCGTTTCGGCTAACATGTCTAGGATGTATTTTTTCTGGCAGATAAAGATTCCTTGTTTGGACCTTTGTACTTCAATTCCAAGAAAATACTTAAGTCTTCCCAAGTCTTTCATTTCGAATTCTTGGAACAGATTCTCCTTTAATTTTGTCATCTCTTCCATGTCATTTCCTGTAATGATCATATCATCAACATACACAATTAGACATGTTACAAGTCTTCCCCTTTGTTTGATGAACAAAGTGTGGTCCGAGTTACTCTGTTTGAATCCATATCCTTTCATTGCGAGTGTGAATCTGCCAAACCAAGCTCGATGGGATTGCTTTAGACCATAAAGAGTTTTTTTCAACCGACATACTTCACCTGTCTTGAAATCTGCTGTGAAACCAGGGGGTGCTTCCATGTAAACTTCTTCTGTTAATTCCACATGTAGAAAAGCGTTCTTTACGTCAAATTGATGAAGTGGCCAATTTTCGTTTGCAGCTATTGAGAAAAGAACTCTGATAGTGTCAATTTTGGCCACTGGTGAGAAGGTTTCCAAGTAGTCGATCCCGTATGTTTGAGTATATCCTTTAGCTACCAGTCGGGCTTTATATCTCTCAATGGTTCCATCTGACTTGTGCTTTACTGAAAACACCCAACGACACCCCACGGGTTTCTTTCCTGGTGGAAGAGTACACTTTTCCCATGTATCATTCTTTATTAGGGCCTCCATCTCTGTGTCTATTGCTTTTTTCCAACTCTTAGATTCTAAGGCTTGTTTTACATTGGTTGGCGTATGTTCAGAATATAGTGAGGGAACAAATGCCTTAGCTTCATGAGACATGCTCCCCCTGGCTATGTTGGCTATCGGATAATTTGAGTTTCGAGATTATTTTTCTGGGGAATACCGTTTGGGAGGAACTCCCCTATTTGCCCTTGGTGGCAACACATATCGTTCTGGTGTCTCCCTTGGTTCAATGTGCTCTGCTGTTGTCACCGGTTCTGTGTGCTCACCATCACTATGATTAGGGGAAGCAGGAGAACTTTGTTCAGCATGCTCCTCCTGTTCAATGTGCTCAAATTCATACTGGTTAGGAAAAACATCAGAGATTTCAGGAATCTCATGATTACTTACCTCGGGCATCAGATTGGAGAGATTTTCTTCAGTAACACTGTGCTCAGTTGGTTGTGTGTTTGTGTCAGGCAGTGATTCTCCTTTGGTACTGTGATCTTCTCTGGTTATGACTTCGTCAAACGATGAGAATCGAGTTAGCCAACTCAGTGTGTCTATGTGTTCGTTCTCCCCCTGACCAATGGGTTGGGTGTTATAGAAGTATTCTGTTTCAAGAAAGTCAAGGTTCATGGTAGTGTGCGTGTGACGTGTTTTTGGGTTATAACAACGATAACCTTTCTGATTAACTCCATAGCCCACAAACACACATTTCTCGGCACACGGGTCAAGTTTTGTTCGATTGGTTTTGGGTATGTGAACAAAGGTTGAGCAGCCAAAAATTCGTGGTTCAAGAGTAAGAGGGGGAGGGATCTTGGCAAATTTTTCTAGGGTTTGTATGGGGGTTTTTAGTTCAAGAATTTTTGTAGGAAGTTGATTTATGAGGTATACAGATGAAGCAACTGCTTCGGGCCAAAAAAAATTTAGGGACTTTGGATTCGATTAGGAAGGCCCGAGTCATCTCAAGAATTATACGGTTTTTGCGTTCGGCGACTCCATTTTGTTCAGGAGTATGTGGACAGGTGATTTGGTGAATTGTCCCCTTGGTTTGGCAAAAATGTTTCATGGATGTATTAACGAATTCCCCCCCATTGTCGGACCGAAGAATTTGAATTTCTTTTTGAAATTGAGTGTGAACCATAGCATGGAATATGGTAAATTTTTCAAAAACTTCAGACTTGTGTTTCAAGAAATACACCCACGTCATACGGGTGCAATCATCTATGAATAGCAAGAAATAACGAAAGCCTTGTCCCCCCGTAATAGGGGACGGACCCCATACATCAGAATGAATTAATGAGAAAGGCACATTAACTCTTGTATTATTTGGTTTGAAAGGTTGTCGATGACTTTTAGCAAGTAAACAAGTTTCACAATTTATTTTATCACGAGAAGAAAAAAGTTTAGGGAATAAAAGATGTAGATAACCAGCAGATGGATGTCCGAGACGCCTATGCCATAACCATGCTTCCCGGTTTGTAGTTCCATGAGCCAGCATCACAGTACCTTGTTGAGCCACCTCATCCACATAGTACAACCCCTGATGCTCAGTGCCACGTCCAATAATCGTCCCCGTCCTGATGTCCTGTAAGATACAAAAAGTGGGATGCATTAGCACTACACAATTCAGTTCTTTTGTCACGTGACTGATTGATAGTAATTTATGTGACAATGATGGAACATAAAGGCAATTTGAGAGTTTTAACGTTGGGGAGATTTCAATTGTTCCTCCCCCTTCTGCACGCATAACCTCTCCATTCGCAGTTTGAATATGAGTTTTCCGCGGTTTGGATGTTGACACCAAATCAGAAATTTCGTATGTCATGGTGTCTGTTGCCCCACAATCGAAAATCCAAGATTTATTTTTCTTATTACAATTCTGTACCGCATTTGCCTTTCCCATTTTCTTTTTGCTTTTCTCTGTTTCTACACGTGCTCCCCTCCTTTTCATTTCTCTATCTTCCATCTTTCCTAAAAAACCAGATCTCTCTTTCTACTCAAGCACAAGCAGAGTAAAAAAAAAAAGGAACCCCAAACAACTCAATGAATTCCTCTGTTGAGGAAACAAATTACGAGTCGAAATTGGTGGGTAACGGAAACAAGGGTTTCAATCGATGTTGTGCAAGGGTTTCAAGGGTTTCAATCGGTGGATAACGGAAACAAGGTTTTCAAGGGTTTCGGTCGAATCGGTGAATCGGTGGTGAAGAGGATTTCTTCAATCTATGTTGAGCAAGGGTTTCAAGGAAGGGAGCGCAAACGGAGTTAGATCAGAACCGGTTATTGATTCAACAAGTGAACGAGAATCGTCAGGAAATTAATGGGAAATTTCAAAGGTGAGTGATGTTTACCCGAATCTGTAGGTTAATTTTTCTGAGACTGTTGAACAGGTTTGATTTTTTTTGTTTTTTTGGAAGTTTGATTTTGGTTTTTGGGTTTTTCTGGTTTGAGGTTGGATTTGATGGGATGGATTGTAGATGATGAGCAACGTGTTTTTCAAGAATCAGAAACACTGCTCTGATACCATCTTAACTTTATTGGAGAGAAAATTGTATTGATTGTTGCATACTACAAAGTAAACAAGAGGCCTATTTATACTAGAAACAAATATCTATAAACGGAAACACATTTATTAGTTGGTGCTGGAAAACAGGCTGGAGAGTAGGCTGGAGAATGGCTGGCAAAAATCTTTGATTGAGGAATGATGACCAGAATCCGCTTGTGACAATCCTTTCCATTTAACATAAACAAGAAAAAAAAAATTCTAATTCAGCATAGAGACATGAGCAAAAAGATATGATGGTTTGCCGGTTATTACAACAATGCCTACATCCATCAGCTTAGCAGGACAAGTGATGTTGTTTTCAAGACGTTTTAGCATGTGGAGGCATGGGAAATTTTCTGCAAGTGTTTGAAGTGGGACCCTGTACCAAACGAGGATGCAATGGCAAAAAGGTTTAAAACATCCGAGTTGGGAAAATATTGGGTTGGTGGTTCAGATGCATGTTGCTACATTAATATTAATGATGAACCTGAGTTCGACTATGATGTGCCAATTCAATAACCGCAACGGCCCATCAGGAGGGACAAAGCAAAAAAAGTCATCATCGTCAAAAGAACAATCCCCCAGAGAATCCAATATAGATAGTTAATGAGTAAGTTATCCGCGCTTCATATAATTTACAAGCGGAGAGGCTATGGTTGAAAAAAAAAACCAAAAAGTGGCCGAGAGGGAAGAATATAAAAATAACTACCAACATCGATCATCTTCCGCCTAGAAAACGAGAAGCGACGACAAAGATGGAAGGAAAATTTTTCAAAAAAAATGGAGGTTTTGTTTGTTTTTAAATTTGTAGATGTTTTTTAGTTATGTAGTTTTTTTTTCCTTTAATTATGTATTTTTTAAATTATTACCGAAAGTTTTTATTTTATTTTATTTATTAAATGTGTAACAAATTTAATTTAAGATAAATCAATTGTTTAATAAAATGAAAAAAAAAAAAAAGCGAGGGGAAGGTGATATGCCTTAGATACAATTATACAAGGATACTCGGTTTTTTTTTTTTCTCGTAAGAGAGTTATTAAAATATTAAGATGTTAAAATATTCGACTATCTATTATGTATTAAGAATAACATATTTTCAAAAAAATCAAAATATATTAGAGTTCCTGTAACAAAAGAAAATAATGATTTGATAAGATTTATGAACTTGACAACTTGGATCTTATTCACACACGTTCATACATATTTCTAATAAGAGTAAAGTCCTATTTGAGTTGTGGTTTGTGCAGTTTAACCATTTGAATCCAAAAACCAAAACTGTCTTGATTTGAGTCCCTGTGGTTTCTAATTTTAACCATTTAAATCCAAAAGTAAACAACATCCAAATCAGAAACATTTGGTTTTTGGATTCAAATGATTAAAATTACAGACCACATGGACTCAAATGGTTAAAATTAGAGACCACATGGACTCAAATCAAGACAATTTTGGTTTTTGGATTCAAATGGTTAAACTGCACAAACCACATGGACTCAAATAGGACTTTACTCTTCTAATAAATCAATTTTGAATTGACAAAAAATCAAGTCCATAAATATAACTTGAGTAGAGACCTTGAGAACTTCACATGAAAGTTCTTGAAAAGATTAGTTGATAGCTACTTTTACGTGGAAGAATTGAATTGTCTTTAAGATGATCAAGAAAAACAAATTCAGAGGACCATTATAAAAGTCATAACAATTAATAAAATAATACGTTGTTTGACTTATGCTTAGATAAATATTTAGTAGTATGCAAATACATATAATTTTATAAATCATAAAATTAAATTGCCTTGTAACTGTTATGAGTTTCCTTTCCCTTGTACTCTTCATCTTCCTATCTTTACAATGCAAAGCTTCAACATCACAATCATGGATCAAAGCTGGCTATTGGTACACAGGTAGCATAAACCCGATGCCCAACATAAACTCGGCTCTTTTCACTCACCTCATATGCGCTTTCGCATACATCAACTCCTCAACCCACGAGCTGGTTTTAGTAGCATCAGATGAGCCATATATATCGTCGTTTGCATCCACCGTTAAAAAAAGCAACCCATCTGTTAAACCACTTCTGTCGATATGGACACAGAATGGAAACTATGGGAACGATGGGAATTCATCCAACTTTTTATTGATGACTGAAAACCCCGCTTATCGAAAGAGTTTCATTGAGTCCTCAATAAAAATGACTCGGATGTACGGGTTTGAAGGGCTAGATCTTTATGTTGCAACTTTGCTAAGTACAAAGGGAAACATGAGCAGTTTAGGGATCTTATTTGACGAGTGGCGAGCTGCAATGGATCGAGAAAAACTGATCTTGACCATGGGAGGTCATTACTCGCCTGAACTCGACTTAGTGAGTTACCCGGTTGACTCAGTGAGCAAAAATTTTGATTGGGTGCATGTTCGTTCATACGACTATCATACACCTATGACCGATAATTTCACGGGGGCCCATACAGCCTTATATGATCCATCTAGCCAGGTGAATACGGATTATGGTATAAATGAATGGATCAAAAGAGGATTACCGGCTAGCAAGCTGGTGTTGGGTTTAGCATACCATGGCTATGCCTGGACCCTTGTGGACCCTAAAGATAATGGCATCGGTGCACCGGCTAAAGGTCTGGCTATTACAAAAGATGGGTCGGTGAGCTATGACTATATCAGGGGGTACATGAGAAGTTATGGAGTTAAGTCAGTGTATAATTCAACATACGTGATAAATTATTGTACGATTGGTTCGTTTTGGATTGGGTTTGATGATGTGGAGGCTATCAGAAATAAAGTTACTTACGCAAAAGAGAAGCGGCTTCTTGGTTATAGCGTATGGCAGCTCCCTAATGATCACAACTGGGAACTCTCAAAAGCTGCTGGTAAGTACAAATTAAATAAGGTGATAAAATAGGTGGGTCGGATATTGGGTCTAAAGAACGTATTTTCGTACGGGTCGATGGAGGTCAGGTTGACTCGAAACACCATTTATCCCTAATCTTTTAAAACTTCTTTTATAAGAATATGAAGTGTTGAATATGATTACAAAAACCATAAAATTTTGCAAGTTTATATTACATACAATGACATATTGACACTATAGGTAAACTTTATTGAATATTTTGGGCAACTTTCCACATCCTTAATTTATTATTATAATAACAAGTGAATGCACTTAAAATGACAAACTTTGCAGCACAGGAAGATAACCACAGCCACCACAAGCCAGTATTGGCGATTACTTTGTGCACAATTGCTTCCGTTATCCTGCTACTAGGCTGCATAATCTGTTACCTGAGAAAAAGGGTCATTTCAAAAGGTAAACCTTTTATCTTCCAAATTTTTCTTTCCCAGTTTTCACCACCCCCAGAATATAATATATTATCATACACTTAACATCATATCATCGAATCTGACAAAATTTTGTTAAAAAGGTTATTAGATCAATCATTATCTTGTACATTAGAGTAATTTGATATCAGTAATACTTGTTGACCTCAATAGTCAAATGTGTAACAGAGGATAACATGTTGATTTACTTTAACAGTGAAACGGATGATGATAACGATGAAGGCGATGATGAATAGAGGCAAATCATATCATCATAAACAGCAAGTAATTAGCTTTGCGGACATAAGAGAAGCTACAAATAGCTTCTCGGAAGAAAATAAGCTTGGTGAAGGGGGATATGGACCAGTTTACAAGGTACTTAATTCTTTTGTTTTAAGTACAAAATTATTCAGATTCAACAATCATTAAAAACGGAGGGCACCAAAAGTAACGTAAGTGTTACAAGTCGATAAAAAAACAAATTATGCTTGTTTGATGACACTGAAGGGAAGCATGAGGGCTAGTGATCAACAAATAAGGGCAAATTGTAGATCAACATCTTGAGATGGAAATGTCATAAGTGTTATTAGTCAATAAAAAACAAAAAGAAGCCATTTTCAGAGTGTGTTATACACAGGGGCGGACCTAGGTTATAGGCTGGGTGGGCGGGCGTACTCCTTGAAAAAAATAGTTCGTGTATTTTATAGACAAAAATCCCGACCGCACCTCTTGAAATGATGGTTAACACCCACGTTCACACCCCCAGTAAATAATTTCTAGGTCCGCCACTGGTTATACATATATGGTCATGGACTCATGGTCATAGAACATTATGACATATATGTATTTGTATTTGCGTATCCGTTTTAAACACCTTAATCCTAAACAATGCATATGTGAATAATAATATATATGCGAATCTACGTGCGATATGATGTTCGTATCACCTTAGTTTAAGTTACGTGAAAAAAGCTTAATACACGACTATAAGTAGATACGCAAATCTGCGTCATCTATCTCATGGCTAGATGAGTGATGGGTCATGGACTTGGAAATATGTCTAGTTTCATGATATTCTCTAAACCTTATTGGTCATGGACTCATGGGTATATCATGGTATTGATATTACTTTTCCATGGTTAGATCATCTTGTTGTTTGATCTTTTGGCTAAGATTCACAGTATACGCTTGTTGATCACTAGGGAAAATTATCAAATGGACAAGAAATAGCAGTAAAAAGACTTTCACGTGGTTCTAAACAAGGAATCGAGGAGTTCAAGAACGAGGTTACATTTGCAACCAAACTACAACACGTGAATCTAGTAAAACTCTTGGGGTTCTGCACCGAAAGGGAAGAAAAGATGTTGATCTATGAATACATGCCAAATAAAAGCTTAGACTTCTACCTCTTTGGTGAGAAATGATTATATGAACCCACAACTTGGTTTACATCAACTTATTTCACTAATAAAATATTTATTTGTGTAGATCCACGCAGAAGGTCGATGTTGAATTGGGAAAAATGGGTTGAAATTATTGAAGGGATAATCCAAGGACTTCTGTATCTCCAAGAATACTCGAGACTAACAATAGTTCACAGAGACTTGAAAGCAAGCAACATTTTACTTGATGCTGATATGAAGCCTAAAATATCAGATTTTGGTATAGCAAAAAGCTTTCAGAACAATGAATCTATAGCAAGTACTGATCGTATTGTTGGAACCTAGTATGTATGCTCAAAAGTCTTTCATTATTATATATCATAATTCGTTAGACGCTAAAATATTATCTTGCAATTCAGCGGATGTGTTCCACCTGAATATGTAAAAGAAGGGGTGTACTCTCGAAAATATGATGTTTATAGCTTTGGGGTTCTCCTTCTGCAAATCATAAGTGGGAAGAAGAACTATAATGTCTATGGGCCGCATCAAAACCTGAATCTCCTTGAATATGTAAGTTGCTTTTTTCAATAACTAAAACATAAGTTTCGCTACTAGAAAGTAGAAACGATGCATTAAGAGTCTGGAAGAAAGAGAATAACAAAATAGTTATCCATATTACACCTAAAGCATTAGGTGTTTGTGACCATGTGATTATGGTGTATCTCATTATTTTTTATCGGTTATTATTGGGACCATCGGTCCATTCCTTATATATATATATATATACATTTTATGCATATAGGCATATGTATATTAGTTAATTATACTTAATAGTGTAACTTATGTTATTTAAAATGATCTACACAAGGATGTTTGACTTTGGTTGGTTGACCACGAATAATTGCAGGCGTATGTTCTGTTGAAAGAAGGCAAAGGAATGGAGTTTATAGATCCTTCACTGGATGATAAATCTTCAACATGTAAATTAACAAGATGCATGCAGGTTGCACTGCTATGTGTTGAAGAAAAATGGGCACACAGGCCATCAATGTTAGAAGTTGCAGCCATGTTGAAGAATGAATATCAAAGTCTGCCTATGCCAAGAAGACCTGCTTTTTCAACAAACAAATATGATGACGAAAAGAAAGACAAAACAAACGAAAACGGCTATTCTGTTGATATTGCAACCATAACCCAACTTTTACCTCGCTGAGTTATAACTTTTTATTCTCTATGAGCTGCATTCGAAGCCCAACTCACGCTGTCCTGAAAAACGATCACATTTTACAAAGCAATTTCGGACAAATTCCAGTTCCGGAAGGCGACAAGGTCAACAGTTAACCGACCATTGGTTATGGTTGTAGTTAACACGTTTCAATTAACCAAACCATCGGTTAACGTTACCCACGTTTAATCGAACCTACGGTTAACCAAGTTTGCACAGCTAGTCTTATCCCTGCACTCGTAGACCCGGATTTATATGTCATAACTTAAATAATTTTAAAATAGAAAAATAAAAAGTTAAGACTTGTAACACTAGGCATGAGTAATTTTATATAAGTATATATAAAAGCTCAATATCAAATATATATTTAATGGGACATGATAGAGCCTAATATAGGTGTTTATCGGGTTTCGTGTTACTGGATTCGTGTTAATTAGATTTTTTATTATTTGAAATAATGTCTGATAACCGAAGCGAAATACAATCGGATTAGTCGGGTTTTGGCTATTGGACTGTCGAGTTAGGTCGAATAGCGAGCAAGGTATAAATGCATTGTAGGTCTGATACTGTGTTCATTCATTCTTCTTGTTAAACGATACACCCAACGTGACTGTACTAGTGAGCCTTTAGACCCTTTTTGTGTCTTTGCATACAATTAAACCACTTTAATTAAAAGTATATTATGTAATTTTATTAAATAACTAAAACTAGAAGCCTAGGTTCCATCATTTCTCCCTCTAACAAAAATAGAGTTCTACACATTCCTATCTCGTCATTTCAGCTCATATTCACATATTTCATTTGGAAATCTAATGTTACAACTTACAAATAAAAGATTCCTTCAGTTATGTTCTTTCTACCATTGTTGGAATAGTTTTCTCCTTCTTCGCATTAGGTGTATTCTTCCTTCCCGTTAAATTTGATCGAGAGTGTCCATTTATTGCGGTTTATATCTTTGTTTTCTTATTTGGGTTTTCATGTATTGGAATCGGAAATTATGGGTTTTCTTGCTAGTTCCTAATTTCATGCGTTCTTGTTTGCCAAGTTCTCAAATTAGGGTTAAAAATGCTAATGTGGGCTTGCCCACCGTCTAGAGCCATATGTCTTTTAGAGGGGAGGAATCACGTTAAAACCGATTGAACCTGTTGATTAGAGATATGTTTGAGAAATCGAACTAGATTATAGCCCGAATCAGAATCGAACTTCAAGCTAGTTTGGGTGGAACCGGTTTGAAACCGATTGAACTTGTTGGTCTGAGATCTGTTTGGAACCCCCTTTTTTTTTTTTTTTTTTTTTTTTGCCTCACCGAAACCATTGGTTTGGAAATACTATATTTTGTTTTCAAAGAAAGAGTGATGCTATACAGAAGAAGCAAGTAACAAGCAGTTAAGGAGATAGTGATACATTATCCAGCTTTAGGGAGGGAGATACATTATTATCCAGCTTTGGGGAGGGATTGCTAGTAGCAGTATGGGTTAAAATGGTCTCGATTCTGTCAAGCGAAGCTTCTAATCGACCAGAGTTCATGTTAAACAATGCATCACCAGTCCCCACAGCCCCTGTAAATTCAGGAAGAACATAGTCAGCCCTCCATCCGAAACGAAGATCTACACCAGGGCACAAACCAACACAAGTTTTGTTGCGGATTCTAGATATACCGTCTCCACCTAAACTACTTGTAAGCTTCCATTTCCAACCAATTGCATGGGATTGAATATTATGACCTATCCCTACCAGAAGGTTTAGGAATTTGGTTATTGGGATCTTCTTGGAAACAAGGCGCACGTCATGATGTAAAGGCTCGTATATGAATTTCCATCTTCGGTCATCCGATAAAGGCTTCAAAACCAGCTTTCCCTGACACTCGTTGATTGGGGAATTGTAAAACCTATAAACAGAAATTACAAACTAATGGCAGGTAGACGAGCAACAAGCTGCGCCGCTACCCCCTTCTGAATGGCAAACCCTACCCTGCTAAACACAAAATTCTGCCCCTTAACATGTGTGGTGTTACTGCTTACCACCTGTTGAACTCGCTTTAGGAATCGCACCGCGTCAGGGGCGAGAGCGCCAAATGTATCGAAAGCGAACGGAACGAACACCCCTTTGTTGAACCGGTCAAAAATCGTAACTTTTCACTTGAAAACCGTTTTGGAATCAAACTGATCATTTTCACTTAGAAACTGGTTTAGAACCGAAACCTATTATAGCGAAAACAGTTTTGACTTTTGTTAGTCGGAACCAATTTGGACCAGTTTTGACTTTTGTCAATCGGAACCGATTTAGAGAAAGAAAAAGATTTGTACAACCGGGTCATTATCTGATGTGTATATGTATTTCATGCATGGTTGCAAAAGTCGATAGTCACTCCCTAGTCGGTAGAGCGGGGAGTTGAGAGTACTCGGCCTAGGCGGACAGTACTCGGGGAGTACTCGAACATGCTAAATTATAAAGAAATTAGTTTTTGGAAATTAAATATACGTCAAATAACATAAATTTTCTAATAATTATAGAAAAATACATGAAATTGATATTCATTCTTTAATACGATAAGCATAGAAATTATGTTTTATTTTATTTTTTAAGTCAAGTTTGGCCTGAGTTGACCTACTAGATCCGATTCTGCTGAGGTTGACCGCGTTTGATCGATTCCGAGTAATTAGGCGGAGTGGAAGAAAGTCGTCTAGACAGCCTATCTTAGAGCGATTACTCGGAGAAAACTCGGACTTGGAAACCTTATTTTACAACCATGATTTCATGTAGTGGGCTTAGGCATCATCGAATTAGGCCCACTAAGTTATAAGCAAATTGGGTTTAAATCTTATTAGCCCATCCGATTAAAACCAACCCTAACTAGTACTTTACCCGTCCGGTGGACGGGGTTTTTACTGTCGTAATGACAAGTTTTTATTTACATTTACATGTATAATATGAGTCATCAAATAAGTTCACAGTGACATATGCCTAAAAACGAAAAAGCAATGTTGGAGACAATTTCAATAACTCAGATTACATTGAGTTTTGAAGTGATAAAAACACAGGGTGAGATAAGTCACCAAGTAACAATGTACAATAAACAAAAGCAAAAATGTGTGGAATTTTTCATGAAAACGCATTACATCGTTGTGGCTTCCGTCTTGCTTCATGTCCAACTTTAAGGCCCCTTTATGGAATACCTGAATGTTTTCGCATATTCACAATATGAAGGGAATATAATACTTTCAATAACAATCCCTTGTGTTGCTTGAACATTGAACTCAGCAACCTTCATACCACATTAATTCAGGAACAGATAATAACTTGCAAAAAAATATACTTACGCTTAAAGTCAAACTTACAAGTTTGTTATTATGAATTGTCACAAAGAACTGGTGACCATTGTAAATTACAAAAGAAGGTAACTTAAAAGCATATAGCAAGGATTATCATCCACCAATATTTAACCAATGCACATTAAGTGTTTGATTAACAATTTTAGGAAGTATGTCAAACAAAGAAAGAATTGCTTTATGCTCACATAAAATGCATGTCTATCAAATAAAATGGTAATTTTGACCGATGAGGTGGAAAATCGTAATTTTGACCCGTTCACTAAAAATGTTGTGTTTGATCCGTTTACTAAAAATGGGAACCTTGACCCACTTAAAAATAAACAATTAGGATTAGGCCTACAACTTGTCCCATTATAATTACCCTCAAATCAACATTTATTTATAATTTTATATATTGTATTTAAACTAACAACATTTTACATGTAAAGTTTGGCTATTTGAGCATATATTCATTTAATGAAGTTGTGGCATCTTCTTCTCAGGGTTACAGAGCTGTAAAATAATAAATTTATTAATTCAAGGGATTAGGATTGGGCAAAACAAACCAGCGAAAGGGCAGCTAGAAGCCAATCTCCAGCATTGTTCATACCTATTTCAATAAAAAAAAACATATAACAAAAAAAGTGCTAACTTCCATTCTGCAACTGGATAGATGATTAATAACCATAAGAAACTGATGAATTAAATACTTCCAGGGGGACTGGCTTACCCACTAATTTTGTGTTTACATTAAATTAAATAGATAATATATATGCAATAATAGCCATATATTTGTAGTGAGGTGAACGTGAGTGAAGCAAAGCAAGTCAATAAGCTCCGGAGTTAACATGTTATGGCAAATCTAAAACACACTAATAAACCATTCTAAATAAGAAAAAAAATATTTATCAAATTGATACTGATAACATATGAATATACCTCATATCCATCAAATGCTTGCAGCCTGTTAGGTATTTGCCTCATTAGAGTCGAGAAAGCAGAATGCCATAGCTATTACTGCCACCAACAAAAGTAAATCCAAAAATAAATAAACGAAAATATAAGTAATTCAAATGCTAAAATACGGGTACAGAAGCTTCGTTTAATAAAAAAACACATAAAATAGAGATGATTTCGCAAACCAGGATTCATAATAAGCATGGCAGAGGGATTAAGGATTCATATTGCCTTGAAAGAGACATAATCAATCCGTTAGAGAGAAGCTCAAACTTCTCATTCGATCTTTCGTCTTCAGTTCTCAACCCTAGATCTTCCGATCTTGCAGAAATTAAAGAGTTACTGAATGGGGGGTAACCACAACTTCCACAAGTTGGGAAAAACCATTCACATTGGAAGGTCAACATCGCTTAACTACCTGTTGCACCAAAATCGCTATAAAGAATCGAACAATAAAAGTTGTATCTTGAATTAATTGATGCAATACGAAGATGTATGAAATATCAAATTATATAGATTGTTTCATCAAACATTCTAATAATCTTCAAGATCCCTTAAACCCATTTAGGTTCTGAGACAAAAAAAACAAAATCGTGATGTGAAGTAAACGATTTATGCAAATTACCTTAACGAACTTCCATCTACTATTTTTGTTGGCTCCATCTTGATCCCTAATTTCTCCGTTTAAACCCTTGAACACTGCAACATCAGATGTAGATAAATAGGTTAAAATTAGGTCAAATTAAATCAAATAGAAACAAAATTTGATCGGGTAGAACAAATTACGTGAATCCACGGCTTGGTGCAGTGAAGAAAAGAAGTAGTATTCGTTCCCAAACTTGGTTTCCCCTGTAAACACTTAACACCCTGCTGCACCAAAATGCTAGAAACAAAATCGAACAATAAAATTGGCATCTGAAACTAATTGATTCAATATAAAGATGAATGTTTTGAAGGAGATACCTGTGTGTGTCTGCAAATCAGGGATTGAACAACCAAGAAATACGGTTTGATGGAGGATCTGGCAGTTTAGGGTTTTCAATGTGTGTGAATTCCCATCGGGTGATGCTTTTTATGGTGTTGATGACGGTTGCACCGGCAAAGAATGGAGGAAGACGTGAAGAGTGGGGGTAACCATTGCTTGAATTCTGCCCTAAAAAGTGGTAACCGCAACATATTAGGGTAACTGGCAATAACTTCCTAAAGCGGTTGAAATAGAGAGTTTACACGGTCAAGATTTGTTATCAGGAATATCCAACGGCTGATATTGATTTGAAATTCAGTTTTAGTGCACGCTGTCTATATTATATATAATTATATAAAATCACACCAAAATCTGTTGTCGTTTTACGATTTTACCGTCTCAGCACCAAAGAAAAAGAAGACTCCACCATGGTAATCTTTCTCCCTCATTTTCTACGAATTACAAACCCTAATTCTTCCTCTTAAATTCTTAAATTTGCGTACACAATTCGAGAATTATACAATTGCTGATTCAATCCTGTCCGTCATTGCATTTTTCTTGCGAATTATAAACCCTAGTTATGTTAAGAATAATTAAAGAAGCTAATTCACTGTGTTAATATGGTTTTTTTATGATTGTTGTTTCGTTAGGCTGTAATTGATTATTTGCTAAGCGTTTTTGGATGCAATGTTGATGTTAATTTGTAATGATGAGACTAGGCTTGTATACTTACCAAATGTTTAGTCATTAGCGAATCGTTCATGAACTGTTCTGCGGGAAGTTAACGTATTTACTTAACTATTTACTAAACAACCGAGCTCGAACAACACGTTTTGTTCATTTCATGTCTAGCTTGATCATTTGTGTTTGTCAGCATGTGTTTATGTTTATCTGTTACAGTTTAGTTTAAGTTTGTTAATTTTTGAGTCCCTAACAGATTGATGTTACCGTTTACTTTTAGTCAAGTTTTAACTCAATTGTGTTTTATTCGGTTAAAGTTAAGTGAACGAACGGTTCGTTGCTACCGACGAGTGGCGAAGCTTGAGATTTCCGATCGGGGGCGGAAGTCACCGGACCTAAAAATTTCTATAAAACCAGGGGGTCGAAAACGTATATACGCAAAAATTTCTATACAAAAACTGCATACTCTCCACTGCTGAGCGAAAAGTTCGGGGGGTCGGCCGCCCCCTCCCGCCCCTTAAAAGCTTCGCCCATGTGCCCAACCATCCATTATCTTAATCACTTTTTTTGTGGGTAATCTTAACCTTTCCAACAGGCTCCGCACAGTTAAAACCATGTAACCGGAGTCCCTTTATCTAAAGGGTTCAAATGGATTGTAATCAAGTTGTATATGAGTTAGTCGGGTTGGCAGGTTGTAAACGTACTGTAGACCAAACTGGTAGGGTAGGTAATCTAGACCGGCCGGTTTAGGTTTTGGCGGACTGTATCAGTTTTTTATTTTTTACCCTTTGTTAATTTATTAGTTTGCTTTGATGATCTAAAATTGAAAAAGATGGTTCATAGTTATAATACATATAATTAAATAGTAAAAATTAAGCAGGCAATTCAATTATCCTGGTGGTTTCAAGTTTTAAACCAGACTGAATCGTTAAGTTGCGAAAGTTGACCATGAAAGGTCTTAAACTGGCCAGCTTACTTTTCTATGGTTGGTTTAAGCAATTTCTGACAACTCTAGTAAATATGCTGACTGATTGAGCTTGTAAATCATATATTTTTAATTCCAACTTCAAACGGGCGGTTTGGTTAAGCTGTTTAAGTTGTAGTACAACTCAACACCGTCTCCTTAACTGACTGTCAACATGAATACAGGGTTTGTTTTTATGAAACATGTTAGTCTTGGTAAACAAAAAATTGATTCTTTTCATGGTGGATTCGTGTCAAGAATTGCTAAATCATTTCCAGTTAATAGCGCTGGTATATCACGGATATATTTTTGATATATCGGTTATCGGTCCCATGGTGAGATATTGGTGCAAAATATCGATACCGATATTATCGGCGATATTGATCAATATTTGACCTATATATCACCAATTTTCCCGATATTAGTACCTTTCTTCTTAGTTATACCATTCTTCTTTCTTCTTATTGCTGCTATTAGCGTTTTAAGTCTTAATTGTTAATTGTTGGTGTTTTAAGTCTTAATCAGTTCCTACTTGCTACAATTGTTTGTGTTTTGCAAGTTGCAAAAGGTTAATTTGTTAATGGTAGGAGAGTATACTGAACTGTTAGTGTTAAATTACTCTATATATAAATTCAGCATGATATTAAAATTCCCGTTAATCTACCACGATAACGGATATATCAAAATATCGGTCCTTGACCAATATCCGATTTTTTTACCGCATTAATCTGTTTATGCATAGATGGTGGGGAGTTGATGTAATGCTGACTTTTAAAAACGTAAACATGTTTGTTGTATACAGCCGTCACACAAGACATTCATGATCAAAAAGAAGCTTGCAAAGAAGATGAGGCAGAACAGGCCCATTCCAAACTGGATTCGAATGAGGACCGATAACAAAATCAGGTCAAAGTCAAAAACTATATTTGAATTCATGTGTACTGTTTAAAGATGTTTCTTTTCCCTGACACGCGGTTTATTGGATACAGGTACAATGCCAAGCGCAGGCACTGGCGCAGAACGAAGCTTGGATTTTGAGGTGTTCTTATTTGCTGTTTGTCAAATTCAACACTCAGCTTCATGGTTTCCATTTATGTGTAGTTTACCTTAATTATGGATGATCTATGATGTGAAATTGTTTTTGGTGAAGAACTTATTGTTTTTTTTTTTGGTGGTTGAATGTACTCACTCTCCTTTGTAACTGTTAACACGATAGTAGTCATCATGCCCCAACCCCCGCCCCATACCCCATAGTCTTAAGGAATAGATTTACATGAGGTGTGTGCCACTTGTTTTTGATATCGGAGGCATGCCTCTGTATATCTAAGGTGCATCAGCAGATTCTCTCTGGCGTTGGTCGTTCTTGCTTGTAAGTTGGCGGCTTGCTTGTCTTGAATTTGTTTACCTTGTTGTCTGTTAATGATCAAAAACATGTTGTCGAGTTCACACTACACTGGTCAGAATGGGCGAATGGGTTATCAGAATGGGATTGCAATTTGCTTTTCCATTTGTGGCATCAAATTGTCCCCCCTTCCGAGACTCTGTAATCTAGCTGAAACATGTGTTATTATGGTTTTTGAGTTTCAGTTTTACGTTACTTGACGGCTCTTTTTGCCCAAATCAATATGTCACATTTTTAATACGCTCAGTTTTAACTCGAACCTGCTATGACTCGTTACAATGTCTGACTTAGCTTGCCTCTAATCGTCAGTTATATGTGTAATTAAACTACTTAAATGTTTAAGCACTTGAATCCTTTATTGGAAGCCTCATGTGTGTGCCTTCATCTTTTACCTCGAACCTAGCTATCCTATCGTCACGCAGCTCTTTTTAACCAAGCGCATGACATTTCTTCATCAAGTAGGATTGATAAACGCCATAATTACGATGTTAAACATAAACTTAAGAGTAAATTAAACAAGTTTTCCTTGATATGTTGTTGGAGGTTAAGATGTTCATATTATAAAGACGAATAGTTTAGATGCACATCAAGAAGGCAAAACGTTCACGCTACACAAGAACAAAAAGTAAACAGATATACAAGCTTTAATTTCAAGTTTACATCATTAGAAGCTTCAATATTGCATCTAGCTTCACAATTCATAACACAAGATTCTAAAACAAGCAAAAGAAATCTATTTTACAAACCATATATCAACATTTTCATAATCTATACTACTTCACTTAAACATAAACAAAGTCACATGATTCTTCTCATTTCTTCTCAGGATCCAACCGTGAAAGAGTCTTTAAAGCATCTTCGATTGAAGGTCTATCCGACTGCTCGCTAGAAGTGCAAGCAAGAACAACTTCAAGAACCAATTTAATCTGTTCTTGAACTGACTTTGAAGATGGAGAACCAGCCACCTCATTATCATCATAAACTTCCTTCAATAAAGCGTCTTTTGGTGTTTTGTGTATGCTTATCCCACCATTTTTTCGCTTCCCGTTTGTTAAAATCTCCAAAACGACCTCCCCAAAGTGAAATATATCATCCTTTAGGTCATGTTCCGCGAGACCCTTGTATTCACCTGCTAAGCAAGAATGAATCGAAAAAAGGTCATGTTTTGCCTTTAAAAGGTCAAATGGGTACCAAAAGATTACATATATAGGAAAGAGGTCAGATGGGTCAAACAAGTCAAAAGATGCTAGAAGTGTATCTTTTATACATGAGCACACCTAAATTCAAAACATCATATTATGTTTGAAACAATATAGCTTGTGTAACGACTAAGTGTTTTGACATGTTTGTATTGTTAAACCTGTTTTTTAAGGTAGCAACTAAACATGTACCTGTTTCCATTGCAGAAATTGTTTTGAATGCGAATTCTGCCAAACGTGGCTCCATATTCTCATCAACCGCTATGTTACTCGCCTTCAGATTTCCATGAGGAATAGCCGGATGACAATCATGGTGAAGATAACTCAACCCTTTAGCGATGTTAATCACAAGCTTATATTTTGAAGCCCAATCTCTTTTGACTCCAATCTTTTCATCAAGATTTCCATTAGGCAAGTACTCAAACAACAAATAACCAAGATTCTTATTATAACAAAAACCCAACAACCGAACCAAATTCTTATGCCTTAAACTGCCCATTCGGTTTATGAAATCCAACAAAACGTTTGAACCTTTTGTTCCCCACTCAATCTTTCTCACAACTATCGTCATCCCAGTCAGCAAGACCGCTTTGCAAACCGGATTCAACGAATATGATGTTTCCACCGGTTCAACGAATCTAAAACTCTTTAAAACATCAGGGGCTGTGACATCTGGTAGCCCACCAAATGACACCATCTTCCAATAGCGGTTCACATTTTGTCTTCGATAGTAAATGATCCCGAAAAGGAAACCCGAGAGTACAACCACCACAGCGCATAGTACAACTACCCAAGCAACCTTGTGATTTCTTCTACTTCCCAATTCCATTCCCTCGTATATTCCATTCCCGTGGTGACATGGTCTTGCAAGTGGTGCACCACAAAGGTTCGGGTTTCCAACAAACGAACTACTATCCATAGATTTAAACGTGTTTTGTACTGGAATCGAACCCGAAAGATCGTTATACGAGAGATTAAGAAACTTCAACTTCATCAGGTTTCCTAACTTAACCGGTATTTCACCCGACAAATTATTTTTGGCTAAATTTAAGGTTTCGAGATTCTCACAAGACGAAATGCTTTCTGGGATACGACCCGAAATATTACAAGACGAGGCGGAAAAATTGCGAAGAACGGGCAACACCCATGTTTTTTCGGGTAGGATCCCTCCGAGATTCGGATTATTCGACACGCTAAAATGCTCAAGTTTTGAAGCATGATATACATCAAAAGGAATCCCACCCGTGAACCGATTATTCGATAAATCAACATACGAAACATCACTAAGAACCTTGAAATTTATAGTGATATCACCCGAAAACAAATTATCTTCTAATCGAATTCGAACAAGCGAAGAACAATTGGAGATCGAAGAAAGCCCACCCGAGAAATAATTCGAAAACAACATGAGTCTACTCAACTCCCCTTGTGAACAAATATATGGTGGAATCACACCCACAAAATCATTGGTTGAAACATCAACCCATTTGAGTGTTGAATGTTTACCCAATTCTTGTGGAAGTGTACCACTAAACTTATTATCCCATATTAGAAAAGATTCAAGATTAGGAAGCTTTGCTATCCCCTCAGGAACAGAACCATTCATATTATTATACATTAAACTTAACAATCTTAAACTTTTCAAGTTGGAAAAACTGTCTGGGACCGGACCCGAAAGCATATTATCCGAAAGATCTAAGCTTGAGAGAGTCGAAATGTTACTCAACTCATCCGGGATCAACCCCGAAAGCGAGTTCCTAAACAGAAAAAGTGTAACAAGATTAGTTAAATAACCAAACTGCTTAGGAATTGAGCCAGAAAGATTAGCACCAGCTATATCAAGATACTGAAGCTCACTCATATTACCAAACTGCCATGGGATACCACCTTGATAAGAATTGTACCCAATCTCCATATGAGTCACACTCTTAAGT
This sequence comes from Helianthus tuberosus, assembly GCA_030545235.1. Taxonomy (NCBI): domain Eukaryota; kingdom Viridiplantae; phylum Streptophyta; class Magnoliopsida; order Asterales; family Asteraceae; genus Helianthus; species Helianthus tuberosus. The sequence continues at coordinate 36,702,677 of CM060399.1, read as the reverse complement.
TTCCCAAACTCAATTGGCAAATTCCCGCTTAACAAGTTTCCTGCAAGGTGAAGAAACTCGAGGCTTTCGCATGATCCATACGTGCTAGGAATGCTTCCACCGAAATAACTACCCGCGAAGTTGACAGTTTTTAGTGAGGGAATTTTGCAAACATCAGGCGGAAGCGGTCCCGAAAAGCTGTTGCTAAAAGCATCAAGAGTTTCTAAATTTTTCAGATTTGATATCCCAATTGGGAAGACACTAGAGAAATTGTTTCTACTAATGTCTAGTGTTTTTAAACTTGTGAGATTAAAGATCCCAATTGGGAGTTCACCAGAGAACATGTTGTGGCTTATGTTGAGATAAATGAGATCAAGAAAGTTACTGAATTGATGCCCAGATAAAATCCCACTAATATTTTTCAAAGAAAGGTCTAAAGATGTGATTTTTGTGGAGTTTTGGTTGCATTTAATGCCTGTCCATGAACAAGCATGGATTTTGGGAGATGGGTTTTGTTTTTCTTGAGGGATAACCCAATCAGTTAAAGTGTTTGATGGGAGGATGAACTCTGATTTTAAGGTTAAAAGTGCTTGTGATAAAGGGTCAGTTGCAGATGATATGGAGAAGAGGAAGATGAAAGTGATTATGAAGAGGTAGTGAGGAAGAATTTCCATTGGGATACACAGGTTTTAGAGGTTGAGTGATGAAATGATATAGAAAGTAAAGGGTGAATTTATGGTGCAAGTATTTATGGTTGATTAATGAATGCATTGGGAGTGAATGTTGAGGAAAGGAGGGAATGACATAATATACAGGGCTTTGAATTGCTTTTGGATGCATATGGGACCCGGAAATTGGATAATAAGTTGTGAAGTGTGAACTCTGAAGTATTCTTTACTCCTAAGGAGATGTGTAGTGGAAAAGGGAAATTGCTTTTGGATGCATGGCCTTATCACTCGTGAAAAAAACAATGCGTGATATTTATTACGCGTGAAGAGGAAATTGTTGCGAGGGAAATTGTTGGATTTTAGTGGAAAAGGTCATCGCTTGTGATGGAATTCCATCACTCGCAACTTTTTTTTTATTTTTTTTTTAAATTATACATTAACAATAAAACACTAAAATTGTAAATTTCATTTAAATAAAACCTAAATTACATACTAAAAAAAACTAAACATTGCAAATAAAAAAAAACCTAAAAAATCTAAGGCATCTAGTCGGATTTGAAAATGTTGGATTTGTTCGGGTTCGTCTTGCAACCTAAAGCGCGCCGGCTCGCCAAGATTCGCTCGAACCTTGGGTCGTACGAGATTTTTCTTCGAACCCGAACCTCTTTTGCTCGAACCCGAACCTCTCTTGCTTGAACCATCCATCTTTGTATTGAATTTTTTTGAATTTGGAAGAATATTTCAATTTGAAGGAAGAATGTTTGGATTAAGTTAGAGAATTATTTGGATTTTAAAATATTGTTTGTTTATTTAAAAAAACCTTTCAAACGGTCAAATTGAGTGGCAACAGTCAAGCCCAACGGTTGGTTTTTTTATTTTTCACGCGTCATATAGTTAACGCGTTTTAATTTTAACGCGTGAAAAATCGAGGTGGCGATGGTGTGTTGTTAAGTTTCACGCGTGATGGGGGTTGTATCACTCACCACCCCGGGTCCCCTAATAATAATATTAATAATATTACAGTAAAACCTCTGTAAATTAATAATATTGGTACCAACATATTTTATTAATTTAGCGAGATATTATTATATCGATAAATTAATAAATTATTATATCAATAAATTAATAAATAATATTAATAATATTACAGTAAAACCTCTGTAAATTAATAATATTGGTACCAACATATTTTATTAATTTAGCGAGATATTATTATATCGATAAATTAATAAATTGGATAATAAGTTGTGAACTCTGAAGTATTCTTTACTCCTAAAGGGGTAAGGGTGGTCATCACTGTACTCATCACTCACAACATCCAATCAAGTTAATTTAGCGAGATATTATATCGAGATATTGGTACCAGCATATTTTATTAATTTAGCGAGATATTATTATATCGATAAATTAATAAACTATCACTACTAGAAAACTGCTACTTTTCCCACGTCAATTTCCGTAGGAAATCCGTGGGTAACTGCGTTTACCCACGGATTTCCGTCGGAGATCGGTCTGAATTTTCCTACACTTTTCCTACGCAAACCAATTTGTCGTTCTTTTGTCGCTTTTTTTGTCACAAAACTAAGACCCTTTTTAATACGTCGGAATTTCGTAGGAAATGTGTAGCCATTTTCGTTCGTAGGAATTGCGTAGGAAATTTTGGTAGGAAAAATAGCAGTTTTCTAGTAGTGTATTATATCGATAAATTAATAAATAATATTAATAATATTACAGTAAAACCTATGTAAATTAATAATACTGGTAACAACATATTTTATTAATTTAAAGAGTTGGTTTATATTCTGGAGAAGACATTTGTGAGCTTGAGAAATTGATTACCGGAATGCATTAGCAAAATCAAGTTACCCATGTTTTGATTTTCGGTGAGATATTACCCACCTTCACACCAACGAATCTTTTATCAATAAAAATCATTCCTTTGGTGATTCTAGTCGAGAAGAATAAAAGTTGAAGTGGTCACAAAGGTGAAAAGCCAAGAATAGTGACCTTTTTAGGAGCCATGTGAATATAAAAAAAAGTTACTCCTGATTTTGAAACGGATCAAACCAAACTACACAAGGAATAAGGACTAGATTTTGAACAGATATTTGGCTGAAAAATAGAGAACCAACATAGATCAAAGATAGTCTGGTTCTGAAACATAATAGGTTTTAGGTTTTGCTAATGCAGACTGAGTGTTGGCTATGTGTTCTACATACTCCTTAAATAATTAGTCAAAAACATATTTCATGACATTAAAAAACAATCAATTTTTTTAAACGACAACTCACACACCCATCTAATTTGCTCCTAAATCTACTTTACGGTTCACAGCGGTACTCGAACTCTCAAGCTCTAGAGAAGAGAACACCGTTTAAATTTTAACAACACCAATATACCATTAGACTAAATGCCCATTGAATCATATATATATATAAAGTTTGAGTAGTTTGGCAATAATATCCTCCAAATTTTGTAATTATCTTTGCCAACGAAACAATTTCTTAGATAATTAAGTAACTATGGTATATTTTATTTCATAAATGTTTGCAATTATCTTGAGACGTGTGACTTATTTGCATGCATTAGTCACATAGTAATTTCATGCTTGGGAAAACTACTGAAATATTTTATACAAAATATAATTGAAAATGAATATTATTTAAAAACATGAAATAAAATATAGATGTCATTTGCATTGTGGAAGGGAATATAATCTCCTTTATTTTTGGCTTTTTCTAGGCATCTAGCTTCTCTTCAAGAATCCAAGTACACAATCGTAGTGCTCATATACAGTTTAAATATATTTTCAACATATACATTTTCAAGATGATGACGTTATTGGGTAACAGTTTTGGCGGTAACTTTGGACTTTTGTTTTTTTTTCATATAATAGTTATTTATAGGTGATGCCAAATTACAATTTTATCGTAGGTGTAAAATTATGATTTCGTTCTCGATTCAAAATAAAATTTTGCTTTTGCCCCTTGCTTAAATTTACGATTTTGCCCTTAGTTAAAAAATACAATTTTGCCCCCAGTTCAAAATAAAAATATGGTTTTGCCCTCAGCTAGAGTCCTGCCAAATTACGATTTGGTTCTCAGTTTAAAATTACGATTTTGCCCCCAGCTAAAAATTACGAATTTGCCCGCAGCTAAAATATTACGATTTTGCCCCCATTTCAAAATAAAAAAATTGGTTTTGCCCTCAGTTCAAAATATTATTTTACCTCTATTTTAAAATTACGATTTTACCTCCGCTAAAATTTGCAATCTTGCCATCGTTTTTTTTCCTTTGGCAAAACCATGGTAGTGTTTTATTTTACTTTGTTGACTTAATTTTGTTTTTATTCATGCCAAACAGTTGCCTAGCACTCGCTAATTGGTTCTGACAAATTATTGTTTTGCCCCCAACTCTAAGTTACACGCTTGTCATCGTTTTAGTTAAAAAAAAATTTATCATAACTATGGTACTGTTTTTCTTTAATTGGTTAACTTGATGTGTCTTTTTTGATATCGTGTTATAGGTAGCATGTATAACTAACCGACATAAAGGCGTACATGTTATTAACCTAAGAAATACTCGGTTTAGCGACCCGCAACGCGGGCGGCGCATAACTCTAGCTGCCTAACACTGGCTCATTAGTCCTGAAAAAATACAGTTTTGCACTGGGCCTAAAATTACGGTCTTATCATCGTTTTTTTTTCATAGCAAAATTATAGTAGTGTTTTTTTAATTGATTGAATTTGAACAAAAACTAGAATATAAAAATTATTATTCACTATATGCTATCTATTTATGATATCTATCACATGCAGAGTTTTTTTAATGGCACACTACGTAGTGAATTTGAACAAAAACTAGAATATAAAAATTATTATTCACTAGAATATATATATATATATATATATATATATATAGGGTAGGGTTCCAGCGTGAACAACCTCCCAAGAGTGAACTGCGTGAACAGATATGGACCCTTGATTTCCTTTTTAGTTGTTAAGGGTAGGATTGTAATTATATAAAAAATTAGATTTAAATCATTATTTTAATAATTGAATTAAGTTACATCTTTCCTAATTTAAATTCATTATCCACATTATGTTTATTTATTAATAAGATAATTATCAAAACAAACAACAAATCACCATATTTCAATTTTAAATTTTATTTCAGATTTCATCATCAGAATTCAAATTTTGATTTTTAAGATCCACGTAACTTCATATTTCAACGGTATACACATGTGTACTTGGATATAAATAGAACAGTACACATGTGTACTCAGCATCGTACATATATGTACAGTAATTCACAGGTGTACATCAACATTCAATACAAAAAAAATTATGAGATATCACAAAAACAGACGATATACACATGTGTACATCGCATTAAAATGATGGCAAAATCAGAATACACATGTGTACATCGCATTTAAAAAAATAATTATTTTAATAATTGAATTAAGTTACATCTTTCTTAATCCTTGATTTGATTTGTGAGAGATTTATGCAATCAATTTAAGAGGATAATTGATTACTTGATTTGTGAGAGATTTATGCAATCAATTTAAGATTGAAATTACACATATACCCTTTTTGTATTTAATTAAATGGAAAAAAATTAACCAAATAATTACCATCATGCCACTCACTGTAATCTCAAGATCATAAAAATCAAGGGCCCAGATCAGTTCACGCAGTTCACTCTTGAGATTTTGTTCACGTTTGAACCTAATCCTATATATATATATATATAGGGTAAGGTTCAGGCGAGAACCACCCTTATTGCGAGAACCGCGAGAACCAATGTGAACACAAAATAAAATCTAAAAAAAATCAAAAAAGCACTCAAAATTTTTTTTTATTTTTTTTTAATAAAAATCGCTATATTTCTTTACCATAAAAAAAAAAAAAAAAAAAAAAAAAAACTTTTTTTTTTCGAGTAACAGTTATCTATGCACATGTGCATATGTATCATTACTTCAACAAATTCAGTAATACGTTATTAGGAATAGACAATTGCACTTTAATTTACAATACCATTAGTAATACACTACTTTTTACATTACCAATATTCAAAATGCACATGTGCATAATTAGGTATAACCATGATATAACGTGTTTTGTTACAAAAAGTTTGTGATTTTGAATGGAGAAGTAGGCTCATATACATGTTTTTTGGTTAGTTATATCTAGTGGTTGATGGTTTGGTTATAGTTGTCAATTTTTTATGTAATATGTTGATTGGATGGTATAAATGGTGTTTACATACATGTATTAAAGTGAAAATATTGTTAATGGTATTGTATTATGGATGGTAGGAGGTAATGGTATTGTATTATGGATGGTAGAAGGTAATGGTAGTGTATTATGGATGGTATGATAGATGAAAAAGGAAAGTGTATTCAAAGTGGTGTACCAAAACACCTTATTTAATGTTGATACATATAAAATGCACATGTGCATTTCTAATATTTGTAATGTAAAAAGTAGTGTATTACATATGGTAGTGTAAATAAAGTGCAATTGTCTAATATGTGTAATGAATTACGGAATTTGTCAAAGAAATGACAAAAATGCACATGTGCATGCTTGTGTATTATGGATGGAATGATAGATAAAAGAGAAAGTAGTGTACCAAAACACCTTATTTCCTTTTAATACATATAAATGCACATGTGCATTTCTAACATTGTTAACGTAAAAAGTAGTGTATTACACGTGGTAGTGTAAATGAAAGTGCAATTGACTATTATTTGTAATGAATTACGGAATTTGACAAAGAAACGATACATATGCACATGTGCATGGATAACAGTTACTCGAATTTTTTTTTTTTTTTTTTTTTTTTTTTATTAACAAAATATTGCGATTTTTTCAAAAAAAAAATAGTAAAACAATAAAAAAAAAAAATTTGAGTGTTTTTTAGATTTTTTTAGGAATTACTGTTTGTGTTCACACTGGTTCTCGCGGTTCTCGCAATAAGGGTGGTTCCTAACTGATCTTTGTCCTATATATATATATATATATATATAACATAGGTGACCGCTAAAATGAAAACCAGCTCTAGTTGTAAGAACCATGGGAACCACTTTTTAGCCCTTAGATCAACTAGATGGATGGATGAAATTAAAAGTAGTTAATATTAATATTAAAAGCTTTTTGTCTTATTAACTTTTTAATATTTTATTGTTAAAGGGTATTTAGGTAAAATTGCTATTTTTGTCTTTTTATATATATTATTTTTAAATGTCTTTTTTGTCCCATTATTTATTACTTTTTGGTCTTAATAATTTTTAATTAAAAACTGATTTTTTGGTTTAAAAACTTTTTTTAAATCAGATTTTTATGATAATTTTTTTAAGATTAGTTTAAAAAACGTTTTGAAGAGCCGTTTTTTTACGCCCCGTTCTTACGCCTGGCTTTTTCAGGCGTCGTTTTTTTAACGCGCCGATTTTTACTCCGGGCTTTTTCAAGCGTCGCTTTTTTTTACGCGCCGTTTTTTACGTTAATTTTTTTACGTTTTAACGCGCCGTTTTTTTTACGTTTTACGTTAAATTTTTTACGTTTTACCGCACCGTTTTTTAACGTTTTACGTTTTTACGTTTTTTTCGTTTTAACGCGCCGTTTTTTTTACGTTTTACGTTTTTACGTTTTTTACATTTTTAACGCGTCGTTTTTACATTTTACGATTTACGTTAAAACTTTTTACGTTTTACGTAAAACTTTTTACTTTTTTTCGTTATACGTTTAAAAAGTTTACGTTTTTACGTTAAACTTTTTACGTTTTACGTTAAAAAGTTTACGGTTTAACATTTTTTTTTACAAAAACATTTTTACGCAACACGAACGCACCCAGAAAACGCAAACTTTTTACGTTGTACGTAAAACTTTTTACGATTTACGTTTTACGTAAAACTTTTTACGTTTTACGTTTTAGGTTTTTACGTTAAACAGTTTACGTTTTACGTTAAAAAGTTTACGGTTTAACATTTTTTTTACAAAAACATTTTTACGCAACAAGAACGCACCCAGAAAACACAAACTTTTTACGTTGTACCTAACACTTTTTACGTTTTACGTTAAACTTTTTATGTTTTACGTAAAACTTTTTACGTTTTACGTTTTAGGTTTTTACGTTAAACAGTTTACGTTTTACGTTAAAAAGTTTACGGTTTAACTTTTTTTTTTACAAAACTTTTTTACACAAAAACGAACGCTCACAGAAATCGCATACTCGGGGGGTGTCTCAGATATATCGTTATCATCATCGACTAGAGGGGAAAAAATATAAAAAACCAACAGCATCAAAACAAAAGTGTATCTCGAAAAAAAAAACGGGGCTTGGCTCAGATTTTCCGATAATTAAAAGGCTGCAAAGTGGGGTTGCGGGTTCAAAAACCTACCCTCCGCCGTCCTTGCCGCGCCATCGTCATCAAAAATCTAGTTTTTTTTTTACATCATCGCCACCCAAAAACCCACAGTTCAAAAACTCAATATCAAACACACAGTTGAATCCCCACCTGCAACAAACCACACTTCAAAATCAAGTTGTATGAAACCCCATCACAGATTCAATATCAAAAACATTATACATGATTCAAAATCAAAAATTCAAGAACACCCACCAAAAGAACACCCCCAAAGTGGGTATTTTCATACAACCCCATCATAGATTCAAAATCCAAAACATTATACATGATTCAAAAATAAAAAATTCAAGAACACCTACCAAAAGAACAACCCCAAAGTGGGTATTTTAATAGAAGCAATACCTGGTAAAAATACCCAAATCAAAAGAAAACCCAACAAACAAATATCAAACAAACATGTTCCGCCACCGACCACCACCTCCCTACACCACCAAACCCACCGCCACCGCAACCCCACACCATCCTCGATGTGAATCTGGTCGGCGACGGCTTCAAGCAGAAGAAGCAAAGAACAACATAACACCACAACTCATCGCAGCGATGATGATGGCGGCGGTGTTGATGTCGTCGGACGGGAAAAGATGGAGAAGATGAAGGGGGCGGCGAATGTCGGCGGTGGTGATGTCCCGAGAGGGATGAGTTTCAAAATCTTCATCAGTTAGAGGGATGAGTTTCAAAAGCTTCATCAGTTAGTGTGTGGGGGTCAAAGGTCTGAAAGGTGAGGAAGATGATGGTGGTGAGGTATTTCAAGAGAGAGAGAGAGAGAGATATGAGAGATGGAGTGAAAAGAAAGTTTCGAATATCAAAGGAGGTCTGCAACTTTAATCTAAAGGAAGAGAGAGAGAGTGGGATATAAATGAAGAGAGAATGTGAGATTTGACATATGGGGTAAATGACCAAACTACCCTTTTTGTTGGCAAAATATGATTGGTAGAGAGTGGTTCTCATGGTTCTTACAACTGGAGGTGGTTTTCATTTTAGCGGCTCCATATATATATATATAGGGGACCGCTAAAATGAAAACCACCTCCAGTTATGAGAACCACTTATTAGCCCTTGGATCAACTTGATGGATGGATGAGATTAAAAGTAACAAAAATTAATATTAAATGGTTTTTGTCTTATTATGTTTTTAATATTATAATTCAAAAGGGTATTTAAGTCATTTTGTTTTTTTTGTATTATTTAGTTTATTGTTTTTTATTACAATTTTGTCCTATTACATTAAATGTTTTTTTTTCTTAAATCAGTTTTTTTATATTTAAACAAACATCAGTTTTTTTTTTCTAAATTCTGTTTTTTTTTCTAAAATCAGGTTTTTTTTTTCTAAAATCAGTTTTTTTTTTTCTAAAATCAGTTTTTTTTACGCTCCGTTTTTTCACGCCGTTTTACGACCCGTTTTTACGACCCGTATTACGCCCGACTTTTTCAAGCGACGTTTTTTTAACACGCCGTTTTTTTAACGCGCCGTTTTTTACGCGCCGTTTTTTACGCGCCGTTCTTTTAACGCGCCTATTTTTTAACGCCGTTTTTTTGCGCGTCGTTTTTTACGCGCCGTTTTTTACGTTTTACTAAAAAAATTTACGTTTTACTAAAAAAAATTTACGTTTTACGTTTTACCTAAAACTTTTTACGCTTTACAAAAAACTTTTTACGCTTTACAAAAAACTTTTTACGTTTTACGAAAAACTTTTTACGTTTTACGTTTTTACGTTAAAAAAGTTTACGTTTTTACATTAAACTTTTTACGTTTTACGTTAAAAAAATTTACGTTTTACGTTTTACCTAAAACTTTTTACGCTTTACAAAAAACTTTTTACGGTTTACATAAAACTTTTTACGTTTTACGAAAAACTTTTTACGTTTTACGTTTTTACGTTTTACGTTAAACTTTTTACGTTTTACGTTAAAAAAGTTTACATTTTTACGTTTACGTTAAACTTTTTACGTTTTACGTTAAAAAGTTTACGGTTTACACAATTTTTTTTTACAAATAACTTTTTTACGCAACACGAACGCACCCAGAAAACGCAAACTCGGTAGGTGTCTCAGATAGATTGTTATCGTCATCGACTAGGGAAAAAATATAAAAAACCAACAACATCAAAACAAAGCGTATCTCGAAAAAAAAGGGGTTTGGCTCAGATTTTCCGATAATAAAAAAGGCTGCAAAATGGGGTTGCAGGTTCAAAAAACCTACCCTCCCGCCGTCTTTGCCGCGCCATCGTCATCAAAATCAACGTTTTTTTTTTGCATCATCGCCCCCCAAAATCTAAACCGATCAAAACCCACATAATCAAAGAATTCAAATCAACAGAATCAAGAATTCAAATCAACCCCAATCCCAGATTCAACCGATTTTAGAACATACCACCATCAGATTCAAGAACACCCAGATTCAACATCAAACCCATATTCAAACATCAAACCCATATTCAATCCCAGATTCAACATGAAACCCAGATTCAACATGAAACCCAGATTCAACATCAAACCCATATTCAAACATCAAACCTAGATTCAACATCAAACCCAGATTCAACATCAAACCCACCAAAAATAATCAAAAAACCCAAACTTTTTGAATCAAAGAACCCAATCAAAACAGAAACAACAAATCAAAAGAACCCAATCAAACCAACAATCAACAACCGAAAAACAAACCTGGCCCCGTTTAAACCACCGATAACCATCACTCAATCACCGGCACCACCTCTAGCCACCACTCAAACACCGACACCACCGACGTCGCACCACCGGCACCACCAACAAACGCCGGCACCACCGACATCATCATCGCCATTAATCTCTCAGATGAAGAACAAGGCTCATGTGTGGGTTTCCACATCATCATCGCCATTAATCTCTCGGATGACGGCGGCACGGTGTCTCAGCGGCGGTGTTTGGCGGCTGCAACATTGACAGACGGAGATGAAGGAGAACATTGACAGCGGCGGTGTTTGGCGGCTGCACGGTGTCTCAGCGGCGGTGGGTTGCGATCGGAGGGGGAGGTGTTTGGCGGCTGCACCACCGGCACCACCAACAAACGCCGCCACCGGCAACAAGCACACCCACTCCCCCTCTCTCTCTACTCTCTCTCTTTCCTGCTTGAAACATCAACATGCTAGAACCCAATTTTCTATTTACAGTAACATGTATGGTGTTGAAATTTGAAGAGAGAGAGAGAGAGGTGAATTCAGGGATTTAATTTTGAAGAGAGGAAGAGATGTGAGATGATTGACTATATTTGAAGAGAGAGAGAGAGAGAGAGAGATGACATAATAAATGGTGGAGAGAGGTTGTCTGACATTAATAAATGAGGAAAGAGGTAGGAAATTGACATTTGGGGTAAAAAGACCAAAAGACCCTTTTAGTTGGCAAAATGTTATTGGTTGAGAGTGGTTCTCATAACTGGAGGTGGTTCTTATTCTAACGGCTCCCTATATATATATATATATATAGGGAGGGGCTCATGCGAGAACTCCATTTATTGCGAGAACCGCGAGAACCAATGTGAACACAACCTAAAATAGCTAAAAAAACCTAAAAAAACCTACCCCCCCAAGCTAAATGCTAAAAACTAAAACCCCCAAAAAACCTAAAAAAAAACCTAACCCCCCCCCCCCAAGCTAAAATGCTAAAAACTAAACCCCCAAAAATCCTAAAAAAATAAAAAAAAAATCTAAATTTTTTTTTAATATTTTTTATGCTAAAATCGCTACTTTTAGTGGCAAAAAAAAAATTTTACATTTTTTTTTTGCTTCAAAAAGTAGCGATTTTTATATAAAAAATATTAAAAAAAATTGTGTGATTTTTAGCTATTTTTAGGTATTTTTGGTTGTGTTCACATTGGTTCTCGCGGTTCTCGCAATAAAAGGTGGTTCTCGCATGATCTTCTCCCTATATATATATATATATATATATATATATATATATATATATTATGCTTAGTTAAATTAAAACAATGCTAAATGGTATATTATTTAATTATTTGTAATGTAAATTATTCTTATTTATTTAAATAGTGCTAAACAATATTTGAAGTGGAACTGTAGGCCTTTGTTTACATATGTGTCCTGTAGAACAAAGCATCCATCCTGGTTATATTAAATAACTAATTTTGCCCCGCTGGTATTGCGGGGCACTAAGGCGAATATTTATCTCTCATAACATATAGGTTTGTGTTTTGGTTACTTGTACATACTACTCATAACACGACCTAAAAAAATTAAATCGAGTCAACCATTAAAAAAATACTACCATAGTTTTGGTAAAAAAAAAACTAAAAGGATGGAAACACTATAATTTTTAACCGAGGGCAAAATTGGAATTTTTCAGGACAAATGAGCGTGTGCCAGACAGCCGACTAGCACGAATAAAAATTACACCGAATCAACCAACTAAAACAAAACACTACCATAATTTTATAAAAAAAGAAAACAAAAACGATACATGACTGCAATTTTACACTGGGGTCAAAATCGTAATTTCACAGGGGAAAAAACAAAAAAGATGACAAAACTGGAAATTGAAACTGTGGGCGAAATCGTAATTTGGTTGGGAAGGAAAAAACCCAAAACCAATGGTAAAACTGTAAATTTAAACGGAAAAAATCGTAATTTAGCTTGAAAAATGGGGAAATGCCAGCCTAGCAGCTAGCTGCCCATTTCGACTAATGGTAGGAAAACACTATAATTTTTAACCGGGGGCAAAATTGGAATTTTTTAGGACAAATGAGCATGTGCCAGACAGCCGACTAGCACGAATAAAAATTACACCGAATCAACCAACTAAAACAAAACACTACCATAATTTTATAAAAAAAAAAAAGAAAACAAAAACGATACATGACTGTAATTTTATACTGGAGTCAAAATCGTAATTTCACAGGGAAAAAAACAAAAAAAGATGACAAAACTGGAAATTGAAACTGTGGGCGAAATCGTAATTTGGCTGGGAAGGAAAAAACCCAAAACAAATGGTAAAACTGTAAATTTAAACGAAAAAAATCGTAATTTAGCTTAAAAAATGGGGAAATGCCAGCCTAGCAGCTAGCTGCCCATCTCGACTAATGGTAGGAAAAAACACTATTCCCTGCCATGGTAATTGTTGTTATAGGTAATTCAAGGGCTTTATGGTTCATATTATGCTTTTATTGCTGTCTTGCGTACATTAGACAACTTCTATGTTGCAGTTTATTTTATAAACTATGTATTTTATATAAAGAATTAATAAAACCTAAACCGTGACTAAACCGGACCAACAGTTTGGTTCGGTTCGGTTTTAAATTTCAACATTTCAGTTTTGATTTTTTAATTATAAAAAATCATTACTAAGTGTTTAGCTTACGATTTGATACAAAAACCATCAAATCGGATCGTAAACACCCGCCCCTAACTTCAATAAAAACATCTTTCACCGTAATATCAAAACTAGTTAAAGAAAACAAGATCTCATAAGACAACTCATAAACATACCGTGCAAATCCATATCAAAGCTTTAACAACCTAAATCCCATTCAACAAACGATTTGAGTTTATATAATTCAAGCTCGAAATATATAACGAGTTGAACACGGACATACAAGGGCTTGACTCGAACTTTCATCTAGTTTTGAAGCCTTATTTGTAGGTGTACTATATGAATTGGAATTATAAATGAAGTTATCATTGGATTTTCTTATTGTCAAATTTTGTTACAACTTTTAGGAAAACTAGATTTTTCATTTTTTGATAATAATCCATACCAATGACAACTTGACCGGTCCTAAATTTTACTTTCGTTGTCAAGATCAATTACATTTTAGCATAGAAATAACCCTATTTGTCCTTAATGACAATTATTCATAGTTTAGATTATTTAGAGGAAAACTAGATTTTTAATTATTCAAAATATGTTTCATTCATAGAAAATAATCCATACTGATGACACCTTGATCAATTTTAAATTTTACTTTCGTTTTAAGAGCAATTTCATTTTAAGAGAGAAATAACCCTATTGGTCCCTAATGACAATTAGTCATAGTTTTAGATAATTTAGAATATATTTAGTTATAAAATATAACGATTATACACAAGAAATAAAATTCATTTATCGGGTACAAATTTTATATTATGTTAAAAGTTTTTCAAATCGAGTTAAAGTAGACCTAGAATACTCCTTAAAGCATGCATCATAAAAACGAGCCGAAAAAGTTTCAATGTGCAATTTTTTAGAACTTGTTGCTTTGTCGGGTCGGGTGGGTCCGGAAAAGACCGGTGATAAATAAAAGGGAATTACACTTTGTTTCCATTGTGTTTTTAAATTATAACTAGTAATATGACCCGCGGGTAATGCATGTGGGCCCGTTATAAAAATTGTATGGATTACCTCAAGTATGTTGTGATGTGTTAACCAAATGAAAATACGTTTTTAACGTATTCGATTTAACTCATTGTGTGGATCAAAGTTGTGGCGGGACTGCATGTAACGATGCGTTTGCGAACTTCATTATACTCGTTGCGACAATGACATTAGCGTGTTTAAGTACATATGTGAAAACATATTAAAACCATATTATGCCTCACACGTTACGACTTTATAAAATTCAAAAAAGTATTTTAAACGAAAGACCCTAAATTTCCTCTCACGCGTTGCAGCGAGGCCTTACAATGACACTAAGGTGTTTAAGGGCACACTTGAAAACTTCAAAACCAACGTTGAAACGTTGTTGGGAACCCAGTTACGGCTGTGAAGTCGATGTGGTTAGGCAATTAAAGAGAAACGTATAAAGTTGAGTAGGTTCTGTTATGGAAATTGAAACATAAGATAAAAAAAATTGGAAGTCACATTTTTTTAGTCGTAATAATAATAATTTAATAAACTAATTTAAACTAAAAAATATAAGAGAAATTTAAACGAAAAAAGAAGAAAAAAAAACTATGCGCATGGATCAAAACGTGGTATTTAACAAACTCAAGCAATTAACTTTAAGTAATTTCTAGAGTAAACTGCCCAAATAGTCCCTGAGGTTTGGTTACTTTTACCACTTTAGTCCAAAATTCAAACCTTTTGAATCTGAGTCCCTGTGGTTTTAATTTTGTTGCTATTTTCTTTCAAAATCAAAATCTAGTCAGATTTTTTATTTAACATCTAGTTTTTTTTTTTTTTTGTCTTTTTGCTCCCTTTTAATGAAGGGCAAAATGGCCTTCATTAAAAGGGACCCAGATTCAAAATGTTTGAGTTTTAAACTAAAGTGACAAAAGTGACCAAACCTCAAGGACCATTTTGGCAAAAGTTGCAAAAACACTAATATATATTTGTCTTATGGCATAACTGTTTATATCTTTGTGTTTAGAACCTTTATATGTGAGTCCTCTGTGACATCAAATTTCTTGAAATCAGGTGTTTCTTGCTTCCGTGTGTGACAGATTTTAGTTTTTCATTGACCTCCATATCCACTAAAGATACATAAGCATTCACCTCCGCCAAACTTGATAACTACTAGTGTGTGAAATTATACGAGCAACAAATATAAATCCCAATTACCCGTAAAGTCTTTAATACATGCTCTTAGCATGTCTTCGAGCATTCAAATCATATTGTTTCTTTTAAAGGTGATATCTCCAGCATCACCTTATTACCTACTTAAAATTCTAAGAGCTTACGCCTTTGATTTACATAACTCTTTTGTCGGTCATGGGCACTTTTCATGCTTTCTTTAATATGCTTGATATTGTCAGTTGTTTGTTGAATAATCTTAGGTCCAGATAACTGACTTTTTCCTACTCCAGTCTAACAGATTGGAGTCCTACATTTCCCCTAACATAACGCTTCATAAGGTGCTCTTTTTATGCTGCTGTGGTAATTATTATCGTATGAGGATGCAATCAATGGTAGATGGACATCTCAACTACTACAAAAGCCATTTACGCATGCATGGAGCATGTATCCTAATGTCTGGATAGTTTGTTCACTTTGCCTGTCAGTATAAGGGTGGTATGCCTGCTCAATTTTTTACGAATTCCCTGCACTTTCTAGAAACTTTGCCAAAATCTCGAGTTGCAACGACTATCTTTGTCGGATATAATCGAGATATGCACATTATGTCACAAGACTAATCTCACAGACTTTGGCAATACTTTTCTATATAATAGCCCTTGCAGATAGGCTATCATATATATAACATTTTGTCAATGACTCGATCTTGGGAGTTTAGTAACAAGGTCCATTGTTACTTTCTTCTATTTCCATTCAGTGATTTCAGGTTATTGTAGGTAGCCATGTGGCTTCTGATATTCCACAATCACTCTTATGCATGTAAGGTATTTTTCTACGTACCTTGCCATAGTTGCAGATTAGGATATACTATGTATTGTATCAAAGCTTATAATTTTCCAAAACTACGAACCCATATTAGGTTGTCAAATCTTAACATCTTATCATTCCAGGTCTCAATATCTTTTGTCTCCCGACCACTTTTTTTATATTAATGACATTTGCCATCAAGGCTTCTTGTTGTGTATTCTTCATTTGGTTTAAGAGGTTTATCTTAACTTCAAATCTAAATGAAAAAAAGTCTTATTGGTTGTGTTTTCTTTTCAACTGAGTGCAGCCACGACTACATTTTCCTTAAAAACTAAGTTCATGAGATCCATTAATACTACAAGTGTGTTGGTCTTATATGAATGACATCACTAAGAACTCATAGTGATTGTATTCAAGTATATTCATAATAAATGCACATACACATCGTCCTTTCTTCTTAACAAAGAATCGGAGCTTGTGGTTTTGGGTTACAATGATGACGTTCTTCATCTTTTCCATTCCGTCTCCAGATATAACTAGTTTTTGGACGTTGGGCAATCTATGTCGTACTATATTTTTGTCACAGGTATACAGTGATCCTTAGTAATGGTCTTTGGGGTAATGCATAGACGCTTAAGCTTACTCATAGTCTATACTGTCAGCAAATATCGCTACAATTACCGGTAGGGATAACAAAGAACTTGGTGGGAAAACAAAAACCCGAAAACATTTGCGCCGTGAGATGACCAAACCCAGTGCATCACCCTTGGCGGTGCACTTGGATGATGTGGATGACGGGCTGCGTTGTAGGAGACGATTGTTTTCCAAACCGTACGTACCAGCTGCATGATATTTGGCAAGGTGGTGAGCCTAAGAAGGTTACAAATTTTTTTTCTTCAATTTATTTCAAACTGTACTAAAGAAATGTATATCATGTGCTTTAATAACTTGTACACAATACTTTTTTAATTTAAATCATTTAACAAAGATTAATTTATGCAATACTTTAATTTATTTAGTTTATAATAATTTAATAATGTTAATTGGTGTACAAGCCATTGATACAGCTAATACACAATGTAGTAGTTATTAATGCTATTAAAAAAAAGATTAGTTTTAAAAATTTATACATATTTATATATATTTAACGGCTAGAAGAAATTATATTATTTTTAATTTATTTTATTAATTTTAGTAATATGAAAGTTAAAAATTAAATTAATTGTAAAAAGAATTTGATTATTAAAAGAAAATATAAAGAGTGGCGATGATGTGGAAATGTAAATACTAAAAAGAAAATTTATGTTTTTGATGTAATTATAAAAATTTGATGTAACATATTATTGACCGTGTTTAGAGGTGCATCTAACATATAATACAATCTTGGAAAACAAGAACCTTAACATGCAATAAATTGATTCGCCCTTGCATTACATACATTCACGAGGTTTTTTTTTTTTTACGGCAAAATCACTTTATATATAAATATAAAGAGCCAGCAAGCAGGTGAAACAACAAAAGAAAACGAAAACGAAGACAAAACGAAAAAGGGAAACAGATTACATTAAGTCTAAAATATCAAAAGATCTCCACTTCTCCCAAGACGTCAACTGTAACTTCGATCTATTGTTTAACCATAGAAACGAGTCTTCTTTGATTTGATCCGTAATCGCTGAAACCGGAGTGAAATTGCCCTCAAACAGCATCATGTTCCTGGCGGTCCATAATCTCCAAACGGTGCCAATAGCTATCAAGTATACTATTTTTTTCCATCTTGCTCCCCCAGGACGTTGCTTTAAGAAATCAAAGAAATATTTCAGCCTGGTAATGTTGATCGGAAAAGATAATCGAACCAATGACAGAATGTTCCACCAGACACATTTAGACCATAGGCATCCGAAGAAAATATGGTTAATATCCTCCTCCGAAATGCCGCACCTAGGACAAAGAATATCGCTGAGGTTAATACCTCTGTGAGCCAAGGCCGTTTTCGACGCGATCTTACCTATTAAGGCCCTCCACAGCAAGTAATTAGCTTTCGGCGGGGCCCAGTTATTCCAAAGGAAAGCGTCGTCGTTTGGCTCATCCGTAAACGAGCCATCTTTGATCTCCTGCTGCACCTGTTTGACTGTGAAAGACCCAGACGGGTCGTTTTGCCATTTCCAACGGTGACCCTCCTTAATCAGCTTCTCTTTTAGGTGTATCCCAATTTTAGCCAAGGACGACTCCACCGAGGTGATATCCTTCCAAACTCCGGTAATAGTTTTTTTCAGCGGGATAAAAGGAGGGGCAGAACCTGCCGCAGAGCCGCTATGAATGGCTAACACTACTTCAGCCCACAATTGATGGGGGTTCTCCTTGAAGCGCCACCACCATTTAGATAACATAGCTTGATTGAATACAAGGATTCCCCCCAAACCCATACCACCTTTCTTTTTAGATTTCAACAAGAATTTCCACCGAATCCATCTAAGCTTATGGCCCGAAATGGACTTACCCCAGACGAAATCCCTCCTTATCTTCTCAAGCTTGTTAATGATGCACTTAGGAGCGGCGAACATAGACAAATAGTACGTAGGGAGGCTGCCTGGAACCGACTTTGCTAGCGTCAATCGGCCGGCAAAAGAGAGATACTTAGCTTTCCATTTGGACAGTTTAAGGGTGAATCTGTCAAGGATCGGCTTCCAAAAAGACGCCCTTTTCATATTTGCACCAATAGGGATGCCTAAATGTAACACCTCAAAATTTCGTGTTTAATAAGATGACGACACGTGTCATGTATGACGAAAACACGTTGTGAACCCGGATTAAATAAAAATGTTTTGGTAGGATTTAAAGATGGCGTCATGTAAATGTTACCTCTGAACGATCTCATATAAATCCCAAGACCCAAAGTTTTTATATATTAAACATCTATCATGCCTAAAATCCAGAAATGGGTTGACAAAAATAAATCGGAAGTGCATGATAAGATCCCACAAAGAAAAGAATGGTAAACCTTAACTTTCGGTACTTGTTTTTGGTTTCAAAGTGAAACAAATTGAAATGGTAGGGTATACAACTGATAATTGAAGTCCCACATGGTAAATAATAAGCCCACAATTCGTTTATACCCACTTGACCCTTCAAAACGTCAAAGAACAACAATTTTCCGCGTCAGACAGCAGGCTTACGGACCGTAAGCCATCCTTTACGGTCCGTAAAGATATGCCCAGCGACGAGAAAACAGGCTGCAGCCTGTTTAACGCGAATCTGACCATTTCAGCCGGTTTTTCTCAATCTTGGGCGATCCCTAAAATGTTTTTAGGGTAGTAGGAACACTTGTAAACAACTTATGGTTAGTTATAGCCTTTGTTGTCAACAAATCATGGTGTTTAAAGATCTATATAAAGCTCATTCCTTCACAACATTTCCTCACACCTTCTCCTGCATTGTGGGATCATTTCTGGAGCTCAAGCTTGCTTCCTAGTGATCATATCTCGTGCATAGGACTTCAGTAAGTATTCTTGTCCTTCCCTAGTTGTGTTTAGCTTAGTTAATTAGCTAAAAGTGAAACCGTCGTAATTACGGTTTGACTTCGAGATTAGTCACTAATGGCTCAGTCTTATCTCGAATTAAAAGTAGTTATAGGATGGTATTTATGTGGGTAATAAAAACCCAAAAGGGTTTTCCCTGATCACCATCCTAACCAGGTCAATTGTCGGGTCAAACCTTTACTTAAAAAGTCAACGTAATGCTTAAAATGTCATTTATGCATAATTAGCTATCTAGATCACATATAACCTGTTTGATTATTGTTATAACTTAGTAATAAGTTTAAGAACATGTCCAAACATGTTCAACCCGACCATTTCCTGTTTAGACCCGGTTCGGAACCGAAAGTCACATAGTTTGACTTTCACGTTGACTTTCAGTTCTGACCCGTTTGGGCATATTTTAGAAATGCCTCAGAGCTTTAATTGGATTAGGATACATGTTAGAACAACCCTCTGTGATCATACACCTTGGTTCACTAGTTATCCAATTAATATGCATATTTCCGTTAATTGCTCGTACGTTGACCGTTATGCCCTTATTACCTTAAATCATGATTTATGAAAATGTAAAAGTGTAGAAACCTTAGTTACTGATATATAAACTTGGATGCAAAGTTTGACATCAGTTTGACTTGTAGGTTAAGAGTTATGCTCATTGTCGCTAAATTAAAACTTTATGTTAACAAAATGGCGTAATTAGCGTATAGCCAAGTTAAACATACTTTTTGGTATCAAACTTAATACCCACTGATGTAATATATTATTTTGGGATTTTTAAAGATTTTTAATTAATTTTAGGATGAGCATAACTCATAGTCGTAGGCTTAATTCGGTAATTGTCGGTTTTGCCCTTACGGGCCATAAAATGAGTTTTACATGTCTAAACGACCCCAAACCTTTTGCCACTGATTAGTTATGATAAATAAATTATTTTAAGCCTTCTGGAAATATAAAAATATCAGATTTAAGTATCGAACCCGATAATGGCCTTTAATCGCCTTAATTAGCGTTTTTAGCGCATAGTATGTTTTAAAATCATATTGGACATACCCGGATTGATACCTACTGATATAAGAGACAAATTATCATATTTTAACAGTAAGCAAAGGTTGATAAACTCAGATTTCAGTTTTGAGCTTTTCGGCTTATGTGAAATTACCAAAATACCCCTACGGGGCCTAGTTTGGTTAAGGATGATAAATTTCACTTGTACACTTTAGCCTACTGTTATAACTCATCAAATTGAGTATGTTTGCTGTTTACATCAGACCTGTAACTCAGTTAAACATTTAAACTCTTTTACAAACCTTAAAATGACCAAACTACCCCTACGGGGCATAGTTTGTGTTTAAACTAGTTCGGGGCATAACGAAAGACATCCTACTGATGTTACAACATATTTGAAGCATATTAACTTAGGAAACCTGTATATAGCTCTCATGACTACCCGTCACGCTTATTACGCGTACGGTTCGGTTTATGTAACAAGTTTACATAAATTAGCCGAAACGGGTCAAACCTTAACGGTTTTATCTCAAAATCCAGAATGTGAATAATAAACCCATATTAAACAAGTCTTCAAACTTGTCGGGTCTGAATCACATTCTATCCGGTCTTCGCTTAATCGTGCGTACGAACCATATCTTCGAAACTAGTCGGTCTAAGCTTAAGCTTAATTAAAGAACCGCTAGGATTCTAATAGGTTATATTTAACCTTCGTTCTAGATTAGGAGAACCAGTAAAAGATACTTGCTATTCTGCTTATTGTGATTTATACTTGCATCAGGTAAATACTTTTAACTTATTTTCCCTATACGGGCTTGGGTTACGGTACATAGCGTACCGCTTGATCGGGCATCAAATATCCACGCTTAGTGGGTAGTTGAATAATTTGATCGGCTCGTTTTAAACAGATTTGTTTACTTTACAGCCTTTGGGGGGTTAATGACCATGTCCCGGATATCCCTGGCATCATCTTACGAGATGGCCACGACCTGAGCACGGGGTGTAGGCGTACTCCCGTGTATAACTCACTTAAAGTGGTGTGTCTATTGATCTTTAACCCGGATACGTTCCGGGCTACTGAACGCATAAGTAACATGTAATTCGTTCACAAGATTATATATTACATAATTCTCCCAAGTTAAATAAAATGATTTATGCCACGTGCATCCAAACAAATTTTCAATCATTTTCCAAAATGAGTCAGTTGAATGTATTTACCAGTGTAAACTGACGTATTTTCCCAAAAAGACTGAATGCAGGTACTAAACGAAATTTGGCTGGATTATCTCCTAAGCATCAATAAAAGTCTCGCAAGCTTAGGATGCCAGAAGTCTGTTGAACCATTAACTGTTATTTTGTTTCGATCCATTCTGTGGTTAAACACCGGATATTGTGACTTTGATTACAATAAATAAATTCGGCTGTATCTTATTTTAAATTGCTTCCGTTGTGCATTATTATATTGTGTTGTTTGACTATTACGTTGCCAACCACGTCACGATACTCCCCCACCGGGCCCACCGGTGACACGTGGAAATCGGGGTGTGACGGGTTGGTATCAGAGCCAACACTGAGTGAATTGAACACTAGCCTTTTGTGTTTAATCTCGGTTACACAATTGCACATATCTAAACCTTCAAGTCTAGACTTATAACTTAGGACAAATTCCACCCTTTTGGTATTTGTTTTATCCTTTAAATTTTATATTTTTGTTATTGTTATCTCATGCTGTATTTACAGGAATAACGAGGATGCCTCCTAGATTTTTCCGAACGCGAGGACGCGGAAAGAGGCCAGTAGCCGCCCCCAACGACCATGAAGCAGGGCCGTCTAATACACGAGCTCCAGTTGCGACGGAAAGCGAGGACCCCCGCCGAAACAGGCGCAACCAGTTCGAACCAGCAAGGCGATCCGTTTCGCACAGTTCAACACCGCCAGTACAAAACACATATGGACCATACTCAGGAGACGAGCCTAACAACCCTCTACCTTCATATATACCACTGCAGAGGTCGTTGTCCCATCATTCCTATGGGGACCCCACACCTATCTTTAGAGGCCAGTTTAATCCGGCCGATTACCTGCAAGAACCCGTGGGTTTCAACCCACTAGGGCCAGACGATCACTTCTCCGGTGATCAAGCTGACGATATGGACGAGGATACGGACCCCGTCATGCCGGCAAGTGGTACTCCCAACCATCCGATCGAAATCTCCGACGGATCGTCCTTCCACGGATCACCCTACGGTGGTCCAGATAGTTTCCAAGCCTTATTTGATCAACACCAGTGGTATTATACACCATCGCACCACTCGTCGTCTCATGGGCAGCATCAGCAGCAGTCTCAACAGCAGCAGGAGCCACAGCCACAGCCGCATCATCAAGATTCATCCGAGGATCACCGATTTGTGGCAGTTACGCCACCACCTCCACCGCCACCAGTTCAACCGGCACCTCCTCAACCGCCAAGGCGTAGAAGAACCGGTGCCCGCATGTCGGTACGACCGGGGGGCTTCAATTTCGATTCCCCACGTCAGTCAAGTGCTAGTCACTACCCACCGCACTATGAGGACCCACAAATGGGTGGACCCTCCAACCCAACGATGCTTCAGCCGCCGCCAATGGGTTTTGACAACCCGATACCAGCATATACGAGTGGCATGGGATACAACCAGTTTGAACCCCCAACGCATCACAACTATGGGTACGCGGAGGCTGACCCGTACATGACAGCAACGAACTATAACGCCCAAGGAGCCTTTGGGGATCCATGGGGGGTGAGTTACCCAACTCAGGGATACTCTATACCTCCTAGACCCATTATCAGGACGCAGTCTCAGCCACCACGATTTTCTCCAAATAGGGAGGAAATTTTGCAGAGGTTGGAGCAGGTGGAACGAGAAGCACACGAGGATCGTAGGGAAAGACAAACATTCTTCCAAGGACTAATGGGTCTGATCAAAGGGAAGAACAAGAAGGATCGTTGAATTCTTCCATTGCTGTTGTATAAACCCCTGCGTGGGTGTATTTGTTTGTTAAGCTCCTACGAGGGCATGCTTGTTTGTTTTTAAAACCCCTACGTGGGTGTGTGGTTTGAATAAGTCCCTGCGTGGACTATTATATTATGTAGTCCCTGCATGGACATGTGTGATACTTAGCCCCTGCGTGGGCATGTGTGTTATTTAACCCCTGCGAGGGTAAGTATCTGTTTAACCCCTGCGAGGGTAAGGTTGTATTTGGAAGACCCGTTTAGGGCAAATGTGTAATATTCTAAATGAATTAATGAAATGGTTATTTCTATGATTATCATGATTGCCTTTTTGTGTGTAAATAATTACAAATGAAATAAATTAAAATCATTTTTATCTGCCTATGTAATTATTTAATTAAGGATCTTAAAGTGTGAAACCTAGCTTCGTGTCAATTATAAGACCGGGCCAAAATGGTAAGACCTGTTTAAAAAGATTCAAATCCCTGTTAACATCTTAAAACATGTTAACACTCCTGGCAGAAGTGATTCGTTACAATCACATGTCATTTTATATATATGAGGATTCTTTAGAAGATCCCAAACCCAATTATATGATCTCTGAATCATGGGTTAAGATCATCAATTAAGATGATCATATTTTACCATACGTTGGTAATATAATGCCTATGGGCTTTGCTCATTTCTACATGAGTCAAAAGACAGTTGTAGCTTTGACTCACTGTCTGAAAAAGGTAATAAAATATATTTAAACCTTAAAAGCCTTGATTCTCTGAAATCATAGCTTATAATTTAAATTGTCCATGTGACTAAGCCTTATGTGCTAATATATATATTGTTATTATCTATATTTAGGATAAATTTTAAATTGAAATCCTAAATTAGTACGATTAGTAAGTTAACCAATTTATGGTCTCTATTTACCATGGTTAACGAGCTACCCTAAGGGGTAACTCCATAATAAACTTCCAAAAATGAAATATTGTTCTTGTTTTCTGCAACAGTTCAATTCAAATGGCTGACTCAAATGAAATAAATAGCCATCCTGTGGAGCCGAATGAGAATGCCCAGATTACGTTAACGGGTGTTGAACTAAAAGCAATCATAGATGGCGCTATCACCCAGGCTTTGAATAGACAGTATGAGGAATACAGTGATACTCGAAGTAGGACCCACTCTGCATCACATTCAAAGCCCAGGACACATTCTGAGGCTCATAACAAGCCTCCTCCCAAAAAGAATGGACCCAAGAAAGATGGTGATGACCGTCAGTCCACCAACCGTCAAAGTGACCCATCCCAGCATATAGTACTGCATCAAGGACCCCGTAACAAGGGTTGCACTTACAAGTACTTCGTGTCTTGTAAACCCAGGGATTTTACTGGGGAAAAAGGAGCCGTCGACTGTATGACATGGCTGGATGAAATGGACATGGTGGTGGATATCAGCGGGTGCGCTGAAGGGGATATAGTTAAGTTTGTGTCACAGTCCTTCAAGGGTGAAGCATTGGCATGGTGGAGATCTCTAATGGAGGCCTCCGGAAAGATCCCGTTGTATAGCATGTCGTGGGATCAATTCATTGCCCTGATCAAAGAAAATTTATGCCCTCAACACGAGGTGGAGAAGATAGAATCCGACTTTCTATCCCTGGTGATGAAGAACCTCGATTGTCAAGCTTATCTGACAAGCTTCAATACACTGTCTCGGCTGGTTCCCTACCTGGTAACCCCGGAGCCAAAAAGAATCGCTCGCTTTATTGGTGGTTTGGAACCCGAGATCAAGTCCAGTGTAAAGGCTTCTCGGCCAGTTACCTTCAGGTCTGTAACTGACCTTTCCTTATCCCTCACTCTGGATGCGGTACGGCAGAGATCGCAGAGGAATAAGGCGGCCGAGAAGAGGAAGAGTGAAGATGATGGTTCGCGAAGGTCGAATAAGAAACACCGTGGGAACGGTGATAACAAAAAGGGATCTGAGTCGAGGAAGGATGGGCATAAGTCTGATGAGAAGCCCAGGTGTAAAATTTGCAAGAAGCAGCACTATGGAAAGTGCAGACTAGAGTCAAGCTCTCAGACTCAGTCAAAATCATTTGCTTGTGGAATTTGCAAGTCCCCGGACCATAAAACCCTGGATTGCAAAAAGATAAAAGACGCAACGTGCTACCGTTGCAATGAGAAGGGGCACATCAAGACCAACTGCCCAAAATACAACAAGAAGCCTGAGGAGGCTAAGAAGACTAACGCCAGAGTCTTCAGAATGGATGCGAAAGAAGCTGTGCAGGACGGTAATGTCATAACAGGTACTTTCCTTGTAAATGATGTCTTTACAAGAGTACTTTTTGATTCAGGCGCAGATAAGTCTTTCGTAGATCATAAGTTTTGTAAATTGTTGAATTTACCTGTCAAAACCTTAAACGCAAACTATGAGGTAGAATTAGCAGATGGTACCATAGAAACCGTCTCTACTGTGTTAGATGGATGTGTTATATCCATTAAGAACAATTCTTTTCCTCTGTCTCTACTTCCGTTTAAGTTAGCCGGTTTTGACATAGTTCTGGGTATGGACTGGTTATCTCATAACCAGGCCCAAATCGTCTGTAACATGAAGCAAGTAGTGATAAAGACTCCGTCTGGTGAGTCACTTACCATTCGGGGAGATACCCAGTATGGACTACCTGAGCACGTGACTATGCTCAAGGCTTCCAAGTGTTTGAAGAAGGGGTGTGTCATCTACATGGCACAGGTGATTATTGATGAGCCCAAACCGAAGTTAGAAGACATCCCTGTCATCTCTGAATACCCAGAAGTGTTTCCTGAAGATCTACCTGGGTTACCACCAGATAGACAAGTCGAATTCAGGATCGATATCATCCCCGGAGCAGCACCTGTTGCTAGAGCTCCATACAGATTGGCACCCACAGAAATGAAGGAGTTGCGGACGCAGCTAGATGAATTACTGGCTAAGGGTTTCATTCGACCTAGTTCATCTCCTTGGGGAGCGCCAATCCTATTTGTCAAGAAGAAGGATGGGTCGATGCGTCTGTGCATCGACTATCGCGAGCTTAATAAAGTCACGATCAAGAATAGATATCCATTACCCAGGATCGACGATTTGTTCGACCAGCTTCAAGGGGCAAGTTACTTCTCAAAGATTGATTTGAGGTCAGGCTACCATCAGTTGAAGGTCAAAGATGAAGACGTTCACAAGACTGCATTTAGGACTCGTTACGGTCACTACGAGTACCTAGTGATGCCTTTTGGGCTCACTAATGCACCAGCCGCATTCATGGATCTCATGAATCGCGTCTGCAAACCTTACTTAGATAAGTTTGTTATCGTCTTCATCGATGACATCCTTATTTATTCTAAGAATCAAGCTGACCATGAGAAACACCTTCGTTGTATTCTCAAACTCCTACATCGGGAGAAGCTCTATGCCAAATTCTCTAAGTGTGAATTTTGGTTACGAGAAGTCCAATTTCTTGGACACGTGGTCAGTGAGCGTGGTATCCAAGTGGATCCCGCTAAAGTTGAAGCTGTTATGAATTGGCAAGAGCCAAAGACGCCTACGGAGATTCGTAGCTTCCTGGGATTGGCAGGATATTACAGGCGTTTTATTGAAAATTTTTCAAGGATTGTTGCACCCCTAACTTCCTTGACCAAGAAGAAAGTAAAGTTCGTTTGGGGCCCTAAGCAGCAAGAGTCCTTCGATGTTTTGAAACAAAAGTTGAGCAACGCTCCTGTGCTTACATTACCTGAAGGCGCTGAAGAATTTGTAGTTTATTGTGATGCATCACACACTGGCATGGGGTGTGTGCTTATGCAGAAAGGCAAGGTGATTGCCTATGCATCACGACAGTTAAAGGTGCACGAAAAGAATTACACCACCCATGACTTGGAATTGGGTGCCGTTGTGTTCGCACTAAAACTGTGGAGGCATTATCTTTATGGAATCAAGTTTGTAATCTATTCTGATCACAAGAGCCTCCAGCATCTGTTTAATTAGAAAGAATTAAATATGAGGCAACGCTGTTGGATGGAAACTTTAAATGATTATGATTGTGAAATCAAATACCATCCCGGCAAAGCGAATGTAGTCGCTGACGCCTTGAGCAGAAAGGAAAGGGTTAAACCCATTCGAATCAATGCCAAGCGCATGGAAATAAAGAACAGTTTGATAGAAAGGGTGTTAGCTGCACAGAAGGAAGCTGTGTTGGAAGCTAACTATCCTAATGAAAAGTTAGGAGTAACTGAGGAGCAGTTAACTCTTAGCAAGGACGGAATTCTACGATTAAATGGACGAATATGGGTTCCAATTTTTGGAGGACTTCGTGATGTAATTCTCCAAGAAGCCCACAGTTCCAAATACTCCGTCCATCCTGGAGCCGATAAGATGTACCAGGATCTAAAGGCAAATTATTGGTGGATAGGCTTGAAAAAGTCTATAGCCGCCCATGTAGCAAAATGCTTGACATGTGCGCAAGTCAAAGCCGAGCATCAGAAACCGTCAGGTTTGCTACAACAGCCTGAACTTCCTACTTGGAAGTGGGAAATGGTAACTATGGATTTTATTACCAAGTTACCCAAGACGAGAAAAGGCAATGATACAATATGGGTTATAGTTGACAGACTGACTAAGTCAGCTCATTTTCTACCCATCAAGGAGACTTATAGCTCCGATATGTTAGCCCAGTTATACGTTGATAAGATTGTAGCCTTACATGGCATACCTGTAGCTATTATCTCTGATAGAGATACTAGGTACACGTCACATTTTTGGAAAAGCTTCCAGCAATCTTTGGGCACACGTTTGAACTTTAGTATGGCTTACCATCCTCAGACAGACGGTCAGAGTGAGCGTACTATTCAAACGTTGGAAGACATGCTGCGTGCATGTGCGATCGATTTGGGAGGTAGCTGGGATAAGAACCTACCATTGATCGAATTCTCCTACAACAATAGCTACCATACCAGCATAAAGGCTGCGCCTTTTGAGGCATTATACGGTAGAAAGTGTAGATCGCCTGTTTGTTGGGCGGAGGTTGGAGAAGTCCAGTTATCAGGACCAGAGATCGTGTTTGAAACAACGGACAAGATTGTCCAGATTCGTAACAATCTCCAAGCTGCCCGGAATAGGCAGAAGAGTTACGCTGATCCTAGTCATAAGGATTTTCACTTCGAAGTAGGTGAAAAAGTTCTACTAAAAGTGTCACCCTGGAAAGGAGTGATGCGATTTGGTAAGAAGGGCAAGCTAAGCCCGAGATACATAGGACCTTTCGAGGTTATCGAACGTGTTGGGTCAGTTGCCTATAAGTTGAACTTACAAGAAGAGCTCAGTGGAATTCACAATGTGTTCCACATCTGCAATCTGAAGAAGTGTTCCGCTGACGAATCACATGTCATGCCACATACAGATGTGCATATAGACGCGAGCTTAAAATTTGTGGAAAAACCTTTGTCGATTGAAGATCGACAGGTGAGAAAGCTTCGGAGAAAGCATATACCTTTTGTTAAGGTCAAATGGGATGCCCGTAGAGGTCCTGATTTCACGTGGGAGGTTGAATCCACGATGAAAGAAAAGTACCCTTATTTGTTTCAGTAAATCTCGGGTCGAGATTTATTTTAAGGGGGTGAGGATGTAACACCTCAAAATTTCGTGTTTAATAAGATGACGACACGTGTCATGTATGACGAAAACACGTTGTGAACCCGGATTAAATAAAAATGTTTTGGTAGGATTTAAAGATGGCGTCATGTAAATGTTACCTCTGAACGATCTCATATAAATCCCAAGACCCAAAGTTTTTATATATTAAACATCTATCATGCCTAAAATCCAGAAATGGGTTGACAAAATTAAATCGGAAGTGCATGATAAGATCCCACAAAGAAAAGAATGGTAAACCTTAACTTTCGGTACTTGTTTTTGGTTTCAAAGTGAAACAAATTGAAATGGTAGGGTATACAACTGATAATTGAAGTCCCACATGGTAAATAATAAGCCCACAATTCGTTTATACCCACTTGACCCTTCAAAACGTCAAAGAACAACAATTTTCCGCGTCAGACAGCAGGCTTACGGACCGTAAGCCATCCTTTACGGTCCGTAAAGATATGCCCAGCGATGAGAAAACAGGCTGCAGCCTGTTTAACGCGAATCTGACCATTTCAGCCGGTTTTTCTCAATCTTGGGCGATCCCTAAAATGTTTTTAGGGTAGTAGGAACACTTGTAAACAACTTATGGTTAGTTATAGCCTTTGTTGTCAACAAATCATGGTGTTTAAAGATCTATATAAAGCTCATTCCTTCACAACATTTCCTCACACCTTCTCCTGCATTATGGGATCATTTCTGGAGCTCAAGCTTGCTTCCTAGTGATCATATCTCGTGCATAGGACTTCAGTAAGTATTCTTGTCCTTCCCTAGTTGTGTTTAGCTTAGTTAATTAGCTAAAAGTCAAACCGTCGTAATTACGGTTTGACTTCGAGATTAGTCACTAATGGCTCAGTCTTATCTCGAATTAAAAGTAGTTATAGGATGGTATTTATGTGGGTAATAAAAACCCAAAAGGGTTTCCCCTGATCACCATCCTAACCAGGTCAATTGTCGGGTCAAACCTTTACTTAAAAAGTCAACGTAATGCTTAAAATGTCATTTATGCATAATTAGCTATCTAGATCACATATAACCTGTTTGATTATTGTTATAACTTAGTAATAAGTTTAAGAACATGTCCAAACATGTTCAACCCGACCATTTCCTGTTTAGACCCGGTTCGGAACCGAAAGTCACATAGTTTGACTTTCACGTTGACTTTCAGTTCTGACCCGTTTGGGCATATTTTAGAAATGCCTCAGAGCTTTAATTGGATTAGGATACATGTTAGAACAACCCTCTGTGATCATACACCTTGGTTCACTAGTTATCCAATTAATATGCATATTTCCGTTAATTGCTCGTACGTTGACCGTTATGCCCTTATTACCTTAAATCATGATTTATGAAAATGTAAAAGTGTAGAAACCTTAGTTACTGATATATAAACTTGGATGCAAAGTTTGACATCAGTTTGACTTGTAGGTTAAGAGTTATGCTCATTGTCGCTAAATTAAAACTTTATGTTAACAAAATGGCGTAATTAGCGTATAGCCTAGTTAAACATACTTTTTGGTATCAAACTTAATACCCACTGATGTAATATATTATTTTGGGATTTTTAAATATTTTTAATTAATTTTAGGGTGAGCATAACTCATAGTCGTAGGCTTAATTCGGTAATTGTCGGTTTTGCCCTTACGGGCCATAAAATGAGTTTTACATGTCTAAACGACCCCAAAACTTTTGCCACTGATTAGTTATGATAAATAAATTATTTTAAGCCTTCTGGAAATATAAAAATATCAGATTTAAGTATCGAACCCGATAATGGCCTTTAATCGCCTTAATTAGCGTTTTTAGCGCAAAGTATGTTTTAAAATCATATTGGACATACTCGGATTGATACCTACTGATATAAGAGACAAATTATCATATTTTAACAGTAAGCAAAGGTTGATAAACTCAGACTTCAGTTTTGAGCTTTTCGGCTTATGTGAAATTACCAAAATACCCCTACGGGGCCTAGTTTGGTTAAGGATGATAAATTTCACATATACACTTTAGCCTACTGTTATAACTCATCAAATTGAGTATGTTTGCTGTTTACATCAGACCTGTAACTCAGTTAAACATTTAAACTCTTTTACAAACCTTAAAATGACCAAACTACCCCTACGGGGCATAGTTTGTGTTTAAACTAGTTCGGGGCATAACGAAAGACATCCTACTGATGTTACAACATATTTGAAGCATATTAACTTAGGAAACCTGTATATAGCTCTCATGACTACCCGTCACGCTTATTACGCGTACGGTTCGGTTTATGTAACAAGTTTACATAAATTAGCCGAAACGGGTCAAACCTTAACGGTTTTATCTCAAAATCCAGAATGTGAATAATAAACCCATATTAAACAAGTCTTCAAACTTGTCGGGTCTGAATCACATTCTATCCGGTCTTCGCTTAATCGTGCGTACGAACCGTATCTTCGAAACTAGTCGGTCTAAGCTTAAGCTTAATTAAAGAACCGCTAGGATTCTAATAGGTTATATTTAACCTTCGTTCCAGATTAGGAGAACCAGTAAAAGATACTTGCTATTCTGCTTATTGTGATTTATACTTGCATCAGGTAAATACTTTTAACTTATTTTCCCTATACGGGCTTGGGTTACGGTACATAGCGTACCGCTTGATCGGGCATCAAATCTCCACGCTTAGTGGGTAGTTGAATAATTTGATCGGCTCGTTTTAAACAGATTTGTTTACTTTACAGCCTTTGGGGGGTTAATGACCATGTCCCGGATATCCCTGGCATCATCTTACGAGATGGCCACGACCTGAGCACGGGGTGTAGGCGTACTCCCGTGTATAACTCACTTAAAGTGGTGTGTCTATTGATCTTTAACCCGGATACGTTCCGGGCTACTGAACGCATAAGTAACATGTAATTCGTTCACAAGATTATATATTACATAATTCTCCCAAGTTAAATAAAATGATTTATGCCACGTGCATCCAAACAAATTTTCAATCATTTTCCAAAATGAGTCAGTTGAATGTATTTACCAGTGTAAACTGACGTATTTTCCCAAAAAGACTGAATGCAGGTACTAAACGAAATTTGGCTGGATTATCTCCTAAGCATCAATAAAAGTCTCGCAAGCTTAGGATGCCAGAAGTCTGTTGAACCATTAACTGTTATTTTGTTTCGATCCATTCTGTGGTTAAACACCGGATATTGTGACTTTGATTACAATAAATAAATTCGGCTGTATCTTATTTTAAATTGCTTCCGCTGTGCATTATTATATTGTGTTGTTTGACTATTACGTTGCCAACCACGTCACGATACTCCCCCACCGGGCCCACCGGTGACACGTGGAAATCGGGGTGTGACACTAAATAGATAAAAGGGAACGAACCAACCTCACTTTTGAGCAAACTCGCCATCCGAGCCACCTCACTGTCGCTTATTCCTACCCCATATAATTTGCTCTTAGTGCGGTTAATTTTGAGACCAGAGACCAACTGTAACCATCTTAGAATGCGATTTAAGGTGAGGATGTTTTGATCCGACCTATCTCCGATGAAAATAACATCGTCCGCGTAACAAAGATGGGAGATATAAGGGCCATTATTAGGAAGTTGGCAGCCGTGAAACAGGCCCAAATTGCACGCTCTATTCATTATCATACTAACGATTTCCATCGCTATAATGAATAAAAAAAGGGGAGAGGGGGTCGCCTTGCCTAAGACCACGCTTAAAGTTGAACTCTTTGGTTGGCGACCCATTTATTAAAACCGAGCCCCTCCTGGAAGTAAGACAGCCCTTGATCCACGAAACCCACTTCTCCGGGAATGACATATTCTCCATCATGCGAATCAAAAATTTCCAATTTAGAGAGTCGTAGGCTTTTTCGAAATCAACTTTGAAAACAGCCAGTTTGGTTTTAGATTTCTTAGCCCACGCGACCGTCTCACTCACAATCAAAGGACTATCCAAAATATTCCGCCCCCCGACGAAGGCCGATTGAAACGTAGATGAAACCTCGTTAATAACAACCTTGAGTCTATTAGCCAGAACCTTGGCTAGTATCTTGTACAGAGAACCCACGAGCGAAATAGGCCGGAAATTGGAAAGGTCTTGCGGGTCATTGGTTTTAGGGATGAGAGGAATGAAGGCGGAGTTGCACCCAAGGTTTAGAGTACCAGAATGATGAAAGTCGTTCATGAACCCCGTAATAAGAGGTTTCAATTTATCCCAAAACAACTTAAAGAATTTCAAAGAAAAACCGTCGGGGCCCGGCGCTTTGTTCCCATCACAGCTCTTTATTGCCAGCAAAATTTCTTTCTCTGAAAAACTCTCGCAAAGAAAAGTACCACTCCGGGCCGATAAAGATGGCAGCTCGAAAGTAATGAATTCAGGACGACGTCTAATCGGTTTTGAAAACAGTTTTTTAAACCATCTCTTTAATCTCGGAAGGCTCAGTAGTATACCTGGTCTGAAAAAACAAACCATTGATTCTGTTCCGAGCGAGATTAACCGCAATAGCCTTATGAAAATAAGCACTGTTTTTGTCCCCGTATTTCAACCAATTAGCTCGAGATTTCTGTTGGAGATCCTTAGCCTTGATCGTCTCCAATTTGTTAATCTTCACCCTACACTCCATTCTGAACTGTTTGTCCTCCTCAGATAAGGACCCCACTGTGGCTTTATTTTCGATACTTTCCACAGCAGAAAGCAAGTCCAACATCTCCTTATTTTCATTTAAACTCTTGTCCTTTCTCCACTTCTTAATAGCTAATTTTAGAATTATTAAAAGCCTAGCCAACTCCACTCCCCAATTACCAGCAGAAATATTCAAGTGGTCACCTCCATTAACAGAAGACAAAGCCTTATCAACTAACTCCACTAGGTCATGATCCCCGACCCACGAATTAAAGAATTTAAACGGGATGGGACCGAAATCAATGGCCAGACAAGACAAAGAAATTGGGCAATGGTCTGATAAGCTTCTTCTAAGCACTGCCGATCTAGCGTTTGGCCATAAACTCAAAAACAAATCGTTAACGAGGAAACGGTCAAGTTTGCTCATCTTGACGTCTTTGTGACCAGAAAAGTATGTAAACTTACCTCCGGACATCGGGTATTCCAGAAGGCCAGAGTTAGAAATAAAGCCATTAAAGGCGTCAGATGAACTGCGATCGAATCTCGAGTTGACCCTTTCCTCTTCAGTCCGAACTTCGTTAAAGTCCCCCATCAAGACCCAAGCCCCAACAACCTGGTTAATCAGCCCAGCTAAGTCGATCCACAGAGCTCTTCTACTCGAAGCATCATTGGGAGCGTGTAAGTTCACCACGTTGATTCTGTCCTCAACACCCGAAATGAACCCGGAAAGAACCATAAACCTTTGGTTTTTAAGGACCTGAGTCACAGTGAAGACATCGGGATTCCAGATCGACACGAGACCCCCGGATCTACCGACAGAGTTGACCACAGCGACTTCCAATTTTGACTTGTCCCACAGCTTACGAATGAAAAAATCCGACAAATCACTTGAGTGTGTTTCCTGCAAACCAAGAAAATCAGCCTTCATAGAACATTTAATGCTCCGAATCCAATGACCTTTACGCGAATCCGATAACCCGTTGACGTTAATGGAAACAAAATTCATTTGCCAAAGCTGGTCTCCATTTCCCCATTAACCAAAATTTTCACCTGATTCTCAAATCCAACAACTCCAGTCCCAATAGCAGCGCCGAATTCCAGCGTACGAGCAACTTCCTCTTCGAAATTTAAGCGGACCTGCTCATCTTCATCGGTTTCCCCCACTAAATCTTCCTGAGCTTCTCTTGTCTCTGGGATTCCTTTTGCCCTAGTTTCCTCTTCCACCATTCTTAAAACCTCTTCTAAGTTAAACGGGTCAGAGGTCATTGAGTGTTCCACTTCTAAGTTAAGATCTGGAACATTAAAGGATTGGGCCTGACTATTGGGCCTAGGTCTTCATTTAGTCCTAATAGTAATAAGGCTGGGCCTTTCAATCTCTAAACCAGGGCTTTTACTAGCCGACTGTGAGTGATCCACCTGCACCTCGGGCCCCACAAAGTCTCTCTCTACATCATCAGCAAAAACAGGCTGTGTCAGATCCTTTTGAATAGCTTGTTCCTGCACATGCGTCGCATCCTTGGAGCACTCAACAGACTTTAGATTTCCCATGCACGTAGAGGGGGATCGACTCATGCGTCCGATAGAATTCCTACCGGAACTTGCCGGAAACTGATCAAATTCCGACGACCTACCTGATAATTCCGACGCTGAATCCCCCGAATTCAAAAAGTCCGGACTCCATTGTCCGACGATTTCCTCCACCCAGACTTTAACGACTTGATCCTTCCATTTTAGGGAGATTTCCTTAGAAACCCTTTTGCCTGAGTTAACTAAAATTGCCAATCTGTCTTCCGCCATATTGCCGTCGGACGCTTCAACATCGGATTTAACTAATACACGGCCGCATCTCTCTCCTATCTTATTGAAGACATGCCGATCCCATAGCGTAACCGGAACACCCAAAATCTTAACCCAGGCAACCCTCTCGTAGATAGGAGGGATCCCGTCCCAGACATACACTCTTGAAAACCACTTTTCCCACTCCTCTGCTTTGCGTATTCGGAACTCTTCTGCATCCTCGGGGCTTAAGAAACATAATAAAACCTTCAACCCACCCAGATATCTTAGCTCAAAGCCCTCCTCCATAAAACCTGTTAGGTAGACTAACAAGTTATTAAGAATATCCAAGTCCTTGGCTTCGCCAATAAGAGATTTGAATTCCCATTTTTTCTTAGTATCTGTGTTCAACGGGGGTAGGTCTAGAATAATATCCGAACTGGATTCCAAATTAACCGTGATGGGGTTTACTACTGAACTGTACGTCCTCGAACCTGGTTGATACATGGCATTCTTTCCGGTCTCCATACCCGATTTGGATACCTGAACCGGCGGGTGAAGTCTAGAGAAAACAGAAACTCTATCACCCGAGTTAATCGGCTCAATCTTGCTCCCAAACCTGTCAAATTTGGCTAGACTTACATCAAGAATGGCCCCATCAATCCGAACTTCTTTCAGTCTATCAATCCAAACAGACGGGTCTTTGACGTTAGAAAGCTTAATGAAACCAAACTTGTTACCCGCCCGATCTTTTTTGAAGGGGATGAACGCATCCTCAAGATTCTCGAAATGTTCAAAAGCTTTCCACAGATTAAATCTCGAGCACGAGTCCGGGAGATTAGTAATAAAAAACGAGGTAGCATTTCGAAGTCTGGCTTCTCTATTCAAGAAGACTTTATCCTTTCTATATTCCGATCTGCTAAGAATGGTATTCCAACTGTTAGGCTGCTTCTTCCAAACACACTTGCCCATGGTGGGAACGAAAAACAAAGGAAGACAGGAACCGCGAAGACGCGACCTCGGGCCACGGAAACCTTTAAAAGGTTAATAGGATTCGAACCAGTCTAGCTAAATTATACACGATAGCCACGACCGGTATCAGACCTACTAAGCAATCAAGAGAAACCGGGAAACCGAGGAAGTCGCGAGAAGACGAGAAACACAAGCACAGAGACAAAAAACCCGGCCCGAAAGTCGAATGGGGGAGACCACAGGACAGAATAGAGAGGAAGGTAGAGCTCAGGGCAAGAACCGGGACACCCTGAGAACCTATCGCGCTATTCCGGCGAGTTTATCCCCGTCGAGCACTCCCGGCGGCGGTGAGAAAAGGTGCCTGTTTTGAATGGTTGGAATTCTTTTACTGAAAAATTTGAGTTTTTACATTCACGAGGTTATGTTGCACATTTTCCCCACCACTATAAATTTGAGTCGACCCTACTTAGAATAAGAAGAGAAAAAAATATTATCTGTCTATTATAACAAACCTGAATCATACCGACCCAGATAATTGTAAAAGAAGATAAATATTTGTTTACAAGAATTGCATTTTTTATTTAAAAACAAATTTCTTTAATTAACTAAAGTTCACTTTTTTCAATTAATAATAATTGCAAAAATAATCAACACTATTATTTCATCTATTTTTTTATTGGGTAAACTTGCACACCATGAGTGATAGAATGTAAATCCCTTGCCTTTTCATTATCACCAATCCAATATAAATAGTACAAAACAGAATCGCCTAAACTAGAGGCAATATTTACAATTAACAATATACAATCGTTTCCTAATATATACATATTCTATTACACCCTCGCAGTCGAAGCGTTGGGAGGCCGAATGCTTAGACTGGTTCTGAAGTCATCGAATAGGACACGAGGGAGGCCTTTGGTAAATATGTCAGCGATCTGATGGCGAGAAGGCACATGAAGGACTCTAATGTGACCGCGTTGAACCTTTTCACGAACAAAGTGTATATCCAGCTCGATGTGCTTAGTCCGCTGATGTTGAACTGGATCACCTATCACCAAAACCCGCCGCCGCATCTTCTTCCTCGGACGCCTCAGCCGCTGACAAGGCTGAAGCGGCGGCTGCCGATGCCATATGGTCCCGCCTGGATGCTCTTGTACTCCAGTGGATTTATGCCACCATATCCCCTGCTCTTCTGCATACTATCCTCAAACCCGGACAGACCGCTCATGCCGCCTGGACTTCGGTTGAAAGCGAATTTAACGACAACAAGAATACCCGGGAAGTTTTTGTAGGCCAAGAATTTCTAACCTGTTTCTTGAGAATTTCCCGTCTATGGCAGACTACTGTCAGCAGGCCAAGCACCTGGCCGATCAACTTGATAGTGTTGGCTCACTGGTTGATGATCGCATGTTTGTTCTCAAAATCCTAACCGGCCTCACCGAGCAATATGACGGGATATCTACTGTGCTCCAGAATTGTGACCCGTTACCGGACTTTAATGAAGTCCGCTCTCGCCTGACCATGGAAGAAACTAAGAAAAAGAGACACGCCACTCGAGCCACCCAGTCTTCCGCCACAACCCTCGCCGCCACTGTGAACACTCCTACACAAAACTCCACTCAACCGGCCTCCTCCTATGCCTCCTCCGATCGCAGCCGCGGTCGGGCTCGAGGCCGTGGACGTGGTCGGGGCCGTGGTTCCTCCACCGGTGGCCGCGGGTATGCTCAGCAACCTCATCCTTCTTCCCCTAAAGATCCTAACCTAATTCTCCCTCTCTTCCCTGCCGCCATCCTCACCCCCCACCTCTATTTTTCGACTTCTTCTTCACCAATCCTCTGTCATGGATTCCAAACTCCATCCCCCCTCACTGTCTCAAACATCAAGACTCATGTTCCCATTATTCTTGACAAAGACTCCACTCATTATACAACTTGGAAAACCTTATTCAAGGTTCACTGCCAAATTTATGATGTCATGGTATCAACCTTCTACGTTCGTTGCAGTTTCTCAAGATCGCTGGCACCAACGCTTGGGACATCCCGGCAACACTTTATTGCATTCGTTAAAACTTTCTTCTTTTATCGATTGTGGTGAGACTTTTAGCCCGGTGGTCAAACCGGCCACTATTCGGATGGTTCTCTCTCTTGCGTTAGCCAAGTCCTGGCAGATCCATCAGCTCGATGTAACCAATGTAAATCCCTTGCCTTCTCATTATCACCAATCCAATATAAATAGTACAAAACAGAATCGCCTAAACTAGAGGCAATATTTACAATTAACAATATACAATCGTTTCCTAATATATACATATTCTATTACACCCCCGCAGTCGAAGCGTTGGGAGGCCGAATGCTTAGACTGGTTCTGAAGTCATCGAATAGGACACGAGGGAGGCCTTTGGTGAATATGTCAGCGATCTGATGGCGAGAAGGCACATGAAGGACTCTAATGTGACTGTGTTGAACCTGTTCACGAACAAAGTGTATATCCAACTCGATGTGCTTAGTCCGCTGATGTCACGCCCCAACCAATTGCGGAAACATCGGGATGAGACGAAGTGTGAAGATTGCTAGAGACTTCATAACGCTATTTGTGTCAATATTTAATAAACCGATTTCATTTCATAAAGTAAATTGTCAACATTACAAGGAATTCAAATAACAACAAGTTCAAAAGAAATACATAACAACATAAGCAAAATTTGATACAACATTTAAACCTAAACGTCTATATGTGTATCTAGTCATCAACGTTACTTCATTTCATAGCATCAACATCATTAACCTGTAACATGTTAAAATAAAGTTCAATGCAAAAGCAAAGGCGAGTACACAAGGTTTAAATAGTATAGCATAAGTATAAAGCATTTTACTCGAATCCACATGGCAATTTGTATACAAGGTAACTAGTGTCACGACCCCCGACCCACCCTGGACGGAATCGGGATCCGCGAACAGTCAAGTGGTACCGGTGATTATTTTGAAAAATATTGCAGCGGAAATTTCATCAGGACCGTGAGTTAGGAAAAATATCAGAGTTTAGAAAACACCGGATTTTATTTATTAAATAGACGGGATAAACCCATATTTTACAAAGGTAGCTTTAATAAGGGATAAACCAAATTACATAAAACAATATTTCTTAATTTGATTTAATTAATAAAATAAGCCACTTCTTGAAGCCTTTCAATGCCTTATCCATCTCTTACCCCAATCTACTGTAATTACCTGAAACGCGTTTTAAAATGGTTTTGTCAGCAGGAAATACTGGTGAGTTCATTCATTTTGCTTAAAACGACGCATTTGTTATAATCTACAGTATTAAGAGCGATTACAATGTTTCCATATATCAACCAACTACCCACAGTATTTGTCACTCGAACATCCATTGGTAACCTCAGAGTCCAATGGTGTCTGTGACTATGGTCATATCACCCCTTGGCTAACTCGTTGTCCAATGGTGAAGGTTATCAAGTAATGTATACAAAACCCCACATACCGGCTGTAATTTGGTGACTACAAAGACTTAATCCCTGTAATTATAACTTTGAAAATAAACATGCTTTTGAAATTAAATTTGATAAAAAGAGAATGACAGATTTATACGGGCAAAGCTTAGCCTATTGATTAGTCTTGTAACCTAGAGCACACGAACTAGGTAAGTAACTAATACAGCATTTACGATAACTCACGAGATTAAAACCTTCACAACAAATGACAAAGTGCAATACTTAAACATCCATCGGATTCGCAACGAACGACAGAGTCTACCCCGAGTTTGGGTGGCACTCAAACATCCTGTCGGATTCACGATTAATGATAAAGTATAGCATTTAAACATCCTGTCGGATAGTTTCAATCGATCGGATATTGAATCGTAGCAGCGATCGAGTTAATACCCTGTATTGTAGCAGCGCCTAGCTATTATGAAAGTAAAATTCGAATTGAATCAGTAGAACTTCGTTTCTGAAAGAAACTTTCGAAACCAGAGGACTGCTCGTAGCCTGCTCTATTTATAGCTGGAATTTGGGTCTCACGCGGCCCGCGTGAACCTCCAACCGATCCTTACGCGGCCCGCGTGGCCGCCTAGTCTATGCGTAGGTTTCCTGGGTCATCAGTAGGTGTGCCACATGGATGACACGCAGCCTCGGATGCTTATCCGGTCAATTCTCAAGTTGACGCGGCCCGCGTGGCCTCCTGCCTATTCTTTACACGGCCCGCGAGAAGACCAAATATCTGATTTTCTTGATTCCTGATATGGATTGGGGTTTCAGGGATCCGGGCTTTTACTAAGGGATCAATTTGGGACCTTTTTGAATAAAATTATATCATAAAGAAAAAGGGAATAAAATAGTGAGAAAAGAGAATGGACTCACTTTGTAACTTTAGGGTTCAACTAGAAAGTCTCCTGGTAGAATATTGGGTATAACTTCTGAGCTATTTAAAAATATATAATGCACTCGTGTTAAGTATAGTACCCCTCATTCAACCTTGTCCCTATGTCACGAGACAGAACCCCAATGAACTTAGTCAGGCAGAGCCTTGACATGTGTTATGGGGCTCAGATCAATCGGAAAGGGTAGCGGTGATCGGGAGATAAAACACTTAAAACGAGGCATGACTTTATTATTATTATTAAATAATAAATATCTAGAGAGAGAGAGAGAGAGTTCGAGAGACTATGTAATAAGATGGATGGGACTTATTTATAGTTGCATTGTTCATGAAAATTCAATACACCTGTATACTTTCTTGATGCCACCTTTCATAACAACCATAAAGACAAGCACATACGTGTCCTATTATTAATTGAAGAGTTTTAAAATTTAATGTAATATTTTATTTCATTCTTTGAAAGACACGTATAGCTTGTATGTAAAATTCATGTTGGAGAGTACACCAACATTTCAAATTTTCATACATAGCTTAGTTGTTGGACACGTACACCAACATTTCTAAAATATATATAGTTTAGTTATGAATATTTTATTCATATTGGACTGACATGTCCATATAAATTTTCGATTATCATTATTATTATTTTATAATTTATATATTATAATTAATTTAACTGCTTCACTTATTTGGCGCGTATAACTTGTAAAATATAACGTTTTACAAAATAATGAATATGTCATTAGAACGAGAATATTTGTATCTACATTTTGAATCAAGTTTCATTAAAAACAGAGTAGGTTCAAATATTATGTATTTTTATAATTTAATTATTTAAACGGTTCCTGGGCCCGTCCAGGTACTTCATATTTCTAGTAGTCAACTTACCTGTAATCTACCCGTCTAATAATATAAGTTTTTATATACTTTTATTTTATTAGAAATGTCACCCATATACAAGCCAATTAATTAATATAATATTTCAACCAACTATATAAAATAGTGTTTAAAACTATTTAGGTTGAATATTTATATTAAAAATAAACTAGTTACTAGTTAATAGTGGTTAATAAAATTAACCAAACCTATAATTCTTATATAAAAATAGGAATGTTACATTCTCCCCACCTTGTTTTAAATCTCGTCCTCGAGATTTGGGTTACAATATTTCTTTTAGACTTATGTCATATTTTAGTCAACAAAAACAATATTAAGGTAGATGACACAGAATTAAAATATCAAATTTTGTGAATACGAGTTGTACAATAAGTAGGATTCAATGGTTCAACTGAGTTAGTTCAGGAAATCGATGACAAACGAATGAGATGAAATGATATAATGACTAGGTTCAAGCCAAAAGATATATGATCAATAGATATTTTAGAATGAATGTGAAGGACTTTTAGAATTAATAAAATTCTTTGTCAAAAGAAAGCTTACTTTGATTGGCAACTGAGGAAGACTTAGAATTGGCAGGTTCCAAATGAAATAAAAGCATGAAAATGATTTGTCAAATATTAAATTATAATATGAAAAAAATTCAGTGTGTTGAGATGAGTAAATTGAAAGGATACACCGAAATACAATAGAGTTAGTGTATTATTGTCTTAATACATAATTGTATTAAGACTTTTTGCGTCCGTACTTTAAGCGATGATCGTGAGATAATAGATTACGTCTAGACGATCGTGAAATCCTATAATATTGTTATAACCATATTTAGATATGTTAAACTCTAATTAGTATTTTG
Organism: Helianthus tuberosus; assembly: GCA_030545235.1. NCBI lineage: Eukaryota > Viridiplantae > Streptophyta > Magnoliopsida > Asterales > Asteraceae > Helianthus > Helianthus tuberosus. The sequence continues at coordinate 36,659,619 of CM060399.1, read as the reverse complement.
TTCATTCATTAAATTTTCGGCTACCTTAAAACTAAAATTTTAATTGGCTTGTAAACATTAGTTTCACACAATTAATATGAGTCCTCTGCGAATTTTATAATAAACTTAATATAGAAAGTCATATGAACTAAATATGTGAAGGTAACAAATTTATTATTAAATTTATATATACGCACACTAAACCATATGTATAACTAAATATATATATATATATATATGCAGAAAGTTATACTTAGGTATTTTTATCTTTATTACTATATAATAGAATAGTAAAAAAAAAATATGTTAATAGTAACTATACGTATAAAAGTAAATTTGAAAATCTAAACATAAGTTTATCAAATATAAAATTCATTTTATGAAATTTTATCAAAATTTAACTTTTTTTTTAAGATTAGAACTTTAAAAGATAATAAGAATCCTTATAAACTTTTATGTAATACTATATTTATCTTATTTACTTTAGATAGTAATTTATGTGTATGGTTGTAAAATAATAATATTTTTATAATATATAAAGTAATTCTACTACACATGTAACTTTCATAAGCTGAATATAAGAAAACCAAAACAAAATTTAGTGTTATTATTATCCTTTTTAACATGAGCTACAAGTTTATACCAATACCGCAATGTGTCGTAATGATTTGAAATAGTTTAATAATTATGGTGTTTGAACCAATTCACCGTGTAATCAACTGAAAACTTTTAATGAAAACTCTAGGGATTTACGTCTCTGATCTGCATAACTCTTTTGTTGATCTTGATACATAATACTTCTATAAGTATTTAATAGTTGTGGAATATAAGATGAACAATTACTTATAAGTATAAAATGTCTTGTCCATGAATACTTAGACAATTATTTATATAATTTTATTCGTCCTCTAATTCTTGTATTGTTTTATGAAAATATGTCTTCTCCTTACAATACAAAGTATATAAAAATATTTTTATATATAATTAAAATTTGCTAAATAAGTATGATGACTTAATTTATATACATTAACTAGTCATTATCATGGTTGGATATTGGTTAGTGCTGCCTTGTTTAAGCATGGGTGATCAGTCCATGCCTAACTAAGGCTAGGCTACCCAATACCTGCCCCTGACAATAACCCTAATACCTAAAAATAATACTAACACTACTACTATTAATATATTATTACTATTAATAAAACTAATATTACTTACCAATAATAAATAACTAAACATAAACTTAAATGAGAGTATACTTCAAACATAATTTTATACATAAAAATATAAATTCTTCACCTCAATGGTTTAACAAGAATTTTTAAATATAGTAATACTATATTGTAAATTACTTATGTAAGTTTCCATTATTATTATTATTTTTTTTAGAAATTCATTGACTCGATATCAAAGAGTCATCGTTTTGCAATAATTCGGTTCACAGTACAAAACGTGGAATGATATTTGAGTTTGGATAAAATAACAAATCGGAATGAAGCCTTCCAGTGGTCTTCATAGATCAAACGAACCACATGCGTAACAAACAGTGCATGTGTAACGTGTGGATTTACCAAGAAATGAAATAGATCAATATTCACTACTATGAAAGAAATCCTCATGGTATGATGACCATTAGAGGAAGTAGAAACACGAAAGTCAATTCATTATATGCAGAAGTCAGAAGAAAAAAAAATATAAGAACTTTATTTGGAATTTCGTGTGATAACCGTTGTTAAGTGACATTACCAGGGAATGTCGAATAAAATGAAATAGAGAATTTGCAAAGGTATGTGACTCCTTTTGCAGTGATAATAATTATGACTCTGATTAGACTGTGCACCGATGGTTGTGAAATCTTGTTACAACGTACCTCAGCGAGATTCATGTCGTTTGTAGGATCGCGTGGCAAAGTGCTTCTTTTTTATTAGTAGTTCTTCTACTGACGGAATTAGCATTGGTGTCATCGTGCCCAATTTATATTTTCCAAAGGTCTTGCTTGGAAGTCGTGTGTGATATACTTCGACGTCTGTGGACATATAATTTAAGTTTCATGCGTTTTCTTGTGCACTAGCACAACTTTACATGTTTCTTACTTGCGTTAATAGTTTATGGTAATGCATTTAGAAATTCTTATACTTTTGATGGTGTCCCAACTTAAAGGGTTTCCATTGCACGAGTTACGAGGTAGATGATCAAATGAAATAATGTTTGATATCAGAATTATAGATATATGCAAGAGATTCCTGATAAAGAAATCTAGAATTATTATTGACACATATGCTTGTGCTTTATTCTTAATTGACTTTTGGAATTCCTTATAGATATACATATCTATATAATCATATATTTCACATGCTGTATTATACATACCCTCTATAAGGTCAATGTATTTAACAGATTTCATCTTTCCAAAATCAAGTCAGATATCAGGTAATGATACTATTTTGGGAAATCTTGTCACTTGTTTGACATATTATATACCCCGTCTTATCCGGTTCTCGCCGGAGAGGTAACCTCAGTATATCCAGACAAGCTGGAGAGTCTGCTACACCATACCCAGTCTTGCCGGAGAAAATTTTCTATTTCCCATAAATAGTATATTTTCAAGATTTTAAAAGTGTCTATTTTATTAGGGCTTTTATCCAGAATCAAGGAAATTTGTATTTCCATAACATATCTTTATTCTAGACCAAGTAATATCAATAAGCAAGAATTAATAGTAATTAAGTGTTATTGCTTATTTTATCATATCTTGCAATATTCTAATTACCATTCTTATGGCATACCAAAATCCATCATACTTTATTTACATAAGTACTTTAGCTTATCTTATACTAAGGCATCTTTTCTTAAGTTCAAGTCTAAATGCTATCATGTGTGCTACCAGTTAATAGCAATCTCCTAACTCTTTTTTATAAGCTTAGGTATTATTATGACAACACCTATTGGCTTAAATCAGTGGCTCTGATACCACCTTCTGTCACGACCCCCAACCCACCCTGGACGGAATCGGGATCCGCGAACAGTCAAGTGGTACCGGTGATTATTTTGAAAAATATTGCAGCGGAAATTTCATCAGGACCGTGAGTTAAGAAAAATATCAGAGTTTAGAAAACACCGGATTTTATTTATTAAATAGATGGGATAAACCCATGTTTTACAAAGATGGCTTTAATAAGGGATAAACCCAATTACATAAAACAATATTTCTTAATTTGATTTAATTAATAAAATAAGCCACTTCTTGAAGCCTTTCAGTGCCGTATCCATCTCTTACTCCAATCTACTGTAATTACCTGAAACGCGTTTTAAAAAGGTTTTGTCAGCAGGAAATACTGGTGAGTTCATTCCTTTTTCTTAAAACGACGAATTTGTTATAATCTACAGTATTAAGAGCGATTACAATGTTTCCATATATCAACCAACTACCCACAGTATTTGTCACTCGAACATCCATTGGTAACCTCAGAGTCCAATGGTGTCTGTGACTATGGTCATATCACCCCTTGGCTAACTCGTTGTCCAATGGTGAAGGTTATCAAGTAATGTATACAAAACCCCACATACCGGCTGTAATTTGGTGACTACAAAGACTTAATCCCTGTAATTATAACTTTGAAAATAAACATGCTTTTGAAATTAAATTTGATAAAAAGAGAATGACTCACATTATAAGCATGCAGATTTATACGGGCAGAGCGTAGCCTATTGATTAGTCTTGTAACCTAGAGCACACGAACTAGATAAGTAACTAATACAACATTTACGATAACTCACGAGATTAAAACCTTCACAACAAATGACAAAGTGCAATACTTAAACATCCATCGGATTCGCAACGAATGACAGAGTCTACCCCGAGTTTGGGTGGCACTCAAACATCCTGTCGGATTCACGATTAATGACAAAGTATAGCATTTAAACATCATGTCGGATAGTTTCAATCGATCGGATATTGAATCGTAGCAGCGATCGAGTTAATACCCTGTATTGTAGCAGCGCCTAGCTATTATGAAAGTAAAATTCGATTTAGATCAGTAGAACTTCATTTCTAAAAGAAACTTTCAACACCAGAGGACTGCTCGTAGCCTGCTCTATTTATAGCTGGAATTTGGGTCTCACGCGGCCCGCGTGAACCTCCAGCCGATCCTTACGCGGCCCACGTGGCCGCCTAGTCTATGCGTAGGTTTGCTGGGTCATCAGTAGGTGTGCCACGTGGATGACACGTAGCCCCGGATGCTTATCCGATCAACTCTCAAGTTGACGCGGCCCACGTGGCCTCCTGCCTATTCTTTACGCGGCCCGCGAAAAGACCAAATATCTGATTTTCTTGATTCTTGATATGGATTGGGGTTTCAGGGGTCCGGGCTTTTACTAAGGGATCAATTTGGGACCTTTTTTAATAAAATTATATCATAAAGAAAAAGGGAATAAAATAGTGAGAAAAGAGAATGGACCCACTTTGTAACTTTAGGGTTCAACTAGAAAGTCTCCTGGTAGAATATTGGGTATAACTTCTGAGCTATTTAAAAATATATAATGCACTCGTGTTAAGTATAGTACCCCTCATTCAACCTTGTCCCTATGTCACGAGACAGAACCCCAATGAACTTAGTCAGGCAGAGCCTTGACATGTGTTATGAGACTCAGATCAATCGGAAAGGGTAGCGGTGATCGGGAGATAAAACAATCAAATTTTCATACATAGCTTAGTTGTTGGACACGTACACCAACATTTCTAAAATATATATAGTTTAGTTATGAATATTTTATTCATATTGGATTGACATGTCCATATAAATTTTCGATTATCGTTATTATTATTTTGCAATTTATATATTATAATTAATTTAACTGCTTCACTTATTTGGCGCGTATAACTTGTAAAATATAACGTTTTACAAAATAATGAATATGTCATTTGAACGAGAATATTTGTATCTACATTTTGAATCAAGTTTCATTAAAAACAGAGTAGGTTCAAATATTATGTATTTTTATAATTTAATTATTTAAACGGTTCCTGAGCCCGTCCAGGTACTTCATATTTCTAGTAGTCAACTTACCTGTAATCTACCCGTCTAATAATATAAGTTTTTATATACTTTTACTTTATTAGAAAGGTCACCCATATACAAGCCAATTAATTAATATAATATTTCAACCAACTATATAAAATAGTGTTTAAAACTATTTAGGTTGAATATTTATATTAAAAATAAACTAGTTACTAGTGGTTAATAAAATTAACCAAACCTATAATTCTTATATAAAAATAGGAATGTTACAACTAGCATGCATAACATTACGTCTAAACCCAAAGTGTCCACTAGTATTTAGCATCCCTCACCCCAAAAGGGACGAGACCGTATAGTATAATGACTTAACAAACCCCCGACGGGTGGTGTGCTACTCCTATAGCGCTATAATTGTTAAGCGGGGGTATAACATAGTAATGGCATAAAGCATGTATTATCTACCATAACAAGTAGCATGTATATCGGATTGCGTTCGCAAAGTAAGTTTAAGTGTGTGTAAGTGTAATTGTTGTATGGTAACATGTTACAACCCAAAAGTGGTTTAAAATGTAAAAGGGTCGAGTGTACTCACAAAATTTGCATATGCTTTCGGATTATCCAATGTGACGAAGTTGATGAGGTTAGAAGGTTGAATATGTTCGTTTAGGGATTTAGGAAGTTAAAACACAAGAATATATGTATTCGAAAGTAATCATCTTTTAACACCAAGTACTTGTCCTTGACACTATGAAACCTCAAGGGTTGATGTTTTCATGAGTAATATACTCATTAGAATCGTAACAAGTCTTATGCCTTAGATGATGTTATTCTAATATCTTGACGAATGAACACAAGTCCACCATCAAAAGTTCGAATAGTATATATGTGTAAGTATTATATGTATTATTTAGTCCATTAGTCAAGCATGAGGTAGAAGATAAATCTTCATTTAGGTACCTCTATTGTGTCATAGAATTCATGTAGGAGGTAGGAAGAACAAGCTTCCATTTAGGTACCTCTTATGGTTCACCACTACACTTGATGTAAAAACATACAAAGAGGGTCATGAACTAATATCTATACAAGAATAAGAAACAACTACACTATGAGAAATCATCAAGGGATATGGGGATTTTATGTTGGACAACCCAAGTTAGTCCACAATCACACCTTTATCAAGCTTGAAGCTTGAACACCACTTGTGGGTTAAAAACCCTAAACAAAACAGAAAGTATATGAGGATTAACCTCTGATTTTGAATGTCTCAACCTTGTTTTTAAGCCTAACTAACCATAGAAGTGGTTATAAGCATAAGGACATAGGTTTGAGATGAGTTAGACTCAAGTTGAACAAGTTTAGTAAAAGTTTAATCAAAACATAAACAATCAGTGAACTTTGGAGACTTTTTGCCAGAGTTCCAGGGACTTATTTAATGTGAAAAACCCATGGAATCGAAGCTAAGGTCAATCCAAGCACATAGGAAAAAGAATGAACTAAATCGGACAAGTATTAAGTGAGTTATGCTCACTTTAGTGAAAGTGTATGCTTCTGTCCGAACTTCAGAATTTAGCTGCGATTTTGGATGATTTGGGAGTGATTAGAGTGTTGCAAAAGTCGTAGGGAGGCTGAGATTAAGTTGTATTTATAGGGGGAAGGATTAGGGTTAAGTGGGTTGGTATTAAATATGGTTTGTTGGGTGTTAAACAAATTAAAAAAAAAACAAAAACCAACACCCACAAGGGGCTGGCGGTCGCATGGCTGTTAACAGCCGTAATGTTTCTTTTTATTTTGTTTGTGAGAATTGTTGGTGCATTCATCTGTTGTCTACGTCTTATATCGAGTCTCGGTTTACAAGTTTGAAACTGAAAGTTTGAATGTAAAGTTTGAAATGAAAGTTTGAGATAGGGTTCCGTTTGAATTGAAAGTTTGAAGGGTTCCATTTGAAAGGGTTCCGTTTGAAAATGTTGTGTTATTTTCAAACGGAAGGGTCACTTTCAAACGGAAGGGTCCTACCCTATAAATAGCCTTCAAACGAGTTCAGTTATAAGGGTCTGAATTCCGACGCCGAGGTGCTGTCGAAGTGTCTCTAGTCCTGTAAACGTTCAGAAATCAATAAACAAGACATTTAATAGTGAATCCAAGCTAAACGAAGACCGAATCAATGAATTCCGCCTCTGATTCGGTCTGAGCACTCTTCTGATCGACTCGTTAGGTCGTTTCACGATCCTACAAGTGGTATCAGAGCTCAGGAGGAAGAGTTCTTTCCGTTTAGCTCGTTTTCGCTGGAATATTCTGACTTCTACACTTTCTTTTCAAAATTGAACAAGTTTTTAAGGTTAAAAACTTCTGATTTTCACATATCAAGTCCGAAATGTTGTTTTAACAAATCCTTGAGAGTTTTGGAACCTAAATCGAACTAAAACTTGATAAAATACATACTTCCGTTTGAAAATGTTCGTTAAATGCTGATGTCATAGGGTGTTACGTTTGAACTGACCGTTTGAAGCTTGGCCTTCTGTTTGAAATTTGATCGTATCGTTTGAAAACAGAACTGTTACGTTTGAAACTGGTGTTCCGTTTGAACATATCGTTTGAAAACTGCTTGAACGTTTGAAATTTGTGTTACGTTTGAGCTTATCGTTTGAAACATAATCACCGTTTGAAAAGGTTCATCGATTCATGTGATATTATCGATAGTGCTTTGGATTGTGTGAACCGCTTGAAAATTACACCGGGTTGTGTGATTCTTTAATCGAAGTGGTCTCGTAAATTGAAATTATCAGATGTGCATGTGATTACATGTAATTTGTTTCATATAACGAGATTGTTTCTGAAAAGTATCTCGTGCTTTGTGTCAGTCTACATAAAGTGATCAGTACCTTTTATCAGTTCATGTGATATTGCTGTCCACATTGTGTCTCAGTCTAATTCAAAGGTTGATATTGGATAAAGTGTTATGTGAGCACCGACCCACTTATCTTGTGTGGCCCAATGCATGGTTGAGATTGTCAGACTCATGTGCTTCTTGTTTAAATAAAAAAAACAAAACAACAACATATCGTTTTGTGATTACATGTGACTGTTTATCTTTCTAGATTTTGTCGGCTACGAGATATAGAAAACAATTCATGTGAACTACTGAAGTCATCATTGATCTAATAGTTTTAAATGTTGTTGTCAGCCTACTAAGGTGTATTGGCCCAATGATATTGTTTCATATTTGAAATTGTCAGCTCTTTTAGTTTTGAATGAGATAACAAAAGCTTGGTCCAATCAGAATTTTTTTTGAAAAATTAAAAAGGTGTCAATTAGATAAGTGTGTTGGTCAAATATAATAGTGTTTTGAAAAACGGGTTTTAGATTCATGGATATCAATTTTTTTAAAATGACAAAAGAAACACTTGATAGAATAAAGGTATTAACGAAAGAATTTGATTCATTTTCAGGCTGTCCAGGAGAAAGTACAAAAGGTATTATTGGGAGGTATAGCCATCTTGTTCGCTCAATGTCTGAGAAAGGTATTAAAAAAGAATCAGAAGAATGGGTTGATAAATTAGCCAATTCCTTACCTCAACAAGAATGGGGTACATATCTTTTGGATTTAAAAAGAACTGGAGAATACTCGGATTTGGCAATTGGTCAATTCATTAAGAAACTTGAAGAACAGATGGAGAGGAATGCTGAGAAGAAGAAAAGTCAATGTGGAAAATCAATATTAAAGAAGAGCAAGAGTAAAGGTGTTCAAGTGGGAGAGGAACAGACTGAAGAGATTTCAGTTATGAAGAATGAAAAGAAATCTGCTGATAAACAGATTCTTGTTTTGCAGGAAAATTGTGAGAGGTTGAAATCTGAAAATGAAAAACTGTTAAATGATTTGAACAGTTTGACATTAGAAAACAAGGTTTTGAAAGAGAAAGAAAAGCATTTTGAAAGCAAAAAGAAATCTTCAGAAGATGAAGATTTCTGGATAAAATTGGAGAACAAAAATCTGAAAGCAAATGAAACAAAATTTCAAGAACAGTTAAAAGTTTTGGAAAATGAAAAATCTGTTCTTGAAAACATGAAGAATGAAAATGAAAAATCAATCAAGTCTCATCTTGAAAGAATATCTCAGCTTGAAAACGAAGCTGAGAATTCAAGAAATAAGATTGATGAACTTGAAAAGAAATTGAAAGGTTTTGTGACTTCATTAGACAGTTTGAATTTTCCCTGTCCAAAACCGATCAATTCCGTTCCAATAAGTGACAATGTCACAAACTTTGACAATGTCAAAGTTGAAGATTGTGATGAGAAATCTGATGATGAAAATAAAAAATTCGAAAAACAAAAATTGTTTCTGAAATTAAAAGAAAAGTTTCAAGAAACTGTTCCACAATCAACTGAAAAGGGAGAATGCTCTAAGCAAAAACCTTTGAAGAAGAAAGTGGAACAAAAACAAAAAGAGAAAATTTTGAAAAATGTTCAAAAAGAAAATAAAAGTTCATCAGATCAATCATTCAATCGTAATCAAAAACCACAAAAAGTAAAAAATGAAAACTCAAAAATTGTTGGCAATAAGTAGTGCAGGTTGGACCACAGTGCTCAAAAGTCAAATCCAGCAAACAAGAGGAGCAAGGATTATCACCAAGCCAAACAGTGCTATGATCTGAATGTTTGGACTGAAAATGGTGATTGGTACGATAACAGAGTGTGTTACCGATGTGGTTATCAAGGACACATTGCTGTTAACTGCCAAGGTTGGAATTATGAGACGAGGAGATGCTTTAATTGCAATATCAGAGGTCACATTGCCAGAGATTGCCCAAGGAGATCAAATGAAAGATTGAGGGTTAATTCTCAGAAGATGGCGAAGAAACCAGTCAATGTCAAGCCCAAAGAACAGAAGGTTCAAGAACCTAAAGTTCAAGAAACGAAAGTAAAGCTTTCTCAGGGGCAAAAAGACAGACTGAGGAAGAAGAGAAAGAAGGCGAGAGAGTATCTCGAGAAGATTTTGTCCTCGGGTTCACCGGATAGATCGAATAAGAGTTCTGATAAATCGTCTTGCTCTCCAAAGAATGAAAAATCAAGCAAAACGCATTCATCAGATACAAATCTGAGGACGAAAGCAGAGAAGAAGAAGAAGAAAATGGTTGGCGATGAATCTGACATGTCGAAGTCAGACAAGCCACCTTCAGGCGATGAATCTGATTTTTCAAAGTCAGACAAGCCATGTGCAGGCAATGATTCTGGTACGGTAAAGCCAGAAGAGCCAGTAGTTGTGGTAAAAACTGAGAATTCAGGTTTAACAATGGATGATGCAAATTTTCCACCATTGTTGAACAAGAATTCAAAATCACCCAAGGATAGTCAGGCTTGGGTGAAATTGTTCAAATGAAAAACCTGACTTGCCGGAGTTCCCAGGTTGGTAAGAGTGGAACATGAATCGGCACATTTCTTGAGAAATTCACGAATGTGATATTTCGACTTACAAGTGGTAAATCAGGGACATTAAGTTGTACTTGATTTTCTACAAGTGATATTTGTGGATTGATCTTGGAAATGTTAAATCTTTACAAGTGGTTAAAAGAACAAAGTGATGGATGAAGCCCCGAATTTGTGAAAAGACACACAAAACTTATTTTCCGGAAAAACCATTTTGATTAAAACAAACTTAAGTGTTTTGAGATCACTATGGGAAAATGTTTTGTTGTGAGGGGGAGTTCTGATTGTTCATGCCAAGTGAATGGAGAATTGATGTGATTCTCATCATGTTGTCACATTTCTTGTATAGTTGGTTTTCAAATTTTCCTAGAAAATCAAAATTGAGACATATTTTGATTTTAGGGGGAGTAAAAATTTTAAAAAAATTAGAAAATTTGAAAATGTCAAAAACATTGAAAAAATGTAAAAATGAGTTTTGTTGCATAAAAGAGGAAATGATAGTAGATCAGTTAGACTGTCACAGCATGCTAAAGAAATGGAAAGATATAATGTGATAAACGATCTTACTAAAGATGTGACGGTAGACTCAGCTAGACTAGTAGATTTGCGATAACGATACAAACTTAAATGAAAAAGCCTAGTTCTAGTGGGAAACATGGTCGAAAGCATAGTACTTAGTTTTGTCCTTATTGATTGTGTGCCTACTCAGTAATCGCTGATTGTCGAAAGACATAAAACTGGTTAAGTTTGTGAATTTTCACAACTTTGCTGAAAAGTCGCTGTGATTGTGCATTTTATTTTGCAAAGATTTAAACTTGTCTTATTTCTTTATTTTGTTTAAGCATCGGACATCCTCTGCGTATACGTGAGTATCGACCTGGATGTTGTTGCCTAAACGTTCTGCTTTATTTTCTTTGGTGTTTCGTTTAAGCTTTGGATCACCTCTGCGTATACGGGAGTATCGACCTGGTGGTTAAAGCCTAAACAATTTCAACTTGTTTTATTTTTCTTATTTTGTTTAAACATTGGACTTTCTCTGCGTATACGGAAGTATCGACCTGATTGTTAATGTTTAAACATTCTGCTTTGTTTTCGCACAAATCACAGTTGATAAAGTTTAAAGGCATTACTTGAGCTAGTGTATTACATGATGAGGGGATATGCTGAGATCATGGGGTCCATAAGAACTTAGTGCTATCTTAATATACCTTAAAGTATCGGTAAGCAGATTGAAAGTTTTTAGTTTGAGTTTAAGTGGACAACAATATCGTCAATCAACGTGAATCGTTTAGAGCTTAAAATGTTTAAAGCTTAACGGTGCTAGTGATTGGTCACATAAACTGATATGATCCTCTTACACAAACTCACAAAAATATTGTTTGTATATATTTCTTTACTGCATTCCTTTGTTATCAAAAATACAAAAAGATTTTCGACAACTGATGATGAAGAGCTGATTTTCGAAATTCCAAGTGCTGAACATGATGAACAGGTTTGGGAGTGTGTGTGTTGAATTGTAAAATTTGTTTTGAGAAAGAAAAGTTTGATTAGTTAATCAAGGTCATTAATTTGAACTTGATGTAACTATGTTTAGTAGGTTTTTCTTATTGATTTAAGTAAAAACTTATGTGTTTGTGAGAAGATTGTGCAGGAGATGAGCTTAAACAGAGATAAAGCCAGGGATTGATCTCAAGGTGATAGCTAATTCCAGACAGCGATCCCATCATGATGAGAGGGGGAGTCTGACGAGGTTAGAGCCAAAGAGAAGATCCTGGTATATGCGAAGAAAGTGAACAGACTGATAAAGATTGAAGATGCAGAGACTCGACACTGAAGACTCCGTCAACATCTGAGGGGGAGTCTGTTGGTGCATTCATCAGTTGTCTACGTCTTATATCGAGTCTCGGTTTACAAGTTTGAAACTGAAAGTTTGAATGTAAAGTTTGAAATGAAAGTTTGAGATAGGGTTCCGTTTGAATTGAAAGTTTGAAGGGTTCCATTTGAAAGGGTTCCGTTTGAAAATGTTGTGTTATTTTCAAACGGAAGGGTCACTTTCAAACGGAAGGGTCCTACCCTATAAATAGCCTTCAAACGAGTTCAGTTGTAAGGGTCTGAATTCCGACGCCGAGGTGCTGTCGAAGTGTCTCTGTACTGAAATCCTTTCAAGATTAATAAACAAGACATTTAATAGTGAATCCAAGCTAAACGAAGACCGAATCAATGAATTCCGCCTCTGATTCGGTCTGAGCACTCTTCTGATCGACTCGTTAGGTCGTTTCACGATCCTACAAGAATAGATTCAAGTTTGAATGTGACATAATATAAAAGTTTGACTAACTTACAATATCTCATGCAAAATTATGTGGTGAGTGGAGGAGTAGTAATAAAAAAAAACATAACAGCAAACTACTTTGGCAGTTATGGTCGCTGCCTAAAGCAGCCATACATTTCATTATTTTTTTTTCTACCTACGTTAGTATGTATTAGATTCTTTATTATTATTACTATTATATTATTAGATTTATTATTATTATTATTATTATTATTATTATTATTATATTATTAGAATTTAATCATGTATTTAATAGTTAACAAACATGTATAAGTTATGAGTACCAGTATGTCGAGTATAGGTTGCACGTATGCATTTGAGATTGGTAACGTATAGCCCGAGTATTGCCACACGTATAAGCATGTAAAAAAAGTAGAATTTCATTACGATCGAAGTCTCGGATTTACAATGGTTTGAAGCGAATAAGAAAATACAAAAGGAACAAGCTTCCAAGAATAGAAATACAAGAGACGTTTCTAATTAAGGAAAGTACGAAGAAGCAGGGCGTTACAGTCTCCCCTCCTTTAGAAATTTTCGTCCCGAAATTTATTCAAGAGGAATACTTGAAGAGTTTTGGCAAAAGGTGATTATTCAAAACTGAGACTTGAAAATTTTGAAACGTAAAAGACATGAAACTTTGAAAGAAGAAAAAAAAATATTAGGTGGGTTTGTAAAAGATTTTTTTTTTGGCTAAAATAGATTTGAGATACTAAGCATAATTGAAAACGTATAGGTGCGTATATAGGTAAAGCGGGTTTAAACAAATTTGAATAACTTAAACTGGAGGTGTATTAAAGATGTGTCGTATTAAGAAGGAAGATTTTGTACAAAACGGTTTGTATTTTGGTGAAAAAAAAACGAGGTGGTTTGCGTAGGAAGTTTTAGGGATAGTATAAATTCACACATTTGTAAAAATATTTATTAAGGGGAACGAGTAGGTTTGGTAAATAAAGTGATAACGGTCTTCTAAGTATGTTTGCACAAGAATAAAGAATAGAAGGATAATTTTAGAGGTAAGAAGAAAAGTTAAGATGCGAGCGTTTAAACAGACTTGATGGTGTACGAGGTTCGTATAAGAGAAAAGAATAATGGAGAATAATAGGAGTATCAAGTGAACGATTGACCTTTAATAAACGAATGCAAGTATAAGAGTGGCATAAGTATTGGATAGACGAAAGTGACGTGTTAAGAATGAAGTCTCGTCGTGGATAATCGGATATAATGCGTTTGTGAGTTGTTTAAAGTTTGAATTAGGTCTAAAAGGTCTGCAAAACACTGAATTTCTCATGGCACGTTTTACGAAAGTTTGGTACATAGTGAAAACATTTATATATAGGAAGTACCAGCGGTGTATCCACCATGTTTTGACCATATTACGTCTGTTTCGTATTCGGTGTCATGTTACATTCCTTGTCTTACCATACACAGTAGTACACTCTAAGGTTTTCATACGTCTATCACTATAATCCTGTGTGCACCCGTGATTATATTGATCGTCGCATGATCTGCATAACTTGTACTAGTTGTGTATGAATCAGGGTATATATAATTTAAAATAAGAATGTGTACGTATAAAATTGTAGCATATAAGCAAGTCCATGCTTAAGTATGTATGGGACCCACGTAAGCGAATACCTCGGATTACGCTCGTGTACGGGTACGAATGTATGAATCATGAGTATGAATGAAAGTATAAGCATAAATATAGGTTTATGTATGATTATGCACGTAAGTATGAGTATAGACATAAAATGTACAAGTAGTATGAGTATAAGCATAAGCATAAAACGTATGAGTATGAATGTAGGTATGATTAATAAAAATTACGTATATAGTGTATGTTGAAGTATAATGAATTCGGGTATGTAAAATGCTCGAGAAATTTGAATATGTAAAATGAATGATATGAGCGAACTCGTCGCGAGGCAACGATTAAAACGTGTATGATGATTTACAGGTATGGTTGTTTAAGCGAAATGTTGAGTTTATCGGATCAAAATAGATCGAGTTTGATTTAGAATGTAGAATATAGTTTGTAAATGTAAGACAATATAAAGTATTCATTGGTTACGCGTAACGTGTTTTGTAATGAATGGAAATGCTACTTTTGTTTTAAAAGAGTTTACGTACGTTGAAGATTGTCGGTCCCCATGAAGTCTTCTTGCCCACTTGTTTTGAAGTTTGAATGACAAATTGAGCGGTGTAGGAAAAGGTTTTCGAAAAAATGATAAGTTCGCTTCGTTTGAATTAAAACAAGAAATTTTTGAATTTTGGAGGTTCTTGTGAAAACGTTGATCCTTAGAAAAGGAGTTTGGTATATGAGCTTAGTGATCATGAAAAGTGTTCTTAATAAAATACTTTGTTGATTAAAAAAAAGAGTTTTGGTACACGATCGAATAATATTTGTAATATTTTGTATGAAAGGTTGGTTTGACTTTCAATTGAAAAAATAACGATTTTTAGTTTAATGATGCGGGATAAGTTTTAGTAATTACGTGGAATAATTTTTTTTTTGTGGGCAATGGGTTTCTTAGGCAGACTAAATTGATAAGTAGCATTTCGGGAAATTTTGAAAATCAAGAAATGGGCGTTTATGGTAATATTAAGAATTTCGTGGGTGTGAGTGAGTGTGCAAATAGGTTGTGGGTTAAGAAGTAAGTTTAAATAAATAATGCATGTTGAGATGTATAAGAATTTGATTAATAATAATCAATTTGGGTATAAATATGATAGTGCGTGTATAATAAAGTCTATTAAAATAAAGTCTTGGTAACGATCATATAAGTGAGGGAATCACCCCTAACTCGTTGGTGAGTTCGTTATAAGATGGAAAAAAAAAAAGAAACGGAGTTTGTCATCAAGGTAAGGAAATCACTCCTATCTTGATGATATGTTCCCATTTTTGTTACAAGGGATATAAATAAAGTTATATTGTATAATCGTATGAAAAGTATTAGTATAATGCATATGTAAAAGTGAAATCTCTAAGATAGTTCGAAATTGAAAAGAGAGGATTGTATCATAAAAGATCGAGATCAATAAAACGTGAGTTCGATTAAAACTTGGATGGTTCCAAAATGGAACATTAACTAACCAAAGTGGTCGAAAAGTCTTTCGAATTTGAGGAGCATGCTTTGGCCTAATAGGTGAAATACTCTCGCCGACAAGTCGGTTAACGGTATTTACCCTTCCGGTTACTACATGTCCCCAAATCAATCGAAATTTCGAGACTTGGTGGGATTTATAAAAAATCAAGGAGTGGAACTAGTCGACAAGGTGCAGGTTTCACCCCTAACTTGGCGATTTAGTATCCTAAGTGTGGTTGGTACTCGTCGGGTCAAAATTTAATTTCAACACTTTGACGAGGGTCCACTAGAATTTGAAATTTGAATTTCTCCATCAAGGTGAGGATTTCACTCCTAACTTGATGGTGAATTTCGTGTAAGAAAAGAAAAGTAGAAGGATTGAGAGTCATTCCCCAAATTGTGGGTTTCAAGCCTATTTTGGTGAAGTCGTCTCGTTTGTGTATTACGAGGGGTTTGTGAATTTAGAATAGTCGAGTAAAATATATGAGGAAAAGCGTATGTTGAAGATTACGCAAACAAGTATAAACATGTCAAGAATGGCACATAAAAGGATGACATATTAAAACAAATATTAACACATAATAAAACATGTATTAACACATAAGAATAGCATGTCAGGTATGTTATATAAGGATAAATGACATATATGTTTAAAAGGCTCAAAGAGAATGTATAAGAAACACATAAAGTGGCATGCATGTAGTTTCAAACAAAACATAAGAATAAGGCTCTAAAACTATAGACTAGGTAAAAGCATTCCTACTTCTCCTAATTCCCTATAGTTATGGCTCTGATACCAATCTGTCACACCCCAACCAATGGCGGAAACATCGGGATGAGACGAAGTGTGAAGATTGCTAGAGACTTCATAACGCTATTTGTGTCAATATTTAATAAACCGATTTCATTTCATAAAGTAAATTGTCAACATTACAAGGAATTCAAATAACAACAAGTTCAAAAGAGATACATAACTACATAAGCAAAATTTGATACAACATTTAAACCTAAACGTCTATATGTGTATCTAGGCATCAACGCTACTTCATTTCATAGCATCATCATCATTAACCTGTAACATGTTAAAATAAAGTTCAATGCAAAAGCAAAGGCGAGTACACAAGATTTAAATAGTATAGCATAAGTATAAAGCATTTTACTCAAATCCACATGGCAATTTGTATACAAGGTAACTAGCATGCATAACATTACGTCTAAACCCAAAGTGTCCACTAGTATTTAGCATCCCTCACCCCAAAAAGGACGAGACCGTATAGTATAATGACTTAACAAACCCCCTTCGGGTGGTGTGCTACTCCTATAGCGCTATAATTGTTAAGCAAGGGTATAACATAGTAATGGCATAAAGCATGTATTATCTAGCATAACAAGTAGCATGTATATCGGATTGAGTTCGCAAAGTAAGTTTAAGTGTGTGTAAGTGTAATTGTTGTATGGTAACATGTTACAACCCAAAAGTGGTTTAAAATGTAAAAGGGTCGAGTGTACTCACAAAATTTGCATATGCTTTCGGATTATCCAATGTGACGAATTTGATGAGGTTAGAAGGTTGAATATGTTCGTTTAGGGATTTAGGAAGTTAAAACACAAGAATATATGTATTCGAAAGTAATCATCTTTTAACACCAAGTACTTGTCCTTGACACTATGAAACCTCAAGGGTTGATGTTTTCATGAGTAATATACTCATTAGAATCGTAACAAGTCTTATGCCTTAGATGATGTTATTCTAATATCTTGACGAATGAACACAAGTCCACCATCAAAAGTTCGAATTGTATATATGTGTAAGTATTATATGTATTATTTAGTCCATTAGTCAAGCATGAGGTAGAAGATAAATCTTCATTTAGGTACCTCTATTGTGTCATAGAATTCATGTAGGAGGTAGGAAGAACAAGCTTCCATTTAGGTACCTCTTATGGTTCACCACTACACTTGATGTAAAAACATACAAGGAGGGTCATGAACTAATATCTATACAAGAATAAGAAACAACTACACTATGAGAAATCATCAAGGGATGTGGGGATTTTATGTTGGACAACCCAAGTAAGTCCACAATCACACCTTTATCAAGCTTGAAGCTTGAACACCACTTGTGGGTTAAAAACCCTAAACAAAACAGAAAATATATGAGGATTAACCTCTGATTTTGAATGTCTCAACCTTGTTTTTAAGCCTAACTAACCATAGAAGTGGTTATAAGCATAAGGACATAGGTTTGAGAGGAGTTAGACTCAAGTTGAACAAGTTTAGTAAAAGTTTAATCAAAACATAAACAATCAGTGAACTTTGGAGCCTTTTTGCCGGAGTTCCAGGGACTTATTTACTGTGAAAAACCCATGGAAATGAAGCTAAGGTCAATCCAAGCACATAGGAAAAAGAATGAACTAAATCGCACAAGTATTGAGTGAGTTATGCTCACTTTAGTGAATGTGTATGCTTCTGTCCGAACTTCAGAATTTAGCTGCGATTTTGGATGATTTGGGAGTGATTAGAGTGTTGCAAAAGTGGTAGGGAGGCTGAGATTAAGTTGTATTTATAGGGGGAATGATTAGGGTTAAGTGGGTTGGTATTAAATATGGTTAGTTGGGTGTTAAACAAATAAAAAAAACAAAAACCAACACCCACAAGGGGCTGGCGGTCGCATGGCTGTTAACAGCCGTAATGTTTCTTTTTATTTTGTTTGTGAGAATAGATTCAAGTTTGAATGTGACATAATATAAAAGTTTGACTAACTTACAATATCTCATGCAAAATTATGTGGTGAGTGGAGGAGTAGTAATAAAAAAAACATAACAGCAAACTACTTTGGGAGTTATGGTCGCTGCCTAAAGCAGCCATACATTTCATTATTTTTTTTTCTACCTACGTTAGTATGTATTAGATTCGTTATTATTATTACTATTATATTATTAGATTTATTATTATTATTATTATTTTTATTATTATTATATTATTAGAATTTAATCATGTATTTAATAGTTAACAAACATGTATAAGTTATGAGTACCAGTATGTCGAGTATAGGTTGCACGTATGCATTTAAGATTGGTAACGTATAGTCCGAGTATTGCCACACGTATAAGCATGTAAAAAAAGTAGAATTTCATTACGATCGAAGTCTCAGATTTACAATGGTTTGAAGAGAATAAGAAAATACAAAAGGAACAAGCTTCCAAGAATAGAAATACAAGACACGTTTCTAATTAAGGAAAGTACGAAGAAGCAGGGCGTTACAGATGATGCTGAACTGGATTACCTGAGAGATAGATAGCACTCACATTGTCGCAGTAAACAAGAGTCGCGCGAGACAATGGATGATGTAATTCGAGAAGAAGATTCCGAAGCCAGCAAATGTCTACAACAACATTGGCGACGCCCCGATACTCGGCTTCAGCACTTGAGCGGGAGATCGTGGACTGACGTTTAGAGGACCAGGAGATGAGATTGTAACCTAAATACACACAGTACCCTGACGTGGACCGACGAGTGTCCGGGCATCCATCCTAATCCGCATCCGTATAAGCTACCAAAGAAAAATTTTGAGCCGGGCCGAGATGA
Source organism: Helianthus tuberosus (assembly GCA_030545235.1). Taxonomy (NCBI): domain Eukaryota; kingdom Viridiplantae; phylum Streptophyta; class Magnoliopsida; order Asterales; family Asteraceae; genus Helianthus; species Helianthus tuberosus. The sequence goes on along the minus strand of CM060399.1, from coordinate 36,640,198 downwards.
AGACCATAATCGGAAGTCACTTGGATGTATCGAATGATGCGTTTTAACGCATTCCAATGGACAACATGTCACACCCCGATATTTCCACATATTACCAGTGGGCCCAGCGGGGATTATCGTGACGTAGTTGATATCATCATAGTCAATACACACAATATAATAGCACAGCGGAAGACTTGGTGAATAAGCTATCACAAACCATAATGTCTGAGTGTTCGATGAAAGAATATACAGACTGGAATGTAATAAGATCCACAGGCGGATGATAAGCACCATCTGCCCAAATCTGTCGGAACTGCACGGCGTGCGACCATCGGCACCACCGTGCAACAACGACCAACAAACAAACCATCGTGAAACAACGGCGAGGCATGACCGTTCCATACGAGGAACGTCCGTGCGACTGCGTTTTCTGCAGAATCTGACCCAGGCTCTTAGTAGCCCGATTTTTTCATAAATCAACAAGTTTTTACACAAACTGGGGTCAGAAAATGCACCGGATGTTCACGATATGCAAGATTCAAACAAGGGTTAGGGTTTCGATTTGTTTATGAAGAGAACCCTAAAAGGCCTTGAAGAATCGGAGGAAATCTAACCTAGAAAGCAAAGAAACAGATAATCTACAACTAGGAACGTACCGTGCGAAGTAGGGTGTGAGATCGTGCGAAAAACCGTGCGATTTGAAGTAAAAACGGTCTGGAACGGCCTGGAGCGACTAGGGTTTCGCGAATTGTGAATGGGGGCTGCAGATGAGGGTATTTATAGTACCAAATGACAAAAATGCCCCCAGCCTGACGCACGGTCGTTCTCCGTATTGCACGGTCGTGCGTCACCGACATCGCTCAAACCTAGCCAACTTTTCTCGGAAATGCACCGGGGGTGCGATCCACAAGATGGCGATTGAATTCGCGAGACATTCTGAGACTGATCAATTCTTGTTGCCAAGGCTCTAATTTGTGCAGTAAGAGCCGTATATGTATCCACAGCATGAACTCCGGAAGTGGATGATGTCTTATTCCGCGCTCCACCGTGGCAAGAACTTGACTTCAACGCAGCTTTCTCTATTATCGCGTAAGCTTCAGTTGGTGTCTTTGTTCCAAGATCGCCTCCTGCATACACGTCTAAACGCTCCTGCGAGTCATAATTGAGTCCCTGATAAAAGGTCAGAACTAGTTGCCTTTTTTGACAACCCGTGATGTGGGACATCAATTAAGAGATCTTTAAACCTCTCCCAAGCTGCGTGTAGAGATTCCCCGTCGTCTTGCTTGAACGTCATGATACGGTTCCTCAATTTAGTCGTCTTTTCCGTAGGAAAATATTTTTGCACAAAGAGTTCTGCCATCTCGGCCCAAGTGGTGATAGATCCGGCCGGAAGTGACAAAAGCCAAGCACTGGCTTTGTCTCGCAATGAAAACGGAAAGAGCCGCAAACGGATCGCGTCCTCAGAAACATCTCTTATCTTGAAAGTCGAGCACACCTCGAGAAACTTTGCGATGTGCCGACCCGGATCATCGTGATCCTTCCCATCAAACTGCACCGAGTTTTGTATCATATTGATGATGCTGGATTTTATCTCGAAACTCGGTGCTGCTACCGTCGGTCGAGTGATGCTCGGTAGCAAGCCTTCTCCTCCAGGCTGGTTTGTTTCATTCAAAGGTCTGTCGTCGTCTACCATGGTTGCGTCTCCTGCTGCCCCTGAGCCCTCGGCCTCAGCGGGTACCACCTGCTCCTGCTCACCGGCTGCGAGTATCAGCCCAACTGCACGAGATCTCTCACGAAGACGTCTCCTCAGATCACGCTCGGGTTCGTCTGACGACTCAATAGGATTGGGAGCGGGGGTATAGGACATTAACCTGCAAACGAAAATTTGACACAATGAATATTTTATTAATATAATAATTCTGTTTTTTTTTCAGCTGAATAGAAACAGAATATTATTAAAAATGGGCTGAAAATTTTATAAAAATCCGAAAATGGGCCCGAAAATTTATAAAAATCAACACAATAAAAATAATCAAATCGGCTAATACAAAAATGATTTAAAGGTGCCGAAAACCCAATGAATAAATAAATCCGGATTGACTAAATAAATGGAATAAAAATTTACAAGTATACAAAAATGATTTGGAAAACGAATAAGTGAAATAAAAGCAAGAAATATTAACAAATAAATAATCAAGAAATTATACACAAATATTAACAAGTATATACGCCGATAACATAATGACTCGGGTCGTTCCTAAAACTCGTCATTTCCCCGGCAACGGCGCCAAAAACTTGACGTGTGCGTATATATACATAATTTTGCAATGAATTTACACACGATTTGGTTTTAAATTTATAAAAGTGATTATTACTTTTACATCAAAACACACACGAAAGAGGCAAGTGTACCCCGTCATATATGTAGTAAAGTATCGGTAAGAACCAAGTATCGATCCACGGAAATGGGCGGAGAAATAGTACTAGACCTTTGTCACTAAACTACCGGTAAAAACATAAGTTGATTTGGTTTTTAACAAACTAAAGTAAGCGTAAACAAATACATAAAAACATAATAAATAATAGATAAAAAGCCTTGCTTAATACACAACCACGGGATGTCGACTAAGTCGGTTTTGGCACTAGAAGCATTCGATCAATTCTCCAATTTATGAAACAATTAGTATCCCTTTCGGGAATCCTAACATGACAATCATTCGGAAAGCTAAAACGATAAACACACTTTAACCACCTAAAATTGTTCTTTAACGTGCAATTGATAAATGTCTATGAAAATCTCTTAAAAATGAGTTAGTCATCCGTTAGGAGTTTTCTAACCGCACTTAATCAAGGAAAGCAACACCGATAAACACAATGCGACCACCGTGACAAGCATAAACTAGATTAAGTCACAACCGAGTTCATTTTACAAATCTTGCATAATAATTCACCAAGATAGCAATTTTGGCCTAAACTACTAACTAAGCTAACAAATCATGGCAAGAATTTATAACGACACCATCTTACCCGTTAAGGTCCTTACGTGACGGCAAGCTCTCTTGATTAACAATAATTACATTTTATTAAATCACTAACCATTTCTAGTATCATGATGCACACATTTAAACCAAGCTAAACTAGTTAACCAAGTTCAAAGTTTACTAATACAAGATTAATTAAGCTTCATTTTTCAACTATCTTAACTAACCAAGCATCAATCATCCAACATAATTACTTATAATCAAGAAATCAATATCAATAACAAGGTTGCAAACTAATCATCAAAGATTAACATAGAAAATACTTCAAAATGTCATTACAAACAAAGTTTAACATACTAATGGCTATAATCAAGCAAGGGATTGTTGTGTTTTTGCCCAAAGGCTACAATAATACAAGAACATTAATCTAAATGCTTGAAAGATTAACAAAATCATGGAAAGATTAGAAAACCAAACCATAAACAAGCACTAGACTAAGAATCCGGATAGTAATGGAGCTAAACGGCACAATGTGGCTTGAATCCGGGTCAAAAGCATAGCCTCCGGAGCCTGTATAATCGCCTGTGAAGCTCCCAAAATTCCAGAATGTCGAACAGAATGTTTCTGTTCTGTTTTTATATTTTTTCGATGTCGCACGGTCGTTCTTCCTGTGGCACGACCGTGCACTTTAAGAAATTATTGGAGTATGGTGCACCATACTGCATACGTCATCAGATCTTTGACCAGATTCGATATCGCACGACCGTTCTTCATATGGCACGGTCGTTCTTCGCCGGGTTCTTGTTGCACGCTTGGTCGCACCGATCGTTCAGTTCCGAGGTTATGGCTGATCATCGGATCCGCACGGGGTGCAGATCATGGCACGACCGTGCGTCACCGGGCTGGCCTTGTGTGCCTTGCACGCCTAGTCGCACTGGTCGTTCATTGCCGGACCAAGTTGGTTTTGTCGGAGATGCACGGTCGTGCATCTGGTCGCACGACCGTTCCGCACGCCCAGGTCAGTTTTCTAACAGAAGGTTCGCAGCTTCGTCGTTTTGTCCGGAAAGTCCTCATTTTTGCTATCATCTTGTCTGGTATGCTGTTTTAGGCCTGTAAATAAAAGTGTAGATAATTAAGTATCCGAATGACGGTTTTACGGCCAAAAACGCATAAAACAGGGGTAAAACGGGGGACTAAAATATGTGTAAATTAGCGAATATCATTATCAAACAAGACAGATTAAAACGGGTTATGTAAATTTATTAATCACAATCCGATTAAATGATTTCATACCCGACCAAGTGGTATTTTTATAATACCATATCTCAAGCCCGTATAAGGGAAATAAGTTAAAAGTATTTACCTGAGCTAATATGTGAAAAGTAACTCACCCGTGAAATCCTAAAGCTTTATGATGGTATTTCTACTGGATGCTACTAATCTGTATAGAAGGTTTAATAACCTATTAGGATGCTAACGGGTCTTTAATTAAGTCAAAGACTTAGACCGGCTAGCTAGGAAGAAACTTTACGGTTTTAAACGCTAGATTAAGCGGTGACCGGAATAGAATGTGGTTTAGACCCGACAAGCTTGGATACATGTTTAATATGGGTAAACTAAACATATTCTGGAATTTGAGGATTTAATGATAAGGTTAGACCCGTTTCGGCTATTTTACGTAAACTAGTCACATAAACCGATCCGAAAGCATTATCGCGTAACGGGTAACCAAATGAATTACATGTAGGTCTTATTTGTTATTATGCTTAAGATATGTTAATACATCAGTAGGATGTTAACATATACGCCTAAAAAGTATTTAAAAACCAATTTAAGTCCCGTAAGGGCATTTTGATAATTTTAATGATTATAAAAGAGATTTTATAATAAGCTGAGGTTCTGGTCTTTTTAAATCAGTAAAAATATTTAATTTATCTCATTACATCAGTAAGATACTACACATATGTGAGGTTTACCATTTATGGCCAAATTATGCCCCGAAATGGCATTTTAGTCATTTCACATATGCTTTTAAGGACATTTTTGGAAACATGAGTTTATAACTTATACCTACTATAATAATATTGGAATTTGTTTAAAAATTTAGTAGGTAACAAGTCTTAGATGTTAAGTATGGTTTTAAACCATACTATGCACCTAAATAGTGTAAAACTCGCTAATTGACGATAATCAAGATGTTTATGTAAATATGAGATTTTGATAAATCTTGAATGCTCAAAATAATTTATTTAATGTATAAAATCAGAAGGAAAAGGTTTGGCATTCAAATCATTTGTTAATAACATTTTATGCCTAAAAAGGGTATTATCGTCATTAACCGATTTACACAAGAACTCAGAGTTTTAAACAGATTATAAACTGACCAAAAATCTTAAAATTCCTTAAAAACGATATCTTAACAGTAGGTAATGATTTTTGGTTCAAAATCCAAGTTTAAACATGTATTATGCAAGATATCGCAAATTAGTTAATAAAAAGCTTCTAAATACGATATCGAGCATAACTCCTATTTGAGACCAAGAACTGATGTCAAATTTTCGGGACAAGCTTATATATCAGTAACAATAGTTTTTGTTCTCTCACAATTCTAAAAATCTCATTTATATGTAAAAAGGGCATTTATGGCATTTATAAGCATATTAACAAACAAGTGCATATAATTCAAACTACTAGGGACCAAGCAATATAATTCCAGAAGGTTATACTACTGAGTAATATGGTCCTAATGGAAGCTTAAAATATGGGAGAATTAAGCTTAAACGGGTCAGAACTGAAACTAAAAGCAAAAGTCAAGCTTTTGCGACTTTCGGTTATAAACTGACCTTAAACTGATAATTGTCGAGTTAGACCTGATAAAAAAACATGTCCTAATATTAATTACCAAGTCATTAGAATGTTAAAATATAATTTAGAACCTCTGTTTTATTAATTTAAATCATTTTTAAACTTTCTGTCCAGTTTGACTTTTTGTCAAACTAGTTTGACCCGACAATTAACTAGTCAAACGAATTAATTAGGAGGTGCCCTTTTAAGGGTTAATCACCTACCTTAATATGGTTCCATAACCACTTTCGTTTCAGTCAGTGGCTGGACCATTTGTGATTAAACCGAAAGTCAAAGCTTAATTACGATATGTTTGACTTTTCGGTTTTTAAGCTAACTAAAAGGACTAAGCAGGGATTAAAACTCTTACTTAGGGTCCTTGCTATCTTTTCTACACTTGGAATTCTTCTCCTACTGCTTGCAAGCTCCAGAAGTGAGTGTTTTGAAAGTTATTGCAAATGAAGTGCATATGAACACTACACTAGAGCTCCTTATATACTAAATTGCAAGCATTTGGATGATCTACAGCTGTTATGGGGGCTCATAGGATCACCCCAGGTGTCCTAGTGGTAATATAAATCCATTAAACAACCCTTGGTATCGATTTGAATGAGGTTAAGTCGGTTAAAGATGATAACCTGCAGCTGTCCAAAATTTGCTGCCCAGATACAGGCTTTACGGACCCGTAAGCCTGAACCTTTACGGTCCGTAACCGATATTTGAAATGTATCGCCCAGGTTGCTATCTTACGGACCGTAAGCCTTGGCCCTTGCGGTCCGTAAGAGGTTGTTCAGAAACATGGTTTCTTTTGATCTTGACACTTTTGATCCTTCAACTTTTATAATTATTTTTAATCATTTCCGAGAGCGTGTTTCAATACTATAAGTTCTCGGATTTAGTAAAAGGTCACTCAGAGGCTTAATTTAGCATGTTGACACTTTTAGTCTCTTCGCATACAAAAATCAAATGTTGTCAAGTTTAGTCCTTTGGAATAACTCCGTCACCTGGTTAGGCTTTTAGGACACGTGTCTTCATATGATGGGACACGTTTTTACATGGTGTTACATCCTCACCCCCTTAAAAGAAATATCGACCCCGATATTTACTGGAATAAGTGAGGGTACTTCTGTCGCATAGTGGACTCAACTTCCCACGTATATTCAGGCCTCTACAGGCATCCCATTTGACCTTTACTATAGGAACGTGTTTCCTTCGGAGCTTTTTAACCTGATGATCCTCGATCGATATAGGTCTTTCAACAAACCTCAGGCTTTAATCAATCTGTACATCCTTATGAGACATGGCTAATGATTCATCAGCTAGACATTTCTTTAGATTGCAAATGTGGAATACATTGTGGATTCCACTCATCTCCTCAGGCAAGTTTAGCTTATATGCTACACTCCCGACACATTCGATAATCTCGAATGGTCCAATATACCTAGGGCTTAACTTACCCTTCTTACCAAAACGCATCACTCCTTTCCAGGGTGATACTTTTAGTAAAACTTTATCGCCCACTTCAAACTTTAGGGGCTTTCGCCTCTTATCAGAATAACTTTTCTGCCTATCTCTGGCAGCTTTTAGGCGATCGCAAATCTGGACAATCTTGTCCGTCGTTTCAAGGACTATAAAAGGTCCTGATAACTGAGCTTCTCCTACTTCCGCCCAACAAACAAGCGTTCTACACTTTCTCCCATATAATGCCTCAAAAGGCGCAACCTGAATGCTAGAATGGTAACTATTGTTATAGGAGAACTCGATCAAAGGTAGGTGGTCATCCCAACTACCTCCCAAATCAATAACACATGCGCGGAGCATGTCTTCCAAAGTTTGAATTGTGCGCTCACTTTGTCCATCGGTTTGAGGATGGTAAGCAGTACTAAAATTCAAACGAGTGCCCAAAGATTGTTGGAAACTTTTCCAAAAGTGAGAGGTGTATCTAGTATCTCTGTAAGAAATAATAGCCACTGGCACTCCGTGGAGGGATATAATTTTATCCACGTACAATTGAGCTATCTTGTCGGAGCTATAAGTCTCTTTGATAGGCAAGAAATGTGCTGACTTAGTCAGTCTATCAACTATAACCCAAATATTATCGTTTTAGGTAACTTGGTTATAAAGTCCATAGTTACCATTTCCCACTTCCAGGTGGGAAGTTTTGGCTGTTGAAGCAGACCCGATGGCTTTTGATGCTCTGCTTTAATCTGAGCATAGGTCAAGCACTTAGCTACATGGGTGGCAATAGATTTCTTCAATCCCATCCACCAATAATTAGCTTTCAAGTCCTGATACATCTTGTCACCTCCAGGGTGAACCGAATATTTGGAGTTGTGAGCTTCCTGAAGGATTACATCTCGAAGTCCTCCACGAAAGGGAACCCAAATTCTTCCATTCAGTCTGAGAAATCCATCCTTGCCAGGTGTTAGCTATTCAACAGTTACACCTAACTTTTCATCTGGAAGGTTAGCTTCCAAAACAGCATCTTTCTGTGCAGCTAATAGCCTTTCATTCAGGCTATTCTTCAGTTCAATGCTCTTAGCATTAATCCTGATAGGTTTAACTCTCTCTTTTCAGCTAAGGGCAACTGCGAATACATTCGCCTTGCCGGGATGGTAGCGAATTTCACAATCGTAATCATTTAAAGTCTCCATCCAGCGACGCTGTCTCATATTGAGCTCTTTTTTATTAAATAAATGTTGAAGACTTTTGTGATCCGAATAGATCACACATTTTGTTCCATACAAATAGTGTCTCCATAACTTTAGTGCGAATACAACGGCACCCAACTCTAAGTCGTGGGTGGTGTAATTCTTTTCATGCACCTTTAGTTGTCGTGATGCATAGGCAATCACCTTGCCTTTTGGCATAAGTACACAACCCATACCGGTGTGTGATGCATCACAATAAACAACAAACTCTTCGATTCCTACGGGCAATGTCAACACTGGAGCATTGCTCAATTTCTGCTTAAGAATCTCAAAGGATTCTTGTTGTTTTGGACCCCAATCAAATTTTACATTCTTACGGGTCAAAGAAGTCAATGGTGCAGCTATTCTTGAGAAGTTCTCAATGAATCTTCTATAATATCCAGCTAGACCCAGAAAGGTGCGAATTTCTGTTGGCGTCTTCGGTGCTTCCCAATTCATAATGGCTTCTATCTTGGCGGGATCTACTTGGATGCCACATTCACTAACAACATGTCCAAGGAATTGGACTTCACGAAGCCAGAACTCGCACTTGGAGAATTTAGCATACAACTTCTCCTGTCGAAGCAATCCTAAGTATGTCGTCTATAAAGACAATGATAAACTTATCTAAGTATGGCTTGCAGACTCTATTCATGAGGTCCATGAATGCTGCTGGCGCATTAGTGAGCCCAAAAGGCATTACTAAAAACTCGAAATGTCCATACCTTGTTCTGAATGCCGTTTTAGGCACGTCTTTAGTTCGGACCTTGAGTTGATGGTATCCGGATCTCAAGTCAATTTTTGAAAAGAAGCTCGCTCCTTGGAGCTGATCAAATAATTCTTCGATCCTGGGTAAGGGATATAAATTCTTGATCGTTATCTTGTTTAGTTCACGATAATCAATGCATAAGCGCATTGATCCATCCTTCTTTTTCACAAACAATATTGGAGCTCCCCAAGGCGAAGAGCTAGGATGAATGAAACCCTTCTCCAGTAGGTCATCCAATTGGGTCCTGAGCTCTTTCATTTCGGTAGGCGCTAGACGATAAGGAGCTCGTGCGATTGGTGCAGATCCTGGGAGAATATCTATCTTAAATTCAACTTGCCTCTCAGGAGGTAATCCAGGTAATTCATCGGGAAAAACATCAGGATATTCGGAGATAATAGGGATATATTCAATCTTGGGCTTTGGGTCGTTCACTGTCACTTGTTCCATATAGATGACACATCCGCTCTTCAGACACTGCGATACTTTAAGAATGGACACATTGTTGGGCAGACCATATTGTGTATCTCCTTGGATGGTGACAGATTCACCAGAAGGGGTTTTGATGATAACTAGCTTTTTGTCACAAGCAATTTGGGCTTGGTTATGGGATAACCAATCCATGCCCAAAACTATATCAAAACCAGCCAATTTCATTGGCAGGAGGGATAGCGGGATAGAATGATTCTTAAAGGGTATGAAACATCCATCAAGAAGAGTTGAGGCTGTTTCTAAGGTACCATCAGCAAGCTCTACCTCATATTTTATGTCTAGAGTCTTAATAGGCAGATTCAGTAACTTACAAAACTTATGGTCTACAAAAGACTTATCAGCACCTGAATCAAATGAGACTCTAGCAATAATTATTATTAATGAGGAAGGTACCTGTTATGACGTTCTCATCGTTCACCGCTTCCCTTGCATTCATCTGGAAAACCCTTGTGTTGGTTTTCTTCGCCTCCTCGGGCTTCTTAGCATTCTTGGGGCAATTAGTCTTGATGTGCCCTTTTTCATTACAACCGTAACAGGTTGCATCCTTAATGTTCCGGCACTCCACAATTTTATGCCCCTTCTTCTTGCAAATCCCACATGGTTTAGCTTGTGGGTCTTGGTTGCACTTTCCAAAGTGCCTTTTGTTGCAAGTCTTGCACCTGGGTTTGTCATTCGACTGCCCTTTCTTAGAACCAAAGTTCACTTTGTTCTTCTTGTTTGATTGAGAGGACTTGTCTTCCTCCCTCTTCCTCTTCCCATCATCGGTAGTTCTCTTTGTCCTACTCCTCACAATATCAAGAGTAAGGGACAAAGATAGATCCACAGCAGATCTATACGTAGTAGGCTTAGAAGCCTTGACGTTTCCTTTCACTTCAGGGGGCTAAACCACCGATGAAACGCGCAATGCGTTTGGGTTCAGGAGTGACTAAATATGGTACAAGCCTCGACATCGAGTTGAAATTGGTCACATAGGACCTACAGTCCAATTCTTTCATCACTAAAGTGAGGAAGTCAGTTTCAATCCTCTCAACTTCATGCTGAGGACAATATGTGTCTTTCACAAGATCAACAAACTTACTCCACGAAAGGTTATACAGATGAACCTTTCCAGTGGACTGTACTAACAATTTCCACCAAGTGAGGGCATCGCCCTTGAAAGATTGAGACACAAACATAACTATGTCTTCCTTAGCACATCCATTGATGTCAATCATAGTCTCCATTTTGTCTAACCATTTCATGCAGTCGATTGCTCCCTTTTCTCCTGTAAAATCCCTCGGTTTACAGGAGACGAAGTACTTATAGGTACAACTCTTTTTGTACTTAGGAGTCTGATTTAACACCACTTTCTGAGGCTTAGATCTTTGATTGGATGAATGCTGAGATTCATCCCTTTTTGATGCATGCGACTGTGATAAGGGTTTTGAATGAGCTTTGGACCGAACATTACTCGGTTCCTTGAATATCTTATCACCGCTTGAGCAACCGCGGTGTCAATCATGGCTTGCAGCTCAGCGTTTGTAAGATTTATTCTGGCCTCATTATTGTTTTCTTCCCGTGGATGACTGTTTACTTCATCAGATCCAGCCATGATTTGGGTACTATATCAATCAATAGTGTCATATTTAAATTATGTAATAAATCATCATATTGACGATTAGATGGCCATGGTATTATTAAACCATATAGACCATTTTGAGAAATAAATAACAATCAATGGAATATAATCCTTTATATTTATTAGACAGAGGAATATAAATCACATCTGTCAATGTCGTAAAAGACATTTTTATTTAGCACATGGCTTGTCTCGAAGGAGATTTAGATAGCGCAGAAGGCTTTGTCACAGGGACGATTAGAATATAACTAATGATCTCTTGGATCAGTGATCTTTTAAAGGTCGAACATAGTTCATCGCCTTATTGACAAGAAGTTTATGAAAATAGAACTATCATTGTCATTATTACACCTTTGCTTATAAGCATACATCTCAAATGGATGTCTTGGGTGTATACATCATATTGATGTTTATGAGCTATGATTTATATTGATCATATAGGCTATGGAAGTGACTTGGGAAAGTCCAAGTACATTTGGAAGCTTGTGTGGTTTCTCGCACCGCACAATCAGGAATGTTAACATGTTTTCAGATGTTAACAGGGAGTTATTTTCTTAAAAAGGTTGTACCATCATAGCCATTAATATTTTTGGCTAGGTTATACCTTTAAGAATTTCTTTGGCAGATCAATTTAAATTTGAAATGATATAGCATGATGATGTAATAAAATACATATTTTAAAAAAATCGAAAATAAACTTCATTAAATCATGAAACTAATACAACGATGCCCTAAACGGGACTTGAAACAACACACTGCCCACGCAGGGGCTACAGAAATAGAAAATAAGTCCGCGGAGGGACTTGATACAGAAAATAAAAATAATGTCCTCGCAGGGACTTGATTAAAAGACAATACAAGATAAAATAAACCACTTCCTACTTCTTGCCTTTAATGAGATTCGCAAGGCCCTTGAGAAAGTTGTTATGCTTCTTTTTGGTTTCATCTGCTTCACGCTCAACCCTGTCTAATCTCTGCAGTATTTATTGGGTTTGCTCCTGTTAAGGAGGAGGAGGTTGCTGGTAAGGTGGGTATTGGTACCCCTGCACCGGATATCCAGTTGGGTAAATTGGTGGGTAAGAAGAAGGATAAAGTGCATTATACTGTGCAGCAGTAAGATATGGATCATGGGTTCCATAATCCGTTGGATATCCAGATGGATTATACCCAGATGAACCTGGGTATGTTGGTATCGGGTTGTCAAAACCCACTGGCGGTGGCGGTGTGCATAAGAAACTGTCGGAGGATTTTCCTCTGGCACCACATGCGAGGGTCCACCCATTTGGGGTCCTCGGGAATAGGAGGGTAAGAACTTGAACCATGAGGGGATGCGAATCGTGGTCCCCCACGCACAGACATTCGCGCATTCCTTCTTCGCCTGGGCGGCTCGGGAGCTGGTTGAGGTGGCTCCTCAACAGGTAGAGGTGGTGGGGTAACCGCTTGAATATACGGTTCATTCAAAGGAGGTTGAGCAGGAGAGTTATGATATGAATGGTGAATTCCCATTCATACTTTGACCACCATTCTTTAAATGAATCGGGCCCTTGGTACGGCGATCCTTGATATGGAGAACCTCTCGAGATACTGATAGGGTGGCCCGGTGTTCCAGTTTGCATTTCTGGGTCAGGGTCGTCATCCATTTCCATCTCCTGAGAGAAATGATCTTCGGGTCCCAAGGGATTGAAACCAAAGAGATTGTTGACATAGTCGTTGGGATTGAATTGACCTGCGGAATAAATGGAATCGGAGTGATGGAAAGAATGGGAGTGAAGGGAGTGGTGAGATTGGTTTGAATGGTGTGATTCTTGAGAGTGATGGGAATGTTGGGGCTCATTAGGAATGGGCAGCACAAAGTATGGAGGGTCGGATGGTGAGGATCCTAGCGAAACAGAATGTCTCGTTGGCTCGAAGTTATGACTCCATTGGTCCCGAGAGTCGGAACTAGAGAAGGTCGCTGACGGGGTACGTCGATGGGATGGTCCCGCGTGGCCTGATGGCCCTCCTCTCATTGGTCTCTTTCCTCTGCCTCGAACACGTGGCGGCATTATTGATAAACCTGTCAAAACAAGTAAATATAATATAAACAATAAAAAGGAAAGTTAAGAATAAATCCTAGGTCATTAGCCTAGACTCGGAAGTTTAAGGAATGTGCTTATTGTGTCATTGAGATTAAACACAAAAGGTTAGTGTTTAATTCACTCAATGTTGGCTCTGATACCAACCTGTCACACCCCGATATTTCCACATATTACCGGTGGGCCCGGCGGGGTGTATCGTGACGTAGTTGATATCATCATAGTCAATACACACAATATAATAGCACAGCGGAAGACTTGGTGAATAAACTATTACAAACCATAATGTCTGAGTGTTCGATGAAAGAATATACAGACTGGAATGTAATAAGATCCACAGGCGGATCATAAACAAAATACAACAAACGGAAATAACAGACACTAGGCATCTAGGGATTTGCAAGATCCTCTTATATGACACCTAGTAGCTCCAGCCTATTTACGAGAAGTACCTGTCAATCAATCTTTAGAAAATACGTCAGTTTACACTGGTAAATACAATTAACTGACTCATTTGAAAAGTATTTATGAAAATTGATTTAGGTGCACAAGGCACAATCATTTATAACTTGGGACAATTATTTAAATATAATCTTGTATACAGTTATACATGTTTGTCTTACATATGGGGCCGGTTTGGAAGCCGGTCATGATTAACCGACTCACCACTTATAGAACCCACAAAGGAGTTATCCCCAACATGTGGGTTATATTAGCATGTGCATCTGTCAGGTGTATGCCTACACCCCGTGCATAGGTCGTGGCCATTTTCAAATGAAATGAGCCGAGGATATCCAGGACACGGTCGTATTAACCCCCAATGCTTATGTTATCAAACAAGACAGATTAAAACGGGTTATGTAAATTTATTAATCACAATCTGATTAAATGATTTCATACCCGACCAAGTGGTATTTTTATAATACCATATCCCAAGCCCGTATAAGGGAAATAAGTTAAAAGTATTTACATGAGCTAATATGTGAAAAGTAACTCAGCCGTGAAATCCTAAAGCTTTATGATGGTACTTTCTACTGGATGCTACTAATCTGTATAGAAGGTTTAATAACCTATTAGGATGCTAACGGGTCTTTAATTAAGTCAAAGACTTAGACCGGCTAGCTAGGAAGAAACTTTACGGTTTTAAACGCTAGATTAAGCGGTGACCGGAATAGAATATGGTTTAGACTCGAAAAGCTTGGATACTTGTATAATATGGGTAAACTAAACATATTCCGGAATTTGAGGATTTAATTATAAGGTTAGACCCGTTTCGGCTATTTTACGTAAACTAGTCACATAAACCGATCTGAACTCATAATCGCGTAATGGGTAACCAAATGAATTACATACAGGTCTTATTTGTTATTATGCTTAAGATATGTTAATACATCAGTAGGATGTTAACATATAAGCCTAAAAAGTATTTAAAAACCAATTTAAGTCCCGTAAGGGCATTTTGGTAATTTTAATGATTATAAAAGAAATTTTATAATAAGCTGAGGTTCTGGTCTATTTAAATCAGTAAAAATATTTAATTTATCTCATTACATCAGTAAGATACTACACATATGTGAGGTTTACCATTTATGGCCAAACTATGTCCCGAAAGGGCATTTTGGTCATTTCACATATGCTTTTAAGGACATTTTTGGAAACCTGAGTTTATAACTTATACCTACTATAATAATATTGAAATTTGTTTAAAAATTCAGTAGGTAACAAGTCTTAGATGTTAAGTATGGTTTTAAACCATACTATGCACCTAAATAGTGTAAAACTCGCTAATTAACGATAATCAAGATGTTTATGTAAATCTGAGATTTTGATAAATCTTGAATGCTCAAAATAATTTATTTAATGTATAAAATTAGTAGGAAAAAGGTTTGGCATTCAAATCACTTGTTAATATCATTTTATGCCTAAAAAGGGTATTATCGTCATAAACCGATTTACACAAGAACTCAGAGTTTTAAACAGATTATAATCTGACCAAAAATCTTAAAATTCCTTAAAAATGATATCTTAACAGTAGGTAATGATTTTTGGTTCAAAATCCAAGTTTAAACATGTATTATGCAAGATATCGCAAATTAATTAATAAAAAGCTTCTAATTACGATATCGAGCATAACTCCTATTTGAGACCAAGAACTGATGTCAAATTTTCGGGACAAGCTTATATATCAGTAACAAAAGTTTTTATCCTCTCACATTTCTAAAAATCTCATTTATATGTAAAAATGGCATTTATGGCATTTATAAGCATATTAACAAACAAGTGCATATAATTCAAACTACTAGGGACCAAACAATATAACTCCAGAGGATTATACTACTGAGTAATATGGTCCTAATGGAAGCTTAAAATATGGAGAATTAAGCTTAAACGGGTCAGAACTGAAAGTCAAAGAAAAAGTCAAGCTTTTGCGACTTTCGGTTATAAACTGACCTTAGACTGATAATTGTCGGGTTAGACCTGATTAAACATGTTCTAATATTAATTACCAAGTCATTAGAATGTTAAAAATATAATTTAGAACCTCTGTTTTATTAATTTAAATCATTTTTAAACTTTCTGTCCAGTTTGACTTTTTGTCAAACTAGTTTGACCCGACAATTAACTAGTCAAACAAATTAATTAGGAGGTGCCCTTTTAAGGGTTAATCACCTACCTTAATATGGTTCCATAACCACTTTCGTTTCGGTCAGTGGTTGGACCAAATTGTGATTAAACCAAAAGTCAAAGCTTAATTACGATATGTTTGACTTTTCTGTTTTTAAGCTAATTAAAAGGACTCAGCAGGGATTAAAACTCTTACTTAGGGTCCTTGCTATCTTTTCTACACTTGGAATTCTTCTCCTACTGCTTGCAAGCTCCAGAAGTGAGTGTTTTGAAAGTTATTGCAAATGAAGTGCATATGAACACTACACTAGAGCTCCTTATATACTAAATTGCAAGAATTTGGATGATCTACAGCTGTTATGGGGGCTCCTAGGATCACCCCAGGTGTCCTAGTGGTAATATAAATTCGTTAAACAGCCCCTGGTATCGATTTGAATGAGGTTAAGTCGGTTAAAGATGATAACCTGCAGCTGTCCATAATTTGCTGCCCAGATACAGGCTTTACGGACCGTAAGCCTGAACCTTTACGGTCCGTAACCGATATTTGAAATGTAACACCCAGGTAGCTATCTTACGGACCGTAAGCCTTGGCCCTTGCGGTCCGTAAGAGGGTGTTCAGAAACATGGTTTCTTTTGATCTTGACACTTTTGATCCTTCAATTTTTATAATTATTTTAATCATTTCCGAGAGTGTTTTTCAATACTATAAGTTCTCGGATTTAGTAAAAGGTCACTCAGAGGCATAATTTAGCATGTTGACACTTTTAGTCCCCTCGCATACAAAAATCAAATGTTGTTAAGTTTAGTCCTTTGGAATAACTCTGTCACCTGGTTAGGCTTTAGGACACGTGTCTTCATATGATGGGACACGTTTTTGCGTGGTGTTACACAACAGAAGGAGAATGCATGTGCATGCATACTTTCTGAACCGCGTATGATATATCTGGTCGAGTGAATGTCAGATACTGTAGGGCCCGGCTAAACTCCGATAGGTAGTAGGGTCATCATGTAAAGGGCCGGAGTCTGCGGATAGTTTTGTCTGTGTGTCAACGGGAGTGGCAACTGGCTTACAAGAATCCATAGAAGCACGATGAATAATATCCCGAACATAAGCCTCTTGAGAGAGAAACATGTGGTTGCCATCCCGTTTAACCTGGATACCCAAAAAATAAGACAGAGGCCCCAAATCCTTCATAGCAAATTCCCCAGATAGAGCACACATAAGCCGATGTCTAAGTGCATCTGAGGAAGTGGTGAGAATGATATCATCAACGTAGATGAGAAGATACGCCACATCCCGTCCATGTTTGTAGACAAACAGAGAGTTGTCGGACTTACTTTGGCGGAAGCCCTGAAGAGTGACAAAGTTAGCGAACCGCTGGTACCAAGCCCTAGGTGGTTGTTTGAGGCCGTATAGGGATTTCTTTAGGCGAGAAACATGATCTGGGTAATCCTTATGATGAAACCCCATGGGTTGGTGCATGTAGACAGTTTCCTCCAAGTTACCATGTAGAAATGCATTGGTTACATCGAGCTGATGGATCTGCCAGGACTTGGCTAACGCAAGAGAGAGAACCATCCGAATAGTGGCCGGTTTGACCACCGGGCTAAAAGTCTCACCACAATCGATACTTGTCTGTTGATTTCGACCATTACAAACCAACCTTGCTTTATACTGCTCCAAACTACCATCGGACCTGTACTTATGCTTGAAGAGCCACATACTACGAATTATGTTCATATTGGGTTATCTGGGTACAAGTTCCCAGGTCTTGTTTTTAATAAGTGCACTAAATTCGTTTGTCATGGCATTATACCACTCCGGAGTGGCTAAGGCAACCCGAGGGTTTTTGGGGATAGGGACAACAGTAGAGGTATGCAAGTTAAAGACTTGTTTGGGTTTAGTGATGCCACTCATAGATATCGTGTGAATGGTGCGAGTCGTAAGTGGAGGTGGTGGGGACCGGGGGGGAGGAATAGATGAAGAGGAGGGGTTAGGTTGGTTTTGGCCGTGGTCAGGTGGTGAGGATGCGGGCTGGAGAGGGTTAGAGGTAGGCGGGTTATTGAGGTTGGGCTGTTGGGTCGAAGTGGGAGGGAAGGACTGATGGGCCGATGGGTTGTTTTGGCTGGAAGTGGGAGGGAATGGCTAATGGGCCGAGTGGTCGATTGGGACGGAAGTGGGAGGAGTTGTAGGTGGGGCAGTGGAGTTATTTGTAGGTGGGCTAGAGGAGGAGGTGGTCGATGTGGATGCGGGACCGAGAGGAAATTGTGTGGTGGTGGTGTTGTCCCAAAACAGTGGGTGGAGAGAAGAGTTTTGATTTTTGCTAGGTAGAATATTTAGAAGGTAGGTGACGGTTTCGAGAACATGGTGCCAGAAATTTGGGGGAAGGGACGCCTGGGCCAAGAGGGTACGGAGCATGTTATTGATGGTGCGAATCTTTCTTTCGGCTTTGACATTTTGGGAGGAGGTATATGGGCACGAAAAACGAAATTGCATGCCATTGCGGTTACAAAAATTGTAGAATTGTTGGTTCGCGTATTCTTTACCGTTATCACACTGAAATTGTTTAATTTTACGTTCAAACTGGGTATGGATAAGGTTGTGAAATTTAGCAAATATGTCAAAGACTTGTGATTTATTTGAGATGGGGAAGGTCCACAAGAAATTAGAAAAGTCATCCAAAAATAGGATGTAGTAGCGGTGGCCCGTAGTGCTAAGGACCGGGGAGGTCCAAAGGTCACTGTGAATAATGTCAAACGGTAAATGGGTACAATTAGGAGAATCATAAAAAGGAATACTTGACGTACCCAGGTTAACTAAATACCATTGTGATTGGATTAAAAATGTAAAGTAAAATTTATATCGTTCAATCATAACGTATTTATATGTGACCCGACTCATACATAGGAAACGTAAAAAAACATAATTAAGGGTTGAAATTGTACCCCTATCACGTTGTGATGGGGTTAAAACGTAGAGTAACTTGAGTTTATATCGTCCAATTAGAACGTACTATATTTGGCCCCATTTGATTCGGAACTAAATTTACGGAGAAACGTAGATCTACTAGAAACGTACATAAAATAAGCACGAAAACATATTATATTTGACCTGACTTGTTTCCAAAGAAAAGTTTACGTTGAAACGTAGACCTACTGAAAAATGTACATAAATTAAGCATGAAAAAGTATTATATTTGTCATGACTTGTTTCAAAAAAAGTTTACGTTAAAACGTAGACCACAATCGAAGGGAGTTGTAAAATGGAGTAATAACGTGGGGGTTAAAGCTGCAATTTTCAAAAGCTGGGAGGTTGTAAAATAGAGTAATAATGTAGGGTTTAATTACATTTTATAAAAATTAAGGATTTGTATGGTAGGTGGAAAAATAGAGGGGCTATTTGTGTAAAAGCCAAAAGGAAGGACCATTTGTGGCTACAAATCAAAGTATAAAAAGGAGGAATGATTGTGTAAATGTGATCGACGGACATTCACATTTAAGATCGTACTAGTGGGAATGCCCTCGCGTTGCGGCGGGTATCCAGACTAACATCATATTTAATTATAACGTCTTAACGAGCCACCATACATGAAATTATGTAAGTTTCACATATTTTCAATTGTGTGGCTCAACATTGGCTTCCAAAGAAGATAAAAGAACTTAAAATTTACACATCCATTTTCATCGTAATATTCTAAATCTCTACTAAATGAATTCAGTGACTAAATGTAATTTTATATATTAATGGTTTTAGTTTCTCCCCGCGCTTCACGGCGAGAGTGTTGTCGTTTTCTTTCACACGCAACGTGGCAAGAGTTTGGTCGTTGTCTGGTTTGACCTGCCAAAAATCATAAAGGTGAACACATATACCATTTCCATTAGCACAAAATACTGGCAACGATGTTCTCTCATAAGTAGCTGGGTTCGTGCACACAATACCGCAACCGTAACATCAATCGCTATAGCGTACGTTACCACGTCAATTGCTATCGCGTACGTTACCAAAAAAATACTTGATTTTGGTTGAACTCTAGGTCTGATGGTGGCAAAAATTTACAAAACTTGAAGAACGAGTTTCTAAAATTTACTTCCATATTAATGATAGTTGTAACATTTATTTTTCATAACGTTAATTTCATAATTATTTACAAATAATAATCCAAATAATAATACATGTTATGGTAAAAATAATAGTCTAACTATATATCTTACCTTTTAATAATACATTTTTATTTGCCAAAAACACATTAATCCCACCTTTTTACAATACATGTATTGTTTAAACCAACAAATGATAAGGCTCTAGTGTCTGTCATCACAAATTATATGTACTATCTCAAACAAACAAAGAAAAAACATAACTGGATTAATACAAAAACTAAGGCGTTACATTTGCTTCTTACTATCAATTCAATGTCATCTAATGACG
Source organism: Helianthus tuberosus (assembly GCA_030545235.1). Classification (NCBI taxonomy): domain Eukaryota; kingdom Viridiplantae; phylum Streptophyta; class Magnoliopsida; order Asterales; family Asteraceae; genus Helianthus; species Helianthus tuberosus. Next base: position 36,619,696 of record CM060399.1, on the reverse strand, counting down.
GAACATATGGAGGTACCAAAACCGGTGCCATGAACAACATTTAAATCACTGTTGGGTGGAACGACTTTTATTTCCGGTTCTACCCCTAAAAAAAGAGGGTAGAGAAATAAGCCAAAAATTTGTAGTAAAATATCTAGTGAATGTTGACAGCATCATAAAAAAAATTTATAATTAATAGATGTGGAATAAAAGTTAGTACTTCCAAATAATTATACATCTTAGTGACAAACCCCAAATTGATGAGCTTTCTTTTTTATGCATTGCAGCATTCATGATCTCCATTACTTACTGGTGATCGACCGAATCTGATGCATAAAAAGTGGTTTGTTTTAGTGTTTATTTAGGATCGAAGCAACACGAATTCTTAAGAATAAAAAACTTACTTCAGTTTTCTACCGAGCTGGTGACGGATGAATCGGATAAGGGCCATGGCAGTAGCGCGGGGGTTAATTAACATGTATAAGTGAAGGTTTGAGAGAGCGGACATAGCTTGATATTGGGACTCATGTGGTCGTATATGGAATATATAAATATACATCTGAAGGTTCAAATGATTTTATAAGTCATGAGTTTTTTCTCAAACTAGTGTTGGTGGAAAAAATATTTACCAAATTGATATTCCTTGAAAAATATTTAACAAAATGGTGTTTTTGTGTCTTTTCTCATCACATTGAATAAAAACTAAATTACTAATTCTATTATTTATTTCTATTAACACTTTATTTATTATTATTCTTTTGAAACCCAATAAAACTAAATTAGTAATTTTATTATTTATTTATATTAACACTTTATTTTCTTTTTGAAACCCCAAGAATTGAGGTTCCCATTGTGTCACCTTAGATTGTCTTATCTAATAATTTATATACGATTCACATAATTTACTTAATTTATAACTATATTTAAATTCACTTTAACATATATATTTTGTTTTTTTAGTTGTAATAATAAAACTGTTAAGTTAGTTGATTATAGAAAATGTCATAAACTAAAATAGTTTAATATATTTGTTAATATAAGATTACAAAAAAGAAAAAAAGTAGGCCATAAAAATAAAATTTGGAGTTAGTTTTCTATGAATTGACAACACTTTAAAGTAGTTTAATCGATAAAAAAAATACATGATATATTACTTATTTCATTAAAAATAAAGAAAAAAACATATTAGCCTAGATAAGAGTGATAAATAATTTTTTATTAAATAATTGAAAATTTTAAGAAAGATCATTTTTTTTATAAACCCATAGCTAGTAAAGTTATGATGTTTGTCTAACCATTTTATTTTTCTTATTTCATACTATTTAATATATATATAAAAAGATAAGAAGTTGGTAAACACAATATAAAGAATTGGTAAAAAGTAAAAAAAGAAAAACAATAATGGAGATTGATTGGAATAAAACAAAATATTATATTGACTGAATAAAAAAATTATAAAAAAAATAATAATAAATAAGACGTATGACGTTTGGTTTAAAAAATAATCAAGTATTAATAAAAATAAATTTTGAATTTATAAAGTAGTTTTTATTCAATGAGGATGAGATGAGGAGAGAGACTAAAACATCATTTTAGTAAATATTTTACAAAGGACACCATTTTGGTAAATACTTTTTTCATCATCACTAGTTTGGGAAAAAAACTCTATAAGTCATCAGGTTGGTGTTATTAACACCATAATGAGAAATGATGATGACTTTAAGACTAACTCATAAATGACTGATGACGGTTGATTGGCTTATAAGGTAGTATAGATTATAGATAATATAGACATAGTCCATATAAATCTACTTATTATATTTATACATATTATTAAATCATGAAATCTCAAAGGTTGCATGTCTAACCTTTAATTTAATCAATTAATTTTTTTAATTATTATAAAACTTTTATTTAATTCAATTAATGGAAGACATAAGTGGGCATGGATTCCATGGATGAAATGTCTAGATTGCCCTCAAAGTCTCTTAAAACTTTGGACAACGTTCAAGTTTCCCCCCACTAAAATGGCTTGCTTCATTTGTACATGATGCTTCAAGATTTGTACCTATTACAAAATTACGAAAAGGGTAGAAAACTCAGTTATCTTACTAAGGTATTATAGATTATACATATAGATAAATATATGAATGTATGTTGATAAACATGAAATACGTACCCTTCCTTTCTTTTTTTCTTTTTAAAAACTAGAGTTAATTACTGTTTTCGTACCTGTGGTTTGTCAAAAATCACTATTTCAGTCCATTAGTTTAAAAATTACGATTGAGTAAACTGCCATTTTGGTCCCTGTGGTTTGGCCAGTTTTGCCACTTTAGTCCAAATCTCAAACTTATTACATCCAGGGCCCTGTGGTTTGCATTTTGTTGCCATTTTAGTCCAAATTTCAAATTTGACCAGATTCTCCTACTTAAACCCTTCTATTTTGTCTTTATTCTCAGGGGCATTTTGGGTATTTTGTAATTATTATAACTCAATTATGTATATAAAATACCCTAAATCATCATCCTCATCTTTCTCTCTCTCATACAGAACTCTCTCTCTCTCTCTCATCTTTCTTACTCAGATCTCTCTCTCAGATCCTCAAACAATTCAATCGAGCACTCAGATCCTCTTCATATACAATCTGCAGTTGGGTTTCGGTTCTAGGGTTTCTAATATGACGAAATCGACTTGTACAATGGCAGATATACATGAAAGAGGAGAGAGAGAAGAGAGACAGTCAGTTAGGGTTTTGAGCTTTGAGTTTCATATCTGAATCGAAATCAGGGCTTTGAGTTTCTTTTGATCTCGTCGCCGCCACCACAGTGGTGGCCGGCCATATGTGCAGAAATGGAGGCATGTGGGTGTGGGTATGAGAGTGTAAGGAGAAAAGGGGATTGAGGGATCGTTGTGTGGGATCGTCACCGACAAAACGAGGCGCCGGAGTGCCGGCTCTGGTCGTCGGCTGAAAGGGGAGAAGGAAGTGACGGTGGGGGTCATGGCGGTGGAGGTGGAGGTTGTTGATCTGGGGTTGATTCCTTGTGTTAGTTCTTGATCTGGGTTTTTACTTTGAGTTCTTAATTTGGTTTTTTTTTTTGTTCAAAGCACTACAATTAATTTGTTCAAATCTCATTTAATTTAATGCTGTTTTGATTGGATTTGTTTAGGTGATGATGATTCAAGTAAACAAACTGAAAATCTGAAAATTACCTTTGGATGCACGAAAATTAATTCGTTTAATATTAAAATCTCGATGAATTAATCAAATGCTGTTTTGATCTGTTCTTGATTTTCTGGGTTTTGATGATGATGTTCTTGAAGATACAGATGTTCTTGATGATGGGTTTTCTGGATTTTCTGGGTTTTGATTTTCTGGATTTTCTGGGTTGATGATGATGATGTTCTTGATGATGATGTTCTTGATTTTCTGGGTTGATGATGATGATGTTCTTGATGATGATGTTCTTGATTTTCTGGATTTTCTGGATTTTCTGGGTTTTGATGATTATGATGTTCTTTATGATGATGTTCTAATAATCTGCTGCTGTTTTGATATGTTCTTGATTCTACATGTTCTTGATATTCTGATGCTGATAATGATTATTTGGGAGAAGAGAGATGACCAAAATTTTAATTAATAAAATGTTAAATGAAAAACAAAATGACCAAAATGCCCCTGCACTACAGGACAAAATAGGAGGTTGCAACAGTAAAAAAAATGGGGTTTTGGAGTTTTGGACTAAAATGGCAACAAAATGCAAACCACAGGGCCCTGGATGTAATAAGTTTGAGATTTGGACTAAAGTGGCAAAACTGGCCAAACCACAGGGACCAAAATGGCAGTTTACTCATTACGATTTCAGTCCCCGTGGTTTCACTTTCGTAACCATTTCAGTCCACCTCGTAAGCATTTCAGTCCTTGTACTTACAGAATAAATGGATTGAAATGGTTACAAAAGTGAAACCACATGGACTGAAATGGTTACGAAAGTGAAACCACAGGGACTGAAATTGCAATTTTTAAACTAATGGACTAAAGTAGTGATTCTTGACAAACCACAGAGACGAAAACAGTAATTAACTCTAAAAACTAATTTCCAAAGCGCGGCCTTTATTAAACAACTTAAAGCTTGATCACGTCAAACCCTATCATATTTTGTGTTTGATCAAATAGAAGGTCCAAATATTTTGTTTTTGCTGTTATTTAAATTGTATATCTATATGAAATTTATCTTTATGGCATTCATTCTAAAGTAGTGTCATGTCAAGGTATGAAACAAAGAAAGTACATTTAACACAAGGAGACATCCTTCAATCAAGCTTTAACTTTTTCAGCAAGATCTAGTGACACTAACAACTCCCACTAAACTAATAACCCTACTAATTTAAATATGTTAATTTTATTTCTGATTTTAGATTTTCTTTCCTTACCCAAAGGTTCTAAAATACTAAAAAGATATTAAAATATATAAAAAATTGAACCTCCTAGTATAGCTTATTATAACAATTAATATTTACCTTATTCCACCTTCGAGATGAGATGTCTTCAAGAGGGTTGTTGTAAGTAGAGGTTTATTCGAGTCGTCGTCGTCATCATCATACTCAGTAAATCTCAACAATAGCAAAACTAAGGTAGGGTTTGAGGAGGGTAAGATATAGACAGCCGTATCTCTACTCCGTAGGAATAGAGATGTTGCTTCTAGTGAGACCTCCGGCTCAATAGTAGCTTTGCATCAAGCCTTGGACATAAGGCACATGACACTCAGCAACCGCGACAAAGACCGATTAGTGCAAGTATCTCCATGTCTTTCGGCTATCAACGCCACCACATGATGCATGATTAACCGTCCGCCTCTTTTAACGTTATTTTCACGAAATTAGTAAATAACGTTAAAATTAGTGCAATTTCACTTTTGTCTCCTGAGCGCCCATACATATACACATTATATGTGCACATAGCAAGCGGGCCGTTGTTAAATACTTAAATACTTAAAAGATACTCATAATCAATTAAATTTAATTGTACTTAAGTCGAGACCAATGTTATCAAATTAACTCAGTTATTTTATAATTTTTACTTGTTAATTGTATGCATGTGTTTGAATATTTATTTCATCAAGTCAAGCCGATCTCAAATGTATTGATTAATCATGATAATCGAGTGTACACATGCAACAAATTATGATAATTCAATTTGGTCGAGACAAACTTGAAAGTTTTCTATTGATAGTGAGTATGATAATTCAGTTAGGCTTCAACCAATGATCTCTTGGCCTAGTGGTTAAAGGGGAGGTGGGAAACTTTGCTTCTCTTGGAGGTCCTAAGTTCAATTCCATGCAACGGGGTTTTAATACTAACTTGGTTTTACTAACATACTAAATACTAACCCGGTTAGCGATATCCTAACCGTACGCCGCTCAAAAAAAATTCAGTTAGGCTTCACGTTTCTAATACATGAGGTGAGATCATCTTGATTGACTTGATTACTATGTGTTGCACCTTGACTTGGTTTAATTACACCCCTAGTAGCTACTCCACTAGCTAGGGACCAGTCAATTGTTCAAGTTGCTACATGATGATACCAATTGATTGATTGCTCAATACTTCAAAATGAATGTTTATGGTTGACGAAAATGCTTTAGGTGTATTAAACTGTTTTGATACTCATTGAAGATGGAACACAACAAAAGAACAGAAGATCTTACTCCTATTCTCTTCTCATGTTATATATGTTTCTCTCTGTGTTACTTTTTTTTGTCGGTTAGTATTTACAGTAGCGTGTGGATAATATTAAAAAAACCTAGCACAATTTCTTATTTTTCTTGACACAATCACTTAATATACTTTTATCATATTAAAGTACTAGGTTAGAACCCCGTGTATTACACGGGTTAAATAAATGTAATTTTATATATTAAATAATAAAAAGTTATATCTTTATGAACCTCGTATATTGTACGGGTTAAATAAATGTAATTTTATATATCAAATAATAAAAAAAATTATATCTTTAAAAACCATGTGCATTATACAGATTAAATAAATGTAATTTTGTATACTGGATACTAAAAATGTCGTATCTTTAAAAAACCCGTGTATAATCGGGTTGAATAAATCTACCAAATAATTAAAAAATTACATCCTTAAAACCTCGTGTATTACACGTGTTGAATAGATCTAAAAAAAGAGTTATATATTTAAAACCCATGTGTATTACACAGATTAAATAAATGTAGTTTTGTATATTAAATACTAAAAACGTAGTATCTTTAAAGAACCCGTGTATAGTCGGGTTGAAAAATCTACCAAATAATAAAAAAATTATATCCTTAAAAAACCCAGTGTATAATACGTGTTGAATAAATCTAATTTTATCTAGCAAATGATAAAAAGTTATATCTTTAAAAACTTCGTGTATTACACGGGTTATATAAATGTAACTTTGAATAGTAATAATAAAAAAAATATTTTTAAAAACCCCTCGTTTTACACGAGTTGAATAAATATAATTTTGTATACGAAATAATATAAAAAATTATATTTTTAATAAATTAGGATAACATTTAATATTAATTTATTATTTATATATTTAATATAAGATAAGTAGGAAAGATATATATTTGTTTTAAAAATATATTAAATTAACAATTTAGATTTGATGATAATATTTTATTAAAGTATGATAAGATTTAATATTAATTTATTATTTATTTAGTTAATATATGATAAATATAGATTTAAGAATACCTTCAATGAATGACATGTGTCCAAAAGTTGGTTTCTTTTATTTTATTATATAGTAGATAGATTTCAACATATAAAAGAACGAAAAAAAATCTACCGGCTCAATTTTACTATATTAAAGTCTATCAACTTGTCTAGAATGCATATATTTGTGAAACAAAATATTAAAAATTAATGACATATATAGTTTTCAAAAATTGATAAAGTGACACTCAATTTTTTGACATGAAAAAATTTAGAATCTTATTTTTGCTTAATTAAAAGTAATAAGTTATTATTTATTTATTTATTTTACAAATGGATGTATTCTAAATAAGTGTAGAGACTTTAATATAACAGAATCAGGTTGATAAACTTTTTCTTATAGTTTTGACATGTTTAAAGACTTTAATATGTCAAATATGTTGAGTGACGTTTTGTAAAAAATAAAAACTATTGGTTTTCTATGATATATACCCTTACATAATCCGGAAGAAGTATTATGTTTTTATTTTATATTTACATTAACTTCTTTTCCTTTTACTTAAACACCCTCTAAATCCATATTTATGCGATTAAGTTATCATGGGCGAAGCTTTTAAGGGGCGGGAGGGGGCGGCCGACCCCCAGAACTTTTCGCTCAGTAGTGGAGAGTATGTAGTTATCGTATAGACATTTTTTGGTATATACGTTTTCGACCCCCCGGATTTATAGAAATTTTTAGATTCGGTGACTTTTGCCCCTCCGGTCGGAAATCTCAAGCTTCGCCACTGTAATTGATAGATCCATAAATAAACTAATAATTTTAAAGATACGAACACTTGATTTGATACACAAAAAGGTCCTTTAGTTACAAAAGCCAGAATGCCAACACGACTAGAGAAAACCAAGCGTTAACTTACGATACATTTTTTTTTGTCTTGGTTGGGTCTGGTCGGCCTTTCGACCCATTCATTACCAACCACTTTTATATTTTTTTCTTACATACCATTTTATACAATACAATTTTACATTACAAGCTTGAAAAACATATTCTAAATGGTTTGTGTTGTAATTTTACGCTATGGGTTTTATAATATTGATAATAAGTGAATAATTGATGATATGATTGACACTTATTGGTCATATAATATTATTACATTTTAGAGAATCTTGAGAAAAGTTGTTTCCATAACAAATCGAAAACGACATTCACCCACCGTGGGGCTTTGTGAGATGAGCACAAATCAACACAAACTCTTCTTTTTAGGAAAAAATAAAGTAAAGAAAACATAAAAAGACAAGATTAGTGGATCAAAATCTCTTTTTCAATTATCATTAACTAATATTAAATTAAATAATTTCAATAATATCACAGAAAACAATAACCACAACCCCACATTTCCCTTAAATATTAAGTTATGCAATGATCATTGTACCCTGGATTTGACCGTTATGATTAACCAGGAATTTGATATTTCACTAGTTCAAGGTAGGGTGGAAAGTACTGGAAACAAGATGGCTAGGATTGAATACACACACGAAAGCAATAAACGACACGAAAATTTAAAGTGGTTCGGTCAGCTGACCTACGTCCACTGAGCTGCAACTAGGGTTTCTTTATTATTTAGGTGCTCAAGGAATTACAAGTACAATGATATCAATATATAGAGACTAATATAAGGGTTAGGAAACTTGATCCCCAAGTTAGGCCCAAGCCCACATAGAGATAACTAGGGCCGGCTAATTTAAAACCCCGAATTGACTGGCAAATAAAGACGTGTGGGCCGACTCAAAGCTAGGGTCGGCTGCCCTCCCTTGATCGGGTCTCCACACTAATTCGCCCAACAATCTCCCACTTGGAGGCTCGATCAATGCCCAATAGCCTTCAACATTTGTACAACTTGTAATCTTCCTTTACCACCTAGTTGCAGTAGCCTTCTCGACAATTAACCTGAAGGCACGTTGTAGCTCCCACTGAGCCTTAACTCATCAGTCACAACCTATGACTCGTTCTCTATCCCTGTCGGCTCCCACTTAAACGAACTGCCGAATCCTGAGAAATTTTGAGAACACACACTCTCCAATACTAGTTAAGAGATTCTCGGGAGAGACTTTTCCATCTGGATTTTTTGTCTTTTTAACCCACTGTCGCTTTAAAAATGTAATTGAAACACGCTTTGTGCTCCCACTGTCACGATGTCCCCCGACCGGTTTGACCTTCCAAACTCCTTCATCCCGAATCTTCCTTGTGACTCTAGGTTACTATCTTGCAAACGAAACCCTCTTCTGTCCCCAAGATTCTGTGAACTCGACTTTGTTTTTCTTCAAAACTGGAACCCCACTTCCTTCTGATGGTATACTAGCCATGTATAATGAGCCTCTTTTCTTTCCACGAACCGTGACCATACCACTGTCCATTCCCGAACTTAACTTCATGTCCCTGATCATCCAACTGGCCAACTGAAATCAACAACCTTTTCAGACCTGGAATAACCCTGACATCTCTTAAAGTCCACGAACCGACTGAAGTTTTCAAAACAATGTCACCCATGCCCGTAACATCATTCGCCAATTTTACCTTTCCAAAATCACCTTCTTTCAGATTCTGCAGTGCTTCACTGCTGTGGGTAGCGTGAAATGAAGCACCAGAATCCATAACACAGGAATCCACACTGCTCTCCACACTACAGAATAACGCATCATCATCATCATCAATGTGGTCTCCTGCATAGTTTATTTCTTTCTTCTGTTTCGAACACTGATTCCTAAAGTGTCCTACTTCATTGCAATTCCAACATACCACATCGTTCCGAGCCTTAGACACAATCCTCCTCTTGCTCTAACGACTTTCTAGATGATTCTTTCTTCCCCGGGCCCCTGTAATCAACAAAGAACTTGAAGACTCACCTGAAGCACGACGTCGAGCATCCTCTCCCAAAATAAGATCCCGCATCTTCACAAACGTCAACTTACTCGATTCCGAAGTGCTAGTAACACAAGTTACGGTTCCGGGCCATAAGGATAATAATAGTAAAGCTTGAACCTCATCATCAAACTTAATATCGACAGACACTAATCGAGACAAGATTGAGTTTAGGTTATTGATGTGATTTGTTACCGAGCCACCCTTCATCCTGGTATTCACAAGCTCTCGAATAAGATAAACCTTATTTGCTCCAGAAGGCTTCTTATACATGTTAGATAATGCTTTCAAGATACCTTTAGCTGAGGTCTCCTTCTGGATGTTATAGGCAACATTCTTTGACAGAGAAAGCGTTATCACTGCTCTGGCTTTCTTATCCAACTTCACCCAATCTGCGTGTGACATATCTTTTGGATTCTCACCCTCAAGCACTACATCTAAGTCTTTCTGACAAAGTAGTGCCTCAATCTGCATCTTCCACAAACCAAACTTATTCCCATCAAACTTCTCTATTATAACCTTTCCATCTACAGCCATGGCAGTGTCTAAACGAAACACTGGTTATGGATAAATAGAGACAAACGCAACAAATCAATCTATTTAATATGCAGCGGAATAATGAACTTGATAATCAAAATTGGAACTTTAACTAAAACAATAAAACCTAACAAACATGGTAACTCTGGTTTTAGGTTTCTGTAGTCAGTCTCTTTGATTTAACCAAACTGTTCTTTTGCAAAATAGATCTCTGATTTCGGCTGATACGAGACTGGTTGTTAAAGCTTCGAAAAAAATAGAACCCAAAACTCCTTCTGCGACGGCGGCAGAAACCCTAACGGCGACGGTGGAACCCTGGAGGCACTAGGGTGGCGGTGGCGGTTGACAGGGTGGCTGACGGTGAAAGAATTGAACGTGGCAGTTCTCGTGTAATCCCGATCAAGAGCCAAAGCTCTTATACCAGTTGTTAGGATTGAATACACACACAAAGAGATAACTAGGGCCGGCTAAATTAAAACCTTAATTAAACTGCCAAATAAAGACGTGTGGGCCGACTCAAAGCTAGGGTCGGCCGCCCTCCCTTGATCGGGCCTCCACACCAATTCGCCCAACACGAGCTACTCGACATCAGATCGATAAAAGTTCGAAACAAGTCGAGTCTTATCAAGTCGAGCTCGAGCCTTAGATAGAAAGATCGCTTAGGCTCGTCGTGCCTTTTGTATTTTTAAGTTTTAACTAAACTCTTTTTAGACTTCTATGTATTAACTAATCCAGATGAGCTGGAGCCCAGCCGATCTCAAGCTTCAAATTCTGTATACGAGCCGAGCTTGAGCCCATAAACATCGGCTTGAATCGAGCTCGAGCATCAACAAAGCCAAAGAGCCGAGCTCAAGCAGTGTAAAGCTCAGGCTCAGCTCGGCTCATTTGCCGCTATAGTTCAAGGTAAAGGGTAATGCGGTAATTTGATATTTCACTTCTCAATTATCATTTATTATTATCATATTAAATAATTGCATAATATCACAGAAAACCATAACTCCAACCCCACAGTATCCTTCAATAGTAAGTAAGTCAATAATCATTGTACCCTGGATTTGACCGTTATGATCAAACAGAAATTTGATATGTCAGTACTTCAAGGTGAAGGGTAATAAGGTCATTTGGCTTAACTTTCGAGAGAAACAGCCGACTCGGGCCTCACTCTATTTAACCGAACAGTTCCGAGAATGTACTCCGGAAGTTCTTCTTGTTCCTTGCCCTGCAAGTTATAACTTATAAGGATCAAAGTTATAACTTATATAGAAGGGTATTTTAGCCATTTTGAGCGAACCTCTATTAAGATGGCAAGATCAACAACGATGCTCGTTACATATCCAAGAACGATACCAATGACATTTCTTGCAACAGATGAGGAACCAATATCCACATCAATCTGAACAAGGGGGTTACCAAAACGCTGAAACAATTAAACTTTCGATAAAAAGTCAACCGTAGTCAACACTATTTTCCCATTTCACAACTTTAAGGGGTGTCTAGATGTGCGTTTTGATAACTCAGATAAAAAAAGTGAGTTTGAAAACGCACATCCAGACACCCCGTTAGACAAAAGACGGTCAATATAAGCATTTTTAACAAGGATATTTTGGACATATGACAACTTACTTCTAAGAAGTTGTCATGTCTTAGATAGTTTTCACAACTTTAAGGGGTGTCCAGATGTGCGTTTTGATAACTCAGATCAAAAAAGTGAGTTTCAAAACGCACATACAGACACCCCGTTAAACAAAAGACGGTCAATATAAGCATTTTTAACAGGGGTATTTTAGACATTTGACAACTTACCTCTAAGAAGTTGTCTTGTCTTAGATAGTTGCATGATACAGCCTTCCCTAATAGGCAAGCTTTTGTTCCGACGGCCCGTTTTACCATCCAATATCCCTGTTACACAACTTATTGTTAAATTTTTACATGAGTCCTAAATAAAATTTATTGTCACAAACAAGAAAATAGTGCTGGCCTCAACAAGTTGGGTTACAGATTAAGTGGGTTTGCTTAGAAACGGGTCTACTTTTAGTAAAGAATGACAGTGGGCGGGTTGGGTTGACCCACACCCTTTTTTGCCAATTTCTTTTTTCGGGCCCAAACTCACACGCTAAATTCTACAAAGTTGTCTCAATTGGGATTTGAAGCCTTCAGTCTGTCCACTGTTTTTATTCTTTTAATAAAAAATTTAATGTGTTGATTAAACAATATATTACCATTCAAGTTGAACTTGAATATTTGAATGAAGCAGAATCATGTCGTTATATAGATTAAAAAGACTTTGGGCGACTCTCAACACCTTGACCTCGTATTAAAATATTTAATGTGTTGATTGTGTTTTATTTTTTTTAATAAAATATTTAATGTGTGTAATTTAATAAAATATTTAATGTGTTGATTATGGTGGTTTTATGTTAGCTATTTTCTGTATGGCCCATAGTACAGATAAAGGCTACCAAAATCCATAGTTGTCGATAGCGAATATCGACAAGGCATGGCTAGGCTACGTAGCGAATAGCGACAAATAGCGACGGCTATTTTATAAATAGCGATTACACTAGAAAAAGAATTTTGAAAATTTTTATATGTATATTACATCAAAATACCCTTGTATATATGCTATTTTACATGTATATTTAACAAAAACCTATAAATCTAGGTATTTTATAGCTATAACCCTTTATAACATTAAAAAAAATTAAAAAATTAAAAAAAAAATAATAATAACTGTCGCTAAATTCGATAGTCGTCGCTATGAACCAAATACCGACAGTACGTCGCGTCGCTATAAATCGCGCTTCAGCGACCGCTATGGTCGCAATTAACAACTATGCCAAAATCTACTCATTCTTAAGTAAATGAGTCGAAACTGCTACCTCCTAACAAAAAAAAATGTACCTCGACAATACTCGGGATCAATTTGAATCTTGAATCACGAAAAGTGTTACTTTCATCAATGAACCTTCCCAACAAGGAGTCCTTTACAACCGGCTTATCAGAAGCAAAGTAGAGAACTAGACTGTAGTTAGGTTTAGCAGGCACCTGAAATTCATTAAATCCTTTTTCAAAAGGGGTGCGGGTGGCTTTTGCAATCGTTGAGGGGTTAGGTGCCATTTCTTACTTATTACTTTTTAGTTCACTTTTGCAAATACAATTCTGTATAACTGTAATGACTTGTTCACCAAGTTTCTTGCTAAAGAAGTTAAAAGAGTATTCATATGTAGGGGTGATGACTTGTTTACCAAATTACCTGCAGGTTCATGACCAGGACAAATGGAAGTTTTTTCCCTGCCTCCGACTGTAAATAAGAAAATGAAATCATGTATATATCAGTAGAAAAGGTAAATAATACGAGTGCAGGAAAAAGAAACATAGACGATGAGTAATTTTTCTAATGGTTCGAAATGAGTCGGTTTGGTTTAACAAGAAACACTTGGTCCAATCGTTATTAGTTTTTTTTGGAGTAAAGTACACGTTCCTGTGGTCAAATCAAAATTTTGAATTTGGTCCAAAGTTTTCTAAATGTACATGAATGGTCCATGTGGTTTGCACTTTGTAACACATTTAGTCCCCAACCAACAAATCTAAAGGTTATAGCATGTTCAAGTTAAGGACTAAATGTGTTACAACCACAAGAACCATCAATGTACTTATGGAAAAAGCTGGGGACTAAATGCGTTACAGAATGCAAACCATAGGGACTATTTGTGTACTTTTGGAAAGCTAGGGACTAAATCCCAAAATTAGGTAAACCACAGAGACCATCCGTGTACTTTACTCTAATTTTTTTTTGTGAAAAATATGAGTCTAGTACAACAATTATCAAATTTTCTAAAACAAATCAATTTAGGAGGTCGTATGCACTAAAAACAGAATTCGGGATACCACTAACGCGTTTGACCGCTCAACCCATTTGACCCTTTAGAGATAATACTCAACCCAAACTGACCCATTCATAAGTAAACGGGTCAAAATTATCATGCCTATACCACAACTAAAAGATTAGATGAGAAAACTTTTGAATACCTGAAGAAGACATTTGGGATGCAAAGCCACCTTACTTGCTGGATTGTTGACTTTAAACCAGTCAACTGCTATAAGTTTCAAAAGGGGATCCCCTCCGGATACCTGAACGCAACACTTTCAAAACAAGCATCCAATCATCCTTAAATAACATAAAAAATAAACCAAATTTCACCTTAGCACTATCTTTTAAGTATGTCTTTCCTCGTATCATAAATCCCGTACCACTTGGAGACATCCAACAGTTGGTATCGGTTTCACTCTTTGCTTCACACAGAGAACCACATAAGTGGCTAGAACCAGGGTCTAATCACATGAAAAAATACACATACGTTAAGCGGGTTGTTGAGCGGGTCAAAATAGATTGGGGTTGAAACGAGTCAGGTGGGTCGATCCGCAAACATTTTTTTTGTCCATCTTTTAAGTTATTTATGATTACAAAGACATCGAAATCTTTGAATAAATACGATTCTGGAGGTTGTCTGTGTTGAAAATAGACACTTTCCACATGGTTGACCTGTTTATGATAAAATACAACCAAACTGACCCGTTTGAGCTATGGGTGCTATTACAATATATAGAGATTACGAGTAACCTTAAAAAGCTAACTGAGCCCGTAGACCCATAGACTCAGTATTTAGGGTTTTCGTATCGAGCCCACGGGCCCGGTATATCACTAGGGTTACAATATGTAGAGATATACCGGGCCCGTGGGCTCAGTTACGAAAACCCTATATACTATATTCTAATAGGTGCAAAAGAGCCAAGCCCGAGCTTGACCAGGCTCGAGTTTCGTTTTTAAGGCTCGAGCTCGGCTCGTTTATAATCTGTTAGTTAATATATTAAATAAAAATAATAAACTCGTTTAGGCTGGCAAGCTCCATAAGTGAAGATCGGGCTCGTTTACTAAACAAGCTTATTTTTAGGTTCGGGCTCGGCTCGTAAACAAGTTTAAATAAGCTGGGCTATGATCGTTTACTAGATAACTTTAAGTAAGGGGTAATGTTATTAAATATTAATAAAACTAATATATTACACTAAGGCTCGACAAGCCTCACGAGCTTCACATGCTAGGCTCGAGCTCAGGCTCGATAAATTAACGAGCTTTTCAGCTCGGGCTTGATAAGGCTCGACTCGTTTCGATCTTTTTCTTGAGCCGATCTCGAGCAGCTCGCAAGCCACTCGGCTCGTTTGCACCCCTAGTTTGACCCATTCAAAACATGTGCATAAACTAAAAGCAGACACCTGGGTTCGTCTTTTGATTCAAGCCGGAAACTGTCGGTTTCAAACTTTGATCCTAGTAAAGTTAAAAGAGTAGAATTACAACAATTTATTTATTTAAAACTAATAATATAAAAGTTAGCTATATGTACGCACAAATAATACAAATTGATGCAGTTGCATTATAATGGAAGCAAACAAACCTTGCAGACATCTTGTGCGTCATCATAATCAATATCATCGTAATCATCATCTTCTGATGACGATGAGGAGGAGGGATAAGCAGAAATTGCATCATAAAACTGATCAGCAACTTCATCGTCATCCTCAAAGTCGTTAACCGACAAAGAAACTTCCTTATCCAAAACTGTGGATGTTGCGGATTTTGCACAGGTGTAAGCCTTTAAACCTGAAATGGCATGATTAAAATATGATGAGTATGTTGGTGAGAACGCGCAGAACAAAATAAATCATTCAATATTTAATCTTTAAATTTTTTTAAAATATAAGAAAATGGTTAAGGTGTAATGTTTATTTATCTCTCCTGAAATTCAAAATTTCAAACTAAATAAACATACATATGAACAAAATAGTTTTTATGTACATAACATACGCATTTGTGTCTAAGAAGTACAAATTTGTAAAGCTATGAACCGTTAATAAAAACTAAACAATTTAGGTTTGCTCTTTTTGTTCTCGCAATAACTTTGTGTTTATTAACTAACGTCACCCTATACACACACACATAAATATGGAGCTTACTTTACAAGTAAATAGTATAAAAAAGAGATAACTATTAGTTTTTTGATTTTGTGATTAAATTATTAGTTTGAGATAAACCATAGTTACATGGTTCACTGGAAGAGGTACGAATTTTGGTTTTGGATCGCATTTACCAAAGCGCGATACGGACGTGCTCCGGATTCGTGTTTCCGATCATGAAATTGGCGTTCCAGAAAATCAATTCAATCGTACATTCGTACTTGATGCAATTGGGATCGCGAAATCCTTGATTTCGAAAACGTTCCGCCACTCCATGGGAACATCAAACTGGATTTGGAAAGTCACTGAATTTGTAAAGTCACTAACGTTTCTAAAAATTCAGTTCAAAGGTCCCTCCAATTTCGGTTTCTCACTAAGGCTAAAGGGTGTGGGGTTCATGGTTGAGACATGATTCGCCACGTAGGAACATGAATGGAAGGCTACACCACCCCCTTGCATGATCCACCATGGTTTGCATGGATTAAACCATGGCAACCATGGTCCTCCTTTCCATTTTTCAAGAGATCATTTCCTTTTTCTTTAGACAAAGATAAATTAAAATAAATAAGGGGATAATGGTTTGGGTCATGACCACACCCTTAGGGTATTGGTTTTGGATAGTGGAATAGAGGTGAGTGACATGACACAGACGTGGAGGGTCATGGTGGTCATGAGGGTCATGACCACACCCTATAGCCTAAGTATTCAAGCCTATATTAGGCTTCCCACCTTTCTCAATTTCTATTCAATTATCCATTCCAGATTTTGTTTCCAACTTCCATTTTCCGATTAATCATCGTATTTGGAAAAAAAAAAAAAAACAAAAAAAGAAGTATTGCCTATGAGGAAGATAATGGAGTTGAACAGCAATCAAAGGTAAAGCAGAATGATTTTGTTGATCTTGACGATGAGGAAGACAACCAGAACCAGAATACGGATAAGCAGTTACAAGGTAAACTTAGCCTAACGACATTTCCATTCACTTTTACTCCTAACTTGTGGTATAGTTTTCCTGTTCCATATGTGTTACCTCTAGTTTCTCTTATTTCTTTTTCCCTTTCTTTCTTGGTTACTTTATACTTATTAATGCAATGATTGAATCCTTATCTTTTGTGACATTATAAATTAGGTTACATAGCGGCAACCACATACAATAGATGATAAGACTTTATATAATGAAATCAATTTGATAAGTGTTGGTGGTAGTAAAAACCTAGGTGCTAGAGCGTGGCTTTGTAAACACTGCAACGGAAAGTTTACAAGTTTCTACACTCAAACACACACTCATTTTTTTTGGAGCTCCACTGTGAAAAAAAAAAAAAAAAGCTGAAACTAAAAGGTGCCCTGCTCTAGTTAAAGACCGGGACAATTATGAACGGTTGCCAAAGAGGGTGAAAGAGGAGGCCGAGAAGCTAGGAGTTTCTAAATTGTTGAAAAGCTCTGTAGTGACAATAAATTCATAAAGGTAACATCAACAAGCTCTGTAGTGACAATAAATCCATAAAGGTAACATCAACACAAGTAAACTAACATTTAAGACTCTATAGAAGCGATATACTTTTTAAATGTGAGTAGTTACCAAGGAATACACATTTCAAAGCACATGGTTGAAGCTTGGTGATATGAGTTAAAGAGACGCAACCACGTAACCTAGGGGAGAAAGAATCAAAAGAAACATGGTATCTTTAGGAAAAAAAATAGAACAGAACGATGTTTCACTTAAGTTGGAATCTTACTAAAATCAAGGGTAATAAATAAAATGAGGCTTCATCTATCTAATAGTGACCATTTTCAACTTGGATAAATAGGAATGTGTGATACTTTCAAATCGGTGGTAAAGGTATTCAACATGAAATCGACACATAGACGAGTTATGGCTGGAAAGGGCTGTTAGCACGAAGGGACTGTAAAAGGGAGCAGGAAACAAACTATAAAGCAATGTTTGCTGGTATGGGGTCGCGGTGGCTAGAGTTTCTCGTGACGAGGACAGGAAAGAGATGGGTGATATGAGTAGACACGCAGTTAATGCGGTCCCCAAAATCAAATGTCGGTCAAGGACCGATATATGAGATATAGGTTATTGCGGTGGGATATCGGTAATTTTAATATCTTGCAGAATTTATATATACACATATATAAAATATAAAACATGTACAATATTAATAGTAATATCAAAAGTCAAAACTCAAAAGTGTCAATGTTTGAAACATGATCTAATCGTAAGCCATGAAATCTTCCTCCGAGTCCACATCAACTATGGCATACAAAATATCGGTCAATATTGTCGATAATATCGGAACCCATATTCCAGGCCGGTATCTGACACTAATATTTTGTAGAGGGCCGATAACCAAAATCCCGCCGATACGCCATCCGATATTAACTAAATAGAGTAGACATTGGCAAAAGTGGTGTCAATGGTGTTACGGTTCGAAGACTAGGGCTCTAGTACCATGATGGTTATCTATCTAGTGAAAGTAAACATTGAATATATTTCTTGGTATGTTACATTATCATGTAAGGCCTTGAAGGGGTATGGTCCCAAATCCTGCGCTGATTATTCAGGCCGCGCGCGGGACCATACTCTTATTAGACCAATTTGGTAGCTTTCCCAACCTCGCGCCGGCTAAACAGATATAACCCAGGTCGCGCGCGAGGTCAGGACTAACACAGGATCAGATGTGACACTTAACTCCTTGGATAAAAGCCCTGACTTCCTGGACCTTGCGTCGGCTACACGGGACATCCCTTGGGTCGCACGAGTGTAGGGAACGCAGGTAAACCTAGGACAAGTACCAAAGGTACAAGTTTTTTTTTTTTTTTTTTTTTGAAAGGCAAACTTCATTAACCACAAAAAACAAAGGCAATCTCCAAGGCGGAGACCCCTAAAACCAACAATGTTACGTTACATCAAAATTAAATCTTTGCCAATCCCTCCAATCCACTACACCCTTTTTACATCTACTAGAAAACCATATATAACCCAAAGCTTTTATATCGGAGACAATTTCAACAACGTTCCGATTATCATCCTGAAAGATCTTTTCATTCCTTGCCTTCCAAATCCGCCAACAGGTAAGAACGAGAATACCATGCAAAGCCATCTTCTTTACCGCCAACAGGTAAGAACGAGAATACCATGAAGAGCTCGAGTATACTTGCATTATGTCTTTCACCGAAAAGAAATAAAACGGAGGAAGTTTAATCAAACTAGCAATACCGTACCAAACTCCGTTAGCCATCCTACACCCGGTGAACATATGATCCACACTCTCGTCCTGATCGTCACAGAAATTGCACAAAAGACTCCCACAATTTATATTCCGCCTTTGAAACGCTTTCTTTGTAGGAATCCTATCCATGAACATTCTCCACATAAAAATATTGCACTTAATCGGGATCCATTTACACCACGTATAAACCGTACCAACCTGATTAGACCGGTCGCTGTCCAACCACTTCTTAACCTCTTGAACCGAAAAACCTTCACACGAGCCAATGTCCCAAAACCAACTATCTTTAGCATCTCCCAGAACTTGACCCGCCACTAAGCTGGAACAATCTTGCATTTGCTGTAATTCTAAAACCGAGTGTGGACGTCTCCTCCACTTCCATTCCACATTGGACCCAGTACCTCCTCCCCTAATTCTTTCACTAACCTTACAAAACTTGGCACTCTCCAAACGAAATAGGTCCGGGAATAAGCTTTTTAACGGAGTCCTATCCACCCACGGATCAATCCAAAACATTATGTCTGTACCGTTACCAACCCGACCCCGAACCAAACTCGTACTGTTATGGTCCCCCACTTTCAGCCGAATCCCACTATTAACAATTTTAGTCCACGTACCGGTAAATCTAGAACTATGAGGATAGGATTCCCACTTCCTCTGAGACCCATGGATAGCGTCTACCACTCTCCTCCATAAAGCATTCCCTTCTTGACGATACCGCCATAACCACTTAACCAAGAAAGCATTGTTACAATCTCCAAGTTTACGGATACCCAACCCACCTTGATTAACCGGCCTTGTAACAATATCCCAACCCACCCAATGGAGTTTTTTGACATCAACATTACCTCCCCATAAAAATTTTCTAATCAATCCTTCCAAAGCATTTATAACCCCAACAGGCGCCTTGAAAAGAGAGAAGTAATACGAAGGGAGACTTACCAAAACAGATTTAATATGAGTCAATCTACCTCCAATCGACAACACCTTTGATTTCCACCGCGTTAGTCTACTCTTGAAAACATTTAACACCGGCTCCCAGCTATTAATTCTGTTCATATTTGCACCAACCTGTATCCCAAGATAAGTGAAAGGAGTGACCCCCGGTTGACACCCCAACTCACCCGCCTTCCAACCCACCTCTTCTACACTTTTCCCCACCCCATATAGAGTAGACTTTTGGATGTTAATCCTCAAGCCTGAACACATATGAAAAATACGGAGCAAACGTCTCAAACATACAAAGTTACTATCCGTCCACTCCCCCATCACCATCGCATCGTCGGCATATGATAAATGAGACAATATTGGGCCACCATTAGCGAGATCAACCCCACAAAAAGCTTCAACATCACAAGCTTTCCTTATTAATCCTGAAAGAGCCTCGATAACCATGATAAATAAAAAAGGCGATATAGGATCACCCTGCCGAATACCCTTCCCACAACTAAACTCGAAAGTCGGCGACCCGTTTACCAAAACCGATGACCGAGCCGACTTCAGAATACCCTCTATCCAAGTGCACCAGATATCTGGAAACTTCAACTGCCTCATAACCGAAATTAAAAAAGCCCAATTCACATTATCGTAGGCTTTTTCGAAATCTATTTTAAACAAGAATAACTCCCTTCCGTTTCTTTTAGACCACGAAAGCACTTCACTAATAAGTAACGGACTATCCAGGATATACCTACCCGCCACAAAAGCCGATTGCGTCTCATTTATAATACTATCCATGACCGTCTTCAACCTATTTGCTAAGACTTTCGAAATCACTTTACTCACCACCCCAATCAAATTAATCAGACGGTACTCCCCTAGCCGAACCGGATCTTTCACTTTAGGCACAAGAGTAATAAAGGATGAAGACACACCACGATTGATCTTACCAGTAGCCGCAAACTTACTCATAATGTCCACAAAATCCTTAGAAAATAAATCCCAATACCTTTTAATAAACCAAAGAGCAGTGGACCAATGAGCGTCCAACAGGCTGTATCCGATCATGCTGCACGATGGACAATCGTACAGGAGACAAAAAGGTACACAAGGACGCACACGCGGCACCAATCAGCGTGCGCCGACCACTGCTCCACGATCTCCACTTAGCTGCTGATAACAGTCCAGACAATAAGGGTGACTGTCAGGACATGTGGATCCATTCAGCGTGCGCCAGCTCTCCTCTCGCCTAAAAGCACCAACGGTCGTGGCAGATGAGACAGAATGGATATTCCTTGTCGTCGACTACAGGCACAAGGCCCATCAGCCCATCTCCTTTACAATCCACCTCGGCTATAAATAGTGAACTTCACCTCCAGGTTTAGAGATCGCTCTCTTGCTCTCTCACTTTAATCACACACTATTATCTTCAAAGCAGATACTTATTCTCACGCCGGAGGGTGGTTACATGGAGCACCCCCCTATTATCCTCCTTGTAACGAGCTTACGGTGTGTTACTGTTTTGCAGGATCATCTTTACATCAGCTTAGACGAGACAAAGAAGATTAACCCTTATTTGTCGAGGCACAAATCACAAACTAATCACAAGATTAGTTCGGTGTTACTTCAGGCCTCAAGTTATATGCAAAAACCTTACAAAATTAAGACACTAAAACCTACTGTACAAAGATACTAAGAAGCTCTATACAACACATGTGTAATATGTGTGTGTTTCCATCTAACAAATGATGCGAAAGTGACAAGTGCATAAATGCTTACAACCCCAGAAAATCTCTTTATCGAATGTCATAAATTTATTCTTCGTGTTAAATAAATTAGTGACTTTATAAATGAAAGAAAAAGTAACAAAAATTAGGTCAACATGAGCCGGCCCACATTGTGACACATAGGGATGAACTTACAGGTACCTGTACTGAAAATACCAATCCTGAAATTTGCTAAATGTGGGTACTGGAACCGAAAATGATCGGTACGGTGGTACTGGTACCGTTATGGTATTTCAAGGTAAACTTCGGAAATACACCGGTACCATACCAAACTGAAAGTACCGATCCCGAAAACGCCAAATAATTGGCACCGAATTTTAAAAGTATGGTACCATTCTGTACCGGTACTGAAATGCTCATCGTTAGTGACACATATCGTCGGTAAATACTAACCTGATACTTGGCTCAACAAAGCAAAGGGAACCGTTTTTTCAAACTTGGAGGATTGATTAGCCTTCCATCTAGACCAGCCTTTAGAATGTACGTCTAACATGTGTGTTACAAGACACCTACTACCATTCGTTGGCGCACGTGTGTTTAAGTTCTTGATCTCCCAAGTGGATGCTAATGCAAAATTTTATAAACTATTAGAGAAACCATGACCCACCATAGTTCATGTAAAACAATAGATATCAAGGGGCAAGAAAAACATTTGCGGTCTTTTGGATTTTATATAACCGGTATACCAAACACAATTCCAAAATCAATTTGTTATAAAATATGATAACTTGTAGCATTAGAAATGCTACATGCTTACACCTAATTTAAAATTATTTTAATCATTGAAGAACATAGTTTAGTATTTAACTGCATTGTTTTTGCAAATGTTTGGACAAGTTGTTTTGTAAAGGCGAATTGGATCTTTATAATCCCACATTTCTCAGTTGGCCAATAATAATCCCCACTGAGAATATTCTTAAAAAAAACTTAACCCCGTTAGTTATTTTTTTTGCTGACGTGGACATATGAGGTGGGGAAAAATATTTTTATTTCCATGTCATCACCCACGTCAGCGAAAAAACAAAAAAAATCCACCTCATATGTCCACGTCATCATCCATGTCAACGAAAAACTATCCATATCAGCAAAAAAACTATCCACATCAGCAAAAAAACTAACTGGGTTGAGTTTTTTCAACTAGGTTAGTTAGAAAGTAGGGACCGGTGGTAAGAATATTTTTAGTTAAGATTATTAAAATCCAATTTCCCTTTTGAAAGAACAAACATAAAAGTCAACTAAAAAAGTTCCTTTTGACCATTTACCATCTTCATTTAGTAGATGAACAAAGTAAGTATCTCACGGTTAATTTTTGTTCGCCTATATCCTGCTTTTGGAGGTCGCTTCTTATGTACTGCGGGAAACTGCAAGATTGCTGCATATTATAATTTATAAGTTCAAAAGTCAGAATTAGAAGTTTCAAATGTATGATTTCAAATTTTCAATAAAAAGAAATTACTTACTGTATGTTCCATCTTGATCACGAAACCATTGCCTAGAGAATATGAAATCGCGCTTACACTTCCACCTACAAGAACAGCATATCCATGAAAAATAACATAAGTGGTTCATTTACATAAAAAGCGGGTCAATATGAGTTGTGCTTTATCTTAAACGGGCCAAATAAACACACACACATATAGGGGAAGGCTAAAACAAAAACCCACTTGAGTTGCGAAAACTATGAAAACCCTTTGTAACAAAACGTTTTATTTCTAAAAAAAATTAGGGCATGTAATATACATATTTTCGAACGTCTTGAGCCAAAAAAAACCCAAAAAGCGCCAAGTAGTTTTTTTTAATTTTAGTTTGTTATGTAACAGTGTTACAAAAGTGTGTAGCTAGATGTCACATTGTTACATAAAAAATTAAAACTTAAAAAAAAAACTACTCGACGCTTTTTGGGTTTTATGGCTCAAAATGTGTATATTACATGCCCTAGTTTTTTTAGAAAAAAAAAACGTTTAGTTAGATATGGTTTTTGTAGTTTTCGCAACTCAAATGGGTTTTCCTTTTAGCCTTCCTCTCTCTCTCTCTCTCTCTCTATATATATATATATATATATATATATATAGAGAGAGAGAGGGGGTAGGGATCCTGTACATTAATTCAGAAGTGTGAGAAGTGTATTATAACACTATATAACGTCATATAAACACCGTATAACACTATGTAACACCATATAACACCATATAACACTATGTAACACTATATAAAACTATATAACAATATATAACACTATACATCTATCATAGACATGCTATCAGACAAAATATAGTGTTATATTTGTTATATAGTGTTATATGGTGTTATATGGTGTTACATAGTGTTATACTGTGTTTATATGGTGTTATATAGTGTTATATGTAGTTTTATAATACACTTCTCACACTTCTGAATTAATATACATGATCCTCTACCTATATATATATATGTGTGTGTATATATATATATATGTGTATATATATGTGTAACGGGTGGGGTTCCGCTACAAAGTCCATTTTTCCTACAAAGTGTACAAAGTCTTAAAACACCACCATTTCAGCCATAAAACACACTCAGAACCCACAAATAACATAGTGAAGATCACTAGAACACAATATCCAAACCCTAACATTCCTTAAAAACTTCAAACACACCATCGTCCAACTATGAATATAAAACACAACACGATAATCAACATAAAACACACTAATGTTAGTCATTCGATAATCAAAGCCTTATCATTTAAAACACAACACAAAACCAACAGATATGGTGTTTTAATAATCTCCACTATGTTATTTGTGGGTTTTGAGTGTGTTTTATAGTTGACATTATGGTGTTTTAACACTTTGTACACTTTGTAGGAAAAATGGACTTTGTAGCCAACTCCTACCCTAATACCCTATGTGTATATATATAATGAGAATGTGTGTGGAAGAGATTGAAAGTCAGCCAAAGCCTAAATTCTAATGCACACAACCTCCTATATTGTTTATTCAAATAAGTTAGTAAAATGACAAATCAAATAATTGAAGAGGCAAACCAGACTACAACCTACCTTGTTAAATATCTAGAATCATAAGTCCCATAAACAACATCAGAATGTTCACTTAAAGAGTCTACGAGTTCCACGTCACTTGTCAACGCGTCCCACCTGCAAATGTATATTAATATTAGGGAAATTGGCCTGTAATAATCCCACCTAAACCTTATTGGCCATTAATAATTCCACCTCAGAATATCCCCCCACCAGTCCCACCTTTCACCTATTTTTCCTACAATGGTCCCCCGTTAAAAAAACTTGCCTCGAAACGGTGCTCCAAACGATGAAAACGAAGCTTCAATTCGGGTGTTTAAATTTCCAATTAACCAAAATCAAGTCACTTGGAGCACCATTTCGAAGTAAGTTTTACATGATTGGACTCGTATCATCGTTCTGATCAAAAGCCCTAAAAATCTGTTTGTAATTTGGAAAAAAGCTTAACTCCGTTAAGTTTTTTTTAACGGGGGACAATTGTAGGAAAAATAGGTGAAAGGTGGGACTGGTGGGGGGAATATTCTGAGGTGGGATTATTAATGGCCAATAAGGTCTAGGTGAGATTATTACAGGCCAATTCCCCTTAATATTAGCTTTCTAAATTTCTAAATACAAATATCTTGAATAATAAAAGAAATAATAGTGGTAATTTCGACCCTAAAAAGGAGAGAGAAAGAACATTGGTCAAATGGGTTGGGTCAACTGGTTGACAGTGGCCTAAGGTGTATTATTAAGGCAAATTGGCCTGTAATAATCCCACCTACACCTTTTTGGCCAATAATAATCCCACCTCAGAATATTCCCCACACCAGTCCCATTTTTCAGATTTTTTGCCCACACTGGTCCCCAGTTAAAAATCCCTAACTCAGTTAGTAAAATGGCTGATGTGGCAGATGATGTGTTAAAAACTGATTATGTGGCAGATATGTGGCAGATGATGTGTTAAAAACTGATTACCTGTAATAATCCCACCTACACCTTTTTGGCCAATAATAATCCCACCTACACCTTTTTGGCCAATAATAATCCCACATCAGCCATTTTACTAACTGAGTTAGGGATTTTTAACTGGGGACCAGTGTGGGCAAAAAATCTGAAAAATGGGACTGGTGTGGGGAATATTCTGAGGTGGGATTATTATTGGCCAAAAAGGTGTAGGTGGGATTATTACAGGCCAATAAGCCTATTATTAATGTATAAAACATTTTAGATCATTTTATGCAAATAATTAGATTATTGTTATTAAAATGATTTAAGTTTTTAATCAAGTTCACACTAGTTGTTTAGTGAGATACTAAAATGGTGGACAAAAAGTGATTTGCGTCAACCTAAAGCATAAAAGTGGATTGTTTTGACTTTTCACCCAACCCGGTTGACTCGCCCACCTTGTCATATTTAACAGTAATATGCCAAAAGAATAAATTGTTTAGCATCAGCGTACTCATATCTTTGATGTCGATCAAGGCTCATTATCACCTCAAAAATGGAATCTGCACTCACATCCATATAAGTAACAGCCTTCACAAGGACACCTTTACCGCCCTAAACACATTTATGGACAAAGGCCCGTAAGGTACAGAACGTACAAGTGTGTGTGAGAGTGTGATATATATATATATACACACACACACACACATAGAGAGAGATAGTATAAAAGATAAGCACCTTATAACCAGACACATCCTCAAAGATTCTAACACCTGAAATCCAACATATGAAGACATAAAACTTTGACCAATATGCATACACATATACAGGTCATAGGGTAAAACAAAAAAACAACTTAAACTGAAACAGGACAACATGGGTGTAGCTCGAAGTGCTTTTTAATGCACACAACCTCCAAATTCATTTTATTCAAAAAGTCAGATATCATGACAACAATATAGTTTTTTTCAATCAATTTCACAAGCTAACTATTTACAAAAAAAGGTTAATAATTTTGGACAAATAAGATTTCGCATGCTATCTTTTATAAAAAAAAAAGATCGATAGAGTGGTCAATTCAAGTTTTTTTTAATCTCTAAACGGGTCAAGTAGTTAATATATAAAAAATAAGAAAATTAATTTTAGTGGAAAAGGGTAACAAAGTTCAATAGTCGCCCTATTTTTATTGCATAAAACCTCCTAAATCATATTAGTATAAAAAAAAGATTGGTATGGAATATTAAAAAGTGTACAATCATATTAGAGAGCTAAGTATTTAAAAAAAACAAAAAAAAAATAAGTTGAGACATAAAGTGTTTGAGGTTAACCCAACCAGTACAAAAAATACCCTACATCGTGTTGCTCAAAAAATTAGATTGGTATGAAACAATAAAGATTCTACATTCATATTAGACACTAACCATTAACAAAAAAAAAGTAATTATAAGTTGAGACACAAAGTGTTTCGGGCTAACCCAGCCAGACCCTTTCAACTAGTACCAAATTAAATACCCGTTTTAACATGTAACCTACCCATTTTTCTCACCTAAGTCTGTGTGTAGTGGTAGGTTGTATGGCGCCAAAGCAGCATATAGCGCCCTATGGCTCTGCGACACACCGCCCCGAGGGGCGCCATATGGCGGATTCCGGCCATCCTCGCGAAAATCAAACGGGCGCTATACTAAGGTTTCTCTCACACACATATATACATAGATATAAATATATATAATTGAAGGGGTTAACCACTACACACTCAAGTTATATAACCCCCCCTTTCTTACGCATTTGCCACGTGTCGTATAACCCCACATCACAGGGGTTATGGAAGGTTACCACTACGCATGACCTAAGTATTTCAAATTTTTAAATGTTGCCATATTGTAAGAGATTGCAGTTTACCATATAATGCACATACACATTTCCACTCATGTTCTTCAATGACATCAGCAGCATCGAATTCGCAGAAGTCAGCATTCTTGTTACTTACACTAAAGGTTAATGATTTACGTACAAGTGACTCGCCACCTACACATGAGGGCACAATGTTACTTTAATATACAATAGTAATTTGCATTTTCTAGCATTATAAGTAATATTTTGAACAGGGAATATGATTCGATGATTGACAATTAGAAAAGTAGAAAATATGTGTTCCTTGAGCAACAACTTATTTAAACCATTTGGAGTTTATAAAAATTTACGGAATTATCTAAACGTTCCTTGTTCTTATCTTCTTATGTTCCTACATTCTTAAGTTCCTAAGAAATGTCAGAATAGGGGTTAGGCCAATTAGGATTAAGGCTTTGTACTATGTCAATAGAGTAAAGTACACAGATGGTCCATGTGGTTTATCAAAATTTTGGATTTGGTCCCTAGCTTTCCAAAAGTACATGGATGGTCCCTGTGGTTTGCACTTTGTAACGCATTTAGTCCCTAGCCAACAAATCTAAAGGTTTCAACAGGTCTAAGTGGTGGACTAAATGTGTTACAAAGTGCAAACCACAAGGACCATCCATGTACTTTTGAAAAAAGTTGGGGACTAAATGCATTACAAAATGCAAACCACAGGGACCAACCATGTATTTTTAGAAAGCTAGGGACCAAATCCAAAATTTTGGTAAATCACAGAGACCATCTGTGAACTTTATTCATCTCTGTATATACATGGTAGATTATAATTTATAACATACTAAATATCTCAAGAAATATTATCTTTTTTACCTTCAGGAAAAACCATAGAAGATTGCATATAATAAAGTATGATAAAATCATATCATAAAGCAGGTATGTGAGTAAGTTGAAATAATAAATAAAAACCGCCTTACCGCCTTTTGTACTTATGAGCCTCTTTAAACCATTGGCATATTGTCTCACCCTACGGCGACGACCATGTTTTCCAAGAGTAATCCTTCCATATATATATATAGTATAGTAAGAACATTAAAAAAATATAAAATAGACTGCATATGAAAATAAAGGGTATGTTTGGATATGCGTTTCATAATTATCTCGTTATCATGAATTTACGTCACAATAATTAGTTTTAACATTTGGATCTATGCAGTTAATGTGGTAAAATATCGGATATCGGTGAAGGAACGATATTTGAGATATTGGTTATCTCAGTGAGATATCTGTAATTTTAATATAATGCAGAATTTATATATATAGCAATTCAACACTAATAATTCAGTGATATATCGGTGATATCCATCAATATCACCGATAATATTGGTGCCGATATTCTGATATTCTAACGGATATTTGACACGGATATTTTACTAGGGGACCGATATATCACCGATATTAACTACATAGAAATGGATAAAGAGATCTTGTAACATACTCGTTTTCCATGCTCAATTTGTTCCGGGTATTAGAACTTTGAGAAAGTTCATACTCAGCCTGTTAATGATAGTTAAAGAAATTAGTGGATAACAAAAAAAATTAATAATGTAATAATATATCTTCAACAATTATTTGTACCTGTTTCTTAGCGTGTTCTAATGCTTCCATCCATTTTTGGGTTTCTCCGGCTGTAGCACAAGCAATCTTGCAATAATGTAATAATATATATCTTCAACAATGGAAATAAGTTCCAACACAGATTATCGGAAATTAATACTTAAGATAAGTAATAATATAAGTACAAGCACATATACTTCTTTGCATAAATTATGTAAAAGAAAAAAAGTAAGGAATCTTCGAATTGTAGATAGAAGTAGTAGAAATTAATTTAAAAAGTGTAACTTACTTCTCCCTTTTTATCCTCATCCAATCGATTGGAGAATTTCAGAACATAAAGATCCTGCAAATATGACAAGTAAACTTTGTTGCTCACGGGATTACAAAAAGTAACTTAAGAGGGTGTTTGGATGTGATATATTGATAACCATATAATCATATAACAAAACGGGTGGTGTTTGGATGTACTCATGCTGCTTGAGTGTTTGGCAATTTCTTATTAGCTATAGACTTGATAGGAAAAATGATCAGTAATCAGAATCAGATAGATTCTACCCAAACCCTAGAAACTGAATGGCTGTGACTAGAAATTGCAATAATCATGTAAGATAGAAAACACACATCCAAACACCCCATAAGATTGATACACGGTAAAAACCGTCAACTGACCAAGATATTAAAATGTCACAGCAATGTGAGTTTGCTTCTCATTTACTTCGGAGAATGTTGTATTGAGGTGACATCAAGTGAGTAACAAATATCCACATAAGGAGTAGAGATGACGATTTTGACATCTTTACTTAGAAACAATTGTTTCAGGTGATATTTTATATTTAATGATGAATGTGACAATGTGTAAACCTTAAAAATCTTAGTTATCAGCTTACAAGCTTATAACTCTCTTGATTAAAAAACTTCAAAGTAATACTTAATAACATACTTACATAATTATACTAACCGTATTTTTTTTACAAAATTCAAGGAAGTTCATTAATAAATTTTGGCGGGTCAGCATATCCCACCCGTTTTGACTGTGGTATGAGCAAATACCCATTTTGTCCCAATAACCAACCAGTCCATTTAGCCATGTGAACAAGATAACATGAGTTAAGGATTACCGATTTTGACCCATTAACCACCCTGCCCATTTTGCAACGTGTACTAAGGAACATGAGTAAAGCTCCTTACACCATCATTGACCTTGCGACATCCCAGCTCCTCCAGCACAAGTGTGTGGCCGACAACACCCCTCCTTATTGGTTTCTGTAAACAGTTAAATGCAATACAATGAAGAACAACCCTGTCATTTCTCATAAACCATCAACTTCAATGTTGGTGAACAGTTTGTTACATGAACCTAAAACATCATCTTCCTACCCATGTTTATCAAACCCAAAACACCATGATGTTTTGTCAACTTAGGGCTGTTTGGCAACATCTGAATGGTTAAGTGCTGAACCAGTAAGAGGTCTGAACCATTAAGCAAGGTTGGAGAACTCGCTAGTCGCTAGCGGGTCGGTGAGGTAGGGACTAGCGACTACTCGGGATTAATCGGATCGGACTTTTTATGTATAATTTTAAGTTTTTTTACATATATACATATATTTTTATACATAATTTTTTTAAGTGGACAAGTTTTGACCGGAATCTGGGAGGTTTTGGCCGGAATATGTGTTTTTTCTGATTTTTTCCGATTTTTTCTGTTTTTTTTCCGATTTTTTTTGTTTTTTCCCGATTTTTTCCGATTTTTCCCGACCGACTAGTCGCGATTAGGGCCGACTAGGCCGACTAGCGATTTTTTCACTGATTAGTGAAAAATTACTCAGTAGAGGTCCGACTAGCGACTAGTCGCTGATTAATCGCCGACTAGTCGCGATTTTTGCAACACTGCCATTAAGAGCCTGTATAATGCTTAACCGTTCAGAGGCAAATGTCTGACCAATTCAGATTAGAGGTCTTAACCATTCAGACTCTGTATAAATCTTAACCATTCAGAGGCAAATGTCTGAATCTCTGTATAAATCTTAACCATTCAGAGGCAAATGTCTGAACCATTCAGACATTTGCTCGTGAAACAAACAGTCTGAACAATTAAGTGCTGAACCAGTAAGAGGTAAACAAACAGCCCCTTATGTAGAGAAAACATATACTCCTTCGGTCCTCAAAAAAATGAGCCCAAACTTGATTTGTAAGGTTTAATATTTTAGTAGTTCTCATACTCAAATTCGATATAACATAATAGCATTTTTAAGGTAAACTCAAAGTGCGTTAACTGTAACTGACAAACTTAGGGTTTCCATATGCTGATCAATCATGACATGATTTACATCTTTAAATATACATAATATAACTATCCTAATATTCAAACTAGAGATGGCACTGCATAATGACCAACAAACAAACTTAAAAATAAATGATGAGTAAATTACTTTTTGAGTCCCTGTGTTTTAGTGATTTTAACTACTCGAGTCCAAAATCAAAAAGTTTAACGCTCCGAATCCCTAACCGCTCATTTTATAACGTTTTGAGCCCCTGTGTTTTAGTGGTTTTAACCACTGAAAAATTGGACTCAAAACGTTATAAAATGAGCGGTTAGGGACTCAAGGCGTTAAACTTTTTGATTTTTGATTCAAGTGGTTAAAACCACTAAAACATAGAGACTCAAAAAGTAATGTAATATGCAAAGTAATAGCTAATTGACACTCAGAAGGCAAATGATGAATCTGAATCAGTTGTTATACAAAAATCCATATAGCACTTTAGTGAAACTAGGGGTGCTAAACGGGTCGTGTTCGCAGGTTGGCGGGTTCAACCCGACCCAAACCCGGAAATTTTACATGAACCCAAACCCGACCCGAACTTGAAAATCGTATCATACATATGAACCTAAACACGACCTGAAATTTCGTGAGACCCGAACACGACCCGTTCAACCTGAATTTTTTAATTTTTTCTGAAATTAATATATTAAAATTAAAATTTACTTAAAAAACACAAATGTATATAATAATATCATATTTAAATTATAGAATCTATGTTAATTTCTCTTTTTTTAAGTTATAATCATGGCATAAAATACACACTTCATTTAATTTATGCCATAAAATATATTGTAAAAAAATATAATATAGTATAAATGTGTTAAACGGGTCAACCCGCCAACCGACCAGGTTGACCCGAACCCGACCCGTTAACCTAAACGGGTTCGCAGGTTCAACCTGAAACTGACCTGAACCCGTTTAGACTAAACCTAAACCCGTGAATTTCGTGTTAGGTTCGTGTCGGGTTTTCGGGTCGTGTTAGAAATTCACACCCCTAAATGAAACAATAACCCAAAACAACTTGGGTGTTTGTTCTTTCAAGATCATCCTCAAACCTTTGCTAACAAAAAACAAAATCAAAGTATACTAAATATCCCACCAAAAACAATCATCCAAGAATTCATAATAATCCCTAACAATTATCTACAATATGTGTACAATGTAATCAAAATGCGAGGGTAAATAAAAGATTGTACATACAGTTCCTGCATGCTCATTAGGATTACGCTTATACATCATAACGTATTTGCCCTTAATATGCAGAAATCTCCGATGACAATATTCGCGTTTGATGGAATTGGTGCCCAAATGATAAACCCATCCGGAATGTTCGAATGCGACATTCTCACTTTCTGATCCTTCGCTCTTCAACATCTTCTTCGATCGTTGTGGGTCTTCTTGGATTCAAGAATTCATGGGGAAGTTGTTCTTGAAATTGGAAGATATATGGAAAAATTGGGACCGTTGGAAGATGACAAAAGGGAGAGGAGGTGTTGGTAGAATGAAAGGGCGGGGTAATCGGTAGGTGTGGTGACTGTGGTCTATGGGCCTTCACCTGTTTGCTGGATTTGGTTTAAACCGGGTTTAGTCCTATGGATAGAAAACTGAGATAAAGGGCATGTTTGGGGTTCCTTATTTTCTAAGAAAAAGTCCTTTTTTATCTCAAAAGTCCTTTTTCTAAGTGTTTGTTTTTCCTTTTTTAGGGTAAAAGTCCTTTTCTCAAGACAAAAGTCATGAATTCCTGACTTTTTTTTTTCAAAAGTCCTTTTGGAAAAGTTCAAATAAGTTAAGCCAAACATGCACAAAGATCAAATACAAATAAACTAAACGTACTAAACATACGAACTGAAGGAAAAGATAAAAAAGCACGGTGTCATTTTTGTAGTTATGAGTAACTATCATCTTTTGTAGAGTAATTTTGTAAAATTACTCTTGTACAGTAATTTTGATATTTTGTAGAGTAATTTTGTAAAATTACTCTGCATCAAAATTACTTTTACAAGTGAATCAAAATTACCCTGCAAGTTTATCAAAAAACTGTAGAGTAATTTTGATCTTTTGTAGAGTAATTTTGTCTTGTAGGGTAATTAGCAAAATTACACTAACCCTAAAAAAACTGTAGAGTAATTATGATATTTTGTAAAGGAATTTTTGTAAAATGATCATGTAGAGTAATTTTGATCTTGTAGAGTAATTTTGTTAGCATTTAGTTTGGGGTTAGTTTTATGGTTTAGTTTTTAGCTTTGGGGGGGGGGGGGGGTAGGTTTTTGGGGGTGGTGTCACACCCCTAATTCCACGTGTCACCGGTGGGCCCGGTGGGGAGTATCGTGACGTGGTTGGCAACATAATAGTCAAATAACACAATATTTAAATGCACAGCGGAAGCAATTGAAAGATACATTCCAACCGAATAAATATTGTAATATCATGTATCACAAACAGTTGAAAGTTTATCCACAGACGGATCGAAATAAAATAGGAAATGGTAGTTCAACAGACGATAGGCATCTTAAGCTTGCGAGACTCTTTATTGATGCTAAGGAGAGAATCCAGCCTATTACGCTTAGTACCTGCATTTAATCTTTTTGGGAAAATACATCAGTTTACACTGGTAAATACAATCAACTGACTCATTTTAAAAATGATTAAAAATTGATTTGGATGCACATGGCACAAACATTTTATAACTTGGGATAATTATTTAAATATATAATCTTGTGAATGAATTACATGTTCCTTATGCGTTCAGTAGCCCGGATCGTGCCGGGTTAAAGATCAATTGACACACCACATCAACTATTTATGCACTGACGAGTGTACGCCTACACTCCGCGCTTAGGTCGTGGCCATTTCGTAAAATGATGCCAAGGATATCCGGGACATGGTCATTAACCCCCCAAAGGCTTTAAGTAAACAAAACAATTTAAACGGGCCGATCAAATTATTCAATTAACCACCAAACGATGGAAGATTTGATGCCCGACCAAGCGGTATTTTATATACCGTAACCCAAGCCCGTATAGGGAAAATAAGTTAAAAGTATTTACCTGAGCAATGTAATAATCACAATAAGCAAATGCAAGTAGCTTTTACTGGTCCTCCTAATCTGGAACGAAGGTTTATAATAACCTATTAGAATCCTAACGGGTCTTTAGTTAAGCTTAAGCTTAGACCGGTTAGTTTCAAAGATACGGTTCGTACGCACTATTAAGCGAAGACCGGATAGAATGTGATTTAGACCCGACAAGTTTGAAGACTTGCTTAATATGGGTATTTCATACACATTCTAGATTTTGAGATAAAACCGATAAGGTTTGACCCGTTTCGGCTAATTTATGCAAACTAGTTACATAAACCGAACCGAACGCGTAATAAGCGTAACGGGTATTCATGAGAGTCATATACAGGTTTCCTAAGTTAATATGCCTCAAATATGTTGTGGCATCAGTAGGATGTCTTTTATTATGCCCGAAACGAATTTAAACACAAACTATGCCCCGTAGGGGTAATTTGGTCATTTATAAGGTTATAAAAGAGTTTAAATGTTTACCTGAGTTACAGGTCTGATGTAATCAGCAAACCTACTCAATTTAATAAGTTATAACAGTAGGGTAAAGTATATATGTGAAATTTATCAATTATAACCAAACTATGCACCGTAGGGGCATTTTGGTAATTTCACATAAGCCGAAAAGCTCAAAACTGAAGTCTGAGTTTAACAACCTTTGCTTGCTGTTAAAATATTATAATTTACCTAAAATATCAGTAGGTATCAACCCTTGTATGTTTAAAATAGTTCTAGTACATACTATGCGTTAAAAACGCTTAAAAAGGCGATTAAAAGCCATTTCCGGGTTCTATACATAAAGCTGATATTTTTATTATTCCAAAAGGCTTAAAATAATTTATTTATCATATGTAATCAGTAGCAAAAGGTTTGGAGTCAATTAGATATGTAAAACTCATTTTATAGCCCGTAAGGGCAAAACCGACAATTACCGGATTAAGCCTACGACTATAAGTTATGCTCAGCCTAAAATTAATTAAAAATCTTCAAAAATCCCAAAATAATATATTACATCAGTGGGTAAGAAGTTTGATATCAAAAAGTGAGTTTAATTAGGCTATACGCTAATTACGCCGTTTAATTAACATAAAGCTTTCAATTTACGCTAATGAGCATAACTCTCAAACTACACCTCAAACTGATGTCAAACTTTGGGTACAAGTTTATATATCAGTGACTAAGGTTTCTACTCTTTTACATTTCCAAAAATCACGTTTTAAGGTGAAAGGGGCATAATGGTCAACATATAGGCAATTAACGGAATCATGCGTATTAATTGGTTAACTAATGAACCATGGTGTATAATCACAGAGGGTTATACTAGCATGTAACCTGGTCCAAATAGAGCTCTAAGGTATTTCTAAATCATACCAAAACGGGTCAGAACTGAAGTCAAAGCAAAAGTCAAGGCTTTGCGACTTTCGGTTCCGAACCGGGTCTAAACATAAAATTGTCGGGTTGAACGTGTTTAGACATGTTCTTACACTAATTACCAAGTTATATTAATGATCAAACAGGTTGTATGTGTTCTACATTGCTAATTATGCATAAATTAGAAATTAAGTATCCTGTTGACTTTTTAATAACAAGTTTGACCCGACATTTGAATTAGTTAGAGTGGGAATCAGGGGGAACCCTTTTAAGGGTTTATTACCCACATAATTACCAACTTATAACTACTTTCAATTTGACTAATCACTAGGCCATTAGTGATTAATCGCTAAGTCAACCGTTAATTACGACGGTTTGACTTTTAAGCTAAAACTAAGCAAAAACTTAATTAAGAAAGGTTAGGCATACTTACTGAAGTCCTATGCACGATTTGTGAAGCTTAGAGAGAAGTCTTGAGCTCCAGAAATGTTCCAAAGTGCAGATGGAAGGTGTGAGAAAAATGGTTGCACATCATGGCCTTTTATAGTGCTTTAATCACCATGGATTGTTGACACACAACACTACCAATGGTCATGGATCACTTCCAGATGTCCCTAAGTGTCTAGGGGTTGTTTAGGGGTCGCACAAGATGAGGAAAATCGAGTTAAAGGCGGTTACAAAGCACCTAGCAGGCAAAAACCCAAAGTTTTCGGAACAGATGGCCCTAGGCGTCACGCGTAGACCCCCCCTAGGGCCTCGCGTCGCGCGACACCCCACCTGACACAAATCAAACTTTAGATTTTTATGTTTTGATCCTTGGCTCTTCAAAACTTTGTTTAGACTTCATTTCTTGCACTATGAACCCTCCAAATTGGCGTTTAAGGGCTTCAAGACATATCCCCACTTTGTTTAGTCCTCGGTTAACTTTATTGTCACCCGAAAAGTCCTAAACTTCATCGTTGACGCTTTTAACCCCTCGCATACGAATTTGATCATAACTTTCTCATACGATAACGAAACTTTATGAAATTTATATCGTGCATTCTAGTGAGCATAATTAACCGTTACAAAGCTTCGGGTTTGTCAAAAGATCACTCAGAGGTATAACTTAAACATGTTGACACATTTAACCCCTGTAGTTTGTAATCTCTCACTTTCTTTCATATTTAGCTTCGTATGATCCATGATTTATTCGTTTGAAGGTATGGGCATCATGTAGGGTTAATGTACAATATATTTATTCACTGTTGACATTTAGAACCCGTATTTTCACATACTTTCCATGATTGTCAACTTTAATCCTTCAATAACATTCCTTCACACGTTTAAACATATGACACGTGTCAACACATTATAGGACGTGAATTTTCGAGGTGTTACAGGTGGGGGTGGGGGTAGTGTAATTTTGACAATTACCCTACAAGACCAAAATTACTCTACATGAACATTTTACAAAATTACTCTACAAAAAATCAAAATTATTCTACAGTATCATTTGTAAAGTAATTTTGATAATTACCCTAGAAGAACAAAATTACTCTACAAGACCATTTTACAAAATAACTTTACAAAAGATCAAAATTACTCTACAGGAACATTTGTAGAGTAACTTTGATAGTTACTGATAATTACAAAAATGCCACCGCTTACTTTTTCCTTTTCATGTAATTCATATGTTTTGTACGTTAAGTATATTTGTACAATAATTTTCCCCTAGAAAACTGTTATAAACTTATAATCAGTGTTGTAAAAAGCGCGACTAGTCGGTGATTAATCGCTAGTAATTGAGTAATTTTTCGTTAATCAGTCAATTAATCGCTAATCAGGACTAGTCATGCCTACTCGGTCCTAGTCGGGTTGTCACACCCCGAAATATCAGAGCTAGCGTAACTGGACCGGTATCTTCATCGCACAGCGGAAGCAAATAAGCTAAGACTTCTAGAAATGTACGCCGCTAAGTACTCGAATTCCCATGGTTTCTCCTATTCCAACCGTTCCATAGTTTTGAAAATGTTACCTAAGAAAGAACATGCGAAAAATCAACATAATTAAAGTTGAGCAAGTTCATAGTTTGTTTTGAAAAGATTTAAAATAAATCTTTTTGATAACCGGTTTAAAAGTTGTTGAGAAAATATAGTAAAATCCTTTTCTCGGCATGATATATGAAAACTGTGAGTCTAGCCCACGAGAGTCTTTGTGCATTACAGAGAGAGAATGGGCCGTGCCCAAAGGAGTCTTTGTAAGCAGGACCAACTCGTCCTCTTACTTGTACATAAGTTGAAAACGTTACCAAAGTTTGTAAATCCATGTGTTATGAGTTTGCATCAAATGAATATGTAAAACATTTGAAAGTTTAGGTATCGAAATTCGGTATGTAAAGCGTTAATGAACATGCTGACCATTAATGTGTAGCTAAAACATTAATATGTGTGCCGACATTGGAAGCCACCAACCCGTAAGCGATTTAGTACCGGTCCACCCGGCGAGGGTAACAAAGGAAACTCCATGTGGCCACACAAGGACCCATGAGTGGGGCTCGCCCTGTACCCGATAGATCTACCCCCTTTGTTCCTTGGTCTTAAACAAGATTAATGGTGCTTTAAGTATCAGCCTATTCGCACGTGATCTACTAATTCATTCCGTGGCTTAACCATACCAAAGTAACATGTATTTTTACCGAAAACGTTTAAAAGAAAAAGGGGATATGAACCCATTGGGTTGTCTCGTTTTTCGTACGCAGACCAACCCAGTCCCGTTGTTGTAACTAGGATATTCCCGTCTCTAGTCATGAAAATCATGCACGTTTCGTAAATACACGTGTGTTTTGTATAACCGGTATGTTTAGTCTAAAACGTTCGTAAACCATTTAAATTCCTTATAATCCATTCGCAACATGGTTTAGAAATATAAGTTTTCGTTCATCGAAAAGTTGTTTATTTTTTGCAAAACTTGCATGTCTTTCCACCCCCGAAAACATTTGTAAAAATGTAAAACTAGAAAAAGTGGGGGTTATGAACTCACCTTGACATTCCTGTGCAAAGCTAGCTTAGCGTGATTCCGAAGTGTCGTTCCAAGAACGTGAATTAGCTAGCGTGCATCTATAGTATTCCTAACAGGGAATAACTTATCAATTTCTAATTTAAACGTAGCTAAACTACATGTCCGAGCTCTACCGAGTTGTTAATAAAACGACTCTACGAAGGAAGGTGTGAATATTTTGGTTTGAAATAGCCAAACTATTGTTAGTTGATCCCGTTTAAGATCGGGATAAAACTAAGTCCCGAAAACGACTTAGTTTTCGAATGGTTTAGAATATATTTATATATTTAAATATAAATATACTTACGTCGTCGTGTTAGTTGTTGCGAATAGAAGGCGAAGATGAAATATTGTACGTATTCGAAACATCGTATATGATTCGGTAATATACCATTGTAGTTTTCGTAGGATGGAAACAAATATATATATATATATACATATGTTTATTCGAAAACTTGACGTTTGAAACGAATATAACAAATATATTCATTTTATAAGAGTATTAGGATCCGAAATAATTGAAGTAAATATAAACAATTATATTTATTTATATGATTTCCGAATATTAAGCTTTTGAAATAATCTAAAAGAAACTATATTTAGTTTGTAAGAGAGTATAAAGCCGGCGTTTTAAAATAAGTATAAACCGTTATAAAAAAAATACGTTCGGAATTCCCGACGTTCGAAGTAAGTATAAACATTATATCTACTTTAGATGAGCATTCGATGTTATGCGATTTATCGAAAGTTTGTATTATATATATATATATATAAATAATTGTATTTATTTATACAAGTATACGTTTTCGTTTCCTTATAACTCGTTTTTTTATCGAACATGATACTTCGTTTGGTAAATCGTAACTTGTTGTCAAAATAAATAATAGGTGGTCAAAATAAATAATAATACAACTTATATTTATTTTGAAAAATATACTTTGACATCCGATGAACGTCGTTTAGGAATTATAATTGTTTCGTATAACGGATTTTACGAAAATCAGACACAATTTCCTCTGTTTTTGGAATAACCCGACAAATAAAGTCGTTGTATTTTCTTTTCAAAACTCAACCAATTATTCAACATTATCACAATATATATAAACTTTCCGTCAAGTAAATCACAATGTAAACTAATACTTAATCGAATATGGTCGAGCTCGGTCGCGTAAACTAAAAATCTAACGGATCTATATATAAAGTTTAACGCATCGTTAAAACTTTACCGGGTCTTTGTTGACTGTTGTTGACTGCGTTGACTGTCTGTTGACCGAGTCAACCGGGTTTGACCCGAAACCCCGATTCTGAGCCGTTGGCTGTTTATGACATACCCAACTGAACCAAAACCCGAGCCGTTACGAATCTGACTTTGACTAGCGTTGACCCGGCCCAAACTGAACCAAGCTAACTCGAACTAAAACTCGAGCCAAGACTGCATCTGCGGTGGGCTTTGACCGAACCCGTAACTTGAATCGAGCCCAACCCTCACCACACAAATACCAGGATTCAAAAAAAAATCGACATTGAGTAAACCAACAAGCCACGCGAAACTGTCGACGAACGGCACTTACCGGTGTTTGTCGAAGGTCTGTCGGAGCCGTAACTTGTCGCCGGAAAATGAACGGCTTCTAGCCGTCTTCAACCATCGTCGTTAATACCCTCATTATCATCAACAGGTGTATCCATTTCGTCGGTCACCATCGGAAAAGAAACGGTCGGAGTTGCTCTGTGTAACAACCCGCACTTTCGTGCGTTGTTACTACTCGATGTACTCGTTACGCCTAGCACCAGAGATTCGGATCATAATGTAACCATATCGTATATATCGCTATTCGAAGGATAATCGCATATTTTCGAAATACAATATCGCTATACTATACCACAAACACTAACACTCACGATGACATTGGGTGAGGACCGATTCTACCCTCCTCAGTGGCCGTGATGTGTCGAAACGCAGACAATTAACAATAACAAAGACTCTCGGGTGAGTGCTATAGCTCCAGTCGTCGTGACAACGATGACAATACGAGTAAGTGGTACCCCGTCAGTCATTGTGGCACAACACACAATAACGTTCACTATGACATCGAGAAAGGACCTATACTACCCTCCTTGATGGTTGTGAAACGCCGCTAATAATCGCGCACTCGAATCGAAAACCGATTGAAAATTATCGAAACTTTGAATTATGGATATCTAAATACGACCCCTAGTGATATATATATACATATACTAGTCATTTACCCGCGCGATGCGGCGGGAAACATATCAATTAGGTTAGTGAGTTTAGGGCTATGTACGGGGAGGTTCGGTTTTGAGCCATAACCAAACCAAATTCGCGATGCAACGGAAAATACAACACTTAGTAATTCTAATGGTTTGCATGAGAAGGTTCAGTTCAGTTGGGTCGTAACTAAAATCTACATTTTCGGTTAAGATACTTCAAAACCGGTCATGGGGATTTAAAGATTTTTAAAAGGATGTAAACAAACTGAACTGCGCCAAGCCAACAAAAGCACAACCATAAGCTCAAAACTAATCAAATCAATCCGCCTAACTTGTTTTTCTTAACAAGCTAAGAGTTTAAACTAAGCCACACTGCATTATTACGTTTGTAATCTAAAATGATGAGTTTTCATGTCGGTTTGGTTAAAAAATAGCTAACAGTTTAAACCGAAGTTGAAGGTGACATGGCACACCACCACATATAAGAAAGAACTATTAAAAGGATGGTGAAAAACAACTTTTTTTACGTGTGATGATAATAGGATGAAAAAGTAAGATGCATTGATGTGACTGTAAATTGAGTAGTTGACTAAAAACAATAGCGATAGGTTTGACTTTATTTGACTTGAGAATCTCTCTATCGATGTAGCTCTTGATGTAACTTTCTATGGCGTTTAACGATTGTTTGGTTTATTAGCGTGAGTCGAAACTCAACTTTTTTTTTAATTTTTGTTGAATTTATAAATAACTAATACAACTACAAGAACGATATTATCACAAAACTAATTTAACTTTTTTTAATATGGGATTTAGGAGGGTTTTATGCATTTTAATGCATTTTAATACATTTCAGACGACTTTCATCCGGTTTGAAAACTTATAACTGAAGCAATATACAACTTGTAAACATAGAATTAAAGAACTCATTACAATTCTTATATATCAGCAGCAGAGAATTAGATTTTGATTTTCATTAATGAAACACAATCCAACTATTTATTAATAACAAAATAACCACAATCAATCTACTTGTTAACCATTCGACAGTTGAGTCGGATCTGACCATCAGTTCCGGTTATAACCTTAAGCCCACCCATCCTAGCCATTGAAAAAGCAAACTGCAGCTTAAAATCTGGAATCGGCGAATCATATTCATCGCTTAACATACGTATCACCCCCATAGCGAAGCTGTTGGTCGACTCCTAAAACAGCTTTATTGGTCAACATTTGCGAGTAGTAGGAGTTGGTAAAGCGATGGTCCAGGTTGCTCGGGTTTAAGTTTATGAGCGAGTAGTAGCAGTAAAAAAAGAAAAAAGCAATAGTTTAGCATGTTAAGGTCCAAAATTTGCTGATTTAAATATGAGAATTTAACAGAGCATAAAATTAGAACAAATCTATGTGGACCCATCATAAGTTGAATAGTTAATATATTTTTTTTCTATCTATGTTGTTTTCTAGTGCTTTAAAGCACTGACTATTGATTTGAGATGCGGTGTATTTCTAAATAAAAACAATTAGTTAAAATGGCATGGGTCATATAAAAAGCGACTCGAAGTGTATCTGAATACTTACAACCTCTTAAGTCGCTAATCGGTGTGGAGTGACGACGGGCAATGGCGAGCCCTATAGGGCTCTAGTTTTGGACCCCATTTTTTAGCCTTGTTGGCCCAATCAAATTCATCCAAATGAAGGAGGGCACCAAGAGGCTTGGCTGCACACCATATTGCCTAAAGAAGTTAGAATGGTTTTTTTTTTCATAATAAAGTTGTTTAACCATGTTCAACACATTGATTATTTCTGTTTAAAGAAATTGAAACAAAAAATATCAGTGGCCAACCCGTATTAAAATATTACCAATTTATTCTCTGGAAAAAATAAATTAAAACTTAAGAGTACAGCATCTTAAGAAATATATTTTGTTATGTTTTTAGTGAAACTTGAATTAATAATATATCAAACAATAGTGTTGAAAGAAGGATTATGTACCTTCTGCACCAAAGCAATAAGTTGATTCTCTGATCGGCTGTGCTAGCTCTAAGCTCTGGCACTATGTCG
This sequence comes from Helianthus tuberosus, assembly GCA_030545235.1. Classification (NCBI taxonomy): domain Eukaryota; kingdom Viridiplantae; phylum Streptophyta; class Magnoliopsida; order Asterales; family Asteraceae; genus Helianthus; species Helianthus tuberosus. Next base: position 36,576,091 of record CM060399.1, on the reverse strand, counting down.
ATGGCGACCACGATGGTCAATCGCATGCCCTGATATATGAGAGTAATAAAAAATCGCATGTCAATGTGTATGTGCAATCTCAGATAAGTTTTCACCCACCCAAATAACTGTCATTTTGATTACACGGTTTTAACAGAGTGAATTCACGAAATGATATTGAAATCCTTTTACCCGAAAATTCTAAAAAACTAACCAGAGATAGATGATCATGTCCCTAGATAGTGCTTATTCATGTCTGTGATTTGCATCTCACAACTCTAAAATAGAACTCTCTATCATAGAACTATTCCCCCAAGCAAACATTCAAAGTCACGGGTTACCTCTAAGTGATCCACATGAAATCCTAGAAAAATAAATGTAGAGGTAAGGTAGACTGAAAGTTTCTTCGTAAAGAGTACAGAATTTGTAAATACTTTGAACTATAAAAAAAGAGAAGAAACAAATAACACCCCATTTGTGAAGTCAATTTTATTTACTTTTGTTTTGTTGGTTATTGTTTAATCATGTTTTATAATTACACAAAAAGGAGCACAAGAAACAACACTGTTAATGGATTTAGGCAGGTTAAAAAGAATGAGAATGAAGAGGTGACATACCAAGTTCCGTGTCTCTACTAAATCCTAACCGAATAACAAATCCATGATGTGAGTCGAGTGCAGATTCCGCAACATCAGAAAAAAACTGCAAAATAAAAAATTTAAAGTAAAATGATGTTGCTAAAGATGGTTTGTCTGGTAGTTGTTATTCAGCCATCTCAACGAATATGTATCTACTTTTAGTTAATATCTTTGTATAATAATCTTACATTTTGAGATATATCCAAGATGGAATCCATTCTGAAGTCATCAAGAATAAGTGAATAACACCAAAACTTGTTCGTTGTATTTGGTTGAATAACTGCAAAATTTGTTTCACGGATCCACTTTCGAAATTTCATACCTACGCAATTAGAACTTGTAAAGAAAACATAAAATCTAAACTAAAAATAAGCATCAAAATTAGCATCCAGAGCTTCAAAAATAATTAGGGTTTGTGGACGTTATGTATGAAACTGAGATAACAAATTCAAATATTGAAGTATTATGCTTGCTATGAATCAAATCAATTAAAAAATTTAGTACAGATTCCCAAAAAAAAAAATTTAGATAAATCAGAATTCCTCCATCATTTAGGTCAAACATTAAAATCAAATATGCAAGATAGGGCGATCAATGGAATTAAAGGTGTTGGTGAGCAACAAACCTGTTGAAATCCAAAGATAAGATGCAGCGATGAATGGAGAAATCCAAGTTCGAGTGGAAGGAAGAATGAAGCGATGTGCAGAATGAAAATACCAAAAAAAAGAGAAAATAAAGAACGTATGAAAACAATAGCTTACCATCTTGCAGCAACCGACTGAAGAGAGAAAGTAAAACCCTAATCGTTCAGGACATCAATGAGTAGGATTACGCATTACATATATCAAAATAAGGAAAAATCTTACTTGATACAGCAGTTGTCAGATCCAAATCTTCGCTTATTGTACACAGCTCCCTGTATTTTTCCACCATACAAATTCAACTAATATCATAAAAAAACGAAGAAAACTCTATCAAAAGTAAATCGAGCAAACCTTTCTTTCTTCAATTGGCTTAGCAGCCGGTGTGGTGAAATTGCTACCACTGACAACCTCATCTCATCGAGTAATAACGCGTGTAAAGACAATAATACCCAGAACGAAACCTGAAGCATAAAAGGATCAGATCTAAACCAAAATTTCACAAAAATAATCAGCAGCAACATCAACTTATCAGATGACTGCATTCGAGCACTCCCCCTTCTAGCGATGGACTGCATACGGCTTCAATCTTGGAAGATTCTTCTCCATCAGCGCCAAATTTGGTTGAATCGGCTGTGAATCCCTCAAATCTGGAAGTAATCCATGGTTAGGTTGGCGTGAGAAAGGAAAGACAACCAGAGAAGAGGAAGAAAAAGGAACGAAGATAGATTGAAAGAATGATTTAGGTTTCTGAATCGTACGACAGAAGGAAGAACACAGAGGCTACCTTCTCTCTCATCCCTGCAAATGAAAAATGAAAAGGAGCTGTATGGAGAATTGGGTATGAGCGGGAGTTCAAAATGAATGCAAATTTTGGACGGTGCAGATCACCATTTGTGTGGTGTACTTCTATAAAAATGAACGGTGCAGATCACAATCCGTGTGATATCTCAAGTGCAATCCGTGTGATGTGTTTCTTTGAAGGGCAAAATAGGAATTGTAAATTATATTGTGCTTTAGAGGGTTGTACAGCATGCTTTAGGGGTGTTTTAAGGAAATTTTTTTGGACTTTAAGAAGTCCTTCTAATATGTATTATAAAGTAGTATAGATATAATATAAATTAACTATGAAAAGCGCGTATTTCAAAAACTATCGAAACGATCAAAAACGGAGAAATCCATCGCGCCGGAGTGGCCATCCGGATGGACAGACATGTTCAACCGATCGGACAGGATATGCCTAACCGATCGGACAGGATAGGCCTAATCGATCGGACAGGTTATGCCTAACCGATCGGACAGGATATGCCTAACCGATCGGACAGGATAGGCCTAACCGATCGGACAGGACAGGCCTAACCGATCGGAAACGATAGGCCTAACCGATCGGACAAGATGTGCCTAACCGATCGGACAGGATATGTCCAACCGATCGGACAGACGGCCGATCGAACGGGCCAACCGATCCAGCGCACCTTCTCACCCCCTTTGCCTATAAATACCCTTCATTCACCCCAAACACACTTGTTTTCACTGTTGCTGCTCGACCAGAAGTTCCAACCCCTTTATCTCTCGATTCCTCGCGATTCTTGTAAGTTTTTAACTCAAATCTTGTACTTCCTTGATCTATAACCAATTCTACACCTTTCTACCTGCTAAATCTCCACTTTTAACCATGGAATCTCTGGATTTTGGGCATTCTAGGGTGTTGTCACCATGAAGTTCTTATGAACTTGAAGTTCTTATGAACTTCAAGGGTGATGTCATCCCAGGCAAGAACGACTCAGATCTGAGTGATTTCCATGCGTTTTTACATAAATTAAGCCTAAATCTATGTTTTCTAATCAAGAAGTGGTGTGATTCTTAAGGATTCGAGGTGCCTTGAAGATGATGTCACCCTAAGTTCACATAAACTTCAAAGTGTGACTTCATTCTTACCATAAACAGCTCGGATCTAAGTAATTTCACCTGTTTTTATAACGAATCTCATCAAACCAAAGTTTCCTAGCCATAGTGTGTGAGATTTCGGGTTAAACTTTAGAAAAGCCATCAAGAACGGCCAGATCTGATGGAGCGGGGTGGTTCCCGGCCGTTAGAACGGGTCAGACTTGATGGAATTTCGGTTGTTTAGTATGAAGGAACACCGTCCCAATCAGAACCGCTGAAAAACCGTCAAAATTAGTCGAATATCAGCTGGATAGGTTGCCAGCCGATCGGACAGCAGCCCAGTCGATCGGACAGGCTGCCAGCCGATCGGACAACAGCCCAGCCGATCGAACAGGCTGCCATCCGATCGGACAGCAGGCCATCCGATCGGACTGCAGGCCATCCGATCGGACCACTGCCATCCGACCGGACCAGCCCATCCGATCCATATGGTCATCCGATCGGATGAGCCCATCCGAACGTATGAGCACCATCCGACCGGATAACTGACTCTTCGACGCCATTCTCGCTTAACCGTGCATCGTTTATTATATCCTTCAATGATTTAACGCAGACATACCCGTAACCGACCCAACCAAGTTGCATTCTCGCTAAATACGCACTGTGAGTATACTTGAACCCTTTTTAATCGCACTTTGGGTGTAACATACGTTTTTAACAATCGAACTTATTAATCGAATTATTCAATCAATCGAATTATCACTTGCGAATAACTGTTTTGCATAGATATACGTGATGCTAGTTGCATATGTGCTAGGGTTTATACTCGCGACGTCCCACCATGACTAGTATAGTACTATTGCGCCCGACGGGGTCTAGTTGGCCATCGCATATTCGAGCATCGAGGACTTAGTTGGTAGTATCAGCTTTGTGAGTACATATGTCGTGTGTTACGTTTATGCATATGGAAATTCGCTACACTTTTTATCTATTACGCTATACATATCAAACCTGTATACTCGCCAATACTTTTGTATTGACAAATATTTTAACGTATGTTGCAGGTTAGAGCACAGGCTATATCAAATCAAGCTAGGAAGTCTAGAAACTCAACTAAAACCTAGGTTGTCGGATTTGTATTGTTCGAGAGGACAAGAAATCTGTGATAACTTATGTGATTGTATTATTTGTTAGTATGGGATAACGAATGTATTAAATATTATCGCAATATAGTTGTTATGGATTCTCTTGAGCAATCTGATTCGCCTAGTGCCGCGCCCTGATGATTCCGCCATCGGTTGGGGTGTGACAAATTGGTATCAGAGCCATAACTATAGGGAATTAGGCCAGACTCGACCTAGTCCGGGTCGACGTCTTAGAAATTGATCTAGTCTATAGTCTAAGTACCAACAGGCCGACTCGTACAAACCAGTAGGGTTTGTATCGGGCCTACTTGATACTCTCGATCGAAATTACTAAAAGCTACAACTTTGTGTGAACACCGCGTACTACAACTTCACACGAAGAAGCCTTTCCTAAGGCTGAAATACTACATTAGCCTTTCCTAAGGCCGACACAATACACATGTTTTCGAAAATACTCGCATAACGAAACCGAGCGATCCAGTCGAGATCAGGTGTGAAAACAAAGAACTCTCGATAGGATTGCTCACTCAGCGCATTTTTCTAGCACGAGAACCTTTCTTCGAGTTAGGATTGACATCCACATCTCGACGAAAGTCTCCATTTCAAAATCTAGTGGAACTCACGAATTTATTCGAAGAGCATAACCACAGTTAGGAACGAAGCTGTTAAGTCAGGGGTGAAACCCGTACCTTAATAAGCCGTTCCACTCTCTAAATTGGTTTTCAAAAGCTCTCACCAAGGACTCGACTATCATGATAACTCGAGCCACGTGATGACTAGGAAGACGAATGCCATGAGCTTCATCCCAGTGGAAGCATGGAGTCTTCTAGGTCAACGCGTGCGCACGAACTTGTTAAATATGGTTGGGTTACCTTGGGTAGTCGACGCCTAAACACCCAAGGCACTCTATCATACGAACCGCCGATCTTACCAATGGTTAGAACGTATTTACGATTTGAAACTTTACGCTTATCGATTCCTCGATTTAACAATTTTCACTCCCTGCTTTATAAACGCACAATTCGCACAGCCATGGCAATCTAAAACGAAACCCGAATGTTCGCAACAAAACTAATGCATAATCTATCGCCTTCGCTATCGCTTTCTTACTTCAACGCGTCCTCGCATATTCTAAATCAACCTGTGTGTGTATGATTACAAGTCACATCTATATAAATGTATATATATATATATATACATACGTATAAACAAACAAGTCGTTGTGTGAGAACTTAGGGAATTCGTGTCTCCTATATGGCTCCTATGTGATTCATATTACTAATATACTATCGCATCAAGTTTTGAACGCGCTCAATTGCATCGCGAAACTCAAAAATCATTATGATCGAATCTCATTCCTAGTCTCTTCCTGTCTAGATGCCTTCTAACGATTCTACCTCGGGACGAACAGCTAGGAGGAGAGCCAAACGGAGTGTCAATAAGAGGATTGCATCACTTGTGACCAAAGAAGTGGTAAAGCTTATTCCTCAAATTTCCGCTCACGTGCACTCCCTCACCAACTCTCGAGCCTTGGAAGACTCCAAGACGGAAGCGCCGCAATCTACTTTTCTCTACAAACACTTCCAAGCATGTGACCCGATGGAGTTCACGGGTGAAGGAGGTGCATCTCAACTACTCTAGTGGTTCGATTCTATCGAAGTTACCCTTCGTCAAAGCGGGTGTCCCGATAGTTTCCGTACTACTTGCGCTACCAGAGTATTTCAATCACGAGCACTCGACTGGTGGACCGCCGAACGTAACAAACGTGGGATCTCCGCAGCTTACTCTCTCTCTTGGGATGAGCTGAAAGAGCTCATGAAGAAAGAGTACTGTCCCCCCCCCCCCCCACGAAATCCAGAAGCTAGAAGACGAATTTTGGGAAATCAAGCAAAACAAAGGTGACAACGCTGGCTACACCGCAAGGTTCAAACAGCTTAGCATAATCTGCCCAAGTCAGGTCAACACTTCAGAAAAGGCCATCGCGAAGTACATTCGTGGCTTGCCTGAGTGTGTGGGTGATTTCGTCGAAGCTGCAAGACCTGCTACCATCGAAGAGGCCTATCGCTTAGTTGCAGAAATCAACAACAAACGACTCATGGAAGGATCTTTCTCCAACAATCCTGTCAAGCAAGCTTATAAAGCGATCGACATTAATCCCTCAGACGATCCTGTCAACAATTCTCCTGACGAATCTGCTAACGATTCTCCTGATGAATCTACTGACGATTCATCTGACGGATCTGCTAACGATTCCTCTAATGAATCTGCTGACGATTCATCTGACGAATCTGCTGCCGATTCTTCTGGCAAATCTGCCGACAGTTCTTCCAACGACAAATTGGCCAAAGACTCTGCAAGTGAGTCCTCAGACGAATCCTCCAAAGACGACACCTCTTCGCAAGGCACCGACAAACCCAGCCGCAAACGAAAGACTTCAAGCCCAAGCTTATCAACAACGGAACTGCTGCAACTGAAACCTCTTCGAACAGTTCCGATATTTCCAAAACAAGCTTACACTGGAGCTCATCCTCAGTGTTACTCATGCACCTATCATCATCCAGTTGGGACTGACTGTCGCTATTGCAGTAACTGCAACCGCTACGGTCATTTCACCCGCAACTGCCGCATCAAACCGTGAACCAGAGTACAACAACAACAGCTCCAACAAAAGTCTTCAACATCAAACACCTAGCAAGCTTAGGATAAGTTGTAATGAAACGATTTTCGATGTTAATTTCTAAGTTTTGAACCTACTCTATTACTCGATGTTGCCACTAGGTGTAACGCTAACTCTCGCTCTCGTGTTCTCTTTCACTTTCTAGTCGTCACACTTAGACTAGATCCACACACATACTATATACTATATCACGAAATAATGTGTTTTACCCTCACTACACTCTTAGAACGAGGTATGATAAACGTGCAAGGAACGACTAATCACGGGTGCACACGGGATTATTTGGGTCAGTGCACGGAGATCGTAGTAAATTCTAAGGTGCCACAAGCGTTACGACGAAGTATGACACCAAACCACGGGATCTAAGTAGTAGGGGTCAAGCAAGGTGTGCTTTATCATACTACCGAAATTCCGCGAAGAAAGTGCCACGTGGAGTTGAACGTTATTAGACCTCTTATACTATTGTGATTATTTTCAACACACTACACTCAATCGCAAGGCGTAACAACTAAATCGCATCATCGCGGGACTTGTCGCAAGTCTGCAAACGCAGTGCAATCGCCTCATCGATGGACTCTGGGGAGTCTACCTCGCAGGGCAATTGCATCAACGCAAGACTGGTCGTAAGTCTATTGCAATGAATCTCATCAAGTACATAAACGCTCACGATATTGTTGAGTGAGGACCTATTCTACCCTCCTCGATAACCGTGATGCGTCGCAACGTAACGTAACGTTAAGCTTATTTGAAACAAGACTCGAACTCGAACTAATCGCAATCGCTTATCATGTGTAACTCGCAATCTCTATCGCTTATTATATGAATCTCTATCGCTTATTATGTGAATCTATATCGCTTGCTGTGTATCAATCTATCGCTATCGCCTACCGTTATCTGAGAAATTTGTTTTAAGTTAGCACACATGACCTCGCTTCACGAGATGAAGCTCATATGATCAAAGCAAGGTGTTTTAGTCATATGAGCGGGTTTCGTGGAAACAGGCCATGAGGGGTCTGATGTTTGTTAAACTCTGTGGTATAATCAATCGAATCGAGCCGCATAAATCGCGCATCCCTCCATCGCGTGCAACGCAACAACTGTCGCTCATCGTAATCCGTCTACCATCGCCGTCATTGTTGGTGTTGCGTAACTCGCTTAATCACCTAATCGCTTATCGCTTATCGTGTATAATCTACCGCTTATTCACGTATCGCTCGCTTGGTGTTCATTGCAGTCTGTGTGGTATAAATACACATGACACCGCTTCACGAGGCAAAACTAACCCGGTTAAACGTGGCGTTTCGCCATGTTAGCAAACTCTTGTGGAAACGTGCCATGTGGGTTTAATGTGGAATCTAATCAATATCGTGCTATTCGCTTACCGCTTATCACTCGTCGCCTAACCGACACGTTACTTCGATGTTTCGTGTCATCAAGCTACTCGCATGCGCCGTCATCACTATAGTCGCAATCAAGCTCGCCACCTAAACTATTCGATTTCGACTTGGTTTGACCTCCTATTGATTGGACCAAGGAAGCGCAATTCTATCCGTGTTATAACGGCACACCTGACACCACCGCACGAAACAGAAGTAATATGGGCAAGACATGGTGGATACGCCGCTGGCACTTCCTATATATAAATGTTTTGACCATATAACGAACTTCCGTGGGAAGGTGCCAAGTGGGGCCCGATGCTAAATTATCTTTTTTCAGAACGGTTAAAACTGATTTTTTTATAAAACTTATTAAAAACCATGGACAAGTGAAATTCCTCACGATGTGGAAGTAACATCGAATCGGTTTAACTCCATGTCCACGGGGAGTTTTCGTGAGTCCAATTTTTTCCTTAAAACCTTTTGCAATATCAAAAACAAGACTTTCTTGAGACGTTGGTTCAACATAGAGTACAGCTTGAACCCATGCCATAGAAGAGTTTTCGTAGCCCCAGTTTTCATCTTCGAATTTCTTAAAATGTTTAAAAACCTAAACTTCCTTGCAACATCGGTTAACATCGACTCCGTTGACCTCACGTTAAAAGGAAAATTTTCAAGAGTCCCATCCAAAAATTCCTTTGAGTATCTAAAAACGAACGTTTCTTGTAACATTAGTTAACGATCGACTCGGTTAACCCTACATCATGAGAAACCTTTCAAGTTCATCAAATTACAATTGCATCGGACTAACGAATTCTTCGCAACACGAGGTACTTTGTAACGACAACTCGTGGGATATTACTCTTGTCCTTACGTCACCTTCTCGCTATCGCAATCGATCCCTCTTATTCGAAACGCCCTCGCTTGTCAACTCTCGGTCAAATCGCTCGCTGTATCGCTACTTACGCAGGATCAACTCTCAAAAGTCTACCTGTTGGATTAATTTCGGGACGAAATTTTCTAAAGCAGGGGAGACTGTAACAACCCGCACTTTCGTGCGTTGTTACTACTCGATGTACTCGTTACGCCTAGCACCAGAGATTCGGATCATAATGTAACCATATCGTATATATCGCTATTCGAAGGATAATCGCATATTTTCGAAATACAATATCGCTATACTATACCACAAACACTAACACTCACGATGACATTGGGTGAGGACCTATTCTACCCTCCTCAGTGGCCGTGATGTGTCGAAACACAGACAATTAACGCTAACAAAGACTCTCGGGTGAGTGCTATAGCTCCAGTCGTCGTGACGACGATGACAATACGAGTAAGTGGTACCCCGTCAGTCATTGTGGCACAACACACAATAACGTTCACTATGACATCGAGAAAGGACCTATACTACCCTCTTTGATGGCTATGAAATGCCGCTAATAATCGCGCACTCGAATCGAAAACCGATTGAAAATTATCGAAACTTTGAATTATGGATATGTAAATACGACCCCTAGTGATATATATATACATATATATAATATAAATTAACTATGAAAAGCGCGTATTTTGAAAACTATCGAAACGATCAAAAACGGAGAAATCCATCGCGCCGGAGTGGCCATCCGGATGGACAGACATGTTCAACCGATCGGACAGGATATGCCTAACCGATCGGACATGATAGGCCTAACCGATCGGACAGGATGTGCCTAACCGATCGGACAGGATATGTCCAACCGATCGGACAGACGGCCGATCGAACGGGCCAACCGATCCAGCGCACCTTCTCACCCCCTTTGCCTATAAATACCCTTCATTCACCCCAAACACACTTGTTTTCACTGTTACTGCTCGACCAGAAGTTCCAACCCCTTTATCTCTCGATTCCTCGCGATTCTTGTAAGTTTTTAACTCAAATCTTGTACTTCCTTGATCTATAACCAATTCTACACCTTTCTACCTGCTAAATCTCCACTGTTAACCATGGAATCTCTGGATTTTGGGCATTCAAGGGTGATGTCATCCCAGGCAAGAACGACTCAGATCTGAGTGATTTCCATGCGTTTTTACATAAATCAAGCCTAAATCTATGTTTTCTAATCAAGAAGTGGTGTGATTCTTAAGGATTCGAGGTGCCTTGAAGATGATGTCACCCTAAGTTCACATAAACTTCAAAGTGTGACTTCATTCTTACCATAAACAGCTCGGATCTAAGTAATTTCACCTGTTTTATAACGAATCTCATCAAACTTAAGTTGCCTAGCCATAGTGTGTGAGATTTCGGGTTAAACTTTAGAAAAGCCATCAAGAATGGCCAGATCTGATGGAGCGGGGTGGTTCCCGGCCGTTAGAACGGGTCAGACTTGATGGAATTTCGGTTGTTTAGTATGAAGGAACACCGTCCCAATCAGAGCCGCTGAAAAACCGTCAAAATTAGTCGAATATCAGCTGGATAGGTTGCCAGCCGATCGGACAGCAGCCCAGTCGATCGGACAGGCTGCCAGCCGATCGGACAGCAGCCCAGTCGATCGGATAGGCTGCCAGCCGATCGGACAGCAGCCCAGCCGATCGAACAGGCTACCATCCGATCGGACAGCAGGCCATCCGATCGGACAGGAGGCCATCCGATCGGACCACTGCCATCCGACCGGACCAGCCCATCCGATCCATATGGTCATCCGATCGGATGAGCCCATCCGAACGTATGAGCACCATCCGACCGGATAACTGACTCTTCGACGCCATACTCGCTTAACCGTGCATCGTTTATTATATCCTTCAATGATTTAACGCAGACATACCCATAACCGACCCAACCAAGTTGCATTCTCGCTAAATACGCACTGTGAGTATACTTGAACCCTTTTTAATCGCACTTTGGGTGTAACATACGTTTTTAACAATCGAACTTATTAATCGACTTATTCAATCAACTACGGGTAAAAAAAGCTAATTATATCAAAATATATTAATATCGAGACGGAAATTCGAGTCAGGTGCTTCGTTTCATCGTTGATTATCGGTGCGTTCCTGTTTCCGTGTTTTTCGTTCACGTTTGCGTTTTGTGTCTTTCAAAAGCATGAAAATTTCGCTAAACGAATTCCATAGGTTTAAATTATATGTATAAAATTCGTATTTGTCGGCGTGGTCAGTATTTTGTACGGCATCAGTTCGTTATCGTTTAACGTTACGCAGTTTTCCCGAAAATCCTCATATGCACACTGTAACGGCCGATAAGCGTTCCTAGGCATACCAAGAGCCTAATTAAGTTAATTCGTGCCTTAAACACTACTTATTATCGACTTAAACGTTTGTTAATCGCGTAATTAGAGTCCGTTAATTACCGGTTGTCACATTCTCCCCCTGTTGCAGAAATTTCGTCCTCGAAATTTAGTCTATGTTTTCTCCTCAGAGTCGTGTCGTTCCTAGGTAAGTATGAATAATACCAAAATGAATAACCACGTAATTGAATCAAGACTTATTCAGATTACGTGAATGTATAGACATTTTGCATCAATAAGAACCCAACGGTTCAACTGAGTTTGTTCCAGAAATCGATGTCAAGTGAACGAAGCATAGTGACACTATCACCAATGTGATCAAGTTAGCGGGGTTCAATAAAATAGGAATTTCAACTAATAGAATTCCAAACGAATGTTCACAATATACAAATCAATTTTTGAATAACAGAATTTACTACCAACGGAAACTTGCGTTGGTTGTTGTATGATTTGAAACTCAAATTCAACAAGCTCAAATAAATAGAATCATAAAAATGATTTGTCAACTATCGAACCATTAAATGAATAAAATCAACGTGTTGACATTATTTGGTTGCAAGGATACACCAAAATGAAATACAACCAAACCTGGTGTATCATCGTCTTAATACATAGTTGCATTAAGACTATTTAAATGATTAATCAAACGAAAAGCATACGTGGTTTTGCATGAAACAATCGATCATGATTAGCATAAGCTACAAGTTTATACCGACGCCACAAGATGTCGTAGTGAATGAAATAATTCAACAATAGCGGTGACCGAACAAGCATCACCGTGTTTTGCATGAAACGCTCAATCATGATTAGCCCAAGCTACAAGTTCCTTTCGACACCACAAGGTGTCGTAGTGATTGGAACAATTCAATAATAGCGGTGATTAAACAAGTTCACCGTGTTTGAAATCAGATGAAAGGTTCAACGAGGTAAATCTGAATGTTTGTTTCAAACAAATCTTAAAGGATTTTCAATTGAAAATGAAACAAATAAATAATGTTTATCGATCGAAAATGAAAGGGCAATAAATATCACATGATGTTAGATCGATGCTGAAGAAAACCGATAAGAGGTACACCAAAATGTGACATAAATTGTGTACCATTATCTTAATACACGATTGTATTAAGACTGCTTTAATATGATAATTCAGCAAAACGGATTTAATATAAACAAGAAAATAAATAAATAAATAACTAAATCCGTACATGATGTGTCCAAACGAGATTAGCGCAAGCTTCAAGTTTGTGAAAAACGTCACCACAAGGTGATCTTGATCAAAGAAACGATTCAATGAAGTCGAAGACCAAACAAGCCTGTTATGGTTTAAAACAAATTAAGTGCTTGTTGGGATTATTTCGAATATGATGGCCTCAATCCATCATATGGAATCCTGAATCGAATATATATTACGAGCAAGTTCAATCAATTGAACTTGGTTGAAACATAATCCAACAATGAATTCATGTATCAATAAGAAAGTTTCGACATGGCCATAACGAAAACCATGTATGCCACTCAAAAGAAAATGAGTTTTCCAAGAAATCCATTGACTCGATACCAAGGAGTCAACATTTTGCAATAATACGGGTCGTCTAGACTACAATGCAAAGATTTAGTATAGCGAAAGAATATATGAGATGTTGACAAAACAACCATTCGAAGTGAAACCACATGCGTAACAAACAATGCATGTGTAGCGTACGAATTTGTCAAAAAAATAAGCAAATGAGTATTCGCTATCATAAAAGAAATCCTCGTGGTACAATGACCATTAGGAGAAGTAGAACTGTGAGAACCCACTCACCATATGCAAAAAGTCGAAATTTCAACAAAAGAAATTTAAGGACTTTACCTGGAATTTCATGTGATAATCGTTGTTAACTGACATTACCATGGAATGTCGAACATTGCGTATTTGTCATAAATAAAATAGGGGGAATGCGAAGTCATGCGACTTTTTTTGCAGCGCCAATAACTGTGTGTCTCTTTAGACTAAGTAGCGACTGTTGTGAAATTGTTGGTGCAGTTGTCTGTCGACTTCATCTTCGTTCGAGTCTCAGATTGTAAAAGAGTCCGAAGACCGGTATAGACTGAAGAATGAGAAGACTCATTACTTCAGACTCGTCAACATTCGAGGGGGAGTCTGCTAGTGCATGCGTCTATAGACTTCGTCTTGTATCGAGTCGTAGATTAGTATTGAAAGATCAGGGCACATACTACGAGTAACATGTTAAAAATAGGTTGGGAGGTAATTCCACACGAAATTTCAAGTGTAATTCCGCATGGAATTACAAAGTGTAATTCCGCATGGAATTACAAAGTGTAATTCCGCATGGAATTACAAATTGTAATTCCACACGAAATTACCCTCTCCTATAAATAGGTGTTGTGCCATTTCATTTGTAACGTTCTTGATTCCGACGCCGAGGTGCTGTCGAAGTGTCTACGTGCTGTAAATCGTTTCAAGATCAATAAACAAGACATTTAATAGTGAATACAAGCTAAACAAAGACAGAATCAATGAATTCCGCCTCTGATTCTGTCTGAGCACTCTTCTGATCGACTCGTTAGGTCGTTTCACGATCCTACATGTGGTATCAGAGCTCAGGAGGAAGAGTTCTTACTGTTTAGCTCGTTTTCGCTGGAAAATTCTGTCTTCTACACCTTCTTTTACAAATTTATCAAGATTTAACGGTTGAAATGGACTGATTTTCACATATTTTGTGCAAAACACTGTTTTAACAAAGCCTTGAGAAAATTGGACCTTAATTCAATCTAAAATTGACAAAATTTATAATTCCGCATGAAATTTTGTTTGAACATGATGACATCAGATTAATTCCGTATGGAATTACGTTTTAATCTCGCACGGAATTAACTCACTTGTGTAATTTCGTTTGAAAACTCTGATAATTCCGCACGGAAAGTATTTCCGCCTTTTCCGTTTGAAGTGTTGAGCAGGGTTATTTCCGTTTGAAGCTTGTTCAAGAACTGACATCACGTGAATTTCAGTGGTTTACAAAGTCTCTCGGCCCAATATTGATAAAAGTAGCTCGGTCCAATAGGGTCACTTAGAATTAATTGTTGTCGGCCAGCTTTAATTGAACAAAAAGTGAATACGTCAGCCCATGTGATCCATATATAGGGGCCCAATCGGTTTTTCTAGAAACACTTGAGTTATCGACTTGGTGAATTGTCTTGCCCCAATCACAGTTAGTTTTGATCTGATCAATAGTTCACGGCCCAATCACAAAATTCAAGTTTGTTGAACAATTAAAGTTTTCATGTGCTTCGACTAAATACAAAATAGTGGTCCAATCAGTTTTATGGAACAATTAAATGAAAATGTCGGCTGCATGTGATCTAATTGAGTAATGTGATAATTAGCGGCCCATGTGACTTGAACATATTGATCGGCCCAATCAGACTTTTAAGTGATTGGTATTTTGTTTGAAAGGTGATCTAGATTGAACTTGATATTTCGTTTAAAGTGACTGTTTTGATAAACGTGTTTCCGTATCATGGATATAAATTTCTTTAATATGGATAGTAAAACACTTTTATTAATAAAAGAGTTTGACTCATTTTCAAATTGTCCAGGTGAAAGTACAAAGAGTATCATTGAGAGATATAGCCATCTTCTTCGTTCAATGTCTGAGAAAGGTATAACCAAAAGTCCAAATGAATGGGTTGAGAAATTAGCCAATGCCTTACCTAAAAAAGAATGGGATACATATCTTTTGAGTTTAAAAAGAACAGGAGAATACTATGGATTGGCAATTTGTCAATTCATTAAGAAGCTTGAAGAACAAATGGAGAACAATGTTGTGAATAAGAAAAGTCAAGATGGAAAATCAATATTAAAAAGGAGCAAGAATAAAGGTGTTCAAGTGAGAGAGGAACAGACTGAAGAGATTTCAGCTTTGAAAGACAAGAAGAAATCTGATGATAAACAGATTCTTGTTTTGCAGGAAAATTTTAAGAAATTGAAAACTGAAAATGTCAAACTGTTGAGTGATGTGGACAGTTTGACATTAGAAAACAAGATTTTGAAAGAAAAGGAAAAAGATTTTGAAAATGAAAAATTAAAATTTGAAAAAGATTTTCAAAGTCAAATGAAAATTTTAGAAGATGAAAAATCTGTTATTTTTAAAAATAATCTTGAAAAACAGATTGAAATAAATTCTCATCTTCAGAAAATAATTCGGCTTGAAAATGAAGCTGAAATTGCTCGGAATAAAATTGATGGGCTTGAAAAGAAATTGAAAGGTTTTGAGACTTTGTCATCAACACCAGATTATCCATGTCCAAAACCGATCAATTCTGTTCCAATAAGTGACAATGTCACAAATTTTGACAAAGTCAAAATTGAAGATTGTGATGATAAAACTGATGATGAAAATGAGAAAAATGAGAAAAGAAAAATATTTTTGGAATTAAAAGAAAAATTTAAAGATACTGTTTTACATTCTACTGAAATAGGTGAATGCTCAAAGCAAAAATCTGTTAAGAAGAATGTAGAACAAAAACAAAAAGTTAAAAATTCGAAAAATTTTCAAAATGAAAATAAAAGCTCATTAGTTCAATCATCCAATCGTGATAAAAAACCACAAAAATTGGAAAATCAAAACTCAAAACGTGTTGGTAATAAGTGGTGCAGGTTTGACCACAGTGCTCAAAAGCCAAATCCAGCATACAAGAGGAGAGATGGATATCACCAAGCCAAACAATGTTATGATCTGAATGTTTGGGCTGAAGGTGGTGATTGGTACGATAACAGGATGTGTTACACTTGTGGTGTGAGAGGACACATTGCTGTTAACTGCTAGAACTGGAGTTACGAGACGAGAAGACGCTTTAATTGCCAAATTAAAGGTCACATTATTAGAGATTGTCCAATGAGATCAATGGGAAGATCGAGGGCTGAATCTCAGAAAATGATAAAGAAGAAACCAGTCAAAGTCGAAGCAAAGCCCAAAGAACAGAAAGTTATAGAATCGAAAGTGAAGCTTTCGCAGGGGCAAAAAGACAGACTGAGGAAAAAGAGGAAGAAAGCGAGAGAGTATCTCGAAAGGATTTTGTCCTCGGATACAACTGGTAAAACAGATAAAAGTTCTGATAAATCGTCTTGCTCGCCAAAGAATAATAAATCAAGCAAAACGAATTCATCAGATACAAATCTGAGGACAGAGAAGAGAGTAAAGAAAGAGAAAGTTGGTGGTGATGAATTTGTTTCTTTGGAAACAAAGGAGCCACGTGTTGGCGATGAATCTGGCTCATCAAAGTCAGACAAGCCACATTCAGGCATTGATTCTGGTTCGTTAAAACCAGAGGAGCCATTTGTTGAGGTAAAAGTTGAGAATTCTGGTCTAACAATGGATGATGCAAATTTTCCACCATTGTTGAACAAGAATTCAAAATCACCCAAGGACCGTCAGGCTTGGGTGAATCTGTTTAAATGAAAAACCTGACTTGCCAGAGCTTCCAGGTTGGTAAGTGTGAAGCAGGTATCGGCATATTTCTTGAGAAATTCACGAAAGTGATTTCGACTTAAAAGTGGTAAATCAGGGACATTAAGTTATACTTGATTTTCTACAAGTAATGTTTGTGGATTGATCTTAAAAATGTTAGTTTTTACAAGTGGTTAAAGAAAACAAGGTGATGTATGATCCTCATGTTTGAGAAATGACTCACAAAACTTATTTTCCGGAAAAATCATTTTGATTAAAACAAACTTAAGTGTTTTGAAATCACTATGGGAAAATGTTTTGTCGTCAGGGGGAGTTCTGATTGTTCAAGCCAAGTGAATGGAGAATTGAAGTAATTATCATCATGTTGTCACATTTCGTGTACAATTTGTTTTCAAATTTTCCCAGAAAATCAAAATTGAGACATATTTTGATTTTAGGGGGAGTAAAAATTAAAAAAAAAATTTGAAAATTTGAAAATTTGAAAATTACAAAAATATTGAAAAATGCAAAAATGAGTTTTGTTGTAAAAAAAGAGGAAATGATAGTAGATCAGTTGGACTGTCACAGCATGCTAAAGAAATGGAGAGATAAAATGTGATAAACGGTCTCACTAATGATGTGACGATAGGCTCAGCTAGACTAGTAGATTTGCGATAACGATACAAACCTAAAATGAAAAGCCTAGTTCTAATGGGAAACACGATTGAAAGCATAGTACTTAGTTTTGTCCTTCTTGATTGTGTGCCTACTCAGTAATTGCTGATTGTCAAAAGACATAAAACTGGTTAAGTTTGTGAACTTTCACAACTTTGCTAAAAAGTCGCTGTGATTGTGCATTTCATTTTGCAAAGACTTAAACTTGTTTTATTTCTTTATTTTGTTTAAGCATTGGACATCCTCTGCGTATACGTGAGTATTGACCTGGATGTTAGTGCCTAAACGTTCTGCTTTATTTTCTTTGGTGTTTCGTTTAAGCTTTGGATCATCTCTGCGTATACGTGAGTATCGAACTGGTGGTTAAAGCCTAAACAACTTCAACTTGTTTTATTTTTCTTATTTTGTTTAAACATTGGACTTTCTCTGCGTATACGGAAGTATCGACCTGATTGTTAATGTTTAAACATTCTGCTTTGTTTTCGCACAAATCACAGTTGATGAAAGTTTAAAGGCATTACTTGAGTCAGTGTATTGCATGATGAGGGGATATGCTGAGATCGTGGGGTCCATAAGAATTTAGTGCAAAATTAATATACATAAACTTATCGGTAAGCATTTTGAAAGTTTTTAGATTGAGTTTAAGTGGACAACAATATCGTCAATCAATGTGAATCGTTTAGAACTGAAAATGTTTAAAGCTTAACGGTGCTCGTGGTTGGTCACATAAACTGATATGATCCTCTTACACAAACTCACAAAAATGTTGTCTGTAAATATTTCTTTACTGCATTTCTTTACATTCAAAAATTCCAAAAATATTTTAGTGTGTTTTAGCATAAATTTTGAAAAATTCAAAAAGATTTTCGACAACTGATGGTGGAAAACTGATATTCAAAATTTCAAGTGCTGAACATGATGAACAGGGTTGGGAGTGAATGCTTAAATGAAGGAATTTATTTTGAGAAAGAAAGTTTGATTAGTTAATCGAGATCATTAATCTGAACTTGATGAAACTATTTCTAGTAAGTTTTTCTTATTGATTTAAGTAAAAACTTATGTGGTAGTGAGAAAATGTGTGCAGGAGTTGAGTTGAACAGAGATAAAATCAGGGTTTGATCTCATGGTGATAGCTAATTCCAGACAGCGATCCCAGCATGATGAAAGGGGGAGTCTGACAAGGTTAGAGCCAAAGAGAAGATCCTGGTACATGCTAAGAAAGAAAGAAGATCGATCAAGATTGAAGAGTCGTTATGATGAAGACTCTCACTGAAGATTCCGTCAACATCCAAGGGGGAGTCTGTTGGTGCAGTTGTCTGTCGACTTCATCTTCGTTCGAGTCTCAGATTGTAAAAGAGTCCGAAGACCGGTATAGACTGAAGAATGAGAAGACTCGTTACTTCAGACTCGTCAACATTCGAGGGGGAGTCTGTTAGTGCATGCGTCTGTTGACTTCGTCTTGTATCGAGTCGTAGATTAGTATTGAAAGATTATGTCACGACCCCCGACCCACCCTGGACGGAATCGGGTGCCATGAACAGTCCAGCGGTACCGGTTTTTAAAAACGTTGCAGCGGAAATTTCATCAGGACCGTGAGTTAGGAAAAATATCAGAGTTTAGAAAACACCGGATTTTTATTTAAAAGAGATGGGATAAACCCATGTTTTATAATGTGAATTTTGTTTACAATATTTCTTAATTTGATTTAAATAAAATAAGCCACTTCTTGAAGCCTTTTCAGTGTCGTATCCAGCTCTTATTCCACTTTCCTGAAAAATATTTGGAAAAGGTTTTGTCAGCGATAATACTGAGTGAATTCATTCCATTTTTATAAATATATTGTTATACCTTACAGTATTAAGGTTTCTATATTTACCCAATTCACTCAGTATTTCTCAAATAATGACAGTTCCAATGTGATAGTAATCATATCAATTTATTGATTTCACTTTAATCCAAATAGTGAATTCATCAAATAAATGTATTTGACTATTATTCAATTTATCTGCCACGAGGCGATTCCTGTGACTATAATCATATCAATATTGATTATTCTTTCAATTAATGATTCTGGTCATATCACTGTTGATCATTCTTTCAACTAGTGATTCTATAACACTGTTGATCATTCTTTCAACTAGTGCTTTCGGTCATGTCACTGTTGATCATTCTTTCAACTAGTAACTCAGATTATATTACTGTTGATCATTCTCTCAACCAGTAATTTCTATTCATAACACTGTTGATCATTCTCTCAACCCGTGTCTTCGGACATAATTGTGTCCCATGACATTTCTTTGTCAAATATATACTTTTGGCATCAAACCTTTTAATCCAGATAATGACATATATCAATTTATGTCAAATTAATATAACTTATCAAATATGATAATTAAATAATTGTAATATCATTATTTAATATTTCAATGTGACTAAGACTAAAATATAATCTTAGTAAAATGCATAATTTCCACTGTTATTTGTAATCATGATAATATTAACTCACTTTCTGGTAATTAATAATAAGAATCAAATAATATATAAAATCTTTCATACCAGTAGTTAATATACAAACTTAATTACTGTAAGTATAACTGGTAATCATTTAGGATTCTGGAAAATCTTTGTAAATATATTTGTTTCACGAAAAGGTGATAAACTGTGAGAAAATATAATAGACTCACAAACTGTGAGAAAAGAGAAATGAACTCACATTGCAGATTTCTACGGGCAAAGCTTAGTCTACAGATAATCCCTTGATATATATTGCAGATTCAATTTGAGCAGAGCCTAGCCTAGTGATTAGCCTTTTTAACCTAATGCACATGAACTAGGTAAGTAACTTAATATAGCATTTTACGATAACTCACGAGATCATATTCTCACAACAAATGACAAAGTGCAATACTTCATCCATCGAATTAACGATGATCCGTTGAATTAACAACGAACGACAAAGTATAATACTTTACCTATCGAATTAACGACAATCCGTCAAATTAATGACGAACGATAAAGTATAACCCTAATGTGGGCGGCACTTAAACATCCATTGGATATATGGATCGATCGGACAATGAATCGTAATAGCGATTAAGTTAATACCCTGTTCTGCAGCACCCCGCTATGCTTAATTTAAGTGTCGTGTGTGTTATTTGAAGTAAACAGAAGAGAAATCGAAGAATTGGACGAATTCTTTCGTCGTTTGAACACCAGAAAGCGAATGCCAATGTCCTCTATTTATAGGTGAAATTTGGTCTGCCCTGCGCATCGTAGGCTAAATACACCATACGCATCGTATGGTACCCATACGCATCGTATGCATAAATACCATACGCATCGTATGGGTCCAAAAATTGCTATATGATTGCCGCGTGTGTTTCCAGCTTTAATGAGTCGACGATATATTAAAATTCAACTTCTTCATCACGCAAATATAGATAATCATCAAGTAGGGAATGCCCCCCCTGAGTTTTAGGGGCCCTAATCCTGATTCTGAAAATTATAAAAATCTTAGGGTTTGCACAGAATCACTTGGGTGTCTCAATTAGGGTTTCCTATTGGTCAAATTAATTTAATAATTATGACTTTTGATGAGAGTCGTTACATTCTCCCCACCTTAATAAAAATCTCGTCCTCGAGATTTGCTGGAATAAGTAGGAATATATTTTCTTCATCTCAGGTTCCAGCTTCCAAGTGTATTTGGGTTATGATATTTCTTTTAGACTTATGTCATATTCTAATCAATAAAAACAATATTAAGGTAGATGACACAGAATCGAATTTTGTGAATATGAGTCGTACAATAAGTAAGATTTCAAAGATTCAACTGAATAAGTTCAAGAAATCAATGTCAAATGAAAGAAATGAAATGATATAATTTCCAATGTGACTAAATTCAAGTCAAAAGATATATGATCAATAGATATTTGGAATGAATATGAAGAATTTTTAGAATCAAATAAAAAATTCTTTTGTCAAAAGAAAGCTTACTTTGATTGGCAACTGAAGAAGACTCTGAATTAACAAGTTCAAAATGAAATAGAAGCACGAAAATGATTGTCAACTATCGAATTATAACAAGAGAAAAATCAGAGTGTTGACAATATTGAATTTGCAAGGATACACTGGAATACAATAGAGTTTAGTGTATCATTGTCTTAATACATAATTGTATCAAGACTACTTTCAATGGATGAGTCAAACGAAATACATACGTGATTTTGAAAGATTCGTATGCTTATGATTAGCTCAAGCTACTAGTTTATAACGACTCCACAAGGTGTCGTAAGGATTGAAATAATTCAATAATTACGGTGACTGAACAATTTCACCGTATAATCAACTGAAAGCTTTAATGAAGAAATTTTGGATATTCAGTTCGAATAGGATTTTCAAATGATAAGACCAAATGAATATTATAAAATTTTCGATAAATGATGAAAGAAACGTTAAAAGGTACACCGGAATATGATATGAATTTGTGTACACTTATCTTAACACATAATTGTATTAAGACTGTTTAAGATGATGAACCAACCGAAATTAAAATTCATTCATCAGGAGTGAAAATGAGAATATCTCAAGATTCAAATTTAAAGAAAATGCCACCACAAGGTGTCATTGAAAATAATAGCGGTGAATGAAACGAGTTTCACCATGCTTTAAATCAAATGAAGTAAATCCGAATGTTTCAAATAAATCAAGTAGGATTGAAATCGAAATACTTGAATAATGTTTTTCGATCAAAGATAATAAAACAATAAGGAATACGAAACGCTCGATTGTTGATATAAAAATCTTTAAGAGATACACTGAAATATGAAATGAAATGGTGTATCATTATCTTAGCACATGATTGTGTTAAGATTGATTTTATAGAATAAACCAACAAAACGGATTCAATAGAATAATTAAACCCGTATGCAACGAGATTAGCACAAGCTTCAAATTTTGTGAAAACGTCACCACAAGGTGATCGTGACCAAATGAATGATTCAGTGAAAGTGAAAACCAAACAATTCTGTTATGGTTTTGAATAGATGAAATTCTTGACAGAATATATTTATTTATAAACTTTTACTTGTACTAGGGTCAAATAATAACTTAACTTAGATACTACATATCAGCAACTACGTCTGGAATTATTTCCGCTTCTTGCGTAGTAAGTACGAATGCTCGTGTGTTCTTCTTAGCTTCGTCTGTGGTTCTGGCCTTGTTGTCAAGTGCTTTGGTTAGCTTAGGGCAATATGGTTTAATGTGTCCTGTTTCTCCGCAATTGAAACAAACAGTAGTTTTCCTTCTACACTCTTCCTCTGTATGCCCGGTCATCTTGCAGAAGTTACAGTAGGATGTTTTCCTTAAACGGCATTTTCCTGAGTGCTTTTTGTTACAGCTTCTGCAGATAGGTTGCTCCAATGACGGCTCAGTTCCTGTCTTCTTGTAGAATTCTTGGGAAATTTTCTGGGCTAACTCTTTCTTCTTGTTTTCTTCTCTTGTGCGGATTAGTCCATCTGTCAGCATGTTAGCAAGCTCGACTGCTTCTTCAATAGTCTGTGGTCTAGTGGCCTTGACTATGTCTCGAATTTCGCTAACTAATCCCCAAATATAACGAGAAATTAGTACAGGTTCTGGCGAAGCCAGAGTTGGTACCATTCTTGCATATTCGAAGAACGTTGTCGTATATTCACGACAATTGACATCTATCATTTTATGATTTAGGAACTTGTTAGCTATTCGTTCCTTTTCATAAGGAGGAAAAAATTTCCTTTCTGTCATTTCCTTGAATTTTTCCCAGTTCATGGCATAAGCCATACCACTTCCTTTTGCCTGAAGAATTGTATTCCACCATTCTAAGGCTTCTTCCTTGAAGAGATTAGATGCATACATCACCTTATCTTCTTCGGCACATTTGCTGATTGTAAGAACAGCTTCCGTCTTTTCCAACTGTAACACCTCGCAAATTTCGGGTTAATATTAAAACGACACGTGTCATGTCAGACAAAAACGCGTTGAAAACCCGGATTTAATAAAGATGTTTTCGGTAGGATTTAAAGTGGCGTCATGTTAAATTGTTACCTCTGAACACCTCAATAATAAATCCCAAGACCCGATTAAATGTTATATACATCTAATATACCCTCAATTCAGAAAAGGGTTCACAATAATGGACTTGATAATGCATGATGAGGTCCCATGATGAAATGAACGATAAACCGTTATTTTCGGGTCTTGTAAATGCAATAAATTGAAACAAGGGATGATGGTAGGGTATGTTACAGTATTAGACACTTATTGAAGGCCCCCTACTGATAATTTAAGTCAACAAGTCGATTATAACGGCTGCCCTTTCGATCCAACAACAAACAACAAAATTCTGATCAGACTAGGGCGTCGCGTAGCGCGACGGCCCCTCGCGCTACGCGAGGGTGCGCCCAGCGACAGCAGAACCCACAGTTGGCTGTTGTGTGCGATTGTTACTCCCTTGGCCGGTTTTTCTTGCTCATGCATGAACCTTAGACACCCCCTACATGCTAGGGACATGTGTTTATCACTTGTGGTTGATCTTAGACCCTTGTGTCAATGAATTGTGGTGTTAAACCCACTATATAAGGACCCTTTCATTCACCAACTTATTCACAAATCATTTTTCAAGCATTCTGATTATTGGGGAGCTTGCAAACTGATCAAGAGCCTTCCTAGTCATCCTCTAATCATCTAGTAAGTCTCTAATCCCTTCTAAATTAATTCTAGTTTAGTTTTTAGCTTAAAAGTCAACATATCGTATTAAACGGTTGACTTCGGGTTTAGTTATCGATAGCTCAGTCGTAACCCGAATTAAAAGTACCATTAGATAGGTAATTATATGGGTATTAAACCCTTATAAGGGCAAGTACCAATTTCAGACCTAACTAGGTCGTTTGTCGGGTCAAACGTTGACCGAAAAAGTCAACAGATTTACAAAATGCGATTTAATGCACGACTAGCAATCCGCGAGGCGTGCAACCTGTTTTAAACTTAATATAACTTGGTAATAAGTATAAAAACTTGTTTGCGCTTGCCCGACTCGACAAATTTCTATTTAAACCCGGTTCGGAACCGAAAGGCGCAAAACCTTGACTTTTGCGTTGACTTCGGTTCTGACCCGTTTTAGTAAGTATTAGACATGCCTTAAAGTCTCATTAGGGTTGGGTTGCATGCTAGTATAAGTCTCTGTACTTGTTTCATTGATTATCCGATGCATGCACACGTTTCCGTTAATCGCTTAAATTGGACCATAACGCCCTTATGACCTTATAACGAGTATTTTGAAAATGTGGAAATACAATAATCTTAGTTACTGATTATTTAGCATGTACGTAAATTTTCACGTCAAGCGGAGGTCTAGATTAGGAGATATGCGCATTAGCGTATATAATAAGCTTTTTATTAATTAAACGGCGCGATTAGCGCATAGCCTATCTAAACCCGAATTTCGGTACCAAAACTTTTACCCGCTGATGTTAAATAATATTTTAGGATTTTTGAAGATTTTTAATTATTTTTAGGCTGGTCTTAAGCTAGGCTTATCGCATAGATTCGGTTAACACCGAATATGCCATTTTAGGCCATAAAACGAGTTTTATGAATCCGATTGATACCAATCCAATTGCCACTGATTTAAAATAATAAATATAGTATTTTGAGCTTGTTTTTCTGATAAGAAAACTCAGATTGGTATTTTAACCCGTACGTCGCTTAAAACGGCTTTATACGCGTATTAAACGCGTAGTTTAGTATTAAAACCATTTTGCCACGTAAGACTTAATACCATTAGACATAACCTGTTAAGTTAAGATATTTTTCTGATTAAATCAGACCCGTATCTCAGAGGTATTATAAATCTCTTTTATAACCCTTAAAATGACCAAAATACCCCTACGGGGCGTATTTGGGGATTAAACTCGTTATGGGCATTATGGAAGATATCATAATGATATCACCACATATTTAAAGCGTATTAACCTAGGAAACCTGTTCGCGACCCTTTCGGTTACCCGTTATGCATGATACGCGTTCGGTTCGGTTTATGTAACTAGTTTGCATAAACTAGCCGAAACGGGTCAAACGATATCATTTTTATCTCAAAATCCAGAATGTGGATAATAAACCCATATTAAACAAGTCCTCAAACTTGTCGGGTCTAAATCACATTCTATCCGGTCTTCGCTTAATCGTGCGTACGAACCGTATCCTTAAAACTAACCGGTCTAAGCTTAAGCTTAATTAAAGATCCGTTAGTATTCTAATAGGTTATTATAAACCTTCGTTCCAGATTAGGAGAACCAGTAAAAGATACCGCACTCGCTGATTTTGAACTATACTTGCTCAGGTAAATACTTTTAACTTATTTCCCTATACGGGCTTGGGTAAGGTATATAAAATACCGCTTGGTCGGGCGTTGAATATTTAATCTTATTATGGTTAAATTATTGAGATGTCTCCGTTTGAATTGTTTTGTTGCTTAAAGCCTTTGGGGGGTTAATGACCGTGTCCCGGATATCCCTGGCATCATTTTACGAAATGGCCACGACCTTAGCACTCTGGTGTAGGCGTACACCTGTAGTGTCTCATAATTTAAGTGGTGTGTTAATTGATCTTTAACCCGGCTCGATCCGGGCTACTGAACGCATAAGAAACATGTAAATCCTTTACAAGTTTATATATTAAATAATTATCCCAAGTTATAAAATATTTGTGCCTTGTGCCTTAAATGCATTTCTTAAACTCTTTTCAAAATGAGTCGGTTGATTGTATTTACCAGTGTAAACTGACGTATTTTCTTAAAAAGATTGAGTGCAGGTACTACGCGAAATAGGCTGGCTTGTCTCCTAGCATTCACATTAAGTCTCGCCAGCTTGGATGTCATATCTGTTGAACATTTGTTTTCCTTTTTATTTTATTTGATCTACCTGTGGATTATATTCGACTATTTGTGATACTTCATATTACAATATCGTTTGGTTGAATTAAATCTATATATTGCTTCCGCTGTGCATTTAAATATTGTGTTGTTTGACTATTATGTTGCCAACCACGTCACGATACTCCCCCACCGGGCCCACCGGTGACACGTGGAAATCCGGGGTGTGACAGGTTGGTATCAGAGCCAACTCTGAGTGAGTTAAACACTAGCCTTTTGTGTTTAATCTCAGTTACACAATTGCACATATTTAAAACTTTCGAGTCTAGACTTATAACATAAGACAAATTCCACCCTATTCGGTTTTTGTTTTGTTCTTTAAAACTTTATATTTTGTTATTTGTTATCTTATGTTTTGTTGACAGGTATAACAGAGAAAATGCCTCCAAGATTTTTACGTATGCGAGGACGAGGAGGAAAGGGGCCGACCACCGCCCCCAACGACCATGAAGCTGGGCCGTCCAATACACGAGCTCCTATCCCCGCCGAGAGTGACGGTACTCGGCGGAACCAGAGAGGTCTCTTTCAGCCGGCAAGACGGTCGGTTTCGAACAGCTCTACGACTCCCGCTCAAGACTCATACGGGCCACAATCAGAAAATGAGCCTAGAGACCCCCACCATTCGCAAATACCGTTACAGCGATCTATGTCGCACCGCCCTTTTGGAGACCCCACTCCAATCTTTCAAGGCCAGTTTAACCCGGCAGATTATCTACCAGAACCAGTGGGTTTTAACCCATTGGGGCCGGAGGACCATTTTTCAGGAGGAAACGATATGGATGAGGAAGACGACCCCGAAATGCCCGCATCAGGAACTCCCAACCACCCAATCGAGGTCTCGGATAGTTCCATTTATCATGGGCCACCCTATAATGGTCCCGATAGCTTCCAGGCTATTTTTACCCGGCACGAATGGTATTTTACACCTTCTCACCATTCGTCGCCGCATGAGCAGCATCAGCCTCACTATTCTCCGCCGCATGAGCAGCAGCAGCAGCATCATCAAGATTCCTCTGGGAATCACCAGTTTGAGGCAGTTACGCCACCGCCTCCACCGCCACCAGTTCAGCCGGCGCCTCCACAGCCGCAAAGACATAGGAGATCCGGAGCCCGGATGTCCACACGAAGAGAAGAGTTTCACCTTAACTCTCCTCTACAGTCAAGTGGCAGAAATTATCAGCCGCTTCCAGAAGTTCCACAGATTGGTGGACCATCAAACCCCTACGCGCAGCAACCGCCACCTATGGGTTTCGATAATCATATACCAGCATACACGGGTCCTGCGATGTACAACCCGTTTGAGCCACCGACTCACCCTAACCTCGGATACGCTGAAGCCGACCCGTATATGGTAGCAGCTAATTACAACGCCCTTAACCAGGAGGGACCGTATGGAGGTCCTTGGGGAGTAGGCTACCCAGCACAGGGATACCAGATGCCTACACAACCCCCGTACTACCAACAACCCCCGCCGTCTCTGCAGATGTCGCCACCACTGCATCAGGAAATCCTACAAAGTATTAGGGAGGTGCGGCATGAGGCACGGGAAGACCGAAGGCGTAACCAGGGGATGTTCAAGACCTTGACGAACTTAATCAAGGGAAAGAGCAAGAAGGATCAGTAAATCCTTTATGTGTGTATGTCTACTTTAAAATTAAGTCCCTGCGTGGACATTTATGTGTGTATGTAGTCCCTGCGTGGACATTTATCTTTGTACCTAGTCCCTGCGTGGACATCTATTTAAGTAATCAGTCCCTGCGAGGACTTATGTTGTAAATTTAACCCCTGCGCGGGTAAGTACTTGTTTGACCCCTACGTGGGAAATTGTTATTAGTAAAAGACCCGTTTAGGGCTGTGTGTAATAGTATAATAGATTAATGGAATGTTTGTTTTATAAATTTCAAAATTTCAATATGCGCATATATAGTGTATAAATGAAATAAATTAAAATCATTCCTTTTAAATTAATCTGCCTATGAAATTAATTAATTAAGGATCTTAAAAGTGTGAACCCTAGCCTCGTGTCAAATATAAGACCGGGCCAAAATGGTAAGACCTGTTTAAATGATTCAATTTCCTGTTAACATCTTAAAACATGTTAACACTCCTGGCAGAAGTGATTCGTTAAAAATCACATACGTCATATTATAAAGGAATTCTTTAAAAGATTCCTAACCTAGTTTAATGATCTCTGAATCCTAGGTTTACATCATCAATTAAGATGATCATATCGTAACCATACGTGGTAATATAATGCCTACGGGCCCTTCTCATTTTCATATGAGACAAAAGACAGTATTAGTCTGTGACCCTGTCTGATAAAGGTAATGAACTAGGTTCAAACCTTAAAAAGCCTTGATTCTTTGAATTCATAGCTTATAATTTAAATTGTCCCTGTGACTAGGCCTTATGTGCTAATAAAACTATTATTGTTTTATAATTAGGATAAATTATATTAGAAATCCTAAATATATGTGAGAAATAAATTAACCATATATGGTCTATGTTTACCGCGGTTAATAAAAATTGCCATAAAAGACAATTCTATAATAAACTCACCAATAAATTATTGTCAATATGTTACAGTTCAAAATACATGGCAGACTCAAACGAGGTCAACAGTCACCCAGGGATAGTGAATGAAAATGCCCAAGTTAATGTAGCAGGTCCAGAGTTGCAAGCTATGATAAATAATGCGGTTAATATAGCTATGGGTAGACAGCACCATGGATCAAGTGGTACCCATACGAGGACCCATTCTGCATCACACACTAGGACACCTTCCAGGACCCACACTGCCCACAACAGTAATTCTCACCACTCGTCAAACCGAAGGAGTGTTCCATCCCAGAGGGTCGTTCAGGATCAAGGACCCCGTAATAGAGGGTGCACTTATAAATACTTCGTGTCGTGCAAACCCAGAGACTTCAATGGGGAAAAAGGAGCTGTTGATTGCATGACGTGGATGGATGAAATGGATACTGTGGTAGATATTAGTGGTTGCCATGAAAGGGATATTGTGAAGTTTGTCTCACAGTCGTTCAAAGGAGAAGCCCTAGCCTGGTGGAGATCATTGATCCAGGCTACAGGAAAGGTTCCGTTATACAACATGACCTGGGAGCAGTTCATGGCACAAATCAAAGAAAATTTCTGCCCTCAACATGAGGTTGAGAGAATTGAATCTGACTTCCTGGCGCTGGTCATGAAGAACCTTGACTGTCAGGCCTACCTAACCAGTTTCAACACTTTGTCGAGGTTAGTTCCTTACTTGGTAACTCCGGAGCCTAAACGTATAGCTCGTTTCATTGGAGGGTTGGAACCGGAGATTAAGGCGAATGTGAAGGCCTCGAGACCAACTACTTTTCGGTCAGTAACGGACATTTCATTGTCCCTTACCTTGGATGCTGTTAGGCAAAGGTCACAGAGGAAAAGTGACACCGAAAAGAGGAAGCGTGAGGATGACAACTCACGTCGTACAGACAAGAAGCAGAAGGGAAACAATGACCAGAGGAAAGGGTCAGGTTTTAGAAAGGATGGCCAGCAGTCGGGTGAAAAACCCAAATGTAAAATCTGCAAGAGGCAGCACTTTGGCAAGTGCAGGTTTGAATCCAACTCTCAATCACAATCGAAGCCTTTTGCTTGTGGTTTATGCAAATCCAGGGAACACAAAACCGTGGATTGCAAGAAAATAAAGGATGCAACTTGCTATGGTTGCAATGAAAAAGGGCACATCAAGAGCAATTGCCCAAAATATGCCAAGAAGCCGGAAGAGGCTAGGAAGACCAATGCAAGGGTCTTCAGAATGGATGCAAAGGAAGCCGTCAAGGACGACAACGTGATAACAGGTACCTTTCTCGTGAATGATGTTTACGCGAGAGTGTTATTTGATTCAGGAGCTGATAAGTCGTTTGTAGATAGTAAGTTTTGTGAATTGTTAAAACTACCTGTTAGAATATTAAGTGTGAAGTATGAGGTGGAACTAGCCGATGGCACGATAGAAACCGCTTCAACCTTATTAGATGGATGTTTCATATCCATTAGGAATCACTCTTTTCCTTTGTCTCTACTTCCTTTAAAATTAGCCGGTTTCGACATAGTTTTGGGTATGGACTGGTTATCACATAACCAGGCCCAGATTATTTGCAATAAGAAGCAAGTGATAATCAAGACTTCGTCTGGTGAATCACTTACTATCCAGGGAGATACCCAGTATGGGCTGCCCGAGAAGATGTCAATACTCAAAGACTCAAAGTGTTTGAAGAAGGGCTGTGTCATCTACATGGCACAGGTGATTATTGATGAACCGAAACCCAAGATTGGAGATATCCCAGTCATTTCTGAATACCCCGAAGTATTTCCTGAAGAACTACCTGGTTTGCCACCAGATAGGCAAGTGGAATTCAGGATTGACATTATTCCTGGATCAGCACCAATTGCAAGGGCGCCTTATAGGTTGGCACCAACGGAGATGAAGGAACTGAGGACGCAGCTAGATGATCTTCTAGCCAAAGGTTTCATAAAACCTAGCTCGTCTCCTTGGGGAGCACCAGTGTTGTTTGTCAAGAAAAAGGATGGATCGATGCGTCTGTGCATCGACTACCGCGAGCTTAATAAGGTTACTATCAAGAATAGGTATCCTTTGCCCAGAATCGACGATCTGTTCGATCAACTTCAAGGGGCAAGTTTCTTCTCAAAGATTGACTTGAGGTCAGGCTACCATCAATTGAAGGTTAGAGATGAAGATGTGCACAAGACAGCATTTAGGACTCGTTATGGTCACTACGAGTTCCTAGTGATGCCTTTTGGGCTCACAAATGCACCAGCCGCATTCATGGATCTCATGAATCGCGTCTGTAAGCCTTACATGGATAAATTTGTCATCGTTTTCATCGATGATATCCTCATCTACTCAAAGAACCAAGCTGACCACGAGAAGCATCTTCACTGTATTTTGGAACTACTTCATAAAGAGAAGCTCTATGCCAAGTTCTCAAAGTGTGAATTCTGGCTTCGAGCAGTCCAATTTCTTGGACATGTCGTTAGTGAGCAGGGCATTCAAGTAGATCCCGCTAAAGTTGAAGCTGTCATGAATTGGCATGAGCCAAAGACGCCTACAGAAATTCGTAGCTTCCTAGGTTTGGCAGGATACTATAGGCGATTCATAGAAAACTTCTCAAGGATTGCTGCACCCCTGACTTCGCTGACACGTAAGAAGATTAAGTTTGACTGGGGTCCTAAGCAGCAGGAATCCTTCGATATTCTGAAGCAGAAGCTGAGCAATGCTCCAGTACTGACATTGCCTGAGGGACTAGAGGAGTTTGTAGTTTATTGTGATGCATCACACACCGGGATGGGATGTGTGCTTATGCAAAAAGGCAAAGTCATTGCCTATGCTTCACGCCAGTTAAAGGTGCACGAAAAGAATTACACCACCCACGACCTAGAGTTGGGTGCCGTTGTATTCGCACTAAAACTGTGGAGGCACTACTTATATGGAATCAAATGTGTGATCTATTCTGATCACAAAAGCCTTCAACATCTGTTCAACCAGAAGGACTTGAACATGAGGCAACGCCGTTGGATGGAAACTCTTAATGATTACGATTGTGAAATAAGATACCATCCCGGCAAGGCGAATGTAGTCGCCGATGCCTTGAGTCGGAAAGAAAGAGTGAAACCCATCCGAATCAATGCCAAGAGCATGGAAATAAAGAACAACTTGATAGAAAGGTTGTTAGCTGCACAGAAGGAAGCTGTGTTGGAAGCTAACTATCCCAATGAAAAGCTTGGAGTAACTGAGGAGCAGTTATCTCTCAGCAAGGATGGAATTCTTAGATTGAACGGACGAATATGGGTTCCGATTTTTGGAGGACTTCGTGATGTCATCCTCCAAGAAGCCCATAGTTCCAAGTACTCCGTTCATCCTGGAGCTGATAAGATGTACCAGGATTTAAAGGCAAATTATTGGTGGATAGGCTTGAAAAAGTCTGTGGCCGCCCATGTAGCAAAATGCTTGACATGTGCGCAAGTCAAAGCCGAGCATCAGAAACCGTCAGGTTTGCTACAACAGCCTGAACTTCCTACGTGGAAGTGGGAGATGGTAACTATGGATTTTATCACCAAGTTACCCAAGGCAAGGAAAGGAAATGACACCATCTGGGTGATAGTCGACCGACTGACTAAGTCAGCACATTTCCTACCCATTAAGGAGACCTACAGCTCCGATATGCTAGCCCAACTGTACGTTGATAAGATTGTAGCTTTACATGGCATACCTGTAGCTATTATCTCTGACCGAGATACTAGGTACACGTCGCACTTTTGGAAAAGCTTCCAACAATCTTTGGGCACACGTTTGAACTTTAGTACGGCTTACCATCCTCAGACTGACGGTCAGAGTGAGCGTACTATTCAAACGTTGGAAGACATGCTACGTGCATGTGCGATCGAATTGGGAGGTAGCTGGGATAAGAACCTACCCTTGATCGAATTCTCCTACAACAATAGCTACCATACCAGCATAAAGGCTGCGCCTTTTGAGGCATTATACGGTAGAAAATGTAGATCGCCAGTTTGTTGGGCGGAAGTGGGAGAAGTCCAGTTA
This sequence comes from Helianthus tuberosus, assembly GCA_030545235.1. Classification (NCBI taxonomy): domain Eukaryota; kingdom Viridiplantae; phylum Streptophyta; class Magnoliopsida; order Asterales; family Asteraceae; genus Helianthus; species Helianthus tuberosus. The sequence goes on along the minus strand of CM060399.1, from coordinate 36,542,767 downwards.
TCAGGACCGGAAATCGTGTTCGAAACGACGGACAAGATTGTCCAGATTCGTAACAACCTCCAAGCTGCCCGGAATAGGCAGAAGAGTTACACGGATCCAAGTCGTAAGGATTTTCACTTTGAAGTAGGTGACAAAGTCCTACTTAAAGTGTCACCATGGAAAGGGGTGATGCGATTTGGTAAGAAAGGCAAACTAAGCCCAAGATACATAGGACCTTTCGAGGTCATCGAACGTGTCGGGTCAGTTGCCTACAAGTTGAACTTACCTGAAGAGCTCAGTAGTATACACAATGTGTTCCACATCTGCAATCTGAAAAAGTGTTTCGCTGACTCCGCTGACGAATCAGTGATTATACCCTACACAGATGTGCATATCGACGAGAGCTTGAAATTTGTTGAAAAACCTATGTCGATTGAAGATCGACAGGTAAGGAAGCTTCGAAGGAAGCATATACCTTTTGTAAAGGTCAAATGGGATGCCCGAAGAGGTCCCGAATTCACGTGGGAAGTTGAATCCACGATGAAAGAAAAGTACCCTTACTTGTTCCAGTAAATCTCGGGTCGAGATTTATTTTAAGGGGGTGAGGATGTAACACCTCGCAAATTTCGGGTTAATATTAAAACGACACGTGTCATGTCAGACAAAAACGCGTTGAAAACCCGGATTTAATAAAGATGTTTTCGGTAGGATTTAAAGTGGCGTCATGTTAAATTGTTACCTCTGAACACCTCAATAATAAATCCCAAGACCCGATTAAATGTTATATACATCTAATATACCCTCAATTCAGAAAAGGGTTCACAATAATGGACTTGATAATGCATGATGAGGTCCCATGATGAAATGAACGATAAACCGTTATTTTCGGGTCTTGTAAATGCAATAAATTGAAACAAGGGATGATGGTAGGGTATGTTACAGTATTAGACACTTATTGAAGGCCCCCTACTGATAATTTAAGTCAACAAGTCGATTATAACGGCTGCCCTTTCGATCCAACAACAAACAACAAAATTCTGATCAGACTAGGGCGTCGCGTAGCGCGACGGCCCCTCGCGCTACGCGAGGGTGCGCCCAGCGACAGCAGAACCCACAGTTGGCTGTTGTGTGCGATTGTTACTCCCTTGGCCGGTTTTTCTTGCTCATGCATGAACCTTAGACACCCCCTACATGCTAGGGACATGTGTTTATCACTTGTGGTTGATCTTAGACCCTTGTGTCAATGAATTGTGGTGTTAAACCCACTATATAAGGACCCTTTCATTCACCAACTTATTCACAAATCATTTTTCAAGCATTCTGATTATTGGGGAGCTTGCAAACTGATCAAGAGCCTTCCTAGTCATCCTCTAATCATCTAGTAAGTCTCTAATCCCTTCTAAATTAATTCTAGTTTAGTTTTTAGCTTAAAAGTCAACATATCGTATTAAACGGTTGACTTCGGGTTTAGTTATCGATAGCTCAGTCGTAACCCGAATTAAAAGTACCATTAGATAGGTAATTATATGGGTATTAAACCCTTATAAGGGCAAGTACCAATTTCAGACCTAACTAGGTCGTTTGTCGGGTCAAACGTTGACCGAAAAAGTCAACAGATTTACAAAATGCGATTTAATGCACGACTAGCAATCCGCGAGGCGTGCAACCTGTTTTAAACTTAATATAACTTGGTAATAAGTATAAAAACTTGTTTGCGCTTGCCCGACTCGACAAATTTCTATTTAAACCCGGTTCGGAACCGAAAGGCGCAAAACCTTGACTTTTGCGTTGACTTCGGTTCTGACCCGTTTTAGTAAGTATTAGACATGCCTTAAAGTCTCATTAGGGTTGGGTTGCATGCTAGTATAAGTCTCTGTACTTGTTTCATTGATTATCCGATGCATGCACACGTTTCCGTTAATCGCTTAAATTGGACCATAACGCCCTTATGACCTTATAACGAGTATTTTGAAAATGTGGAAATACAATAATCTTAGTTACTGATTATTTAGCATGTACGTAAATTTTCACGTCAAGCGGAGGTCTAGATTAGGAGATATGCGCATTAGCGTATATAATAAGCTTTTTATTAATTAAACGGCGCGATTAGCGCATAGCCTATCTAAACCCGAATTTCGGTACCAAAACTTTTACCCGCTGATGTTAAATAATATTTTAGGATTTTTGAAGATTTTTAATTATTTTTAGGCTGGTCTTAAGCTAGGCTTATCGCATAGATTCGGTTAACACCGAATATGCCATTTTAGGCCATAAAACGAGTTTTATGAATCCGATTGATACCAATCCAATTGCCACTGATTTAAAATAATAAATATAGTATTTTGAGCTTGTTTTTCTGATAAGAAAACTCAGATTGGTATTTTAACCCGTACGTCGCTTAAAACGGCTTTATACGCGTATTAAACGCGTAGTTTAGTATTAAAACCATTTTGCCACGTAAGACTTAATACCATTAGACATAACCTGTTAAGTTAAGATATTTTTCTGATTAAATCAGACCCGTATCTCAGAGGTATTATAAATCTCTTTTATAACCCTTAAAATGACCAAAATACCCCTACGGGGCGTATTTAGGGATTAAACTCGTTATGGGCATTATGGAAGATATCATAATGATATCACCACATATTTAAAGCGTATTAACCTAGGACACCTGTTCGCGACCCTTTCGGTTACCCGTTATGCATGATACGCGTTCGGTTCGGTTTATGTAACTAGTTTGCATAAACTAGCCGAAACGGGTCAAACGATATCATTTTTATCTCAAAATCCAGAATGTGGATAATAAACCCATATTAAACAAGTCCTCAAACTTGTCGGGTCTAAATCACATTCTATCCGGTCTTCGCTTAATCGTGCGTACGAACCGTATCCTTAAAACTAACCGGTCTAAGCTTAAGCTTAATTAAAGATCCGTTAGTATTCTAATAGGTTATTATAAACCTTCGTTCCAGATTAGGAGAACCAGTAAAAGATACCGCACTCGCTGATTTTGAACTATACTTGCTCAGGTAAATACTTTTAACTTATTTCCCTATACGGGCTTGGGTAAGGTATATAAAATACCGCTTGGTCGGGCGTTGAATATTTAATCTTATTATGGTTAAATTATTGAGATGTCTCCGTTTGAATTGTTTTGTTGCTTAAAGCCTTTGGGGGGTTAATGACCGTGTCCCGGATATCCCTGGCATCATTTTACGAAATGGCCACGACCTTAGCACTCTGGTGTAGGCGTACACCTGTAGTGTCTCATAATTTAAGTGGTGTGTTAATTGATCTTTAACCCGGCTCGATCCGGGCTACTGAACGCATAAGAAACATGTAAATCCTTTACAAGTTTATATATTAAATAATTATCCCAAGTTATAAAATATTTGTGCCTTGTGCCTTAAATGCATTTCTTAAACTCTTTTCAAAATGAGTCGGTTGATTGTATTTACCAGTGTAAACTGACGCATTTTCTTAAAAAGATTGAGTGCAGGTACTACGCGAAATAGGCTGGCTTGTCTCCTAGCATTCACATTAAGTCTCGCCAGCTTGGATGTCATATCTGTTGAACATTTGTTTTCCTTTTTATTTTATTTGATCTACCTGTGGATTATATTCGACTATTTGTGATACTTCATATTACAATATCGTTTGGTTGAATTAAATCTATATATTGCTTCCGCTGTGCATTTAAATATTGTGTTGTTTGACTATTATGTTGCCAACCACGTCACGATACTCCCCCACCGGGCCCACCGGTGACACGTGGAAATCCGGGGTGTGACACCAACCATCGCAAAGCAGCTGTGGCTCCTTCACTGCCGGCGAACTCAGTTGGTTTACAGGCTAAAAATTCTTTGTAGGTACACTCGAAAGTCATCACCTTCTTTTTCTTGGGAAATGGGGTTTTGATAATATCATCATTACCTCCATTGACACTATGGCTAAAACCATCGTCACGAGTATGCTTGCTACTCACAACTTTGGTAGGTTGTACGGTATTTTTAACAGCTTTAATTATTGAAGGTAAAGCATTAGCTATTCCTTGAGCTATTAGATTTTCTATAGCATTTTTATCCAAAGGATTTTCATTATTAGCATGAACTTCTGGATTATGTGGTACTTCATTCGACATCTGAATTGCAAACATTTTCACATTTTAACATCACAGAAAACAAAATAATATTTCCAGGATATTATCTGTTCATATTAACATATATATATATTTATATATAACACATATGTTAATTTGTATCAGTTTCCTAACTTTATTGTTTAAGTTTAGGTATTAAAAAGAACACCTAATCAGCTTAAACAAGTGGCTCTTTGAGTTTGGCTCTGATACCACCTTCTGTCACGACCCCCGACCCACCCTGGACGGAATCGGGTGCCATGAACAGTCCAGCGGTACCGGTTTTTAAAAACGTTGCAGCGGAAATTTCATCAGGACCGTGAGTTAGGAAAAATATCAGAGTTTAGAAAACACCGGATTTTTATTTAAAAGAGATGGGATAAACCCATGTTTTATAATGTGAATTTTGTTTACAATATTTCTTAATTTGATTTAAATAAAATAAGCCACTTCTTGAAGCCTTTTCAGTGTCGTATCCAGCTCTTATTCCACTTTCCTGAAAAATATTTGGAAAAGGTTTTGTCAGCGATAATACTGAGTGAATTCATTCCATTTTTATAAATATATTGTTATACCTTACAGTATTAAGGTTTCTATATTTACCCAATTCACTCAGTATTTGTCAAATAATGACAGTTCCAATGTGATAGTAATCATATCAATTTATTGATTTCACTTTAATCCAAATAGTGAATTCATCAAATAAATGTATTTGACTATTATTCAATTTATCTGCCACGAGGCGATTCCTGTGACTATAATCATATCAATATTGATTATTCTTTCAATTAATGATTCTGGTCATATCACTGTTGATCATTCTTTCAACTAGTGATTCTATAACACTGTTGATCATTCTTTCAACTAGTGCTTTCGGTCATGTCACTGTTGATCATTCTTTCAACTAGTAACTCAGATTATATTACTGTTGATCATTCTCTCAACCAGTAATTTCTATTCATAACACTGTTGATCATTCTCTCAACCCGTGTCTTCGGACATAATTGTGTCCCATGACATTTCTTTGTCAAATATATACTTTTGGCATCAAACCTTTTAATCCAGATAATGACATATATCAATTTATGTCAAATTAATATAACTTATCAAATATGATAATTAAATAATTGTAATATCATTATTTAATATTTCAATGTGACTAAGACTAAAATATAATCTTAGTAAAATGCATAATTTCCACTGTTATTTGTAATCATGATAATATTAACTCACTTTCTGGTAATTAATAATAAGAATCAAATAATATATAAAATCTTTCATACCAGTAGTTAATATACAAACTTAATTACTGTAAGTATAACTGGTAATCATTTAGGATTCTGGAAAATCTTTGTAAATATATTTGTTTCACGAAAAAGGTGATAAACTGTGAGAAAATATAATAGACTCACAAACTGTGAGAAAAGAGAAATGAACTCACATTGCAGATTTCTACGGGCAAAGCTTAGTCTACAGATAATCCCTTGATATATATTGCAGATTCAATTTGAGCAGAGCCTAGCCTAGTGATTAGCCTTTTTAACCTAATGCACATGAACTAGGTAAGTAACTTAATATAGCATTTTACGATAACTCACGAGATCATATTCTCACAACAAATGACAAAGTGCAATACTTCATCCATCGAATTAACGATGATCCGTTGAATTAACAACGAACGACAAAGTATAATACTTTACCTATCGAATTAACGACAATCCGTCAAATTAATGACGAACGATAAAGTATAACCCTAATGTGGGCGGCACTTAAACATCCATTGGATATATGGATCGATCGGACAATGAATCGTAATAGCGATTAAGTTAATACCCTGTTCTGCAGCACCCCGCTATGCTTAATTTAAGTGTCGTGTGTGTTATTTGAAGTAAACAGAAGAGAAATCGAAGAATTGGACGAATTCTTTCGTCGTTTGAACACCAGAAAGCGAATGCCAATGTCCTCTATTTATAGGTGAAATTTGGTCTGCCCTGCGCATCGTAGGCTAAATACACCATACGCATCGTATGGTACCCATACGCATCGTATGCATAAATACCATACGCATCGTATGGGTCCAAAAATTGCTATATGATTGCCGCGTGTGTTTCCAGCTTTAATGAGTCGACGATATATTAAAATTCAACTTCTTCATCACGCAAATATAGATAATCATCAAGTAGGGAATGCCCCCCCTGAGTTTTAGGGGCCCTAATCCTGATTCTGAAAATTATAAAAATCTTAGGGTTTGCACAGAATCACTTGGGTGTCTCAATTAGGGTTTCCTATTGGTCAAATTAATTTAATAATTATGACTTTTGATGAGAGTCGTTACAGATTAGGGCACGTAGTACGAGTAACATGTCAAAAATAGGTTGGGAGGTAATTCCACACGAAATTTCAAGTGTAATTCTGCATGGAATTACAAAGTGTAACTCCGCATGGAATTACAAAGTGTAACTCCGTATGGAATTACAAAGTGTAACTCCGCATGGAATTACAAAGTGTAACTCCGCATGGAATTACAAAGTGTAACTCCGCATGGAATTACAAATTGTAATTCCACACGAAATTACCCTCTCCTATAAATAGGTGTTGTGCCATTTCATTTGTAACGTTCTTGATTCCGACGCCGAGGTGCTGTCGAAGTGTCTACGTGCTGTAAATCGTTTCAAGATCAATAAACAAGACATTTAATAGTGAATACAAGCTAAACAAAGACAGAATCAATGAATTCCGCCTCTGATTCTGTCGGAGCACTCTTCTGATCGACTCGTTAGGTCGTTTCACGATCCTACAGAAATCTTGTTCTAACGTACCTCTGTGAGATTCATGTCGTTTGCAGGATCACGTGGCAAAGTGCTGTATTACAATCGGTAGTTCTCCGCTGTCGGGATTAGCATCGTTGTTATCGTGCCCAATCATGTTTTCCAAAGGCCTTGCCTCGAAAGTCGTGTATGATATACTTCGACGTCCGCTGACATATAGATTAAGTTTCATGTATACTTGTGCACTAGCGTTTTGTTCCGCGTAGAATGTGATGTGCTCCGATATCCGTGGACGTATAATTTGAGTTCCATGTATTCTCGTACGCTAGTGTTTCGTTCCGCGTAGATTACCTGTTCGGGTAATTAGAATAGTATAGACAACATAGATAATGGCGTTTGCCCGAGTTGTTAGTCACGGTTTCTAAGTGAGGACCTTTAATGAGTTTCGACATAAGCTTTCCAAAGCTTCTAAATGAATGTTATCCAAAACTCTCAAAGTTTTGCTTAATGTATGAATCTGTTTCGTGAATCGTGTATCAACACAACACTTGTGTTTGTTTAAAACCAAAATTGTTGACTCATTGTTTTTGGCAATGGTTCGAACCCATATTCGAGTCATAGGCGTTCTGTATGCGTTCAATTCTTGATATCTAAGTCCCCAGAGGATAGTGAGGTTAAAGCCTAGGTATCTCTACAGAAACCTAATTCGCTGAAACCTATAGCTCTGATACTAATCTGTCACACCCCGAAATATCAGAGCTAGCGTGACCGGACCGGTATCTTCATCGCACATCGGAAGTAAATAAGCTAAGACTTCTAGAAATGAACGCCGCTAAGTACTCGAATTCCCATGGTTTCTCCAATTCCAACCGTTCCAGAGTTTTGAAAATGCTACCTGAGAAAGAACATGCGAAAAATCAACATAAAGTTGAGCGAGTTCATAGTTTGTTTCTAAAAGATTTAAAATAAATCTTTTTGATAACCGGTTTAAAAGTTGTTGAGAAAATATAGTAAAATCCTTTTCTCGGCATGATATATGAAAACTGTGAGTCTAGCCCACGAGAGTCTTTGTGCATTGCACGAGAGAGAATTGGCCGAGCCCAAAGGAGTCTTTGTAAGCAGGACCAACTCGTCCTCTTACTTGTACATAAGTTGAAAACGTTACCAAAGTTTGTAAATCCATGTGTTATGAGTTTGCATCAAATGAATATGTAAAACATTTGAAAGTTTTGTTGGGTCTAAAACGTGTAGTCTAATGTTATCAACGATTCAAGTCAACAAAGTCAACGCCAACGTGTCGAAGTCAACGCAAAGAAGTCAACGTCAACGGGCAAGTCGACACGAGAAGATCGAAGAAAGATATGTCGTGTGAACGCTCGAGATATGATAGTTTCATATTGCTTTGGATAATTAAATATATTTTGTTTAGCCAAGATATATTTATTATCTCATTTAATTAGTCTTCATGTTTAGTGCTATTTTTAGTAAGTTATTATCTATAGGGACTTAATTGTAATTAGCCTAAAATGGTGAAGGCTATAAATAGATAGAGATAATTAGGGCTAAATTGTATTCATCTTTTGCAAATCTTTTCAAGGGTTTTATTGTTATATTTTTAGTGTGTTCATCTTTGATTCATATACAAAATCAGATTTTGGCTCAATTTGATCCTACAATTTGGTATCAGAGCTTGGTACTCGAATTTGGGATTCAATAATCTTCAAATTCATCCTAAAAATCCGATTTTTATTTAAAAAGTTTTGAAGTTTTTAGGGTTTTTGATTTTATTCACCTTTTCTTCAAAAATCTTGTCTTTAAAAGTGTTGAAATTGTTTGTTTATTGATTGAGAAGTGTTACTTGTGAGATTAAGCAGTGTCTGAAAGGTTTTTCATATCATTAGTAGCCGTTTTTGTTCGGATCAGAAGATTTTAGGTGTCTTTTTGGAGTGCTAAAGCAGATCTGGGTGTTTTTGTTCAACATCCAGCGTTTTTATCATTCCGGCGAACGTTTCCGGCGAATTTTTACTTTTTCAGTGGTTTTACTGGCGAACTTAAATCTTGAACGCGAGTTCAAGTTGACGGCGCATTTGGTAAATACGCCGAACAATCAACATTCCGGCAACGTTATTCCAACTTTTTCACAACTGCCGGCGTATTTAAAAATAAATTAAGAAAATAGTACAAAGAGAATTAGGGCATGTTTGGGTAAGCTTTTAGAAACAATTTATTGACTTATTGGCTTCTTGGAAAAGTCAGGATTTTGTGACTTATTGACTTATTGGCTTTTTCCCCTCACATACACCCTCTTTGCCAAACATCATTTTAGAGCTTATGACTTTTCAAAAAGCCAATAAGTCAATAAGTTGTTTCAAAAAGCTTACCCAAACATGCCCTTATTAAATTTTTCTGGTTATTATTTGCTATCTCCGTCAAAACGTCATCTATCCGACCACCGCACCTGTCATCGTCACTCCATCTGGGTTTTGAACACACTGTTGTTCATCTAACCACCACTCTCCATAAAAAACCCACAATCATCTAAGCTATCCCAGATCTACCATCCAAGCACCACCGTCGAAACCACACCCTTCGAACCAGGGGCGAAGCTTCTTGGGGGGGGGGGCGCCCGACCCCCGGGAATTTTCGCTCAGTAGTGTTATATATGTAGTTTTCGTATAGAAATTTTTGGATATATACGTTTTTACCCCCCCCCCCCCCCCCCACCCCGATTCTATATAAATTTTTGCGTATGCCCCCTCCGTTTTCTCCGGCAAGCTTCGCCACTGCTTCGAACCACCATCTCGATCTCACAACTCTGTACACTACCTTCAAACTACCCAGGTCAGAACCACCGTCTCCGACTACCTGAATCCCAACCGCTGCAAACTCTAACCAAACACGTTCACTAACAACTTTACACCACCCCGTCACCGCCATAAACCACTACCGCTCCACCGCTGCAATCTCCCCTCCGGCTACCACACTACACACCATCACAGTCCAAAATCACCATCTTCCGTCACCCGCAATCATTAACCACCACCGGTAATTACCATAGCGCCAAAGAAAGAGTAGAAGATTGTTTTTGTTGTTGCAGTGTATTCAAAGGGGGGAGAGAGAGAGTTAAAGGAAGCAGCCGTTTGTTTGAATGAGAAAAAGTTAAAATAGCGGCTGAAGTCTTTCAAATGCTAGGGTTTGCACTATTTCAAGTTTGCATGGGATAGGGTATTTGTTGGGCTCACGTTTAATAACTCACAAATTCACAATGTCTATTATTATGGGTCATACATGATGGCAAACAATGGAAATTAGAACGTTTGTTTGTTGGTCCCACTTGCATAATGATGAATTCCTTAGGCTTGTGGGTATGGTGACGGAGCTGAAGCCGGCGACGGGATGAAGACGGAGGGGGCGGCACGGTATTCAAACCAGCGACGGAGGGGGGACCCATTGTTTTGCTCCGTCCTGGACGTTGGAATACCGACGGAGAGGACGATGACTGGACGGCGACGGGGGTGGCGGCACGGTGTTCAAACCGGCGACGGACCGGGACGGTAGGGGGGTCGTGTAGCCTTAGAGCCCACCTGTTCGATTACAGTGACATTTTGCCAAGAGAGCCAGTGAAGAAAAACATAATTGTTAAAGATTTGAAATCTAATTTTTTTTCTTTTCAACGTTTTGAAATCTGAATTTGCTTTGAATGTTTTAGTGGACAAACATTTTTTTTGGGCCGGGTATCAAAAATTTTAAAATATTTGGTTTTCGTAAAAACTTGTTTGGATCAAGAAAATTTATTCCAAGTTTAAATCAGTTTGGGATTATTTTTAGTTGGATAGATTTTAAAATTTTTATTTGTAGGCCTAAAATTTTGATTAGTTTTGGGCCGGGTCTTAAATTTTTATTCATGGGCCTAGAATTTTGATTAGTTTTGGGTTGGGTTTCCATTGTTTATTTTATTTGGTTCTTTTTAAAATTATTTTTTATTCACAAAATTGAGTTGGGCCGGGAGTTTTAAGCTATTTTTGGGCCTTTTCGAGTTGATACTTTTTAGGTTGATACGGGGTAATTTTCAAAGTAATTTAACCCGGGTTTTGAGCTGATACAAATATTTTTTTTGGATTAAAAAAATGTTTCAAAATCAGTTAATTCGCATTACACAAGTTGAACATGAAACAGGAACCGCAACCCGACCTCCAAAGTTGAAAGGATCAGCCAATTTCAGCAGTTGGAAAAACCAAATCAAGTCCTTTTTCGAGTACACAGACTATAACCAATGGATCTCAATCACCGTCGGACCTCACGTCCCCATGACCGTTCGTGATGATATTCGTGTAATCAACAATGATCCCTTGACCTTTACCGAGGAAGATAAGGCATTGATCCAACGTGACCGCCGGGCTCACACTACTCTGACAATGGCCTTATCAACTAATGATTGCAACATGTTTGAGGAATACGCTACCGCACATGAACTCTGGTTGGCTCTACTTGACTACTATGAAGGGAACAGAGAAATGCTTCAGAAAAAGAGAGACATGGTCCAAAAGGAACATGACATGTTTGGCGGTGTTCGCGGGGAAAGCTTATCAGATTACATCAGGCGATTTTTAAACATGATGGCGAAAATGAAAAGGGCCAGAAATCCCATCACCAACCGCGCTGCAATCAGTAAACTTTTGAACTCACTTTCAAAAGAGTGGAGCTTAAAATGTATGAAAATTAAACAAAGTTTCTTAAACAACTGGAATCCAATCACGTTATCAGATCTGATCGATGCTCTAGAATCTTTCGAAAGAGATCAAGTCGAACATCCTCATAAATCTGTCCAATTTGCTGATGCGCACAAGAACATGACATCTGTACCCCCAACAACCTCCAACGGCTCTAGCTCACAAGCTGCAAACGCATCAGACTTCAACAATGCTTCCGCAAACTCTGAAAAGGCTCCACAGTGTGATGAAAAGAATAATGTGGTCGATGATGCTCAAGCTGTGAAGGAGGAAGAAGGGAGCAGTGCAGCAAGTGAAAAGATAGAAGAAAAGATTCCTGATGAGGCGACGAAAATGGAATCCAACAAAGAAAGGGATGAGGAAGACTTGGCAAACAACATTCCTTACGAGTTTAAAGTCAAATTATGTTCCCAACCATGTGTAAACGTCGTGGCACATTACAAATCCCTTAACTGTGACGGCCCGTAATTCCCCGTGGTCCTAAGGTGGTATTCATTCTCGAATCATTTCCTGTTACGCTTGGGTTACACGGTAGTTTTATATGTCGTACGTTATTCGTTGCACTTGAAATTCCACAAACCTTTAGAGAGTATATCTGTGTTTATTTATCCATCTCGTGTACTACTGTATGTTATGTGAAATCGTGATACCTGTGTTTATTTATCCATCTCGTGTACTATTGTATGTTATGTGAAATCGTGATACGATCAATTGTGTAATTTAGTAAACTTAGGAAATTAACTTTTATGGGCCGCAGAATCACTCGATATTTGTGGGCCGCGAATTAGATGAGCCCAACCCGGGCACACCTAGATGTTTAGTTGAATTACACTTGAACCTGGATCTTGTAAACATCACAACTATGAATTACACTTGGAAGTGGGCCGGCCTTGTTGGAATTGTAATTGCACGCACGTATAGAAGAATTGGCGTGTGATTTATTCATAATCTTTTATTCATAATCTTACAATCTCATATAGCGAACCCTAGTTATCCCTCTCCTACCTTCCTCTAACCCGACGGCAACTTCTGATCTCCTTGTTTATGTGTAAACTCGTTGCCGATTTGTATGATGATTATGTGAATCCTTATGTCGCAAAGTAAGTAGGAATCGTGTTTTGATATTATAATAGAGAAACTTGCATGATCATGATGTTGTTTGCGGCTGGTAACGTCTTAGAGAAATCATTGGGTTGACTAGAATAGGGATTGTTAACTTCTTGATTACTGATGTTGTGATGTATATTAGGTGATTCATAATAAATCTTGATGTAACAGTAGAGTAGTGGTCCAATATAATTAATGTCAAATGATGAATAAAGCTTGATAAATTGTATGAAGAATGGCGGCCCATGTGTTCATCAAACAAAGTGAAAGTGCCATTTAATGTTGTCAGTAACCTAGTAATTATGAGGGCCTTGCATGTGAGTGTATTGTGAGTTTACCAAATCCTTATTTTATGATTCATGCAAATCGATGGTGTTGGGTGGTTATTGGGCCGTGTCACCTGTTGAATTACTATTTCATGATGATTTGATAGGATATGAATAATGGTACTGATTCAATCTGTTTAGGATATAAATGAGGGGTGGTGCTATATATTAATTTGAGTACATGAGCTTCAAGGGATAACTAATATTGGTGGTAAAATAATGCATATAACATTGGTAGTATAATAATGTATATGAATTAGGGTTTTGCTAGATTCCATGCTGAATATGTTGACCGTATGAATGGGGCTAATAATTAATGTGTCATGTTAATAAAGGTTTTGATAAAATTGTGTTTTTAATAATAATAGTTGTGATGGTTATAACTTATAAGGGTCTTGTGAACCGAAAAGAATGATAAGTGCTTTGTTAAATGTTGTGTAGCATAATGATTCACAGAATAGGATGGATGTGGTATAACAACTATGCATGGATCGAACAGAGATAGTGGGTCATATTAATGGATATTCTCATAATAGGGAACTTGATATGATGATGACTTAAACAATTGAATGTGTTTTATTAAGGTGATCCGATTTCCCCATTCCTTTTTCTTTTGGTTATGGAAGCTTTCTCAAATATGATTCGTAAATCGGTTTTTGCGGGAGCTTTGAAAGGGATCAATCTTCCAAATAACGGCCCGACTCTTTCGCATCTTCTGTATGCCGATGACTGCGTGTTTGTTGGTGAATGGTCGGAGTCGAATCTCAACTCGGTCTTAAAGCTTCTAAGATGCTTCTATCTTTGTGCCGGTCTTAAGATTAATATTCATAAATCTCAATTATTTGGAGTCAGGGTTGATTCCTCAGAAGTTACAAGAGTGGCTGAATTTTTTAAGTGCAAAGCCGGTGAGCTCCCTTTCATTCATCTCGGTATCTTGGTAGGAGCTAAAATGCATAAAATTGAAAGCTGGAAATCGGTATTCGACGTCTTTGAATCCAGACTTGCAATGTGGAAGGCCAAGGTTTTATCTATCGGTGGAAGACTGACGCTTATTAAATCCGTTCTGGAATCCATCCCGAATTATTTTCTTTCGTTATTCAAAGCTCCTTCGGGCGTGATTAAAGGGCTGGAAAAGATTATTAGGAGGTTCCTTGGGGGCGGTGGTAACGACTCGTATAAAATACCGTGGGTCGCCTGGGATCGGCTCGCTCTTCCAGTCGACATGGGTGGTATTGGCTTATCTAAACTTGCTGATGTCAACATAGCTTTATTATCAAAATGGTACTGGCGCTATAAAACTGATGACCTCGGGCTTTGGAAAAAGGTAATCGACGCCATTCATATGGGAAGGAACTGTTGGCACCCTATTCCGGCCAACAATAGTGTTAGAGGTATATGAAAAAACATTGTCTTCGCGGTGGATAAAGTGAAGGTCGGAAATACGAGCTTATCACAGAACTTCATCAGAAAGATCGGAAACGGCCTGTCGATTCGGTTCTGGTTGGATCAATGGGCTGGTATCACTCCTCTTAAAGACTGTTTTCCTGCTTTATTCCGTTTAGATACAGAAAAGAATTGTCGGGTGTCCAAGAGATTTAATCCGAATTCGCTTTCTTTTTCCGGGAGATGGTCTTGGACGAGAACGCTTTCTTCCGAGTCTGAATTCAGCGATCTGGTTTCTTTGGAATCTTTTCTTTCTGGTTTGTCTTTATGCGACTCCAGGGACTATTTGGAATGGGCCGGTAGTAAGTATAAAGACTTCTCGGTGAAAGAAGTAAAATCCTTTCTAAGAAGTGGGCTTGATTGCAGCAGTAATTTTGTTTTCGAATGGTCCAAATGGGTCCCGAAGAAATGTAACATCCTTGTTTGGAGAGCTGAATTGGGGAGGATTGCCACGACGGACGCTCTCATTAGACGTAATTGTTTCACCGGCGATCCGTTTTGCTCCTTATGCGAAGATCTTGAGGAATCTGCGGTCCATCTTTTCTGTTCCTGTTATGTGGCATCAAATATCTGGCATTTGATAAGTCAATGGTGTAAGATCGGTCCTATTTACGCTTTCTCTATTAAAGATCTTACATCGATTCACGTCCACGTTGGGCTCGAGAGGTCTGCTAGAGAAGCGCTTAAAGGAATCATTATTGTCGGATGATGGTGTATATGGTCGGCGAGGAACGATAAGAGGTTCAACAACAATAGAAAAAATATTTTGGACATTTTCCATGAGATTAAAGTGTTAGGTTATCATTGGTACCGTAATAGATCTAAGAATAGAGGTATTCGATGGAGTGACTGGTGTTCGTTCAATTTGATGTAATTGGTTGTTTTTTGTGGCTGCCCTCGGTTTTGTGGGTGGGCCTGTGAATAATAGTTAACTTTCAAAAAAAAAAAAAAAAACAATTGAATGTGTTGTTAATAATCTGTTTGTTGTTCTAGGGTTCATGTTAGTCATCGTAGTTAGTGTGATCATAGGGTAGTTTTAATTATTAAATGATGGATGAGTTGGAATGACCACGAGATATATTTGGTTAATTTGTTTGAGCATCACCATAATGTTTGACGGCTTGATTGGCAATGAATCTGGAAGGATTCATTGTGTAACTGATTCCATAAATTTTAGCGAGCCATAACTGATTGTACACTTCAACGTGGATCGAACGAGTTAATCGGGCCATCAGGACATCGCC
This sequence comes from Helianthus tuberosus, assembly GCA_030545235.1. Classification (NCBI taxonomy): domain Eukaryota; kingdom Viridiplantae; phylum Streptophyta; class Magnoliopsida; order Asterales; family Asteraceae; genus Helianthus; species Helianthus tuberosus. Next base: position 36,527,029 of record CM060399.1, on the reverse strand, counting down.
TGATCACGAACTATGATGTGGGGATGGGATATTGGCATTGGGCCGGACCTCACATTGGACGCACTTAGCACATGAAAACACACAGCCCATTGGGTTTGGGTACATATGGGTAGGTTAGCATGTCGGGCCGGGCAGCATGTAGATCGCACCCTTGAAGTGTGGATCGCACATTTTAACGGGCCAGATCTGTCATTAGGACGTGCACTAGTTACTGGGCCCTAACACTGAAGACAAACGTTCTGTCATGAGCCGGTCGCACGGTTAATTGGGCCGGTTAACAATTGCGACACACACACACATACATGTTTTATGTTGGGCCTCAAATTATGTGGATTGCACACTATATAAAAGATAAGTATTAGATGGATACATGAAAACAAACTGATACGAGGCCCAGACACCTTCCATGTACTAGTACAATACATATCATGGATTGTTGAATTTCATGAATAACTGTTACAACTTGTATGCTGGTACGTATATGTTACTTGTGTGATACGTGTTTACGAAACTGACTGTTTTTGGTAACCGCGGTAGGGTATGGTTGACCAACTTGGATCGGGTAAAGTAACTTAACAATCCGAGCAATCTAAGGTGAGTTCACTTCTTTGAGCATGCGTCCCGGTGGTTTGGGACAGTCAGTGGGTATCCCGGGAAGGGATAAGTCTTTTGGGTAAAACTGGGATGTTGGATAATATTCTCACTCTCTATCTCTTAAGTCTCATCTTTTGCTATCGTGGGTGGTAGCGGGGTATTAGTTGGTAGCGCTACTTAGGTTTGGCACCCTCACCTCGTTCCTGAGAGAGGGCGGGTGTGAACTAATGACCCAGTCGGGCCCAGTGCTTTGATAGGAGCACTGGGGAAAAGGGCAAAACATACATCAGGAGCCGTCTTGTTCTGTATCGAGATATTGTCAACATTACTTTCGGAATTAAATTCAATGGATTAACTAAACACTTGGTAACCAACGTTTTTGTAAAACTATGAACTCACCAGCGTTGTCTGATACACTTATTGCATGCTCGTAGGTCGTTAGGTATATTGGATTTGGGAACTTGCTGTCTGGAGTAGCTGGTGTGGTCATGGGTCGACTGGAAGGATTCATGTGTTTGAATTATTGATACTATACATTGGTTTCGAACCGGTTTAACTTTGGTTTATTAATTGCTTCCGCTGAACATGTTGGTTTCCATTTAAACTTATTGATGGCACTTTTTATTAATAATTGATGATTTTATTTAACAACTTGTGATTGGTTAAATATGATTGGTGGCTCGTTATTGGTTTGTCACACGCCTACTAGGGGTTCTCATGGGTGGTATTTTGGGGGTGTGACATTAACCGTGACCTAATTAGAGACAAAGAAAAAGTTTTGCAATTTAACAAAGAATTGAAAGAAAATGAAGCTGCATATCAGAGAAAGTTGAATTCGACTTTAGCTGAAATGCATACTTTAAAAGAATTTGTTTTTAGAAAAGATTTTGTCATAAACGACTTAACTGAAAGATTAGAAAAATCTCAAAACGAAAACAATAGATTGCAAATCATAATTGATAAATGGAACGTCATTAAAAAGGCACTGGTTGATATCAAAAATTGCCAACGACCGGCATATGTGAAAGATGGTATTGGGTACAAAGATAAGCTTGGAAACGAAAGAAAAATCTTTCCTCCTCCTCACAGCAAAAACTATGTACCCATGCCAACTCCTCATCCTGACAACGATTTAATTGATAAAAATGATTTGATTGCTCAAAATATAAATTGTGAAAATGATAAAATTTCTAACGTTTCTGAAAGCAATGCAGAGGTGATTGAGCGTGAGGAGGATGTGTGCGATGAGGATTGTGGTGGCACGAAAATAGGAATAGGGTATTCAAGCGACAGTTATTCGACTGTTAACTGGTTCGCCTGGAATTGTGATAAGGCAAACAAAACTTCGTTTCAAAATGACTGTAATGGCTATGTGCCTAAATTTAACATTCAGGATGACTGTAATGGTCGTGTGCCTACATTTAAAAACCACAACCACGACAATGTAGTGATTGAATGTCATGATTTAAATTCTGCTTTTTGTGATGAAAAAGTTGTGTGTGAACCTCCCGTGTTTGTTCCAGAATTGAAACAAAACAGATTCGGAAAATTTCTCACTGAGAAAATTCCAGAATTTGTTCCATCTCATACAGGTATGTCAGAGTCTGATAAGGAGCCAAATGAAAAAAGCAGCAGTGAAGACTCAAGCACCACAACTTCAGAAGGTGGCGAAGGAAGCTCAAGTGAGGATCGTGATTCAGATTTTCAGTCATATCAAGAATGCGAAAGCTCAAATAACTCAGAAACTTCAGTAACAGATGCTGATAAAAAGGTTGAAAACTATGAACCATCGGGTGTTAAAGAACCAACGACCCCAAATGACTCTGCAAGTCTAGCAAATCAAGATCCATTGGAAAAAGACTTCCATATTGATGATTACACGAGTTCAGATGATGAATCAAAGACAAATGAAAGTTTTGGGGAATCAAAGATCAAAAGATCATCTGAAGTTGTCGCACCTCACGATTGTCAACATGCTGAGTCAAGCTCAAAGCAATCCCCTCCCCTAATTGCATCACACGGAACTGCAAAGTCTCAAAAGCCATTCAAGGCTTGTTTTAGGTGTGGAAAAGAAGGTCATGTGCTCAAACATGCTGAGTCAAGCTCAAAGCAATCCCCTCCCCTAATTGCATCACACGGAACTGCAAAGTCTCAAAAGCCATTCAAGGCTTGTTTTAGGTGTGGAAAAGAAGGTTATGTGCTCAAGCAATGCCCAGAACGACACGATCCAGACCGTTAAGGCAACCAATATTGCTTCTCTGGATCAAAAGGTAAAAATCACACATCTTTGAAAGATCAGATGAAAAACTTTCCATCCAGATCTCCACATGTGAAGCCGGTTTCACATGATTCAAAGATGAAAAGGACTAACAAATCAAAACCTCAATCTTTCCCTCCGGGTCTTAAACATAAAATTATTTCAAACTTTAAATCTTTTACAAGTAAAATGTTTAAACCAACACATGTTTGGCAAGTCAAACCAATGGTTGTAAAAGAAATCAATGAGGGAAAAGATTTAGTATATCAGGAGGTTTCTTATTTTGATGAAAGCGGACAACCCAAGACTACGATGGCTTGGGTTCCACTCTCTAACTGAACTGCTTATGAGTGTAGGAACATCCAAGAGGACTGTTAGTAACACCGGTTATTATCAGTGGTTGTTTCTGGTACAAGTTTAAAGAGGAAAATCACAGGTTTGGTTATGGTATCTAACCTGGTCGCGCACTCAACTACACTGTAACACACTCATTTTCTTGCTTACATATGCTTTTTTGTACCTGGTGTGGAAGACTTTATTTTGTAAATACAATTTTTCAGTAAATGGTTGTACATAAATAAAATTTTAAGGGTGAGTATTAAAATACTTCCTAGACCATGAGATGTAATTATTGAAAAATAAACATGATCTTTTATGAGAAATGATAGGAACTAACTTGATTATGTCTTCGCATGAATAGGATCTGATGGAATATACGACTCCAAGTTATAGATATGTTGGTAGATTCAGCATTTCAGACAAGTAAACTGCATCTTGGTGATAAAGATAAAGATCATATGAAAATGTGGATACCCACCTTGTTGCAGGATTGCACAAACCGATTATGTCCAAAATGGGTTACGAGATTAAATTTAGACGTTGAAAAGACACACAATGTTGTGCATATATATATATATATATATATTGAAAAGACACCAATGTGTGCAACCAAAAGACACCAATGTGTGCAACCCAAAAAGAGCAAAAAGACACGCAATGTTAATGTCGTGCAATAGGAATAAAAGATACGCCAAAGCGCGTACATATATTAAGTAAATATTTTATTAGTTATGCTCTCTAATCAGATGATCATCTTCTCTGCTTATGGAAACATAGACCTGAAGCTCTCATCATCTGATTTAAGGTGATTATCTCCTCTGCTTATGGAAACATAGACCTAGAGCTCTCATCACCTAGTAGATACTATTACTAAGTTGTTCAGGTATGCATCTCAAAAGACCATGAGAACAGAAAAGTTTAACCGAACACGTGTGGGGTCCACTAGTTTCATCCTAAATATACCCAAAACATGATAATTAATCACCGGATGTATGTCGAAAGAATGGTGCATGGATTTAAACGGACAAACATACTAGTAATCGTTCTTGAGTCGTAGCTATCCTAAAGAAATTTGAAGTGTGACTAGGCTTTTCAAGTTGGTATGATCTCGTATTTGATCAGCTCTATATCTCAAAGGCTGAAAGTTTTTTGAAAATTTAAAAAAAAATCTAAAATCCAAAAATATTTTGATTGGTGTACAGTTGTTTTTCGAAGTCTTCCATATCACATCAACCGTGTCTCAAACCGCTTGAGATACACTTTCCATTGCACACTACAGATGAAAACGGTTTTGTCTGTACTTTGAATCTATCTAAAAGAAAATTCGGAGTTGTGTTTGTGATGTGAACAGGTTACTTAGCCTATTTGCTGCAATGATGGCCGATCATCAATTGAGCAAGATACCAGACCAAAGCACCTGTTTCCTCAAGATTGCAGAGGATACCGAGCTGGGAATCCTCCTCCTACGTCTTCTGATTCACTCAAGCTAAAGAGAGTTGGAAAAAGTTTGTTCCTGATTGTCAAAGATGATGCATGCAAAAAGGGGGAGCTTATCCAGATAAAGTACTCAAAGAGCAAAGTGTCAAAAGAAGGTCTTTAGTGAAGAAAATTTGGAAAGCATCAGTCTAGGGGGAGATTGTTGGGTCTAAAATTGAGACTGAAGCTTGCCAAATTGAGACTGAAGTTTGCCAAATTGAAGATTACAACATGCATGAAGTTGACGGTTCTAAAGATGATGTAAGAGTTTGATAACATTAGCCTAAGGGGGAGATTGTTGGGTCTAAAACGTGTAGTCTAATGTTATCAACGATTCAAGTCAACAAAGTCAACGCCAACGTGTCGAAGTCAACGTCAACGGGCAAGTCGACACGAGAAGATCGAAGAAAGATATGGCGTGTGAACGCTCGAGATATGATAGTTTTATATTGCTTTGGATAATTAAATATATTTTGTTTAGCCAAAATATATTTATTATCTCATTTAATTAGTCTTCATGTTTAGTGCTATTTTTAGTAAGTTATTATCTTTAGGGACTTAATTGTAATTAGCCTAAAATGGTAAAGCCTATTGCCTATAAAAAGATAGAGATAATTAGGGCTTTGGCAACACACTTAGAGAGAGATTTGAGGGGCTAAATTGTATTCATCTTTTGCAAATCTTTTCAAGGGTTTTATTGTTATATTTTTAGTGTGTTCATCTTTGATTCATATACAAAATCAGATTTTGGCTCGATTTGATCCTACAAGTTTAGGTATCGAAATCCGGTATGTAAAGCGTCAATGAACATGCTGACCATTAATGTGTAGCTAGGACATTAATATGTGTGCCGACATAGGAAGCCACCAACCCGTAAGCGATTTAGTACCGGTCCACCCGGCGAGGGTAACAAAGGAAACTCCATGTGGCCACACAAGGACCCATGAGTGGGGCTCGCCCTGTACCCGATAGATCTACCCCGTTTGTTCCTTGGTCTTAAACAAGATTAATGGTGCTTTAAGTATCAGCCTATTCGCACGTGATCTACTAATTCATTTCGTGGCTTAACCATACCAAAGTAACATGTATTTTCCCGAGAGTTATAGAACCGAAAACGTTTAAAAGAAAAGGGGGACATGAACCCATTGGGTTGTCTCGTTTTTCGTACGCAGACCAACCCAGTCCCGTTGTTGTAACTAGGATATTCCCGTCTCTAGTCATGAAAACCATGCACGTTTCGTAAATACGCGTGTGTTTTGTATAACCGGTATGTTTAGTCTAAAACGTTCGTAAACCATTTAAATTCCTTATAATCCATTCGCAACATGGTTTAGAAATATAAGTTTTCGTTCATCGAAAAGTTGTTTATTTTTGCAAAACTTGCATGTCTTTCCACCCCCGAAAACATTTGTAAAAATGTAAAATTAGAAAAAGTGGGGGTTATGAACTCACCTTGACATTCCTGTGCAAAGCTAGCTTAGCGTGATTCCGAAGTGTCGTTCCAAGAACGTGAATTAGCTAGCGTGCATCTATAGTATTCCTAACAGGGAATAACTTATCAGTTTCTAATTTAAACGTAGTTAAATTAGATGTCCGAGTTCGACCGAGTCGTTAACAAAACGACTCTACGAAGGAAGGTGTGAATATTTTGGTTTGAAATTGCCAAACTATTGTTAGTTGATCCCGTTTAAGATCGGGATAAAACTAAGTCCCGAAAACGACTTAGTTTTCGAATGGTTTAGAATATATTTATATATTTAAATAGAGTTAATTGCTCGGATGGTCCCTGTGGTTTCAACTTTTTTCACGTTTAGTCCCCACCTTTTGAAAATAGCAGGTATGCTCCCTATGGTTTGTCATTTTGTTACTCGGATAGTCCCTGAGTAGATGTTAGTTAGTTTGAAAATAGCATGTATGCTCCCTATGGTTTGTCATTTTGTTACTCGGATAGTCCCCAGAGTAAATGTTGGGGGACTATCCGAGTAACAAAATGACAAACCATAGGGAGCATACATGCTATTTTCAAAATGTGGGGACTAAACGTGAAAAAACATGAAACCACAGGGACCATCCAAGCAATTAACTCATTTAAATATAAATATACTTACGTCGTCGTGTTAGTTGTTGCGAATAGCTAAGTAGTTAATGCGGTAAAATATCGGATATCAAGGACCGATATTTGAGATATCAGTTATCGCAGTGGGATATCGGTGAGATATCGGTAATTTTAATATCATGCTAAATTTATATATATAGCAATTTAACACTAACAATTGTAACAAGTAAGAACTGACTAAGACTTAAAATACTAACATTTAACAATAACAACTAACAGTTAAGACTTAAAACACTAATAGCAGCAATAAGAAGAAAAATGAACAGTAGAAATAAGAAGAATGGTACTGATATCGGGAAAATCGGTGATTTATAGATCAAATATCGGTCCCATATCAGTCAAATATCGCTGATATTATCGGTACCGATATTCTGACCAATATTTTGTACCGCTATCTCGACAGGGGACCGATAACCGATATATCACTGATATATCGGTTGATATATCGGGATATTAACTACATAGGCGAATAGAAGGCGTAGATGAAATATTGTACGTATTCGAAACATCGTATATGATTCGGTAATATACCGTTGTAGTTTTCGTAGGATGGAAACAAATAGATATATATATATATATATACATATGTATATTCAAAAACTTGACCTTTGAAACGAATATAACAAATATATTCATTTTATAAGAGTATTCGGATCCGAAATAATTGAAATAAATATTAAAAATTATATTTATTTATATGATTTCCGAATATTAAGCTTTTGAAATAATCTAAAAGAAACTATATAAATAATTGTATTTATTTATACAAGTATATGTTTTCGTTTCCTTATAACTCGTTTTTTTTTCGAACATGATACTTCGTTTAGTAAATCGTAACTTGTCGTCAAAATAAATAATAATACAACTTATATTTATTTTGAAAAATATACTTTGACATCCGATGAACGTCGATTAGGAATTATAATTGTTTCGTATAACGGATTTTACGAAAATCGGACAGAGTTTCCTTTGTTTTTGGAATAACCCGACAAATAAAGTCGTCATATTTTCTTTTCAAAACTCAACCAATTACTCAACAATATCACAATATATATAAACTTTTCGTCAAGCATATCACAATGTAAACTAATACTTAATCGAATATGGTCGAGCTCGGTGGCGTAACCTAAAAATCTAACGGATCTATATATATAAAGTTTAACGCATCGTTAAAACTTTACCGGGTCTTCGTTGACTGTTGTTGACTGCGTTGACTGTCTGTTGACCCGAGTTGACTCGGGTGTTGACCGAGTCAACCGGGTTTGACCCAAAACCCCGATTCTAAGCCGTTGGCTGTTTATGACATACCGAACTGAACCAAAACCCGAGCCGTTACGAATCTGACTTTGACTAGCGTTGACCCGGCCCAAACTGAACCAAGCTAACTCGAACTAAAACTCGAGCCAAGACTGCATCCGAGGTGGGCTTTGACCGAACCCGTAACTTGAATCGAGCACAACCCTCACCACGCAAATAACAGGATTTATACAAAAAAATCGACACTGAGTAAACCAACAAGCCACTCGAAACTGTTGACGAACGGCACTTACCGGTGTTTGTCGAAGGTCAGTCGGAGCCGTAACTTGTCGCCGGAAAACGAACGGCTTCTAGCCGTCTTCAACCACCGCCGTTAATACCCACATTATCATCAACAGGTGTATCCATTTCGTCGGTCACCATCGGAAAAGAAACGGTCGGAGTTGCTCCGACCCGATCATCGAGAGAGAGAGAAGCGAGAGTGGGTGTGGGTGTGGGGGATGGTTGCAGGTGACATGCCAGCAAGAACAGCGACGTCGGTGGCCGCCGCCGGCTGTTGTCAGAATCACGGCTCTGGTTGTCGGATTTTCAGAGACAGAGGGAGAATAGGGTGTGTAACAGAGGAAGAAGGGTGTTTAGGTGAGTGATTCGCCGGATAAAAACGGGGTGCCGGAGCTCCGATCTCCGGTCGTCGGTCAAGACAAGAGAGAGAGAGGAGTGCACTGTTGGTGTGTGCGGTGTTTAGTTCTGGCTAGGGTTTTCAAAAATAACACAATATAATATAATATAATATAATATAATATAATATAATGTTCCTTATATACTAGCTTTTTCTCTAGTGGGCTTGGGCCCATGGCCCGTTAGCTCGTGTCTTGAGTTTTTAAGCGGCCCGATAAGTTTTCAAAGCCTGTTTTCCACACCCAACTGTCGTAAAATAGAGTTTTTGGAACCGAAGCGTTAAACATTGTGTAGTGTATCGTATTTAAACGCGTATGATCGTTGTCGCGTTAAAACGCGTAAAATGTTCCGTCTGTCGTTTCTAACTAGTTTTTCGATTCGTTTTCAACTACGGGTAAAAAAAACGAACATAATTATATCAAAATATATTAATATCGAGACGGAAATTCGATTCAGGTGCTTCGTTTCGTCGTTGATTATCGGTGCGTTCCTGTTTCTGTGTTTTTTGTTCACGTTTGCGTTTTGTGTCTTTCAAAAGCATGAAAATTTTGCTAAACGAATTCCATAGGTTTAAATTATACGTATAAAATTCGTATTTGTCGGCGTGGTTAGTATTTTGTATGGCATCAGTTCGTTATCGTTTAACGTTATGCAGTTTTCCCGAAAATCCTCATATGCACACTGTAACGTCCGATAAGCGTTCCTAGGCATACCAAGAGCCTTATTAAGTTAATTCGTGCTTTAAACACTACTTATTATCGACTTAAACGTTTGTTAATCGCATAATTAGAGGCCGTTAATTACCGGTTTTCACAGGGGCCTAGTTAGACCTAGTCGGCCAATCAAAAATCGGTGATTCCGGCCATATTCGGGCAAAAAACCTGTATATTCTAGCCAAAACCTTTAAATTCCAGTCAGTTTCCTACCAAACCATGTGAATTCCAACAATTAATATTTTATACTTAAAAAATGAGTTGAGTAAAAGTTAAAACCTAGCTACTTAAAATATTTACCTATAAAAATATTTATATGTGTACATAAAACTGAAAATTACATATAAAAAACCCGATCCGATTAATCCCGGGTAATCTCGAGTAGTCGCTAGTCCTCACCTCACCGGCCGACTAGCGAGTACTCCAACCTTCCTTATAATGTTAGGCAAATACCACCTTAGAAGTGAACACTAAACAAGTTAGGTCATGTGGGTTATATGACAAAAGAAAAAATTGGTCATATGGATTATATCACTTTGAAACTGGTTGCATTAGTTATTTCAAACTCGTCATAGGGCGGACTATATGATTTGATGAACACCATCTCATACGTCTGTGTGACCATTATTTTGCTTGTCATACGATCTATGTGACCGTTATTTTGCTTGACATCTACGACTCGTATGACATGTCAGTTGTGTTACGATAAAGATCGGTAAAAAACTAATATGTCCTACATGACTTTTGTATTTGTTTCTAGTTTTGGTGACTACGTAAATGAAAATGACGATAACACATAATGTTTCTTAGGACCTTAAATGCTCCAAACGTTGACCATTAGACTAACTGGTTCAAACGATGGCCTTTTGTCGTAAAATACGTTTTTTTAAATAGTCTATTATTTTGTTGTTTTTCCCCTTCTTTTTTACACTACAATCCACACACATGTAATAGTATTCCCAGCTAGCTAGTTTCGTCGTGTCTTATGTTGTGGATAACCTGGCCACTCCCATTAGGCCCAAGTTAAGGCCTAACTCAGGGTCGTCTTCATAAATATTAAAAAAAATTAGTCCCTGTGCAAGATTAAAAAAACAGTCCCTATCCACCCTATAAACTATAAAACTAATAACTATAAAGCCTAAACATATAAAGTAATTAACTAATTAAGTTTAAACATCTAAATTAGTAAAACAACACAATTCCATGCATGATCAAACTTTTAAACATTCACACAAGATTACTTAAGTTTTAAACATCTTAATTAGGGGTATTTTTGTCTTTTTATATATTTGTATATCGTCATTATTATTATTATTATTATTATTATTATTATTATTATTATTATTATTATTATTATTATTATTATTATTATTATTATTATTATTATTATTATTATTAACATGAAAAAATAGTTTTTAAACGGTGCACGCACAACATTTTGTAAAATCTGCTCTTAAAATTCACTTAATGTCTATTTTGTGATACTCAAACTTGTACCACTCTCATGAAACTTCCTTCTTGGTTTTAGTTTTTTTTTTACCAAAATATATTTACAAGAAAATAATTTTACATGATTAAACATGCTACACTTTTAGAAAATAACAGAAAATTTATGATAAAGGTTATAGAGTTACAAATTTATCTATACTTTCTATAAAAGGAGAAAACCAAGTGACATAAGAAAAGCTGAGGTGGCAGCCATAGAGGCTGTCCAACAAGACTTTTCTTATGTCATTGTCGCATCATAATCCTCAATATATAAAATCACTTTAATTTTCAAAGGTCTGGCTCACATTTACAAAATCACTTTAAACATCTGCTCACATACAAAGGGTCAGCTGTTTATAAAAACGCTTCAAACCTCTGCCATATTCAAAATTTAAAATCCTGGCTCCAAATTCAAAATTCAAACTACATATGAATCTGGCTCCCTATAAATAACATATATGAATTTGGCTCCACATTCAAATTTCAATTTATCTCTCTCACTCATATTTGCGATCATATCTCTCTTACTCAAATGCATAGCTCTCATGATTGAGCCGGTTAATCTTCGATTACAGTTCTTTGTTCGAACATTTATTGACTCTGTTTACACATTATCCTTTCAATATCATTGTTCCAACATCGTTGTTTCATTGAAGCTCTGTTTCACACACCAACGTTTCACCTCAGCTTTTCTTATGTCACTTGGTTTTCTCTTTTTATAGAAAGTATAGATAGATTGTTACAGGATGCAGAATTTGCATATTTAGTCTGTTCATCTGCGATTACAACTTTTTGTACTTCACGCAATTTTTCCAACATCATTGTTGCAACATCGTTGAGGGTATGCTTTTTTCTCTGATTTTGAATCTTAAATTTTGAACTGATCTATTCTAATTCTCGCTTTATATTTCAGCCTAATCAGAGTTATTTAAAATTCAAACAATCAGTTGCGGGTTATTTTAGGTTTGTGGATTCTTTTAAACTGTTGATATATGTTGATAATATTTATTTTAAGGTGTTGATATATTTCAGGTTTGTTTTTTCCGAGCGAGCAGTGGGAAGTTCTTCTGCACTGTTCTTGAAGTCTGAAGTGCAGAAAGTTGAGTACTTCATAAAGCCTGTTCTTGAAGTCTGAAGTGCAGAAAGTGGAGTACTTCATGAAGCGCCGATTTTGTTCCAGGTTTTCTTGTATTTATTATCACTGATGATGTCGATTTTATATATTAGTTCTTCAATCAGCCTAATCATCAGCCTTTTATAGTGTTTAAAATGCATCTTTATGATAAATGAAGAAGTTAATGGTAATTATGATAGCTTGTTTTTTATTTTTATTTATGTTCTTTCGGTTTCTTGATATTTAACTTTTTAGTTTTCCTATGAAAACTTATTTTTGAAAGGCTTTGCATTAAATGGCTGTTGTTTTGCATTAAATGTACACGTTTTTGCCTCCTAGATTAGTTTAATGGTGCGGTGAAATTAAGCCTGACCTTTGGGCTGTTAGCTATTTCACTATATAGTATGATTGTCAGTTCAGTTGTTTTTCATCACGTTTTACTACCATTATATCCTTCTTTTACATCAGACTTGAAGAAATATACAAGTTAAAAATGTTATCATACCCTTCTGTAGGTTCTTATGATTTAAAGTATCGCTTTATCAAGCAAGTTGAGGATCAAGTATATGAGGATAGGGCTACTCTTCAAGAGCTGAAGAGGTGTTTTGATGGACTGCATCTTGGTCTGTTTACGAGAGGCCAAGTGTCCAGAAACCTGATGGTGATGCCTTCAAGTGCCGTACGTGACCTTTGTGTTGTCAGTAATATAGAGTGCGGAGATAGAGACTTGGAGTTCATGGTGAAGCACACAGATATACATAGAGAAGTTCAGTACTCAATGGAGTTGAAGCTAAAATTTCTTAGTTTTTGCAGTTAGATTATTAAATTTCATTGACTACTGCTTGAAATCGGTGAATTTAGATTATTAAATTTCGTTGTGCAGTACTCGATGTAATTGTTGATATATCGTCATATGTGATAGGTAAATTTTAATTCTATTAATCTTTGTAGAGCATTTTATTTTTACTAATTTGAGCATCAACAGTTGTTAGAGTTGATAACTGTTATTATAAAGGTCTGTTAAAATTAAATTTTGCCAAAAGAGAAGAACTATTTGGAATCATCGTGTGTTGATGATTAAAACATTATAATGTCTTCAGAACATCAAAACTTCATTCTTAAAAAATAGGTATTTTTAAAAAAATTTGAGAAAAATCTTTAAAAGTCTGTTGAAAACAGCTGTTTTTAAAACATCTGTTTGGCTAAAGATTCATCCACTGCTTAAAGGTATTGTCTGTTCTCATAATTTTGTTTTATGTAACGACTGTTGAGTTGCTACTGTTGCCAACATCTGTTATTCCCAACAGCAGTTTCCAAAGAATTGTCAACCATTAACACAACAGAAGTTCAGAACATCTGTTATTGCCCAACAGATCTTTGTAAAATGTCTTCAGAACATGAAAACTCCATTCTTAAAAAATAGCTATTTTTTTTAGATATTGGAAAAAACTCTTAAAGGTTTGTGGAAAACAATTGTTGGGCAAACTTCGGTTTTGCTCAAAAAAATTGCGGTGACATAAGAAAAGCTGATGTGGCAGGCAGAGAGGCTATCCGACAATGCTTTTTTGAGGTTATTATTGCATCATAATCATAAGTCTTAGTATATAAAATCAATTTAAAACTGATTATTAATGTTTTCATAGTATTTGTTGATGTTTTGAATCAACTTTTATTTGGATAAAAATTCATCCACTGCTGAAAGGTATTGTCTGTTTTAATAAGTGCTGTTTATCGTAGCGACTGTTGATTTACCACTGTTTACAACATTTGTGTCCGATGAAGTGGTAGAAGCCTCTGTTTGCCATGTAGATTATTGTTAGTGTTTAAATGAAGATGTTTTTTTTTTTATTTTTTTATTGCAGAGGTTTAAAATTTGTCCTTTCAGTTTCTTGATATTTAATTTTATAGTTTTTCCATGAAAATTTATTTTTTAAATGTTTTGCATTAAATGGCTGCTGATATTTAATATCAATTTATTTGTTTATATTAAAAGTCTGTTGAAAACAACTGTTTTCCAAACCTGTGTTTGACTAAGGACTGCTGACTTACTATTGTTGCATAAGATCTGTTGTTGCCCAACAGTGGTTTCCAAACACTGATGAAGGGTATTGTCTGTTATCATAGGTTCTGTTTAATCTAAGGACTCCTGAGTAACTATTGTTGGCTAACATCTGTTGTTGGCCAACAGTGGTTTTCAAACAACTGTCATCCATTATCAGAGCATAGGTTCTGACGTGGACAGATGTTAGCCATCAGATCTTTGTAACTTCTGTCACGTCAGCATTCACTTTTTCACTTTATAAACCCCTGTTTCATCCCCAAACAGAGGTTTTACTTTTGTCTCGAGTTTAAAATTCATCAGAGCGGTTTCCACCTTCTTCTTCAACACTTCTTCGTCAACCTCTCGCAACTTTCAATTCCGATAATGGCTCTGATGATGAAAAATCCGCATAACTACTTGGCTATTTTTGAGAAAACCGAGAACAATACTCTCTATCATTCAATGATTGATGTTCTTACTTCATTAAAATATAAGGCCATTCATACCGCCGACGTACCCATTTACCAAGAGACGCTCCACGATTTCTGGGCAAATGCGAATATTGAGGAACAAAACAATGTGGATGAGGAAGATGAAAAGAGAGAAGCTGAGTACAGAAAAGAGTCTATCAGAAATCAGTTACGATATGGATTGGATGATGCTTCATTGCAATTACAAGCTCAAGTTGCTCAAACACTTCAGAAGTTGGCAAGCAGGCCTCAATCGCCAAACTCCTCTCAAATAAAACTTCTTCCAAGAAACCCATCAGACCCAAAAATACTAAAGTGGAAGTCTGACAAACAGACCTATGAATTGACTTTGATCAAGTTTGATGGTAGTGTTGAAAAGATATCAAGGGAGAATGCACTTGGTCTGAATCCAGTTGACCTCCAAGATCTTTTTAACCTTCAGCTTGATAGGGATGAAGATGATACTGATTCCTTAGATTTTGAGCTTCAATTCAAAGGGCAAATCCGGGAAAGGTTGATGAGAGAATAAAGATCTGATGATTTCTAAAGTCTGCTGATTCCATGATTTAGTTTTGCTGAAAGTTGTTGAGGCAGGCGATTGTGTGTTTGTAGAACCTTAAGTTGTATTCAAATTCAATTAAGTTTTGTTAGACATCTTTTATATGTACCTATGTCTATAAACAATTTATATTGTCTTTTTGGGTAAAGAGTTAAATTGTCAATGGGTGGATATGCGCTTTTTTTGGATAAGAGAATGGAAATAATTGTATGTAACTGATATATTAACCGATAATCTATGTTTATAGTTGTCTTTTAGCTATAATAGATAACACGTTTTGGTACAATATCTATACACGTATCTATATGTTATATTAATATGTGTTATGCATGGTTTTCTAAGAAACGACCCGTGTTTACACACGGGTCTTACCGCTAGTACTATATAATAAAAGAAACCATTTTAGGGACACATGTCGCTTTATGAGATGGTCTCAATTAAAATTTGTAGAAAAGATTTTGATGATAAGGATAAAGATAAGTGATAACCATATATTAATTATTAAAATTAAAAGATTTTGATGATAAGAATAAGGATAACTGATAACCATATATTAATTAATAAAATTAAAAACTATATATTAACGTTTTTATTATTTATAAAGATAAAAGATAGTTTTAATTGTTTATATAAAAGTTTATAATCTTTATCTTTATTTACTATATAATAACCGACAAGTAACGAAACTGATGACGAATTAGACTCAATTAAGAATTATTTCCAAATTACAATCAATCACAAGTAGTTCAAAAGGAGCAAAAAAAATATTTGTTGTTAATTTCTCTGCTACTACTATACTAACCTAATCAAATATGAAAGTAAAAGTATAACATCATACATGAAAATTAAAAAAATAACATTTTTTTTTCTTTTAACGTTTTCTTTTACTTTTTCCGCTTATTAATAAATATTTAATTTGAAATTTCATCGATTTAACCATGCGTAATACTTAAGTTTCTAATCTATTAATAAATAAATAAAAAACAAAGTAAAATGTTAACTTGTGTAATACATAAGTTTCTAACCTAATAATAAATAAATAAAAAACAATGTAAAATGTTATAATACATCAAAGTTCATTTTTTTTTCAAAAACATATCTTGACCACTATATGTGTTAACTGATTATATTATATTTAATCAACCCGTGTAATACACGTGTTTAAAACGTTGAATTCACGGAAAAAAATTTCCGATTTTTGGATATAATGTGCGAAATCATGTTTTAATCAATCCTTGAAAGAATCAGATCAAAATTTAAACTAATTAGTTGAAAAATCTTGAAAAAAAATGAAAAACATAACTTGAGGCTCGCAGGTCGTCCGAATTGCACCAGTCACTCTCATACGAATCGCCATATCCATTCGGACGAAAGTGATTAAAACAGCTTTTTGAAAACCTTGTCACATTCACATGAAACGACATTTCCGTTCGTACGAAAGTGCTCAGTCTTTATCTGTTCAGTCATACTTGATCAGTTCGCACGAGAGAGGCATTCCATCTCGCACGAAAGTGATCTATTTCTCTCATTATCAAAATTGTTTGATCGTTTATTGACTTTTGGAGGTGTTGAACATGGATTCCGAGTTTTATAATGCTTTTGCAATAATGCCGGATTGGGTGGCTCAGACTTTAAAATATGAAAATGAACATGGAACACAATCTAAACCACCTAAGTTAATGAACATCGATGATTATAAAAAATGGGAAGAGTGGTTTGCCAACTGGGTTCAAGTTTACCATATGGGATGTTGGTATGCAATCTTAAGAGAATATAATGAACCAGTGGAGAATGATGGTCAAAAGAAATCACTGATGGAATATAATGAAGAAGAAAAATTAAAATTCAAGAATGAAAAGAAAATGATAAGTTTTCTACAACAATCAGTGAAAGATAGTATTCTATCATTGTTACAACGTAATGGAACTGCTTATTCAATATGTAATGCTTTAAAACATAAATATGAAGGAAATGAGCAGGTTATGAAAAGAAAGAGAGCGCTAATGAAGAAAGAATTTGAAAAGTTTACACATCTGAAAAGTGAAACAGTAAAACAACTGAACGAAAGATTTTGTTACTTGATTAAAGAATTGAAATTGTTAGGGATTGAAAAGAATCGGGAAGAGTTGGTAGACAAGTTTGTTGATGCACTTCCAAACGAAAATGATTGGTCTACGTTTATCTTGATCATGAGAAACAATCTAGAATACGAGACCATTAGTTTTAACAGGTTAATCCAAAAACTAGAAGCACACAAGTTAGAATTGAGAAAAACAAGAAAGTTACAGAATGAACAGCAAGATGTAAGTTTGTACTACAAGAATGGTAGTTCTTCAGATATTCAAAGCCAAAAAGTACAGACAACATACAGTGCAGAAAGTTCATCTGGATTTTCTAGTTTTTCAACAAACAATAACTCAAGCGGCAGTGGATTTGGAACGTTTTCGAGCAATGAATCAAAATTTTCAACTCCAAATTCAAAGTCATCACAGGGATCAAACTCATATTCAAACCAAATAAATAGTCAGTCTCATGTGATACAATGCAATGTTTCAGTAAATCTGCAAAATGCTCAAGGTCTGAATGAATCCACAGTGAAACAACAGATGGTATTTCTGGGATCAATTATTGAATCACATGACAATCTTATAGCTGGAAAGATTGGAAACTTTAATATGACAAAAGAGAACTATGACCAGATAGATACAGAAGAAATGGAACTGATGGATATCATGTGGAACATGGCGAGTATTATGAGACGAGCTCAGAGATTTATTGAAATTACAGGGAGATAGTGCGGGTTTGTATCGAATTCTAAATTGGGCTTTGACAAATCAAAGGTAACCTGTTTTAGATGCAAACAGAAAGGACATTTCAAAAGAGAGTGCACATATCAAGCACGGCCAAATGTCCAAAATCCAAATAACCCATTTTAATCCGTTATGCTTGATAACTTAAACATTGAGGGTTAATGCGACCGTGTCCTGCATATCCACGGCTCACTTAATTTCTAGTGGCCACGACCTAAGCACGGGGTGTAGGCATACACCTGACAGATGCTAATGCTATGATAATGTCACACCCCAACCGATAGCGGAAACGTCGGAGTGAGACGAAAACGAGATTGCTCATTACTCATAACACTACATTGTGACAAGTATTTAAATAATAAATTTCATTTCATTGCTAAAAGAATCAATTTCATAGTTTGGAATAGAATACAACAAGTTGAAATAAAACAAATTACATTACAACCAATATTTAAAGTTTAAAATGCGTTTCTAGGCATCATGCTAAGTTCCGTGCATCATCAACATCATCATTAACCTGCAACATGTTTTAAAGCGTAGTTCAATACAAAAGTATTGGCGAGTATGCAAGTTTGGTGTACTATCATATAAGTATAAAAATGAACAATCCATATGGCAAACCTAGTTATCAAGATTAACGTATAAACTGGCATGCGATTTACAAGTCAACCCTCTGATTACCGCAAGTATAAAGAATGAATAAACTTAACATGACCTCTCGTTCATGGGCGGTGCGTTACTCCTATAGCGCTATACATGTTAAGTGGAGGCTCGTACGACGTTAATGACAAGTTCATCACATAAGAATCACCCAGAAAACACGAATCAAGCATAACATAATAGTAAGCATGTATTGGATTGTTTGTATGTATGATTGCATAAAAGTATATATGTTAAGTGTGTTTGCATAAACATGTTGCACCCAAAAAGTGAGAAAACAGTAAAATGGGTCAAGTATACTCACAGTTTGCGAAGAAATTTCCACTTAGGGAGTTTGACGAGTCTTGAGTTGTTGGAACACCGAAGTTACCAATTTTGGTTCTTGAACGTTTTTCCCAAAGTTGAAAATATTGGGGATTTGAGAGAGTTAGGAAGTAATTTGGAGTTGGTGCAAGTGTTTAGAAGGTGTTAGAGTTGGTATTTATAAGAGTGATAAGTGGTTAGGGTTTAAATGAAGGTGGTTGGGGTTTAAATGAAGGTGGTTGGGAGTTAGGAGGGGTATTAAATGAGTTGGTTGGAGGTTAGGACATTAAAAAAAGTGGTTGGCGAGATGAAAATTTTCATTTTTTGTCTTTGCACTTGTATTGTTGGTTATTTTATGCTATAACTTGTATTGTTTACATAAAATTAAGTATAAATCATGTATATAAGTGTAACTCAAGTAAATTGAAGGTATAAATAAGTATTTGAATGCATAAAGAGTCCTAAAACGCATATTTTTCGTGAAATAAGTATGTGTTTACGAGAATGATGAGCAAGTATCAAGTATGTGAATAAGTCGAATGTAAAACAAGTACGAATAATCAAGTTTTATCACAATCAACATTTCGAATTACGAAGTTGGAAGTGAAATACGAATACGATACGGGTATAAGTTGTCACACCCCGACCACGTAAAACAACAAAGCGTGGCGGAAAAGCCGGGGAGTGTTGTAACAGAATCATTGTTTCACAACCATGGATTAAATAATTTCGTTTTATTGAATTATTGAACCAATTGTTCTATTACAAATCAGATAAGTACAAATATTATCTTTCAAGTTTTAAAGTCGCTAAGGCACGAGTCCATCCTATGTATAGCATGCATCAACAATCATCACATAACAGCACCTGAAACATGTGTAAAAATAGGTACGTCAGCATAAAAATGCCTGTGAGATACATACGTTTTATTATAATAGGATTCATGACTTATAAGTTTAAGAAAAATATTTAGTCAAAAATAGACATGAACCTTAAAAATATTTTCTTTTATAAATCATACTAAAAATTTATAAGAAATCAGATTATATAACAGAATAATGCATAGGTAAATAAATAACTAAATAAAAAGAGTTTGTATAAAATATATTGTTTGTAAAACAATATTTTGATAAAAAGGTTTGTAGTATGTATATAAAAATATACCTTGGTTTTAAGAAAGTCGAATAAGTAATATATTAAAATATATTTCAGTTCCAAAATAATAAAACAGATAGTATATTAAATATACTTTAGTCGTCAAAATAATAATTTTCAGTAGTATATCAAAAGTATACTTTGGTTTTATTAATAACATATTAAACTATGCTTTGGTTTTATAAATGTCACACCCCCAAAATCCACACGCGGAGTATCACCGCTTGGAGGCGTGACTGACCAGGATCAAACCACTAATCATATTGAACAAGCAAGTAAATAATTGTAAAAGTCCAACCAACATAATTAGTGTCCAAAACAAACATAGTTTAAGTTATGAGCGGAAGCATAATGTTTAAAACCAAAACGTAAGTTTAAATATCCAAAGGTTTAACATGGCACACAGCTGTCCATGTCCCACAACGACACTCCCCATGCAAGCTCCAGCTAAGTACCTGTTGACCTGCAAAGCATGTAGTAACGAGTCAACAATAATGTTGAGCGAGTTCACAGTTGGGTGTTCGTTTTGAGTTGTTCCAAAAACAGTTCCTTTAACTGGCATCCCTGCCGTGGGGGTTACCCCATAGTTGAAAAACGTGATTTGTTTAACCCATTAACTCGGGCAATCCAGCCGTGGGGGCTACCCCATGATAGTTATCTGGCATTTCGGCCCCCCATTATACACTAGACTCGTTACCATATCGACTGCTGACTGAAGTCATGTTTAAGTGCCCTGAACTGTCAATGTCTATCAGCATTGACGTGCCCAGATCCATTAGTTCACGCCCGTCCTCTGCAGCACGGTGTGAGGCTTGTCAGACCTAAATAGCGCTATCTAACTAATGACCCGCTCGCCATTGGCCCGACGATTAAGTCGATATAAAAAGGAGGGACTTCGTGATAGAGTTTTGGTATAGTAAAGTTATCTGTCCGTGAGGACGAGGAATTACATTCCTGAACCATTACTGTCCTACCCAAGAAAGGACGAGGAATCCATATTCCTTAACCCCATTCCCAACCCCTGGGAATCCCATGCTTTGTAGAGTGTGAACTCACCTTGGTTTGCTCGGCAGATACACAGAAAGGTCAAGTCTAGATGCTAGTGGTCAACCACGTCCTAAGATGGTTACCATACAAGTCAGGTTTTGGTTTCAAGTAGTGCACATAAATATCACATAAGATAGCATATAAGAAACACACACAGATCATGGCAACACACATCATCACGTTCAACACTTAAAACGTATTCAAGATTGGGCTCGCACAAGCTTAGTGGCCTTGTGCGAGTCATCCGTTGGAGCCCACAAATACCCGACCCAAAATAAAACATGAACACGGCCCAATTCAATTAAATCTAAGCTTGTGCGATCCGGGCATCTTGTACGATCCGGTTGGGTTGTGCGATTAGAACTAGCCTAGCCCAACATGATCATCCGGCCCCAAACAGTTAAACAATCATACAACTTGTGCGATCCAACAGCCTTGTGCGACTGAGAACCTCTTGTGCGACTGGACTCCTTGTGCGACCAGGAGTCTTGTGCGAATGGACTCCTTGTGCGACCAGGAGTCTTGTGCGACCAGTTTAGACATCCGAAATTTATGTTAATCAGTTACAACCATTCAATTGTTTCCTTATTTACATTTTATTAATAATTGCTAACAACTTCCATATCAAACAGAAGTCGATCAAATCACTATTTTTAACAATTGATTCACATAAACCCTAACATCATAATTATGAACAACAACCTATCAACACATAAACATATTAACATGGATCTCGATTCACCAACATATATCCGATTATGACAACACAAAAATTCATTCTAATCGTAATATATCTCAGCCGATTACAAATCTTCAATCCTAATCATTATGCAAACAATCCGAGAACATAACATGCTAGCCGATTAACATCACCATACTTATTCGATTGGCTAGAACATCATCATATGATTAACAATCCGAAACATATAACATAACAGCCGATTAACAAGCATTTGGTTCCAGATCATAATCATGCAAATCGAATTTGTTTAAACATCAACACTTAACATCATTGTTCATCATTCATACAACGACAACCATTTAATCAAATCATGCAATCATAACATCGTGTAACTAATCATAAATCAAGAACACTAACCGATTGAGAAAAGGGTGATCCGATTCAAGGAATGATCTTCGAGAGAAAGGGGGTGCTTGCCGTCGGCTTAGAGAGAGGAGAACACTAGGGTTTTGTGTGTGTGGGTGTTTTGCAACAAATGAGAAGCATACCCTCCACTCATGGGTTATGCGACACAAAGGGGGTGGGCCGAACCCTCCTAATGGGCTGCCCATTCGGTTCACTCACAAGAGAGGTGTGGGCCGAGAGTAATAAAGCCCAAAGGCTTGTGCGTTCGGGATTGTGCAATCGGTTTCTTTCGTGTGATAATACATATATATATATATATATATATATACAAACACAACACATATTCACATAACATTCAATAACATAACATTCCATTAAATCATCCAATTCACATAGTCACATAATGTTTACGTTACATCAAGGTACAAAGATAGGTTCGGAAAATACGAGTTGTCACATTATCCCCAAGTTGAAAGGAATTTCGTCCCGAAATTTAGCACGTACTCATTGAGGAAGCTAGTTAAGTTGCATGGTTTTCCTGGTTTTCCTGGGGTGTCACATTCTCCCCCCGTTGATCTGGAATTTCGTCCCGAATTTCCGTAGCTTCAGCCTCAGTAGTGGTTGTACCGTTTGCGAACAATTGGGGATACTTTTGTTTCATCTGATCTTCGCATTCCCAGGTGAACTCTGGGCCGCGACGTGAGTTCCAACGAACTCGAACGAGAGGTATTCTAGTACGTTTGAGGACCTTAACATCCCGGTCCGTGATTTCAACTGGTTCCTTGACGAATCGTAACTGCTCGTCGATAGTGAGCTCCTTCAAAGGAACTATGTGGGTCCCATCTGACAGGCACTTCTTCAGATTTGACACGTGGAAAACGTTGTGAACTACACTGAGTTCTACTGGAAAGTTCAGTTTGTAGGCCACCTTGCCTATTTTCTCAATGACTTCGAAAGGTCCAACGTATCATGGGTTAAGTTTGCCTCGTTTACCAAAACGAACCACACCCTTCCAGGGTGAAACTTTGAGTAGTACTCGCTCCCCAACCTGGAGCTCTAGTGGTTTTCTGCCCTTATCGGCGTAGACTTTCTGACGGTCACGAGCTGCCGCCATTCGTTGTCGTATCTGAGCAATTCGCTCTGTTGTGTCTACCACAAGTTCTGGACCAGTAATCTGACTATCCCCCACCTCTGCCCAACAAAGAGGTGACCGGAATTTACGCCCGTATAATGCCTCAAACGGAGCAGCTTTAATGCTGGTGTGGTAGCTATTATTGTACGAAAATTCCACAAGTGGCAGATGCTTTTCCCAGCCGTTGCCAAAGTCAATTACGCATGCCCTAAGCATGTCTTCGAGGGTCTGGATGGTGCGTTCAGACTGCCCATCCGTTTGCGGGTGATAAGCTGTGCTCATATCCAAACGTGAGCCAAAGGACTTGTGCATTGCTTGCCACAGTTCTGAAGTAAAACGTGCATCTCGATCCGAGATAATAGAGGTTGGCACCCCGTGCCTCGAGACAACTTCCTTAAGATATACTTCTGCTAGTGTGGAGAACTTATCCGTTTCCTTGATAGCCAAGAAGTGAGCAGACTTTGTGAGTCGATCCACGATCACCCAAATAGTATCGTTACCACGTTGAGATCTAGGCAGGCCAGTAACAAAATCCATGGAAATTTGCTCCCATTTCCATTGTGGTATCTCTGGTTGTTGAAGTGGGCCTGAAGGTTTCTGGTATTCCGCCTTGACTCTCGCACAAGTCAAGCACTTGCTAACGTAAGTTGCTATGTGGGCCTTCATACTAGGCCACCAATATGTAGTTTTGATATCGTGGTACATTTTATCCGAACCAGGATGTACTGAGTAGCGAGACTTGTGTGCCTCATCCATCACAAGCTCTCGTAGGTTGCCATAAAGTGGGACCCAGATGCGTCCTGTAACGTAGTAAGCACCGTCTTCCTTCTGTTCTAAGCGTTGCCTTGAGCCGCGTAGGGCTTCAGCCCTGACGTTTTCTGGTTTCAATGCTTCTACCTGAGCATCCCGTATCTGAGAAGGAAGACCAGACTGTATAGTGAGTTGTAAAGATCGTACGCGCTTGGGTGCAGTGTCCTTTCGACTGAGGGCGTCGGCCACGACATTGGCTTTGCCCGGGTGGTATCTGATCGAGCATTCATAGTCATTCAGTAGTTCGACCCATCGTCGTTGTCACATATTCAGTTCCTTCTGTTTGAAAATATGCTCGAGACTCCTATGATCTGTGTAGATGGCGCACTTGGTACTGTAAAGGTAGTGTCTGCATATCTTAAGTGCAAAAACAACAGCTCCCAGGTCTAGATCGTGTGTAGTGTAGTTCCTTTCATGAACTTTAAGCTGGCGTGAGGCGTAGGCTATAACTTTATCCTGCTGCATCAATACACAACCAAGACCCTGAATGGATGCATCGCATTAAACCACAAAGTCGTCTGTGCCCTCTGGCAATGAAAGGATAGGTGCACTGCAAAGTCTATCCTTTAAGTGCTGAAACGCTATCTCCTGTGCATTTCCCCATCGATAAACAACGCCCTTCTGCGTTAGTGAGGTGAGAGGCTGTGCAATCTTGGAAAAATCCTTAATGAACCTTCTGTAGTAACCTGCCAAGCCCAAGAATTGGTGAATTTCCGTTGGCGTACGAGGTGCAGGCCAGCTCTTGATCGACTCTACCTTGGATGGATCAACGTGAATCCCATCCTTGTTCACTACATGGCCTAAGAAATGGACTTCACGAAGCCAGAAGTCACATTTTGAAAACTTAGCGTACAGCTGTTCTGTTCGAAGGAGTTCCAAAATGAGTCGTAGATGCTGCTCATGTTCCTCCTGACTCTTCGAATAGATCAGGATGTCGTCGATGAAAACTATGACAAACTTGTCTAGGTACGGCTTGCACACTCGATTCATCAAGTCCATGAAGATCGCAGGTGCGTTTGTCAGCCCAAAAGGTATAACCAAGAACTCATAATGTCCATAACGGGTTCTAAAAGCTGTTTTAGAGACGTCCTCCTCTCGGACTCTCAGCTGGTGATATCCTGATCTCAAATCAATCTTTGAATAGTAGCTCGACCCTTGCAGCTGGTCGAACAAGTCGTTAATGCGTGGAAGAGGATAGCGATTCTTTACGGTCACTTTGTTGAGTTCACGGTAGTCGATGCACATTCTGAAAGTACCATCCTTCTTCTTTACGAATAGCACTGGAGCTCCCCAGGGCGACGAGCTAGGAGGAATAAAACCCTTATCCAAGAGTTCTTGTAGTTGCATAGAGAGTTCTTTCAACTCTGATGGAGCTAAACGATACGGTGCACGAGCTATGGGCGATGCTCCAGGAGCTAGCTCGATTTGAAAGTCGACCTGGCGATGAGGCGGGAGGCCAGGTAGTTCCTCAGGAAATACCTCAGGATAGTCGCGTACGATCGGAAAATCCTCTATCTTCTTCTCTTTCTTCGAGGTGTCGGTAACGAGAGCCAGAATAGCAGTGTGGCCCTTTCTCAAGCACTTCTGAGCCTTAAGGAAATTGATGATGCTCACAACAACACCACTCTTGTCGCCACGAATCATGAGAGGTTCATCACCTGGGCGAGGAATACGGACAATCTTTTCGTTACAAAGGATCTCTGCTTGATGTTGGGATAACCAGTCCATCCCAATGACAACGTCGAAACTGCCCAATGTGATAGGAAGGAGGTCGATCGAGAAAGTGTGATCAGCAAGAACAAGATTACAACCTTTGACTACGTGTGTGACCTCTATACTTTTACCATTAGCTAACTCTACAGTGTGCTTGGGGTTCAAAGGTGTTGGGGTACGCTTAAGCAGTTGACTAACTTTTAGGGACACATAACTAGTATCAGCACCCGAATCAAATAAGACAGTAACGTAAAAGTCATCGAGAAGGAACTTACCCGTCACGACATTGGGATCATTCCTAGCTTCTCCCTGGCCAATAACGAACACACGACCCCTTGCCCCATTGCCATTGTTACCCCCGTTGTTCCCATTCCCCTGATTGTTGTTGTTATTGTTGTTCTGGTTCCTGTTCAGTTGGGGACAATCCCTCTTGAAGTGGCCTTCAGCTCCACACTGAAAGCACCCCTTGTTGTTACCCTGCGGCTGCTGTTGCTGGCGTTGATTCTGTTGAGCTTGCTGTTGCTGACGATTCTGGTTTGCGGGGTATAAATTTCTACAATCCTTTGCTGCATGGCCTGGCTTGTTGCACCGATGACAGTTACCCCTGGTGCATGGCCCGGTGTGATGTAGGTTACAGAGATTGCATTTAGGGTGATTCCCCTTGTACACACCATGACTTTGGCTACCAGATGATTGCTGACTAGGACTCCTATAGTCGTCAGTCCTTCTCTGCTGAGATTGAGATTGCACAGAAGTTGAACCTTTGCTTGAGGCTCCATCCCATTTTCTCTTGTTGTCACTAGGAGCATCCGAAGTAGCTGTAGCACTTATACGCTTGGGTAACCTGTTCTGCTCCACCGCCTGATCAGTGAGACGGTGAGCCAACTGAACAACCTGCTGGATGGTGGCGAGGTTTGCTGAAGTCACATGACTTTGGATTTCTGGCACTAAGCCCTTGAGAAAGAGTTCAATACGCTTAATTGGAGGGTCCACCATAGTAGGACACAATAATGCAAGCTCATTCGATCTCTTAGTATACGCCTCAATTTCTGACCCCGCCATCTTGAGGTTGTAGAACTCGACTTCCAGCTTATGAATGTCGTCACGACTGCAGTATTCTTCCTTGATCATCTCTTTTAAATTGTTCCATGGGGTGGCGTTAGCAGCAACCAACCCCAGCATTTGGACCTGAGCGTTCCACCATGTGAGGGCTAAACCCTCGAGGGTACCGGTAGCATACTTCACCCTGCGTGCCTCAGGGCATTCACACATTTCGAACACAGATTCTAGTTTCTCAAACCAGTGGAGGAGACCTACGGCTCCTTCAGTGCCGCTGAAAGTAGTTGGTCGGCAGTCCATAAAGGTTTTGAAGGTGCACACAGGTGGCTGAGCATGCTGACCTGTTGTGGGTGTAAGAAAGGACAAAGTTTAACACAAAGATAGGTTCACAAGAGTAGGACCTAAAGATCCTAGAATGAGTTTTAAACTGCAGGGTATACCTCCTGCTTGTGCGGCTGCAAGTGCCGCAGCAACCTGTTCGTTAATCAGAGCCGTCAACTGGGCTTGAGTCATGTTAATGCGTCCAGACATGATCTTCATATCAAGGGAAACATGAGTGAGAAGGGTTCGCGAAAGTGCGATGACAGAAGAGAGTAAGCACACATGTGTTCAAGCAACAGTAGCTATACTAACTAAGCATATCATGAGCAAAGTTCTGCGCAATCTAGCATGTAGTTAATGAAATATAAACCATATCACCTAGGATGTCGAGCCTTGCACGTGGAGTGATGCGTCGTTGTGGATCGTAGAGCACTGTACAGGTTATAGTCTGGTTTTAACAAAAATCATTTTCCCTTATTAAAACCAAGTTCTCTATAACCAATGGCTCTGATACCAATCTGTCACACCCCCAAAATCCACACGCGGAGTATCACCACTTGGAGGCGTGACTGACCAGGATCAAACCACTAATCATATTGAACAAGCAAGTAAATAGTTGTAAAAGTCCAACCAACACAATTAGTGTCCAAAACAAACATAGTTTAAGTTATGAGCGGAAGCATAATGTTTAAAACCAAAACGTAAGTTTAAATATCCAAAGGTTTAACATGGCACACAACTGTCCATGTCCCACAACGACACTCCCCATGCAAGCTCCAGCTAAGTACCTATTGACCTGCAAAGCATGTAGTAACGAGTCAACAATAATGTTGAGCGAGTTCACAGTTGGGTGTTCATTTTGAGTTGTTCCAAAAACAGTTCCTTTAACTGGCATCCCTGCCGTGGGGGTTACCCCATAGTTGAAAAACGTGATTTGTTTAACCCATTAACTCTGGCAATCCAGCGGTGGGGGCTACCCCATGATAGTTATCTGGCATTTCGGCCGTGGGGGCTACCCCATGTATACACTAGACTCGTTACCATATCGACTGCTGACTGAAGTCATGTTTAAGTGCCCTGAACTGTCAATGTCTATCAGCATTGACATGCCCAGATCCATTAGTTCACGCCCGTCCTCTGCGGCACGGTGTGAGGCTTGTCAGACCTAAATAGCGCTATCTAACTAATGACCCGCTCGCCATTGGCCCGGCGATTAAGTCGATATAAAAAGGAGGGACTTCGTGATAGAGTTTTGGTCTAGTAAAGTTATCTGTCCGTGAGGACGAGGAATTACATTCCTGAACCATTACTGTCCTACCCAAGAAAGGACGAGGAATCCATATTCCTTAACCCCATTCCCAACCCCTGGGAATCCCATGCTTTGTAGAGTGTGAACTCACCTTCGTTTGCTCGGCAGATACACAGAAAGGTCAAGTCTAGATGCTAGTGGTCAACCACGTCCTAACATGGTTACCATACAAGTTAGGTTTTGGTTTCAAGTAGTGCACATAAATATCACATAAGATAGCATATAAGAAACACACACAGATCATGGCAACACACATCATCACGTTCAACACTTAAAACGTATTCAAGATTGGGCTCGCATAAGCTTAGTGGCCTTGTGCGAGTCATCCGTTGGAGCCCACAAATACCCGGCCCAAAACAAAACATGAACACGGCCCAATTCAATTAAATCTAAGCTTGTGCGATCCGGGCATCTTGTACGATCCGGTTGGGTTGTGCGATTAGAACTGGCCCAGCCCAACATGATCATCCGGCCCCAAACCGTTAAACAATCATACAACTTGTGCGATCCAACAGCCTTGTGCGACTGAGAACCTCTTGTGCGACTGGACTCCTTGTGCGACCAGGAGTCTTATGCGAATGGACTCCTTGTGCGACCAGGAGTCTTGTGCGACCAGTTTAGACATCCGAAATTTATGTTAATCAGCTACAACCATTCATTTGTTTCCTTATTTACATTTTATTAATAATTGCTAACAACTTCCATATCAAACAGAAGTCGATCAAATCACTATTTTTAACAATTGATTCACATAAACCCTAACATCATAATTATGAACAACAACCTATCAACACAAACATATTAACATGGATCTCGATTCACCAACATATATCCGATTATGACAACACAAAAATTCATTCTAATCGTAATATATCTCAGCCGATTACAAATCTTCAATCCTAATCATTATGCAAACAATCCGAGAACATAACATGCTAGCCGATTAACATCACCATACTTATTCGATTGGCTAGAACATCATCATATGATTAACAATCCGAAACATATAACATAACAGCCGATTAACAAGCATTTGGTTCCAGATCATAATCATGCAAATCGAATTTGTTTAAACATCAACACTTAACATCATTGTTCATCATTCATACAACCACAACCATTTAATCAAATCATGCAATCATAACATCGTGTAACTAATCATAAATCAAGAACACTAACCTATTGAGAAACGGGTGATCCGATTCAAGGAATGATCTTCGAGAGAAAGGGGGTGCTTGCCGTCGGCTTAGAGAGAGGAGAGCACTAGGGTTTTGTGTGTGTGGGTGTTTTGCAACAAATGAGAAGCATACCCTCCACTCATGGGTTATGCGACACAAAAGGGGTGGGCCGAACCCTCCTAATGGGCTGCCCATTCGGTTCACTCACAAGAGAGGTGTGGGCCGAGAGTAATAAAGCCCAAAGGCTTGTGCGTTCGGGATTGTGAAATCGGTTTCTTTCGTGTGATAATACATATATATATACAAACACAACACATATTCACATAACATTCAATAACATAACATTCCATTAAATCATCCAATTCACATAGTCACATAATGTTTACGTTACATCAAGGTAGAAAAATAGGTTCGGAAAAATACGAGTTGTCACAATAAATAACATATTAAACTATGTTTTGGTTTTATAAATAACATATTAAGCTATGTTTTGGTTTTATAAATAACACATTAAACTATGTTTTGGTTTTTATAAATTACATATCAAACTATGCTTTGGTTTTATAAATAACATATTAAGCTATGTTTTAGTTTTATAAATAACATATCAAACTATGTTTTAATAATTTATAAAATATATATGTTGGTTTTGTACAATATCACACATGAGAGCATATCAAACTATACTTTTGGGAGTATAACTAAATATACAATAAAAGTGTGATTTAAGAATTCAACCAAACCTAGTGCATCAAAATACACCTTTGAGACTATAGAAATACCACAAAGGCAATCCCTATTTGGAAAAAAATATTGGGTTCTGACATTCCATGACAACAGGAATGGGGTGTCAAATCCTATAGCGCTATATCATACTACCAACCGGTCTGGTGAACATAAAATAAGTACTATCCAACAATTAATTTTATAATCTTTGAAAAATCAGTGTTTAAACCATAAATAATCATCCAGTTTGTCAAAAGATAAGTACTAATATGTATAATCAATTATACTTTGAAATCATGAACATAACAAATAGGTACACATGCTTCACCCCAAAACATTTGAAAACAGTAAAAGAGGGGACTATGTACTCACCTGAGAATGCTTAGAAGTCTTGAACAACAACCAAGCAAAGCTAGAGGGAGCACGGAAATCAAACGGCACAAAGGGTCCAAGTTAGGAAGATCTTAATCCAAAACACTCAGGTATGAAGGTTTAGAACTTCAACTTAGAGTTATTCAGATCAAGGTGTGCAGAATTCAAATAAGAGCTTGGGTATTTATAGGATTTGGTAAACCGTTAGGATCGTTTCTCGGAAAACATGCTTTGATCTTGGCCCTCCACTTGGGCTCATGGTTTTGTTAAACAATGGGACACTTAAAAACCATCAAATTTAGCCCAAGGTATCCCAAAACAATGTTTAAAATCATCAAAAACCAGCTGGATGACCAGATTCAAAGTTTCTGTCTGATGAGCTCTCACGGGCCGCGTAAGAAATAAGCTTGGCTTACGCGGGCCACCTAAGCAAGTTTGGCAGATTTACACATTTAGTCCCTGCAGCCCAAAAACTTGTATTTTGATGCATTTTTGGCACGTTTAAGCCCCGTTAACCTCATTTCAAGGCTTTAAAATGATGTTAAAGTATAGGGAACTTAAAACATGCTCAAAAACATCTCGGATGTCGGTTCGTTTGGTCGTACGGTTGCGTTATTCGGTTAATTACGACGGAAGTCGTAACGAACGCAAAAACGATCTAAATTAAGCGACGAATGGAATTTTATCATGCCAATCACTAAAATATAATATTTTAATGATTACATAAATTTTTGGATGTCCGGATATATTCAGAACGTAAGATATGCGCGAAAATGCAAACTTATGCACGTTTTGACGCTTTTAGTCCCTATTGATCAATAAAGTTTATTTTAGCATACCGAACCCCTCAAAGCCTATTTCTAATCTATGTAAAGGATATTTATGGTATGTTTAACTTATGATCAAGTTCCGAAATGTTCGTTACCACACGAATCTGCATACTTTCGCAGTTTGACGCAAATAGTCCCTGCGATCGAATAAACTTGATTTCAACACACCAAACCATCCAAAACTTATTTCTAAGTTATGTAAAGGTTATTTAAGGTATGTTAAGCCTATGTCACTATTCCGGAGTGTTTGTCGCGTTAAACTGATTATGTTTACGCATCAGTTCGCGTATAACTTTCTAGAAAGCGATTTAAAGCTCGAAATCGAACAAGAATTGATATGTGCAAACGATGCACATATTTATACAAATACCAAGTACGAAATACAATGTTTCATTGGTTTGGTATTTGTATGATGGTTGAAGTGACACAGGTGTCACAGTCTCCCCTACTTTAGGAAATTTCATCTCGAAATTTAATTTTAGAGGAAACTTGGGTGCTCGAAATCAGAGTCGGAGAGTGAAAGATAAAATGACATTGGTCAAGGTCCAGGACTTCTAGTAACTTAAATAACGCTACGTTCGCAATGTAATAAGGAACACTTATATATAGGAAGTACCAGCGGCGTATCCACCATGCCCTTTCTACATTGTTCCCGTTTCGTTATTCTCATTACTATAGGTCTTAACGCATGACAAAACTTGCTGTAGTTTCTGTGCACTAAATTCCATAATTATGTATGCATCCACAATTACGTAATTCCTTGCATAGTCCGCACAGTTTATTTCATAATGCGTAGGGGGAAAAATCAATTGAATAAACATGAAGCGACTTGACTAGACCACCAAAGGATCTTTTTAACTAGATCAACGAACGATCTTTTTAACTAGATCAACACATGATCTTCTTAACTAGATCGTCGTACGATCTCCTTAAATTGACCACTTAAGGGATCTTTTCAATTATATCATCACGTGATATTCCTAACCAGATTTTCAAATCAATCTGTTTAACTAGACCACTCAAGGGTTCAAATTATAGAATAGTATTTCATAACCCAAGGGACTTAACTACAATGTAAAAGTCCATTAGGGATTTAAGATAGTACCTTTAAATATCCTACTATGAATCCCTCATATGAGATATGGAAGATTCTATGAGGATTTGGATAATGAATATTCGGATTACACAAAAACACAAGACATAAAGAAATCACATAAGCACATAATCACATAATTATTTAACTTGATCTTCATTTTGTTAATTTTCTTGTTAATTGAGCACACGAGTGTTTAAAGCATACCAGGAATTTAATCAGTGGATTCCATTTGGCACTTTAAACATCTTCAATAATCTAACTACGAAGTTAGGAAGCTCTTAATAGGAATTCGGCTTTGTCCTTATTGAATCGTAATATACGTATTAAGGCATACGAATAATTTAATTAAGGGCTCCGATTTGAGCGATATTTACCCACCATGATCTAACTATGAGGATAGAAAGATCCTATTTTGGATTTTGGAA
Source organism: Helianthus tuberosus (assembly GCA_030545235.1). Lineage (NCBI taxonomy): Eukaryota > Viridiplantae > Streptophyta > Magnoliopsida > Asterales > Asteraceae > Helianthus > Helianthus tuberosus. The sequence continues at coordinate 36,493,894 of CM060399.1, read as the reverse complement.
TTTGTGTAACGAGAGGTGTTTCGAAACCTTGTACTAAACGTGCTTAAGTCGATACACAAGGTAGAAAGTTCATGAGGTTGAGGTACTAGATATGCCAAGGCAACATATGAAGCAGAATTTAGAGGTTAAGCAGCAGCAGGGTTTGCAACAGCTTTTCCTTGGATAGCAAAGTGCACATGTTAACCAAATGTCCCCATCGTCCACCGTGGGTACATTTGAAAAAGGGTATCTGATTCGGATGATGACGACTGCATTGATTGCTCCAAGGAGCGATTCCTTTGTACGACTTCATCCCTAAGGCGAGTCATGGTGATAGCTAAATCAACGGTCCTCTAGAGTACGACGCCTATTTGTTGGGCAATTGTAGCACTTGGTTCGGATACTTGAGTGTTGTTGCGATGAATAGGCATCATGAAGAAAATGGAAGACATGGGAGGAAACAAGGGAAATGAAAACAGAATTACAATGCATAAAATTGCGATCATTTGTTTGTTACCTAAGGCAAACAAATGAGACGGTGACTAATCAAAGTAAATGGGTCAATATAATGTATCGTGAAGACATGCTCGCCTATAAGTGGACACTCACCCCAAGAGTTCCCAGGTAAGAGTGACTGGTCCGATTATGTGGATTTGTACGAACACTCTAGCCTTAGACAGAAAGCTCAGAGTACAGGCATCCACCCTTCCAGATTGCACGTGTTCACACTATAAGACCCAAACTTTGACGAGATTTTGAAACTTAGAGGGTTCAAAACCTAGTAATCAATCATCCTAGAACAGATGATTAGTTTTCAAAGCGGATTCGAAATTTATGTTCTGGTTGTGGTTGTCACCTAAGGATAAGTGACAGTATTGTTTTAAAACTAAACACAAGATAAATTGTGTTAGGGTCCTAGGAAGGTTATAGTCTAGGTCAAAGCATTACTAATAACCTAATTCCCTATAACCATTGACTCTGATACCAACTTTTCAGTCACACCCCGACCACGTAAAACAACAAAGCGTGGCGGTAACGTCGGGGAGTGTTGTAACAGAATCATTGTTTCACAACCATGGATTAAATAATTTCGTTTTATTGAATTATTGAACCAATTGTTCTATTACAAATCAGACAAGTACAAATATTATCTTTCAAGTTTTAAAATCGCTAAGGCAGGAGTCCATCCTATGTATAACATGCATCAACAATCATCACATAACAGCACTTGAAACATGTGTAAAAATAGGTACGTCAGCATAAAAATGTCTATGAGATACATAGGTTTTATTATAATAGGATTCATGACTTATAAGTTTAAGAAAAATATTTAGTCAAAAATAGACATGAACCTTAAAAATATTTTCTTTTATAAATCATACTAAAAATTTATAAGAAATCAGATTATATAACAGCATAATGCATAGGTAAATAAATAACTAAATAAAAAGAGTTTGTATAAAATATATTGTTTGTAAAACAATATTTTGATAAAAGGTTTGTAGTATATATATAAAAATATACTTTGGTTTTAAGAAAGTCGAATAAGTAATATATTAAAATATATTTCAGTTCCAAAATAATGAAACATATTGTATATTAAATATACTTTAGTCGTCAAAATAATAATTTTCAGTAGTATATCAAAAGTATACTTTGGTTTTATTAATAACATATTAAACTATGCTTTGGTTTTATAAATAACGTATTAAACTATGTTTTTGTCTTATAAATAACATATTAAACTATGTTTTGGTTTTATAAATAACATATTAAGCTATGTTTTGGTTTTATAAATAACACATTAAACTATGTTTTGGTTTTTATAAATAACATATCAAACTATGCTTTGGTTTTATAAATAACATATTAAGCTATGTTTTGGTTTTATAAATAACATATCAAACTATGTTTTAATAATTTATAAAATATATATGTTGGTTTTGTACAATATCACACATGAGAGCATATCAAACTATACTTTTGGGAGTATAACTAAATATACAATAAAAGTGTGATTTAAGAATTCAACCAAACCTAGTGCATCAAAATACACCTTTGAGACTATAGAAATATGTTAGTGCATACATCTGTCGTCTTCGTCTTATATCGAGTCTCAGGTTCGTTGCGGTTTGGAACAAGAATTATGTCATCATCATTGATGATGACATCACATACATGACATCACATATGACATCATGGAAGCTTACAACACTAAAAGACAAAACAGAATGTTTGAAATAGGATCTGTTAGAATGTATCGTTTGAAGAGGTTGACCGTTTGAACATGTGTAACCGTTTGAAAGTGGTAACCGTTTGAAGAGTGGTGTGTCACCTTCAAACGATCAGGGTCTCTCCTATAAATACCCTTCAAACGTTCATCATTTGTAATCTTTCCGGCTTGTGCAACGAAGTGCTGCCGAAGTGTTGTCAGGTTGTAAAACGTCTTATAATCAATCATACAACAGTTTAATGAGTAAATCTAGCAGAATTGCACTCTACACGTCTGTTTCTGCCTTTCGTGTTGAGATAAACTCTTCTGAACGACTCGTTCGGGTCAGAAAACGATCCTACAAGTGGTATCAGAGCTCAGGAGGAAGAGTTCTATACGATTCAGCTTAAAAATTTCTGTTTTTCTACATCTTCTTTCAAAATTTCTAGTTTTCACGGTTAAAATTGGATAAATTTTTCACAGAATGTGTAAAAGTGCATTTTAACAAGCCCTTGAAAGTTTCAGTTTAAAATTCGATGTAAAAGTGGTAAAAATAGGTTGAAAACTGGTGTCCGTTTGAATGAAGCAGCACCCTACCGTTTGAAACTGGACTGACCGTTTGAAATTTGCGCCTTACCGTTTGAAACTGGACTGACCGTTTGAAATTTGCACCCTACCGTTTGAAATCTGCACCTGACCGTTTGAAACTGCCAACTTCCGTTTGAAATTGGGCATGTCCGTTTGAAACATTGTGTCTATCCCATTTGAAAGTGTGTTCATCGAATATTGTGTAACATTTTACGAGGTGTCAGTAGTTGGAAAAGAAATCATGTTTGTGTCAGCTTGTATGTGACTCTCGAAAATTGTCCACACGTTTTGTCGGGTTGCATGTGAAAGTTGGTAAAGATGTGTAAGTTGGTCACATGAGGGTTTTAATCAAAGTTTGCATGTGATTTTGGGTTATAAACAATCAAAATACTTTCTCAGACTTTAATCAGCTAAGTGGATTTGTGTCAGCCCATGTGATTGTGTTTATTGTTCAAAGTTCTCGGCCCTCCATAAAGTGATTGAGGTCCAATCAGAATTATCGGCAAAATTAAAAAGAAGTTTGTGATTCCAATGTGTCAGCCATTATTCACCTAACATCATTGGATTTTAAATAGCTTTGCATGTGTATTGAGAGGTTCAATAAAGTGATGTTGATAAAAGTGTTTGTCAGCCATGTGAAGCCCAACATTCATAGGTCCAATGAAATCTGATTTGAGAGTTATTGTTGTCGGATCTTATTAAAGAATACATATTCATTGAATTCATGTGATACCGAGAAGGTTTTTTGAGTAAAGAACCGGCCCAATCAACAGTTAAAGCAAAAGTCTCGGCCCAATCATTTCGGATAGTATATATTTGAAGCCCAATCAATATATGATCAAGTCTTAATGTGCGGCCCAACAGAAGTGAATTGATTTTTTTTCAAGTCATCGGCAAAATTTGTGAAAGCCCATTTGAATCCATTTCATTCTGATCAAGTCCATTCATTCAGTGTCTTCACTTGAACAACATTGAAACGAGTCCACAAATCTTCGACACGAGTCCTAGATCGATTCAATCGTTACACATTTTTATGTACTCTGTCTGTTTAAACTGATTGTTTGTTTTGTTTGTCAGGTATTATTTTACAAGGTGATTCAGGTGATACACGAGGAGAACCAGTTCGCATCAAATCAGTTCGCTTCAAACAAAGATCTTGCTTGAAAAAATATTCTTGTGATTTCGCTTGAAAGAGATGACTATTGCTAATGCCTATGATGAAAAATAGGCTGCAAAATATAGAAAAGTCAGGGAAAAAGAAGAAGAAAAATGGAGAAAAATTGAGGAAGAGGAAGAAGAAGAAAGGTTAAAAGCTGAAGCTGAAGCCGAGAAAAAGAAAAGAGCTGAGTTTTTCCAAACGAGAAGAACAGTCAAAGATGTTCCTGAATTTGAAATCAAAGTTGATACTGAAGCAGTCAAAGTTCCTGAAAAGTGTTTGAATTGTGATTCTTTGATCATGCAATACAACGAGCTGCTACACAATATAAAAAGATTGAAAGAATCTTATGATACTTTGAACAGAGAGATTAACAAGTACACTGATTCGAACAGTGAACAAGCCGTCGCATTGAATACACTCAAAGGAGCTTACATGAGACAGCTTGATGATGTCAACTTCTACACAGAGAAGTGTGCTGAGCTGGAATTGAAGCTGGCAACCCAAAGAATTGAAACTGAAAAGTCAACAATTTATTGAAAAGTTACTCATGTTCTACTTTTGTTGTTGACAGGATTTACCCGATCGTTGAAAGAATGAAAACTTTTGAGGAAGAGAAGACTTCGGAAGAAAAGAAGTCTGAGACAAAAGAAGATGATGAAGTGAAAATTTCTGGTGAGAAACCAAGTGTTGTCTATAACAAATGTCCACCCCCGGTCGAAAATAGATATTTGTCTCGAAATCCAAATTTTGAAAGAGTCAAACAGGCAACTAACTTACAGTGGGAGTCTGTGTCGTCGGATAATTTGCCAGAAAATATTGATGTTACGTTCACATCATCTGACACTGATCATGAGTCCGAGTTGATTAAAAGTGTGGTCGATCAGGTGTTAGACAAAGATGACATAGAGGAGTCAAAAATGGAATCCAAATCAGAGTCAAAGTCAGAGTCAGAGTCAAAGTCTGGTTCTGAAAGTTCGAGTTCGACAGTCAACAGTTCAAATTCTTTGGTTAAAAGGGTTTACAAAAAAGAATTCCTGTTATCAAAATCTAATTTGAATGATGAAACGTTCAAAGTAGCATATACTTTGAAAGATTCTGACAAATTATATTCTGATGAGATTTTTCCAATAAGAGGTGTTAAAACTGAAATGATTAAAAAGGTTTTCAAATTAACAGAAATCAATATTTCTGAAATAAAAGATTTAAATCTTACTGATAAACCTAAAAAATACACCTCAAGAGTACAACAAAGATTAAACAAGAAAAGGGGTTACAGTTCTGGTTCTGATATTCATAAAAAACCAAACCATAACTGTAATTTCAAAAAGAAAGGATTAGGATTTAATCAACCGAAAAATTATAAAAATGAAAAATTTTCTAAACCAAAAACTGTGTTTGTTTCAGGAAAATCTTTAGATGATGAGAAAGAGCAAGCATTCAGAAAGCAGACAAATCAAGAATTCCTTGCAAAGAAGCAAGATGAGATGAAGAAAAGTGTTATTCAGAAGAAGACTGAGACAAGAACCTGTTTTCAGTGCAAAACTGCTGGTCATATTGCTAGGAATTGTTCGAAAACATTCAAACCAAAACAGGAAGTCTCTGGTAAAATGAAAGAAAAAGTTGTTGAGAAAACTGAACTTACAACCAGAAAATTTACAGGCTTTGAAAATTCAACCTTTGAGATTGGTGAATGTTCAAAGAATGTGGTAAAAAGAAAAGAAAATCTGAAAAATCAAAAATGGGTTGTTAAGGGTTCATGAAACAGTTCTGGTGATGAATCTGATTCCACAAAATCAGAGGAGCCACGTGTTGAAGAAAGAATTGAAAAATCAGTTCCAAAAGTGGATGATGTGAATTTTCCACCTTTGCGAGCTGAAAATTTTAAGAAGAAAGTTGGAAACGTTGAAATATCAAATCAATTTTATTTTGACAAGAAGAAATTTGATGTTGATAAGGCTTTCAACAGAAATGTGAAACACATTTTTGGAAAAATGGTCGATGGTAAGGTCAAAGGAGTTAAAGAATTCTATGCTTCAAAAATGAATGTTTACAAGTCTGTTGAAAGTAAAGATGAAGAAGAGGTTGTTACACCCAAGGAAGGTCAGGCTTGGGTGGATATATTTTTCAAAAAGTAAAAACCTGACTTGCCGGAGCTCCCAAGTTGGTAATCGCGGATGTAACAACCCTCGGTAAAACCAACACTCTCATAATATTTTCCGACCCTCTAAATATATTATAAAATGTCTCAATATGTTTTATATTACACCCCGTATGTGAAACCCGAGCCCTAGTTATGTTAAAATTATAAAATAAATCAAAAACCAGAAATATAGGGTTGAGGCGGGCCAAGGTTGGTTTTGACTGCGCTAGTTTCTTTAGTTGAAGCGGGCCGCGTAAGTGTTCAAGTTAGTTAACGCGGGCCGCGACAGATCATGAAACGCGGAAGCATCCGGTGCTGACACGTGTCGACATCGTGTCGAGCCTATTGGATGATCAGGCTAAGCTATAGGTTGACCGCGAGTTGACGCGGGCCGCGTAAGGTTTAGCCTTACCTTACGCGGGCCGCCTGAGAGTCAATATCAGCAACTATATAAAAAGGCCATCAGTCTACGTTTTTCATCGCTCACAATCTCAATTCTCAATCTAAATTCTGTAGAGAAGTTATAATACACGGGTATTATACCCCTAAATTAGCGAGGTTCTGCTCCTTTGTAAGTATTATAACCCCAGTTTCATAATAGTTACGCTGCCCGATTGATTTAGGGTTCCGTAACAACTGTCGTGGTTCTGCCCGACATAGTTGTTGGAATGCCGTCTCGGGGAGGGTATTATTAATATTTTCAAAGGGTTATGATACTAACCAATGTACATTTGTATAAATTATAGATTATATCCAGGAAACCCTTACGAAAAGCCTAAGATAGCAATGTGAGTAATCTCCTTTTTATTAACAGTTTTTACAAAACCTTAAATGTTTTACAATGTAATTAAGCAGTGATTGAGTCTTTGTAGTCTTCAATTACTGCCGGTATGTTGGGGTTTTGTTACAAAATTTGTACTACTTGTGAGTAGTAAGTCGAGTATGACAGTACGTTACCATTGGACAATGAGTTAGCCAATGTGTAATATGACCCACAAGTCAGTGGATTGATAGTACCAAATGGAGTAATTGTGTAGACATAAACATTGTAATCGTCCTCGATACTGTTTTAATTAATAAAATGTTTCTTGATTAAACTGGGATTCACTCACCAATATTTCCGACTGACAAATGTTTTTAAAACGCGTTTCAGGTAACCCAATGTGACAGCCAATTAATAAAAAGCCAGCTGGAGAGCACTGAAGGCTTGGGGATAAAGTGGCTATAAAAGTTACCTAATAAACGATGTTTTAAATTCAATAAAATAGGGTTTGTCCCTATAATGTATTGTAATAAGAAACTTGGGTTTTGCCCATGTTATTATTAATATAAAAGAAGGTGGTTTTACTCTGATAAACATTTCCTAACTACGGTCCTGATGAAAATTCCGCTGCGAGATTAAATAAACTGATACCACCAAACTCTGAGATCGCGTCCGCCCGTTCCCGGGGATCAGGGATCGGGGGTTGCGACAGAAGGTGGTATCAGAGCCTAGCCACTGGTCTGAGCCAAAGAAGTGTTCTGCTGACACTTAAATTTCAAATTTTGTGTTAGGAAATAAATTACGAAAATACGTGCATAACTGTAATTATGTATTATGTGTTATTTGACTATTTGTTAGTTTTCAGTATGAGTGATCAAGGACCCTCAGATCTGAACCGTCAGTTATCTGATTCCCCTAGGAGTGAAGGTACATCATCACAGCCTGCCCTTTCAGGGTATACTGCTGATCAGGAGGATGGAATATTTGCTTTTAGAGCTAAATCTGAAGAGCCATTTACTAATAAGAAACGAGGATGGTTCAGTAAAGAAGCTTTTGCTCGTAGGAAGAGAATGCGAAAATTGCAACAGCAAAGGGCTTTAGCAGCTATTAAGCGAGAGACAGATGCCCATACTCAAGATATGCTAAATAGAAGCCTAGCAAATTTCCATATCTTAGCTACGACTGCTGCTGATCCAAGTCTGGAACAACTAGTAGCCCCACAACCACAAAACCCAGAACAACCTATGGAGATAGAAAATCAGGAAAACCAAGTGGATATGCACGATTTTAACCCAGAAGAAATCCCAAGGGTACCTGCACCAAACCCACTAGACCCGAATTACGACCCCTGGTGGGATGAAAATAGGGACTACGTGCAACGTTACTCTATTCCGGAAGACACACCTATAGGAGCCTATTCAGGTATGGACCCTTTAGATCCCTATTACCATGATAACTACATCAGGGAAATCTTAGAAGATCCTTACCGATTACAGGCATTTTTACCCCCATATCAGGAACCAGAACCCCAGATTCCAAACCCAGTCCTAGAACCTGCACCCCCAATGAGTGCAGAAAACGTTCAAGAACTTAGGACTTTTGGGGAGGAAATTTTAGAAAGCAGTGAAAGGATGCGTTAGGTGGGAGAGCGTCTCATATGGAAATACGATGAGCGCAATATGGATTTTTGGATGAATCCATATCCGTAAATGTTAGAATGGAGGAAGCGGTAGTAATAATAAAATAAAATAAAATAAAATATGTGTGTATGGATGCATATTACTATTTTATTTCTGTTGGTATTGTAATCTTTATTTATGTACTAGTGTGTAATAGACGCATAAGTATATGAAAAGAGTATAGTAGCAATGATCTACGTTTTTGGCTAGATTGTGTGTTATGTAATTTATTATATTAAAATATTAATTATGACATTAATATGGGATAAATGTTTAAAATTCAGATGGCCGACGAAGAAAATCAAGGAAATCTGAATAACGATAACCAGAGTAACATTAACGTGGTTAATGAAAATCCAAACATCAATAACAATGGGAACCAGATGGATAATAGTGCTATCCAACACATTGTAGCACAAGGAATTATAGATGCAATGCCATTTATTCTTCAAACTGTTAAAGATGCTGATAATAAAAGTAAGCATAGCAGTAAGCGACCAAGTGAACCAGAAAACAGCGTGAACAATGGACCTGTACTTCAAATGCCCATTCCCAAAAGAAGAAGAATTGTGCCTTACGGTTGTTCATATAAGGAATTCTGGTCTTGTAAACCAATGGAATTCTCGGGCAATGAAGGGGCCATTGCAACCTTACGCTGGATAGAAAAGACTGAGGCAGTCTTAATGATAAGTAAGTGTGCTGAAGAAGATAAGATAATGTTTGCTTCTAATCTGTTTAAGAATGCAGAACTAGAATGGTGGAACACTATCCTCCAGACAAGAGGAAGTGATCAAACCTACAATATGGAATGGGAAGAATTTAAGAACAAGGTAGAAAGGAAATTCTGCCCACCCAATGAGAAGGAACAGATAGCAAACAAATTCCTAAATCTTAGGATGACTGGTGTAGATAGTAAGGGGTACACTAAAATATTCTTTGAATATGCTAGAATAGTGCCAACTCTTGCTTCACCAGAACCAGTGTTAATCTCTCGTTATATTTGGGGATTAATTGGAGAGATTAGACACATAGTCAAGGCAGCTAGACCGCAAACTATAGAAGAAGCTGTAGAATTAACAAATACCTTGACTGATGAATTAGTCCGTACTAGAGAAGAAGACCAGAGAAGGAACCTAACCCAAAGGCTTACTCAAGAATTCCATTCAGGGAATTATAATCGTAGGAATACAGGTTCTACCTCTGCACCATACTGCAAGATCTGTAAGAAAAAGCATTCAGGAAAATGCTCCACTCTCTGCAATTATTGCAAGATGCCAGGACACAAGGAAGAAAATTGCAAGAAGATATACAGTAATGGATATTGCTACAAATGTGGAGAAAAAGGTCATATCAGGCCAAATTGTCCGAAATTGGCCCCAGCTGCAAACAACAAGAATACTAAAAATGCTAGAGCATTTGTTCTGACTGCAGAAGAAGCCAAGATGATTCCAGATGTCATAGCTGGTACGTTTTTAGTTAATGATGTTTTTGCTAAAGTATTATTTGACTCTGGTGCAAACCAAAGTTTTATTAATACATCGTTTTGCAAATTTCTAAATCAGTCATTAACTAAACTACCACAATAATGTGTAGTAGAAACAGCTGTCACACCCCAACCGATGGCGGAATCATCGGGGCGTGGCACTGAGCGAAACAGATTGTCCAGAAGTTTCCATAACAACTATCATTACCATTCAATTAAAGCAATACGTCCCATACCGTATCTCAAATAGTTAAATAATTATTACAGACAAGCATCAAGACAAGTATTCTGTTCCGACAACTCAGATTTTAAACATAGCTAATTTATTTGTTGGTTTCTAGGACTCCTTCCCTAGCCTCAATTTCATCACCAGCAAGTTAAGCACAGAAACGACCTAAGCACCTGTCACATATGTTAAAATAAAGTCAATACATATAATGTAAAGGTGAGCATACAAGTTTGATATAACATATAGAGTTCGAATTCGTTTACGCATAACCAGCACGTACACATAGTGAAATGAAGCACGTTAGTTATCGACATAGATCCATCGATACCAATGACTGCGGATTGACTGCCCGAGGCAGTTCGCAATACATGATTACCACCGTAATCCATGCAAGTAAAAGATCCTTAACAACCCCCGTGTGAACGGGTGCTGAGTCCAAACTATAGTACTATCGTTGCTAAGGCAGGTAGACAGCATTCCATGTGTAAACATAACAAACAAGCATTCATAAGCCACGTATAACATGCATTAATGGTTTAGCGTTAAAATAGTTTGAGTAGTGTGATAGTTGTAGTTTGAATATTCGTAACGTATGTAACACCCAAAAGTGCTAAAAGCAAAAAGGGTTCGAGTATACTCACAGTGATTATGGATTGAAGGGAGCACTTTTCAGCGAGTATGGTTAGCCTGAATAGATTCGATAACGTAACGATAAGTGGCGCGTAAAACAGTACAGAGTGAGAGCGGGTAGGATAGCTGATCGTGCGGATTTACTATCCGTGCAAGTAAGCTATCCTTCCGAGTAAACTATCCATGCGGATGGTAATCCGTGCGGGTAAACTATCCGTGCGAGTAAACTATCCGTGCGAGTAACTATCCGTGCGAGTAAGTTATTCATGCGGATTAGTAGTTCGTGCGAATGGTCATCCGTGCGGACAAGTAATCCGTGCGGATCAGCCATTCGTCCGGACTAGTCACTCGTGCGGATAACTCACTCGTGCGGATAACTCACTCGTGCGGATAACTTATTCGAGAGGATTGTTTCCTCCTAAGTTAAGGATGTGTTTGTGTATGATGGCTTGTGCTTTGGAGTTTTCGTTGTAGCATTTAGAAAATATCTAAGTATCTCTACCCTTCAAGCAGGTCGCGCGGACAACAATCCGTCCGGATGGTAGTCCGTGCGGACACGTCTCCAAGGCTGAGTCACTTGATGAAATTTGTGGAATCCACCCGGATGACAATCCGTGCGGGCAGTAGTAATCCGTCCGGATAGTTTGTTCGTGCGGACAAGACAATCCGTCCGGATAGTCTGTCCGAGCGGACAACTTGTCCGTGCGGATGAACATTTGTTTGAAATTGTTTAAGGTCTTAGTATCTCATGATCCGAAGAGTAATCCATTCAGAGGTCGTCCGTCCGGATTGTTCATTCGTCGATACTCAAACCTCGTCTTGAATGTGGGTCCCAAGTGTAGCTCGTCTGGGTGACAACTCATCCGGATCGTATGTCCGTGCGGACAGCTTGTCCGTGCGGACAGCTTGTCCGTGCGGACAGCTTGTCCGTGCGGACAGCTTACTCGTCCGGGTTGCTCCGTCCGGCTACCCTTGGTCGTCTTTGTCGTTCTATCGAGACGTTCTGATTACGTGGCAACCATTTGGAATCGCATCCTTCCCGCATGACCGAGCTGGCCAGGAATCACCCTAACTCGGCTTGTCGGCGGTTTAGAACGGTCATTCCGGTCTAACCCGAAATCAGGTGTCTTGCGGGTAGAATCCAGATCTAGGACTGGCAATCACTAATATTGAGTGGAAGACTAGAACTGATCCAATTCGTACCGTTTTTGAGGGTAAAAAGAAGGAGAAAACTTGTTTATTTCTTTCAACTCTTTTATCCTTTAGAAAAGTTTAGATTTAGGTGAAGTTGTTGTGAAATCTTGTGGAAATCGTTCAGATCCGAGTTATTCTTGGTGGAATGAGGTCACACTTGAAGTTCATGAGAACTTTATGATGACGTCACCCTAGAATACCTCAAATCTCGATGATTTCATGGTTAAAAGTTGAGATTTGAAAGATGGGAAGGTGTAGATGTGCGTATAGATCAAGAATGTACAAGTTTTAGAGCAAGATCTTACCTGGATTGAGAGAAATCGGAGAAAAGGTGAAGAATGCGTGCAGGTCGGACGTCACTTTCCAAAAGTGGAAAGTTTGGAGAGTGACCCGGGTATTTATAGGATGCTAAAAGGGGAAATGGGTGATCCGTGCGGATTGCAGGTCACCCGGATAGGTGATTCGTGCAGACTGGTCATCCGTGCGGACTGGCAACCCGTGCGGATCGGCAATCCGTGCGGATCGGCAATCCGTGCGGATTGGCAATCCGTGCGGATGGGCTATCCGTCCGGATGTCGACTGAATGGTGCGTTCGGGTGCGATGACGCTTCAGTTTCGATTGCGAGCGATTCAATAGGGTTTCCTCGTCAAATTACTTTCAGTCCCAACTACTTCGTATATAACATGGTTCGATTCGGAACTCGGATTCGGGTTCGGGTTCGATTACATTCGAGTTAGACTTCGAGTTCGCTTGATTATCATAACAAAACATAAATAAACATGCACAGGTAACACGTAAGGCACACACACGTATAATGACAAGTAAAATACATAGCTGAAGTTACGATTTGATGTCGATTCGATTAGTATAGCTTGATTAACTTTATCACATTGTTACTTCCTATAGTTCACAGTCGCGAGTTGATTGAAATACGGTTAACACGATTCGATTATTGCAATGAACGACACTTACTCCACATAATATAAATAAAATAAAAACATTTCTACGAGTCAAGTCGCGCGAAATCGGTCGTTGACTTTGACCTTGACTTTGACTTTCACTTATGAAAACACGGAGTGTTACAACAGCGAATGGAGAAACCGTTAGGATTTCTGAAATCTTGCAGGGAGCGAGTATAGAGATTTCAAATCAGAAATTTATTGCAAACCTATATCCCATGAATCTGGTAGGATTTGATGTTATTTTAGGAATGGATTGGTTAATAGCTAATAAGGCTAGTATATTATGTGATAAAAAGGTAATTCGAGTAAATTTACCAAAAGGAAAAATGATCACAATTAAAGGAGATAAGCCCTCTAGGACCACAAAATTCATCTCTGTGATGAAAACTGCAAGTTTTATAAGAAAAGGTTCTATAGTGTATTTGATTTCTATAATCACTAACACTAAGGGAAAGGATTTAACAGACATTCCAGTAGTATCACAGTTTCCAGATGTATTTCCAGAAGAATTGCCAGGGCAACCTCCAGATAGAGAAGTTGAATTCAGAATCCATTTAATACCAGGAACATCACCAATTGCCAAAGCACCTTACCGTTTGGCACCTGCAGAAATGCAAGAATTAAAGAAACAATTGGACGAATTATTGGAAAAAGGATTCATATAACCGAGTTCGTCGCCATGGGGAGCGCCGATATTGTTCGTTAAAAAGAAGGACGGATCAATGCGTATGTGCATTGACTACCGTGAATTAAACAAAGTCACGATTAAGAATCGGTACCCATTACCGAGAATCGATGATCTGTTTGATCAGCTGCAAGGAGCTCGATTTTTCTCTAAAATCGATTTATGGTCAGGATATCATCAATTAAAGGTACAGGAAGAGGATATTCCTAAAACCGCTTTTAGAACAAGGTATGGACATTATGAATTTACTGTCATACCATTTGGTTTAACCAATGCCCCAGCTGCATTTATGGACATGATGAACCGAATATGTAAGCCATATTTGGATAAATTCATAATTGTATTCATAGATGATATTCTAATTTATTCTAAGAATAAAGAGGATCATGCAAGACATTTGCACGCACTTTTAAGTTTGTTAAGAAAGGAAAAACTTTATGCTAAATTCAATAAGTGCGAATTTTGGTTAGAACAGGTACAATTCCTTGGACACTTAGTCAATCATGAAGGAATTCATGTAGATCCAACAAAGATTGAAGCAATTACAAAATGGAAAACCCCTGAATCACTAACCGAGGTTAGAAGTTTCTTAGGATTGGCTGGTTATTATAGAAGATTTATTCAAGATTTTTCTAGAATAGCCATTCCTTTAACTAAATTAACCTGTAAATCTGTTAAGTTTGAATGGGTACTAAAACAAGAAGAAGCCTTTAGAATTCTTAAGCAAAGATTAAACCATACACCTATATTAGCATTACCAGAAGGAACTGAAGACTTTGTAGTCTACTGTGATGCTTCTAAACTAGGTTATGGATGTGTGTTGATGCAACGACAAAAGGTTATAGCTTATGCATCTAGACAACTCAAGAGTCATGAAGAGAATTATTCAACCCATGATTTAGTATTAGGAGCTATATTTTTTGCTCTTAAGATTTGGAGACATTACCTTTACGGTAGTAAGTTTACCATATTCACTGATCATAAGAGTTTAAGGTATATATTCAAACAAAAGGAATTGAATATGAGACAAAGACTCTAGATGGAAATTCTTAGTGATTATGATTGTGATATCCAGTATCATGAAGGAAGAGCAAATGTAGTAGCAGATGCTTTAAGCCGAAAGTATCATGAAAAGCTAAAAAGGGTACGTTCTCTTAAATTAAATCTGCAAGTAGATTTAAATGATCAGATAAGAGAAGCACAAGAATCAGTAATCAAGGATGATTCTGAAAAATTAAAAGGTATGTTGAAAGAATTAGAACAAGAACAGATGGAATTTGGAGATTCCATGAAAAGAGAATGTGGATACCTAAATTAGGAAATCTACGTAATCGTATATTAGAAGAAGCCCATAAGTCTAAGTATACGATGCATCCAGGAAGTGATAAAATGTACCAGGATTTAAGGAAAAATTTCTGGTGGATAGGAATGAAAAAGGATATAGCAACTTATGTTTCTAAATGTTTAACTTGTTCATAAGTTAAGGCTGAACATCAGAAACCTTCAGGTTTGTTACAGCAATTAGAAATGCCAGTTTGGAAATGGGAATTAATAACAATGGATTTTGTTACTAAATTACCCAAAACAAGGAAAGGAAATGATACAATCTGGGTGATTGTAGATAGATTAACTAAGTCAGCTCATTTCTTACCAATGAAGGAAACAATTAGTATGGAACAATTATCTAAATTGTATGTAAATGAAATTGTTTCTTTGCATGGAATTCCATTATCAATTGTTTCTGATAGGGATAGTCGATTTACATCTCATTTTTGGTCAAGTTTCCAAAAGGCAATGGGAACCAAGTTAAAATTGAGCACAGCTTATCATCCACAAATGGACAAAGTGAAAGGACAATTAAAACAATGGAAGACATGCTTAGAGCTTGTGTAATTGATTTCGGAGGTAATTGGGACGATCACTTACCTTTAATAGAATTTTCTTATAATAATAGTTATCACACAAGTATCAATGCTGCACCATTTGAAGCACTTTATGGACGAAAGTGCCGAACCCCAGTCTGTTGGGCAGAAATTGGGGAAAAGCAACTATCTGGACCTGAAATAGTGCAAGAAACAACTGACAAGATTATTCAAGTCAAGGAACGACTGAAAGCCGCACGTGATCGACAAAAGAGTTATGCCAATAATCGATGCAAGCCATTGAAATTTCAAATAGGAGATAAAGTATTGTTGAAAGTCTCTCATTGGAAAGGAATAGTAAGATTCATCAAACGGGGAAAGCTAAGTCCCAGGTATGTTGGACCTTTTAAGATTATTAGAAGAATAGGACCTGTAGCCTATCAATTACAACTACCAGAGGAAATGGAATGAATACATGATGTGTTTCATGTATCTAATCTTAAAAAGTGTCTAGCTGATGAATCACTGATAGTACCTCTTAAGGATATAGAGGTAAATGAACAACTCAAGTTTGTAGAAAGACCTCTACAAATTGAAGATAGGAAAGTCAAGAATCTCAAACACAAGAGACTAATTCTAGTCAAAGTGAAGTGGGACTCCAAAAGAGGACCTGAGTACACATGGGAGCTAGAATCAGAAATGCAAAGGAAATACCCGCATTTATTTCAGTAGATCTCGAGGACAAGCTCTAAAACAAGGTGGGGAGAATGTAACAACCCTCGGTAAAACCAACACTCTCATAATATTTTCCGACCCTCTAAATATATTATAAAATGTCTCAATATGTTTTATAATACACCCCGTATGTGAAACCCGAGCTCTAGTTATGTTAAAATTATAAAATAAATCAAAAACCAGAAATATAGGGTTGAGGCGGGCCGCGTAAGACCTCACCTCAAGCTCACGCGGACCGTATCAAGGTTGGTTTTGACTGCGCTAGTTTCTTTAGTTGAAGCGGGTCGCGTAAGTGTTCACGTTAGTTAACGCGGGCCGCGACACATCATGAAACGCGGAAGCATCCGGTGCTGACACGTGTCGACATCGTGTCGAGTCTATTGGATGATCAGGCTAAGCTATAGGTTGACCGTGAGTTGACGCGGGCCACGTAAGCCTTAGCCTTACCTTACGCGGGCCGCCTGAGAGTCAATATCAGCAACTATATAAGAAGGCCATCAGTCTACGTTTTTCGTCGCTCACAATCTCAATTCTCAATCTAAATTCTGTAGAGAAGTTATAATACACGGGTATTATACCCCTAAATTAGCGAGGTTCTGCTCCGTTGTAAGTATTATAACCCTAGTTTCATAATAGTTACGCTGCCCGATTGATTTAGGGTTCCGTAACAACTGTCGTGGTTCTGCCCGACGTAGTTGTTGGAATGCCGTCTCGGGGAGGGTATTATTAATATTTTCAAAGGGTTATGATACTAACCAATGTACATTTGTATAAATTATAGATTATATCCAGGAAACCCTTACGAAAAGCCTAAGATAGCAATGTGAGTAATCTCCTTTTTATTAACAGTTTTTACAAAACCTTAAATGTTTTACAATGTAATTAAGCAGTGATTGAGTCTTTGTAGTCTTCAATTACTGCCGGTATGTTGGGGTTTTGTATACAAAATTTGTACTACTTGTGAGTAGTAAGTCGAGTATGACAGTACGTTACCATTGGACAATGAGTTAGCCAATGTGTAATATGACCCACAAGTCAGTGGATGGATAGTACCAAATGGAGTAATTGTGTAGACATAAACATTGTAATCGTCCTCGATACTGTTTTAATTAATAAAATGTTTCTTGATTAAACTGGGATTCACTCACCAGTATTTCTGACAGACAAATGTTTTTAAAACGCGTTTCAGGTAACCTAATGTGACAGCCAATTAATAAAAAGCCAGCTGGAGAGCACTGAAGGCTTGGGGATAAAGTGGCTATAAAAGTTACCTAATAAACGATGTTTTAAATTCAATAAAATAGGGTTTGTCCCTATAATGTATTGTAATAAGAAACTTGGGTTTTGCCCATGTTATTATTAATATAAAAGAAGGTGGTTTTACTCTGATAAACATTTCCTAACTACGGTCCTGATGAAAATTCCGCTGCGAGATTAAATAAACTGATACCACCAAACTCTGAGATCGCGTCCGCCCGTTCCCGGGGATCAGGGATCGGGGGTTGCGACAGAAGGTGGTATCAGAGCCTAGCCACTGGTCTGAGCCAAAGAAGTGTTCTGCTGACACTTAAATTTCAAATTTTGTGTTAGGAAATAAATTACGAAAATACGTGCATAACTGTAATTATGTATTATGTGTTATTTGACTATTTGTTAGTTTTCAGTATGAGTGATCAAGGACCCTCAGATCTGAACCGTCAGTTATCTGATTCCCCTAGGAGTGAAGGTACATCATCACAGCCTGCCCTTTCAGGGTATACTGCTGATCAGGAGGATGAAATATTTGCTTTTAGAGCAAAATCTGAAGAGCCATTTACTAATAAGAAACGAGGATGGTTCAGTAAAGAAGCTTTTGCTCGTAGGAAGAGAATGCGAAAATTGCAACAGCAAAGGGCTTTAGCAGCTATTAAGCGAGAGACAGATGCCCATACTCAAGATATGCTAAATAGAAGCCTAGCAAATTTCCATATCTTAGCTACGACTGCTGCTGATCCAAGTCTGGAACAACTAGTAGCCCCACAACCACAAAACCCAGAACAACCTATGGAGATAGAAAATCAGGAAAACCAAGTGGATATGCACGATTTTAACCCAGAAGAAATCCCAAGGGTACCTGCAACAAACCCACTAGACCCGAATTACGACCCCTGGTGGGATGAAAATAGGGACTATGTGCAACGTTACTCTATTCCGGAAGACACACCTATAGGAGCCTATTCAGGTATGGACCCTTTAGATCCCTATTACCATGATAACTACATCAGGGAAATCTTAGAAGATCCTTACCGATTACAGGCACTTTTACCCCCATATCAGGAACCAGAACCCCAGATTCCAAACCCAGTCCTAGAACCTGCACCCCCAATGAGTGCAGAAAACGTTCAAGAACTTAGGACTTTTGGGGAGGAAATTTTAGAAAGCAGTGAAAGGATGCGTCAGGTGGGAGAGCGTCTCGTATGGAAATACGATGAGCGCAATATGGATTTTTGGATGAATCCATATCCGTAAATGTTAGAATGGAGGAAGCGGTAGTAATAATAAAATAAAATAAAATATGTGTGTACGGATGCATATTACTATTTTATTTCTGTTGGTATTGTAATATTTATTTATGTACTAGTGTGTAATAGACGCATAAGTATATGAAAAGAGTATAGTAGCAATGATCTAAGTTTTTGGCTAGATTGTGTGTTATGTAATTTATTATATTAAAATATTAATTATGATATTAATATGGGA
The DNA here is from genome assembly GCA_030545235.1 of Helianthus tuberosus. Classification (NCBI taxonomy): domain Eukaryota; kingdom Viridiplantae; phylum Streptophyta; class Magnoliopsida; order Asterales; family Asteraceae; genus Helianthus; species Helianthus tuberosus. The sequence goes on along the minus strand of CM060399.1, from coordinate 36,474,854 downwards.
TAAATGTTTAAAATTCAGATGGCCGACGAAGAAAATCAAGGAAATCTGAATAACGATAACCAGAGTAACATTAACGTGGTTAATGAAAATCCAAACATCAATAACAATGGAAACCAGATGGATAATAGTGCTATCCAACACATTGTAGCACAAGGAATTATAGATGCAATGCCATTTATTCTTCAAACTGTTAAAGATGCTGATAATAAAAGTAAGCATAGCAGTAAGCGACCAAGTGAACCAGAAAACAGCGTGAACAATGGACCTGTACTTCAAATGCCCATTCCCAAAAGAAGAAGAATTGTGCCTTACGGTTGTTCTTATAAGGAATTCTGGTCTTGTAAACCAATGGAATTCTCGGGCAATGAAGGGGCCATTGCAACCTTACGCTGGATAGAAAAGACTGAGGCAGTCTTAAGGATAAGTAAGTGTGCTGAAGAAGATAAGATAATGTTTGCTTCTAATCTGTTTAAGAATGCAGCACTAGAATGGTGGAACACTATCCTCCAGACAAGAGGAAGTGATCAAACCTACAATATGGAATGGGAAGAATTTAAGAACAAGGTAGAAAGGAAATTCTGCCCACCCAATAAGAAGGAACAGATAGCAAACAAATTCCTAAATCTTAGGATGACTGGTGTAGATAGTAAGGGGTACACTAAAATATTCTTTGAATATGCTAGAATAGTGCCAACTCTTGCTTCACCAGAACCAGTGTTAATCTCTCGTTATATTTGGGGATTAATTGGAGAGATTAGACACATAGTCAAGGCAGCTAGACCGCAAACTATAGAAGAAGCTGTAGAATTAACAAATACCTTAACTGATGAATTAGTCCGTACTAGAGAAGAAGACCAGAGAAGGAACCTAACCCAAAGGCTTACTCAAGAATTCCGTTCAGGGAATTATAATCGTAGGAATACAGGTTCTACCTCTGCACCATACTGCAAGATCTGTAAGAAAAAGCATTCGGGAAAATGCTCCACTCTCTGCAATTATTGCAAGATGCCAGGACACAAGGAAGAAAATTGCAAGAAGAAATCCAGTAATGGATATTGCTACAACTGTGGAGAAAAAGGTCATATCAGGCCAAATTGTCCGAAATTGGCCCCAGCTGCAAACAACAAGAATACTAAAAATGCTAGAGCATTTGTTCTGACTGCAGAAGAAGCCAAGATGATTCCAGATGTCATAGCTGATACGTTTTTAGTTAATGATGTTTTTGCTAAAGTATTATTTGACTTTGGTGCAAACCAAAGTTTTATTAATACATCGTTTTGCAAATTTCTAAATCAGTCATTAACTAAACTACCACAAGAATGTGTAGTAGAAATAGCAAATGGAGAAACCGTTAGGATTTCTGAAATCTTGCAGGGAGCAAGTATAGAGATTTCAAATCAGAAATTTATTGCAAACCTATATCCCATGAATCTGGTAGGATTTGATGTTATTTTAGGAATGGATTGGTTAATAGCTGTCACACCCCGACCACGTAAAACAACAAAACGTGACGGAAACATCGGGGAGTGTTGTAACAGAATCATTGTTTCATAACACATGGAAATTGAAATACTGTTTTATTGAATAAATGAGTTACAATGTCTTGATAATCAAAAAAACATAACATAAATAACTAGTCTGCATCTTTTTATTATCACTAAGGCCCATGTCCGCCTAAGTGTATCTTGATCAATCCTATGCTTCATTTCCTGAAACACATGTGAAAATAGGTACGTCAGCATAAAAATGCCGGCGAGTACATAGGTTTTGTGAAAATAAGATTCATGACTTAATTTTAAGAAATTGTTTAATAACAGTCGGTTATGAACCTTGTAATTTGCTTTGTCTTTGTAAATCATTTGAAAAACAATAAGTTCCGATGATACGTATAAATAAGAGAATAATTCATGGTTAAATGGATAACCATGTATAAATGAGTTTGTATAAGTTAAGTTGTTTGTAAAACAATGTATTGTGAAAAGTATGTTATTTGTATAAAATGTTATATGTCATAAACTGAAATGATTCAAATAACGCTACGATATGTAATACCATACAAACACTTATATATAGGAAGTGCCAGCGGCGTATCCACCATGCTTGTATCATATTACACACGCCTCGTTAATTAATCACTTACTCAAAACAAACCAACAATGTAATAAGTCTATGTTTAAACCAATAGTAAAAAGTCCTTGTATAAACCGTGTCAAATGTTTATAGTCCAAAATTAGTCAAGTAATGTGTAACCAAAATGATATGTATGGTAAGTAAAATAAGACTACTTAAACCATAAGTAAAAAAAATGTACAAAAACAAAGTATTGAAGTAAAACTTGGTTTAAATCAAAGCTATGTTTTGTGTAGTATATGCATGCTATACTGATATAAACATTTATGTGGTATTGTGAAAATTCATACATCCAAGCCTTGCGACAGTCGGATAACTATGTAAAAATGAGTTATCAAAAGAATATGTATTCGGATTCGGTCATTCCTTACGTCCAAACAAAACCCGAGATTTCAGGAATGGGATTTGTCAAGTCCTATGGTACCACTACCTACTACCGAGCGGCATGATCGGTGTTAATGAATGTATAGTATAGTTTAAACAAACCAAATGTCATACCAAAATGTAAGCATATGATGAACAAGAAATGTACTAAGTATGCTAAGTTAACATACAAAGCAGAAAAGTCATGTAAATCAATGTGCTAGCATGCTATCAGTTAACATACATAGCAGAAATGTAATGTAGAACCATGTACTAAGTATGCACACAATGGACATACATAGCATAAAATGTAATGAAATCATGTACTATAATGTACTAATGAACATAGGAAGTATATGATGTGAAAACAGGAAAGCATGAAAGTAACAAGTAGGCACATGTGTTTCACCCCAAAACAGTTTGGAAAACAGTAAAAGAGGGGTCTATGTACTCACTTGAGATTGCTCAGAAGTCCTAGGATAACCACCAAGCAATGCTAGAGATCACGGAATCAAACGGCACCTAATATAGGTAACTATGTTAATAAACCGGACCTAAATCGGAAGATCTGATAGAATGAGGTTTCGTAAACCAAACGAGTGTAGAGACTCGTGTCATATGGTTTAACAAAGCCTACATACTAAATGAAACCTAACCTAAGTGCTTTCGACCCATCGCGACCCATTTAGGTAGCTTATGCTACTTTAACGCGTCGTTCGCGTGAAACGCGTTCGGACCGCCTAACTAGTCCTATGACAAGTGTTATATGCCTAAACATGTTACATAATCAGTTATGTGACAAAAGTTTAGGTTACATATGCTTAATTACCAATTATACATGAAAAGGGTATTCTGGTAATTTACCTAAGGCATATAAACTACCTATCATACAACTACTTAAACGAAGCGACCATAAGGTATAACCTCGGAAGGTTATTCCCTATATACTATGGTCACTTAATGTATTTGGTCGGATCCTAATGATCGACCAAACTGGGTCGGTGCGAAGGTATAAGCGATTTATTAGATCGCTTACCCTACGACCCTAGACAACGTGGTAATCAGTAGGCATAGTCCCAAGGGACTATAACCAACGTGATTACACTCACGTTGCGAAGTTCAAACGAACTTCGCATTGACCATAAACTGGTCAATGCAGAAAGTCAAACAAAGTTTGACTTTCAGACTCGAAAAGACTCGAAAAGCAATAAAAGAACGAAAGAATACTTACGAAGGGTCCCCGAATGCTAATCTCGATCCAAGAATCTCAGGTATGAAACAATGGTTTCAACTTAGAGTTTCTAAGATCAAAATTCTAGTGGGTTTTGAAGTTGTGGGGTGGGGTATTTATAGTTTTCGGGTAACCGTTAAGATTGTTTCATGGAAACCGTGCTTTAATCGCATCCGTACAAGTGTTGCAAAGTTGTGGTGACTAAAAATGGGTTCTTATCAGCTGACTAGACAAGTGTGAGTGTGTGGTTGAGGATTAAACAGCTGCAATCTGATGTTAAATACACTTAATCTGGTCTGGTTAGGCAGTCGCGTAGCGCTACTGCAAAGGCATTAGGCAGTCGCGCTACGCTAGCACCCCCCTGTTTCAGAAATGTTTCAAAAGTGGCAGAAATGGTCCCTGCACGTGTTTAAGGCCTTTTTCGATGCGTTTGAACCCCGTTAACCTCATTTCAAGGCTGTAAAATGAAGTTAAAGTATAGGGAACTCAAAAAATGCTCAAAAATATGTCGGATGATGGTTCGTTTGGTCGTACGATCGCGATGTTCGCTTAATTACGACGGAATGCGCACAAGTGTGAAAAACGATCCAAAATGCGCGACGAATGGATTTTTCTTATGCCGAACACTAAAATAAAATGTTTTAGTGCTTACATAAATTTTTGGATGTCCGGATGTATTCAGAACGTAAGATATGCGCGAAAGTGCAAACTTGTGCACTTTTTGACGCTTTTAGTCCCTGAATGACCCTAAAGTTTATTTTAGCACACCGAACCCCTCAAAGCCTATTTCTAAGCTATGTGAAGGATATTTAGGGTATGTTTAATTTATGTTCATGTTCCAGAATGTCTGTTACAGTTCAGATTGGCATACTTTCGCAGTTTGTCAACTTTAGTCCTTGTAAGCGAATTAACTTGTTTTTGCCATACCAAAGCCTTCAAAACTTATTTCTAAGTTATGTAAAGGTTATTTAAGGTATGTTAAGCCTATGTCACTATTCCGGAGTGTTTGTTGCATTAAACTGGTTATATTTACGCATCGGTGCGCGTATAACCTTCCAGAAAGCGATTTAGAGTTTGGAATTGAACAAGAATTGATATGTGCAAATGATACACATATTTATACAAATCCCAAGGATGAAATATAATATTTCATTGGTTCGGTATTTGTTTGATGGCCGTGGAGGCACAGGTGTTACAATAGCTAATAAGGCTAGTATATTATGTGATAAAAAGGTAATTCGAGTAAATTTACCAAAAGGAAAAATGATCACAATTAAAGGAGATAAGCCCTCTAGGACCACAAAATTCATCTCTGTGATGAAAACTACAAGTTTTATAAGAAAAGGTTCTATAGTGTATTTTATTTCTATAATCACTAACACTAAGGGAAAGGATTTAACAGACATTCCAGTAGTATCACAGTTTCCAGATGTATTTCCAGAAGAATTGCCAGGGCAACCTCCAGATAGAGAAGTTGAATTCAGAATCCATTTAATACCAGGAACATCACCAATTGCCAAAGCACCTTACCGTTTGGCACCTACAGAAATGCAAAAATTAAAGAAACAATTGGACGAATTGTTGGAAAAAGGATTCATACAACCGAGTTCGTCGCCATGGGGAGCGCCGATATTGTTCGTTAAAAAGAAGGACGGATCAATGTGTATGTTCTGATTGTTTATGTCAAGTGGATGGCGAATTGAGGCAATTCGATATCAGTTGTCATGTTCTTGTACAGTTTGTTTTCAATTTTCTTTAGATGTATTTGTATTTTAGGGGGAGTATATTTTTCAAAAAATACAAAAACATTAGAAAATTTGAAAAAGCCAAAAACATGATAAAATGAAAAATGAGTTTTTGTTGCATAAAAGAGGAAATGATAGTACATCAGTGGACTGTCACAACACGCTAAAGAAATGGAAAGTTAAAATGTGATAAATGGTCTTACTAAGGATGTGACAATAGGCTCAGCTAGACTAGTAGATTTGCGATAACGATACAGCATAAAAGAGGAAATGATAGTACATCAGTGGACTGTCACAACACGCTAAAGAAATGGAAAGTTAAAATGTGATAAATGGTCTTACTAAGGATGTGACGATAGGCTCAGCTAGACTAGTAGATTTGCGATAACGATACAAACTTAAATGAAAAAGCCTAGTTCTAGTGGGAAACATGGTCGAAAGCATAGTACTTAGTTTTGTCCTTCTTGACTGTGTGCCTACTCAGTAATCGCTGATTGTCGAAAGACATAAAACTGGTTAAGTTTGTGAACTTTCACAACTTTGCTGAAAAGTCACTGTGATTTTGTGCATTTCATTTTGCAAAGATTTAAACATGTTTTATTTCTTTATTTTGTTTAAGCATCGGACATCCTCTGCGTATACGTGAGTATCGACCTGGATGTTGTTGCCTAAACGTTCTGCTTTATTTTCTTTGGTGTTTCGTTTAAGCTTTGGACCTCCTCTGCGTATACGGGAGTATCGACCTGGTGGTTAAAGCCTAAACAACTTCAACTTGTTTTATTTTTCTTTTTTTGTTTAAACATTGGACTTTCTCTGCGTATACGGAAGTATCGACCTGATTGTTAATGTTTAAACATTCTGCTTTGTTTTCGCACAAATCACAGTTGATAAAAGTTTAAAGGCATTACTTGAGTCAGTGTAGTGCATGATGAGGGGATATGCTGAGATCGTGGGGTCCATAAGAACTTAGTGCAAAATTAATATACTTTAACGTATCGGTAAGCATTTCGAAAGTTTTTAGATTGAGTTTAAGTGGACAACAATATCGTCAATCAATGTGAATCGTTTAGAGCTTAAAATGAAATCAAGCTTAACGGTGTTAGTGATTTGTCTCAAAAACTGATATGATCCTCTTGCACAAACTCACAAAAATATTGTCTGTATATATTTCTTTACTGCATTTACTTTCTTTCAAAAATCCAAAAAGAGTTTAAGTGTGTTTTAGCATAAATTTTGTAAAAATCCAAAAAGATTTTCGACAACTGTTGTTGGAGAGCTGATTTTCAAAATTCCAAGTGCTAAACTTGATTAACAGGTTTGGGAAAGAATGTATGAAGAAATTGTGTTTTCAAATGATTATCAAAGATTAAATCATTTTTTGAATGGTACCTGCAATTGGTTTCTAAATTTGTAAAAGTTTAAAATTTGTGAAATTTATTTTTGGGTAGAGTTATGCAGGTTAGCCAGGTTCCGAAACCTGAGTTAGATGAGTGCCAGGTTATGATCTAAGAACCTGTGGAAAGTGAATTCCAGACTACGATCCCAGCCTAGTGAAAGGGGGAGTCTGAAGACATCAAGAGGGAGTCTGAAGATTGTAGAGACAGATTCAGATCCTGAAGATTACGAGAAAGAGTAAGAGATTGATTGAGGATGCTTACAATGAAAATTTTGAAGAAAGTGAACAGACTGATAAAGACTGAAGATGCGAAGACTCGATACTTAAGACTCGTCAACATCTGAGGGGGAGTCTGTTAGTGCATACATCTGTCGTCTTCGTCTTATATCGAGTCTCAGGTTCGTTGCGGTTTGGAACAAGAATTATGTCATCATCATTGATGATGACATCACATATGACATCATGGAAGCTTACAACACTAAAAGACAAAACAGAATGTTTGAAATAGGATCTGTTAGAATGTATCGTTTGAAGAGGTTGACCGTTTGAACATGTGTAACCGTTTGAAAGTGGTAACCGTTTGAAGAGTGGTGTGTCACCTTCAAACGGTCAGGGTCTGTCCTATAAATACCCTTCAAACGTTCATCATTTGTAATCTTTCCGGCTTGTGCAACGTGTAACACCCGTTCTTATAAATCAAAGTTTAACGTATTATTTACGAAAAACATTCATGTAATTAAGATTACATATACATCGAAAATACGGGCTCATTAAAACCTTTTACAATTTAAAAGTTTAGAACATAATGTAATTAAGTTCGTCCTTTAAAAGTAACAATGAAACGTCGTGCGGAAGCTTATTTCTTGATCGTATTCGGTTCTTCATTGTGCTTGATCGTCCTCCGGTGCTAAAATTTTACCTGAAACTCAATAAACATGAGTTGGATTAGTCATACGTAACTTAGAACGTATTTAAACGGGTTCGCAATGCATCAACGGTTAAAATAAACGATTTTCGTGAAACTGACACATGCTCGCGTAGCGCCACTGCCAGTCGCGCTACGCCACTGCCAAATTTCATCAGATTGTTGCAGCTGGTTGCTGCATATTCCCCGAATAACCCGATTTCACGGAAACGAGCATAACTCTTTCGTTTTTAATCCGTTTTACCTGATTCTTTTTCCTACGCGACCGTAATTTAATTCTCCATCTAATGGATTTGAAATCCAACATCCAACATATAAAAAAATTCAGACTTTTAACTCTTCGGTTTATTACCCTTTTTGCCAACTTTTGACCCGTTCGTGATTTCATCATCAAACGTGTTTATTTGACCCTTATATCACCTATACTTCTTCAACTTAATGTTATCTATCATATTAGATTCTAATCACCGGTTTATTACACAAATTAAACCCGTTTTCGCTTGTATGCTTATTTTGACCCGTTAAGAGTATTTAAGCACTTTCGAGCCTAAAATCGCTTTCGATTACTTCTAGCATCCCATCACCACATTTCTTACCATATAATATCCCACCACGACTGTATTTAAGGTGGGTTTATTGTGGTGACCTTATATAACCCAAATTTTACCTCTCGAATCATTATTTTACGGCAAAACTCAATAGTGCCATTTTACTAATATAATACCTCTTTCAGCTTCTATACTTATTCTAAGTATTTACCTAATCATAAAACTCGTTTCCAAACAACTTTTAAAGGTTGTTTGTTCGAATTAGCCAACAAGGGCGTTTTGGTCGATTTCGGTCTTTTTACTACGAATGACTCTCTTTCCAATTATTCGACCAAAATAGCACTTTTAACTACAACATAAATATGCGTACCTGGCCCGGATCAACAAGTAGACTCGATTTATACTTTGTTTTCATTGTCACACAATCAATAGTGACGAAATTATCTGATTTGCTAATCAGTCCTGTTAGCATAAGACTTGACAACCATATTAGTCGATATTGTCAAATGGTGTTATCATCACCATTTGACCCGTTTGGACTTATAAGACCAAAGATAAAAGCATGATTTTAAATTTCCCAAATTCACCCAATTGCCACATTTACCATAAACCATGGTTTTTATCATTTACACTTGTTCCGACTTGTGTCAATCGTGTCGGAACCCTTATTTTGGATATTACACTATTCGCATTTATAGTTTATAAAATAAACACGTGTCCTACAAAAGGGTGTAAGTTTTACTTACCTCGTATCCAAGCTACACTTTTCTTTTCCTTCTTGATCCGTTTGACCCGCTTTCTCCCCAAGCTTCAACTAGCTTGTTAAGCGCCAACTATTATTCGTCATTCGCAAGGTGGTTAGTTTAATCATGACTTAATACGATTATTCCACCTTACGCAATTCTTTATCTAATTATCATTCATCATATCGTAAGTCAGTTTGACTTTTTAAAAGTCAAATACCTATTAGTATACTAGATGCATATTCAAGTTCATCAACTAGTTTTTGCATTCTTTAACTACCCGGTAGGCGTTATCTTTAGGCCACCGTTTCAACCAAAGTTCAAACCACGTTTATCACATTTCAATCACTTTAATTAGTTCAAGCGATTATCAAAAACTAATTTATTCATTCATTTCACAAGAACAATGGGTTCTCATCTATAAGTGAGACCCATTCATCATATCACTAGGATTCATCCCAACACCTTATATAATCAAGTTCTTCATATGAACTAATATACTACACGATTTCATACACCAATTTACATGAACGAAATTACCAATTTCATCATAACATACAAAAACCCACTTCAAGTCATGCACAAGCTTTCACTCAAACTTATAATTTGTTCAAGTATATTGCATCAACTACCACTTATGATGATTTCTAACACAAACATATCATCATCTTCATTATTAAGTCAAAACCCACTTAGAACATAATAGGGTAATTATCAAATCCCTAGTTTTGACAACAATTCATTAAATTTTCTACTAGGGTTTGTTTCTAAACCAAGATATAATCACAATAACACTCATAGAATCAATATTCATTCCAGAATTTCGATTATGATTCTTCATCATAATCTCAAAGTATCACCAAATCATAAATTTCAACATACCTTGTAATCCCCATGACTAGGTGATCACGAATTTGTGTTCATGCATTGATTTGGCTCTTGATTTGGGCTTCAATTTGATCAATTTGCTGAAGTTAGGGTTAGAGCTCTCCTGAGCTTTCTCCTGGTCGACCTCACACACGCACACACTATGTGTGGTGTATTTTTTTGTTTTTTTTTAATAACTAAACTTTTTCCAAATATCTAACTTTGGTCCCTCATGTTTCGTTAATTATTAAGTAGGTTATAACCTACTTATTTACAATCCATATTCCCTCTTATTAACCAGGTCAAACATTCCTAGTTAGCTTAGCGGGTTCGGGAATATTTATGACTAAGTTTATTTTAGGTCCCGTTAACTCGGGCCTTCTAAGCTTTTATTTCTTAAAAGCTTTTATTCACTTTTTATTTATTATTAGGATTAATTATTTAAAATCCTAATATTTACCGGGTAAATTTTTACCACTAACGGTATTTTACCCGTCAGTAATATTAACGTGGTTTGATTACCAAACCCGTTTTTGGGGTGTTACACAACGTCTTATAATCAATCATACAACAGTTTAATGAGTACATCTAGCTGAATTGCACTCTACACGTCTGTTTCCGCCTTTCGTGTTGAGATAAACTCTTCTGAACGACTCGTTCGGGGTCAGAAAACGATCCTACAAAATACCACAAAGGCAATCCCTATTTGGATAAAATATCGGGTTCTGACATTCCATGACAACAGGAATGGGGTGTCAAATTCTATAGCGCTATATCATACTACCAACCGGTCTGGTGAACATAAAATAAGTACTATCCAACAATTAATTTTATAATCTTTGAAAAATCAGTGTTTAAACCATAAATAATCATTCAGTTTGTCAAAAGATAAGTACTAATATGTATAATCAATTATACTTTGAAATCATGAACATAACAAATAGGTACACATGCTTCACCCCAAAACATTTGTAAACAGTAAAAGAGGGGACTATGTACTCACCTGAGAATGCTTAGAAGTCTTGAACAACAACCAAGCAAAGCTAGAGGGAGCACGGAAATCAAACGGCACAAAGGGTCCAAGCTAGGAAGATCTTGATCCAAAACACTCAGGTATGAAGTTTTAGAACTTCAACTTAGAGTTATTCAGATCAAGGTGTGCAGAATTCAAATGAGAGATTGGGTATTTATAGGATTCGGTAAACCGTTAGGATCGTTTCACGGAAAACGTGCTTCGATCTTGGCCCTCCACTTGGGCTCATGGTTTTGTTAAACAATGGGACACTTAAAAACCATCAAATTTAGCCCAAGGTATCCCAAAACAATGTTTAAAACCATCAAAAACCAGCTGGATGACCAGATTCAAAGTTTCTGTCTAATGAGCTCTCACGGGCCGCATAAGAAATAAGCTTGGCTTACGCGGGCCGCCTAAGCAAGTTTGGCAGATTTACACATTTAGTCTCTGCAGCCCAAAAACTTGTATTTTGATGCATTTTTGGCACGTTTAATCCCCGTTAACCTCATTTCAAGGCTTTAAAATGATGTTAAAGTATAGGGAACTTGAAACATGCTCAAAAATATCTCGGATGTCAGTTCGTTGGGTCGTACGGTTGCGTTATTCGGTTAATTACGACGGAAGTCGTAACGAACGCAAAAACGATCCAAATTTAGCGACGAATGGAATTTTATCATGCCAATCACTAAAATATAATATTTTAATGATTACATAAATTTTTGGATGTCCGGATATATTCAGAACGTAAGATATGCGCGAAAATGCAAACTTATACACTTTTTGACGCTTTTAGTCCCTATTGATCAATAAAGTTTATTCTAGCATACCGAGCCCCTAAAAGCCTATTTCTAAGCTATGTAAAGGATATTTATGGTATGTTTAACTTATGATCAAGTTCCAGAATGTTCGTTACCACACGAATCGGCATACTTTCGCAGTTTGACGCAAATAGTCCCTGCGATCGAATAAACTTGATTTCAACACACCAAACCATCCAAAACTTATTTCTAAGTTATGTAAAGGTTATTTAAGGTATGTTAAGCCTATGTCACTATTCTGGAGTGTTTTTCGCGTTAAACTGGTTACGTTTACGCATCAGTTCGCGTATAACTTTCTAGAAAGCGATTTAAAGCTCGAAATCGAACAAGAATTGATATGTGCAAACGATGCACATATTTATACAAATCCCAAGTATGAAATACAATGTTTCATTGGTTTGGTATTTGTATGATGGTTGAAGTGACACAGGTGTCACATAAGTTTCCAAAAATAGGGATATAAATAATCTTTCTAAATAAGGAAGGTTTCAAAAGCGAGGCGTTACAGTCTCCCCTCCTTTAGGAAATTTCGTCCTGAAATATATTCAAAAGGAAGACTTTGGAGAAAGAATTTCGACTAAAATAGTTGACTAAAATCGAGATTTTGAAGTTTTGAAGTGTGTGTTGAAAATGTATGAAAGTTTGAGGAACGAGAAGTTTGTTTGACTAAGGTGAATTGAGGCATTAATCATAAGTAAAACGTGTATGTGTGTGTATAGGCATTGTGAGTTTGATTAATTTTAAATCATTTGATGGGATTGTATTTTAAAAGAGTTATCTAAGATGAAAAGTTTTCGCATAAAGTGGGATGTATTTTGATGAAACGTGTGGCCTACATCGTAGGTCGTAAGAAGGTTTTATTGGTTATAAGGAGCATCGGTAAAATCACATGGTTATAGAAAAGTGTTAATTGGTGAGAAATGGGGAGGATAGGTATTTAACAAAATGTTTCAATGGTAATCGGGCCGACTAAATAAGTTTGCGCGTAAATAAAGAATGGAAGATAGTTTTAGAAGTAAAGAGGTATTTTAGGGATTAAATGTTTAAAGTGATTTAAGTGTAAATAAGGTTTGTACAAAAAGTCCAAGAATAACTGGGAATAATAGAGGCATGAGAGTGAACAAACGATCTAGTAGATGAAAGCAAGGATAGGAATGGTATGATCATTTGGATATAATGCGAATATGAAGTGTTGAGGATGAGGTCTCGTCATGGATAATCAGATATCGTGCGTTTAGCAGTGTGTTTGTGAGTAGTTTTGTGTAATCGTATTTAAACAAGGTCTGTAAAACACCGAATTTCTCATGGCACGTTTTACGAAAGTTTGGTAATATGGTGAAAACACTTATATATAGGAAGTACCAGCGACGTATCCACCATGTTTTAACCATGTTACGTCCGTTTCGCTAATCGGTGTCATGTTACGTTTCGTGTCTTACCATACACAGCAGGACACCCTATGATTTTCATGCGCCTACCACTATAATCCCTTGTGGATCCGCGATTATATTGGTCGTCGCATGATCCGCATAGTTTGTACTAGTTGTGTATGAGTCAGGGTATACATTAATTTTGAAAAAAATGTGTGCGTATAAGAATGTAGTATGTATGCATGATTATGTTTAAGTATGCATGAGACCAACGTAAGTGAACCACTAGGGTTATGCTCACGTATAGGTACAAATGTATGAGTATGAGTATAAGTATAAGTATAAGTATGAATATGAGAGGTATGAGTATAAGTATAAGGATGAAAGGTAACGATTGCGTGCATAATATAAGTTGAAACACAACGAATGTAAGCATATAAAATGATCGAGATTTTGAGTATGTAAAAACGAATGATATGCGTGAGATTTTCTTGAAATATTGACTAAAACGTGTACGTTGATATGCATGTATAGTTGTTTGAATAAATCATTGCGTTTATTGAATCAAGATAGATTGAGTTTGATGGAAATGGAGAATCAAGTTTGTGAATGTCAAAAGAATATAAAGTATCTGATTGCTATGCGGATGTGTTTTGTAAAAAAAAAGAAAGGGAAATGCTACTCTTGTTTCAAAAAGATTTACGTAAGTCGATGATTGTCGTTTTCTATGAAGTTTCCTTGCCCACGTGTTTGGAATTGGAATGGTGTATCGATCGGTGTCTGAAAAGGTTTTTGAAAACAGTATGTTCGCATTGTTTAAAGGATCTTGTATCAAAATGAGAAAGGTTGTGATTCAAAAGTTTTCATGAAAACTTTGGTCTTTGAAAAGAATTTTAGCAAAATGAACTTAGAGATTTTGAAAAGAGTTTTAGCAAAACGGTTTATTGATTTTTAAAAAAAAGTTTTACCAAAATGATTTATTGATTTTGAAAAGAGTTTAGCAAAATGATCTCATAACATCTATAAGACTTTATAAGCATGTGAGAAAAGTTGGTTTGGTTTCCGATTGCGAACAAATGTCTTTTGTATAAAAATATAATGTGAGTGTGTTTTAGTGATTAGGTCGAGTGTGAAGTTCGTGGACAAGAGATTCATTAGACCGATTAAGTTGATAGGTAGCATTTGAAAATCGAGTAATAAAACGTTTAAGGTATGATTAAGAATTTCGTGTATGGGATTTATGTAAAATAGATCGTAGGGTAAGAAATACGTTTCGGTAAAACAATGAATTTTGAAATTTTTCCTAAGTAGGGATTTTGACAAAATGATAAACGATTTAGGTATAAAAGTTGATCGTGTGGTTGGCATAACAAAGTCTCTTTAAAAGAATGTTTGGTAACGATCACGAAGGTAAGGGAATCACCCCTAACCCGTTCGTGAGGTCGTTTTTTTAGAAGAGAAGGAGCGGAGCTAATCGTTAAGGTAAGGAAATAACTCCTAGATTGATGATATGCCTCCATTTTGGGATTACGAGTAATGTAAATCTTGTTGTTAACGGTTTTGAAATCATGCATGTGAATAACGTATAAATGTATGTAAAGATTTAGTATGATGTGTGTGTAATCATTGTGAAAATAATTTGAAATTTAAAAAGGAAAAGTTTCTATTGCGTTAAGCATGAAATTGATACTACTAAAATGGAGGTTTGATTAAAACTTGGATTGTTCCGAAACAGAACTTTTGACTAAACCAAAGTGGTAGAAGGCTCTTTTGAGTTTGGGAAGCATGCTTTGGCCTAATAGGTGGAATACTCTCTCCGAAATTTCGGTTAACGGTATTCACCCTTCCGGTTACTACATGTTTCAAATCAATCAAAAATTCGAGACTTGGCGGGATTTTTGAAAATCAAGGAGTGGGACTAGTTGACAAGATGCGGATTTCACCCCTAACTTGACAATGTCGTACCCTAAGTGTGGTTGGTACTCGTCGGGTCAAGAAAGTTAATTCCAACTCATTGACGAGGGTCCACTAGATTTGAAATGAAAATTCTCCATCAAGGTGAGGACTTCACTCCTAACATGGTGGTGAATTTTGTACAAAAGAGTAAGTGGATTGAGAGTCGTTCACCAAATTGTGGGTTTCACGCCTATTTTGGTGAAGTCGTCTCGTTTGTATAACGCGAGTGATTTTTTTAAGTTTAACATGATCGTGTAAAATGCCTTAGGAAAGGCGTATGTTTTGGAATAATAAAACATGTATGAGCACATAAAAGGCATTTCAAGAATCTAGCACATAAAATATGTTTCAAAAAATTAGCACATAAATCAAGTATGGTACTTAACTATAAACTAGGTCAAAACGTATGGCAATATTCCTAATTCCCTATAGTTATGGCTCTGATACCAATCTGTCACACCTCAACCGATGGCGGAAAAATCAGAGTGAGACAAAACGAGATTGCTCATTACTCATAACACTACATTATGATAAGTATTTAAATAATAAGTTTCATTTCATTGCTAAAAGAATCAATTTCATAGTTTGGAATAGAATACAACAAGTTGAAATAAAACAAATTACATTACAACCAATATTTAAAGTTTAAAATGCATTTCTAGGCATCCTACTAAGCTCCGTGCATCATCAACGTCATCATAAACCTGCAACATGTTTTAAAGCGTAGTTTAATAAAAAAGTATTGGCGAGTATACAAGTTTGGTGTACTATCATATAAGTATAAAAATGAACAATCCACATGGCAAACCTAGTTATCAAGATTAACATATAAACTGGCATGCGATTCACAAGTCAACCATCTGATTACCGCAAGTATAAAGAATGAATAAACTTAACATGACCTCTCGTTCATGGGCGGTGTGTTACTCCTATAGCACTATACATGTTAAGTGGAGGCTTGTACGAAGTTAATGACAAGTTCATCACATAAGAATCACCCAGAAAACACGAATCAAGCATAACATAATAGTAAGTATGTATTGGATTGTTTGTATGTATGATTGCATAAAAGTATGCATGTTAAGTGTGTTTGTGTAAATATGTTGCACCCAAAAAGTGTGAAAACGGTAAAATGGGTTAAGTATACTCACGGTTTACCAATTTTGGTTATTGAACTTTTTGCCCAAAGTTGAAAATCTTGGGGATTTGAGAGAGTTTGGAAGTAATTTGGAGTTGGTGCAAGTGTTTAGAAGGTGTTAGAGTTGGTATTTATAAGAGGGTTAAGGTTTAAATGAAGGTGGTTGGAGTTTAAATGAAGGTGGTTGGGAGTTAGGATGGGTATTAAATGAGTTGGTTGGAGTTAGGACATTAAAAAAAGTGGTTGGGGAGATGAAAATTTTCATTTTTAGTCCTTGCACTTGTATTGTTGGTTATTTTATGCTATAACTTGTATTATTTACATAAAATTAAGTATAAATCATGTATATAAGTGTAACTCAAGTAAAGTGAAGGTATAAATAAGTATTTGAATGCATAAAGAGTCCTAAAACGCATATTTGTTCGTGAAATAAGTAGGTGTTTACGAGAATGATGAGTAAGTATCAAGTATGTGAATAAGTCGAATGTAAAACAAGTACGAATAATCACGGTATAGTCCGTATAAAATGCCCAAGTTTTATTACAATCAATATTTCGAATTACGAAGTTGGTAGTGAAATACAAATACGATACAAGTATAAGTTTCCAAAAATAGGGATATAAATAATCTTTCTAAATAAGGAAGGTTTCAAAAGCGAGGCGTTACAGATAAAATATTTTCTTACCTATTATGGGGATAAAGTGGTGTGTCGATTAATCATGTATCGGAGTTAAGTTCGGGGCCCCATATGTATTGATAAGCATGTAATACTGGTAACAAGAGATATAGTTTGTTCCAAGTTATTTATGAAAATTGATATACCAAATGTTATATAAAATGATTTTGAAATATTTTCAAAATATGTCGGTTAATTGTATTTACCAGTGAAAACTGACGTGTTTCCAAAAGACTAAGCACAGGTTTGCAAAGTACAGAAAGGCTGGAAGCTACCCGGTAATTGCTTATTGGAATTTGCGACTCCAAGCAAAAAGCCTAGTAGTCTTTTATGTAATCATTTGTTATTCGATCCTCTTGTGGATCTTTTAGTACACTCTCGTCTGTATACTATTTTTTTTGAACTTTCAGACATTGTACTTTGTAATAATTATTTTATACTCCCAAGACTTCTGGTGTGTTAATTGTGAATATCTATATCAATCATCATGCATAAACCCCAAGTCCGGGCCTACCTGGAAATCAGGGTGTAATAGGTTGGCATCAGAGCATACATTTGAGTGAATTAGACACTAGCCTTTTGTATCTAAACTCAAATATCATATTTAACATATTCCTTAGACTTTTTCAAGTCTAGGCATTAACCTAAGACCACTCATATCTATTGAAGTTATGTTATTGATTTTGATATTTAACAGGTAACTATGCCGCCAAGATATAGAGGAAAGGGAAAAGGTCCCATGCGGGGAGGACCATCAAGACAAATACCATCACAATCGCTTAGTTCAGGTCACCCTCAATACTAGAACGAGTCACACTCGTCGCAACCTACAAGACGTTCTGTCTCACATCATTCCTCACATCCTCATCATTCACACCATTCACATCATTCTCGTTCCCATTTTCACCATGATTCTTTTGACCCAAATCAGTATATAAACTCACCACCTCCTAGCCAAAACCAACAGAATGATGATTCTCATCCTGAGATACCGCCATTTGGATCCAACTTACATCCTATTGAGTTGTCAAGTGATACTGCATCTTATTTAGGTTCACCATATCAGGGTCCTGATGAATTGGATTAATATTTTAATCAATTTACTTTTATCAACACACCACCATATCCACCTCCGCAAACACCGCCACCTCCACAAGAGGATGAGCCAATGGAGCCAGCGGAGCAGTAACCTTAACCACCACAACAACCGAGGAAGCCTCACAGTGGTGCACGTATGTCGGTGCGTGCAGGGCAATGGTCGGGCCCCAACTTATCCAACTATACCAGAGGACCCACAAATGGGTGGACCCTCTAATCCTGAACCTGTTGTTGAGCCACCTCAACAACCACATATGGGTTTCGATAACCCTATTCCTACATATCCAGATATGACTGGATATGATACTTCTTATACGATAGCCCCTTTGGATTTTAATTATTCGACCCCGTCATACGACCCCTAGTTACAGGCGGTTGTTCATAATGCTCTTTATCCATCACCTTTTCCTGTTGCATATCCTTACACTTACCAACACTCGGGTAGTACAAACCCCAGATATCCATACCCGGTTGTTTCACAACCACAACCACCGCAACAAATTGAGGCCATCAATCAATCCTTGGAACGAGCGGAACAAATTCAGCGACAGGCTGAAAAAAATGAGCAGAGAACGAGCAAGATGTTCAAGAAACTTTCCAAGATCATCAAAGGAAAGAAAGACGAATGAAGATTGTAATTTTTATCTTTTATTGTAATTTAAATTACAAAAGTCCATGTAGGACATAGCATTGTAATTTCTTTCAAAAGTCCCTATGTGGACTAGTATTGTAATTTCCTTATTTTAATGATAATTTTGAATTATCTTATATACTCATTTCATATTTTCCAAGCGGTTGTCTCTATTTTGATTCGAACTTTATCGATCTGCCCAAAAATCAACAAAATCTTCTTAATGGTTTGATTAGCCATATGGCAAAGCCTACATTATTGGCAATGATTACTTGCAGTGTGGCAATGGGGAATCACACTGACCAAATAGGTGGAGGACATATGTCCAACCCTTAAAGCCTCTGTGGTCAAATATATATATATATATATATATATATATATATATATATCAAACCATTAAGACATTTATATTCCTATATTAACATTCAATGTAATGTTAATATTTCTTGCAGTGTGACAATGAGGTAGCACACTGGCCGACGAGGTGGAGGACATTTGTCCAAACCTTATAGACTATATGATCGAATGAAATAATGGCTAATAATATCATCAAATTCGATGATCATTCTATTTTAACATTCAACACAATGTTAAAATGATTTCCCTATGAGCAATATTTTATTGTCGAATATGACAATTTTTTATGGCAGTTGTGATCATATGGCACACTGGCCCAAAAAGGTGGAGGACATATGTCCAAACCTTATAACCAGATGATCGAATGAGATCGCGGTTAATGACATTATCAAATCATTGAGACATAACTTCAATGATCATTTTCATTTAACATTCAATGTAATGTAAAATTATAATAAGGTAGTGTGACAATGTGGAAGCACACTGACCGAAAAAGGTGGAGGACACATGTCCAAGCCTTATAGCCCTTATGGTCCAATGAGACTATGGCTAATATTCAATGATTAAACTCATTTAACATTCAATGTAATATTAAATTATATTTAGGTAGTTGTGATAATGTGCACACTGGCCAAAAAGGTGGAGGATATATATCCAAACCTTATGGCCTTTATGGTTGAATGAGACCACGGCTGATAACTTTACTGATGGAGAGTGTGAAACCACGAGCGTTAAGTGTGTTAAATTATGTAATATATTGTGTTTTAAGCGATTACGCATCGCGAGTATGATGACTACGGGTTGTTATGATTTTGCAGGTAAAATGCGTAATATGGCGAAGTTCGAGAGTTTAGTGATGAAACGGGAAATAAAAGGTGGCGCACATGTGTAGAGTTGGATGGAACATGGAGGTGGTTATCAAGATTTGAAAAGCCAACATACAAGTTTTGTGAGAAGACATTAATTGAAGATTATAATAGGAGTTCTCTATCATTCAATAAAAAGAAAAAGGCAGTCATCACACGTGAAGAGAGCAGCCATTAGCCATATGCATGTGAAAATTGGGGGTAGAAGTCAACAACATAATCATCATCATAATCATCGATCATTGGCAGCTATAAACACTTGGGGGAGTTTTGTTGGCTCTTGTATCCATTATTAGTAACATCATCATTACAACATGCAATTGTCTTGGGTGAAGAAAAGAATCACATGAATAAGAAAGTTTGGCAACCATAGTCACGTGGACTTTTGGGGGAGTATCACGAAGTGGGCAGCAACATCAATTATCTTGGGCCGATACATGGGAATCATGTGGGCTTCATCATTAAGTTGGCAGCAATTAGTAACCTTTTGGGGGGACCATTATCACGACCTGACTAACCATCGAGTATTAGCAACCGTATAACATCTTTTGGGGGACTCGAATACCTGATCGATATCCATCATTAGTCATCCGCACATACCGAACCAATCATGTCTTCATCACTATCTCAAACTTGTGATCGCGTTCATTCAACAATGAGCGGCTAGTCTCGTCGGATTCACCCCTGTAACGCCCTACGTTTTCATACTTTCAATATTTAAAAACCATTGCTTGAAACTCTATTTTTTTTTGAATTCTTGTGTTCCTTGTAATCGCATTTCGTTGTATCGTTGTAAATCCGAGACTTTGATCGTAATAGAATTCATTATTTCATACAAGTTATACCTTACATATTCGTGCATGCTTATACGTTTTGCAATACTCGGGTTATACGTTACCCAACTCGGACGCATACGCGTGACCGATACCCGACATACCGGTACTCATAACTTATACATGCTTGTTAACTATTAAATACGTGACTAATTCTAATAATATAATAATAATAGTAATAATAATATAATAATAATAATATGTTAAACCTCAACATACGTTGATGTTGTTATGCTTATATTATTACAAAAAAAAGGGTAACTAAAAGAAAGTTGTGGCTAATAACAACCTACTACGGCCGCAAATATATGTAGGCATATAATTATTTATTTTTTTCTAATGTATAAACCACTTAACTACATAATGTTGATGGCTAGTCTTATAATTTAATTGATCATATCTAAGATGTGAACAACGGAAAAAAAAAAGGGGGAAAGTTAGTGGCTATTAACAGCCCCTCTCGGCAGCAACTATATGATGATTTAAATTTTGTTTTAATTAGTTTAACACCCAAGTACTTACATTCAATGCTTACCTAACTTACCCTAATCCTTCCCCTATAAATACACATCTTCTCCAAGCTCAAGACACTTTACAAACTCATCTAAATCTCCTTCAACCTCTCAAAATCGTTGCTGAAAGTTCAGGTTCGGACAGATTCATCGAGATTTACGAAAATGGGCATAACTTCTTCAATTCTTATCCGTTTTGGTCCATTCTTTTTCCAGAATGCTTGGCTTGACCTTAGCTTCGATTCTAGGGGTGTTTCACAGCAAACAAGTCCCTGGAACTCCGGCAAAAAGGCTTCAAAGTCTAATGTTTAAATTTGTTTTCATTAATCTTTGCTTAAACATGAGTTTAACTCACTCAAACCTATGTCCTTATGCTTATAACCACTCCTATGGTTAGTTAGGCTTAAAAACAAGGTTGAGACATACAAAATCAGAGGATAATCCTCAAATACTTTCTGTTTCGTTTTGGGTTTTTGACCCACAAGTCATGCTCAAGCTTCAAGTTTGATGTAGGAGTGATTATGGAACAACTTGGGTTTTTCGAACATAAAATCCCCACATGATTTGATGATTTCTCATAGCTTAGATTGTTTACATTCTTGTACTAATCTTAGTTCATGACCATGCTTGTTTGTTTTTACAACAAGTGTAGTGGTGAACGCATACGAGGTGCCTAAATGGAAGCTCGTTCTTCCTACCTCCTACATGACTTCTATGACACATTTTGAGGTACCTAAATGAAGATGTAATCTTCTACCTCATGCTTGAAATACTTGAACATTTGGACTTAATAATATATATTATATAACCTAAATAATATCTATGTACATTCGAACCTTTGATGTTGAATTCATATTCATTTGTCAAAGTAGTAGAACATCATCTAAGGCTAAACCTTGTTATGATTCTTATGAGTGTTCAACTCATGAAATCATTATAACCCTTGTGGTTACCAAGTGTCATACAAGTGTTATGTGTTGAAGATGATTATGTTGATATAATACTTTCATGTTGTTTTATTCCGAATCTCGACTCTAAGCATACTTGAACTTTAACCCTTACACATTCAACCTTCTAACCTCATCAACTTCGTCTCATTGGATAATCGGAAAGCCTATGCAATATTGTGAGTATACTTGAACCCCTTTTTCGTTTAACACTTTTTGGGGTGTAACATGTTTACTTATGAAAACTTACACATGAACTTTATGCTTAAACACATGAACATTCCTATAACATGCTTGTATACGTGATTGCTTGATACTTTAAACTTGGGTTGAGGACATTATGTGTTAAACTTATCATTAACTTTGTACGAGCCTAACCATGACATATGTAGCGCTATAGGATTAACGACCCGCCCGTTGACTTGTGGTTATGTCATGAGCATCTTCCGTTTCATTATTGGTTTGATATGTTTGACATATGCCAAATTTATTGTTTATCTTGAATCACATGCTTGCTATGAGGAATTGTTTAAAACTTATATTTTGTTATGTACGTACCAAACTTGTATACTCGCCTTTGCTTTTGCATTGAATTGTATTTTAAACATGTTATAGGTTGATGATGACGATGCTATGAAAAGAAGTAGTGTTGATGCCTAGATACACATATAGACGTTTAGGTTTAATATGTTGTATCAATTTTGATTATGTTGTCATGTATTTCCTTTGAACTTGTTGTATTTGAATTTCTTGTAATGTTGACAATTTTACTCTATGAATAAAATCAATTTATTAGATATTGCCACAAATAGCGTTATGATGTCTCTAGCAATCTTCACACTTCGTCTCATCCTGATGTTTCCGCAATTGGTTGGGGTGTGACAGATTGGTATCAGAGCCATAACTATAGAGAATTAGGAAAAGTAGGAATGTTTTTACCTAGTATATAGTTTTAGAGCCTTATTCGTATGTTTTGCTTGAACTACTACATGATACTTTATTTGTTTCTTATTTATGCTCTTTTAAACATGTATATCACTCGTGGGTAATATTCGACATGTTATTCTTATGCATTAATGCTTGTCTTATTATGTGTTAATACTTGTTTCATTGTTCGATTCTTTACGTATTATTCTTGACCTATTTCTCTATGTGTTAATACCCGATTTATCATTTCATTATTTATGTACCATTCTTGATATGCCTTCTTACGTGTTTATACTTGTTTGCGTATTCCTTTGACATACACTTCCCTCATGCATTTTACTCGATATTTCTAAATCCGAAAACACTCACAATACACAAACGAGATGACTTCACCAAAATAGGCGTGAAACCCACAATTTGGTGAATAACTCTCAATCCTTCTACGTTTCTTTTTACACGAAATTCACCATCAAGTTAGGAGTGAAATCCTCACCTTGATGGAGAAATTCCAATTTCAAATTCTAGTGGACCCTCGTCAAAGTGTCAAAATTAACTTTTGACCCGACGAGTACCAACCACACTTAGGATACTAAATCGCCAAGTTAGGGGTGAGACTCGAACCTTGTCGACTAGTTCCACTATTTGATTTTCATTAATCCCGCCAAGTCTCGAAATTTCAATTGAATTGGGGACATGTAGTAACCGGAAGGGTAAATACCGTTAACCGACTTGTCGGCGAGAGTATTTCACCTATTAAGCCAAAGCATGCTCCTCAAATTCGAAAGACTTTTCGACCACTTTGGTTAGTCAACGTTCCGTTTTGGAACCATCTCAAATTTTAATCAAACATACGTTATATTATATATTTTATATGATGCAATCTTTCAAATACGAATTTACTTTCGGTATTTTCTCCTCACACACACACACAACATATTAAATCATTTTCATACATTTATACATATGCATGATTTCATATAATTTAAATTTGTATTCCTTGTAACGACGAGTGGGGACATATCATCGAGATAGGAGTGATCTCCTTACCTTGACGATTAACTCCACTCCCCTTTTTCTTAAAAACAACCTCACCAACGAGTTTGGGGTGATTCCCTTACCTAGGTGATCGTTACCAAAACGTCTCTTCAAGATATCTTATTATGCAAACCCGATCATATTTTATACCTAAATTGTTTATCATTAATCAAAATACCTACTTATACCGATTTCAAAGTACATTGTTTTATCAAGCGTACTTCTTATTCTACAATCTATTTTCACTCAACTCATATACACGAGATTCTTAATCATGTCTTAAAAACGTTTTGTTACTCGAACCTCAAAACCTTACGAAATGCTACCTAACAATTTAGTCGGTCCAATGAAACTCTTGCCCATGAACTTCATATTCAAATTAATCACTAAAACACACACACGTTATACCATCATACTAGGGACTTCCATTCTTAATAAAAAAAAATCAAACCAACCTTTCTCACTTACTTATAGGATCTTGTAGGTGCTATATGAATGTTTTACCAAATACTCCTTTCAACATCAACAAATCATTTGCTAAAACTTTTAACAATCACTAAGTCCTTTGCTAAATTTCTTTTCTAAGGAGCCTCGTTTTCACAAGAACCTCCTAAGTTCATAATTCCTTGTTTGATGAAACAAACTTATTTTTTATCGAAAACCTTTTTCCTACACCCATTTACAAACCACGTGGACAAGAAGGCTTCATGGGGATCGATCATCTTCGGTTTACGTAAACTCTTCGAAACAAAAGTAGCATTTACATTTATTACAAGATACATTACGCTTAACCAATAAGTAATGTTGTCCTTTTACATGTACAAACTATATTTTACCCTCCAACTAAACTCAATCTATCTTGATTCGATAAAATTTAACGTTGCTCAAACAACTATACATGCACATCATTTCACGTGTTCTAGTTTATACCTCACGACTACTTCACATGTACTACTCAGTTTTGTTTCTTTTATACTCAAACCTCTTGATCTTACACGTATTTAAATTCATATCACATATAAAATCATTAACTCATACACTAATAGTCGCGACTTATACCTTTTACGTTGTACTCATATGTTACACCTATATTCAAATTTATATTCATATTCTTAGAATTATACTTACACTCACACTAATATTCATATTCATGCTTACAATCATACATCCTACTTATACTCATGTTTGTACTCACACATATACCCATTTTTTCATACACGTTATGCTTATACTCTTACTCATAACCATGACAATACATTTATGCTTATACTCATGTTCATATCATACTCATACGTCATATGTTTATACATACATTTGCATGCGTAATCATAACTTACACTTATACTCATGCTTATCTTTCATACATATTCATGATTCATACATTCGTGCCCGTACGCGAGCGGAATCCGAGGGATTCGCTTACGTGGGTCCTATACATACTTAAGCATGAACTTGCTTACATACTATATTCTTATACGCACACATTCTTATTTTTAAAGTATACCTACCAAATTCATACACAACTAGTACAAGCTATGCGGATTATGCGACGATCAATATAATCACGGGTGCACACGGGATTATAGTGATAGGCGTATGAGAACCATAGAGCGTACTACTGTGTATGGTAAGACACGGAACGTAACATGGCACCGAATACGGAACAGACGTAATGTGGTAAAAACATGGTGGATACGCCGTTGGTACTTCCTATATATAAGTGTTTTCACCACGTTACCAAACTTTCGTAAAACGTGTCACGAGAAATTCAGTGTTTTACAGACCTATTTAGACCTAATACAACTTTAGACAACTCACAAACGCATTATACCTGATTATCCACGACGAGATTTCATCCTTAACACACTGCGTTCATCTATCCAACACTTATGCTATTCTTATACTTGCACTCTTTAAGAGTCATTCGTTCATTCTATACTCGTATTATACTCCTATATCCTTTCTTTCATACGAACCTCGTTCACAATCAAGCTTGTTTAAACATTCGAATCCTAACTTATCTTATTACCTTTAGAACCGATTTTCTATTCTTTATTCTTGTGTAAACGCATTTAGTAGGTCGTTAATACTTTATCTTACCAAATCTCCTTGTTCCACTCGAGAAGCAATTTCTATGAATATGTGGTCTTATACTATCTTTAAAACTTCCTACGCAATCTATTTTATTGATTTCAAACCTTTGTATAAAGACCTCCTTCGTAAATACAATACATTTGTAAAACAACTCCAATTTTAGCCATTCAAAATCGTTTTACCTATACACGTTTACCCCTGCTTATCCTCATAACCATTTTAGCCAGACAAATCATTTTACAAACTTATTTTTATTCTCCCAAAATTTTGTACTTTTCAAAACGTTTCAAAATTTCAAGTCTCAAACTTTTATCAAAACTCTTTAAGTCTACCTCTTGAATAAATTTCGGGACGAAATTTCATAAAGGAGGGGAGACTGTAACGCCCTGCGTTTTCATACTTTCCATATTTAAAAACCATTGCTTGAAACTCTATTTTTTTTTTTGAATTCTTGTGTTCCTTGTAATCGCATTTCGTTGTATCGTTGTAAATCCGAGACTTTGATCGTAATAGAATTCATTATTTCATACAAGTTATACCTTACATATTCGTGCATGCTTATACGTTTTGCAATACTCGGGTTATACGTTACCCAACTCGAACGCATACGCGTGACCGATACCCGATATACCGGTACTCATAACTTATACATGCTTGTTAACTATTAAATACGTGACTAATTCTAATAATATAATAATAATAGTAATAATATAATATAATAATAATAATATGTTAAACATCAACATACGTTGATGTTGTTATGCTTATATTATTACAAAAAAAGGGTAACTAAAAGAAAGTTGTGGCTAATAACAGCCTACTACGGCCGCAAATATATGTAGGCATATAATTATTTATTTTTTTCTAATGTATAAACCACTTAACTACATAATGTTGATGGCTAGTCTTATAATTTAATTGATCATATCTAAGATGTGAACAAAGGAAAAAAAAAGGGGGGAAAGTTAGTGGCTATTAACAGCCCCTCTCGGCAGCAACTATATGATGATTTAAATTTTGTTTTAATTAGTTTAACACCCAAGTACTTACATTCAATGCTTACCTAACTTACCCTAATCCTTCCCCTATAAATACACATCTTCTCCAAGCTCAAGACACTTTACAAACTCATCTAAATCTCCTTCAACCTCTCAAAATCGTTGCTGAAATTCAGGTTCGGACAAATTCATCGAGCTTTACGAAAATGGGCATAACTTCTTCAATTCTTATCCGTTTTGGTCCATTCTTTTTCCAGAATGCTTGGCTTGACCTTAGCTTCGATTCTAGGTGTGTTTCACAGCAAACAAGTCCCTGGAACTCCGGAAAAATGGCTTCAAAGTCTACTGTTTAAATTTGTTTTCATTAATCTTTGCTTAAACATGAGTTTAACTCACTCAAACCTATGTCCTTATGCTTATAACCACTCCTATAGTTAGTTAGGCTTAAAAACAAGGTTGAGACATACAAAATCAGAGGATAATCCTCAAATACTTTCTGTTTTGTTTAGGGTTTTTGACCCACAAGTCATGTTCAAGCTTCAAGTTTGATGTAGGAGTGATTATGGAACAACTTGGGTTTTTCCAACATAAAATCCCCACATGATTTGATGATTTCTCATAGCTTAGATTGTTTACATTCTTGTACTAATCTTAGTTCATGACCATGCTTGTTTGTTTTTACAACAAGTGTAGTGGTGAACGCATACGAGGTGCCTAAATGGAAGCTCGTTCTTCCTACCTCCTACATAACTTCTATGACACATTTTGAGGTACCTAAATGAAGATCTAATCTTCTACCTCATGCTTGAAATACTTGAACATTTGGACTTAATAATATATACCATATAACCTAAATAATATCTATGTACATTCGAACCTTTGATGTTGAATTCATATTCATTTGTCAAAGTAGTAGAACATCATCTAAGGCTAAACCTTGTTATGATTCTTATGAGTGTTCAACTCATAAAATCATTATAACCCTTGTGGTTACCAAGTGTCATACAAGTGTTATGTGTTGAAGATGATTATGTTGATATAATACTTTCATGTTGTTTTATTCCGAATCTCAACTCTAAGCATACTTGAACTTTAACCCTTACACATTCAACCTTCTAACCTCATCAACTTCGTCACATTGGATAATCGGAAAGCCTATGCAATATTGTGAGTATACTTGAACCCCTTTTTCGTTTAACACTTTTTGGGGTGTAACATGTTTACTTATCAAAACTTACACATGAACTTTATGCTTAAACACATGAACATTCCTATAACATGCTTGCATACGTGATTGCTTGATACTTTAAACTTGGGTTAAGGACATTATGTGTTAAACTTATCATTAACTTCGTACGAGCCTAACCATGACATATGTAGCGCTATAGGATTAACGACCCGCCCGTAGACTTGTGGTTATGTCATGATCATCTTCCGTTTCATTATTGGTTTGATATGTTTGACACATGCCAAATTTATTGTTTATCTTGAATCACATGCTTGCTATGAGGAATTGTTTAAAACTTATATTTTGTTATGTACGTACCAAACTTGTATACTCGCCTTTGCTTTTGCATTGAATTGTATTTTAAACATGTTACAGGTTGATGATGACGATGCTATGAAAAGAAGTAGTGTTGATGCCTATATACACATATAGATGTTTAGGTTTAATATGTTGTGTCAATTTTGATTATGTTGTCATGTATTTCCTTTGAACTTGTTGTATTTGAATTTCTTGTAATGTTGACAATTTTACTCTATGAAATAAAATCAATTTATTAAATATTGTCACAAATAGCGTTATGAAGTCTCTAGCAATCTTCACACTTCGTCTCATCCCGATGTTTCCGCCATTGGTTGGGGTGTGACAACCCCGGTGAAAGATTTTCTAGGGTTTATGTATTTGTAGTTTGATTCGACTTTGTGACAATTTGTGTTGATTTTGTAAACCATAGACATGTGTTTGCATTTGTTTCGTATTCGTGTATTGTCGAACGATGATAAAGTTATGACTTTGCGAAATGGTTATGTGTAATTATGCGTTGTCGTGGTTAGGATTTACTTGTGTTGATTACAAAGTGCATTCTTGTCCGTTCTTCAGGACGTTGATAGTTATTGGCACCTAAGTCACGGTACACTAAATCCGTTAATCGTTATGCAATTGAGTTGAATTAAAACATGTAGGAACCCTAGGTCTTGCAATTATCGAACCGGGTGTGATCCGTATTCTTATTTCTTGTTTCAACTTTTTAGTTTAGCTTACAATTTTAGTTAATATTCAATTGATTTCGATAACATCAATTTGTCGGTTCATTCCGATTTATTTTAAAAAACCAAACAAATAAATAAAAATAGCAATCTTCATAATCACTTTGTACATTATTTGTAAATAGTCTAACTAATCGAACGGGTCGTGCGATACTGACCACATGCTCTTCGTGGATACGATACCCGACTTACCCTAGCTACCTAGGTTTAATTGGGTTTTTGACTGATCGGGACGACATGATCACGTCAAAATGGCGCCGCTGCCGGGGAGCTAGTGCGCTTAGTATTTCATTGCTTTTTCGATTTTAGTTTAGTTTATTTTCTTTCCTTTTTCTTGTATATTCATGATTTTACTTCGGGTGGTCGAGCTTGTTTGTGCAGGTACATGTTTTGCAGGTACCATATTTCAATATGAATTGGGTAGATGATGATCCGTGTGAGTGTTGCGGAAGCAGAGATCATTATTTAGAAGATTGCTCTGTTTTCCACGAAAAAGTTCAAGCCAACAAGGATCGGGAAGACTACCTCAGCGGATTATTTGAGTATAGGAGGGCGGATTATGAAGATTTCAATGGTCCATCCTCATATTATCCATATGATAATCCACTACCACCACATTATCAAGAATACTACTATGAACCCAAATTGCCACACTTCTCAAGTTACCGGGAGGAGTATGATGATTATGATAATGAATACCCTCAACCGGCATACGAGGAGCCTCAAGACTCAATAAGTTCCAAGCTCGATGCCATCATGAATGCCATCACCACTTCAAATCAAGAGATTAAGAAGGAATTTGAGGCGAGAGATAAAGCTCATGAAGACTTGGCAAAGAAAGTGGGTCAACTCGCCGAAGAATTGGCTCAACTTAGAGGAGACCAAGAGGTGTTGGCTAGTGGTACAATGGTGGATGGTGATGTGGTGGAAGAGGTTAGAGATCTTTCAGAGCAAGAAGTTGAATGTTTGAACCGAGCGGAAGACATGACACTGCAAGACGAATCGGATTCGAAAGAAACTCACATTCATATTCATCTTTCCCCCAAACTTATCACTCCAACCAACAAAGTTGGGGATGAGGGTTCGGGTATAAGGATTCAAAGGGTAGCGTTGCAAGACATTGGCCGGTTTGGTAAGAAGCGACCCTGAAGTTGTACATTACGCATGCTGAATAGAAGAAAAAGAGAGTGGATTCGGCATGCCAACTACCGAGCGTATGTTGGAAACTCGGTAGCAAAATGTGCACTTCGACCACCATGAGAGGCAAATCAGGTATAATTGTTGTAGAGTTTGTATTATTTTCGTTTTATTTTATTTTCTTAGTTAAGTGAACATTGTGGGTGGGTTCCCTATATAACCCTCACGAGACCTACTCGCCCTCCCGAGCTATCGGGAGGTTTAAAAGGGCTTGTTGCATACGCTAAATGCAACCGTGATTCCTACGAAGGTGAGTTAGGCTTGTTATTGTTGTAAATTATTTTTCCACATAAATCAAAGTAAATTAATGTATGACTTGGTAATATTTTCATAAAAGTGGTAGAACTAGGTAGCTAATAAATTTTAATGGTTGCGAGAAGCATGCTTCTACACAAGAGTTAAGATTTGTAGGTACATTATGTTCATGGGACGACTGCTTTCTTGAAGAGAAGAAGAGCACACGAGGAATGAGCTTAAAAATTAGGTGCATACGGTTCTTTTTACTTTTGATTTTTAGTTAGTAAATAAGTGGATTGTAAATTGTATTTTATTTTTCGGGGTGAAATTTTGGGGAGGTTAGCCGTGTCACATCCCTTGTGCATTTTAAAAACTCTAGTTCTTACACATTGAGGACATTGTTTACCTCAAGTGTGGGGATGGGGGAGTAAAAGTTTTCGATTTTTGACCCGTTCATTTAAACACTACACATTGAGGACAATGTTTACCTTAAGTGTGGGGATGGGGGGGAAATTTCAAAAAATTTTCAAAATGTCTTTGTTTGAAGCGATCTTAAAAGCACAAGTAACTAAGTTAACGAGGGATAACACAACCCATTTGGTCTTTTGTCATGGTCAAGTTCAAATTAATAGCATGACGGGTATTTAGCGGGTGGTTATTTGGGAATAATTCGCCTAAGAAACTAGTACATTATGCATATCACATACCATACCCTTATACGTGAGGTTTTGAGCCACTTTTATATCATAGATTTACATATACATGTTTCTTTGTTTGAGTGGACCATTGGTTGCGTATTGTAGAACTTGCAACTTTTGATACGTTCGAGACCATAGACCGAATACAAGCACGAGAATGAGGTAAACCTTTTTCTTTTACACCATTTATCTATCCTTACCCAAATGAATCCCCTAGTAGCCCACTTTGAGCCTAATCCTTTCGTTTGACAACCCAGTTAGCCCATAACCTTAAACCTTTTCTTTTAAACCCGTGTGATGAAAATTCGATTGTAAGTCTATTTGTTTGTATAGTTGTGCTTTACATTTTGCGAAAAAAAAATCAAAAAATTCAGAAAAGTTGTGAAAAAGAAGAAAAAAACTGTTGAGAAAAATACAAAAAGATGTGTTAGTAGTTGTTGAATAAAAGGCGAAAGTTGTTGCCTCATAGTTGATGTTTATATTTAGTTTTGTTTAGTTTAGTGGTTTGTAATAAAAATCGAGTTTTCATCACCTTCGCCACTTAAAAACACCCTATTCCATACCCTTAACCTAGCCCCGTTACAACCCTTCAAAGCCCTTTTGACTTGTGCTTAATATTCGTGTTCGGTGGTGGAGAATGATTGAGTTACAAGCCTATGCGGGTACGTGTTCTAATCGGTTTTGAGTAATTACTTAGAAAGTGCTAATTCATTATCTAATTAGCCAAATTTTAAACCGAGTGGAGAGAACATTGTGAGGGATGTGCATGAATTATTAGTTTCAAGGGCGGGTTAATCTTGGATAACCATTTTTACATGATTAATCATTTATTGCTAAATAGGTCGAAAATTGTAAAAAAAAATAAAAGTTTGAACCGGGTATGACATTAGACCTTAACCTTTGTCTCGTGAATGGGAAGTGTGTTTCTCGTTCGACCCACATGAAAGTGAAAGACAGATTTGCTTGAGGGAAAGCAAACGACAAGCGTGGGGATGTGATGGAGAGTGTGAAACCACGAGCATTAAGTGCGTTAAATTACGTAATATATTGTGTTTTAAGCGATTACGCATTGCGAGTATGATGACTACGGGTTGTTATGATTTTGCAGGTAAAATGCGTAATATGGCGAAGTTCGAGAGTTTAGTGATGAAACGGGAAATAAAAGGCGGCGCACATGTGTAGAGTTGGATGGCACATGGAGGTGGTTATCAAGATTTGAAAAGCCAACATACAAGTTTTGTGAGAAGACATTAATTGAAGATTATAATAGGAGTTCTCTATCATTCAATAAAAAGAAAAAGGCAGTCATCACACGTGAAGAGAGCAGCCATTAGCCATATGCATGTGAAAATTGGGGGTAGAAGTCAACAACATAATCATCATCATAATCATCGATCATTGGCAGCTATAAACACTTGAGGGGAGTTTTGTTGGCTCTTGTATCCATTATTAGTAACATCATCATTACAACATGCAATTGTCTTGGGTGAAGAAAAGAATCACATGAATAAGAAAGTTTGGCAACCATAGTCACGTGGACTTTTGGGGGAGTATCACGAAGTGGGCAGCAACATCAATTATCTTGGGCCGATACATGGGAATCATGTGGGCTTCATCATTAAGTTGGCAGCAATTAGTAACCTTTTGGGGGGCCCGTTATCACGACCTGACTAACCATCTAGTATTAGCAACCGTATAACATCTTTTGGGGGACTCGAATACCTGATCGATATCCATCATTAGTCATCCGCACATACCGAACCAATCATGTCTTCATCACTATCTCAAACTTGTGATCACGTCCATTCAACAATGAGCGACTAGTCTCGTCGGATTCACCCCGGTGTAGATTGTTGTAAAATTTTCTAGGGTTTATGTATTTGTAGTTTGATTCGACTTTGTGACAATTTGTGTTGATTTTGTAAACCATAGACAATTGTTTGCATTTGTTTCGTATTCGTTAATTGTCAAACGATGATAAAATTATGACTTTGCGAAATGGTTATGTGTAATTATGCGTTGTCGTGGTTAGGATTTACTTGTGTTGATTACAAAGCGCATTCTTGTCCGTTCTTCGGGACGTTGATAGTCATTGGCACCTAAGTCACGGTACACTAAATCCGTTAATCGTTATGCAATTGAGTTGAATTAAAACATGTAGGAACCCTAGGTCTTGCAATTATCAAACCGGGTGTGATCTGTATTCTAATTTCTTGTTTCAACTTTTTAGTTTAGTTTACAATTTTAGTTAATATTCAATTGATTTCGATAACATCAATTTGTCGGTTCATTCTGATTTATTTTAAAAAAGCAAACAAATAAATAAAAATAGCAATCTTCCAAATCACTTTGTACATTATTTGTAAATAGTCTAACTAATCGAACGGGTCGTGCGATACTGACCACATGCTCTTCGTGGATACGATACCCGACTTACCCTAGCTACCTAGGTTTAATTGGGTTTTTGACTGATCGGGACGACACGGTCACGTCATTTACCAAGTCATCAAATTCGATGACCTTTTCTATTATAACATTCAATGTAATGTTAATATATATTGGACTGAGCAATAATCTATTGTTGGCTTGTAGTCCAAGTTATCAATATATGGCGAACCAAAATTCTGGGGGAGCCGCTGGTGCGCGTGATAACATAGAACACGTTACCCGCGAGGGTGAAGGAAATAACCTTCAGTCCCAGATTGTTGCAGAAGTCAACAAAGCTATGGAAAATTTCATGGCAAATTTTAAAGGATCAGGTTCGACCCATCCAAAATCCCAATCAATCCCACCATCTTTCACTCACAAATCTGAAGGTTCACACTATAAATATTTTGTGTCTTGCAAACCTCGAGACTTCACAGGGGAAAAAAGCTATTGATGCCATGAAGTGGCTCGATGAAATGTAAACTGTTGTAGATATCAGCGGTTGTGCTGATAAAGATGTGATTAAATTTATATCTCAATCATTTAAGGGCGATGCCCTGACATGGTGGAAGGCCATCATTCAATCGATAGGGAACGTGTCCCTGTATAACATGAAGTGGTCCAAGTTTGTGGACCTGATTAAAGAGACTTATTGCTCTCCTCATGAGGTTGAGAAGGTGGAGTCTGATTTTCTGATTCTCACCATGAAGAACATGGATTTTCGGAAGTATGTGTCTGACTACAATTCTTTCCCCAGATTGGTTCCGTATCTGATTACTCTGGAATCCAATCGCATTGCACGATTTATTAGTGGATCAGCACCAGAAATTTAAGGCATGGTTAAAGTCTTCAAAACCACTACTTTTAGATATGTTGTAGATCTATCTTTCTCCCTTACTTAAGATGAGGTGAGATTGAGATCAGTCAAGAGTCAAGACTAAGACTGATAGAAAGAGGAAACGTGAGGATAACCATTTACGGGATTCGAAGAAAGGAAAGTTTGGTTTCAATAAGAACAAACAGAGGTCTATTGATGATAGGCCTGTATGTAAAACTTGTGAAAGATAACATTGGGGACACTGTCGGACAGACCAGCAGCCAAAGAAGTGTTGTAACTACAAGAGGAGTGGTCACAAGTCCCATGAATGCAGGGATTTGAAGAATGTTGTTTGTTATGGATGTGGTAAAAACAGCCACATAAAGACAAATTGTCCCAAGCGTACTGCTGAGGGAAGCTTTAAGCCTGAGGAGCGAAGGAACCCGAATGCTAGAGCCTTTCCGTTAACTGCAAGAGAAGCAGTTAAAGACACGAATGTCATTACGGGTATGTTTCTCGTAAATGATATATTTGCTAGAGTTTTGTTTGATTCTAGAGCTGATAAGAGCTTCGTAGACCATAAATTTTGTGAGCTTCTAAACCCGCCCTTAAGAGCCTTAGATATTACATATGAAGTCGAAATGGCCGATGGTAGCATAGAAATAGCTTTCACAATTCTTGATGGATGTGTTATATCCATCAAGAACCAATCTATCCCTGTTAACATTTTACCTATGAATCTTACGGGATTCGATATAGTTTTAGGCATGGATTGGTTAGCTCATAACCAAGCCCGCATTACCTGCGATAAGAAACTTATCGATATTAAATCCCCATCTGGTGATATACTCACTATTCGTGGAGATCAACACTATGGATTGCTCGAGAAAGCATCCCTGCTTAAGGTGTCCAAGTGCTTGAAAAGATGATGTGTCGTTTACATGGCACAGGTGCTATTGATAAACCGAAGCCGAAGATTGAAGACATACCAGTCATTTCGGAGTACCTTGATGTTTTCACAGAAGATTTACCCGGTTTGTCTCCAGAGAGGCAAGTCGAGTTTAGAATCGACATTTTGCCTGGATCGGCTCCTGTAGCTAGAGCTCTGTACCGTTTGGCACCCACTGAGATGAAGGAGCTGAAGGCACAACTTGAAGAACTATTGTAGAAAGGCTTCATACAGCCAAGTTCCTCGCCCTGGGAACTCCTATTGTATTCGTTAAAAAGAAAGACGGTTATGTGAATGTGCATTGACTACCATGAGCTGAATCAGATAATGATCAAGAATCGTTATCCTTTACCAAGAATTGATGATCTATTCGATCAATTGCAAGGAGCAAGTTTCTTTTCAAAGATTGATTTAAGATCTTGTTATCATTAACTGAAAGTAAGGAACGGAGATGTTCCAAAGACTGCTTTCAGAACCATATACGACCACTATGAATTTCTCGTAATGCCTTTTGGGCTCACGAATGCTCCAGCAGCGTTCATGGATCTTGTAATTCCTTTTGTCATTGTCTTTATAGACGACATATTTATATACTCTCGTGATAAGAATGATCACGAGAAACATCTTAGATGTATTCTTGATTTGCTAAACCAAGAGAAACTTTATGCAAAATTCTCTAAGTGAGAGTTTTGGCTTAGAGAGGTCCAATTCCTAGGACATGTGATTAGCAAGCGTGGTATCCAAGTGGATCCCGCTAAGATTGAAGCTATAATGAATTGGCAAGCACCTAAGACTCCTTCGGAAATCTGCAGCTTCCTAGGATTGGTTGGCTATTATAGAAGGTTCATTGAGAACTTCTCTCGAATCACCACTCCTTTGACTACGCTGACCCACAAGAATGTCAAGTTTGACTGGGGTCCTAAACAGAAAGAATCCTTTGAGATTATGAAGCAGAGATTGAGTAATGCTCCTGTCTTAACCATGTCTGAGGGGATTGAAGACTTTTTCGTATACTGTGATGCTTCGCACATAGGAATGGGTTGTGTGCTTATGCAAAGAGGCAAGGTGATTGTCTATGCATCACAACAACTTAAGGTGCATGGAAGAATTATACCACCCATGATTTAGAACTGGGTGCGGTTGTATTTGCTTTGAAACTTTGGAGATATTATCTATATGGCACAAAGTGTATCATATACACAGACTATAAAAGTTTCAAACATTTGTTTAATCAGAATATCTTAATATGCGACAACATCGTTAGATGGAAACATTGAATGGTTATGAATGTGAGATTCGTTACCATCCCGGTAAGGCAAATGTCGTTGCTGATGTCTTAAGTTGCAAGGAAAGGGATAAACCAATTAGGGTTAACGCCAAAAGCATTAAGCTACGGACTAGCTTGAATGAAAAGCTATTAGATGCTCAAAAGCAAGCCTTATTAGAAGCAAATGCTTCTAATGAAGGATTAGGTGGAACTGTTGATCAGTTAACACCTGGAAATGATGGAATCCTGAGATTAAATAATCGAATATGGGTTCCTAGTTTCGGAGGACTCATAGATCTGATTCTCCAGGAATCTCATAATTCCAGATATTCGGTACATCTTGGGGGAGATAAAATGTACCATGATCTAAAAAGTAATTATTGGGGGATGGGTATGAAGAAATCCATAGCCACCTATGTAGCTAAATGTATGACGTGTTCGCAAGTTAAAATCGAACATCAGAAATCGCCAGGACTGCTGCAACAACTTGAAATTTCCACTTGGAAACGGGAGATGGTAGCTATGGACTTGAATACCAAGTTACCAAAGACCAAACGTGTCAAGGACATGATTTGGGTAATAGTCGATATACTTACTAAGCCAGCCAATTTTCTACCAATCAAGGAAACTTTTAGTTCTGACAAATTGGCCAAATTATATATGGACAATATTGTGTCCTTGCATGGAGTTCTAGTATCCATAGTATCTGATAGAGATACTAGGTATACATCTTATTTTTGGAAAAGTTTCCAACAATCTTTGGGCACGCGATTAAATTTTAGTACGGCTTACCATCCACAGACTGATGGACAAAGTGAGCGTACAATTCAGGCATTAGAGGACATGCTAAGAGCATGCGTCATTGATTTAGGTGGTAGTTGGGATGACCACCTACCTCTAATCGAATTCTCCTACAATAATAGTTATCATACGAGTATTAAGGCCGCTCCATTTGAAGCCTTGTATGGGAGAAAATGCAGAACACCCGTTTGTTGGGCTGGAGTTGGAGAAAGCCAACTGTCAGGACCAGAGATAGTCCTGGAGACCATGGATAAGATTATTCAGATCCGTGACAGACTCAAAGCTTCCCGTGATAGGCAGAAGAACTATGTTGATAAGAGGCGAAAACCTCTTTAGTTCCAAATTGGGGACATAGTTTTATTGAAAATATCATCTTGGAAAGGTGTTATAAGATTTGGAAAGAAGGGCAAGTTGAGCCCGAGATACATTGGACCATTCGAAATAACTGAATATGTTGGTTCCATAGCTTATAGTCTTAAGCTACCCGAGGAACTCAATGGAATCCATGATGTATTCCACATATCAAATTTAAAGAAATGTCTAGCTGATGAGTCGCTAGCTATTTCGCACCATAATATGCAGATAGATGAAAACTTGGGGTTTATTGAGAGACCGATTTCGATCGAGGTTCGACAGGTTAAAAAGCTTCGTAAGAAATTGATCCCAATCATGAAAGTCAAATGGGATTCCCGTCGTGGCCCAGAATTTACATGGGAGGTTGAAGCGAACATGAAACAAAAGTACCCCTATTTATTTGAATAAAATCTCAAGGACGAGATTTCTTTTAAGGGGGTGAGGATGTAACACCTCGGAAATTTATATCGAATCATATGACAACATGTGTCCAATCAACTCTCAAATATGCCAAATTATTTGGACGAGAGGGACTAAATGTGTAAAATTGTGAAAGATTGGATGTGGAGGGACCATTTGTGACAAAATGCCAAAGTTTGGCCTCTGAGTGATCCTTACGGACCGCAAGGAATATGCCTTACGGACTGTAAGGCAGTTATTAGTATTAATCTGATAGTCCCTTATGGACCACAAGGCTTATGCCTTACGGACCGTAAGCCATCACCTTTACGGTCCGTAAGGGGTGCGCTGGCAGTATGTGCAGACTGCCATGGCAGCCTGCTACTTGTGACATCTAGCTCGCAAAGTGCCACACTCCTCCTGCTTCAAACACCTCATTAGGCACTTGTAAACATCTGAAGATCATAGCCAACACTTGGCCTGATCTTATAAACATTTTGCAAGTATAAATAGAGGTGCAAATGCACCATTTTAGCTTGCACCTCTCAAATTCTTTCTCTCTAATCACTCATTGGAGTTGCTTCTGCTTATAGAGGCCTTCTACTGAAGTTTAATCTTCCTCTTGAACACTTGTATGTGTTCTTCCTTGTCTTGTTTCAATTATAGGCTAAGTTATTAGCCAAAAGTTAAGTAAATTGACTTTTGCTTTGACTTTCGGTTATGACCATTTCGGTCAAGCCAATGATCGAATCGAAGATGGCTACATGATCATAATAAGGTATGTGATAATCCTCTATGAAGGCACCTCCTAGAGATCACGTTAAGTTGGTCAAATGACGAGTCAAAGTTGTAATAAAATAAAAGTCAAAACGCAGATTTCGTAAAATATGATTAAATAAACTTCTAAGCATCTAAACATTAATTTTTGACATTATATCAGTTGGTATAACATATTAGGACATGTTAGATCATGTCTAACCCATCGTTTCCTGCTTATAAGTTAGCCGAATCGGGTCAAATTCCTTTTAAATCAGTTCTAATCAGAATGTGTTATTGTTTGACCCATATTATACGAGTTATAGTACTTGTAAGGGTACAAACCACATTTTATACGGTCTCCGCTTAAACTAGCGTACCGTATCAATTTTATTATTAATTAACCGGTCTAAGTCATATGACTTGAATAACACCCGTTAATATTCTAACGGATCATAGTTCTGTTAATTCCAGACTAAGGGCGTCCAGTAAATTGCAACCTTGTTAGTTGTTTTGACTTAAATGGCTGTGCTTATAAATATCTTTGGATGGTAAAGATTTAAGCTCAGGTAAATACTCTTGACTTGTTTTCCCTATACGAGTTTGAGATACGGTAAATTATTACCGCTTGGTCGGGTATGGGATCAATGACCAATATGTCCAAAATCCAAATAACCCGTTTTAATCCGTTATGCTTGATAACTTAAACATTGGGGGTTAATGCGACCGTGTCCTGGATATCCACGGCTCACCTAATTGCAAGTGGCCATGACCTAAGCACGGGGTGTAGGCATACACCTGACAGATGCTAAAGCTATGATAAAATATTTTTCTTACCCAATATGGGGATAAAGTGGTGTGTCGGTTAATCATGTATCGGAGTTTAGTTCCGGGCCCCATATGTATTGACAAACATGTAATACTGGTAACAAGAAATATAGTTTGTCCCAAGTTATTTATGAAAATTGATATACCAAATGGTATATAAAATGATTTTGAAATATTTTCAAAATGTGTCGGTTAATTGTATTTTACTAGTGAAAACTGACGTATTTTCAAAAGACTAAACGCATGTTTGCAAAGTACGGAATATGCTGGAAGCTGCCGGGTAATTGATTATTGGAATTTGCGACTCCAAGCAAAAAACCTAGTAGTCATTTATGTAATCATTTGTTATTCGATCCGCCTGTGGATCTTTTAGTACACTATCGTCTGTATATTATTTTTCTGAACTTTCGGACATTGTACTTTGTAATAATTATTTTATACTTCTAAGACTTCCGCTGTGTTAATTGTGAATATCTATATCAATCGTCACGCATAAACACCAAGTCCGAATCCACCGGGAAATCAGGGTGTGACCCTAACGGACTCTATTGTTTTGATCCAATAACATGTTGGCCTCTAGCCTAAACTAAAACATAATAAACACATAAAAGTCTGACCCAATCTATACTATATAATAAAATAAACCATTTTCGGGACACTTGTCATCATATTAGGCCATGTCTTATAAATAATTATTATTTAGTTTAATCTCTTATAGATAATTATTATTTAGTTTAATCTCTTACAGATAATTATTATTTAGTTTAATCTATGTTAATTAATTATAGATAACTCTCCTACTAAATATTATTTAGTTTAATCAACAAAACAAACTTTGTGATAATATATTATTTAATTTTTTCATTATTAAAAAAATTATTATATTGATTTTATTACATAATTTTTAAACAAATTGTATATAACTTTTAATATTAGTTTATATATAAAATTAGATTTATTACGGGTTTTTTAAAATATAATGTATTTTATATTTTATCACTTAAATAATTGGTTATTTGCTTCTTGAATAACATGTTTGACCATTGTATATTCTTTTCAATAATCATCGCCATAATCACCATATCTATGGCGTACCGAGTATATCCATTAGTTTTTTTTAATATAATTGATTTATTACAGGTTTTTGAAAATATAATCTATTTTATATTTTATCACTAAAATAGCTGTTTATTTGTTTCTTGAATAACATGTTTAACCACTGTATATTCTTTTAACTAATCATCTCCGTAATCACCATATCTATGGCGTACCGAGTATATCCATTAGTTTTTTTAAATATAATTTTCTTATTATTTGGTATATAAAATAATATTTATTCAACCCGTGTAATACACGAGGGTTCTTTAAGATATAACTTTTTGATTATTTTGTAAACAATATTACATTTATTCAACCCGTGTAATACACATGGTTTTAAAGATATATATTTTTTTATTTGATATATAAAATTACATTTATTCAACCCGTACAATACGTATGGTTGTTATAGATATAACTTTTTATTATTTAATATATATATAATTAAATTTATTCAAACCATGCAATAAAGGAGGTTTTTAAAGATATATTGTTTTATTATTTAGAATATAAAATTTATTTATTCAACCCGTGTAATACACGGGGTTATAACCTAGTAACTAATAACTGAAATCATAAACATCTTTAAACTTCTAATGGCTTGATTATAATCTTCATGGGAGGGGATGACCTTTGACTGTAAATGAGAAGGAAGAGTTATGAAAATATATGGAGTTGTTATCAGATGTAACTGTTTTCTGATATTAAAGATAGGTGGACATGGCTGCATTATGTTCTTTTGAACGGAATCATTAGCTCCCCCTTAAAGTAAATATATTCGGATGGAGAGTGGTAACAGAGATTACCTGCTCGTGATAGATTGCAGAAACGCAGAATAAATGTCTGGTTAATTTTGGGCCCACTATGTGAGGATTCCCTTGAATCTATTGATCGTCTCTTCACCTCCTGTCTAATATCATCCCTTGTTTGGCAGAAGTTAAGCATGAGGTGCCGCATACCCCCTATATATGCCTTCTCCACGCAGGTTCTTTTGGAGATTCTTAACCAGATTCGATCCAATGGTTTTCCTAAGAAAATGTCCCACCAGGTTTTCCTCTTGATTAGGCTGCTCAAAGATATCATGGCAATTGGATTCTTACGGATTTAAAATCTCCCAAAGTTGCAAGCTCTGGACTAGGATTTGGAGAGATTTTAATTTTTCAAATTTAAATTTGTTAAGTTTGGGCGTTTCTTTGTACTCCTAGCTCCTGGCTGGTTTCCTTTTTTACCTTTGTTTAAAATTTCGCCGCCTATAAAAAAATTAACTCACCCTCTTTGATACGTGAAATGTCGGAAAGAAGAGAATGATTGAAGATTTGTTATGAGGATTTCCAGCCCAATCATAGCTGTTTTACAGCCAAGACTACAGCTCAGCCATTTATTGTATTGCCTTTTATTCTTGTTTTAGTTTTCTATAAATTGGGCATATGCTGTGTATTCTAAATATCAACTCAGTAACTAAAAACCTCATTTTATCTCTATACCTCTTGTTATGGTATCAGAGCAGTGCATACGATCTTGAGATCAATCCGCCCAAACCACAAAACAAAGCCATTCAGTGAAAACCCTTCTCCTTCAAACCACAAAACAGAACCAATTCAGATATCCTCCCTCCCAAAACTCAAATCAAAATCAAACCCCAAAAAAAATCAAAAACCCTACCTGTTCAAAAGCTTCAGAAAACTCAGTCTTCAGCGTCTTCCTGCCATCACCACCGGTCACCAAACACCACAAACCACCATCAACCGCCGGTGTTGCACGATCCGTTCCGACGATCGGAATCTGAACAGTTGTGGTTGTCATTGTTATTGTAGCCGGAATCGCACACGTTAGATCCCGACGGCTTCTCTCTCTCTTCTCTCGTCTCTCTCTGATTTTATGTAGAGGAGAAAGTTTGTTTTTTTTCTTGGTTCTGTGTTTCTTTTTATGTGAAGAAGAAAGAAATTAAAAGTGTGGTGGGTGAGAGCACGTGAAGTCAAGAAAAGGGGAATTGGGATTGTCTTTTTCTTTGGAATCTTTTTTTTTGTTTAAAACAATATTTAAAAAAAAAGATTTTGCAAATGATTAGCAACAGGAAGTATGAGTTGTTGAAGGAATATCCGTCAACAAGTGGAGAAGCCTATTTAACAACACAGAAAAGCGGTGATCAAGTCAGTTCTTGGATTTTTGATTGTGGAGCCACTGATACGATGACGTACGAGTCATCA
Organism: Helianthus tuberosus; assembly: GCA_030545235.1. NCBI lineage: Eukaryota > Viridiplantae > Streptophyta > Magnoliopsida > Asterales > Asteraceae > Helianthus > Helianthus tuberosus. Next base: position 36,431,329 of record CM060399.1, on the reverse strand, counting down.
GACTTCGTGTCTACAAAGAAACCAAACAGAACTCATATCAAGACTGCAAATGGCGAAAGTGCTTTAGTAAAGGGAGGAGGAACTGTCGAAATATCTCCTAATCTGAGATTGTCAAATTGTTTATATGTTCCTTCGTTAACACACAAATTGTTATCAATAAGTCATGTTACAAAGGAACTCAATTGCACAGTTCTAATGCATCCTCATTTTTGTATCTTACAGGACATTAGAACTGGAAAGATAATTAGGCGTGGCACTGAACGACAGGGCTTATACTATGTGGATGAGGTGACTCAGTCAGGGACTGCGATGCTTGCTCACGGAACAAAGAGTAGAGAAGCATGGCTTTGGCACAGGAGATTAGGGCATCCTTCCGCCGGGTATCTACATCTTTTACTCCCTAAACTCTTTCCGACAAACAGTACTTTAGACTGTGAAACATGTGCCTTAGCCAAAAGCCATAAAAAACCCTTCAAACCAAGTAACACTAGGGTCAGTGAACCCTTTTCACTAATACATTCCGATGTTTGGGGTCCAGCTGAAAAGAATGGAGGTCAAAATCTTCGTTTCTTCCTGTTATTTGTTGATGATTGTACCCGGATGACATGGGTATATTTTTTAAAACACAAATCTGAAGTCTTTGACAAATTTAGACTGTTTTATACCATGGTCCAAACTCAATTCAAAACCAACATTCAGATCTTACGATCTGATAATGGAGGGGAGTACGTTAATACCTCCATGAAACAATTTATTCAAGAGAAGGGAATGATTCATCAAACCACCTGCCCAAAACACCCAGAACAGAATGGTGTAGTTGAGCGGAAAAATGGCATTTTGGTAGAAATGGCCCGAGCCCTTATGCTTGAATCCAAAGTCCCTAAATCTTTTTGGCCCGAAGCTATAAACACAGCTGTTTATCTTCTTAATCGTTTACCAACCAAATCCCTTGACCTAAAAACTCCCCTAGATACCTTATCCACATTCACCAAACTACCCCCACCTCTTACATTACCACCTCGTGTCTTTGGGTGTACCGTTTTTCCCCATATACCCAAAACCGAACGATCCAAACTTGACCCATGTGCCGAAAAATGTGTCTTTGTTGGTTATGGGGTGAATCAGAAAGGATACCGATGTTATAACCCATCACGACGTCGTGTGATTACGACTGTCCACTGTGATTTTCTTGAAACAGAATATTACTATCAGTCCCATCTCAGTGGTCAGGGGGAGATAGAACATGAAGACTCACTGAGCTGGTTGAAGTGGATTCCATCTGCAAGCGAAAATGAGTCATCTCATACATCCACACATACTAAGCCTGTCGAAAGTCTCACCCAAGAATCATCCAGACTGGTGTTCGAGGTAAGTGACTCTCCAAACCTTGAAAATATGTCTGAATATGATCTAGATACCACTAACAATCAAGAAAGTCCCGAGACAATGGAACAGGTGGAGATTGCTGAGCAAAACAACGCAGTCCAAGGAGAAGTCGAATCTAATGAACAACATGATGGGAGTTCTGGAACAACACCGGGAACATACGTTTTGCCTCCTAGAGCCAATAGAGGGGTTCCTCCAAAACGGTATTCCCCAGAAAGGGAAACCAGAAATTCAAGGTATCCTACAGCCAATATGGTTAATGGGAACTTATCTAACAGTGCGAAAGCATTTGTTACCTCACTATACTCCGAACAAATACCGAGTTCCGTAAAGGAAGCCCAGGGTAAGAAGAACTGGAAGGAAGCAATGGAAACGGAGATGCGTGCTCTTTTGAAAAATAACATGTGGGAGAAGTGCGTTCTTCCTAAAGGAAAGAAAACTGTTGGATGTCGGTGGGTGTATTCAATCAAATATAAACCAGATGGTTCCATTGGAAGATACAAAGCTCGGCTCGTAGCCAAGGGTTACACTCAGACGTATGGGATCGATTACTCTGAGACATTCTCTCCGGTTGCAAAAATGGACACCATCAGAGTCCTCTTCTCCGTGGCAGCCAATAAGGAGTGGCCTCTCCACCAGTTTGATGTTACAAATGCATTTCTCCATGGAGACCTAACAGAAGAGGTCTACATGGAAGCACCTCTAGGTTTCTCAGGGGGTTTTAAAGAAAGGGAAGTATGTCGGTTGAAAAAGTCATTATACGGGCTAAAACAATCTCCTCGGGCATGGTTTGGAAAGTTCACTTTGGCCATGAAAGAATACGGGTATCACCAAAGTAATGCTGATCATACTCTGTTCCTCAAGAGAAGAAACGGTCTTGTAACCTGCTTGATCATATATGTAGACGACATGATTATTACCGGGAATGATGTAGAAGAAATAGCACAACTAAAAGAGAATCTGTTTTCAAAATTTGAAATGAAAGATCTAGGGAATCTCAAGTATTTTCTCGGGATTGAAGTTTTCAGGTCTAAACGAGGGATCTTCATTTGCCAAAGAAAGTATGTCCTTGATCTTCTGGCGGAAACCGGGATGATTGATTGTAAACCCGCAGATACTCCAATGGCGGTAAACCACAACCTTCACATGGAACTTAATGGGGAGCTTGCGGACAAAGAAAGGTATCAACGGCTCGTGGGCAAGCTGATTTATCTCTCTCACACCCGTCCTGATATAGCGTATGCGGTTGGAATAGTAAGTCAGTTCATGCACCAACCACAAGTTGCCCACATGGAAGCTGCTCAGAGAATTTTAAGATATCTCAAGGGAACCGTAGGCCACGGAGTGTTGTTCAAAACAAATGGACATCTGAATGTTGAGCTCTACACTGATGCAGACTGGGCAGGAGATAAGGGAAATCGAAGGTCAACGTCAGGGTACTTCTCCTTGGTCGGTGGAAATCTTGTTACTTGGAGAAGTAAGAAACAAAAGGTGGTTGCTCTGTCGAGTGCAGAAGCGGAATTTAGAGGTATAGCTCGAGGGTTAAGCGAAGTTCTTTGGATCAGGAAGCTACTAGAAGACATTGGTTTTTCTCAAAAGGAACCCAGTAAAGTTATGTGTGACAATACGGCTGCAATTCAAATCTCAGAAAACCCAGTACAACATGATCGAACAAAACACGTGGAGGTAGACCGACATTTCATCAAAGAGAAACTGGAAAAAAGAATCATAGAGCTCCCACATGTATCGACAAAAGATCAACTCGCAGATATTCTTACAAAGGCCGTCAACGGAAACGCCTTTAGTAGTTGCTTGAGCAAGTTAAGTATTGGTGACCCCACTACTCAACTTGAGGGGGAGTGTCGGAAAGAAGAGAATGATTGAAGATTTGTTATGAGGATTTCCAGGCCAATCATAGCTGTTTTACAGCCAAGACTACAGCTCAGCCATTTATTGTATTGCCTTTTATTCTTGTTTTAGTTTTCTATAAATTGGGCATATGCTGTGTATTCTAAATATCAACTCAGTAACTAAAAACCTCATTTTATCTCTATACCTCTTGTTATGAAAGAGGGATAAAGATTACCAAGCCAAACATGGAAGCAATGAATCGAATGTGTATAAACAGTTGGCCGGCTTATACTTCGTATTATTGTCATGATACAAAAGGGGATATTGTTGATGTACAATGTCATATAAACAAATACACTCCTCTTATATCTTTTTGACGTCAATTTAAAATTCATAATTTCAGACACTAATATATTAAGTAGTTCAACACCCATACTTCGTAGGGTGACAGACGCTATTATAAAAATCATATTACAAACATAATTCCACAAATGCATGTTACAATTTCATAGGATATATAAAGTCTAATTCATTTCATTAAGTATTTTTTAACTCTTAGAGACTCTTTCATGTCTTCAAGAATAGCCCTCTAACTTGTTGTCTAGAAAAAAAAAATAATAGGACTTAGTGTAGAAGAAAAAAAATGATCATATTTTGATAGTCTATCCTCCAAAGCTCCAGAAGTCGTAAGCATAATTAAGTCGCACCAAAATCAAAAGGATTTAAAAATGTTGAATAGAAGCATAGCGGTTGATGCCATGGTGGAATCATGGATTGATTGTGCAAAGGTTCGGTAGCAATAGAACTAGAAGAACAATCAGTGTTTGCTTTAGAAATTGGAGTTGAAATCCCGAGTTAAAGAAGCCTTGATTCCACCACTGCGAGACAGAGTGACATCTCACCGAGGCAAAAGTTGGGAAATGGTTGCCATATCAACTGAATAGACTTTTCCGTTGGCTTTATTTTTCTTTTCTTCCTCGTATTTATTTGTTGAAAAAGCAGGCCGTCTTGGCATAGGCAGATTTTGATATTCATTCCTTAACATGGCTGAAACTTCCAACATTGATGGCCTATGTGTCCATTTTTCTTCAACACATAGCAGGGCCACTTGGATGCATCTACTTAATTTATACATTGAAGATTCATCATCCAATGAAGAATCTATAAACTCCATTCCTCTGCCTTCTTTACAAAGAACATACGCCTGTAATTGTTCATGGACAATTGTCAAAGTTGAAACATCTAATTTGTGCAAAGAAGAGAAAAAAAAAAACGTACGTATTCTAGGAGATTGAGGTTTTGATGTGGTCCATAGACGTTGTAATTCTTCTTCCCACTTATGATCTGCAGAAGGAGAACTCCAAAGCTATAAACATCATATTTTCTAGAGTACAAACCTTGTTTTATATACTCGGGAGGAACACATCCACTGCATTGGTCCAAGGAAATACTTAGAAAGTGTCTAAAGAATAGTGATCTATTATATTATTGAAAATTAATGAACTTAAAATCAAAAGTATTTGGATTGATGATTCCAACTTATAAGCATACTTACTAAGTTCCAACAATCCGGTCGGTATTCGCTTCTATTTCATTGCTCTCAAAGCTTTTTGCTATACCAAAATCTGATATTTTAGGCTTCATATCAGCATCAAGTAAAATGTTGCTTGCTTTCAAGTCTCTGTGAACTATTGTTAGTCTCGAGTATTCTTGGAGATATAAAAGTCCTTGGATTATCCCTTCAATTATTTCAACCCATTTCTCCCAGTTCAACATCGACCTTCTACATGGATCTACACAAGTAATTTAATGTAAACCAAAATGTGGGATCATGTAATTGATTCAATATTAAGAATATAGAAGACTTGTCACCAAAGAGGTAGAGGTCCAAGCTTTTGTTTGGCATGTATTCATAGATCAACATCTTTTCTTCCCTTTCAGTGCAGAACCCCAAGAGTTTTACTAGATTCACATGTTGTAGTTTTGTTGCAAATGTAACCTCGTTCTTGAACTCCTTGATTCCTTGTTTAGAACTACGCGAAAGTCTTTTTACCGCTATTTCTTGTTCATTTGACAATTTTCCCTGGTGAAACCACAAGATTAAAGTTGTACATCTTAGCTGTAGGATCAAACAAGAAGCATATATAACCATGGAAAAATATTATCAGAACCATGTTATAGTCATGACCTATATTCAATCCGTTAGTCTGTATAACTCGTAGTCATTCCTAGTGGATGAAGCCATTTCTAGCTATGTTGCTGTGATACTTCATATATTCTTGGGAAACTATTGATTTGGAATATACATCTAAAGATGTTGATATACATTTTTTACCCTGATAACTCGATCATTAGCCCCCATGCTTCCCCATGTCATCGAACGATAATGTATTTATTTTTTATAGACTTCTAACACTTATGTTGATGTTGGTGAAGACTCATTTTTTATCATAATTGATATAAGATTACGATACTTGTAAATTAAAATAAATAAGTACCTTGTAAACGGGTCCATATCCACCCTCGCCAAGCTTATTTTCTTCTGAGAAGCTATTTGTTGCATCCCTTATGTCTGCAAAGCTAAGTACTTGGTGATTATGATCTGATGGTTTGCCTCTATTCATCACCTGTTTCACTATTAAAGCAAATGGAATATATTATCCTCGTTAGAAGGGGAAGAGAACCATGAAGGAGGTGTACAAGTTAATACTGATATGAGGATTGGCAGGTAGGATAATTTGGAAGTCAAAGGTCTACCTTTAGATATGATCCTTTTTCTCAGGCAACAGATCATGCAGCCTAGGAGCAGGATAAAGAAAGTAATTGTGCACAAAGTAATCACCAATAATCGCTTGTGATGGTTGTAAGCATCTTCTTCTTGTGCTGCAAAAATTTGTCATGGTAAGTGCATTCAATTTTCAAAAGACTTGTGTGTGTTTGTGTGTATAGTAATTGGCCAAAATGATAACCAACCACAGAGCATGGCTGGAATTCTTCGGTGCATGGTTGGTAAGCTTTCGTTTAAACACTTGGGATTACAGGTAGGAGCAAGAACTTGGTCAAAAACTGGAAGCCAGTAGTGGACGTATTTACGAAGAGGTTAGCGGTTTGGAAAGCTAATACTTTGTCGTTTGGGGGAAAATTGACTTTAATCAAGTCAGTTCTAAATTCCCCCCAACGTATTACTTTTCATTATATAAAGCGCCTCTTTCTGTAATCGATCAGCGCTGGAAAGGACTCGAAGAGAGTTTTTATGGGGTATTACTCCGGATCATTCTAAAATGAGCTGGGTGGCTTGGGAAAAGGTTATAGCTCCAAAAGATAGAGGCGGGTTGGGTATCGGGTCGTTAAGGGATGCAAATCTCTCAATGCTAGCGAAATGGTGGTGGAGGTTCAAAAACGAAAGTTTTAAATTGTGGCGAAGGGTCATATGGTGTATACACTACAGCTCAAGAACATGGATCTTCATCCCAAGAAAGCTAAGCATTGGAGGAGTTTGGAAGCAAGTTATAAGAGCGGGTCAAGATATGGAAGAAAGCGGGTTAAGTTTGGAGTCCGTTTTCAGAAGCATACCTGGAAGCGGACTGCAAGTCTCTTTTTGGAAGGATAGGTGGCTAGGAGACCAATCTTTATGCAATAGGTTCCCAGACTTGTTTGTTTTGGAACAGGTAAAAAATGTTCCTCTTGCTGAACGGGTAACAGTTAATGAAGGTCTTGAAGGCATCAGGTACCAGTGGATTAGAAGTCCTAGCTCAGTCGATGAAATGGATCAGTTAGAGGAGCTCACGTCGGTCTGATGCGGTTCAGCTCCGGATCAGGCGTGGACATGTGGGAGTGGGGGTTAGAGGCTGATGGGAAGTTTACGGTTCAAAGTATCAGAAATCAGCTTCAATATGGCCGATATTCGAGCGATGGGGAGGCTTTTTTTCTGAAACAATTGGCTGCCGATGAAGGTAAGTTCTAGAAGGAACGTGCAACTAGACTTGATCAGATGTAAACTATGCGGGCTGGAAGACGAGAATGCAGAACACTTGTTTGTGTCGTGTGTCTTTGCACAGTCCATTTGGGGCTTTATTGGAAATTGGTGTAGGTTACCTGGTATGTTTTTATTTAGTGTTAAGGATGTGTTGGATACCTGGAAACATGTTAAGGATCCAAAAGATGGAAGAAAGTAATAAACGCGGTTATTCAAGTCGCACTATGGAGTATATGGAGGAACCAGAATGATGTGGTTTTCAACCGTAAAGGCGGGTCAACTGAAGGCGTGAAAGAGGAGATAAAAGAGCTGGGCTATCTCTGGATAAAGAGTAGGTCGAAGGCACAAGATCTGTCGTGGAGTCAGTGGTGTAGGTTCGATTTACATAGTATGAAAGTGTAATGTTTTTATTTGTTTGGTGAACTCTGTATGCTGGTGATGGACTAACTTGTCTGTTGGTCCAAGATGAAATAAAAATTATATTGTTGGCCTTTCAAAAAATAAAAAGTAATTGGCCAAAATGGTTGTTAATCTATAAATTATGCTATAATCATTTTAATAAAAATAGCATATGTTTTTCTAAAGGGTAAATTGTATGAAAATGTAATAAATTTTAATATAAAACCAACTAACTGAAGTTTACCCTTTTTGTAATTAATCCCTGTGTATCTGTGTGTATATATATATATAGAGAGAGAGAGAAAGTATAATGTACAAAAAGGCTTATCCTACATTAACGTACGCGACAACATATATAACTTGCGTGATTTTTTTTTTTGATCAACTATAACATGCGTGATTTGTATCCCATGCGTGATTATAAGGCTCCCATGCCTGATTTTGTACCTCCATGCGTGATTATCACAAAAACTAGGGTTCCATGCGTTATTTTTCCCTGATCTGATGGTTGACGCTGTCGCGTACGTGAAGTACGATAAGGCGTCTTGTATGTTAACCGCACTCTATATATATATATATAACCCTACTGGAATCACAATCAATATACAATTACAGTTCATGTTTTATCTATAATCATATTTAACACTGAAATTACTTATAAAAGAGGTTTAAAAGATTGAGCATAAGATGTAATTTTGTCACCTTATCTAATTTGGACTTACCGATAGCTTTTGAGAGTTCCCAGTTGTCGTCATTAGAAACATGCCATACGCTAACACCAAGAAGCCCCTTCTCTTTGGCATAAGCAACCTTTTTTCTGATACTTTCCACATCATCAAACACATTCCAAAATGAGCCAATTGCACAGTAGTTTACCACATATGTCAAATTACGCACTGAATTAACTCCGTAACTTCTCAAATACTGCTTGATATGCTTATAGCCCACTGTCCCATCATCCCTAATAGCCACACCTTTAGCCGGTGCACCTAAGCCATTATCCTTAGGGTCCACAAGGGTCCAGGCAAAGCCATGATATGACATGCCCAACACCAACTTGCTAGCCGGTAATCCTCTTTTGATCCATTCGTTTACACCATAATCCGTATTCACCGGGCTAGATGGATCATATAAGGCTGCATGGGCAGCCGTGAAATTATCGACCAAAGGTGTATGATAGGCGTATGCTTTAATGTGCACCCAATCAAAATTTTTGCTTACCAAGTCAACCGGGTAACTCTGTAAATCAAATTCAGGGGAGTAATGACCTCCCATGGTCAAGATCAGTTTTTCTTGATCCACCGCATGTCTCAGCTCGTTAAATAAAATACCCAAGTTAGTCATGTTTCCCTTTGTACTTAACAAAGTAGTAATATAAAGATCAAGCCCTTCAAAGCCGTGATCCAGGGCCATTTTTATTGAAGACTCGATGAAAGTCTTTCGATAGGCCGGGTTGTTGGTCATTGATAAAAAAAAGGATGAGTTTTTGTTGGTTCCATAATATTCATTTTGTGTCCGTATTGATAAAAGTGGTTTAACCAATGGGTTGCTTTTCTTGACCGTGGATGCAAACGTGGATACATATGGCTCATCTGATGTTATTAAAATTAGCTCGTTGGTTGAGGGGTTGATGTAGGCGAAAGCACATATGAGGTGAGTGAAAAGAGCTGTGTTTATGTTGGGTATCGGGTATTCGCTCTGGGTGTACCAATAACCGGCTTTGATCCATGTTTGTGATGCTGAAGTTTTCCATAAAGATTGGGAGATGAAGAGGAGTAGAAGAGGAAGGATACTCATGAATTTGGAAAACAGTTACAAGGCAATTTGGTAAGAATTTGTTTTTGTTTCCTCATCGAGTAGTTTTCTATATGTACTAAAAATCATGGCGCTTTTGTTAGAGCATTCACATCCATTCCATCATATTTTCATCCTAAATTACACTAAGGTGTTGTTTGTTTTTTCAGATGTAAAATGTCTGTAGTCTGCGAACCACATCTGCAGGTATCTGCAAGAGAAGATGTGGCCCAAATGTCTGCAGTCTGTAAGGAGAAGAGGGTTTGTTTTTTTCCTTCAAAAACAACTTCACACACACACACAACACACAAGCTCTCTCTCTCTGCTCTCTCTCTCTAGAAACTCTCTCTCTCTCTACAACCACCACCACCACCACCACCGCACCACCTCTGCCACCACCACCACACCACCTCCGCCATCACCGCCGCCCTCTTATTGACTGAAAACGGTGCACCACCGTCACGGAACCACCTGTTCTGGAACCACCACCGCTCCTCCTTGTTCTGGTCGTCGCGATTCTTCATCACCACCGCCGGAACCGCCGTCACGGAACCACCACCGCCATCGCCGAGGATTCTTCTCTCCCTCACAGCTCTCTCTCTCTCTCTCAGCTCTCTCTCTCTCTCACAGATCTCTCTCTCTCTACGATCTCTCTCTCTCACTCTCACAGATCTCTCTCTCTCTCTCTCGCCCAATCTCTCACAGCCCTAAATTGGTGGTGGGTTTTGACGATGGTGGTGGCGGAGGTGGTGGTGGCGGAGGTGGTGGTGGCAGGAAGAAGAAGAAGGGTTGGTGGTGTGGGAGGATGGTGTGTGAAGATGTGTGTGAAGATCTTGAAGCAATGATTCATAGCTTTTTTTTTAAGCAAATAAAAGCTATTTTAAGATCTTTTTTGTTTTTTTAAACAAACCGTCTTCAAGAGCTTATGTCTGCCCGCCCGCAGACATAAGCTCTTTTCAGCCAATATAAGCAAAAACAAACAGCACCTAAAAAACACTACATTTTCTCTCTCCTTTTCAATTAAATAATATTTTTTTATACCTTTATCATTACCTTTTCTCTCCTTCACTCAAAACCACTTTCAAAATATATTAAAAAATTATAGGGGTGAACAGTGTCCCCCCAAATATACAGATGAACAGTAACATTTTCTCTCTCCTCCACTCACAACCACTTTTTATACTTTTTATATTTTAAAAACACCACACACACAATTTGATTATTTGGATGTCAATGCTCTTAGGCTGTTCTCATTGGTGGTGACCCAAACATGGGTTGGGTTGATAATTTTCCATGATTGGAATAAATGGGCAACCAAGTCAGTCAACCGTGATTGCAATAGGTTGGTAATTTTCCATGCCACATGTCTCAAGGCAATTTGGTAATGATTTAGCAATCCTCGTGCTTTTCAGGGTCGTCCCTGAGAAGTCGAGAGTCCTCATGTACCGTGTGCGAAGAAAAAATGGGTTTAGAAAAATAAGTGAGAACGATAAATGGGCAAAAACTAAAGACAACATTATTTTACTATTTTTTAGTTGGTTTTAAATTTAACTAGCCAAGAATCATATTCGGTTTAACAAACGCAAACAAATAATAGTAAGTATCATAATCGAACATGATTAAACGAAAAAAAACAAAAAAAAGTCTAACGGTTTGCCGGATCTTTCGTTCTTCGTTATCGGCTTCGTTCTTGTAGCGAACCTCCTTCTTTCTTAAAATCGTATCAATATGAGTCTCAATCTGTTCTCTCGTGATCCTCTGATGTATGGAACACCCCTTTTTCCTCTTTATTATTGTCCAAGATCTTTTGAAAGGTCGGTTCCCTGTTACTCGATGGTCTCGCCCACTTGAATAATTTGTTGTATTATTTGATGTTTTAAGTAGAATTAAGCCACTCCGTGTTTGCGATAGGGACGTAAAACCATGTCAAATAGCATCAATGGCAAGCTACCGCCAGCGACCATCAACATTGATGTAGCAGCGTGTTAATACGATTAAATTAGATCGAAACGTAAAATATAGATAATAATAACTAAGTCGATCGAGTACCTGCGCATTACGACAAACTTATCAAACGGGAAAAATAGACGTGAAAACGATGAACCACACACACATTACGCCGTGTTAACTAGCAAAGAACGAAACATAAAACGAAAATTTGTCAAAGATGAAAAGTATAGGTGACCAAAGTTTAAAGTAAAAAAGTTGTTGGATATTAAAAATAAAATACAAATTTATGAGGTTAAAACTGCAAAAGATGAAAAACTTTGGGTTAAAAGTAAAAGCTGTTTTTTTTTTTGAAAAAAAACCCCATAGCATAAAGTATAAGATCTATAATTTCTGATAATTCGCTGAGTATTATTGATAACAACAACCCTATATATACAAGTTTACAATAGATAATAAGGAAACAAGATATTCTAAACTAGAGGGGAGATACATAATAAATACAGAATTATACAAACATATTCCCTGAATATATGCTCCGCTAATAGACCCCCGCAGTCGAAGCAGTAGCCGGCCGAATGCAAAGAATGGATTTGAAGCGATTGAAGAGTTGGCGCGGAAGACCTTTAGTGAAGATATCAGCATACTGAAAATCTGTAGGAACATGTAAAACCCGAACTGCACCAAGCCGTACTTTTTCCCGTACAAAATGAATGTCAATTTCCACGTGCTTGGTGCGTTGGTGTTGGACCGGGTTGTGAGACAGGTACATGGCTGAAATGTTATCACAATAAATAATAGATGACTGTCTGATGGGGACATGCAATTCTAAGAGAAGGTTGCGAATCCATGTAGTTCGGAAATAGTATTTGCAACCCCTCTATATTCGGCTTCAGCACTTGATCGGGAAACAGTGGCCTGTCGTTTCGAGGACCAAGATAACAAATTGTCCCCAAAGAAAACACAATAACCAGAAGTCGACCGACGTGAATCTGGACATCCCCCCCAATCAGCATCAGAATAAGCTGTGAGTTGGACTGACTTCGAGGGGGACAAATGCAACCCATGATCAACAGTACCTTTAAGATAGCACAATATTCGCTTGAGAAAATTAAAATGTGGCTCTCGTGGGGCATGCATGAATAGACAAACCTGCTGAACAGCGTAAGAAATATCCGGTCGAGTAAAAGTAAGATACTGTAGGGCCCCTGCAAGACTTCGATAAAGTGTACTATCTGATAAGAGAGAACCGGCTGTAGCACTGAGCTTAGAATTTGTATCGGTAGGGGTTTGACAAGGCTTGCAATTTTCCATTTTAGCACGAGCTAGTATATCTTGAACATAAGAGCGCTGAGTGAGAAACAAGCCAGTTTTGGTGTGCTGCACCTCTATGCCCAAAAAATGATGTAACCTGCCAAGATCTGTCATAGAGAATTCCCTGGACATAGCAGAGATAAAATGTTGCAAAAGTCGATCATTAGATGCAGTGAGGACAATGTCGTCAACATATAAAAGAAGATAGGCCATGTCATTGCCACGTTTGTACACAAATAAAGAACTATCATACGTGGAGGTGCGAAATCCACATTTTAAAATATAAGTGGCAAAGCGATGATACCAAGCTCGTGGTGCCTGTTTGAGACCATATAATGACTTTTTCAATTTCCAAACAAATTTCGGGTTCCTCTCATCAACAAACCCTGGTGGTTGAAACATATAAACAGTCTCATTCAGTTCCCCGTGTAAGAATGCATTCTTGACATCCAACTGGTGGATAGGCCAAGATCTAGATAAGGCCAAGCTGAGGACTGTCCGAATAGTGGTCGGTTTTACCACGGGACTAAAAGTCTCATCACAATCAATACCAACCTATTGTGACTTTCCATTAACAACTAAACGAGCCTTATATCGTTCTAAAGTCCCATTCGCATGATATTTGTGGTGAAACAACCACATGCAATGAATAATATGTGCATCGGGAGGCCGAGGCATGAGATCCCACATGTTATTATCTATTAAAGCATTGTATTCAGTTTTCATGGCATCAGACCAGTTAGGATCAGATTGAGCATCAATGTGAGATTTGGGTAAGGGTGACACAGATTCAACGTTGAGGTTTAACAGGACCTTGGGTTTGGAGGTGCCGTCTCGAGATCGAGTCACCATAGGATGTTTTGGTGGAGGTGGAGGATGCACAACATGATCACTTGGACTAGTGTTTTGGATCATGGGTGGGTTTGATGGTTGGGCCCGGGTTCGGCGAGAATAGGTCTGAATGGGTTGGGCCGTATGTGAGGATCGAGGGACTGATGGGAATTGGGCGGTTTGCAAAATGGGTTGGACGATATGGGCTGGTACGGAGGATTGGGCGGTATGGCCTGGTACGGAGGATTGGGTTGATGCGGAAGGTGACTGGGCCGTAGGAGGGTGTAAGTCGTGCTGGATAGGGATGACAGAAGGAGTGGGTGACGAGGTCATTGGAGCACCAAAGAAAATGGGCGACGGGTCGCAATCAAGAAAGGTGTAGGAGTCTGACTGAGGTGTGTAAGAAGTCGAGAATGGAAAGGCAAGCTCATTAAATGTAACGTGCCTAGATAAAATGATTTTACCAGTGGACACATCAAGGCATCGGTACCCACGGTGATCGGCCGGGTAGCCGAGAAACACACACGGTGTGGATCGTGGTGCAAGTTTGTGTGGCCGGGTGTCCGATTGATTTGGATAACACGCACACCCAAATACCTGAAGATGTTCATAGTCAGGGTTTTTAAGATAGGGAGCAACAGCGGGGGTTCGAAAACCAATAGGTTTGGAGGGAAGGTGTAACACCCCGTGTTTCTGAAGTCAAAGTCAAAGTCAAGGTCAAAGTCAACGACCGATTTCGCGCGACTTGACTAGTAGTGAATTTCTTTTAGGTTTTTATTTTAGTTGTATTATGTGGAGTAAGTGTCAATAAATATAATAATCGACGTATGTTATTCGCAATCTAATCGACTTACGACTGTGAACTATAGGAAGTAACAATGCGATAAAGTTAACTAAATGATAATCGGCCTATGTTAATTTAATCGACATCGAATCACAATCACACTCGCAACTCGAATTACGCATTTTGGTTGTTGTTATACGTGTGTGTGTGCCTTATGTGTTACTTGTGCATGTTTAATTTTGTATGTGTGGGAATCAATCGAAACGCAATCGAACTCAATCGAAATTGAACTATGATAATTAGTGGAGAAGAGATAGTGCAAGATATGAATGGTTGGGATTAAAAGTAATTTGAATAGGAAACTCTATCGCATCGCATCGCTCGCAATTACAATCGAAACCTCAAAAATCGTCACGCCAAACACCCGAACCAAGTGCCATCCGGCCGGATAAGCCATCCGACCGGGCTGCCACTTGATCATGGTGCCAGGGTGTCATCCGACCGAGATGACATCCGACCGGACAGGTCATCCGGGCGAGAGTACATCCGACCGGCCAACACTTTCCTCTTTTGGTAACTCTATAAATACCCATATCACTTTCATTCTTTCTACTTTTGGAAACTCTCTGACCGAACAGCCCGTGCTCCTCACCTTTTCTTCGATTTCTCTCAATCCCGGTAAGATCTCGTCCTAAATCTTGTACTTCCTTAATCTACACGCACTCCTACACCTTTCTATCTTTTGAATCTTAACTTTTAACCGTGAAATCACTAGATTTGAGGTGTTCCAGGATGACGTCATCATGGTGTTCTTGAAGAACTTCATGTCTTGGCCTCAATCCATCAAGAACAACTTAGATCCAACCGATTTCCACAAATAAACAAAGATCTTGCAGAGATCTAAACACTTTCATGGTGGAAAAGGATTGAAAGATGGTTTCTAACTTTCTTTCAACTCTTTTACACTCAATGCACTCAAAACCGATAGAATCGGACCTTGTTCTAGTCTTCTACACATTCGCGGTGTTGTACTAGTTCAAGATCTGGATTCTACTCACGAGACCACCGATTTCGGGTTAACCAAGAACAACCGTCATGAACCGGTTAACTGGTCGAACTAGGGTGATTCTTGGGTTAGGATGGGGTTCCGTTGGTTAACACGTTGTCAAAACGTCTCGATAAAAGCAACAAACAATCAAAACGGCCAAGTGAAAGACGAACGGAACGACCAGCATGGAGTGCTATCTGACCGGACTACTGTCTGAACGGATAAGTCATCCGAGCGCCTAGGTCATCCGAACGGCTTACACCTTGGATCCCACACTTAACCAACTTTATCTGAAGTTTGAGTATTGAACGAATTGCTATCCGATCGGACTACCAACCAGACCGGATTACTCTTCGGATCATGAGATACTTGGACTTTAACACTCGAACAATTTTCAACGTGTTCAATGCACTAAGGATGCCACCCGACCGGAATGTTGTCCGATCGAGTGACAACCTGCTGTGGATTTGTTCTCACTGAGTAACCTCACCCCTTGAGTCGCCGTCCGACCGGATAAATCATCCGAGCGGATTGTCGTCCGCACGACAGACCGTCCGATCGACCGACTTAAAAGGTAGAGATACTTCAATGTTTTCAAAATGCTACAATGAAAACTTCAAAGGACAAGTCATCATACATAAACACATCAAAGGAAGAAACAATCCACTCAAACAGTCATCTGACCGGACAACCTGTCCGACCGGATGACCATCCGAACGGATTGTCATCCGCACGACCGGACCGTCCGATCGGATTACCAATCCGACCGAGCTACTGTCCGAGCCACTTGCACCTTGCATCGTTTTACGCGTCACTTATCGTTTTGTTATCGTTCTAATCAGGCTAATTCCGCTCTAAGCGCTCCCTTCAATCCATCATCGTTGTGAGTATACTCGATCCCTTTTTGCTTTACGCACTTTTGGGTGTTACATACATTACGAATATTCAAATCACAATTAACACACTACTCAATACTATTTAAACGCTAACCGTTAATGCATGTTATACGTGGCTTATGAATGCTTGTTTGTTATGTTTACACATGGAATGATGTCTACCTGCCTTAGCAACGATAGTACTATAGTTTGGACTCAGCACCTGTTCGCAGGGATTGTTAAGGACAATTACTTGCATGGATTACGGTGGTAATCATGTATTGCGAACTGCCTCAGGTAGTCAACCCGCAGTCATTGGTATCGATGGATCTATGTCGATAACTAACGTGCTTCATTTCACTATGTGTACGTGCTGGTTATGCGTAAACGAATTTCGAACTATATATGCTATTATCAGACCTGTATGCTCACCTTTACATTATATGTATTGACTTTATTTTAACGTATGTGACAGGTGCTTAGGATGCATATCTGCTAGGAAATCGAGGCTAGAATAAGCCTCTAGAGGCCAACAAATAGTTGTCTGTACAAATTAAATCAAGGGTCTCTAGAAGCAGATAAACAATTGCTCTATTTGAAAATCTGAGTTGTCGGAATAGAACTATTTTCCTAGATTTTGTCTGTAATAATTTTTTTACCTTTTGAGACATGGTATGGGACATGTTACTTTAAATTGATTGGTAATGATAATTGTTATGGAAACTTCTGGACAATCTGTTTCGCTCAGTGCCATGCCCCGATGTTTCCGACATCGGTTGGGGTGTGACAGATTGGTATCAGAGCCATAACTATAGGGAATTAGGCAAGACTCGACCTAGTCCGGGTCGATGTCTTAGAGACCTAGTCTATAGTTAGGATCCAACAGACCGACTTGTGCATATCCGTTAGGGATTATGTATAAGTTTACCACTATTTCTCGCTATTCTCGCTTATGCTACACTATCACCGCACTCAAATTTTCAACTAAGAAAGAGCGACTAAGTCAAGATTAGGTGTGAAAACTGCAAACTCTCGACTAAAGTTGCTTAATCAACCCGCATTCTATCTACAACCGGGGAGAATTATGCCAAATCAGGAGTGAAATCCGTATTTTGATGAATAATCTCCTCTATTTTATTAAAAACAGGAACGGAGTTGTTAAGCTAGGGGTGGAACCCTAACCTTGACGACTTGTTCCACTCATTTTACAAAAACTCTCAACAAAGTTTTGATAAATTCCAAGGACTCGAGTACTTAAACAATTGAAAGGATGTGTGCCATTCACCGCACGACAGTGATAGAGCACAGTCTATTAGGTCAACAAGGACTTGTTGTACATTCTTGTGAATAGTCGAACCACTTTGGTTAGTCAATGTCTAATAGCCGCAGACGATCTATTTCTCGATTTTTATGTGTTTCGATTCTGAGCCCGCAACTGCTGACTCTGATGATTCATCGATTTTATGTGCTTATGTGTGTGTTACCTGTTTATATGTTTAAATTTTGGAGATTTACTCGATTTTTGCTTTCACTACGATCGACACGCACGACTCGCACTGCATTCCTACCTCAAAACACTGACAAATCGCTAAACTAAGGACGACCTATTGCTATACGCTTATACTACGCTATTCGAGATACTAAACGTGATCGCTATATTCGAACACTCGCGAACTGTGAATGATAGGTTTCTGTATTCTGACTGCCTCTTGTTACTACATGATTAGGCGCTTCGGTGATTCTGTGCCCTACGTGCTTATGTGCTTCTGTGGTTATATGAATCTGTGCTTATGTGTTTATGAGATACATGTTACATTGCGTGTTCTTAAGCTTTAGTAAGTAGTAGACGTGTGAGGTGAGATTCAAATACGTTGTGTTGAGTCTTGTGACGATGTCTATTGCAGACAATGTCATCTGGATCCCGCCACCCACCACTTTCTCGTCAAGAAAAGAGAGACAAACGTCTTGCTGCTATCATCGCTAAACAAGTAGCAAAAGCCGTGAGTGATGTCTACGAGAACGTCAGCAAATCATCTGAGGAGTCGAGAACCGAAACTCCTAAAGCTACCCCCAAAGCTGCCTTCAATTTCAAGCAGTTCAAGTCTTGTGGGCCAAAGGAATTCACTGGCGAGGAAGGCCCTACAGTGTTGTTCCAATGGTTTGATTCCATTGAGGTCACTCTACGACAGAGCGGTTGCCCAGACGATCTCCGCACTCTAAATGCTACCGGCGTCTTCCAATCCTGCGCACTAGACTGGTGGACGGCCGAGAGAAACAAACGAGGGAACGATGCAGCCTACGGTCTGTCGTGGGACGAACTCAAGGAGGTCATGCTGGAAGAATTCTGCCCTCCTCATGAGCGCCAAAAGTTAGAAGATGAATTCTGGCACATAAAGCAGAAGGAAGGTGAAAATGCGCCAAAAGTTAGAAGATGAATTCTGGCACATAAAGCAGTAGCGGAGAAGGAAAAGAAAGAAAAGACAGAGGTGAAAGACGTTCCTGTGGTTCGCGAATTTCCTAATGTTTTCCCTGACGATCTTCCAGGTTTACCTCCAAGTCGTGATATCGACTTTCGTATCGACCTCATTCCTGGAGCCAACCCTATTGCCAAAGCTCCTTACCAACTCGCACCGTCCGAAATGCCTGAACTCTCGAACCAACTCCAGGAATTACTTGAGAAAGGCTTTATTCGCCCGAGCACCTCTCCTTGTGGAGCGCCAGTCCTTTTCGTCAAAAAGAAGGATGGGTCGTTCAGGATGTGCATCGACTATCGGGAATTGAATAAGTTAACTATCAAGAACCGCTATCCCCTACCCCGCACCGACGATTTGTTTGATCAGCTACAAGGTGCTACGTGTTTCTCGAAGATCGATTTACGCTCAGGTTATCACCAACTACGCATTCAAGAGGACGATATACCCAAAACCGCGTTTCACACTCGATACGGCCATTACGAATTCGTTGTTATGCCCTTTGGTTTGACCAACGCACCCGCGGTTTTCATGGATCTGATGAATCGCGTGTGTAAACCATATCTCGACCGTTTCGTCATCGTATTCATCGACGATGTCTTGATCTATTCCAAGTCGAAAACCGAACACGCGCAACATCTACGTTTGGTTCTCGAGCTACTCCAGGGGAATCGACTCTATGCCAAGCTCTCCAAGTGTGAATTCTGGTTGGAGGAGGTTCAGTTTCTGGGTCACATTGTTAATAGTCAAGGTATTCACGTCGATCCCGCGAAGATTGAAGCCGTTAAGAGTTGGATTACACCTAAGAACCCGTCTGAAGTCCGTTCTTTTCTCGGTCTAGCGGGCTATTATCGACGATTTATCGAAGGATTCTCAAAGATCGCTGTGCCGCTTACCGCTCTTACGTACAAAGACAAGCCTTTTGTTTGGGGAACTGAACAAGAGACTGCTTTCCAAACCCTCAAGCACATGCTTTGCAATGCTCCTGTTCTCACATTACCCGACGGAAACGACGATTTCATTGTCTATTGTGATGCTTCCAACCTTGGTCTTGGTTGCGTCCTTATGCAGCGAGACAAGGTTATAGCTTACGCATCTCGTCAGCTCAAAATCCATGAGAAGAACTATACAACCCATGATCTCGAGCTAGGCGCAGTTGTTTTTGTGTTAAAGATTTGGCGACACTACCTGTATGGTACAAAGTGTACGATCTTCACCGATCATAGGAGCCTGCAACATATCTTTAATCAGAAGGAACTTAATATGCCTCAAAGCCGATGGGTAGAACTTCTCAACGATTACAACTGTGAGATTCGTTGTCACCCAGGCAAAGCAAATGTTGTTGCCGACGCACTCAGCAGACGGAGCTATCTGCTTAGCACTCGTAATGTTCAAGCCCAATACGATCTCAAAACCCTCATCCGTAAAGCCCAGCATGCATGTTTTAATGAATGCACTCTGAAGATGGAAAGAATCTACCACGATGGAGCCCAGCTTGTGAGCAAGTCGAATGGGATATTCCACTTTCTGGACCGAATTTGGATCCCTAAACGGACCGATTTGCGACAGATTCTGATGGACGAAGCCCACAAATCTCGGTATTCTATTCATCCCGGCGCAGACAAAATGTACCAGGACCTTCGCTACAAGTACTGGTGGCCGGGCATGAAAAGGGATATTGCTCTCTACGTTGGGAAGTGCCTGACTTGTGCAAGAGTCAAGGCTGAACACCAAAGACCCTCTGACTTACTCGAGCAACCACCGATCCCTATGTAGAAGTGGGAGAGTATAGCTATGGATTTCATAACAAAGCTTCCGCACACGTCATCAGGTCACGACAGCATATGGGTTGTTGTTGACCGTTTGACCAAATCAACTCACTTTTTGCCAATACGGGAAGACTACAAGGTAGAACGATTAGCCCGAATCTACACCGACGAGATCATTTGTAATCATGGGACGCCTCACGACATCATCTCTGATCGTGATGTTCGGTTTACCTCGCGACCGTGGGAAACGTTTCAAACGGCACTCGGTACATCGCTTATTCTAAGTACCGCATTCCACCCTCAAACCGATGGTCAGACTGAAAGAACGATTCGTACTCTTGAAGACATGCTCCGTTCGTGTGTCATAGACTTCGGTGGTAATTGGGATAAATACCTGCCGTTAGTCAAATTCTCGTACAAGAACAGTTATCATTCCAGCATTCAGATGGCACCATTCGAGGCTTTATATGGAAGAAGATGTCGATCGCCTATTGTGTGGCACGAGATCGGGCATTCGCAATTAACCGGTCCCGAGCTATTGCAAGAAACGACAGACAAAATTTTCCAAATTCGAGACAATCTAACGAAAGCTCGGAATCGACAGAAAAGTTATGCCGATAGACGACGCAAGCCCCTTGAATTTGACGTTGGCGACTACGTACTCCTAAAGGTATCACCTTGGAAGGGTGTGGTCAGATTCAGCAAGAAAGGGAAACTAGCGCCTCGATATGTTGGACCTTTTAAGATTCTGGAAAGGATCAGAAAAGTCGCCTACAGACTCGAACTATCGGAGGAACTTAGTAACGTCCACCCGACTTTCCATGTGTCAAACCTCCGAAAGTGCCTGGCTGAGCATGACTTAATTGTACATCTCGATGACCTTCAAGTAAACGAAACACTACACTTCGTGGAGAAGCCTTTCAAAATCATGGATCGCCAAACCAAGCAGCTCAGACGCTCGCGCATTCCTATTGTGAAAGTCCGATGGGAAGGCAAACGAGGTGCAGAGTTCACTTTGGAACTCGAAAGCGACATGAAGGCGAAGTACCCGCAGTTGTTCGTTACGGCTTCGGCCTAATTTCGGGACGAAATTCCCTAAACAAGGGGAGGCTGTAACACCCCGTGTTTCTGAAGTCAAAGTCAAAGTCAAGGTCAAAGTCAACGACCGATTTCGCGCAACTTGACTAGTAGTGAATTTCTTTTAGGTGTTTATTTTAGTTGTATTACGTGGAGTAAGTGTCAATAAATATAATAATCGACGTATGTTATTCGCAATCTAATCGACTTACGACTGTGAACTATAGGAAGTAACAATGCGATAAAGTTAACTAAATGATAATCAACCTATGTTAATTTAATCGACATCGAATCACAATCGCACTCGCAACTCGAATTACGCATTTTGGTTGTTGTTATACGTGTGTGTGCCTTATGTGTTACTTGTGCATGTTTAATTTTGTATGTGTGGGAATCAATCGAAACGCAATCGAAACGCAATCGAACTCAATCGAAATCGAACTATGATAATTAGTGGAGAAGAGATAGTGCAAGATATGAATGGTTGGGATTAAAAGTAATTTGAATAGGAAACTCTATCGCATCGCATCGCTCGCAATTACAATCAAAACCTCAAAAATCGTCACGCCAAACACCTGAACCAAGTGCCATCCGGCCGGATAAGCCATTCGACCGGGCTGCCACTTGATCATGGTGCCATGGTGTCATCCGACCGAGATGACATCCGACCGGATAGGTCATCCGGGCGAGATGCCATCCGACCGGCCAACACTTTCCTCTTTGGGTAACTCTATAAATACCCATGTCACTTTCATTCTTTCTACTTTTGGAAACTCTCTGACCGAACAGCTCGTGCTCCTCACCTTTTCTTCGATTTCTCTCAATCCCGGTTAGATCTCGTCCTAAATCTTGTACTTCCTTAATCTACACGCACTCCTACACCATTCTATCTTTTGAATCTTAACTTTTAACCGTGAAATCACTAGATTTGTGGTGTTCTAGGATGACGTCATCATGGTGTTCTTGAAGAACTTCATGTCTTGGCCTCAATCCATCAAGAACAACTTGGATCCAACCGATTTCCACAAATAAACAAAGATCTTGCAGAGATCTAAACACTTTCATGGTGGAAAAGGATTGAAATATGGTTTCTAACTTTTTTTCAACTCTTTTACACTCAATGCACTCAAAACCGATAGAATCGGACCTTGTTCTAGTCTTCTACTCATTCGCGGTGTTGTACTAGTTCAAGATCTGGATTCTACTCACGAGACCACCGATTTCGGGTTAACCAAGAACAACCGTCATGAACCGGTTAACTGGTCGAACTAGGGTGATTCCTGTTTGATCGGGTCACTTGGGTTAGGATGGGGTTCCGTTGGTTAACACGTTGTCAAAACGTCTCGATAAAAGCAACAAACAATCAAAACGGCCAAGTGAAAGACGAACGGAACGACCAGCATGGAGTGCTATCCGACCGGACTACTGTCCGAAAGGATAAGTCATCCGAGCGACTAGGTCATCCGAACGGCTTACACCTTGGATCCCACACTTAACCAACTTTATCTGAAGTTTTAGTATTGAAAGAATTGCTATCAGATCGGACTACCAACCCGACCGGATTACTCTTCGGATCATGAGATACTTGGACTTTAACACTCGAACAATTTTCAACGTGTTCAATGCACTAAGGATGCCACCCGACCGGACTGCTGTCCGATCGAGTGACAACCTGCTGTGGATTTGTTCTTACTGAGTAACCTCACCCCTTGAGTCGCCGTCCGACCAGATAAATCATCCGAGTGGATTGTCGTCCGCACGACAGACCGTCCGATCGACCGACTTGAAAGGTAGAGATACTTCAATGTTTTCAAAATGCTACAACGAAAACTTCAAAGGACAAGCCATCATACACAAACGCATCAAAGGAAGAAACAATCCACTCGAACAGTCATCCGACCAGACAACCTGTCCGACCGGATGACCATCCGAACGGATTGTCATCCTCACGACCGGACCATCCGATCGGATTACCAATCCGACCGAGCTACTGTCCGAGCCACTTACACCTTGCATCGTTTTACGCGTCACTTATCGTTATGTTATCGTTCTAATCAGGCTAATTCTGCTCTAAGCGCTCCCTTCAATCCATCATCGCTGTGAGTATACTCGATCCCTTTTTGCTTTACGCACTTTTGGGTGTTACATACGTTACGAATATTCAAATCACATTCAACACACTACTCAATACTATTTGAACGCTAACCGTTAATGCATGTTATACGTGGCTTATGAATGCTTGTTTGTTATGTTTACACATGGAATGCTGTCTACCTGCCTTAGCAACGATAGTACTATAGTTTGGACTCAGCACCTGTTCGCAGGGGTTGTTAAGGACAATTACTTGCATGGATTACGGTGGTAATCATGTATTACGAACTGCCTCAGGCAGTCAACCCGTTGTTATTGGTATCGATGGATCTATGTCGATAACTAACGTGCTTCATTTCACTATGTGTACGTGCTGGTTATGCGTAAGCGAATTTCGAACTCTATATGCTATTATCAAACCTGTATGCTCACCTTTACATTATATGTATTGACTTTATTTTAACGTATGTGACAGGTGCTTAGGATGCACATCTGCTAGGAAATCAAGGCTAGAATAAGGCTCTAGAGGCCAACAAATAGTTGTCTGTACAAATTAAATCAAGGGTCTCTTGAAGCAGATAAACAATTGCTCTATTTGAAAATCTGAGTTGTCGGAATAGAACTATTTGCCTAGATTTTGTCTGTAATAATTTGTTTACCTTTTGAGACATGGTATGGGACATGTTACTTTAAATTGATTGGTAATGATAATTGTTATGGAAACTTCTGGACAATCTGTTTCGCTCAGTGCCATGCCCCGATGTTTCCGCCATCGGTTGGGGTGTGACAGAAGGATGTTGTGAAGATAGACGGACGTGTGAAGGGCTTCCACCCAATAGTGAGGTGGTAGAGACGCATGAGTAAGGAGAGACAACATGATTTCGTTAAGCCGTCGAATCATGCGTCCTGCCGTCCCGTTTTGTTGGGAGGTATGAGGGCAAGAGAACCGAAATTGCAACCCATGTGTGGTAGCAAAGTTCTTAAACTGGGTATTGTCGAACTCACCTCCCATGTCACATTGAAACGTTTTTATTTGACATTGAAATTGAGTGGAAATAAAATTATGAAATTGGGAAAATTTGGCAAAGGTTTCTGATTTGAATTTGAGGGGAAATACCAATGTAAAATGTGTATAATCATCAATCACAACCAAGTAGTATTTATATCCATTTTTACTTAAAATTGGTGAGGTCCACAAGTCACAATGCACAATATCAAATGGACATAAAGTAGAAGACGTTGATAAATGAAATGGTAAACGTTTATGCTTTGCAACCTGACACGAGGTACAAAAGAAAGAACGACTCTGTTTTTGACAAGAGATAAATTTATTAGTACTCAAAAAATCTTGAACATGTAAACCAGGATGCCCTAGACGGTTATGCCACGAATCAGGAACGATAGAGGAAACAAAAGCGGACACATCAGTTGGTGTAGAAGCATTGAGTGGGTAGAGGTTGCTGGAGCTATTGTGCCGACTCAAAATCGTCCCACTCGGATAATCCTTCACAGAAAAACCAAAAGTATCAAAATCGACAGAGACCCAATTATCACGTGTAAATTTGCGGACTGAAATAAGGTTTTTAACGATTTTGGGTGTATGTAAGATGTCTTTAAGTTGGAGAGGTTTCGAGGAAGAGGGTAGGGTGGAGTGACCCAATCCTACGACTGGTACTCGATTGCCATTTCCAACTAAAACATTTTTAATAGAATTTTTACACGGTTGAGAAATCTTACCTGGGTCCGATGTGAGATGGTCGGATGCTCCAGTATCTATAAACCAATTCGGTGCTTCAGGTTCCAAGGCCATAGTCTGGAATGCTTCCGCGAGTTCGCTTTGTTCAAGTGGGTTCACATCTGAAGAAACACTAGATAATTGACCAGAATCGAATTATCTAGGGGGTTTGAATCTGCATAAAAAGGGGTTGTTCTCTCTCGTTTGATTCGATTACAACTGATCTTCTTCTCCAATAATCTCTGCAAAACAAAGCACCGTTAGCCTCGTCAAGGGGAGAAAGGAGTTCTCTCCTTGACCCGACTCCGGCGTGAGAATAAGTATGTGTTTATGAAGAAGAAGAGGTATTGAAGAAGTGTGTGTAACTTGAATTTCATACCTGAATTGTTCTCATATTTATAGCCGAGAGTTTTGGGCGGGAAAAATCGTTGGTGAAATGTTGACGGAAGATGCTAACCCCGTAAGCGGTTACATTTCCTTCCGTTAAGTTTCTCGATCTGACGTGAGTGCACACGGATCGCTGTTTAGATCTATGGCTGGGGGGTTTGCCACGTGGAAAGTGATCAAGTGGAGGTTTCTCTCCAATTACATGCTATCATTGTGATTTCAGGGATGCATGAGGTGATGACACGTGTCCAGACGGTTATAACCGTCTTAGTGGTGCACGATTGAATTCTTCTAGAAGATTACTGCTGTAATCTGATGTGACTCTTTATCGTGTGGTATTAGTTAAGTAAATAATATCCAAGTCTGGATATTATTAAGCGGAAGTGCTTGACTTAGGATTTTCATCCTTTATTTATGGAGGGAAGCGCAAGGATTTATGATTTCCTTTTTGGCGCGCGAGTGTTTGTCTGCTATCTGTCTCTTAAGCCTTCCTTTTGTAAGACCAGTGCACAGCCGCGCAAGGTAAAAAAGGGGCTGAAAGACGAGGTTGTGGTATAGTCCCAAGTACTTATTATGAGGTTTTTGGGACCTTACCCCTTCAAGTCCCCCCAGTCTAGTGTTGCTCTTATGCAAGTAAGTGGAGCACTGGACTTATGAGAGGGGAAATGCTTTTTGGCGCGAAAGTAGGGAATCTTTTGTGAGAAGATTTACTTTGCTTATTAAAAATCCATTAGGGGAGATTGTGATTTTTCCCTTTGTTGATTTGACCTTTTTGTACTCATGATCTGACGTTTAATGTCGTCACTTGTAATAAAGAATTATTGTTTGCGATACTTTTTCCTACTTATCTTGGAATACGTACCGACGCCTGTCAGGTTTCATTTATGGGATCTGACGTTTGTTTCAGTAGCGCCGTTTGGAAAGGACGTTTGACAGTTGATGATGATTACGTTCCCCTTTCCCGGGGTATCTTCTATATAAACTGTTGAGGGTTTTTATCCTTTCAACTCGTTTCGGAAATATGAAGGCGAATCGTCTCTTTCGTACTCGGCGACTACTGGATGTTCTAAGGATTTTTGAGGCTGCCGAGGGGCTCTTGCTCCTTGCCGATTCACCGCCTTTAGCAGCTATCGGAGACGAGAAACCAGTGTCTTCCGTTTATCCCACAGTGGTGGGTTCTGGTTCTGAAGCTTGCCGGCCGGAGGTTGTTGAAGAAGAGGCTGGTGTTTTATCTGTTGATGCCTTGATGGCACGTTTTCCTATGATTCAGCACGGTGGATGTGAACTGGTGTATTATCGTCGGAAGAATCGCCGTGTTGATCATGTACCGGTTGTTGCTGATTAGGTTAGGTTTGGGAAACTGCGTATTCCCTTTTTTTGACGTTTACGTTGGTCTTGCTACTAAAAATTTTTGAAGATCACTGCCATGATTGTTGTGAATGGTTGTTTATATTTTGATGATATATATATATATTTTTTGATGCACTGTCGTGCATGTAAGCTTCATGTTGTGTTTGGATTACAATATGTTTCATATGTTTAATTGCTTTGAATAGGTAGAGCGAATGAGAATGGTATTGTATTCATGTGTGAACGTTTGTCTAAGATGCGCAAGGTTGTGCCCTTTTTAGACTATTCATGTAGCGTACAATGTTTACCATATTGTTTTCGCGTATACCCAAAGAATTATATGCAATTTGTAACAAACAGTAACATGAGTAAAGATGATGCTTGTATTAATAAGGGCGCAAGGCCAATAATACAAAGGATAATAAAGAAATACATTGCCTGTATACTTTCATTTTGCGGATTGTTTTGGCTTATATGTAACACTTGTGCAGCTGCTGCGCGTTCCAGGTGCGGGGAACTAGTGTCCCATCAATTCTTTTCAGGGTGTATGCCCCCTTGCCTAAGACTTCATTGATGACGTATGGTCCTTCCCATTTTGGCGCTAATTTTCCTGGTTTTTCTGCGTTGGAAGCTTCATTGTCGCGTAAGACAGAGTCACCAGGGACAAAGGTACATACGCGTACACGCGCATTGTAGTATTTTTCGAGTTTGGATTTGTACCTTGCCTCTGCGATGGCGGCATTTTCACGCCTTTCTTTGAGAAGGTCTAAATCCAGTCTTCGCTCTTGCTCGTTGTTTTATCTTTCCATAGCTAGCATGCGCGGTGATGGAAGACCAATTTCTGCTGGTATTACCGCTTCTGATCCATAGACCTGGCTGAACGGGGTTTCCCCAGTGCTGGTTTTTGGCATGGTGCGGTGTGCCTATAAGATGCTGGGGAGTTCATCGACCCATCCTCTGCACGCTGTCCCGAGTCGCGCTTTTATGCCATCGACGATCTGTTTGTTAACACTCTCAACTTGGCTGTTTGCTTGTGGATGCGCCACAGAGGCAAAGTTGTGCTCGATCTTCATTTCTTTGAACCATTTTTGAAGATTATCTGAGGCGAAGTTAGTGCCGTTGTTGGAGATGATGCGCAATGGTAATCCGAATCTGCAAATAATATGTTCCCATATAAATTTGCGAATTACCATTGCCGTTGTTGAGGCCAGTGCCTTGGCTTCGACCCATTTTGTGAAATAGTCGACTGCCATAATTATGAATTTTACTGCGCCTGGTGCGTCTGGGAATGGACCCACAAGATCAATACCCCATTGTTGAAAGGGCCAGGCGGACGTAACTGGAATGAGTGGATTCTTTGGGCGAAGCGTTTTTGGCGCGTGGCGCTGGCAAGCTGCGCATTTTCGTAGTAACTCGACCACATCTACATGCATTCCCGGCCAGTAATAGCCTGCGTTCATTATTTTTGCTACCACCATGCGCGGTCCGGCGTGTATCCCGCATAACCCTTCGTGGACCTCCCTGACTAAATATTGTGCGCCTGTTTTGTCAACGCAGTGCAATAGTGGTCCCATGAATGACTTTCGGTACAGAATCCCTTCCGCCATTTCGTAGTTTATTGCCTTGTTTTGGACTTTTCTAGCTTCCGCCTTTCCTTCTGGGAGTTTCCCATGTTGTAGGTATAAAATAATCGGAGACATCCAAGATGGATTGCCGATTTCTATAACGTTTACTTGTTTGAGAGGGACGGAAGGGTTAGATAATACTTCGATGCGTACCTCTTTTTCTAAATGTTTGAAACTAGTGGCGACCAATTTGCTTAGCGCATCCGCATGTTTGTTCTCGCTTCTGTTTATGTGATTAACCTTGAATGTTTGGAATTTGCTGATTAACATTCGCGCTTGTTCCAGGTATAGAGCCATTGCTTCTCCCTTTGCGTCATAATGGCCATTAACCTATTCAGCCACTAATTTCGAATCTACTTTGGCTTCGAGGTTTCTTGCCCCCATTTTGAGCGCTAAACGAAGGCCTGCTAGGAACGCTTCGTATTCTGCCTCGTTATTTGTGCTCCGGAAATCTAAGCGTATAGCATATGTAAGTTCATGGTCATCTGGGCTGACCAATCGGAGACCCGCACCTGCTCCGTCATCGTTAGAAGCGCCATCTGTGTGCAGAGTCCAGATCCTATCGTCGAAAACAGGAACAGGGTTCTGGATTGCCTCGCACTCTTGGACTTTGTCGATAGGAACTTCTGTGGTAAAATCTGCCAGAACTTGCCCCTTGATTGCCGGTCGCGGTCTATATAGGATATTGTATCCTCCGAGCTCAATAGCCCATTTGGCCAATCTTCCCGCGATGTTGGGTTTGGATAAGATTTAACCTAAATGGTAGTTAGTGAGAACTGTGATGATATGGCCAGAGAAATACCGACGTAAGCGCCGTGATGCATGTACTAGCGCTAGGACTAGTTTTTCTATCATTGAGTAACGCGTCTCTAGGCCAGTGAGCATCTTGCTTATGTAGTAGATTGGAGTCTGAATGTTTTCTCGCTCCACCATCAATACAACGCCTACCGCTACTTCCGCAGCAGATAAATATAAGATCAGTGGCTCTTTTTCTCGTGGTGCCGTTAGCGTCGGCAACTGAATTAAACATTCTTTCATTTGCTTGAAGGCTGCTTCCGCTTCTGGTGTCCACTGGAAGTGGGTTTTCTTGGCGCAATTTCGTAGTGTGCTAATGAATGGATAGGATTTTGCTGCATGATTTGCCAAGAATCTGTTCAAGGCTGCTAGACGTCCGGCGAGTCTTTGCATTTCTTTTATTGTTGCAGGTGATGGCATTAACTGGATAGCCTGCACTTTCTCCGGGTTTACTTTAAAACCATCCCTTGTTACTATGAAGCCCAGAAATTTCCCTTCTTCCATTCCGAAGGAACATTTCGTTGGGTTGAGTTTTAAGTTTACGCTGCGCAAAGAATCGAACGTGCGCTGGATATTTGCAAGCATTGTACCTTCTTCGTGGCTCATGATGACGAGGTCATCCATGTATACCTTGACTGTTTTGCCAATATCGCCTCTGAAGACGGTGTCCATTAGGGACTGGTATGTTGCGCCTGCGTTGCGTAAGCCAAAGGGCATTTTTGTGTAACAGAAGATGCCTTTGTCTGTACGGAATGCGGTCTTGTCTTCGTCTTCTTCTTTCATTTGGACCTGATGATAACCTTTATAACAGTCAAGAAAGCACTTCCACCTAAATGACGCTAGAGAGTCAACTTTTTTGTCTATCTCAGGAAGCGCGTAGCAATCTTTTGGGCATGCTTTATTCAGGTCTTTGAAGTCGACGCACATTCTCCATCCGCCACTGTGTTTTTTGGACCATTACTGGGTTGGCGACCCATGTATGGTATTGGACCTCGCGCAAGATTTCGGCCTTAAGTAGCTCTGTCACTTGCTCGTCCATGGCTTTTGCTTTCTCGTCACTGAAGCTACGCCTCCCCTGAGCAACAGGTTCTGCTGAGGGTCGGATGTTCAGACAATGTTGTGCTATATCGCGCGGAACCCCAGTCATGTCTGCTGGGCACCAGGCGAATATGTCTTTGTTGTTGGACAGCAATTCTATTAATTGTATTCGTGTTGCTGGGGAAATGGCGTGTCCTAACAGGATGGTCTTTTCTGGATATTCATCGTTCAGAACCCACTTCTCTGGCTCGTTTGATGTTGAAGGTTTGGCCACCTTTGCTGGTGGTTCATCGTCTACATACATGACTTCCTTGCTTGAGTATAAGATTGCTACTCCAGTTTCTGTTGGAAATCCGCATGCAGCATGTGGAATGGAAGTGATCATGCTGAATTCCCTTTGCGACCTTCTCCCGAGCAAAACGTCATGGCGTGATGCTGCCGGCATGACCATAAAGTTTACTGTGACTGTGCGCGAATGTTTGCCATCAGA
Organism: Helianthus tuberosus; assembly: GCA_030545235.1. Taxonomy (NCBI): domain Eukaryota; kingdom Viridiplantae; phylum Streptophyta; class Magnoliopsida; order Asterales; family Asteraceae; genus Helianthus; species Helianthus tuberosus. The sequence continues at coordinate 36,400,296 of CM060399.1, read as the reverse complement.
TAGAGTCACAGGAAATGCTATTTTCCCTAATGGGAATACAGCTTCATTACAAAATCCGGTAAGAGGAAAATCGACCGGCTCTAGACGTGCTTTGTCTTCTTGATCGAGTTGTTTGAAGCACTGCTCGTATATGATATCCATCGAGCTTCCTGGATCTATGAACATATAGTCCGTTTGATAATGGCCGAAGATACAGTAATAATTACTGGTCGTTCTTCCTGAGGGCCTCCAGGAACAACAGGAAACACGACTTGCTGTTCCCGCCAATGTTGATCATGGTGTCGTTTGTTTGGCCTTCGTGAAGGGCCTCCTTGTACCATGTTTATTTGTTTTGGTTTGGCTGTCTGACCATTGGTACCTTCTGGTTCTGGCATTATCCTGGCATAACTGTTAGATTGGATGTCCCACTGATAAGGTATCTATGGGTCCAATACTCCAGTATCAATCGTACCACTGCTTCTTTGCAGAGTATCAGATCTGGTGTTTGGGGACTCAGATATGTGAATTTGTGTGTAAATTTAGTTTAAAGCAATCTGGCATCTGTCGAACCAGTATTCTGGGGCTCTCTCTATGAGCTGATCTGAGAAATTCTTTTCGTCTGAGTGACTATTACTTTTGTTGATTCCCATGATTCTGTCGATCTGAGTATTTGGGGTTGTAGAACCCTTGAATTCAGACCGAGGACCTGATGGGTGAGGTGATGAATTCTCTGCCATGCGAAAACAGAGAAATGAGGGAAACTGAATCGAAACGAGACAATAACTAAAAAAACAGAGAAATCGGTGGGCGCCAATGAAGAAACACTAGATAATTGACCGGAATCGAATTATCTAGGGGGTTTGAATCTGCATAAAAAGGGGTTGTTCTCTCTCGTTTGATTCGATTACAACTGATCTTCTTCTCCAATAAACTCTGCAAAACAAAGCACCGTTAGCCTCGTTAAGGGGAGAAAAGAGTTCTCTCCTTGACCCGACTCCGGTATGAGAATAAGTATGTGTTTATGAAGAAGAAGAGGTATTGACGAAGTGTGTGTAACTTTAATTTCATACCTGAATTGTTCTCATATTTATAGCCGAGAGTTTTGGGCGGGAAAACTCGTTGGTGAAATGTTGACGGAAGATGCTAACCCCGTAAGCGGTTACATTTCCTTCCGTTAAGTTTCTCGATCCGACGTGAGTGCACACGGATCGCTGTTTAGATCTATGGCTGGGGGGTTTGCCACGTGGAAAGTGATCAAGTGGAGGTTTCTCTCCAATTACATGCTATCATTGTGATTTCAGGGATGCCTGAGGTGATGACACGTGTCCAGACGGTTATAACCGTCTTAGTGGTGCACGATTGAATTCTTCTAGAAGATTACTGCTGTAATCTGGTGTGACTCTTTATCGTGTGGTATTAGTTAAGTAAATAATATCCAAGTCTGGATATTATTAAGCGGAAGTGCTTGACTTAGGATTTTCATCCTTTATTTATGGAGGGAAGCGCAAGGATTTATGATTTCCTTTTTGGCGCGCGAGTGTTTGTCTGCTATCTGTCTCTTAAGCCTTCCTTTTGTAAGACCAGTGCGCAGCCGCGCAAGGTAAAAAAGGGGCTGAAAGACGAGGTTGTGGTATGGTCCCAAGTACTTATTATGAGGTTTTTGGGACCTTACCCCTTCAACATCAGTAATGTGTGCCTGAGCAGTAGGAGAGGCAGTAGGCTGATGTGTAGGCTGATGAGTGGGTTGCGGTGTCACAGGCCAGGGGGAAGCCCACCCGGGTTGGGTGGGGTAGGGACAAGGAGGCGGTGGGGCCCAATATGGGCTGGCCTAATAGGGTGGCATCGAATAGGGATGCTGAGCCCATGAGTTGCGACCAGCAGATTGATGTTGATTTCTCCCATTCGACCCACGAGAATAATTAGGCCCAGACCGCTGTTGTTGGTGGCCCGGGTTGTGGTCCTGTCCAGCAAACTGTTGGTTTGCGTTATCACGGTGAGGATAAGAGCGGCGGCCCTGGTTCTGGGCAGACCTGTTTTGCCCATCACGACGTGGCTGATGGTCGCGACGGGGAGGCTGTGGGGAAGGGTTAATAGCAGCTAATGCTTCAGAAGGTGCAGGTGAGTTACCTTCACGGGCTTCATGGCGTTAGACTTCCGACTGAAGCATCTCACAGGCTTCATTCCATGATGGTAACGACTGATTTATGATGGAGCCAATGGTGTCAAATTCCATAGGCAAACCACGCACAAGTTGCAGAACAAGGGTTTGATCATTAATAGGGCTACCAACATCGTTCAACTGAGAAGCAAGATCCCTGAGGGTCTGACAGTAAGCTTCCAACGAAGGCATGGAACTGAGTTTGAGATTCACAAACTTTTGTTGTAAAGCAGCACATCTGGGTCCCTTGTTGTTGTGGAAAATGGCTTTGACACGATTCCAGGCTTCAAGGGCAGTTGATTCGGATTCGAGAACCCGAAGAAGATAATCCTCTGAGAGTGTCCCATAAATCCATTGGAGAACAATTGCATCAATCTTCATCCATTGAGCATATGTAGGGTCATCTTTAGCAGGTGGTTCATCGGAGATGTGATCTAAGACCTCATACCCGCGTGCGTGAAGCTGAAACAGTTTTACCCACGCAGAATATGTGACCTTGGATCCGTCCAGAACACGGACTTTCTTCTGAATATCAGTGACGGTATACACTGGGTGGAGAGGAATTTGCTGTTGTTTGTCACCAGGAGCAGAAACGTCAGTTTTGTCACCCATGATTGGCCGGCTGATGTTAAGGATCGAAACCCTAATTCTCGGATCGAAACCCGAAGAAGAGAACGGCTGCAGTTAGGGTTCAGAGCGGATGCGCTATGATACCATATAATTTCTGATAATTCGCTGAGTATTATTGATAATAACAACCCTATATATACAAGTTTAGGATAGATAATAAGGAAACAAGATATTCTAAACTATAGGGGAGATACATAATAAATACAGAATAATACAAACATATTCCCTGAATATATGCTCCGCTAATAAGATCAACATGGATAAAAATGTTGCTGATAAAACACATAAATATAATAATAATAACAATAATAATGAAATCTTTCGTTGATAAATATAGTGAAGACGTTGAGAAGTCTTTCATCAAAATTTATGTCGCAATGTTCAGGAAAAAAATAAACAAAACTCTGTTTTTCTTATTTTAGAAGAAGCTAACGAGTACAAGTTAGTTAACAAAATTAAATGAAATGTTATAACTAAGAAAACAATTGGCCATTATATTATAAATTTGTAGAGCTTGACATATATTGGGTCATTTATAGTATGAAAGAAAAAAAGTCCATTGGTCTGTTCTTGCTCTTCATCATTCACCAAGAAGATGAGAATTCATGCCTCTAAAATCGGGTAGATCCGGTACATGGCGAAATATAAATAAAGTTGAAGGCCAGCTCCGGGCACAAAACCTCCACATAAAAAGCTTAATCCAAGGTAAAGTAGACAATGGTGAGTCTATACGTTTTTGGCTGGATTCGTGGCTAAACAATTCTTGTTTAAAGGGCATTTTCCAGCTCTTTCTACTTTGGAAAAGTCCAAACGGTGCCTTGTTAGTGATAGATTGGTGTGTTGAATTGTGTTTAGGATTGGAGTCGGCCGTTGCAAACTATGATTGAGATGGATGAGTATAATTAGCTGTCAAAATATGCTTCATGGGGTTAGTTTGTGTGATAACATAGATAAATGGAAATGGGTCTCTAATGTTGACGACGGGTTCTCGGTTAAATCGCTAAGGGAGTTAATGGCAAAACCGGCTTCAACAAAAGATGGATGCAAAGCTGGTTGCATTTCACGGGTACCGAAAAAATTAAACATCATCTGTTGGAGATTGGTGCTGGATAGCCATCCAACACGGATGGCACTCGTGAGGCGTGGCAATTTTCTATCTATCTGCGGTGTTGTGAAGTCCATGCGTCTGATGTACACCTGTTTTCAGCTTGTTTTGTGTCCACTGTTATATGGCAGAATATTTCAGCCTGGTGTGGTCTACCCCCTCCACTCCTATTCTTGGTTGAAGATGTCTGGAACATGCACAAAGGGATAACAAATGCTTAGGTGAAAGGCAAGCTGCTTCAATGTGTTGTGAAAATAGGATGTTGGCTAAATAATGTTGTGTTCAAATCGGCCAGGGTGGACATTGGTAGCATTTTGGATGACATTCGCACCATGGGTTTTCTGTGGATCAAGAACAGTTCCAAATTGGATATCGAGTAGGATCAGTGGTGAAATTTTAATTTTTGTATTTGGCATGTAATAGGTTGTTCTGTTTTATGCTTCTGTCAGTCTGTGTATATAGGTGCAGCTTGCTGCTGTTTGGTTTGTGTGAATAAATGGAACTTTCAAAAAAATATACGATTGAAGAAAAAAAATAAATGCACCTTTTAACAAAAAGAAAAAGAAAAAAAAAAAGAATTGGAGATGTAGGCCCTCGAATTCATACACATTTTAACCAAAACAAAATTTTGGGGAGATTTAAAGCCTCGAACTCCTTACCTCTCTGTACCGCCTGAGCTATATGTATATAAAAAACGAGTAATACGGATTTATTTTAGGCCCTTGAATATAGTGGGCCCTGTTTGATGGCCCACTTAAACACCCTATGGGCCGGCTCTAAGAGCATCACCAATAGAGGTGTTTTTAGGTAGTATTTTTTGGTGCTAATGTAGCACCTGCCCAACTAATAAGAGCATTTCTCTCACTTGCCCCTCTCACAAACACATTTCTTCTCTCTCTTCTCTCTCCTCTCTACACTCACATAACTCACACCCATCCATTTTTTCTCATTTTTCCTCACAAACATCTTCACACCCTCTCTCCTCCACATCACTTTCTCTCTCCTTAAAAACACCAAAATATCCCCTTATTGCTTTTGTAACATTAAAGAAGTTTGCAATCATTTCCCATTATAAAAATCAAATCAAATTATTATTATGGTTATGGTTATGGTTATAGTTATGGTTATCGTTATCGTTATCGTTATTGTTATTGTTATTGTTATTAGAGATGGGCATATCGGGTTTTTTATACCCGGAACCGGTTCCTAACCGGACCCGGTTCTTGTATGAGTGTGGGTGAAACCGGTTCTTGTAGGAACCGGTTCCAGTTCCTACCCGGTTTTAGACCATTAATACTGGAACCGATACTAACCGATTTTGGGTAGGGTTCTAACCGGTTCCTCTAAAGAACCGGTTCCATCAGGTAAGTCAATAAAAACTGTTCGAGAGATTTAAAAATGCAAGTTTTTGTTGATTTTTAAAGTGAAAATCATAAACATCCATGGATTCCAGCGACAAGTTTAGCAGGAATTTTTCACCTGAGTAGTACATTATTGTGTTTGAATTTCATTGGCTGACATGGTGTTGGAGCAGCCTTATCCTTCTGTCTTGTTCGATTTTGTCTCATACGGTTTTGTCTCATTCTGCTTGTTCACATCGACATTGAAAGACTTTTCATAATTTTTCTTTCATCGATAGTCTTTGAAAGGCCGGTGGGATTAAAGCTCAACAATAAGTCCACATCCACACTGTGAAGGAACCGGGTTGGATTTGGTTACGGAGGAACCGGTTCTGGGTAGGAACCGGGTACAAACCAATTTTTTTTTATAAAATGTGAAACCGGGTAAGAACCTACGGGTTTTTTGAACCCAGAACCGGTTCTTCAATAAAGCAGGTAGGAACCGGTTATTATGCCCATCTCTAATTATAATTATAATTTTGATGGCAGTGGTGTAGGTATTTACACACATTGATTTTGGGTACCATTCATGTGGACAACGTTATCAAACGGCTAGTGGTGGGACCGAGGGTGGTGTCCCACTGACACTTTAGACGCTCCTAAGAAACTTTTGTCCATTTACATCCTTAACGTTTCCAACACGCTACTTTTACAAACTTCTGTTAGTTGACCATTATGTTGACCGTTTGAAATGTAGTGAAATAGCCTTTTTGCCCCGATCCTTATAATTAGAGTAAAATACACGGATAGCCCCTGTGGTTTTGCAAAATAACACCTATAGTCCCCAAGTTTTGAAAATTACACTGGTGCTCCCTGTGGTTTGACAGTTTGTTACTCGGATAGTCCCTGGAGTGGATGACGGTTAGTTTTCTCCGTTAAGTGGATGTGAAATGACAAATTTACCCTTCATCTTCTCCACTCTATAAAAACAAAACAACCCCACCCACCCCCACCTTTCTCTCTGTTTCCCCTAGATTAAAGTCACCGACACATTAAAAAAACACTAGTTCCTGTCTCACAAATTATATGTCACACCCCAACCGATGGCAGAAACATCGTAGTGAGACGAAAACGAGATTGCAAGAGACTTCATAACACTAATGTCCCAAGTATTTAATAATAAATTTCATTTCATTGCTAAAAGAAACAAATACATTGTTTGAAATAGAATACAACAAGTTGAAACAAATGAATTACATTACAACAAGTATTTAAAGTTTAAAATGCATTTCTAGGCATCCTACTAAGTTCCGTGCATCATCAACATCATCATCATAAACCTGCAACATGTTTTAAAATATAGTTCAATACAAAAGTATTGGTGAGTATGCAAGTTTGGTGTACTAGCATATAAGTATAAAAAAGAAAATGATCAATCCATATGGCAAACCTAGTTATCAAGATTAACGTATAAACCGACATGTGAACAAACAAGTCAAACCAAAGTTTAATGCAAGTATGAATGAATGCCTTAACATAACCCAGTGTTCACGGGCGGTGCGTTACTCCTATAGCGCTATACATGTTAAGGGTAGACTCGTACGAAGTTAATGACAAGTTTATCACAAAATGAACAAACCCAAAAAAAATACGAAACAAGCATAACATAATAGTAAGCATGTATTGGATTGTTTGTATGTATGATTGCATAAAAGTATGTATATTGAATGTGTTGTTGTATATGTAAACACGGTATACCAAAAAAGTGTAAAAACGGTAAAATGGGTCAAGTATACTCACAAAATTGCAAAGCCTTCCGATTATCCGTGAGTGACGAGTAGTTTGAGTTTAAAGAGTAAATGGTAAGGTTATATGATGTTTATGGAGTGACTAGATTAGGGATTTAGAATTTAAAGTACGAAAAGTATGTATTTACAAAAAGTATTATCTAGTTCTAAGTACTCGTTTTTGACACTATGTTGTATGTGGTTTCATGGGTCCTAGTTTACCCATTAGAATCGTTAACGAGAGACTTAGATTGTAGATAATGTAGCCTAAGTTTATGATGAATAATCATGGTCCGATTATCATCATATTCAGCCACGTTCTTGTGTATATATATGTATTTATATAATTATAATAATAACCTAAGGTAAGTCCATCATAGATATCATGTATTATAATGTAAGTCAAGCATGGAGGATTTAACCTCATTTTATGGTTCACCACTACACAAAATCACCACAAGGATGATTCGGAGGGTCATGAATAACAAGAACTAAAAGAACTAACGATTCCATGTTAAGTAACCAAGTAAGTCTCTAACCCGGGTGAGCCAACACGACATAGAAAGGTAATCCTAAGTGTCGGAGGGTAGACGAGGTTATGTTACTTTGATACTAGAAAGCTACTTATAATATCAACTAAAAACATCAAGTGAGGTGTGGAACCTAAGTTAGGAATGCCCAAGCATCCAATGTTCACACTTGCATCTAACATAAGTCTCACTATATGAACTATGGCAAACTTATGTGATTACAACACTTGTGGGTTGTATTGAACCCTAACAAATCAAAAAGTTTCGAGGTTGTTTGTACCTCTAAACTTGTAAGAATCGTCCCCAACAATTCCCACAACCATTGGTGGGTTTAGGAGGTTGCTAGGTACAAGATTCAAGCAAGAAAAGTATGTTTTATAAAAGTTTAACCAAGTTTCTTCAAAACAGAAAGCTGGGACCTAAAAATGGTGATGCCCACCTTAGATTACCTTGGTAATCTTGTGGAAACACTCCAATAGGTATTCCAAGCTTTGTAGAAGAAGAAATGGTGAGAAACGTATAATAAAACGAGGTTACAACAATATGAACAAAATCAGAAAATACAAGTCACTTTGGACCTCAAATATGGTGAGGTTTCACCTTAGATTACCATGGTAATCTTGTGAAAACCTCCCTAGAGGTTATCCAAGTGAAAACAAAAGAAGAAACAAGAAGAAATCGTTGTGGAAGTGAGCTAGAACTCACTTTGACACTCATAAACTTTCTGCCCAAAAATCAGTGAATTTGGAGAGATTTAGAGGTGATTTAGAGTGTTTAGAAGGTTTGTAAAGTGGGAAAGAGTGTGGGAAGGGGTCTATATATAGGTGGGAGTTAAGGATCAAAAGGTGGCCAATCTGCAAGCTATAAACAACAATCTGTGGATCGGACCTTATGCGGGGCGCGACAACCTAAGGGGTGGGTGTCGCGGGTGGCGGCGTCCCATGCCCGGGGAACTTAATGTTGTTTTGACACTTTTAATCCCTGTGGTGTGGTATTTGGCACATTTTAGGGTATTTTAAGTATAATTTGCATATTTTTAAGTACAAAACAAGTATGTACGTATAGATTAAGTATTGTATATGTATAATCATGTATTTGCATCTATGTCCTGTATAAAATACGTATTTTTGATCGTTTACGTGTAAAATAAGCATGTGTATACGAGAATGAAGAACAAGTGTCAAGTATGTAAATAAATCGAATGAAAGATAAGTATGAATACTCAAGGTGTGATTCATATAAAATGTTCAACTTTTAATAGGGTCAGTGTCTCGAATTATGAAGCTGGAACTGAAATATGAATACTATACAGATTTAAGTTTCCAAAAGTAGCAGTATAAATAGTCTTTCTTAATAAGGAATGTTACAAAAACGCGGCATTACATTATATTAGGGGTTTCGTTCAGAAATAAGAAACGAATGAGTAGGTGCATATTAGACCTTTCTTATATGAAGGAGAAGAGAGATAGAGTGGGGTCTATCGAGTTCCAACTTCCGGTGATGTTGTAGGTTTTTCGGTGAGACTTGCATAACAGAAACCGGAATGATTTTAAGGTGCGATTCAGAGTGTAAACGATTATGAGGCTCAGATGTGTAAACAATCGAGCAAAGAGGATAAATCCGCCATGGATGCATACTTAACGGTTACCATATGAAAACAGAGATGAATCACATAACCATCTGGTTGCCCCGCCAAGATGCGGAAAATCTCACATTTGCTAGAATTAACTCAGACGCATTGAAACTCATCATCATAGCCTCTTTCAAAATGGATATTATTTCCATCTTCAACAGACAAAATATAATAACCTTGAACTTAACCCATGTAATTTATTCTAATAAACAACAATAATCATATTAGCAACAACACACTGAATCTGTGTGATTTTGTGTGTGTATCAGATGAAGGCTTGTTGGTGAATTAAGAAAATCATAGGTGTGAAAACTCGTGTAAATTCCTGAACGTTTCGTTTTACTGTGTAATTTCTTATACGTTAAACGAATTGAATTTGGTGATTTATTTTATTTGAACGATTGTGTGCTTGGTAATGTGTAATGTGAATTATGTGAAACCGAAACCTGAAATTGAAATATTGGAATACGTTATTTTATGAAACGAAGCGTTATAATATATTGATGTGCGATGCCAAACAGTTTAATTAGTTATTTCACGAAACTTGCGAAACCGTCATTTAGTAAATCCAACCCAAGCCCACCCTCTCTCCCCTTGCGCCACCAACCGGCCCAAACCCCCACCCCATGCCTTGTTCGAATTATGGAGCCCAAGACCACACTTTCTTGTTCCTTGTAGCCCATTAGCCCAACTTCATTGTGTTTTAATTATATGCATTTAACTTTGGGAATAAGAGATCAAAATCAAAACCCTAAACTCCCCCCCTTGTGTGCGTCAACCAGGAGACCTCCCCCCTTTCTGTGCAAACCCTAGCTCTTGTTCGGCTTTTTGATTTGCCTTTCACTTCCTCGTAATCCCTTCGCTTGCTCCAAGGTTAGTATTCTTGATTTGGATTGTGATTCTTGGTGTGATTTTTGTAGAAACATGGCTGCGATTTTTAGTTAACATGCTAGGGTTTTGATGTTACATGATTTATTTCGGTTGAGTATGCGATTGGTTGAATTAATCGATGATATGTATGCATAAATGATCATTGGCTGCGTTTTTTGTGAAAATAATGATGTTTTGTATTTAGGGTTTTGTGATTTTGATATGGTTAGATGGTACTTGATGGTTAGCCTGCTGTTGGTTGTTATTAGGAAGAGTCGGGATCGTTTACACGCGTTTTGGTGTCGTTTAAATGTAAAACAGCATGCTGATTGACGAAAACAGCCAACTTCAGTTGGCTGTAAACAGACCGTTATAAATCGAAAAATTGATTTTCTAAAGTCTAAATTATACATTTTCGAAAAAAGATTCAAATGGCACTGGAATCATATTTTTTTGAGGTCGTTTGCTATTTTTAAAGGTCCATTTTTTACAGCAGCAAAAGCTGTGTTTTTTCTGCAGAAAATGTGTGTTATGTTTTTCATCATAACTTGGAATCTGGATAGAGTTAGGTCATGAAATTCGTACAGTAGATGGGAACGGGTGTCTTTGTAATTCTCCAACTGGAATTTCGTCAATCGGACTTACGATGAATTTTAAATGAATTTTTCCATTGGCTGCAATCAGAAAGTGACGAATCTGATTGCAGCTCGGTAAATGATTTTTATAAAATAATTGGTAATGAATGAATTGAGCTCCGAGATTTTTACACAATGTAACTTGGACCGTTTAGAACATTCTATAAAATTTTGGGAATTTTTGGAATAAGCTAACTATTTTATTAAAATACCTGAAAACAGCTCAGTTTTGGATGTTAAAGCTGAAACAATATAAGTAGTGATTTGCGTGTCTAAATGTCGGTTATGTTATCTGATAATGATCCAACCTGTCATATGTCAACGAAAGTGTTATGTGAAGTATCGTGTGCTTCCTCTTGAGTAGTTATAGGTAGAATGTATATATGGGCGTGAACAGTCAAAGTGAGTGCATGGTATGTGGTAGATGCATGTAGGAACTTTGTGCCCTATTTGAAACCACTAATGGACTAACTGGTAATCATACTAGGACGTTATTGACCGACGTTGACTGTTATCTATTTTTAAGAGTCAAACCGAGCAACCAAAGGTGAGTTCACACTTTTCTACAAAACATGGGATTCCCGGTGGTTTGGGAATGGGTTAAGGAACAACAACTATCCCCCTTGGGTTGGATGCAACCTGCGTATTCTCCTTGGGTAGAATACGTACCTCGGTCCTCCTTGGGTAGGACAACCTTAAACTTACTAGACAACAACTCTATCATGAAGTCCCTCATTTTTATATGGACTTAATCGTCGGGCCATTGGCGAACGGGTCATTAGTTAAATAGCGCTATTAGGTCTGACAAGCCTCACATCGTGCCGCAGAGGACGGGAGTGGACTAATGTACTTGGGTACTTAGTCAATGATGATAGACATTGACGCAGGGCACTCAAACATGACTTAAGTCAGTAGTCGGTATGGTAACGGGTCTAGTGGTTTACAACATGGGGTAGCCCCCACGGTATATGGTTATGAGAACATGGAACTTGATAACTTTTGGTTTTAGAAACAACTTAACAACTTATGGTTTTTGGAACAACATTAAAACAGACAACCAACTGTGAACTCGCCAACATTTTTGTTGATACGTTAATACATGCTTTGCAGGTCGTTAGGTTATTTGCTGAAGCTTGCATTGGAGAAGGAATCGTTGTGGGACATGAACCGCTATGTGTTCATGAGAAACTTTATGAAACTTTAAACTTATATTTTGGTTTTGAACTTAATGCTTCCGCTGTTAACTTAGACTTTGCTAAATTGTTTGACACCAATTATATTGTTTGTGTTGGGTTTTATTTACTTACATATATTGTTCAATATGATTGGTGGCTTGATCCTGGTCAGTCACGCTCCCTGCGGTTATACTCCTCTTGTGGATTTTGGGGGTGTGACAATAGGCGTCAAAGAAGGATGGCTGATTTGAATTAAGTCAAAATCGGACTTGATTGAGAAGGGCAACCACCCTAAGAAACCATCCCCTCTGAAATCGCCTCATTTCTTTGTTCAACTGAGTGAAGGAAGTTGTTTAGGTTACAGAGTGGATCGATGGTTGCACCACAATCCGTGTTGCCTTGCCAACATACACACTAAAATCAGAGACTACCATGTTTTGGAGATTGATCAGAGTATGAATCAACGATTTTAGCCGAAAACACATAGGTTGAAAATGAGTTCAAGAACATCATTGGAAACCCATCGGTTTCTCTTCACTCTTGCAGGGAGAAAGTGGATAGAAGAGGACCAAACATCACCAGAATGAGACGCGTGTTATTTGGCGGAGATGGTGGCCATGAAGCCACCATCCACCTTAACCAATCCCAGTTCAATCACATCTACACCGCAGGATTAGAATGAACCAGAAAAAACTCGCTGCCAGAGTGCCTGCTGTCATCTTCTTAAGCCTCAGGACACCACAAACACACCGTCTCTCCGTCACATGATTCCGCCACCACGGTAGTCCGACGGTGGATGCTTTTGTTGAAGCTGGTTCTTGTTTTGATTACAGAGAAATAGAGGAGAGAAAGGATCCATATGAAAAAAAGAGAAGATTTTGTGATACTAATAATAATATAGGTGAGCCACATTTAATGCTGCAGGCAATTGAAAGACCCCTGCCGGCAAATCATTGTGCAATATCGATGCATATAATATATAATCCCGATGCAATATAATTATTATATATAATATTATATTAATGCATGTATGTTTAGAGGAGAAGCACTGTAGAAGGCAGCTGTAGATCTTCTTTGGTTTAATATTATATATAACTTGTTAGAGTGTGGCACTAGGTCAAAATGCTTTATTCATTTGTTAAAGAAACTACCATTTTGGTCCCTAAGGTTTAACACTTTTGTCTTTTTAGTCTAAAACTCAAACCTTTTAAATTTGGGTCCCTGTGGTTTCACTTTTATTGCCATTTTGGTCAAAAAATGAAATCAACTAATATTTGGCTAATACAATCTTGTTATCTTGTCTTTTTCCTCAGGGGCAAAATGGTCAATATGAATTTAATATAACATATTATTAATTAAATTAAATATCCCTTTACCCTATAAAAGCAGATATATCTTCATCTTCTCCCCACACCCAAACCCTAATCCCTAATCCAACACTCTTCTTCTCCATACAACCCTCACAACAACCTCCACCGTCACCCACCACCGTCCACCTCCGCCCACCTCCGCCACATACCAAAACCCACCTTCACCTCCACCGCAACCTTCACTTAACCCCCTTCTGTCACCGGAAACCACCGTCACCTTCAACCGCCGTAGGTCATTCGCATCCAGCACTCTTCTTCTCCATACAACCCTCACAACAACCTCCACCGTCACCCACCACCGTCCACCTTCGCCACACACCACCGCCCACCTCCGCCACACACCACCACCCACCTTCACCTCCACCGCAACCTTCACTTAACCCCATTCCGTCTCCAGAAACCACCGTCACCTTCAGCCGCTGTAGGAATCAACATAACCACCGTCTCCATAACTCCTCCGTCACTATCCTCGTCTCCTTCGCTTTTGTAGGATCGGATTGCGACCTAAACGAGTCGTTCGGAAGAGCTCAAATCCGTTTCAGAGGCGGAAACAGAGAAACGGATGTTAAAACAGCTTGATTCACACTTTAATCCTCTTGTATATTGATTTTACAATGTTTACAATCAAAAGAAAAACCGGCAGCACCTCGGTATCACTTGGCAAAATCTGTTACAAATGAAATGACCAACATCCTATATATAGTACCTAGATTTCGCTTGAACTATACAAGTTCATCCCAAGCGAAATCTCCAATAAACTATTCAAGCAAAATCTACAAATATAACATTCTGATTTCAAGCGAAAACTCTAGAATATGATTTGTCTTCTTGTGATGATGCAATGATGATGTCACTCATGTGATGTCATCATTCTAGATTATGACCTCATACTCGTTCTGATCTGCAACAAACCCGAGACTCGATATAAGACGAAGACGACAGATGAATGCACTAACAGACTCCCCCTCAGATGTTGACGAGTCTTAAGTGTCGAGACTTCTCAATCTTCAGTCTTTATCAGTCTTTGAGCTTCCTTTATGATCTCTATCTGGCTCTATCCTATCTCCAATTCTCTTTCAAGATCTCTGGCTCCTAGCTCTTGCATCTTTCAGACTCTCTTTCTCTAACAGACTCCCCCTCAACTTGTGCTGGGATCGTAGTATAACTTTCACAGGTTCAGGTATCGTAACCTGACTCACCTGCATATACTCTACCCAAATCATAAGTTTCATAAAAGAAAGATATAACAAATTTAGAAACTTTGCGAACCACTGGAAGACACAACCCTGAATATAAAGATTTATCATGTCAATTTCTGATAAATCACTTGAATGATTATCATTTCCATTTATCACAACTTCAAACACAATTTTCCAAACCTGTTCATCACGTTTAGCACTCGGAATTTTGAAAATCAGCTTTTCAACAACAGTCGTCTAAAATCTTTTTGAATTTTTCAAAATTTATGCTAAAACACACCAAAACTCTTTTTGGATTTTTTGAAATAACCGAAATGAAATGCAGCAAAGAAATATTTACAAACAATATTTTTGTGAGTTTGTGTAAGAGGATCATATCAGTTTATGAGACAAATCACCAACACCGTTAAGCTTTAAACATTTTAAGTTTTAAACGATTCACTAAGATTGTCAGTATACTGATCCACTTAAATTTTCACACAAAGTTCAATTGTTTCGAGATACGAGATTAATGTCATAGATACTTAAACTTATTCGCGTGTCCCACCTCAGAATATACTCCCGTATCCAGATCCCAATAATCAGTCTTACAGGTAATTATGACACCAATGATATCTGTATATAAATTAGGAAATGCGAGGGCCGAGGGATCTCAGGTCGATACTTCCGTATACGCAGAGAGATATCAGCTTCGACTTTAAGGAATGTCCCCTTTAGAGGATCTTTTAGCTACAACAGCAGCGACTATCAATTTTATTGTTTCATCAGCATGCTGAGGGTTTATGCTATGTTTCAAGCATTGCGGAAAGTATTATCCAAGGACTAGGTCAGAACTACCGTTCAGCAGAAGTCCTGGAATAATACCCCAGACATCATTGAGTATAAAGACCTAGTATATCAGATTATGAGACCTTTCAAACAAGATTTCGGGGGTTACCCATATATCCGAGAGATGTTACCCATGAATTAAGCAAGTTTGAAATTTAGGTTTATATCTCGTCACAATCTACTAAATGTGCAAAAACCTACTCACACATCTACAGTGAGATCGTTTATCACATTTGACTTTCCATTTCTTTAGCATGTTGTGATAGTCCACTGATGTACTATCATTTCCTCTTTTTGCACAACAAAACTCTTTTTCATTTTATCATGTTTTTGGCTTTTTTCAAAATTTCAAATGTTTTTGGATTTTCTGAAAATTTTTACTCCCCCTAAAATGCAAACACATTTTAGGAAATTTGAAAATAAACTGTACAATAAAGTGACAACTGATATCAAATCACTTCAATTCGCCATCCACTTGGCATAAACAATCAGAACTCCCCCTTACAACAAACTATTTTCCCATTGTGATTTCAAAACACTTAAGTTTGTTTTAATCAAATGGTTTTTCCGGAAAATAAGTTTGATTTTACCAATGGTAGGTTAGGGGTGTGGCTCATCACATTGTCTTTCAAAATATCACTTGTAAGCATGGTCCAATCAAGTTCAACTTAATGACCTTGATTAACCACTTGTCAATAAAAACCTCTTTCAACCACTTACAGGTTCATTTCACCAACCATAATCACTTGTAAATCGAAATATAACAATTTAAATATACCACCTGTACTTTACCAACTGTACCACATGTAGGATCATTTGCTAAGAAAGATGCCGATACCTGCTCCACTCTTACCAACCTGAGAGCTCCGGCAAGTCAGGAATTTATGGTGAAAATGCTGTCACCCAAGCCTGACCAGCCTTGGGTGATTTTGGGGGCAAACACCTGTCCCACCAACATTTTGATTTGTAAAATTCTTTAGCATCCTTCACTTTCCTATCAACCATCTTTCCAAAAATATGTTTAACATTTCCATTAAAAACCTTCTCAACATCAAAATCTCCCTTATCAGCGAAGAATTGATTTGAGATTTCTACCTTTCCCACTTTCTTCATCAAATTTTCCTTTGACAATGACGGAAAGTTTTCCTCGTTCATCTCAGGAACGGAATGATCAACCTTTTTATCAACCAAAGACTCCTCTGATTTTATGGAATCAGATTCATTGTCAGAATTACCCTCAGATTTAACCACCCACTTTTGTTTACTCAAATCACCTCTTCTTTTGTAAAACCTTTTTGAACTTTCTCCTTCCTCAGAAGTAGAATTTTCAAACTTTTTAACATTTTTCACAGGTTGTTCTTTCTTATCAACACAAGTCTTTCTCAAAATAGAGTTAGAAGAAACTTCCTGTTTTTGGTAGTTGGTCTTGGGGCAATTCCAAGCTATATGTCCAACTTCTTGGCATTTGAAACAGGTTCTTCTGTCAACTCTTTCAGCAAACCTTCTCACATTCTTCTTCTCTTCAGCAAGAAACTCCTGATTTGACTGCTTCCAGAATGGTTTCTTCTGTTCATCCTCTGAGCTTCCACCTGAAACAAATTTTGTTTTTGGTTTATAAGTTTTCTGATTTTTATAATTTTCTGAAGAATTGAAACCTAATCCATTCTTTTTGTAATTACGGTTATGGTTCGGTTTCTTTCGATAACCTGAACCAGAACTGTAACCCTTTTTCTTGTTCAATCTCTGTTGAACTCTTGAAGTGTACTTTTTAGGTTTTTCAACAAGATTTAAATCTTTTATTTCAGAAATATTAATTTCTGTTAATTTGAAAACCTGTTTGATCATTTCAGTTTTGACACTTCTTATTGGAAATTCCTCATCAGAATATAATTTGTCTGATTCAAACAAAGTATAAACCACTTTGATTGACCCATCATTCAAATTAGATTTTGATAATAGAAATTCTCTATTATAAACCCTGTTAACCGGTGAACTCGGACTCTTTTCTGACAAACTCGGACTATTTTCGGACGAACTCGAACTCTCAGATTTAGACTCCGACTTGAACTCTTCATCCGTATCCAACACCTGATCAACAACTTTCTTTATTAACTCAGACTCATGATCAGTGTCAGACTCTGTGAATGTAACATCAATATTGTCTGGTAATTCATCAATGATTTTAGACTTTAACTTGATGTTGACTGCCTTTTTTAGACGCTCCTCGTTAGGATTCCTTGGAGAATAAGTTTCATGGATCGGGGGCGGACATCTGTTATACTTGACACTTGGTTTCTTACCAGTATCAGTATCTTCAGTCTTTTTCTCCTTGAATGCCTCCAAACCTGCAACAGTAGGATAAACACGATCAATCAAATAATCACAAGTAGTGTAACTCAATAGTAATCGTTTAATCCTTTCACTCTCAATCTTCTCAAGTTCCACTTCTTTCTTTAACTGTGCACAATCTTCAATATACTCATTGATGACGCTTTGTTTTGTCATTAACGTTCCACTCATTTTCTCCATTGCTTTTTCAATCTCAGAATTTGTTTTCTTCAAACTGTCAACTGTTCTGTTTAGCACATCATATGATTCTTTAATGTACTTCACATCAGACAATAAGTCTTCTTTAATCTTTTCTAATTCAGCAATCTTCTTATCTTTCTCCTCACAAACTTGACAAGGCTCTTCACATTTCAAACACGGTTTAACTATCTCAACTATCTTTTCTACCTTTACAATTTTCTCAACTTCGACTAGTTTCTCAACTTCGACTAGTTTTTCAACTTCGACTAGGTTTTCAACTTCAACTAGTTTTTCAACTTCAACAATCTTTTCGACAATCTTTTCTACTTCGACAATTTTTTCAATTTCAACAATCTTTTCGACCTCAACAATCTTATCAACAACTTTCTCTACTTCAACAAATTTTTCAACTTCTACAACCTTTTCAACTTCAACTTCTGCTTTCTCAGTTTCTACTTTTGCTTCCAACTCATGTTCTTCAATTTTCTTAATAAACTGTGCCAGATTCATATTCTCAGATTTCCTCATGTGTTTCACTATCATCAAATAAGTTCCCCATTTCTGCTGTGGTAACGCATCAGCAAGTTTATCAATCCATCCATTTCCACGACTAAATGACAATATCTATCAATGGTCATCTTTGTTGTTTCATGGTCAAAAGCTACAAACATGTCAAATGACTTCTTCAACAACTCCTTTTCCATGTTTCAGTAATCAGGAGATACTTCGGAAAACACCTGGACGAACAAACAAACGATCAGTTTAAACGGACTTATCTATTAACTGAAACAAACTAATACTCGAACTGGTGAATATTTTGTGCGGACTGAAGATTGACAAACTGTGCGAACTGCAATGACTCGGATCAAATTCAAACGGTCCTTTCCAATGACCTTGCTAAACCACACAACCTGGAACGAGTTTGTATTCAAAAACGGACTGAACCACCTCTTGTGAACTGGAATGTATTTTCAATCAAAAACACCTACAAACACTTGACCTTTTCACATGTACACAACAATATATTCACTGACAAAGATCACATAAAACCATGTATCACATGCAATTTTTATCATTTCAATAATATCTCACAAGATATCATCATGACTAATAGACTTACCATTTGTATTGATAACACTCACTTAAACCGACAACAATTCTATTGATTAATGAGCCAATATCAAACAAAGGATTTCACTGACATTTTTTTAATCAAATGCACATGGGCTTTCACAACAATTATCTATTTAAAACAAGTGAGTGGGTCGATGTAAACAATGTGGGCTGACACTTCTGATGTTTAACACAGGGCCCGAGAAGTATTATAGTGACTCACATGCACAGAGAATTGATTTCCGACAAAAACTTAATACCAAACTGAATATCACATGACCAAACACTTTGAAATCTACAACACCTTTAAATGTTCAAACACTGATTGGGCCGCTATATCTAGTGGACTGATGATATTGAAAAATGGGCTGCAATTATTCTTGGACCTAGCAACTTCGTAATAAACAAAACAAATTGATTTGACCAGACTATTTTATGCAATTATCAAAACATTTTTTACGACAATTCAGATGTTTAAACACTTTTATCAAGATTCGTTTTTAATAGAATTTTCAAATCTCACATGGGCCTGACACAATCATATAGTGGACGACAATATCATCTATCAAAATTCTTTTGAATGGCAGCAACTATTCAGCACATGTACAGACACTTTTAACATATCTCGATGAAATTCACATGTAAATCCGATTTCACATTTGTTTATTAAGCTACGTGACATTTAAGAACAAACTTTTATTACACTACAAACAAAAATGTGCCGACGACTTTCTTGTTTATCAAAACAAACAGATTTGACCGTATATAAAACTTCACATGCTCACAAATACCAATCCCACTTATCTGACACACTTTTAATTTGTTTAATCACAAATTGATGCACTTATAAACGGTTCACACTGCACAATGCACTTTCACAACATACATACGTGTTATCAAGCAGGATCAGACCTAAGTGTAGGTTCAAGCGAAATTATGCACAAATAACATGATTTCAAGCGAAATCAGATCTAAACAGTTGCTGATGTCATCATATGTTCGAGCAATTGAAGCGAAAATACACAAAAATACAAGTTTTAGCTCGATTTTAAACTTGAAATTTTCAAGGATTGATTAAACCATGTTTGCGCACAATATATGTGAAATTTATCCGATTTTGACAGTGAAAAGTTTTAATTTTCGGAAAAGAATGGTGTAGAAACAGAAATCGTGATGAAAACAGGCTGTTTTGGCAAGAACTCCTCGTCCTGAGCTCTGATACCAATTGTAGGATCGGATTGCGACCTAAACGAGTCGTTCGGAAGAGCTCAAATCCGTTTCAGAGGCGGAAACAGAGAAACGGATGTTAAAACAGCTTGATTCACACTTTAATCCTCTTGTATATTGATTTTACAATGTTTACAATCAAAAGAAAAACCGGCAGCACCTCGGTATCACTTGGCAAAATCTGTTACAAATGAAATGACCAACATCCTATATATAGTACCTAGATTTCGCTTGAACTATACAAGTTCATCCCAAGCGAAATCTCCAATAAACTATTCAAGCAAAATCTACAAATATAACATTCTGATTTCAAGCGAAAACTCTAGAATATGATTTGTCTTCTTGTGATGATGCAATGATGATGTCACTCATGTGATGTCATCATTCTAGATTATGACCTCATACTCGTTCTGATCTGCAACAAACCCGAGACTCGATATAAGACGAAGACGACAGATGAATGCACTAACAGCTTTACTCTCCATCCCACTCTCTATAGATCTATTACTGAAAAACAAGAATTATAGGCTTCTGTTACTTAAACAAGAGAATTGTACACCGAATCATATGATTTTTGCTTGAAGGTTAAAGTTTTGGGGCTTTTGGGCTTATTTATGAAACCGATTCTTATAGTGAAATTTGAGTGATTTTGGGCTGGGGGAGTCTTGATTGAGAAATTATTGGGTGATTGAAGGTTCTTTGATTGAAAGAAATGGAAGATGAAAAGCAGAAGCCGTATGTGTATGCCATTGTTGGATTATTGCAAACCATTGTCAATCTTTAATATTTAATTTAATTAATAATAATTTATAATAAATTCATATTGATCATTTTGCCCATAAGGAAAAAGACAAAATAACAAGATTTTATTAGCCAAATGTCAGTTGATTTCATTTTTGGACCAAAATGACAATAAAAGTGAAACCACATGGACCCAGATTTATAAAGGTTTGAGTTTTGGACTAAAATGACAAAAGTGATCAAACCTTAGGGACCAAAATGACAGTTTACTCTATTATATTTTTGTTAGCAAAACTAAATTCAAAGATGTAACTAAATTCAAAGATATATTTCAACACGCCCGGTGTTCAATCATTAATGATGTTATGAGACCAATTCTATTTCGACCAAAGATCAAAGGTGACCCTCTTCCCATGTGCCGTTGTTTCCCATGTGACTTTTCTTTCTACAACGACTCGTGACCACTCAATCACTCAACACAACTCAAAAGTGACCCTCTATACTTGAGAATCGTTAGACAGAAGTGTAAACAAGTAAAGTCCAGTCAAAGCTAGCCAAGGTTTGTTGCTTGCCTAGTTTTGAGCCCGATTTTTTTAAAGATTGAGCTCCGCTCATGGGTAATTTTTTAAGCTCAGCTACGGCTCGACTAATTTATTATTTATTAATTATTCATTTAATAATTAATTTATATACATTATAATTATGTTAATATATATATTTATAACTATAATTTCTAAATATAGCACAATATATATTATGGGTTATGTTCCGTTACAAAAGGGTCTTTAACATACAAATTGGGATTAACATGATAATTGAAGGTAGGGATGACAAAAATACCCGTGCCCGACGGGTATGCCCGAAACCCGACACAAATGGGAAGGGTATACCCAATACCCGATGGGTATTGGGCCGGGTATGGGATTAGTTTTAAAAATTTTCGTGGGTATGGGATTAGATGATACCCGACCCGATTACCCGAAACCACATACCCGTTTACCCGAACTATATACCCGATCTTATATCCGAACTTTTTAATTTAATTTTTATTTTTCATTAACCCTTGTCTACTAGTGATTTATTTTAGTATGTTTATAATGTGAAAAAATTAAATTTTCTTTTAATATATATATATATTTAATAATAATATTTGTATGTTGTATGTTGTAAACTATATACATAAAAGTTAAAAGTATTGTAAAGTTATTATTAATTCATGATAAAAATTATATGTATATAATGTATATTTTTAATTTATAATAGTTGTTGTATAAATAAAATTATAATAGTAAAAAAATGGATTTGAGAATACCAACGTATATCTTGTAACAAACTAATGGGTATACCCGATACCCGTGGGTATTCCTGATACCCGACGGGTATTGGGTCGGGTATGTGACACAATTTTATAATCGGGTATGGGTATGGGATTACCAATACCCGACCCGAACCCGACCCATTGTCATTTCTAATTGAAGGGGAGATTTTTTTTTTGAGTTTTTTTCTCATCATATTAAACAAGTATTTTAGTCACAGAATCTTAAAAAAATCCTGTTTTGTAAATACGCAATTTTTTTTACATTTTGCAATTAAACATAATACTTAAGTAGATGGAAAGATAAACAAAAAAGAAAAAAAACTTCCTTCATTTCTAATGTTAATGCCTTTTTGTATTTTAAGACTTAATGTTAAAGTCATTTATGTTAAGGTCATTTTGTATACTAAGACTTAATGTTAAGGTCATTTTATATATTAAGACTTATTTGTATTTGATTCTTACACTATATATTATTTGGTTATTCTACCATAAATTTATATAAGATGATGATAATATATAATTTTATATTTTACATATTAAGAAAGACTCGTACTTAAACAAGCTCGTGAAGTTCAATCTTGGGCTCGTTTATCACACAGGCAGTTACGACCGTTTTGACAGTCGTAAAGTTGTCACCGTTCTGGTAATGAGTAGGAGGTGCAGTGGTGGTGAAGATGAAGGAGAGTAAAGAGAGAAAGTGGGGGTTGAAGTGGTGCTGTTGAGGTGGGGGTTAATGTAGGTCCCCTAATCCCATATGGATCGTAACAAGACTGTTAACTAATCAAGGATGCAGAATCTCCTTTATTAACCTTCGAACCAGAAAAAAGAAACACGAACACTAGAACACACAATATTTCAAACTGATCTTCTGTGATTATCAAACACTTGAAACGTTTTACAATCACTCAAGATCTCCAAGAACCTCACAACCGATTTCTGTGTATTCTATAATTCTCTCACTTGAATGCTCTCTCAATTGTTCAAGATGTCTAGCGTAAAACATGTAGAATAAAGTTGTTTATATTGCACAGCTCAGCCTACACGAATTGGGCTTTGGCCCTTATACATTACATAACATAATTCGGGCCTAATAGACTTGATGCAAACTTGGACTTGATTGGGCTTTGACTAATTCGAAATCCTTGAAGTCTTCATAGTCCAATCTTCTGTTTAATATCCAAAGACCAAGCCAAAGCTGTTGTCACATAACTTGAACCAACAAACTCCCCCTTGACAATAGCTTGCAAAGGTAACTTTAGTCTTCGGAATGTCACAGTCTTTGGTCTTTGGATAGCGTCAGCTTCAACACGAATTCTGTCAGCAACAGACTCCCCATAAGCTGATGTATCCAATCACCAAATCCTCCAATTTTTTAGTCAGCATTCCAAGTAAGTTTTCACAGCATCCATTCTGCATTGTAGAAGGAAGATTCTACCAAGCAGCAACAAACTCCTTATCACTTCACAGCAACTCTCCAGCAACGCACTGCTTCAATCCGTATACTAGAACACAAACATCTCGAGAAACCATAAGAATTTTTCAACAAAGTTAAACAAATTATTATTATTCAAGAGATAGTTAAATTATATCACAGATTAAGTATTTTCAATTCAGCAACAACACGCAACAAATTTTTAATCAAACACCTTATAACCTGCATGATTTAAAAATTTTGAACCACTTTCTAACACCGTCTCCCCCTATCGGTAACAACTCCTCCAAGAATAACAGTTTTCCGTACATTAAGAATTTTAGCAGAAAAATACACTATTTTTGTATTTTTATATTTTCTGAAAGAAAATAAATACTAAAAGCAATAAACACTCTATTTTTGTGAGAATCACCGGTAAGAAGATCATATCAGCACAATCAAACAGTTTTCACACTATTAGATAATTCTTTATGTAATTTTCATGAAAAGCAGTCCAAGACGATTACCAGTATGTTTATCCACCTAAACAAAATGCACGAACATTTCAAGTACCATTACCATATGATACGTTAAGGTAATTTTATTACTGATATACTAGTGTGTCCCACTTCAGGATGTACCCCCGCGATCAAGGTATGCACAAAGATTCATCGTAGTAGGTGAGTATACTGAAGTCATCCGTTTTGTTTTTCAACGTTTAGATAATTGGTGATCACGTCAGTACTTCCGTACAACAAAGAGACCAAAATATCTAATGAGGGCTAAGACAAATACCATTTTTGGTACGAATTATGCATTTTGCACTTTTTGAATGACTCTCTGAGAGCTTCTTCATTTTCAGGGTTTTGGCATTTTTAGCTCTTTTAAGATATCCTGGTTGTGCCTAGCCCAGCATGTATCTGGATGCAGCAGAAGGACAACCCTGATACCCCCCGAATGAAATACAGGTATAAAGACCCAAAACCTCAGATTTTGCCAATCTATCAACGCAAGATTTAAGGTCATTAAACCATACGCCACTGATGTGTTACCCACTCATACTCAGTTCTTTAGGTTTATATTGTCGCAACCCCCGACCCCACCCTAGGAGTGGGAGCCGCGAACCAGTCAGATGGTATCGGTGTTTATTAATTTGGCAGCGGAAAACTTTCATCAGGACCGTAGTTAGGAATTATTTTTATCAGAGTTAAACACCCAAATATTTAAAATAGATAAATGGGATAAAACCCAAGTTTTGCTGATAATACATTTGTAATTTATAGGGATAAACCCTAATTATTGAAAACATGATCTTCTTTGTATTTAGGTAACTTTTATAGCCACTTTTCTAAGCCTACAGTGCTCTCCAGCTGGATTTTATTGGCTTCACACTAAGTTACCTGAAACGCGTTTTTAAAACATTTTATCAGCAAGAAATATTGGCAAGTACATTTCATTTTAGTAAACCATCAGTAGTTTACACATTACAGTATTAAGGGCGATTATAATGTTTATATCTACATAATTACTCGGTCAGTACGTGTCACTCGACGGATCTGTGACTATGGTCATATTACACATTGGATAACCGGGGCCAGTTGTGAAGGTTATCAAGTACTGTATACATACCCCATAATACTGGCAGCAATTGAAGACTTACAAACACTTAATCACTGTAATTGTATTTGAAAGCATTTGAGGTTTTGGTAAAACATTTTGACTCACAAAAATGTACTCTCAAATGAATGTACTTATAAAAAGAATTTATAAAAGAGAATATACTCACACTTGTAGACTTAGGTATTTCTACAGGCTTTCTGGTAATATTATAGCTTCTTGATAAGATTATAGCTTCCTGATAATATTATTGCTTCCTGTTGCTACTCCTGGTTATTATTTATTAAATTTAAACTATGCACAAGTGTTAGTAAGATAACCCATATCACATTAACCGTACAACTCGAGACAGAACTCCAATGACTGAGTCAGGCAGAGCCTTGACATGCATTACAGAGATTCTAAATCAATCGAGTGTAACACGAGACAGAACTCCAACGACTGAGTCAGGCTGAGCCTTGACATGCGTTACGGAGCCCTAAATCGATCGTGTAGGGTAACAGTAGGGTTATGATACTTACAACGAGGCAGAGCTTCGCTTATTAGGGGGGTATTTGGCTATAGCTTTAGCCTATTAGAATTGAGAAAGAATTTTAGAAATTTGAACAAGTTGAAATGTCGATCCCTGCTCCTTTTATAGTCTGATCCGGGGCGGGTCGCGCCCCTCGACATCCTCTTCTTCATCTTTCGCAGCCCGCGAGAGCCCTAAAGGTGGTGATAGGTTTGATTAGTCACGACGTAGGTCTGACACGTGTCAGGACACGCGTCATAAAGGGTGACCGACAAGTAATGGGGCCTCGCGCCCCGCGAAGGAGTTTTCTTCGTCTGTCGCGGCCCGCGATCGAAGGGCTTTTCTTGTTTTATTTGTTATTTATTAAAATGAATGTTATTCGGGTCCGTTTCTCACATACGGGGTGTATCTAGGAGCGTTTGGGGGTGTTTTCGGAGGGTTGTTACATATATCACATTGGTAAGTTGATTATTTCATGCTTTTTGCCAACTGGTACATCATATGATGAAGCTGCTATCACACTTAAACAATTAAATTCAGATTGAGTGTGACAGTCTAACTTGCTGATGTACTATCATTTCTTCTTTTTCACACAGTGACAACTCGTTTTTTATTTTCTATTTTTTATGCTTTTGACTTTTCAATGTTTTTGTATTTTTATAATTTTTAAGAAAGCAGTAAACTATTTACAAAATTCTTATGAAAAACCAGTTATTCAGGATTCCTCATCCCGTTGAGTTTGACTAAATGTTCAAAGCGAGCTCTATCAAAAGCTTTTGTGTAAAGATCAGCAAGGTTATCTAGTGTGTCAACTCGATGAAGTTCAATTAATTTCTTTTCAGCACAATCCCGTAGAAAATGATGACGAATGTCAATATTTTTAGTTCTACTGTGCTTAACGGGATTGTTTGTGATTGAAATAGTGGCATTATTGTCTATCATAATAGGAGTACGAGTGAAATCCAAACCCTAATCGCGCATCTGCTGTTATACCCACAGAACCTAAGAGCAGCAGCTACCCGCAGTAATATATTCAGCTTCACACGTAGAGGTAGACACACAAGATTACTTCTTGCATTGCCAAGACACAATCGTGCCTCCTAAGAACTGACAACCACCTCTTATAGACTTTCTGTTAGACTTGCATCCTCCAAAGTCTGATTTAGTGTAAGCAACGAACTTCAGATCACTATCAGCTGGATACCACAACCCAAGTTTAGGTTTCCCCTTCAAGTAACGAAGAATACGCTTCACTGCTTTCATGTGTGACTCTTTTGGATTCACCTAATATCTGGCACACAGACATACGACAAACATGATGTCGGGTCTTGAAGCAGTCAAGCACATTAGAGAACCAATCATTGCCCTATAAGTGTTGGATCAACATCTTCAGTACTTTCGTGATCTGGACCAAAATTGTGATTCTCGCAGATGGGTGTGTTGAAAGTAGAGCAATCATTCATTTTGAACCGATTCAAAATGTCATACACATACTTTGTTTGATGAATAAACATCCCATCCGCCTTCTGATCAACTTGTAATCCCAGAAAGTAGGACAGCTAACCCATAGCGCTCATTTCAAACTTGCTCTTCATCACCTTCTCGAACTCTTGACACATGTTCTCATCTGATGACCCAAAGATGATGTTATCCACGTATACTTGTACCAGCAGAAAATCTTCCTTCTTTCTCTTTATGAACAGTGTACTGTCAATCTAACCTCTTTCAAAACCATTCTTGATCAGATGTGTAGACAGTGTCTCGTACCACGCCCTAGGTGCTTGATGTAATCCATACGAAGCCTTATCAAGTTTGTACACCCGATCTGGATAGTCTGGATCAACGAACCCATCTGGCTGTGAGACATACACCACTTCTTGGACTTTCCCGTAAAGAAATGCACTCTTTACGTCTAGTTGATAAACCTTGAAGACCTTGAATGATGCGAAGGCTAGGAACAAACGGATTGCTTCCAACCTTGCCACTGGTGCAAACACTTCATTGTAATCAACCCCTTCTTGCTGATTGAAACCTTTGACAACCAATCGAGCCTTGTTACGCGTCACAATTCCTCTGTCATCCTTCTTGCACTTAAACACCCACTTAGTTCCAATCTCTTTTTCACCTTTAGGAAGGTCAACTAACTCCCAAACCTTCAAATTTGCAAACTGGGCCAATTGCTCTTGCATAGCTTCAACCCATGAATTGTCTTTTAGAGCCATATGAATGTTCTTCGGCTCCTCTTGGGAAATAAAGCAACTATACAAGCACTCGTTCACAATCCCAGTCTTCTCAATCGAAACAAGTAGACCCGAATTCGCTGCTATGCTTCTCCTTGTCTGAACACCTGTAGTAGGATCTCCAAGTATCATGTGAACTGGATGATCTTTATTTGCTCGTGTAGTAGCAATGGCATCCACTTCTAGATTATCACCCAGGTTTGATCTAACCTCCCCCTGAATATTCTGATTTGCAAACGGATTAGTGAAATCCTCCCCCTGAATAGGTTCAGACTCACTGTCGGTTGAATCATAAACAACAGCACTTGATTTGTAGCTGAAGATCAACATGTCACTTTAGCTGCTTTAGGCATAGACTTAGTATTACTGCTCTGATTTGTAGCTGATGTTCTCTTAGCTCCTGTTGATCCTCCTAAAGCAGCTACGAAACACACATCACCATCTTCATTCACAGTGACCTGTTCATTCTCACACGAAAGAACCGCAGTAGCAGAGTCGCTAGAAGCGTTGTGAGATGAAGAAGATGTAAGTCCATTGTAAATCCCTGGATCTTGAACCTAATCATATCCGGTTTCCTTCTTCTTCATATTGAGCTCATAAGCTCTCAGCTTTCTAACCACTTCTTCAAGTTCATTTGTCTCATAATCTGCTTCCCCTTTGATCATGAGAGTGTAGATATCCTATTTAGCAGGTAAAGCATTAAGCAGCTTGTCGTTTTTCTCTATGTCAGAGTAACTATCTATATCATAATTATCCATTTCTGACATCAGATGGTAGTATCGAGTGATGATATCCTCAAGTGATTCATTTCTCATATACTTGAATACCACAAACTGCTTCTTCAGTAGGTCAACTTTGTTCTTTTTGACATCTGCATTTCCCTCATATCTTTTCTCTAATGCATCCCACATTTCCTTTGAAGTAGTGTACTTCTTAAAGGTATGCTTGATGCCATCTGGCAAGTACATTTTGATTGCAGTCGAGGCTCTCTTTTCAGCCTCATACATCTTTTTATCAGCATCTTGCATGTTAACGTAGGTTGTGACACGTTGCCTGCCTTCAAAATCATGTGTTGGGTTCGCATACCCATCTTGAATACAGATCCACATCTGTGTGTCCTGATATTCAATGAATGATTGTGTCACACCCCAACCAATGGCGGAATCATCGAAGTGGGACTAGTTCGAGATTGTAAGAGACTTCATAACACTATTTGTGACAATATTTAATTCAACCGATTTCATTTCATAATAAAATTGTCAAACATTACATGGAAATTCAAATAACAACATTGTTCTTAACATAAACATAACAAAATTGATACAACACTTTAACCTAAACGTCTAAGTGAGTATCTAGGCATCATTGCTAATCCATTTCATAGCATCATCAATCCTCAACCTGTAACATGTTTAAAATACAATTCAATGCATAAGCAAAGGCGAGTATAGAAGTTTAAGAATAAGTAAAAGTTTAAAAGTTAAAAACGAATCCACATGGCAAGTTAGTTTATACAAGAGCAACATAACATGGCATGCAATATTTCTAGTCAACCCTCTGTTTACGCAAAATGATATAATTCAACATGACCACTAGTCTACGGGCGGTGCGTTACTCCTATAGCGCTATACATGTCAAATGGAGGCTCCTATAAAGCTAATGACTATAGTATATCACATAAGTATGGTCCACGTATAAGCATCAAAGTATAATAACATAGCATTCATGTATAAGGATTGTTTTCGTGCATTGCATAAAGAATAAGTTTAAGTGTGGTTTAATAGTTTAACATGTTACACCCCAAAAGTGGTAAACATAAAAAAGGGGTTGCGAGTATACTCACGGTTTTGCAAGTCTTCTACATGTGAATCCACGAGTGAGTTGTTGTTGATTAAGAGGTTGGAACACCAAGTCCTTCTACATGTAGAAACAAAGTGTATGAGTTTTGGGAATTCAGAAGATTAAAGATTTAGGAAGTTAAAACACAAGAACATACGTATACGAAAGTAATCATCCTTTAGCACAAGTACTTGTTTTTGACACTATGAAACCTCAAGGGTTAATGTTTTCATGAGTAGCATACTCATTAGAATGTAACAAGTCTTATGCCTTAGATGATGTTATTCTAATATTTTGACGAATGAACACAAGTTCACCATCAAAGGTTCGAATATTTGATAGTATATATGTATAAGTATTATATGTATTGTTATGTCCAATAGTCAAGCATGAGGTAGAATATTAAATCTTCGTTTAGGTACCTCTAGTATCATGGAAATCATGTAGGAGGCAGGAAGAACAAGCTTCCATTTAGGTACCTCTTATGGTTCACCACTACACTTGATGTAAAAACATACAAGGAAGGTCATGAACTATGAAATATACAAGAATACAAACAACTACACTATGAGAAATCATCAAGTAATGTGGGGATTCTATGTTGGACAACCCAAGTTAGTCCATAATCACACCTTCATCAAGCTTGAAGCTTGAACATCACTTGTGGGTTAAAACCTTAAACAAAACAGAATGTATATGAGGTTTAACCTCTGATTTTGAATGTCTTAACCTTGTTTTTAAGCTTAACTAACCATATAAGTGGTTATAAGCATAAGAACATAGGTTTGAGTGAGTTAGACTCAAGTTTGAACAAGTATAAACAAAGATAAATGAAATCAGATTCAAACAGTGAACTTTGGAGCCTATTTGCCGGAGTTCCAGGGATTTATTCACTGTTAAATACCCATGGAATCGAAGCTAAGGTCGATCCAAGTGTTCTGGAAAAAGAATGAGCTCAAAAGGATAATAAATGAGTGAGTTATGCTCACTTTAGTGAAGGAGGATGTTTATGTCCGAACTTGAACTTGCAGCTACGATTTTGAGTGATTGAGAGAGTTGTGAGAGTGTTTGTAAAGTGAAAATGGCTTGGGGAAGCTTGGGTTTATATAGGGAATGAATTAGGGTTGGGTTAGTTGTGTATTTATTGCCCAAAACCCGGTTTAAACTCAAAACAACTCAAATCCCGCTCAAATTCGTGAAGTAAAATGAGGGGTCTGATCTGGGAGGTTCCTCACGGCCAGTGTAGCCCCAGGGCTAAGTTTAAGCGGCCAGCATCAAGGGGTGGGCTGAAGTTTCATTTTTTTACACTTTGGCCCCTCAACTTTGCAATTTAGGGCTTTTTAGGTGTTTTAGGGACTATTTTCGCCATAAAAGCATAGTTTAAGAGCAATTCAAGTATGAGGAACATAAACCAAGTATAATTAAGTGTATGAAGGTCGTATTTAAATATCGTTTACGATCAAAACACGTTTTATGCATAAGTTTCACATATTTGCAAGTTTAGCACATAATTTCCAAGAATTACGAAGAAGCATCAATTGTTTCACGAAATTGAATGTATGAGCATGTATAGAGTATGCACAACATAAATTTAACAAAATACAAGTTTTATTTATGATCCAAGTCTCGGATTTTACAACGGTTACAAAGAAAGAACGATTACAAGAACACAAGACTTCCAAAAATAGAAATACAAGTAAGACTTTTTAATTATGGAAAGTACAAAGAAGCAGGGCGTTACAGATTGAAACCTGTCCTTCCATGTCAGATAATTTTCCACCTTCATCATCTTAGGCGGTTTGTTGGTTATGCCAACCTCATGCTCCATCCTCAATAGTTCGTTCAAATTAGACATGTTTGACATTTTAACGTAACAGACTGGTAAAACCGTACAAAACTTTTCGAATACTGTTTTTACTAAATTATACCGTTAGATTCGTCTCGAAATTACAAGTCTAATGATATATAATGTCGAAGACCTTTTTTTTGTCCTAAAAATCAACTGAGTTCAACGGTGCAAACGGTTTGCTGAGACGAGCTACGGATGATTTTCTATTCACGAAAACGTGAATTTTTAGCAACACTTGCCAAGAAAAATTCCACCACTAGTGAAATCGCATACTAGCCAATCGAACACTTCAAGCAAAGTCGCACACTTCAAATAATTGGGCCAGACAGATGAATAAATGGGCCGCACACTTGATATATGGGCTCACACACTTGTCGGCTCGCACACTTGAATAAAAGGTCTGGTCGCACACTCTGGTCGCACAGTTTGTAATGTCGCACACTTGGTTCACGATCGCACACTATAAAAGTGGCACACTGTTGACCCACAGTTCGGTTCGCACAGTCTTCCTGGTCGCACAATTTATGATGTCGCACACTTTGTATCTCGCACACTATATTCAATTTTTGAATTCAGCAAATAGGCAACTTAATCCCGAAATATCAGCAACTCCCAATAATCAGCAAAACGAAAATCAATCTTTTAAAGACTTTCCAACAATATATCCTACAAACAAGCAAACAGTCAACACCAATAACCAAAACAGATCAAAATACACGAATTTTAAGCTGTTCTTCAATGTTCTTGCTGTTCTATGAAAATTATAAATGAGACACCAAAGATTTTTCAACCAAAAAAAATCTTGAATCCTGTCGATCAGTCTTGAACCACGCACAAGAGCAAAAGCTCTGATACTAATTGTAGGTCCCCTAATTGTGACACCTGTGTCACTACAACCATCATACAAATACCAAACCAATGAAATATTTTATTCCATACTTGGGATTTGTATAAATATGTGTATCGTTTGCACATATCAATTCTTGTTCGATTTCGAGCTTTAAATCGCTTTCTAGAAGGTTATACGCGAACTGATGCGTAAATATAACCAGTTTAATGCAACAAACAATCCAAAACAGTGAAATAGGCTTAACATACCTTAAATAACCTTTACATAACTTAGAAATAAGTTTTGGATGGTTTGGTGTGTTGAAATCAAGTTTATTTGATCGCAGGGACTATTTGTGTCAAACTGTGAAAGTATGCTGATTCGTGTGGTAATGAACATTCCGGAACTTGATCATAAGTTAAAAATACCATAAATATCCTTTACATAGCTTAGAAATAGGCTTTGAGGTGTTCGGTATGCTAAAATAAACTTTTTGGTCATTCAGGGACTAAAAGCGTCAAAAAGTGCATAAGTTTGCATTTTCGCGCATATCTTACGTTTTGAATATATCCGGACATCCAAAAATTTATTTAAGCATTAAAATATGTTATTTTAGTGGTTGGCATGATAAAATTCCATTCGTCGCGTAATTTGGATCGTTTTCGGGTCCGTTCGTGTTTCGTCGTAATTAACCGAACAACGCAACCGTACGACCAAACGAACTGACATCTGAGATTTTTTTGAGCATATTTTAAGTTCCCTATACTTTAACTTCATTTTAGAGCTTTGAAATGGGGTTAACGGGGCTAAACGTGTAAAAAATGCATCAAAAACCAAGTTTTGGGACTGCAAGGGCTAAAATTGTAAATCTGCCAAAGTTTGCTAGGCCTGGGGCGTAAGCCTAAGCTTATTCTTACGCGGCCCACGAGAGCCCATCAGACAGAAACATTGAATCTGGCCCAAACAGCTAAATTTGATGGTTTTGTTGCTTGTTTTCAATACCATTTGATGGTTTTCATGCTCCCATTGTATTTCAAAACCTTGGGTCCAAGTGTAAGGTCATGATCGAAGCACGGTCCAAGTGTAACGGTTATGGGTTTTCTATAAATACCCAACACCCTCATTCTCATTCCTCATAATCTGATTCAAATAGCTCTAAGTTGGGGTTTAACACCTCATACCTGAGCAATTTGGATCAAGATTTTCTTGCTTGGACCCTTTGTAAGTATTCCTTCGTGCTTTTATGCGTTTTTCAAGCGAAAGTCAAACAGTGTTTGACCAGTCTTTGGTCAACACGAAGTTCGTTTGAACTTCGCAACGTGAGCGTAATCACGATGGTTATAGTCCCATGTGACTATACCTACTGATTACCACGTTGATTAGGTGTAGTGACGAGTCATAGTTTCGGTCAAAATGCGCGTTTATGCGTATTTTGCAACCAAACTATTCTTGGGTATCAAAACCGTTTGTTTTGATATCAAACTTGTTTTCAAACCTTGTTACACACGTTTTAACATGTTTAAGTCGTCACTTTTAGTTTAGTGCTTATATAGGGTCGTAAGATAAGCGGTCTAAACAACCGCTTAGACTTTCGAACTAGACCCGTTTGGTCGATCATTAGGATCCGACCAAGCATATTATGTGACCATAGTTGCATAGGGAATAACCTTCCGAGGTTATACCTTATGGTCACTTGGTTTAAGTAGTTGTATGATAGGTAGTTTATATGCCTTAGGTAAATGACCAAAATGCCCTTTTTACGCATAAATTTATTTTAAGCATATGTAACATAAATTTTGACATCTAAACTGATTAGGCAACATTATTAGACTTGTTAAGGCAGATAATACTTGTCATAGGACTAATTAGGCGGTCCGAACGCGTTTTACGCGAACGACGCGTTAAAGTAGCGTAAGCTACCTAAACGGGTCGTAATGGGTCGTAAGAACTTAGGTTAGGTTTCGATTTAGTATGTAGGCTTTGTTAAACCATATTACATGAGTTCCCATACTCATTTGGTTTACAAAACCTCATTCTATCCGATCTTCCGATTTAGGTCCGGTTTATTTACATAGTTACCTATATTAGGTGCCGTTTGATTCCGTGATCCCTCTAGCTTTGCTTGGTTGTTATTCAAGACTTCTAAGCAATCTCAAGTGAGTACATAGTCCCCTTTTTTACTGTTTTCAATGTTTTGGGGTGAAACATGTGTACCTATTTGTTATGTTCATAATTTCAAAGTATAAATTGATTATACATGTTAGTACTTATCTTTTGACAAACTGAATGATTGTTTATGGTTTAAACACTAATTTTTTTTCTAGATTATAAAATTAATTGTTGGATTGTACTTATTTTATACATTCACCAGACCGATTGGTAATATGATATAGCGCTATAGGATTAGACACCCCATTCCTGTTGTATGGAATGTCAGAAACCGATTTTTGTCCAAATAGAGATTGCCTTTGTTGTATTTCTATAGTCTTTAAGGTGTATTTTGATACACTAAGGTTTAAATGAATTCTTAATCACATTTTTGTTGTATGTTTTGTTATACTCCCAAAGGTATAGTTTGATATGCTCTCATATGTGATATTGTTTACCAAGGTATATTTGGATATACTATGTACAAAACCAACATATATTTTGTTAATTACTAAAACATAGTTAATATGTTATTTACAAAACCAAAAGCATAGTTTGATATGTTATTTACAAAGCCAAAGCATTGTTTAATATGTTATTTATAAAACCAAAGTATATTTATGATATACTACTGAAACCTATTATTTTGACAACTAAAGTATATTTGATATGCTATCTGTTTAATTATTTTGGAACTAAAATATATTTTAATATATTACTTATTCGACTTTCTTAAAAACCAAGGTATATTTTTATATATACTACAAACCTTTTATCAAAACATTGTTTTACAAACAACATATTTTATACAAACTCATTTTACTTGGTTATTTAATTATCCATGCATTATTCTTTTATATCATCAAATTTCTTATAAATTTTTGCATGATTTATAAAGAAAACATTTTTAAGTTCATGACTACTTTTGTTAAACATTCTTTTAAATTTACAAGTCATGAATCCTGCATTAATTGTTGGTGCATATGTCTGTCGACTTCGTTTTGTATCGAGTCTTGTTACTAGATAGATAGAACAGGACACGTAGTACGAGAGAAACGGGAAACTGAGCTGAACAAGCTGGTTCATGCGAAGTGACCAGTTTGCACGAACTGGACCATGCATGTTCATGCGAAGTGGAATCCCTATATATAGGTGTCTTGAGTCTTTCATTTGTAACATTCCTGATTTCGGTAGCAAAGCTCTGCTGAAGTGTCTCCAGCCTGTAAAACGTTCTGAAATCAATACAAGAGATAGTTAAAGTACTTCTAAGTGTATATCAAGCTGAATGAAGATCTAATCAATGAATTCCGCCTCTGATTTGGTCAAGAACTCTTCTGATCGACTAGTTTAGATCAATTCAACGATCCTACATTAATAAAACCTATGGATCTCACAGGCATTTTTATGCTGACGTACCTATTTTTACACATGTTTCAGGTGCTGCTATGTGATGATTGTTGATGCATGATATACATAGGATGGACTCGTGCCTTAGCGACTTAAAACTTGAAAGACAATATTTGTATTTATCTAATTTGTAATAAAACTATGAGTTCAATAATGCAATAAAACAAAATTATTTAATCCATGGTTGTGAAACAATGATTCTGTTACGACACTCCCCGACGTTTCCGCCATGATTTGTTGATTTACGTGGTCGGGGTGTGACAGAAAAGTTGGTATTAGAGCCAATGGTTATAGGGAATTAGGTTATTAGTAATGCTTTGACCTAGACTATAACCTTCCTAGGACCCTAACACAAGATTCTTGTGTTTAGATCTTATGTTTGTTTAAGATTTTATAAATCCCCTCATGTTACTTATGTTTGTTAAAAAAAGCTGCTTTTGACTAAAAACTAAATTTTTAGTTTACGTTTTCTCTGTCTTATGTCTTTTCCTCATGTCTAGGAATTTCCGTCTAAGTTTTATTCCTGACCGTTATTATTTTACATGAAGAATTGTAACCAGTTTTCCACGCTTTATCCAAGTGACCCGCAGGTTCTTTTACTTAGCCTCGTAAGCTTTTTCTTTAGATTTTCACCTTTTTAAGGTGAGAACCCCAACAATTCGTTTCTTTCTATTTATGACCCGAAGGTCTTTTTGGTCCCGTAGACCTTAGCATCATTTATAATCTCGTAGGTTATGATAATCCCGTAGATTATCTTTTATTCAAGTCTTTATTCAAAGGTATATACACTTATATTTGTATATGGCGTTAAGGCACCCTTTTTTATGTTCAAAATCATTTATTTTCGCTTTTGTATTTCCTTTGACTTTGACCGTAGTCTAAGGCTACATTTGTTTTCTTTCGGACAAATTTTTCCGACTTTATGACTTCTTACGTCACTCACACGTCGGTTTATTCTACGCTTACCATTATCTGGTTATCACCTATATTTCTTTGCAACCCTCTACCCGGGTTCTTTTACCTTAAGGTTTTTAGCGCCCATAACCCCTTGCATAGGTTTATTAATATTTCGCGCTTTTTATTTATTCGGTTCGCGCTTACTTACATTAGCAAGCGTTATTCTTTATTTATTTCGTTTGACTTGTTTGTGTGAGATTTTATCACTTATGGATGTCAAACTTCATTCTTTGTTTGACCCGTTCAACTTTAAAATAGTTGAACATAATTTATCAAAATTTCTATTTACATCATCTTGTCGTCTTTTAGTCATGACTCAAAACCCGAGTCTTTTGACTTTCCATCCGAGTTCCCGCTTCTCGGTCTACGCATGTGTTTAAATCCTTACCCAACAACCGGGTGTTTTACCGAAATCGTTATTATTGCAACCCTTCCGGTATGCATTAAGACTTCGCTTCAATTTATTTGGTCGTCTTAGCGAAATCCATCGCTTTTATTCGACCATGTCTTTTATTCTTTATTTGACCATCCTTGACGGCCTTATAATTTATGAGTGACGATTATCATCGTCATCCCTTCCTTACTACAACCACGTTAACGACCTTGATTGTCTTTTCGTGTGGGCAACACCTTTGTTTTTATGACCCTGCGGGTTATCTATACTTTGGTTTTACTTGCCCCTTTTGTCAACCATGGCTCTTTCGTCCAAAATGATTTTTTTTCTTAGGTCATTTATTTATGTCATCGTTTACATTAATCTTTGTCCCTTCTCTCGGGCTCATTATCCTAATGTAATACGCTTCCGTCACCCGGCTGTGCGTTTACATTATTATCAAGTATTTTGCTCATTTGATTCCTTTGGGTACCTTTAATTTGTCCCACTCACCCCGTCCTTACTACATCGGATGTAAGTATGTCCATCATAAAAGTTCATGGTACCACGTATTCACTACTTACTTGGCCAGAGTAAGCGATCAACACCAGATATGCATGACCTTTTATAATTTTCACATTACACCCCATGTAAGTAACGCCTCTATTTAGTTTCCTTGGAAATAATATCCTGGATAGGCATTCTATTCAAGTTTTTCCAAGTTTTTAATTTATATATGCAACAGTCAATCTCTATGTATTTGTTGCATATTACTATTCGTGCAACAAATTTAAAATGTGCACCTGGTAATGCTTGCCCTAACGGGCTTCTCTTGCCATTAGCCTTGTTCGCAATCGCTACGCGATTTAGGTCCTTGGTGAGCATGTTCTACTTGTCGTACTTTGGACCGTTCCTCCATCAAATCCGCAATTTGATAGACTCCCGCTATCTTTAGATGCGAGCGTTCTTCAACTAAAACAATTACAAAAGTTAATAATATCAACTTCAATAATCGCCCGTATTATAATACAAGGCTTTTCTACTATACGGGTCAACGCGCGTAATTTCGTCAACTATATTTTTCATTTAATTGAGGTAACGTGTATTACACGATAACCCTATGTGTTGTTCACAACACTTTAATCATGTTAACCGTTAATATACATGTACTTACCGGATTTGCGATCAAGCCTCGAACCGAACACTTTATTCTTTTAACCTTGAGCTCTGATTACCAACTTGTAAGACCCATCTTAAAATAACAGAATTTATAATATTTAACACGCATTTATTACAAAAATGCGAGCTTACAAAAACTTTGTTGGGTTTACAATCATACATGATCAAAATATTTGAGTTATCATTCTAACTAGTTTAAACATTCAAATGCAATTCTTATTATTTACATATTAATTTAAACAAAATAAATCAATGCGGAAGCTTGTTCGGTGTGTTCGGTTCTTGAAAGACGCTTGATCTTCATCCAGAAATCTTGTGAGCATTCACCTAATGCCAAAACCACATAAACTGTTAGTTTTGACAACTTTTAAATACGTATAATCAAGTCCTACGGCCCAACAATGGAAATAAAAGAAAATTTCTGAAATATAGATCGGTCGCGCCCCGCGACCGTTTTCGTCTCAGCTTTCGCGGCCCGCGACAAGTGTCGCGTCGCGCGACCAGTTTAGTAATTCGCCGTCGCGTAGCGCGACGGCCTATTTTTCACAGCAGGTTTGTTTGTTTGAGCTGCAAATGCCCAGCTCCGAGTTTTAACCAAATTCTAACTTTAAAATTTCATAACTTTAGTTTCACATGTCCGTTTCGCGTGATTCTTTTTCCCACGCGACCGTAATTCGATTCTCCATCATATGGAGTTATAATTCAACATTCAAACTAATAAAATTCCAATTTTTTAAGCATTCGACTTATTATTCAAAATCAACATTTTAACCCGTTTGTATTTAAAACCACCAACTTGTTTCTTAAACAACCAAATACATACATCAATGTATTTAATTCAAGATCTCTAGCTCGGGTTTATAATTCTTATGAATTATGCTATTAGTACGCAAGCTATGCGCATAAATCCGGTTTTAGACATTCGACCCACGAATGTCATTACCTATAATTTTTATACATATCTAAGGACTACATAATCATAATACAAGTTCCTAAACAACCTCTAAGGGTCGTTTGCCCGACTTACCCCTCAAGGGATTTTTGGTCAAATTTATGTCCTTCATTTTACGGCGACTGACCATCACTATCTATTTGACCAAAAATTACAATTTTAACTATAAATTCAGTTAAGCGTACCTGGCTCGGGTTATAGAATTAACCCGTTTAAATACCTTTTGCTTTTAAACTTGCTAGTTTAAAGCAACGCAAGCCATAAATTAATTCCCGTGATCGCAAAACTCAACAAACGGTCATCAGTTATTGTTGTTAAATGGTATTAACACACTATTTGACCCGTTTAGTCGAAATGACCAATTGTTATTATGAGAGGATATCTAGTTACCATCTCGCCCTTTTTACCCATTCCGGTTTTCTCCTTGAACTCTTTTTACTTAAAAACTGTTTCTTGTCTTGTTTGACCCGTTATGACTTTCGCCATATGATATCTATTTGAATCTCTTTTCCCATCCGTCCACTCATGTCCGGATTACCTTTTTACCATTTTTTTTACCCGTCACGGTTTACACCATAATGTGATGTTTCAAAATTTCTTATGTATTCATCACCACGTGAATAATATACCCTTTTACCCTTTTTACCATATTTCATGGTTTCTTACCATTTCTCCCTTGTTCCGACTCGCATTATTTCGTGCCGGAACATCATATTTCAATTACTTAACAAAGTTCATATACAATACTTGCAAATAAGTATTTCGTAAATAATATAAAAGGGGCATAAGCTTACTTACCTTGCATCTGAAACACGCTTTTCCTTCACACTTGATTCGTTTGACTCGCTTCCTTTCCAAGCCTCCACCTAGCTTGTCAAGCGTCAAACTATAATCATAATTCGTAAGACGGTTAGATTAGTCATTATCACATACGACTATTCCATCTTACGAATTCTATGTCGAATCTACTATTCGACTTCATCATTGGTTGATATGACTTATAAAAGTCATTTACCCTTAATCATACAAAATGCAAATTTGCGTTCAGTAACTCACTTAGGCAAACCCATCTATTATCAAAGACACACTATTCATTAGACAACATCTACGGGTTTTCATCTATAAATGAAACCCCCCTTTTTATCATGTTATTAGGCATTCCTAGGGATACCCAATCAAGCCAAGTTCATATCACTGAAAATAGGTTGTTTTTGTTGACCTGTTTAACCTGTTTACAAGTCTTAAAAAATTATGATTTTTTATGTGACGTACCTCTCGGAGGGTTAGGCCTTGTGTTAGAATTTCCAGATCTAACTCTTTACCAAAAATTCGTAAAAATTCATTTACTAAGCTGCAATCAGATTCGTCACTTCTGACTGCAGCTTACGAAAAAATTCATTTAAAATTTCTCTTTTATCTGATTGACGAAATTCCAATTGGAGATTTTTTTAATCACTTAAAGCTATCTACAGTAAAAAATTAAGATCCTAACTAAATCCCTAATTGAGTTATGACATTCGTAATGGGCTGCAAATTCTGCCAGAAAACGCAGCTCAAACCTTTGATACGGAAAAATTCATAAAACGCTCAATTTTCGTCGATAAAATGCAATTCCAGTGGGGTTTTAAAGATATTTCTTGGAATTATATTTTAGACTAAAGAAACACATGTTCTTGTCACGTTTTCTCCACGTTACAGCGAATACAAGTCGGCTGTAAATTCTGATCAGAAGCTGTTTGAATTCAGCTTTCAATTAAAACATGTTTATGACATTATAACACTATTTTTAGCAATCAAAACCCTAAAAACATCACATACACGAATTTAGCATCAACAAATCTGAATTTACTTTATGGAACTCAAATTACACTAGAATAATAAT
Organism: Helianthus tuberosus; assembly: GCA_030545235.1. Classification (NCBI taxonomy): domain Eukaryota; kingdom Viridiplantae; phylum Streptophyta; class Magnoliopsida; order Asterales; family Asteraceae; genus Helianthus; species Helianthus tuberosus. The sequence continues at coordinate 36,358,935 of CM060399.1, read as the reverse complement.
CATAATCCTAGTGTTTGACATGTTTCTACAAAACCGGCTAAGCACCTATATTGGTGATTATGGATTTTCATAGTGATGAACATAATTGAACAAACTAATGGCTAGGGTATATTCATAGACATGATTTCAACCCAAATTCACCCAAACAACTATCATGCAAGCTCAATTTCGAATCCTAAGTGTTCATCCAGAATTTTAGATTGAACCAAATAGTGAAATTTTTACATACCTTATGATCCCTTTTACTGAGGAGATCACTAATCTATACTTGGATTTCGATTTGAAATCGATTTGAGCCTTCAATTTGATCAATTAGCAAGAACTAGGGTTTGGAGGTGAGTTTGGTCGCCCTCCTGTGTTTTGTTCGATCCAGACACACACAAGTGTGTGTTTGGAATTTCATTTTTTTTGTTTTAATTAAAACTAGTTTAACTTTTAACACCTTTAGCCCCTCTAATTCACCCAAGTTACATAGAGTGTATTTTAACCAACTTCTTTATTACTACAAGACTTATAATTAACTAGGTTATTTATTTTCTAGTTATTTTATCTTGTTCATAACCGATATTTAATAAATATATAACACCTATATATTTTTCGGGTTTTACCTAACCTGTTTCACTTTAAGTCTCGTTAACTCACTCCTTTTATATACTTTGTTTTCTCAAAGTATGTATCCTCCTTTCTATTAATATTAGATTTGTTTATTTAAATCCTAATATTTACCGTGTAAATTTTCACCGCTAACGGTATTTTACCCGTCGTCAATATTAACGTGGTTCGATTACCGAACCCGTTTTTAGGGTGTTACAGGGTGAGTGTCCACTTATAGGCTAAAGCATGTCTTCGCGATACATTATGAGGACCTATTTACTTTGATTCAGCTTTTGTGTGTCGTTTGTTTGCTTCGTGGTTCGAACAAATGACCATCACCCATGCTTTTTGGTCGGTAATTGTAACATCCTATTCTTACCCAATGCCATTTCACTTGTTTTCTCTCATGTTTCCTTGTTCTTTTTAGAAAATGCCTCATTGACGAGATGCACAACCTCAAACTAATGAAGAAGTTGCAGCCCTTGTCGCTCAGCAAATGGCTGCTGTACTTCCATGCATAGTAACCCAGATCCATCAGTTATATAACAACAATAACAACAACAACACCCAGTGTAATTTCAAGACCTTCAACTCTGCTAAACCTTTGAAGTTTTCTGGGTCTCATGGAGCAACCGCGCTCCTGCAATGGTTTGAAAGTTTGGAAAGCACATTCAGACACGTTCAGTGTCCGAACGAGCGTAAGGTTGAGTTTGCATCCAGTGTGTTTGAGAAGCATGCTCTTACATGGTGGAACGGTGTGATGCGTGATAGGGGTGCCAATGTGGCCCTAGCTCAAACTTGGGAAGAGCTTCGAGCTCTAATGATGAAGGAGTTCTGTCCTCGTCATGAGCTTAGAGCGTTGGAAAGGGAATTCGACGATCTAAAACAAGACAGTGGTGAACATCGAGCCTACACCGACCGTTATGAGGAACTGAGCCTGTTGTGTCCTGCCATGGTTACGCCTATGGAGAAGGCGATTGAAAAGTACATTGATGGTCTTCCTGACTTAGTTCAGGATATCGTTACTGGCAGCAACCCTACTACCGTCAGACAGGCCATTGAATTGTCTGCTACCTTGACTGAATCCCAGATCAGGAAAGGTAAGCTTTTTCGAAAAGGCGACCCGAAACCATCTGACAAGTCTGCACCAGAAGAACCAAAGGATAAACAGGCCGAGACATCCAAGAAGAAGAAAAAGCGCAAGGCTTCTCAAAACTGCGCAATCACTGCTCAGAACAATCAGGTTGCACCAAACCAGCCAGCACAACCTCGTAAAAGGAAAAATTATGTTGGTACCGCACCCTTGTGAAACAAATGCAACCGTCATCATCTGGAGCAAGTGCAGTGTCACAAATGTACCACTGTGGGCGATTGGGACATATGGTCGATACCTGCCGTTATGCAAACCAAGCTGCTGAAAACCTGCTGCTGTTCAAGCACGGTTCCCACCTGGGTCGTGTTATAACTGTGGTGACCTTACTCACTATAGAAACAATTGCCCAAGACTTGTTAACGCAAATCCAGCGCGTGGACTAGTGTTTAACATAAATGAGGCAAACGCGAACGACAATGCAGCAGTGAACAATTAGTCTTTTGTATTTCCTTGTATGTTATCTTTTGGATTTTGAATCGACTCAGTTGTTATATAAATAAAATTTGTTGTTTCAATTTTATTTTACGAAACTGATACGATTGTGTGTATGTTTAATACAACCCTATGATGCCGACACCAAGACAAACTACTCGTGTGGTTCTGTCATTTTTATGATCACTTGTGATCTCCCCAAAAATCTTAAATACTCGTTTCTTTTAAGAAACAAAGCCAAATTCCTATTAAGATCTTCCTATCTTCATAGTTAGATTCTTGAAAATGTTTAAAGTGCCAAACGTAATTCACGGATTGGATTCCTGGTGTGCTTTGAATACGCATGTGCTCAATTAACAAGAAAATTAACAAAATAAAGATCAAGTTAAACAATTATGTGATTATATGCATATGTGCTTTCTTATATGTTTTGTGTTTTTGTGTGATCCGAATATTCATTATCCAAATCCTCGTAGAATCTTTCATATCTCCATATGAGGGATTCAAAGTAAGGTATCCAAAGATACTACCTTAAATCCTTAATGGGCTTCTACGTAATAGTTAAGATCCTTGGATTATAAAGTACTATTCTATAATTGGACCCCTTGAGTGGTCTAGTTTAAAAGTTTGATTAAAAAATTTGGTTGAGAATATCATGTGATGATATAGCTGAAAAGATCCATTAAGTGGTCTATTTAAGGAGATCGTACGACGGTCTAGTTAAGGAGATCATGTGTTGATCTAGTTAAAAAGATCGTTCGTTGATCTAGTTAAAAAGATCCTTTGGTGGTCTAGTTAAGTCATTTCATGTTTATTCGATTGATTTTTTTCCTTACACATTATGAAATGAACTGTGCGGACTGTGCAAGGAATTACGTAATTATGGATGCATACATAATTATGGAATTCAGTGCACAGAAACCACAACAAGTTTTTTCATGTGTTAAGACCTATAGCGATGAGACTAACGAAACGGGAATAATGTAGAAAGGGGCATGGTGGATACGCCGCTGGTACTTCCTATATATAAGTGTTCCTTATTACATTGCGAACGTAGCGTTATTTAAGTTACTAGAAGTCCTGGACCTTGACCAATGTCATTTTATCTTTAACTCTCTGACTCTGATTTCGAGCACACACAAGTTTCCTATGATAGTCTTCATGGGAAACGTTCTTCTATCCGTAGTTCGAAACTCCATGTTTTGTTACTACAAGGACATCACTTTGACATTTGAAAAATTCGCTAAGAATCCAAACGTGGCCCAGAGTTTTACTTAGGGTACGAAGGATTCATTCGAAAGCGAAACAATCACAGTTGTCTTCACAAGTTTCCTCTAAAATTAAATTTCGGGACAAAATTTCCTAAAGTAGGGGAGACTGTGACACCTGTGTCACTACAACCATCATACAAATACCAAACCAATGAAATATTGTATTTCATACTTGGGATTTGTATAAATATGTGTATCGTTTGCACATATCAATTCTTGTTCAATTTCGAGCTTTAAATCGCTTTCTGGAAGGTTATACGCGAACTGATGCGTAAATATAACCAGTTTAATGCAACAAACACTCCGGAACAGTGACATAGGCTTAACATACCTTAAATAACCTTTACATAACTTAGAAATAAGTTTTGGATGGTTTGGTGTGTTGAAATCAAGTTTATTCGATCGCAGGGACTATTTGTGTCAAACTGCGAAAGTATGCCGATTCGTGTGGTAACGAACATTCCGGAACTTGATCATAAGTTAAACATACCATAAATATCCTTTACATAGCTTAGAAATAGGCTTTAAGGTGCTCGGTATGCTAAAATAAACTTTTTGGTCATTCAGGGACTAAAAGCGTCAAAAAGTGCATAGGTTTGCATTTTCGCGCATATCTTACGTTCTGAATATATCCGGACATCCAAAAATTTATGTAATCATTAAAATATTTTATTTTAGTGGTTGGCATGATAAAATTCCATTCGTCGCGTAATTTGGATCGTTTTTCACGTCCGTTCGTGTTTCGTCGTAATTAACCGAACAACGCAATCGTACGACCAAACGAACCGACATCCGAGATGTTTTTGAGCATATTTTAAGTTTCCTATACTTTAACCTTATTTTAGAGCTTTGAAATGGGGTTAACGGGGCTTAAACGTGTCAAAAATGCATCAAAAACCAAGTTTTGGGACTACAGGGGCTAAAAGTGTAAATCTGCCAAAGTTTGCTACGCCTGGGGTTTAACACCACATACCTGAGCAATTTGGATCAAAATTTCCTTTCTTGGACCCTTTGTAAGTATTCCTTCATGCTTTTATGCGTTTTTCAAGTGAAAGTCAAACAGTGTTTGATTTTCTGCTTTGACCAGTCTTTGGTCAACACGAAGTTCGTTTGAACTTCGCAACGTGAGCATAATCACGATGGTTATAGTCCTATGTGACTGTACCTACTGATTACCACGTTGATTAGGTGTAGTGACGAGTCATAGTTTCGGTCAAAATGCGCGTTTATGCGTATTTTGCAACCAAACTATTCTTGGGTATCAAAACCGTTTGTTATGATATCAAACTTGTTTTCAAACCCTGTTACACATGTTTTAACATGTTTAACTCATCACTTTTAGTTTAGTGCTTATATAGGGTCGTAAGATAAGCGGTCTAAACAACCGCTTAGACTTTCGAACTAGACCCGTTTGGTCGATCATTAGGATCCGACCAAGCATATTATGTGACCGTAGTTGCATAGGGAATAACCTTCCGAGGTTATACCTTATGGTCACTTCGTTTAAGTAGTTGAATGATAGGTAGTTTATATTCCTTAGGTAAATGACCAAAATGCCCTTTTTACGTATAAATTCATTTTAAGCATATGTAACATAAATTTTGACATCTAAACTGATTAGGCAACATTATTAGACTTGTTAAGGTAGATAATACTTGTCATAGGACTAGTTAGGCGGTCCGAATGCGTTTTACGCGAACGACGCGTTAAAGTAGCGCAAGCTACCTAAACGGGTCGTAATGGGTCATAAGTACTTAGGTTAGGTTTCGATTTAGTATGTAGGCTTTGTTAAACCATATTACATGAGTTCCCATACTCATTTGGTTTACGAAACCTCATTCTATCCGATCTTCCGATTTAGGTCCGGTTTATTTACATAGTTACCTATATTAGGTGCCGTTTGATTCCGTGATCCCTCTAGCTTTGCTTGGTTGTTATTCAAGACTTCTAAGAAATCTCAAGTGAGTACATAGTCCCCTCTTTTATTGTTTTCAATCTTTTGGGGTGAAACATGTGTACCTATTTGTTATGTTCATGATTTCAAAGTATAAATTGATTATACATGTTAGTACTTATCTTTTGACAAACTGAATGATTGTTTATGGTTTAAACACTAATTTTTTCAAGATTATAAAATTAATTGTTGGATTGTACTTATTTTATACATTCACCAGACCGATTGGTAGTATGATATAGCGCTATAGGATTAGACACCCCATTCCTGTTGTATGGAATGTCAGAAACCGATTTTTGTCCAAATAGAGATTGCCTTTGTGGTATTTCTATAGTCTCTAAGGTCTATTTTGATACACTAAGGTTTGAATGAATTCTAAATCACATTTTTATTGTATATTTTGTTATACTCCCAAAGGTATATTTTGATATGCTCTCATATGTGATATTGTTTACCAAGATATATTTGGATATACTATGTACAAAACCAGCATATATTTTGTTAATTACTAAAACATAGTTAATATGTTACTTACAAAACCAAAAGCATAGTTTGATATGTTATTTACAAAGCCAAAGCATAGTTTAATATGTTATTTATAAAACCAAAGTATACTTATGATATACTACTGAAACCTATTATTTTGACAACTAAAGTATATTTGATATGCTATCTGTTTAATTATTTTGGAACTAAAATATATTTTAATATATTACTTATTCTACTTTCTTAAAAACCAAGGTATATTTTTATATATACTACAAACCTTTTTATCAAAACATTGTTTTACAAACAACATATTTTATACAAACTCATTTTACTTGGTTATTTAATTATCCATACATTATTCTTTTATATCATCAAATTTCTTATAAATTTTCACATGATTTATAAAGAAAACATTTTTAAGTTTATGACTACTTTTGTTAAACATTCTTTTAAATTTACAAGTCATGAACCCTGCATTAATAAAACCTACGGATCTCATAGGCATTTTTATGTTGACGTACCTATTTTTACACATGTTTCAGGTGCTGCTATGTGATGATTGTTGATGCATGATATACATAGGATGGACTCGTGCCTTAGTGACTTAAAACTTGAAAGACAATATTTGTATTTATCTGATTTGTAATAAAACTATGAGTTCAATAATGCAATAAAACAAAATTATTTAATCCATGGTTGTGAAACAATGATTCTGTTACGACACTCCCCGACGTTTCCGCCACGATTTGTTGTTTACGTGGTCGGGGTGTGACACTAATCCCGCATGGATCGTAACATGACTGTTAACTAATCAAGGATGCGGAATCTCCTTGATTAACCTTCGAACCATAAACAAGAAACATGAACACTAGAACACACAATATTTCAAACTGATCTTCTGTGATTATCAAACACTTGAAACGTTTTACAATCACTCAAGATCACCAAGAACCTCACAACTGATTTCTCTGTATTCTATAATTCTTTCACTTGAATGCTCTCTCAATTGTTCAAGATGTCTAGCCTAAAACATGTAGAATAAAGTTGTTTATATAGCACAACTCAGCCTACACGAATTGGGCTTTGGCCCTTATACATTACATAACATAATTCGGGCCTAATAGACTTGATGCAAACTTGGACTTGATTGGGCTTTGACTAATTCGAAATCCTTGAAGTCTTCATAGTCCAATCTTCTGTTTAATATCCAAAGACCAAGCCAAAGCTGTTGTTACATAACATGCACCAATAGTTAAAGATGGTGATAAGGGTATTTTAGTCATTTCAAACAAAATTAATTGAGAAAAATCTAACAAATTTAGTTAGTTGGACTCAAATTGTTGCAATTGTTGCTAATTTGGACTCAGATTGTTACAAATTAAAAAAACAAGGTACTCAGTGCGTTAAACTTTTTGATGTACACTCAAATGGTTAAAACCACTAAAACACATGGACTCAAAAAGTAATTTACTCTTTTTATTAGGTCCACTAGGTTATAGACCCGTGTATTACACAGTTGGAATAATTAAAAAAATCTTACATAAGTAAAAGATGATAAATATCATACAAAAATTGCTTGAAACCACCTATAATCAAGAAAATGTCAAAGTTTTTTCTTTGAAATTTAGAGAAAAATATAAAAGTGAATTACAAAAATTGTCGTTTATGTTTATATCAAATTTCAACGTATGTCTTTTATCTTTAAAAAAAGATGGGTTTTGTCTTTTATATATGTTTCAAAATCTTGCATGTTACGTCTTTTGACCCTATCTCAGTTAATTTTTTTGTTAACTAAATCATGTGCTTTACACATTAGAGTACTTTTGTAATTTCAACTATTTAATTACAAATGTATACTAACAAACAAATCAAAACACAAAAAACTAAAGAAAACAGAGAAAAGAAAACTCTCTCTCTCACAATACTCTTTCTATCTCTAAACACTCTCCTTTTCTCATCAAACCACCCAACTACTCACCATTTTTTTGTACAAAGTTGTTTTAAGGGGGTGTTTGGGATTCCTTTTCAACTTCTCCTTCTCAAAAGTCCTTCTCAAAAGCAATTAGTAAGAAATCCTAACTTCTTCTATTCTCCTTTTTGAAGGCATAATTAGCTCCAAAAGTTCTTCTTTCATGGTGTTTGGGATTCCTTTTGACTTCAAAAGTACTTCTCAAATGGTGTTTGGGATTCCTTTCCTTTTCAAAAGTCCTTCTTAGCTCCTAAAGTCCTTTTCAAAAGGAATCCCAAACACCCACTAAACTACTATATAAAAACCATGCCAATAATATATTTTAAATTTAGGAGCATATACTAGTCTAGATTCTTCTTTTATTAAACCAAATTCACGTTTTTATATCACTACCTGCTACAGCGACTGGTGTGACACCCGACTATTTAGGCTGTACCGTACAAATGTAACACGTGTCATGAATAAATAAAAAGGCTGTATTTGACTGATATTGATGTTTATCTGTGATATTTGATGTGCTGGTAAATCCAAATTTGATAAAAATTATGATGACAAAAATAAGATAAACGCTTATCGCGTAACGAACAAAATGCGAAACGGACGTCGGTGACCACCCGATCAATGTTAAAATCCTAAAAATAATCTGCTATGATTAGAATGGTGATCTTAATCATGTCCGGAAGGAAAAATAAATTAAAACGCTAAGAAACTCTATTTTACTAGTTTGAGCGCATACCGCGCGATACTGCGCGTATCTGACAAAATACTGTCAACGCAGCCGGTCAAGGCAACTGATAATTATTTCAGTATTATTTTGGTGAGATTATTTTTATAGAGTGACAAAAATAATTTAAAACATCATAAAACGGGATTAAAACTCTAGATAAAATACCCGGTATCCAGTAAAATACCAGTTTTGATCTATATATATGTATATATATGTGTGTATGCGTGCAATATATATACATACATATATATATATATATATATATATATGTATATGATGAGAGTGGGAAGACATGTGGTGGCCATGCAAGGTCATCTCTCTCCTCTCTCCTCCATGTGTTGGCCTAGAAAATGATTGTGATGATTAGTGTCTAACAAATCTTCCAATATTTTCATTTACCAAGACACAATCTCAAAATAAAATCAAACTTCCTCTCTCTAAACAAGCTTCGGCCGAACACCCCTAATATCCATACATTTTCAAAATTCCAAATTAATTCTTGAAGATTCAAACTCATTCCAAGGTGTTTTCAAGTCCAATGGAAGATTTAAAGGTTATTCCAAGGAGTTTCAAGCAAGAACCAAGCATCATATCATCTTTTTATTCAAAAACTCACTTGAATCTTGAAGGTATAAAACCATTCTTTTAAAAATGTTTTTGATTCTTGGTGATGAAGATGATAGTGAAAAGTTTCTCTTGTTCTTGGATTTAAACATAAACTTGAAAACTAAAACAAATGGGTTTTTAAAGAAAAATAAAATGGATGAACTTGTATGTATATGTGTGGCCGTATGTATATATATGTATGGAGTTTGAGTTTTTTTGACTTTTTGAATGTTCATGATTGATAAGAATCAAAAAGGTGAATGCATGCATGTTTAAAAAGTTATCATATGGAAACTTTTTGATTTGAAATGAATATGTGAAAAGTGAAATTTTAGATCTATATGGATGTATATATGTATGGTCATGTATGTATGTATAGGTATGCATGCATGTGAATTTTTGATGATTAAAGTCTTAAGTGTGTAAGGATATAAGCATATGTCTTGCATTTATGAATAAACGAGTAGATGATGATGTGAAGTATGGAATGTTTGAATATTTGAAAACATGAGTTAAATGAAGGTCTAGATGCATTCAAGTTCATGCAAAATGATTAAGACATGTTATGGATGCATTAAATGCATTTACTTGAACATGCATGTTGAAATATAATCATGAAACGATGATTTGAATATGATATGATAAAAATAAATTTTAATCAGATTCTAAACACTAAAAATATGAATATTTGAAGTGTTAAAATGATATAAAACTTTTTCATAAAGTTTACTAGCTTTGCATGTTGTACTTGGTGCTTTATGTGTTGTAAAATACGTGAAATCGCATGATTTATGTGACTTACACAAAAACTGAACTAATCTAATTATAATCATCATTTTAATCAGTAAATAACATGTATTTTGTTAAAATATCAAGTCGTTTCGAGTTAGGATGATTATAGTAACGTTTAACGCAAAACTATGCGGTAAAACGGTTAAAATCGGCTTTTCGAAAGATTTTTATAAAACTGTTTTAGATCAGTAAGAAAACGGATATTTTTAGTTTAAATATAAGTATTTTAACTAATTTTAAGTTTACTTGGTGTTTGGTTAGTCATACGTGATTTCCGACGCCCGAAAACGTTACCGAATCACTAAAATACACGTTTTACAATGTACACTAGCATGGGTTATTTATGGGTGAAGCTTATGTGTTAAAATGTGTTATGTGATTTAGATATGTGTATGTGATAATATGCTAAGTGTTGACATGATAGCGGGAATTTAGACTATGCATGTACGCTTGTGCGCTTAAAGCGGTAGAATCGGTAAAATCGTGTTAAATGCGTAACTTGTTTGTCGAGCATGAAAAGTGATACATATAAGTCATTTTATGTATTCAGGCTTTAAAAATGATAAAATAAATAACTTAACGAGATTTCGCGTGTTACGATGCTTAATTTATGTGTACGTTTATGTATATATATTACGACGCGCAAATCGTAGATATATTACGTATAAACGGGAGTGTTAACGGATTTACATGATAACTGTCACCAATAAAATAGTTCAAGTCGCAAAATATTAAAATATATATATATATATATATATATATAGGGTGGGAGTTAGCTACAAAGTCCATTTTTCCTATAAAGTGTAAAAAGTAATAAAACACCATAATGTCAACCATAAAACATACTCAAAACCCCCCAAATAATAAGGTGAAGATTACTAAACGCCATATTTGTGGGTTTTGTGTTGTGTTTTAGATGATAAGGCTTTGATTATCGAATGACTAACATTAGTGTGTTTTATGTTTATTATCCTGTTGTGTTTTATATTCATAGTTCTAGGATGGTGTGTTTGAAGTTTTTATAGATTGTTAGGGTTTGGATATTGTGTTTTAGTGATCTTCACTCTGTTATTTGTGGGTTTGAGTGTGTTTTATGGCTGAAATTGTATTGTTTTATGACTTTGTACACCTTGTAGGAAAAATGGACTTTGTAGCCGAACCCCACCCTATATATATATATATTAACGTGCTAACATAATCTAAAATGATAACTTTTTGAGAAAATCTCAAAGTTATGTGAAAATTATAAGATATGGAGAAACTTAGAAATTTTCTGATATATATTGATTGATAAATCGTTCCTACGTATATTAGGACGTGTAGAAATCAATTTGTGGGATTGCGCTATTTAAAATACGCACCCAAAGGTGAGTGTCACTAAACCCCCTCTTTTTATTGTTTTGTACTTGTTTTGGGGGAAGAACACGCCAAAAAGGGTTTAATAATGTTTTTGAATAAAACATACCTTTTGATATAAATTATATATTTTCATTGAAAAAATATGGATTTGTTGAATATATATGTTTCGGGATGAAACGGTTTTGGTGAATATATATGTTTCGGGATGAAACGGGGATTTGTACGGTGTTTCAGAGAAAACGACTGTGTAGTTGGGACGAATTTGCTTGGTCCCAGGGATTTTAGTAAATTCGTACAACGCTTTATATTAAATTTGTCATATTAGTAGGATATATATTATACGTGAGGCAGGCATCATAGATGGCCTCGATATGGGCCATGTGCAAGTGATGTCGTTTAATCATTTAAGTATTGCACGCGAGGAATTGTTGGTAGATCTATCGGGTTGACAACCCCGTCGTGACCGGTCGCTCCGTGTCAAGTCAAACGACGAATTGATATTCTGTTCATAGTCTAGCATTGATTATACCTTCATTGTAAATATATAGTTCGTAATGTCATGCTAACTTACGAGTCCGAACATTTGATTCTATCAATTTAATATGTAAACTCGGGAAGATGTTTATGGTCGAAAGGTTCTACGGAAATGCTTGCGACGGCTGACCCTTAAGTTATTTTACAAGGAAACGAATTAACTTTCTTGAAAATTATATGGATGTTTTTATAATAAACACATAATTAGAAAGTTTTTCCTTGGGATCAAATTATTTTAAAATTGAATATGTGAACTCACCTTCCTTTGTGTTGACACTTGATTTTAACGTGTTCTTCAGGTACTTGAGTTCGGCTTCGGGAATTATGGCGTATCTTGTGGTTGTTGATGCATGTTTGGTTTGATAATGTGTTGGACAAACTTTTAAAACTATTTGGGACAAATGTAATAAGATCCATAAGGATCAATACAACTTAACTATGGTGTGGTTGTGATGAACTTTAAGACTTATGTTTTAAAATCTATGTTTTAATTAAGTTAAAATGTCCAACAATTAGATGCATCATTCAACAAGATATTAATGAGCACCAACTTCCATCACCACTACGTTTTATATTCAGCTGCGACGTTTTTGGGGTGTGACAGAAGTTGGTATCAGAGCCAATGGTTGTTAGCAAACTAGATGTTTTCTAGGAAAACTCTAGACTTCAACCAAAGAATTTTGAGATTAAAGTCCAAAATTCGCGAAGCCAAAATTTTTGAATAAACATGGAATTTTTATCATGTACGAAAACCATTGCGTGTTTATGTGCGTACATGATTATCTGTTTATTTGGGCCTTATGTGTTATTTTTTATTTGAACACATACTTACTTTGTACGGTTACGTTATGTCACGTCTCGGCCTATAGAGCCATTAGTAATCCTGCTCACTGATACTGTCAAGCCTACACTTGAGATTCCTCTGCCCGTCGTTACAGAATTGTCTTTTTCGATATTCAAGTCACGTGTTTTGCTACACCTCTTTAAGTCTACACTCGCCGTAGAAAGAGGACTCGGCCCGTTGGAGAGATCGCATTGACTCCGAGAGCTGAGACAACGTCCGCTTTGAAGAAGCAGAAAGGGATTTGGGTCAATCGCTCTCACTGCGATCGTCAGTTCGCCACGTTACGTGGAGACCTAGAGACGGCGAATGGCAAGATGAAGGACTTAGAGGGACAGATGGACTGGTATGATGATCTTAAGGACTTGGATGATTGTGCTAGGGATCAGATGCACTGGAGAATAGTTGAGCTAGAAGAGCTTGTTAGGAAACTGCTGGACTTCCTTGGTTTGAAGCGATAGTTGTTGGTTGTTTGTTTTGTATGTCTCATTTGATGAACCCAATTTGTGACACCTGTGTCACTTAAACCATCAAACAAATACCAAACCAATGAAATATTGTATTTCATACTTGGGATTTGTATATATATGTGTATCGTTTGCACATATCAATTCTTGTTCGATTTCAAGCTCTAAATCGCTTTCTGGAAAGTTATACGCGAACTGATGCGTAAACGTAATCAGTTTAACACGACAGACACTCCGGAATAGTGACATAGGCTTAACATACCTTAAATAACCTTTACATAACTTAGAAATAAGTTTTGGATGGTTTGTTGTGTTGAAATCAAGTTTATTCGCTTACAGGGACTAATTTTGACAAACTGTGAAAGTATGCCGATTTGTACTGTAACGAACATTCCGGAACATGATCATAAGTTAAAAATGCCCTAAATATCCTTTACATAGCTTAGAAATAGGCTTTGAGGTGTTTGGTGCGCAAAAATAAACTTTAGATCAAACAGGGGCTAAAAGCGTCAAAAAGTGCATAAGTTTGCATTTTCGCGCATATCTTACGTTCTGAATATATCCGGACATCCAAAAATTTATGTAATCATTAAAATATTTTTTTTTAGTGATTGGCATGATAAAAATCCATTCGTCGCGTAATTTGGATCGTTTTTCACGTCCGTTCGTGTTTCGTCGTAATTAACCGAATGACATGATCGTGCGACCAAACGAACATACATCCGAGCTGTTTTTGAGCATATTTTAAGTTCCCTATACTTTAACATCATTTTTGAGCCCTGAAATGAGGTTAACGGGGCTTAAACGTGTCAAAAATGCATCAAATACAAGTTTCTTGGCTGCAGGGACTAGTTTTGACATTCTGCCAAACTAGTCTTGGCGGGCCGCGTAAGATGAGAAGCATTCTTACACGGGGCGCGTAGGACCTTCAGACAGAAACAATGAATCTAGTCCAACTTTGATGTTTTGATGGTTTTTAACCCCAAGTTTTGTATACTATGGGCTAAAATTTGATGGTTTTACATGTTCCCATGGTTTTGAAAACCATGTGCCCAAGTGGAGGGCCAAGATCGAAACACGGATTGCGAGGAACGATCCTAACGGTTGTGGGATTTCTATAAATACCCAACACCTTCATTCTCATTCCTCATAATCTGATTCAAATAGCTCTAAGTTGGGGTTTAACACCTCATACCTGAGCAATTTGAAGCAAGATCTTCTAGCTTGGACCCTTTGTAAGTATTCTTTCGTGCTTTTATGCGATTTTTAAGCATGAAAGTCAAACTGCGTTTGACTTTCTGCTTTGACCAGGTTATGGTCAACACGAAGTTCGTTTGAACTTCGCAACGTGAGCGTAATCACGATGGTTATAGTCCCTAGTGACTATACCTACTGATTACCACGTTTATTAGGTGTAGTGACGAGTTATAGTTTCGGTCAAAATGCGCGTTTATGCGTATTTTGCAACCAAACTATTCTTGGGTATCAAAACCTGTTTTCTAACTTAGTTAAGCATGTTTTAACATGTTTAACTCGTCACTTTTAGTTTAGTGCTTGTATAGACCCGTTTAGTCGATCATTAGGATCCAACCAAGCATATTATGTGACCATAGTTGCATAGGGAATAACCTTCCGAGGTTATACCTTATGGTCACTTCGTTTAAGTAGTTGTATGATAGGTAGTTTATATGCCTTAGGTAAATGACCAAAATGCCCTTTCTACGCATAAATTCATTTTAAGCATATGTAACCTAAATTTTGACAGCTAAACTGATTAGGCAACATTATTAGACATGTTAAGGCATATATTACCTATCATAGGACTAGTTAGGCGGTCCGAACGCGTTTTACGCGAACGACGCGTTAAAGTAGCGTAAGCTACCAAAACGGGTCGTAATGGGTCGTAAGCACTTAGGTTAGGTTTCATTTTAGAATGTAGGCTTTGTTAAACAATATTACATGAGTTCCCATACTCATTTGGTTTACGAAACCTCATTTTATCCGATCTTCCGATTTAGATCCAATTTATTTAACTTAGTTACCTATATTAGGTGTCGTTTGATTCCGTGATCCCTCTAGCTTTGCTTGGTTGTTATTCAAGACTTCTAAGCATCCTTAAGTGAGTACATAGTCCCCTCTTTTACTGTTTTCAATGTTTTGGAGTGAAACATGTGTACCTATTTGTTATGTTCATGATTTCAAAGTATAAATTGATTATACATGTTAGTACTTATCTTTTGACAAACTGAATGATTATTTATGGTTTAAACACTAATTTTTCAAAGATTATAAAATTAATTGTTGGATTGTACTTATTTTATTAATTCACCAGACCGATTGGTAGTACGATATAGCGCTATAGGATTAGACACCCCATTCTTGTTGTATGGAATGTTAGAAACCGATTTTTATCCAAATAGAGATTGCCTTTGTGGTATTTCTATAGTCTCTAAGGTGTAGTTTGATACACTAAGGTTTGAATGAATTCTAAATCACATTTCTTTTTGTATATTTTGATATACTCTCATATGTGATATTGTTTACCAAGGTATATTTGATATACTATGTACAAAACCAACATATATTTTGTTAATTACTAAAACATCGTTTGATATGTTATTTACGAAATCAAAGAATAGTTTAATATGTTATTTATAAAACCAAAGTATACTTTTGATATACTACTGAAAACTATTATTTTGACAACTAAAGTATATTTAATATACTATCTGTTTAACTATTTTGGAACTAAAATATATTTTTAATATATTACTTATTTGACTTTCTTAAAACCAAAGTATATTTTTATATATACTACAAACCTTTTTATCAAAACATTGTTTTACAAACAACATATTTTATACAAACTCATTCTACTTAGTTATTTATTTATGCATCTTTCTTTTATATCATCTGATTTCTTATCACTTGTTATATGATTTATAAAGAAAACATTTTTTAAGTTCACGACTATTTTTGTTAAACATTCTTTTAAACTTACAAGTCATGAATACTGCATTAATAAAACCTATGTATCTCACATGCATTTTTATGCTGACGTACCTATTTTTACACATGTTTCAGGTGCTGCTATGTGATGATTGTTGATGCATGATATACATAGGATGGACTCGTGCCTTAGCGACTTTAAAACTTGAAAGACAATATTTGTATTTATCTGATTTGAAATAAAACAATGAGTTCATTAATTCAATAAAACGAAATTATTTAAATCTATGGTTGTGAAACAATGATTCTGTTACAACACTCCCCGATGTTTCCGCCACGATTTGTTATTTTACGTGGTCGGGGTGTGACAGAAAAGTTGGTATCAGAGCCAATAGTTATAGGGAATTAGGTTATTAGCAATGCTTTGACCTAGACTATAACCTTCCTAGGACCATAACACAAGTTATTTTGTGTTTAGTCTTAAAACAATACCGTCACCTATCCTTAGGTGATAACCACAACGAGAACACAATAACGAATCCGCTTTGAAAACCAATCAGCTGTTCTAGGATGATTTATTATAAGGTTTTGAACCCTCTAAGTTTTCAAAATCTCATCAAAGTTTGGGTCTTATACTGTGAACACGTGCAATCTAGAAGGGTGGATGCATGTATCCTGAGTTTTCTATCTAAGGCTAGAGTGTTCGTACAAATCCACATAATCAGACCAGTCACTCTTACCTGGGAACTCTTGGGGTGAGTGTCCACTTATAGGCTAAAGCATGTCTTCGCGATATATTATGAGGACCTATTTACTTTGATTCAGCTTTTGTGTGTCGTTTGTTTGCTTCGTGGTTTGAACAAATGACCATCACCCATGCTTTTTAGTCGGTAATTGTAACATCCTATTCTTACCCAATGCCATTTCACTTGTTTTCTCTCATGTTTCCTTGTTCTTTTTAGACAATGCCTCCTCGACGAGATGCACAACCTCAAACTAATGAAGAAGTCGCAGCCCTTGTCGCTCAGCAAATGGCTGCTGTGCTTCCGGGCATAGTGTGACAACCGTCAAATTTGCATGCATCCGTACAATTAATTAATTCTTAATTTGTGCTTAATGACTGTGCTTGATTACAACTGTGATTAAACTGCTTACTGATTTCTGTTACATACATACACATGCATCACTTTTATACTGTCACTCCATTTATTACATACAAACATTAGTGACAACCATGATGCACAAAGCACAGTTAGCACACTGGGCGGATAACCAGAAAACATGCTGACAATGCCAGCACCTGGACATACATTGTTTTTTAGGCCAGTATGAGCCATGAATAGAATACTACACTAGTAGTGAGTGTAGGGAGTTGAGGACCATAAAACTGCGTCACTAGGTGATAGTTATAGTGCCCGGAAGTGCCTAAAATATACTTAAAGTGCAGAATTCTGCACTAGTTAACCAAAATTCAGCATTTAACAATGCTAGTAAAGTGCAAAAACTTGGCAAACTAGTCCTAGATATTTTCCAAAGTGTTGGGAATTAAACGTGTCACTAAAAACAATATAAAAGACACTTTAAAGCTTTATTTAGCACTTTAATAGATCAACATCCAACCGAACAACCGGACTTTACCCGAAACATAAAAATATTGCCAAACACATTGTTTTATTTTTTCTGAGCTAGTTCGGGTCTCCGAGCACCCTATCATACTTTATATTATAACACACATAATAACCCACTAACTAAATCATTAGATCTTAATTAGAATTGCAACTAGATCATTACAACCCAACCCAACCCCATACCTTCCCCTTTTTTTTTACGGTTGTAAGATGGTGGGACACCCCCACCATTCCTTTCCTTATTTTATTTGTTATGTTGGTGGAATAGAAACACATTATGTTGGACCGAGTTCCGAACCTAAACAGTCAGTTGAGAACGTTCATCTTCATGTACGAAGGCGGAATCAACGTAAATGAAGTTACAACAGCTATTCCATTCAATTTCCTCTCTTTTTATTGCATTCTGATTACAAACTGACAGAATTTCAGTACCAAATGCTCTCAACAGGTTCGCTCCAACGTACATGAATTAATGATCAGGTTCGCTCCAATAACCTATTTATAGTCCATGTGGATTCGCTTATATGGACTGTCCATATAAGTGAACCTCCCAAGTGACTAATAAGCGAACCTACCTTGACCCTATAAGCGAACCTATCTAAAGACCCTATAAGCGAACCTAAGATGTACATACAAACGAAATACCTACATATCCTATGTACACATAAACGAAATTACAACAGACATATCTTTGACCTATCTTTGACCTAAGACTTGATGTAGACGAAGTCAACAGACATTCTGTGCATCAACAGACTCCCCCTTGGATGTTGACGAAGTCTTCAGCTCCTAAGTCTTCAGTCTTGGTCTTTTATCCAACTCTCTGTCTTCTCATCATAAGCACTCTATCTTTACAGGCTTCAGGATCATTACCTGACTCTAACTTCAGACTTCCCTTTTCACTGTTGATCCAGACTCCCCCTTTCACTGACTCCCCCTCTCGATATGCTAGAATCTGAGGTATCTGGTTCAAGCTTTGACAAATAGCTTCCGTTGGGAATAATAAAGTCCAAACCTGTTACTCAACCAATAACATTACAATTCTATCTTTTCAATAATAAATCACTAACATAATCAGCTTTAGAAATCCACTCAAGTATTCAGGTCCAAATTAATGACCCTGATCACTCAATTAATCTACCAAGTTCAATTTAATGACCTTGGTCGATCATTTGACGAATCAAACTGATTTAAAAACAACAATTTCACAATTTCTGAAAATAACAAGTATCAAGTTAATGAACTTGTTTTTGACTTTTCAATAAAACAAACTTCATCAAAGATAAGCTCTCCTCATTCTTCAGTTCAGAATCTCCTGCATCTGCTTCAAATATCTGAGAATCTAACAATCAACTCTCCACTTTGGTTTGTCAAAAATAAAGCAGAAATAAAATCTTTTTGAATTTTATAAAGTGTTCTAAACTAAGAAATGAGATACAGAAAACTTAAATTGCAGAAAGTAAACAAAGTAAACTATTTACAAACATATTTTTGGCGAGCGTGTCAAGGAATCATATCAGCTATCAGACAAATTACAAGTACCGTTAAGCTTCATTTCATACTCAGACTTTAAACAATTCACCTCGATTGTCGATATAGTGATCCATCTTAAATTCTCACACAAATTTCAATTTACTCAGGATACGAATTAGATGTCTTATGAACTTAGCTCATTCATGTGTCCCACCTCTTGAATATACTCCCGTATCCAGAATCTCAAACTTCAGTCTTACAGTTGAGCATACTACAATGATATCTGTACATAAATTAGGTAATGCGAGGGCCGAGGGATCTCAGGTCGATACTTCCGTATACGCAGAGAGATATCAGCTTCGACTTTACGGTATGTCCCCTTTAGAGGATCTTTTAGCTACAACAGCAGCGACTATCAATTTTATTGTTTCATCGGCATGCTGAGGGTTTGTGCTGTGTTTCAAGCATTTGTGTAAAGTATTATCCAAGGACTAGGTCAGAACTACCGTTCAGCAGAAGTCCCGGAATAATACCCCAGACATCATTGAGTATAAAGACCTAGTATATCAGATTATGAGACCTTTCAAACGAGATTTAAGGGGTTACCTATATATCCAAGTAGTGTTCCCCACGAATTTCACAAGTTTGAACTTTAGGTTTATATCCCGAATAAATCTACTAAATGTGCAAAAACCTATCGACACATCATCAGTGAGACTGTTTAACTCATTTAAACTTTACAAATCTTTAGCATATTGTAATAGTCTAGCCGATATACTATCATTTTCCCTATATACACAAGCTCTTTTTCAAATTTTATCATGTTTTTGTATTTTTGCATTTTTTACTGTTTTTGTATTTTCTGAAAATATAACTATATACATTTATCTACTCCCCCTAAATACCAAAACAAGTAAAAAATCGACAAACCATTGCAGATTGTTTCTCGTCTTCATCCGCAACAGTACTCTCATCAACGCCAATTATGCCATCCGACACCGACAGAAGCTTCATACCGTTCAGTTTTAACAAATATTTAAACCGATTTTTATCAAAAGCTTTGGTATGTAAATCAGCTTTCTGTTCGTCAGTGTGGATTTTCTCAATTCTTATCAACTTTTTCTCAAAGCAATCACGAATAAAGTGATGACGAATTTCTATGTGTTTAGTTTTAGCGTGATGAACTGGATTCTTTGTTATATTTATAGCGGCCTCATTATCAACAAAAAGAGGTGTGTTAAGAAACTGCAAACCGTAGTCGCGCATCTGTTGCTGTATCCACAAGATCTGAGAGAAGCAACTGCTAGCAGAAACGTACTCCGCTTCACATGTAGATAGCGCCACAGACGTTTGTTTCTTACACTGCCAGGTAACCAATCTAGGACCAAAGAACTGACATCCTGCAGTTGTTGATTTTGAATTGACTTTGCAGCATCCGAAATCCGAATCGGAATACCCTTCGAGCGTAAAATCGCCTTTCCTAGGATACCACAACCCCAATGAAGGAGTTCCTTTCAGGTAGCGCAATATCCTCTTCACAATGATCATATGCGAAGCTCTCGGGTTAGATTGAAATCTTGCTGCGAGGTACGTTGGGTACATGATATCAGGTCGTGAAGCAGTTAGGTACATCAAAGAACCTATCATGGATTGGTAGAACGTTTCATCAGCCCTGTCTCCGGTGAGATCTGGGTGAATCCCATGATTTGTTGCAAGTGGGGTAGCAGCTGGAGTAGAACTTGACATCCCAAATTTCTCTAGAATATCATGAACGTACTTTGACTGGTGAATGAAAATTCCCTCAGGAAGTTGTTCAACTTGTAATCCCAGAAAGAATTTCATCTCCCCCATTGATGACATTTCGAATTTTTGCTTCATCACTGATTCAAAATCTTTGCATAGATTTTCGTTTGTCGACCCAAAGATTATATCGTCCACATAAATCTGAACTATCAGAAGATGACCGTCGACCTCTTTAGTGAAGAGAGTGGCATCCACTTTTCCACGAATGAACTTGTTGGCTAGTAGGTGTTGAGACAAAGTCTCGCACCAAGCTCTCGGGGCCTGGTGTAAACCATACAGCGCTTTGTCCAATAAGTAGACCTTATTTTTGTGGATTGGATCGGTGAAGCCCGGCGGCTGTCCGACATAAACCTCCTCTTTAACCTTCCCGTAGAGAAAAGCCGATTTAACATCCAACTGATATACTTCGAAGTTCTTCCAAGACGCAAATGCAAGGAAAATTCTGATTGCCTCTAGTCATGCTACAGGAGCATAGACTTCTGTAAAATCAATCCCCTCCTGTTGACTAAAGCCCTGAACAACGAGTCGAGCTTTATTCCTTATAACCACTCCTCTATCGTCTCTCTTGCATTTAAACACCCACTTGGTGTTAATCTTCCTTTGGCCATCAGGCAAATCCACTAACTTCCACACTCCTAATTTCTCGAATTGACTAAGTTCCTCCTGCATTGCATTGACCCAAGAATCTTCAGTAAGCGCCTCTTTGTAAGTTCTTGGCTCAACCTGCGAGATAAAACAACTCAATGAGAATTCAGTTTGCAAAGGAGCAACTTTTGTATAAAAAATGTAAGCCCTTTATCAATCTGTCTTCGAGTGCGAACGCCTGTCTGCAATTCTCCTATGATCAACTCCTCTGGATGATATGAAAAAGTTCGCGGCATTACTTCGCTTGGAACATCTACATTTCCCTCCAGATTAGTAACATTCTTCTCTGCATCTTGTTCACCAACTTGGTTTGTTTGACTTGAAATCTGAATTTGCTCCCCCTCAGAATCTGAATCACCATGATCAAAGACTGGCATATTTTCAGCTTCTTGATTATCATTCTGAACCGACTGATTATCCTGAGTAACTTCATTCTGTTGGACATCATCATGTTCACCAGCATTACTCGGACCTGCTTCATCGTCATTTGAAGTTTCCCGTGGTCTTCTAGAATACTCAGCTGGGAACCTTAGCTGTGACTCGTATTCACGCAAAATATCCAATTCATCAAAGAAATCTTCATCATCCTCTGATTCTTCTCTCATGTCAAAGAATCCCACAGTTTGTCATAATGATAACGCCATGAATCTCCAGGATTCTGTGGCGGCATAGTATAACCTTGACATTCAACATTTGCAGCTTCAATAATCCGCTTCTCACTTGGAACGAAGACACGTCGCATCGGATTTGCATAACCAACAAATATTCCCTCAATGCACTTCGGACCAAACTTTCCAAAAGGCTCTATAACAGTACAGGGTGACCCGAACGGTTCTAGATACTTCAAATTCGGTTTGCGGTTATTGATTAGCTCAAAGCATGTTTTGTTGAACTTCTTGACAGTGAGAACCCTGTTGAGCGTATAGCATGCGGCGGAAACAGCTTCAGCCCAAAAATTTATCGGTAACTTTGAATCTGCAAGCATAGTTCTAGCCGTCTCGATTAGCGTCCGGTTTTTTGCGTTCTGCAACTCCATTCTGCTACAGAGTGTACGGAGCACTAAACTCATGCAATATACCTCTTTCATCACAAAATTCTTCCATCTTACTGTTCTTGAATTCAGTACCATTATCACTTCGAATTCTTTTGATACGCCTTTGGTACAAATTCTCAATCTTTCTGAACAATGCCATCAAACTATCAAACGTTTCATATTTCGTATTCAAGAAAGAAACCCACGAAAATCTGGAATAATCATCAGTAACGACCAAACAGTAGTAATCTCCTGTAATACTTTTGACATTCACAGGACCAAACAAATCCATGTGAAGTCTTTCCAGAGGTCTTGAAACTGAATTGACTTGCTTTGTTGGATGTGACTTTTTCTTCTGCTTACCTTTAACACAGCTAATGCACTCCCCTTCCAGATGAAAACCTTTGACATGAACTCCAAGAACCAAATCATTGTGCACCAAGTGATTCATCTTCCTTAGGTGAATATGCCCCATCTTGCGGTGCCACAATCTCGATTCTTTCTCAGTTGCTCTAGACACAAAACAATGTGCTTGACCAGTAGATGTAGTTGCTACACTCATATCTAACACATATAAATCATTCACTCTAGGTGCCCGTATGATAATCCATTCTTCAGGGATAACAAATCCTGGTTTCAAAATCAAACATTCTTTATTAGTGAAGTGAGTAGTATACATATTGTCACAAATCTGCGAGATACTAAGCAGATTGTTCTCCAGCTCAGTGATGTAGTTAACTCTTTCAAATGTCACGATCCCGTTGGATAACGTTCCTTCACCAATAATTCTACCACCTTCATGACCAGCAAATCCCACATAACCACCATTGATATTTCTCACTCTTTCAAATGTCACATCTTGAAGCTCCACTATCCATGATCCATCTGGATACAAGTTTTGGAAGATCCTGCACAAAACAAACTTTGACTTAACCATCTTCAATAAAGATGCCGATTCATGCTTCGCGATCAAGGAAGCTCCGGCAATTCAAACTGTTTAGTCGAACATGGAGTCCACCCAGGCCTCATCAGCCTTAGGTGTAACCTTGACTCTCGTAATTTGAATTTTGAAATTTTCAGCCTTCAAAGGTGGAAAATTTGCATCATAATCAACCGAAATTGATTCTTCAGCCTTTTTCACTTGAGAAGTTGAAATTTTCATTTCTGTTTTTGGTTTCCAAACTTGTTGAGATAATGCAACCCGCTTGTAAAATTTGTCATTTTTAGTTACTACTTTCTTTACGGGTTCATTTTTCACTTAAATGTTGTCATTTTTCACACTCTTTTTCTCAACAACGATTGGTGCTTCACCCTTGACATCAACTTTCTTCTGTTGAACCTTCACAGTTTCAGTCTTAGGCTTCACATTGTTACACTTTCGTGCAATGTGACCAACTTGATTACATCTGAAACATGTTCGAGTATCAACAACTCGACTTGTGCCTTCAGACTGATACTGTGAAGCTCTTTTCACAAAGAACTCTTCATTCGATTTTGAAAAAATCTCTTTCTCTTCATCAGCAAGTGAACTCGAACTGTTCACAAACTTTTTCTTTTCAGCAAACCTCTTGTTTGGAACATTTCTCTTCTGATAATTCCAACCACCCTGATAACCACCCGACCAATTGTTTCGATTGTTATTATAAAAACGTGATGGTACAACAGGCTTTTTGTAGTAAGCTTTATCTTTCTCAAAATTCATTTTCCTTTTTGTTTGTTTCAAACTGTTCACTTCTGACAACTCAACTTCAACCAATTTGAAAACATTTGTCAACTTTTTCACATTAACATTCTCAATCGGAAACTCAGAATCCGAATACAACTTATCAGATCCAGCCATCTTGTACATTACAAGACCCGGTTCATCACTTAAGTTGTTTTTGGATTTTGGTTTCTGGATGTACTTATCCAAGAAACACTCGTCTTCCTCAGTAGTGTCACTATCCATTTTTAGCACATTTTCAACAACACCTTTTACAATATCATTTTGGACACTATCGTCATTAGAAGATGTGAACGTGACATCAATGTTCTCCGGAAGTTTATCTTCACTTTCTTCCTCAATTTCAACCAACCCAGATTGCTTTTTCGTGTAGTTATCAAGAACAGGTGGTGGTACTTGATGAAAACCCACCCCAGTTCCATCACAATACACATCTTCGCCTGCTTTGTCTTTCCCAATGGGTTTGGGAACAATGTGTTGCAAAACAAAGCTTGCGGAGCTGTAACTGTTAAGCTTCAACTGGATTCGCTCGTTTTCAATTTCAGCCTCTTGAAATTTAAGTTTCAATTTAGCGATTTCATCCAGTTGTTGGTTGATTGATTCTTCTTTTACTCTAAGCACTGCTTTTAGATGTTCATTTTCTTTAAAAGTTTTACCATTTCGATCATCACTATCTTTCATTGTGCTTTTTAATTTTTCAAACTTTTCAGAAATCTGACGGTTTTCAAGAATTAACTTTTCATTTTCTTGTTTAATTTTGTCATGATCAATTTTATCATTTTCAATTTGGCTAGTTAACTCTTTTATCCGTTCAGTTGAAGCTTTAACCATCTTGTCACGATCAAGAATTTGATTCTCAACGCTTCTGACCTTTCCTGTCAGATCATCAACTTTCTTCTTGTTGAGATACGTGACTGTGTTACAAAATTTTCACTCTTTGTTGCAATTTTTGCAATCAGCATTTCCATCAATTTTCTTACCTGACGTGTTTGTTGACACGTTTGAACTGACCTGGCTTTTTGACTCAGACACGGAGTTAGAGTCTACCTCAAGTGCCTTAGCAACCAGCACCTTATCAGCCATTTTTCCCAGGTTCTCAGCAGTCAACTCCTGCGTTGTGTCAATAACTCCAGTATCAACTTTCTTTGATTTTTCCTGCTCTTCTTTCTCCTTTCTCTCTTTCTCTTCTTTCTCTTTCTCGTCTCCAGTTCCCCACCATTTATTCTGCCAGTACTCATCCTCTTCTTTGTACTGCTGGATTATGGCTTCGATATCAAGCGTTTTGTCATCGATTGCAATATTTCCATATTCATCAAGATAACATTCCCTGTCCGGATCCCATCTATTTGCTCTCCTCGCTTCCAGAAAGTTACGAGATATTCTAATTATTTTGTTTTCAGCAATCATTTTTCTGTATTGATATTTTTGCTCTTCAGTTCTATCGTCTTTCCACGGAATAGGATCGTCGTTTTTCGCCATGAATGCGTAACCAACTGCATCTTCTTCTGGTAGAACCTCTTGACTCCAATCATAACCCTCATCATCGTAAATCACCGCAAGAGCTCTAGATTTCTCTTTGTTGTCTTCAACCTGCTTCAATCTAGGCGGCTCGGATTTATTCTGATGATATATTGCCTTCTTGTAATAATCATCTCTGAAAGGATTCTCCGATTCATCAGCATAAGCATTTCTGTATTCTCGCTTGAAGTGACCCTTTTGCTTACATTTGAAGCATGTCTCCTTGGACTTATCAAACCCCAGCTTGGTAGATGGACCACCAATTGTCTTCCTGCCAGTAATTTCCATGAAACGCTGTGCTCGACGAACAGCACTGGCCATAGCCCAACGAATATCGATCAGTTCCATTTCTTCAGGATCTATCTGGTCATAATCTTCTTTCGTTAAGTTTGTGTTGCCTATCTTCCTAGCTACTAACCCTTCATATGATTCCAACACCGATGCTAGGAAGATCATCTGCTGTTTGGCCGACTCCTCATCAAAATTCTGAGCATTCTTCAAGTCTATTGCAACGTTGCATTGAAAACGATTCTTTGCATCAGAATGACTTGCAGATGATGAAGATCCACTGTGATAACCACTGTGACTTCCACTGTTTTGACCACTTTGACTTTCTTTGCTCGCTGTGGACACATTCTCAGCAGAAAACGCAGTCTTTGGAGAGGTTGATTTTGGCATCATGCTTTTTGGATAATACAAATCCAAATTCTGCTGGTAAGATGAGTGATTGACTTTGTATGTCTTCTTCAGTTCCAACTCGTGACTCTCGAGTTTCTCTATTAGCAAATCTAATGACAACTTTTCTGGTTCCTTGATGGTATTTTTCAGCATCAGCGCATAATATCTCCAATCCATCTCGTCAGGTAACGAATCGAACAATTTGTCGATAAGATCTTCTTCAGGATATTTGATACCATGTCTTACTAATTCCAGCTTCAGATGACCAAACCTTTCTATCATTTTACAAACTGGCTCGTTCTTTAAACACCCAAACAAATCAAACTCTTTCCTAAGTAATTTCATTTTGTTTTTCTTAATTTCTTCACTACCTATACATTTCTTTTCTAACTTTTCCCAAAGATCTTTTGCATTTGAATAATCGATCAAGGCAATAATGTCTTCCCGGACGGACTGAAATAACAATGCCACACACTTTTGTTCAGCTACAAACGATTCAATCTCCTCAGCTGCTCTTAAAGTTTCACCATTTTTCTTTCCATTGGCATAACCGTTTTTCAAACTCTTCTAGCTGGGAAATGCGAATGCCATCAACCAATCTTCAAACTTTCTTGACCACCGACTGTATTCCTCGATAGCCATTAGCTTTGGAGGTTTATTGAATGTTCCGAAGGCACTTTCCGATTCCCAAGCTTCCTTTTTCTTCTCTTTTGGCGGATTCTCATTCGTATTGCTAGACGAAGAATCATCGTTTCTGGAATCTCCAGCGAATGCGTACATGTCGCTAAACGGATTCAAGAATATATCATCCATTTTGAATGTACCTGCAAAATCAGCAAACACTTAGACAAATTTTCGAAGTTTTTGAAAAATGTGACAAACAAGCGGAACTATGGTTGTCCGTAAGAGCGAAACCAAAAGTGTCCGTATAAGCGGAAGTCCAAATAAGCGAAAGTGAGATGTTCAAATAAGCGGACCAGGTATTGTTCGGATAAGCGGACCAGATAATGTCCGGATGAGCGGACCAGGTATTGTCCAGATGAGCGGACCAGGTATTGTCCGGATGAGCGGACCTATCACTTGTCGGTTCAAGCGGATCTACTCTGTTCGCTCAAGCGGAAGTGAAAATTGTCCGTTCGAGCGAACCTACTTTGTTCGTTCGAGCGGATCTCCAATGTTCGTACGAGCGAAAGTGTCCGAATGAGCGGATCTAACAGGTAATTTCAAGCGAACCAGATGTGATTTTCGAGCGAACCTATCGAAGTCCGTAAAAGCGGACCTAAGTTTTTAACTGTTTTTACCCATTTTTAAGCCAAATTTTAACCTGAAACTTTTTAGGGTTTGTTAATTGTATGTTCCGCACATAATACTAAAAAATCAGACAATTTCAACCATAGGAACCACTTCAAATCGAAAAAGTATGAGAGAAAGTGAGTAGAAGTGAGAAAATTCTATAGATTCAAGCTGTAGTAGTATGAACTCCTCGTCCTGAGCTCTGAAACCACTTGTTGGACCGAGTTCCGACCCTAAACAGTCAGTTGAGAACGTTCATCTTCATGTACGAAGGCGGAATCAACGTAAATGAAGTTACAACAGTTATTCCTTTCAATTTCCTCTCTTTTTATTGCATTCTGATTACAAACTGACAGAGTTTCAGTACCAAATGCTCTCAACAGGTTCGCTCCAACGTACATGAATTAATGATCAGGTTCGCTCCAATAACCTATTTATAGTCCATGTGGATTCGCTTATATGGACTGTCCATATAAGTGAACCTCCCAAGTGACTAATAAGCAAACCTACCTTGACCCTATAAGCGAACCTATCTAAAGACCCTATAAGCGAACCTATGATGTACATACAAACGAAATACCTACATATCCTATGTACACATAAACGAAATTACAACATAAACCCTAATTTTAACTTTTAAGCTCCTATGTTGACTTATCTTTGACCTAAGACTTGATGTAGACGAAGTCAACAGACATTCTGTGCATCAACACATTACTCAATGGTTAATGTTGAAATTTGATTTATAAATAAGCACCAAGGTTAAGACTTTCATTTCACAAACAACAAACCCCAAACTCCTTCTTCTTCCCTTGAGTTCGGCCGACCCCATACCACCATCATCAACATTTTTTTATCATCTCCTACCATTTAAAGGGTGTACAAAGGTGTCAAAGTGCAAACAACTAAGCTCGGTGTGTTCGGAAGCTCAAGGACCGCTCTCGTTTTCTTTTAACCACCACTTTTACGCTTTGAAACTTCCCTAGCCTTGTGCTAGTAGTAAGTGCCTTAGATCTTCATCTTGTTCATATTTTTGTTGGTTAATAGCAAAAAGAATGGTGAAATGTTAAGAACTCTAATGAACATAAACTAAGTCTTGAACATAAAGTGATAAAGGGTGGATAAAGAGAAGATATATGGTTAAATCATGTAGATCTTGTGTTGTTATGATTATTACATGTTGTTTGTTAGTAGAAGCAAGATGGATCATCATCTAGACATACTAGTTCATGTTTAAGAACATAAACTAGAAAGATGTAAAAGTTAGAAATATGAAAGATGATGAATCCATCCATACATGAACCTTGAACTTGAATAAATATAATTTTTTCTTGAAAAATAAGATTCTAAACTTGTAGATCTAAAGATCTACAAGTGGTTTTTCGGAAGAACCAAGTGAAAAATACTAGTCTTGTTAAAACCCGGATCTTGTATCAACTAAAAGCATTTTTAGTAAGTAAACAAGTGTGTGAACACTTGTGTAACAAGAAAATTTAACAAAGAAATTTTTTTGGAAAATATAACTAGAAGTTGTGAAAATACACATTCTTTAAAAATAAAGTTTTTAAGAAACTAATTATATTTTTAATGATAACAAGACCTACTAAATATGCTAGTAATTTACTACATATTTTTACAAACTTCAAGTTCATAAGTTTATGGTTCATGTTTATTATTGTCAAAGTTGGTGATCAAAAATTGTATATTGTTGGTTGGTAAATTGTTTGAATGATTTTTTTTACAAAAGAAAATGATACGCTAGTAAGCGTGGACGCCTCCGTTTACAAAGGAAACTCTGGCGAATTTTTTCTAAAAACTCAACACTTAGAAAATATTTTTCTAGTAAAGTGTTTACAAATGTATTTCTAACTTTATTTTCAAAATAAAACTTCGCCATGATTTTTATTACAAAATACTAAGTGCCGGAGGTTGATTTTTGTAAATAAAGTTTGATAAATATATATGTAGAATATATATTTTTTACTAAAACGCTTGTGTGAATGATTGTTATTTTGTGAACTAGTTATATTATTTTTAGATGAAATAATATAACCCATGTATTCCATAAAATTACGACTCCAAAATAATACCCAAAACTCTCACGAAATAAATATTTAAGTTACACAAGTATTGTTATAATACGAAACACTAAAACGTAACTTACGTAGTATTTCGGAAGAATACTCTTATACGTACATTTTGGTAAAATATTATTTTGGAAACTGTAGAAATAAAAAGAGTAAATTGCCATTTTCGCCCCTGAGGTTTGGGCACATTTGCCATTTTAGTCCAAAATGACACTTTGGTACCATTTTGCCCCCCACGTTTGTAACTTTTTGCCATTTTCGTCCAAATGGCTAACCAAGTTACTTTATTTTTGGACGAAAATGGCAAAAAGTTACAAACGTGGGGGGCAAAATGGTACCAAAGTGTCATTATTTGGACGGAAATGGCAAAAAGTTACAAACGTGGGGGGCAAAACGGTACCAAAGTGTCATTTTGGACTAAAATGGCAAATGTGCCCAAACCTCAGGGGCGAAAAAGGCAATTCACTCAAATAAAAATATATTATTTTTGGGAAAATACATATATTTTGGAAATACGTTATTTTTGGACGAATGAGTTGAATATATTTTCCAAGTGGGAGATAAAAATATATTTTCCTAGTATATTTAGAAGATATATAATTTTTGAGAAAAATATATATTTTTTGGAACAATACATGATTAAACAAAATAAGGTTTATTTATATATATTTAAGTGAGACTTGAAATATATGGTTTTGGAAGTATAAATTGGGAATATATTAACATATTTTTTTTAAACAATACACCGAAATACAGCGCCATTACGTGGCAAGATATACAGATACAAACACAAAAACATATGTATGAAATACCCCATACTTGGGAAGGAAATACGAATACTTGAGAAGTGTCAATACAGAAACACTGCATAAACAATTATTCCAAAACTAAATATAATTATTACAACTTGGAATAATACCAGAAACGTAACCGAAATACTAAGACAAGGCACGACCCGTTCGTCTAATAGACGTTAGTACACTGTAGGTAGTCGTGTTGGCTGAGGAGACTTGGGTTACACATACTGAAGATGCAATATAGTGAGTTCATGTTCCCCCTTTTCTCTTTACTGTTTTCAGTTTTATACTTCGGGGGTGAAATACATGCGACAATTATTACAGACTTTTATATACATGGTATGATTAGCTTAAGGAGGGTTTACTACTTAGATCATGTGAGTGGGTAGGTGGTACTTGGGGCCATTAATCCTCATTGTAGGACCGAGGGACATTAGTGATAGATCTATTTGGGTGTAGCGAGCCCCACTCCTGAGTCCGCCGAGTGGACCATGTGGTGACTAAGTGCCCGACGCACAAATCCGCTAGGTTTGAGTCTTCCTGCATCACTTCACACATATCATGGGCTTTGCAACCCAATGGTGATCTCTTTTTCCTTATTGCTACATACCAGGGACTTTTCCTATACAGACATACTTTAAAGGTTTATACATACTCACATACACATGAACTCGCTCAACTTTATGTTGATTTTTCAAACTACATGTATTTCAGGGAATTAGTAAATGGATCTGGCGGGCGTTGGAGTTTTAAGCTGCGTTGTGAATAAAGATGTCATCCATGGTCTTTAAGTTTGGTCAGTGTGTCTCTTTCCTGGACAAGACACGCCTTCCAAATCTTGGTGCTATTTAATATCTTTTGATGAGTCCTTAGTGAACTCATAAACATTTTGTATAAATGTAAAACTCGAATTTGAAGTCTAAATTTTAAAACAATGTTGTTACTTTTAAACTTAAATTAATGGATGTACATCTACTGGTTTTATCATATAGTGTTGTTATGATCGTATGCAATGGTATTAAGAAGTCACACCAATAATCACGCTTCCGCAAAAAGTCAGGGTGTGATAGCTTGGTATCAGAGCCTCGATCATAGCGAACTAGGATTCTTTCTCAAGTCTAGACTATGATCACCAGGGCTCTCACGAAAACGTTTTCAAACATTTTTACATTGCATACACAAAACGTCCAGATCCAGGGAAACACACATTTTTACAAACAAAAAGGCACAAATACACAATTCCAAATTTATATTTATAATTCAGTCTTAGAGGCTGAGGGAGGATCAATCTTAGAGGCTGAGGGAGGATCAGCCTTAGAGGCTGAGGGAGGATCAGTCTTAGAGACTGGGAGGACAGTCTTAGAGACCAGGGATTTAGTCTTAGAGACTGGGAGGATGGTCTTAGAGACCAGGGATTTAGTCTTAGAGACTGGGAGGATGGTCTTAGAGACCAGGAATTTAGTCTTAGAGACTGGGAGGATGGTCTTAGAGACCAGGAATTTAGTCTAGGATGGTCTTAGAGACCAGGGATTTAGTCTTAGAGACTGGGAGGATGGTCTTAGAGACCAGGGATTTAGTCTTAGAGACTGGGAGGATGGTCTTAGAGACCAGGGAGTTGGTCTTAGAGACCAGGGAGTTAGTCTGAGAGACCAGGGAGTTAGTCTGAGAGACTAGTGAGTTAGTCTGAGAGACCAGGAAGGATAGTAGGTTTCATAAAGGATAATGTGAATACATGACTACATGACAAATTATCTTGTTTGCATACACTAATTGTTAGTACTTACTATGAATATACATGCTATGACTATTATGTACCGGCACACATGTCACTCTATTTAGAAAGCGAGTTATCAGACATTGATAACCCTACGGCCACCGCCACGGATAAGGAGACTGCATCTGCGCCAAAGATATTTATGGCAGACACTGAGAGTGATCCTGATATGCTAACCAAGGACGAGGACGACTTCCAACAGTCCACGCTACCAGATTCTGGTGATACTTTACCCTTGCCGATGGTTTCTCTGACGAGAATCCTTCTGTCACTCATATTTCAGTCCATGACCACTTCGTCACTGGTCATCCCGATGATGAGCGCACCATGGCTCCGATCCTCGACGACGCGCCTCCAGTGGACATTCCTTCCAAAGGTTGGCTACTCGACGAACAGTTGATGATGACGTTGACATATTATTGATGGTCCTTCTGATAAAACCTATGATTATGGAAAGTTAAACGAGAACGTCGTTACAAATTTCATTTTTGAGACCCCTGTTGACAAGACCACCCTCTGATTCTAGCATATATTCGATTTCAGACTCCTTTGAGTCTGTGACATCTGCAGCCATACAGATAGCCGGATTACAGCTTTCTACTACTAACGCAGACGACGATGACATGACTGCTGCACTATCACCTGCTCAAGGCACCACACCGTTACTCGACCCAGAGCCTACTCCTGAGCCAGCTCCTGTCCCTTTTGGATCAGCTTGATGCTGCACCTACTAGTCCTGTACCCTTACTTGATTATGACCCTGTTTTCTTTTGGCGTACCAAACATTGCACCCTTATACCTGACCTAGTACCTACATCTGATGATCTTCTTATTGGTTGAGACATTTGTTTCTGCACCTTCACCCGCGGATGTTGCTCTTGTGAAGACCGACGCCCATTACGCCATCATGCCTATCACTTTCTTTCAGGACATACCCGCACCCCGGAGAGGTACTCCAGGTCGGCACCCGCATAACGATCCTTTTTGCTACAGCAGCACTCTCCCCGACCTCGCATGCCGCACCGTTTGCTACCTTCACCTCTACACCGCTGACGAGCCATTTCTGTGGTTCCTATAATACACTATGCTAATTTTAGACCCTTACCATCCCTCACGTTATGGAGGCCACACACGAGATGAGTTGTTCCTGTGACATCAACTACAGTTTAAGGATATAAGTCGCAAAATTTTGGAGCTTGAGCTGACACCACGTCCTCCACATTGCCTATTGTTAGTATACTTTGATTCCCCCCCCCCCCATTTTCATCAAGATCCCTTTCGACGCTCTCACTTGCTGCTATCACACCTCTCCTAGGTTTTGATGCTCGTTTCTTTATTGTCGAGCGGCAGAACAGTCAATGACTTCGACGTACATACAAAGTCGAGGAGGAGTTCACGCATGCTAGCAGTCTGCTTTCCTTCCTCCTCCACCTCAGTCACCAGTATAGTTGGTTTCTGGATTATGCGGATTACATTACATTTGGGTAAAGACACTATTGATAAACCGGGATTGTGGAGACTTTCGAAGACCACTTCTGACTACATAATTTCGAAACACTAATATACTTGTTGGAAAAGGGTAGGGTGACCCTGTGCCCCTTTGATGTGATACGTTTGGAAGACCATACAATTGTGGTCAGTGAATAATAAGAAGCCAATCATCATGAAGCATGAGGCAATACTTTGTGACCAATGACCAACGAGAGCTTAGTCGCTATGTTTTCGTTAAGCGCGTTAATGATCTATATGTGTGTGCTATAATTATAATACTACGTACTTACTTGCTATGCTCTCATTAAACATAATTATCAAACTACTTGGTTACACGATGATCATACTACTGCTTGATTGATTGATAACCTATTATGTGTATGTGCATATGAGCTCTAAACAACTATATGCACTCTCCGAACAAATAAGACCTGACCTATCCAATCTTCTCCTCGGAAGATGTCGATACGAGGGAACGTCAATGCCAACAATCCTCTGCTAACAACAGCGGCAGGACCGCAAGAGCGTATCTCGAGGCCCTTCGCTCCGAATACGGCGGAGGTACCTCAGGAAATAACCCACCCAGCGGCTGCAGTTACGAGCAGTTCTTGAACCACAAACCTCAAAAATTCGACGGCACTGGGGGTGCCTTAGCTTTTGTGCGTTGGGTGGAGAAGACGAATTCTGTCTTACAGTTGAGCAAATGTGCCCCAGAACATCAGGTCACGTACGTAGCTGGACTATTTATAGATGGGGCTCTGTCATGGTGGAACCTTCAGATTCAAACAATGGGCGAGACTGCTGCGAATGCTTTGACGTGGGACGAGCTGAAAGAATTGATGCGTAAAAGATATTGCTCTAGGGCAGAAGTCCAGAAATTGGAGACTGAATTGTGGAACTTGAAAATGGAAGGTCCAAAGATAGCCGACTATGTGCAGAGATTTGGCGAATTATCACAAGTTGCTTCGCGTTTGGTGGAACCAGAATCTAGGAAGATCGAACGTTTCATCGGGGGACTGGCACCCCAGATTCTAAGTCTGGTAACAACATCTAAGCCTTCAACAATCATCGAGGCTATCGACACAAGCGTGGCGCTCACTGAAGAAGCGATTAGACAAGGAAAATTTTCCACTCCGGAAGAGAAGAATGAGGCTCCTGTAGAGTCATCTGGGGATAACAAGAGAAAACTCATAAATTTCAAGATGGTTACTCGGGTAAATAACGAGAAGAAGGCCAAGAAGGGAAATTACTACAAGGGTATCCTACCCAAATGCGACAATTGTCTACGCTATCACGTCGGGCGATGTAAATATGGAAAATGTGATAACTGTGGTAAGAGGGGACATCCCAAGGAAACTTGTAGGCAAGGTACTGAAAGTAGAAATGGAGGCCAAGATGGTGGTGAGAGTCACGGAGGAAACAACGACAATGACGAATATCAGGTCAGAACGAGTGACAAATAGAAACGTGCACAAGGTTGTTTTAACTGTGGAAGCAAAAGGCATTTCAGAAAATATTGCCCAAAAACGATCAGGCTCAAGAATGAAAGCTCAACACCGGAGCTAGGGAGCAATGCCAGGAGTTCAAGTATTGGTACGTTCCATATTACTCAACATTATGCATCTGTATTGCCAGATACTATTTCAAATTTTAAGCTTAGCATCTCTAGAGTTTGAGAGTATACTTGGGTTAGTAGCAAGTAAGTTAGATAACTCGCACTCGATGGAACTAGCTAATCGGAAGCTAGCGGAAGCCAACGAAGTATTTGGAAATGGCAAGATAGCACCCGGAAAGCGTGAGTTTACGCTTGAGCTACTGCCAGTTGAATTGGGAGCTTCGACAAGGTAATTAGGATGGATTAGTTGCCAAGCGATCAAGCGAAGATTGATATCCGCATCCCGACGGCGAATGAGGGAACGATCTTGACTCATGGAGCAGGATGCGCCTCTACGATCTACCAATTGCTTGAAGGCACGAAGGTTATGGTGAATAGGATATATTGTTTTCTTGGCTCATGCCGAGGGCAAGGGAGCCGAAGGACCAAAATTCTAAGATATTCCTATGATAAGGAAATATCCTGAGGTCTTTCTCGAAGACTTGCCAGAATTATCTCCTCAACGACAAGTTGAATTTTTGCATCGATTTGATTCCCAGGCGTCGCGCCTACAACCAATGCACCCTAACGGATTACACCTTCGGAAACGCAAGGATTGTCAGTATAATTTCAGTAGTGGATAGAAAAGGAAGATAACAGACCAAAATTTCCGTTTTGGGAAACCCCAGTCCTGCTCATCAGGAGAAAGGACGATGATTTTCAAATGAACATTAAACTTGTTAGTGCATAGATCTGTCGTCTTCGTCTTATGTCGAGTCTCGGGTTGCGTTGCGAATCTGAACAAGTGTGACATCATCTTATGCAATGATGACATCATCTAAGTGACATCATCAATTGCATCATCCTCACAAGAAGACAAAGCAATTCATAAATCAGATTTAAGTAATTGGTCGGTTTCTTTTGAATCGGATATTGTGGATTCGCTTGAAGACAAAAGTCTAGGAGGTTTCGCTTGAAAGTCACTAGGAGGTTTCGCTTGGAGAGGTTTCGCTTGAAGAAGTCATGTTCATTTCAAGATAAACCTAGAATAGTATAAATAGGGGAGTGTTCTATTCATTTGTAACGTTTTTCCAGATTTGATACCGAAGTGCTGCCGGTATTTCTCTTGAATGTAATAGCTGTAAAATCAATATACAAGAGGTTTAAAGTGTGAATCAAGCTGTTTTCACATCCGTTTCTTTGTTTCCGCCTCTGAAACGGATTTGAGCTCTTCCTAACGACTCATTCGGGTCAAAATTCGATCCTAAAAAACTACCAGGAGCCGAACGAGCTAACCAACAAGAGTCAGCGACTATTGCTAAGAACTGACGACTTACTTATTTGATTAACTG
This sequence comes from Helianthus tuberosus, assembly GCA_030545235.1. Taxonomy (NCBI): domain Eukaryota; kingdom Viridiplantae; phylum Streptophyta; class Magnoliopsida; order Asterales; family Asteraceae; genus Helianthus; species Helianthus tuberosus. The sequence goes on along the minus strand of CM060399.1, from coordinate 36,321,909 downwards.
CGAGGATCCAACCAGTATTTCCCGACTAATCGATGATCGAGTAGCTGTGAATTCAGGAAGAAAGTATACCGGAAAATTGTGGGACGATAACTTGTTTTAAACATACACAAGAATGGTGTTTCCTACACGATGCACAGAACGATTCTACACCAAATACGAAACTATGAGAATCTAGGAAACATGTACTTAGGACCATTGGGAACCCAGGACCAAGTTCACAAAGGTTGTTACTTAGGAACCACATCTGTTAACTAAAACAGACACCATTAACCTGACGTATATGCCAGTTCCGTTGACCAAACAGAAAGTACTTGAATTTCTTTTACTTCTGGTGAGTAGATGTTTGCATCTCTACTCCCCTTAATGGTAGTTGCATCACAATAATTTTCTCGCTGAGAGCGAACACACATTTGCTTCGATATCTGGTCATTTCTTCACTTTAGCAAATACTCATTATTCCTTTTCTCGGAAACTTATCTGACATACATGCATCATTTGCTACGCATGTGGTTTCGTTCGAACAAACACTTCATTGAGATCTAAATATTAAACCTAATTACTAATTCATGATTCGAATGACCTACATTATGGTTATTGTTGGCTCTTTTGTTATCAAGTCAACACACTTTCTTGAAACTGCTTTCTTTCAAGTTACATTCATAGTTCATCATCGTAACCATGCGGGGATTCCCTAGTGGATGCATACGTTTATTATCGGATTACGCCAGAACCAAGTTCAATTGCTTGAACTTATTCATTTCATATATTCATTTTAAGACGTCATATGATGTATTGAGGGCATCATATTCAAATGTTTTGCAAAGATTCTTTCATTTCAAGTCATAACAGGTTCGGTTGGTCTACGACTCCACTAAATCGTTTGATTTGTTTCTATACCTTGCGGTGATATTTTCACAAAAATTGAAGCTTGTGCTAATTGGGTTACTCACTCCATACACAGATTTAATTGCCTATTTATTTGTTAACAATCCATTTTGATATTCACGATCAAAGCAGTCTCAACACAATTGTGTGTTAAGGCAATGGTACATGTATTCATTTCATAAGCACAATGTACCTCCTAACGATTCTTTCGTTGACAATCGAATGCCTCACGGTACTTAATACTTTTTCATCCTTCGATCAAAAACAGTGACTCTTTGATGTTCCGTATTCAACTAAAAACTTTGTAACATTGTGTAAATCAAATCTTCAGGCTTGTTTCGGTACACTTTCGTTTGATTTAAAACACGGTGAACTTGTTCAGTCACCACGATTATTAAATTATGTCATTGCGACGCCCTGTGGCGTTATTACAAACTTATAGCTTGTGCTAACCACGGTCAACCGTTTCACGCAAAACTACCTATACTTTTGTTGACTTGTCATTTAAACGTTTCTGATGCAACAACAAATCAAAGCAAGGATACACCAGATTCGCTTGTATTCACTCGGCGTAATCTCGCAATTCAAAATTTTCAACACACTAAATCTTACCATTCATCTACTCGGGAGTTGACGGATCATTTTACTATTTCTTTTGAGTTGTTGATTTTGAATTCATATAACGAATACTTGGATTCGTGAAAACTTGTTGCATATTGCGTTCTATCGTTTGAGAATCTTATTAGTCAAAACCTCTCTTTTGTGGAATCCCCCCTTCTAGCTGGATTACACTAGACTATACGTCAAGTACGTCTTGTACCTTTGACATCAAAGACTAAAAGCACATACCTTTTAACTGTAGGATTCGGGTTGTTATATATTCTTGGACTCACCTGATGTGAGTAAGGTTTGATTCGGGTTGGTGACTATCTACCTCAGTATTATTCATATGTATATACATTGTAACGTAACCATAAGGATTTAAGGTAGTACAAATTTCGAGGACAAAATTTTCGTAACGGGGGGAGAATGTGACAACTGTCAAATTTGCATGCATCCGTACAATTAATTAATTCTTAATTTGTGCTTAATGACTGTGCTTGATTACAACTGTGATTAAACTGCTTACTGATTTCTGTTACATATATACACATGCATCACTTTTATACTGTCACTCCATTTATTACATACAAACATTAGTGACAACCATGATGCACAAAGCACAGTTAGCACACTGGGCGGATAACCAGAAAACATGCTGACAATGCCAACACCTGGACAGACATTGTTTTTGAGGCCAGTATGAGCCAGGAATAGAATACTACACTAGTAGTGAGTGTAGGGAGTTGAGGACCATAAAACTGCGTCACTAGGTGATAGTTATAGTGCCCGGAAGTGCCTAAAATATACTTAAAGTGCAGAATTCTGCACTAGTTAACCAAAATTCAGCATTTAACAATGCTAGTAAAGTGCAAAAACTTGGCAAACTAGTCCTAGATATTTTCCAAAGTGTTGGGAATTAAACGTGTCACTAAAAACAATATAAAAGACACTTTAAAGCTTTATTTAGCACTTTAACGGATCAACATCCAACCGAACAACCGGACTTTACCCGGAACATAAAAATATTACCAAACACATTGTTTTATTTTTTCTGAGCTAGTTAGGGTCCCCGAGCACCCTATCACACTTTATATTATAACACACATAATAACCCACTAACTAAATCATTAGATCTTAATTAGAATTGCAACTAGATCATTACAACCCAACCCCATACCTTCCCCTTTTTTTTTACGGTTGTAAGATGGTGGGACACCCCCACCATTCCTTTCCTTATTTTATTTGTTATGTTGGTGGAATAGAAACACATTACTCAATGGTTAATGTTGAAATTTGGTTTATAAATAAGCACCAAGGTTAAGACTTTCATTTCACAAACAACAAACCCCAAACTCCTTCTTCTTCCCTTGAGTTCGGCCGACCCCATACCACCATCATCAACATTTTTTGTATCATCTCCTACCATTTAAAGGGTGTACAAAGGTGTCAAAGTGCAAACAACTAAGCTCGGTGTGTTCGGAAGCTCAAGGACCGCTCTCGTTTTCTTTTAACCACCACTTTTACGCTTTGAAACTTCCCTAGCCTTGTGCTAGTAGTAAGTGCCTTAGATCTTCATCTTGTTCATATTTTTGTTGGTTAATAGCAAAAAGAATGGTGAAATATTACCCAAAACTCTCACGAAATAAATATTTAAGTTACACAAGTATTGTTATAATACGAAACACTAAAACGTAACTTTGTAGTATTTCGGAAGAATACTCTTATACGTACATTTTGGTAAAATATTATTTTGGAAACTGTAGAAATAAAAATATATTATTTTTGGGAAAATACATATATTTTGGAAATACGTTATTTTTTGACGAATGAGTTGAATATATTTTCCAAGTGGGAGATAAAAATATATTTTCCTAGTATATTTATAAGATATATAATTTTTGAGAAAAATATATATTTTCTGGAACAATACATGATTAAACAAAATAAGGTTTATTTATATATATTTAAGTGAGGCTTGAAATATATGGTTTTGGAAGTATATATTGGGAATATATTAACGTATTTTTTTTAAACAATACACCGAAATACAGCGTCATTACGTGGCAAGATATACAGATACAAATACAAAAACATATGTATGCAATACCCCATCCTTGGGAAGGAAATACGAATACTTGAGAAGTGTCAATACAGAAACACTGCATAAACAATTATTCCAAAACTAAATATAATTATTACAACTTGGAATAATACCAGAAACGTAACTGAAATACTAAGACAAGGCACGACCCGTTCGTCTAATAGACGTTAGTACACTGTAGGTAGTCGTGTTGGCTGAGGAGACTTGGGTTACACATACTGAAGACGCAATATAGTGAGTTCATGTTCCCCCTTTTCTCTTTACTGTTTTCAGTTTTATACTTCGGGGGTGAAATACATGCAACAATTATTACAGACTTTTATATACATGGTATGATTAGCTTAAGGAGGGTTTACTACTTAGATCATGTGAGTGGGTAGGTGGTACTTGGGGCCATTAATCCTCGTTGTAGGACCGAGGGACATTAGTGATAGATCTATTTGGGTGTAGCGAGCCCCACTCCTGAGTCCGCCGAGTGGACCATGTGGTGACTAAGTGCCCGACGCACAAATCCGCTAGGTTTGAGTCTTCCTGCATCACTTCACACATATCATTGGCTTTGCAACCCAATGGTGATCTCTTTTTCCTTATTGCTACATACCAGGGACTTTTCCTATACAGACATACTTTAAAGGTTTATACATACTCACATACACATGAACTCGCTCAACTTTATGTTGATTTTTCAAACTACATGTATTTCAGGGAATTAGTAAATGGATCTGGCGGGCGTTGGAGTTTTAAGCTGCGTTGTGAATAAAGATGTCATCCATGGTCTTTAAGTTTGGTCAGTGTGTCTCTTTCCTGGACAAGACACGCCTTCCAAATCTTGGTGCTATTTAATATCTTTTGATGAGTCCTTAGTGAACTCATAAACATTTTGTATAAATGTAAAACTCGAATTTGAAGTCTACGTTTTGAAACAATGTTGTTACTTTTAAACTTAAATTAATGGATGTACATCTACTGGTTTTATCATATAGTGTTGTTATGATCGTATGCAATGGTATTAAGAAGTCACACCAATAATCACGCTTCCGCAAAAAGTCAGGGTGTGACACATAGTAACCCAGATCCATCAGTTATACAACAACCATAACAATAACAATGCTCAGTGTAGTTTCAAGACCTTCAATTCTGCTAAACCTTTGAAGTTTTCTAGGTCTCAAGGAGCAACCGCGCTCCTGCAATGGTTCGAAAGTTTGGAGAGCACATTCAGGCATGTGCAATGTCCGAATAAGCGTAAGGTTGAGTTTGCATCCAGTTCTTTCGAGAAGCGTGCTCTTACATGGTGGAACGGTGTGATGCGTGATAGGGGTGCCGATGTGGCACTAGCTCAAACTTGGGAAGAGCTTCGAGCTCTAATGATGAAGGAGTTCTGTCCTCGTCATGAGCTTAGAGCGTTGGAAAGGGGATTCGCCGATCTAAAATAAGACAGTGGTGAACATCGAGCCTATACTGACCGTTATGAGGAACTGAGCCTGTTATGTCCTGCCATGGGTACGCCTGTGGAGAAGGCGATTGAAAAGTACATTGATGGTCTTCCTGACTTAGTTCAGGATATCGTTACTGGCAGCAACCCTACTACCATCAGACAGGCCATTGAATTGTCTGCCACCCTGACTGAATCCCAGATCAGGAAGGGTAAGCTTTTTCGAAAAGGCGACCCAAAACCATCTGACAAGTCTGCACAAGAAGAACCAAAGGATAAACAGGCCGAGACATCCAAGAGGAAGAAACGCAAGGCTTCGCAAAACTTTGCCGTAGTTGCTCAGAACAATCAGGTTGCACCAAACCAGCCAGCACAGCCTCGTGCTAAGAAAAACTATGTTGGTACCGCACCTTTATGCAACAAATGCAATCGTCATCACCTGGAGCAAGTTCAATGTCACAAATGTACCCACTGTGGGCGATTGGGACATTTGGTCAATACCTGCCGTTATGCAAATCAAGCTGCTGCAAATCCTGTTGCTGTGCAAGCGTAGTTTCCACCTGGGTCATGTTATAACTGTGGTGACCTTACTCACTACCGTAACAATTGCCCAAGACTTGTTAACGCAAATCCAGTGCGTGGACGAGTGTTTAACATAAACGAGGCAAACGCGAATGACAATGCAGCAGTGAATAATTAGTCTTTTGTATTTCCTTATATGTTATCTTTTGGATGTTTGAATCGACTCAGTTGTTATATAAATAAAATTTGTTGTTTCAATTTTATTTTACGAAACTGATACGATTGTGTGTATGTTTAATACAACCCTATGATGCCGACACAAAGACAAACTACTCGTGTGGTTCTGTCATTTTTATGATCATTTGCGATCTCCCCAAAAATCTTAAATACTAGTTTCTTTTAAGAAACAAAGCCAAATTCCTATTAAGATCTTCATATCTTCATAGTTAGATTCTTGAAAATGTTTAAAGTGCCAAACGGAATTCACGGATTGGATTCCTGGTGTGCTTTGAATACTCGTGTGCTCAATTAACAAGAAAATTAACAAAATGAAGATCAAGTTAATCAATTATGTGATTATATGCTTATGTGCTTTCTTATATGTTTTCGTGTTTTTATGTGATCCATCCAAATCCTCGTAGAATCTTCCATGTCTCCATATGAGGGATTCATAGTAGGATATCCAAAGGTACTACCTTAAATCCTTAATGGGCTTCTACGTTATAGTTAAGTCCCTTGGATTATGAAGTACTGTTCTATAATTAGACCCCTTGAGTGGTCTAGTTAAACATATTGATTCAAAAATCTGGTTGAGAATATCATGTGATGATATAGCTGAAAAGATCCCTTAAGTGGTTTATTTAAGGAGATCGTACGACGGTCTAGTTAAGGAGATCATGTGTTGATCTAGTTAAAAAGATCGTTCGTTGATCTAGTTAAAAAGATCCTTTGGTGGTTGATGTGTGCAAAATGCAACATATAAATTACATCAAATATGGCATAAAACTAACCCTTTTTAGTACTAAGGTTGGAAAAAGTATGTTTTTGTCTTCCTTTTGTATTTTCAGGATTAAATGAGCTCAAATGAAAAAAAAAAGCAAAAAGGCAGCTAAATCTAACATAAATACAAGAAAAGGAATAAATGTGGCATGCCCGACCCCACGACAGCATCTTCCCAAGCAAAAACAAGAGAACAGAAGGCTGAACACGCCCCGTGCTCAGTGAGCACGGGGGCGTGCCCAAGTGTCTGCAGATAAGACAAAGTTGTAGAAGCTTCTATCACCCACCACGGGGGCGTGCCCAGCGGACACGGGACCATGGTCAACTCTAAGATTCGCAAAATCTGGGGAAATCTTGATAGTACAGATACGCTTCTGCACACGGGGTCGTGCCCAGCGGACATGGGGGCGTGGTCAACTAATGCAGACAAACTGCAATTAATGAAGAAAGAGAAGATGGGTGCACACGGGGCCGTGCCCAATAAACACGGGTCGTGCCCGATCTTCTGTTCAGACTATAAATGGGGGTGCTTGGCTCATTTGCAAACCATCCCTTGGCACACCACCTCTCTCACACTTCACCCACCCACCACCACCATCACAACCCACATCCACCACCATCATCCATCATAAAGTGTGTGAGTAGTCTCGGGATCCAAGATTGATCGTAAGAGTTCTTGACAATCAAAGGCCATGTTTGCTAAAGTCTCTTACATCACTTGGTGAAGACAAGTGTCTAGTGTAATACTTTTTATTTTTAATCTTTTCGCACTTTTTATTTGGTTATGTATTAATGACTTTAATAACTAGTTTCTTATGTTGAAGGTGAATCTTCCTTATCATTTGTCCATGGTGTCTTGGCATTATTTTACTGTCTATATAAAATAAAAGATTTTCACCATTCATATCTCCACGGTCTATATGGAGATATGTTGGCTACCTGGTCGGGGGTTAAGGGAATGGTTTGGTAAGAGTCTTGCCTTGTTCAGTGTATAGATCCTGCAAGGACCTGGGTCAAATTTAGTAGGACCTCCTTCAATACCCACTGGTATTGGATGGCGGGGGTCCAAACTCTTTGATCCCCTCATATGTAAGTTACTATTAAAACTTTAACCCGGATACTTAGGACTGTATCCCTGCTGACTCAGACTACTTAGCCGAGGGTAACGTTACCTTCCAAAGAGGGGCCTACCACATTACGCATTAATAACTTAATTAATTATCTTTCGATAATCCAACCCTTTAGGATTGTATCCTTGCTGACTCAAACTACTGGGTTGAGGGTAACATCACCTTCAAAAGAGGGGCCTACTAATATAACTAAGATAATCTCTTAAAAAGTGCAAAAGTGCGGAAATAATCAAAGGTTACACTAAACACGAGTCGGATCCAAGTGATTCATCTTGTCTATATGTTTTTATTTTTATTTTATTTTTCAGCATTTTAGTTAGTTTTATTTTTCTAGTTTAAAACCTTTTTCTAAACTTTTGATTTGATTAGACGTTGAGGATAAACCGGTACTAAAAGCTCTTATGTCCTTGGACGACCTCGGTATCTTACCAACACTATACTACGCTCACGATGGGTGCACTTGCCCATATGTGTGTTTAGTGTTAGTAAATATCGTGTTTTATAAATTTAAAACTTGGCTTAAAAAGTGTTAAAGGGCTTAAAATATACATTAAAAACTATACGACACTTCACACGCATCAAGTTTTTGGCGCCGTTGCTGGGGACACAAGGATTTTAAGAAAGTTAGGAATCAACGGCCTAATCGTTTTTTCTAATTCTTCTGTTTTTTTAGGATTTTCTTAGATTTTCAGCTTCTGCAGAACTCAGCACGGGCCGTGCCCGCTAAACATGCCTCGTGCCCAATCTTTGGAACTGGCAATCCTGTTTTAAGTCAGACAGTAAGCTGAACATGGGGTTGTGCCCACTCAAAACGCCCCGTGCCCAAGTTTCAGTTACTGAAAACAGAACTGTAAGATCCCGACGGTTGGTAAATTCTGACACAAACATGAGTGATACTGATATTTTTTACTTTCGGCACTCTTATGGTACGTGGTGTCAAATATGTGGTGGCCCTCATAAAGATTTAGAATGTTATTTTCCAAATTATAAGCCCCATTATATAGACCCATTGTTTTCCTGTAGCCTGAAGAGGAGCGAAAGTAAAAATAATCCATATCTCTCCCTCGAATGCTCTCAACCGGACCTTCTAGGAGAAATGCTTCTTGATGAACAATTTCAAATGGAAGATCTAATTCTTAATTGGTTAAAAGAACTTAAGATGGATATCATTAATTCATCTCAAGACGATACCCAAGAAGAATTGTTGGGATCGCATTCGAATAAAAACAACTTCGTTGTTCCCGATATTACCTCTAACTCTAGCGAAGACTCAGGCGATAGTCGTCCCTGTGTCGATTGTGCCATGAAGGACTCTCCATTGACTTTGTTCGGTGCATACATAGACCTGAGCGATTCAGCATACACCTTCTTTAACGAGAGCCCGGGAAAGGGTTGGACTTGTCCACCTACATTTAGCATAGGAATCACCCTCACCGACAACCTCTTGCATTCTCGTCTTAATCTAGAGCAATTAAGGTATCTCAGGCACTTTGGGGTTGTTCCATCTAGTAAGGAACCGCCCGATCTGGATGAATTCCTTAAGAATAGACGAAACTTAATAAACAGCCTCTAGACACGGGGCCGTGTCTAGGTCAGCACGCCCCCGTGTCCACCAAAAGATTCCTTTCTGACTTTTTATCAGAATACGGACAAAATGTGTCAGGATCCTGTCTGCACACGGGGCCGTGTCCAGCCGACATGGGGCCGTGTGCAGCGTGCTGTCATTTTCTATAAAGGCAGCAAGATTCCTGCTCATTTGGACCACTCCAAAGACAAAGATTTGCTGGGATCTTCACACATACCATCCTAGGTATATTCTAAGGAAGGTTCTCAACAACCATCTTGTCTTTTCCATTTTTGTTCATTACCTTCTTCTTCAATTTTTCACTCAATACCTCCATTAGAGCTTGAAATCACCATGGTTCCAAGCTTTAAGGTGATGTTTGATAGATTTTTACTCAAGGGATCTTGTTGAAAATATGTTCTACAACAGTGTTTTAAGTTAATTCTTCTTAAAAAAGGCTTTAAAACCCAAAAAAATAATTTAAAACTCCAAGATTCCGTGTCCCAAAAATCTGCAGATATCTGAACACGGGCCGTGCTCAATGAACACGGGGCCGTGTTCGAGGTACTGTTCCATTAAAATTGAACTCTTTTCGGTCTGTTTTCTCAGAATGGCGAGCAGAACCAACGGGACGTCTTCATCGCACCCCAGGAACAGCCGACAAGGGAGGAGGTCATCAGCGGTTGAAGATTCTCTTGTGAACTACGTTTACGCCTTAAGAGAAGCCATTGATGAAATGACGGGGGTGGAAGAAGCATTGGTCGACCGTATTAATCATTTGACGGTGGGACTAGAGGGATGTCTTCGAGAGGTCAACCTTTTGCACCAAAGGTTGAACATTCTCGCTTCTCCTCCTTTGGTACCAATTATTACCCAAAGGGCATGGAATGTGGTACCGGAAGTCATCATACCGGCCAAATGGTACACCATACACCCGGAACCCCCTCGCAATATACTACAAGGGGTTCCAGTTGGTGTCACTCCCCCTCCACGAGGTGTTGAGGAAAATGAAGCCGCCTTCTTCCTCCAGAGAGAGATAGAAGAATGGCTTTAACAACATCTAGGGAACACCCTTCGGCTCGGAGTCCTACAAAGCTTTTAGATACCGGAAAACTCTTTCCGGAATTTTGGTTCCTATTGTAAAAGTAGAGTTCCTTAGGATGATTTTATGTATCACTTGACCTATCTAATTTAGGACCTTTTACTTTTATTTTTCTACTTTGTTTTCTAGGAATATTATGTAATTTTCTCTATTTGAATGGAATGATGGTTTTAGTTAAATTGGTGTTTGGATGATGTTGTAATGGATAAAACACACTCGGGATGGTGAAGGATACCAAGGGAAACTTGAACCAGCACCCCATCCACAAAAACAAGGCCACCCTACAATTTTTTCTTCATTACAGCAAGTTCAGCACGGGGTCGTGCTCACCCAACACGGCCCATGCCCAACCATCTGCAGAAAATGCCCAGTTCAGGTAACTAGACACGGGGCGTGCTCGCTGAACACGCCCCCATGCCCAGGCTTCTGTTTCTTTTTACTAATTTCTGTTACTGGCAATCTGAACACGGGGCCGTGCCCGGACACCGGGGGGCCGTGTCCAGACGCCCAGTAACATAAATTTTTGCTTTTTCACACCTTTTTACACATTTAATCAACCTAAAAACCTATTTTTGGGACACATTGAGGACAATGTGTAACTTAAGTGTGTGTGGGGGGGGGGGGATGCTAAAACCTTGAATCTTGCAAGTCCTAATTACAAGCCTTACACAAAACTCTATTGGGACCGCTAATCACCCTAATTTTTTTTTCAAAAATTTTTCATTTTTTTACTTGTCTAGGTTTAACTTGGGAATTTCAAGTTCTAAAAAGGTTATATTTGTACAAATTTACAACCGATAGCGTCGTGATAAAAAAGAACCAACATAAGAAAATTATGAAACGGCATGACAAGTTTAGTTAAAATTTGATTATATATAATTGATCACATAAAACCCCATTCCCACAAAAAGTGAGTTTTGAGCCTTTATTGAGCATACAAATTCATATCTTTAAACTAAATGCTCATTTTTCGTTTCTTGTGTGAATAGCCGCTTGGTTCTTACAACTCTAGAACTTGCCACGACGATACATACCCGGTCCTTACCAACTTAAACCCGAGTAAGTAAATGATGGAGGCATTAGGACTAACCCTTTTTATTTCTACACCATTATTTTTCTTTTTTTTACCACCTACCCAAAATCCCCCTAGTTAACCCCTTTGAGCCTAAACCTTTTCATTTCTTAACCCAAAACAAACACTCTTTTACCCACCAAAACCCTTTTTTTCATTTTAAACCCTTTATTTTAGTAACAAAGCTCGGTTTTTCTTATGACTTCCTTAAAAAAAATGATGATGATGAAGCCAAAAGAAATAAACAAACAAGTTTATCAAAAAGAACTTTGTTTGAAGAAATGTTTCATCAAAATAAAAAGTTACAAAAAATAAAAAGTCTTACGAAAACCGGCGCTTTTTACGCCTTTCGCCATTTTACTAACCACTAACCCAACCACCCACCTTTAACCCAAGCCAACCCTTCACCCAAAAGTCCTCTTGATATTTACAAAGGTGTATAGTTAAAAAGGAGGATGATTGATTGCTTGGCAAGCTTATGGTAGGAGTAAGTTCCATGCCGCTCTCAAGTGATTCACTACAATACATCTTCGGCCGAGTGTTGAGTGATCCCCCGTGAGGTATGTGAACTTGTATATAAATGGAATTTTAAAAAGGCATGTTATGCCCTAATAAGTAATTTATCTTATGTAATATTTTACATAAATCATGACGAATAGGATTGTAAATAAATAAAAATAAAACTTAATAAAGAATCTTGGAAATCCCGACACTCTATGATAAGCCCAACAACCTTTTCTTCTACCCATTCCATTTGGGAGTGTAAAGCCACATTATAAAGAGTTTTGCTTGAGGACAAGCAAAGATTCAAGTGTGGGGGTATTTGATGTGTGCAAAATGCAACATATAAATTACATCAAATATGGCATAAAACTAACCCTTTTTTAGTACTAATGTTGGAAAAAGTATGTTTTTGTCTTCCTTTTGTATTTTTAGGATTAAATGAGCTCAAATGAACAAAAGAAGCAAAAAGGCAGCTAAATCTAACATAAATACAAGAAAAGGAATAAACGTGGCATGCCCGACCCCCCGACAGCATCTTCCCAAGCAAAAACAAGAGAACAGAAGGCTGAACACGCCCCGTGCTCAGTGAGCACGGGGGCATGCCCAAGTGTCTACAGAAAAGACAAAGTTGTAGAAGCTTCTATCACCCACCACGGGGGTGTGCCCAGCGGACACGGGGCCGTGGTCAACTCTAAGATTAGCAAAATCTGGGGAAATCTTGATAGTACAGATATGCTTCTACACACGGGGTCGTGCCTGGCGGACACTAGGGCGTGGTCAACTAATGCAGACAAACTGCAATTAATGAAGAAAGAGAAGATGGGTGGACACGGGGCTGTGCCCAATGGACACGGGGCCATGCCCGAGCTTCTGTTCAGGCTATAAATGGGGGTGCTTGGCTCATTTGCAAACCATCCCTTGGCACACCACCTCTCTCACACTTCACCCACCCACCACCACCATCACAACCCACATCCACCACCATCATCCATCATAGAGTGTGTGAGTAGTCTCGGGATCCAAGATTGATTGTAAGAGTTCTTGACAATCAAAGGCCATGTTTGCCTAAGTCTCTTACATCACTTGGTGAAGACAAGTGTCTAGTGTAATACTTTTTATTTTTAATCTTTTCGCACTTTTTATTTGGTTATGTATTAATGACTTTAATAACTAGTTTCTTATGTTGAAGGTGAATCTTCCTTATCATTTGTCCATGGTGTCTTGGCATTATTTTACTGTCTATATAAAATAAAAGATTTTCACCATTCATATCTCCACGGTCTATATGGAGATATGTTGGCTACCTGGTCGGGGGTTAAGGGAATGGTTTGGTAAGAGTCTTGCCTTGTTCAGTGTATAGATCCTGCAAGGACCTGGGTCAAATTTAGTAGGACCTCCTTCAATACCCACTGGTATTGGATGGCGGGGGTCCAAACTCTTTGATCCCATCATATGTAAGCTACTATTAAAACTTTAACCCGACTACTTAGGACTGTATCCCTGCTGACTCAGACTACTTAGCCGAGGGTAACGTCACCTTCAAAAGAGGGGCTTACCACATTACGCATTAATAACTTAATTAATTATCTTTCGATAATCCAACCCTTTGGGATTGTATCCTTGCTGACTCAAACTACTGAGTTGAGGGTAATGTCACCTTCAAAAGAGGGGCCTACTACTATAACTAAGATAATCTCTTAAAAAGTGCAAAAGTGCGGAAATAATCAAAGGTTACACTAAACACGAGTCGGATCCAAGTGATTCGTCTTGTCTATCTGTTTTTATTTTTATTTTATTTTTCATCATTTTAGTTAGTTTTATTTTTCTAGTTTAAAACCTTTTTCTAAACTTGTGATTTGATTAGACGTTGAGGATAAACCGGTACTAAAAGCTCTTGTGTCCTTGGACGACCTCGGTATCTTACCAACACTATACTACGCTCACGATGGGTGCACTTGCCCATATGTGTGTTTAGTGTTAGTAAATATCGTGTTTTATAAATTTAAAACTTGGCTAAAAAAGTGTTAAAGGGCTTAAAATATACATTAAAAACTATACGACACTTCACACGCATCAGTGGTCTAGTCAAGTCACTTCATGTTTATTCGATTGATTTTTCCCCTACGCATTATGAAATGAACTGTGCGGACTGTGCAAGGAATTACGTAATTATGGATGCATACATAATTATGGAATTCAGTGCACAGAAACCACATCAAATTTTGTCATGTGTTAAGACCTATAGTGATGAGAATAACGAAACGGGAACAATGTAGAAAGGGACATGGTGGATACGCCGCTGGTACTTCCTATATATAAGTGTTCCTTATTACATTGTGAATGTAGCGTTATTTAAATTACTAGAAGTCCTGGAACTTGACCAATGTTATTTTATCTTACAATCTCCGACTCTGATTTCAAGCACACACAAGTTTCCTATGATAGTCTTCATAGGAAACGTTCATCTGTCCGTAGTTCGAAACTCCATATTTTGTTACTACAAGGACATCACTTTAAAAGTTGACAAATTCTCTAAGAATCCAAACGTAGCCCAGAGTTTTACTTAGGGTACGAAGGATTCATTCGAAAGCGAAACAATCACAGTTGTCTTCACAGGTTTCCTCTAAAATTAAATTTCGGGACGAAATTTCCTAAAGTAGGGGAGACAGTGACACCTGTGTCACTTCAACCATCAAACAAATACCAAACCAATGAAATATTGTATTTCATACTAGGGATTTGTATATATATGTGTATCATTTGCACATATCAATTCTTGTTCGATTTCAAGCTCTAAATCGCTTTCTGGAAAGTTATACGCGAACAGATGCGTAAACGTAATCAATTTAACACGACAGACACTCTAGAATAGTGACATAGGCTTAACATACCTTAAATAACCTTTACATAACTTAGAAATAAGTTTAGGATGGTTTGGTGTGTTGAAATCAAGTTTATTCGCTTACAGGGACTAATTTCGAAAAACTACGAAAGTATGCCGATTTGTACTGTAACGAACATTCCGGAACATGATCATAAGTTAAACATGCCCTAAATATCCTTTACATAGCTTATAAATAGGCTTTGAGGTGTTTAGTGCGCAAAAATAAACTTTAGATCAAACAGGGGCTAAAAGCGTCAAAAATTGCATAAGTTTGCATTTTCGCGCATATCTTACGTTCTGAATATATCCGGACATCCAAAAATTTATGTAATCATTAAAATATTTTGTTTTAGTGATTGGCATGATAAAATTCCATTCGTCGCGTAATTTGGATCGTCTTTCCCGTCCGTTCGCGTTTCGTCGTAATTAACCGAATAACGTGATCGTGCGACCAAACGAACCGACATCCGAGATGTTTTTGAGCATATTTTAAGTTCCCTATACTTTAACATCATTTTTGAGCCTTGAAATGAGGTTAACGGGGCTTAAACGCGTCAAAAATGCATCAAATACAAGTTTCTGGGCTGCAGGGACTAGTTTTGACATTCTGCCAAACTAGTCTTGGCGGGCCGCGTAAGATGAGAAGCATTCTTACACGGGGCGTGTAGGACCTTCAGACATAAACAATGAATCTAGTCCAATTTTGATGTTTTGATGGTTTTTAACCCCAAGTTTTGCATACTATGGGCTAAAATTTGATGGTTTTACATGTTCCCATGGTTTTGAAAACCATGTGCCCAAGTGGAGGGCCAAGATCGAAGCACGGATTGCGAGGAACGATCCTAAAGTTTGTGGGATTTCAATAAATACCCAACACCTTCATTCTCATTCCTCATAATCTGATTCAAATAGCTCTAAGTTGGGGTTTAACACCTCATACCTGAGCAATTTGAATTAAGATCTTCTAGCTTGGACCCTTTGTAAGTATTCTTTCATGCTTTTATGCGATTTTTAAGCATGACGTTTGACTTTCTGCTTTGACCAGGTTATGGTCAACACGAAGTTCGTTTGAACTTCGCAACGTGAGCGTAATCACGATGGTCATAGTCCCTAGTGACTATACCTACTGATTACCACGTTGATTAGTTGTAGTGACGAGTCATAGTTTCGGTCAAAATGCGCGTTTATGTGTATTTTGCAACCAAACTATTTTTGGGTATCAAAACCTGTTTTCTAACTTAGTTAAGCATGTTTTAACATGTTTAGCTCGTCACTTTTAGTTTAGTGCTTGTATAGAGTCGTAAGTCAAGCGGTGTAAACAACCGCTTAGACTTTCGAACTAGACCCGTTGGGTCGATCATTAGGATCCGACCAAGCATATTATGTGACCATAGTTGCATAGGGAATAACCTTCCGAGGTTATACCTTATGGTCACTTCGTTTAAGTAGTTGTATGATAGGTAGTTTATATGCCTTAGGTAAATGACCAAAATGCCCTTTTTACGCATAAATTCATTTTAAGCATATGTAACCTAAATTTTGACATCTAAACTGATTAGGCAACATTATTAGACATGTTAAGGCATATATTACCTGTGATAGGACTAGTTAGGCAGTCCGAACGCGTTTTACACGAACGACGCGTTAAAGTAGCGTAAGCTACCTAAACCAGTCGTAATGGGTCGTAAGCACTTAGGTTAGGTTTCGTTTTAGAATGTAGGCTTTGTTAAACCATATTACACGAGTTCCCATACTCATTTGGTTTACGAAACCTCATTCTATCCGATCTTCCGATTTAGGTCCGGTTTATTTAACTTAGTTACCTATATTAGGTGCCGTTTGATTCCGTGATCCCTCTAGCTTTGCTTGGTTGTTATTCAAGACTTCTAAGCATCCTTAAGTGAGTACATAGTCCCCTCTTTTACTGTTTTCAATGTTTTGGGGTGAAACATGTGTACCTATTTGTTATGTTCATGATTTCAAAGTATAAATTGATTATACATGTTAGTACTTATCTTTTGACAAACTGAATGATTATTTATGGTTTAAACACTAATTTTTCAAAGATCATAAAACTAATTGTTGGATTGTACTTATTTTATTAATTCACCAGACCGATTGGTAGTACGATATAGCGCTATAGGATTAGACACCTCATTCCTGTTGTATGGAATGTCAGAAACCGATTTTTATCCAAATAGAGATTGCCTTTGTGGTATTTCTATAGTCTCTAAGGTGTAGTTTGATACACTAAGGTTTGAATGAATTCTAAATCACATTTCTTTTTGTATATTTTGATATGCTCTCATATGTGATATTGTTTACCAAGGTATATTTGATATACTATGTACAAAACCAACATATATTTTGTTAATTACTAAAACATAGTTTGATATGTTATTTACAAAACCAAAGCATAGTTTAATATGTTATTTATAAAACCAAAGTATACTTTTGATATACTACTGAAAACTATTATTTTGACAACTAAAGTATATTTAATATACTATCTGTTTAATTATTTTGAAACTAAAATATATTTTTAATATATTACTTATTCGACTTTCTTAAAACCAAAGTATATTTTTATATATACTACAAACCTTTTTATCAAAACACTGTTTTACAAACAACATATTTTATACAAACTCATTCTACTTAGTTATTTATTTATGCATCTTTCTTAAACTTACAAGTCATGAATCCTGCATTAATAAAACCTATGTATCTCACATGCATTTTTATGCTGGCGTACCTATTTTTACACATGTTTCAGGTGCTGCTATGTGATGATTATTGATGCATGATATACATAGGATGGACTCGTGCCTTAGCGACTTTAAAACTTGAAAGACAATATTTGTATTTATTTGATTTGTAATAAAACAATGAGTTCATTAATTCAATAAAACGAAATTATTTAAATACATGGTTGTGAAACAATGATTCTGTTACAACACTCCCCGACGTTTCCGCCATGATTTGTTGTTTTACGTGGTCGGGGTGTGACACTATTTATGGCTCGCATGCCAAATTTTTATATATTTATGAGGAATTATCATATAGACTTGTTATGGGTGTTGATGTAGACATGCCAAATCTTGATTAGTCGATGTACTAAAGACAAGTTTTGTAATTCCTGGTATAAATATCGAATGGGTTACTTTTTGGTTTAAAAATTGTTTTCATTAATATGTGGATATTATACATGCGCAATGTTTGGTCCACTATCATTTAATGATTGAATTATTTTTGGATATCGTCTTATTTTGCTATTATTGCTGTAATAATAGAAACGATGAAATGCCGCCAAAAGTGAGACAGGGTCCTGGACTACCTACCACCCCAGAAGAGTTGGCACAACTCATAGCCCAACACGTTAATACTGCCATGGAATAGCGCGATGCTAACCAGAATAATGGCCAGGGACGTGGACGTGGTGTTCAGGGGCATGGTTTTGGTGGGGCACAGATCGGAAATCCTCCAGGTAATATAATGATCGGAAAGTTTTAGTAGTTCCAGTGTTATGATATAATCGGAGCGTCATCCTAATTTTTCATTAACCTTGTGAACAGTACATAGATGTACACATAAAACAATCCAGGGTTGTAACCCAAGATCATTTACTGGTGCCCTATGCAATGACGTGACAACGGTATGCGTGATGTCGGGTCGTCACAGCAGGTCGACCATTCAAATAATTCAGCATTCCGAGCCTAGATCTGGGGATTCGTGAAAGCAAAAATCTGAGAGTTTAAGAAAGGATACCGATGAGAAGCATGATAAGAAACACAGTTCGGGGAAAGCGTATGTGACTAACTCTAGTGGTTTAGGAAAGGATAATGCTAGGGATGGCAGGAGTGGTTCTGAGAAGAAGACTCATGAGGATGAGCAGAGAAAGTGCGCCAGGTGTGGTCGAACTGGGCATGTTACCAGCGAGTGCTATGCTAAAAGTACTTCGGAGGGAGCGAAACTAGAGGGATGCTTCTAGTGCAGTGAACAGGGACATTTCAAGAGGGATTGTCCTAAAGCGAAGGGTCAGATTGCCAGGGGTGGAGCGTTTGAGCTAAACACTGGAAAGGCACATGATGATCCTGTTGTTGTTACCGGTATGTTTTTTATCAATAACCATTCTGCGTTCGTACTCTTTGATACTAGGGCTGACTTGAGTTTTGCTTCGAAAAACTTTGAACCATTATGTGTTCTCCAACAAGTAAGCTAAGTAAAAAGTACTCGATAGAACTAGCAAATGGTAAATTGATAGAGACTAGTGAAGTCATTCGTGGTTGTAGTATTCGTTAGACGATCATAGTTTTAGTATCGACTTATTGCAAGTGGAGCTGGGTAGTTTTGATGTAGTTGTGGGGATGGATTGGCTATCCAAGAATAAACCTGAGATTATTTTCTCGGAGAAGCAAGTGAGGATACCTCGTCTTGGTGGTGGTGAAGCAATAGTTGTTCACGGAGACCGATCGATTCGAGTGTCGAGTGTTGTTAGTGTTATGAAGATGCTTAAGATGTTACGTAAGGGTTATCCTGCATTCTTAGTTATCGTAGTGCATACGAAGGCTAAAGGTAGGAAGAATAAGGAGATTCCTATAGTTCGCGACTATCCAGAAGTTTTCCCTGAAGACTTACCTGGATTGCCCCCTGCGAGACAGATCGAGTTTAGAATTGATCTGGTACCCGGTGCTGCACCAATTGCAAAATCTCCCTATAGATTGGCACCGTCAGAAATGAAAGAATTGTTGAATCAGCTTCAAGAGCTACTAGACAAAGGTTTCATTCGACCAAGCTTTTCGCCTTGGGGTGCACCTGTTCTGTTTGTGAAGA
The DNA here is from genome assembly GCA_030545235.1 of Helianthus tuberosus. Classification (NCBI taxonomy): domain Eukaryota; kingdom Viridiplantae; phylum Streptophyta; class Magnoliopsida; order Asterales; family Asteraceae; genus Helianthus; species Helianthus tuberosus. The sequence goes on along the minus strand of CM060399.1, from coordinate 36,302,278 downwards.
AGAAGGATGGATCCTTCAGGATGTGCATTGACTACAGAGAGCTGAACAAGTTGACTATTAAGAATCGGTACCTTTATCGAGAATTGATGATTTGTTTAATCAGCTACAAGGATCCAACTATTATTTGAAGATTGAACTGTGTTTAGGATATCATCAGTTGAGAGTTGCTGACGAAGATGTTCCGAAGACTGCCTTTCGAACACGATATGGCCATTACGAGTTTTTAGTTATGCCTTTTGGCTTAACTAATGCGCCAGCTGTGTTTATGGATCTCATGAACAGGGTATGCAAACCCTATTTGGATAAATTCATGACAGTATTCATCGATGACATACTTATCTATTCACGAACCAAAGAAGATCATGAGCATCATCTGAAGTTGATTTTGGAGTTGCTGAAGGAAGAGAAGTTGTATGCCAAGTTATCCAAGTGTGAATTCTGGATTCGAGAAGTTCATTTTCTCGTACATGTCATAAATGAGAAAGGTATACACGTGGATCAGTCGAAGATAGAGGCGATCGAGAATTGGGAAGCGCCAAAGACTCCGTCAGAGGTGCGACAATTCTTAGGACTTGCTGGGTATTACCGGAGATTCATAGATAATTTCTCCAGATTAGCGCAACCTTTGATGCTATTGACCCATAAGGAAAGGAAGTTTGATTGGACGGAAAAGCAGGAGGAAGCTTTTCGGCTGTTGAAGGAAAAGTTGTGTAGTGCACTTATTCTTTCCCTTCCTGAGGGAAATGATGATTTCATTGTATATTGTGATGCGTCACATTTGGGCCTTGGATGTGTGCTTATGCAGAAGGACAAAGTGATAGCCTATGCATCCAGACAATTGAAAGTGCACGAGAAGAATTACACGACGCATGATTTAGAGTTGGGAGCTGTTGTGTTTGCCTTGAAGATCTGGAGACATTATTTATATGGCACGAAGTGTACGATATACACAGACCATAAGTGCCTCCAGCATATCTTTGATCAAAAGGAGCTCAACATGCGACAGCGAAGTTGGGAGGAGTTACTCAACGACTACGAGTGTGATATTCATTATAACCCTGGTAAAGCAAATGTTATTGCAGATGCGCTCAGTAGGAAAGAGCGGGAGAAGCCTCTACGTGTGCGTGCTTTGGGCTTGACCATACAGACGAATTTGACCGATCGAATTCGCAATGCGCAATAAGAAGCTTTCAAGGATGAGAACCTGAGAAGAGAAGGTTTTAGAGGATTAGAGTGTTAACTGATACCAAAAGCGGATGAAGTAATGAACTTCATGAACCGGATTTGGGTTCCGCTTAGAGGTAACCTATGTGAACTAGTTATGAACGAAGCTCATAAATCCAGATATTCCATTCACCCAGGTTCTACCAAAATGTATCAGGATATTAAGGAGTTATACTGGTGACCGAATATAAAGAGAGATATTGCGGTGTATGTGAGTAAATGTCTAACGTGCTCCAAGGTTAAGGCTGAACATCAGTAGCCGTTTGGGCCTCTGCAGCAACCAGAGATTCCTAAGTGGAAATGGGAACATCTTACGATGGACTTTATCACCAAGTTACCCCGTATATCGCATGGACATGATACGATATGGGTAATTGTGGATCGATTAACAAAGTCTGTTCATTTCTTAACGCTTAAGGAAATAGACAATACGGAGAAGATATCGCAGTTGTACCTTAACAAGCTTGTAGCCCGTCATGGAGTACCAGTGTCAATTATCTCGGATAGAGACGAATGGTTTGACTCCAGATTTCGCGATCTCTTCAGGAGTCACTGGGTTCTCGTTTGGACATGAGTACTGCATATCATCCTCAAACGGATAGTCAGAGTGAGAGAACCATTCAGACGTTAGAGGATATGTTGAGAGCATGTACGATCGATTTCGGTGGAAGTTGGGGTACTCATTTTCCTTTAGCTGGGTTTTCCTACAGCAATAGTTACCACGCTTGTATCAAGGCCGCTCCGTTTGAAGTCTTGTATGGAAGGAAGTGTCGATCACTACATTGTTGAGCTAAAGTTGACAAAAGGCAACTAACCAGACTCGAGCTTATCTAGGAAACCAGTGACAGGGTTTGCCTAGATCAAAGGAAGGTTAAAAGTCGTCGTCGATCGACAGAAGAATTACGTGGACAATCGAAGGAAACTATTGTACTTTTAGGTCGAAGATTGTGTTTTGTTGAAGGTGTTACCTTGGAAAGGTGCTATTAGGTTTAGCAAAGAGAGAAAAGTTGAGCCACATTGATTAGGTCCTTTCGAGAGCCCATCTTGAGTTGGATTAGTCGCTTATAGGCTCAAGCTACCATAGGGATTGAGTGGAATACATGATGTGTTTCATGTGTCCAGCCTGAAAAAGTGTATATCCGATGATACACTGACCATATTCTTTGATGAGGTTTACTTAGGCGATAAATAGAAGTTTATCGAAGTACCTATTGAATTTGTAATATTGGTTAGAAGAGTTATGTTGATAACCAGAAAGATGATTACAGATTCCTAACGGTATATGAGATCTGTTAATTGTGCAATTTGTGGAGAGTAGATATTCGAAATAAATGCGAAAAGGGAAGAAAACGAGCTCATGGGATTAGATACTTTCGAGAGCCCATCTCGAGTTAGATCAATCGTATGTAGACTCAGACTACCTCAGGTATAGGACAACATATATGTGGTTACACATATGTCAAACCTAAAATGGTGGAACACTGACCTTACCCTTTCTGATTAAGTACTCGCAAACGATGAACCTTGTAGAAGGTAGAGAGCGTTGAGACGAGAATTTAGGAAATGGGATTATTTAATAAAGGTCTACGAGGATTCTTTGTAAGAATCAAAGTTTCTCGTAGAAACTACAAGACTGTTCTTACTATTTCCACATAGTGCGAAAACAAAACCTGTAGAGTAGAATTTCGGGGACGAAATTTTCTAAACATGGGGAGACTGTGACACCCGGCTATTTAGGCTGTACCGTACAAATGTAACAGGTGCCATGAATACATAAAAAGGTTGTATTTGATTGACATTGATGTTTATATGTGATATTGGATGTGTTGGTAAATCCAAACTTTGATAAAAATTATGTTGGCAAAAATAAGATAAACGCTTATCGCGTAACGAACAAAATGTGAAACGGACGTCGGTGACCGCCCGATCAATGTTAAAATCCTAAAAATAATCTGTTATGATTAGAATGGTGATCTTAATCATGTCCGGAAGGAAAAATAAATTAAAACGCTAAGAAACTCTATTTTTCGAGTTTGAGCGCATACCGCCCGATACTGCGCGTATCTGACAAAATACTGTCAACGCAGCCGGTCAAGGCAACTAATAATTATTTCAGTAATATTTTGGTGATATTATTTTTATAGAGTGATAAAAATAATTTAAAACGTCATAAAATAGGATTAAAATGCTAGATAAAATATCCGGTATCTAATAAAATACCAGTTTTGATCTATATATATGTATATGATGAGAGTGGGAAGACATGTGGTGGCCATGCAAGGTCATCTCTCTCCTCTCTCCTCCATGTGTTGGCCTAGAAAATGATGTGTGATGATTAGTGTCTAACAAATCTTCCAATATCTTTCATTTACCAAGACACAGTCTCAAAACAAAATCAAACTTTCTATCTCTAAACAAGCTTCGACCGAACACCCCTAATATCCATACATTTTCAAAATTCCAACTTAATTCTTGAAGATTCAAACCCATTCCAAGGTGTTTTCAAGTCCAATTAAAGATTTAAAGGTGATTCCAAGGAGTTTCAAGCAAGAACCAAGCATCATATCATCTTTTTATTCAAAAACTCACTTGAATCTTGAAGGTATAAAACCATTCTTTTAAAAATGTTTTTGATTCTTGGTGATGAAGATGATAGTGAAAAGTTTCTCTTGTTCTTGGATTTAAACATAAACTTGAAAACTAAAACAAATGGGTTTTTAAAGAAAAATAAAATGGATGAACATGTATGTATATGTGTGGCCATATGTATGTATATATATATGTATGGAGTTTGAGTTTTTTGACTTTTTGAATGTTCTTGATTGATAAGAATCAAAAAGGTGAATGCATGCATGTTTAAAAAGTTGTCATATAGAAACTTTTTTATTTGAAATGAATATGTGAAAAGTGAAATTTTGGAACTATATGGATGTATATATGTATGGCCATGTATGTATGTATAGGTATGCATGCATGTGAATTTTTGATGATTAAAGTCTTAAGTGTCTGAGGATATAAGCATATGTCTTGCATTTATGAATAAATGAGTAGATAATGATGATTATGTGAAGTATGGAATGTTTGAATATTTGAAAACATGAGTTAAATGAAGGTCTAGATGCATTCAAGTTCATGAAAAATGATTAAGACATGTTATGGATGCATTAGATGCATTTACTTGAACATGCATGTTGAAATATGATCATGAAATGATGATTTGAATATGATTTGATAAAAATAAACTTTAATCAGATTCTAAACACTGAAAATATGAATATTTGAAGTGTTAAAATGATATAAAACTTTGTCATAAAGTTTACTAGCTTTGCATATTGTACTTGGTACTTTATGTGTTGTAAAATACGTGAAATCGCATGATTTATGTGACTTACACAAAAACTGCACTAATCTGATTATAATCATCATTTTAATCAGTAAATAACATGTATTGTGTTAAAATATCAAGTCATTTCGAGTTGGGATGGTTATAGTAACGTTTAACGCAAAACTATGCGGTAAAACGGTTAAAATCGCCTTATAGAAGGATTTTTATAAAACCGTTTTAGATCAGAAAGTAAACTGATATTTTTAGTTTAAATATAAGTATTTTAACTAATTTTAAGTTTACTTGGTGTTTGGTTAGTCATACGTGACTTCCGACGCCCGAAAACGTTACCGAATCACTAAAATACACGTTTTACAATGTACACTGGCATAGGTTATTTATGGGTGAACCTTATGTGTTAAAATGTGTTATGTGATTTAGATATGTGTATGTGATAATATGCTAACTGTTGACATGATAGCGGGAATTTAGACTATGCATGTACGCTTGTGCGCTTAAAGCGGTAGAATCGGTAAAATCGCGTTAAATGCGTAACTTGTTTGTCGAGCATGAAAACTGATACATATAAGTCATTTTATGTATGAATGCTTTAAAAATGATAAAATAAATAAGTTAACGAGATTTCGCGTGTTACAATGCTTAATTTATGTGTACGTTTATGTATATATATTACGACGCACAAATCGTAGATATATTACGTATAAACGGGAGTGTTAACGGATTTACATGATAACGGTGACCAATAAAATCGTTCAAGTTGCAAAACCTTAAAATATATATATATATATATATATATATATATATATATATATATATGAACTCATATATATATATTAGCGTGCCAATATAATCTAAAACGATAACTTTTTGAGAAAATCTCAAAGTTATGTGAAAATTCTAAGATATGGAGAAACTTAGAAATTTTATGATATATATTGATTGATAAATCATTCCTACGAATATTAGGACGTGTAGAAATCAATTTGTGGGATTGCGCTATTTAAAATACGCACCCAAAGGTGAGTGTCACTAACCCCCCCCCCCCCTTTTTTACTGTTTTGTACATGTTTTGGGGTAAGAACATGCCAAAAAGGGTTTAATAATGTTTTTGAATAAAACATACCTTTTGATATAAATTATATATTTTCATTGAAAATATATGGATTTGTTAAATATATATGTTTCGGGATGAAACGGTTTTGGTGAATATATATGTTTCGGGATGAAACGGGGATTTGTACGGTGTTTCAGAGAAAACGACCGTGTAGTTGGGACGAATTTACTTGGTCCTAGGGATTTCAGTAAATTCGTACAACGCTTTATATTAAATTTGTCATATTAGTAGGATATATATATATATATATATATTGTACGTGAGGCAGGCATCATAGATGGCCTCGATATGGGCCATGCGCAAGTGATGTCGTTTAATCATTTAAGTATTGTACGCGAGGAAATGTTGGTAGATCTATCGGGTTGACAACCCCGTCGTGACCGGTCATTCCATGTCAAGTCAAACGACGAATTGATATTCTGTTGATAGTCTAGCATTGATTATACCTTCATTGTAAATATATAGTTCGTAATGTCTTGCTAACTTACGAGTCCGAACATTTGATTCTATCAATTTAATATGTAAACTCGGGAAGATGTCTATGGTCGGAAGGTTCTACGGAAATGCTTGCGACGGCTGACCCTTGAGTTATTTTACAAGGAAATGAATTAACTTTCTTGAAAATTATATGGATGTTTTTATAATAAACACATAATTAGAAAGTTTTTCCTTGGGATCAAATTATTTTAAATTTGAATATGTGAACTCACATTCCTTTGTGTTGACACTTGATTTTACCGTCTTCTTCAGGTACTTGAGTTCGGCTTCGGGAATTATGGTGTATCTTATGGTTGTTGATGCATGTTTGGTTTGATAATGTGTTGGACAAACTTTTAAAACTATTTGGGACAAATGTAATAAGATCCATAAGGATCAAGACAACTTAACTATGGTGTGGTTATGATGAACTTTAAGACTTATGTTTTAAAATCTATGTTTTAATTAAGTTAAAATGTCCAACAATTAGATGCATCATTCAACAAGATATTAATGGGCACCAACTTCCGTCACCACTACGTTTTATATTCGGCTGCGACGTTTTTGGGGTGTGACAACTGGTTTTCCCCTAATTAGGGTTTTGAACTTGTTTTCGATCTAATCCAACTGTCATCACTTAATTTTCTGATTTTAGTAGGAATCCCGATCGCTGCAAATCCACCATTTTCTTGTACTACCCAATCCGGTCACCTAATCTACAAATCAAATCCGGTAAGAGAGAGAGAGAGAGACCTATTTTCGGTTAATGGTGAATGGTGGTGGTGGTGGTGAGGAAAGGGTGGAACGTGGACAGAGGTGGTTGACGGAAGTGGATGGCGTCTCAGATCTAGAGGAGAGCAGATGGGGAACGGGAGGTGGATGACGATGGTGGATGTGGGGTGGCAGGTGTAGGTGGCGGTGGATATTGGGGTGGCAGGTGCAAGTGGCGGTGGATTTGGATGAGAGCATATGAGGAACAGGAGATAGTGGTTGGTGGGGGTGGGTGGGGATGGTGGTTGTTGGTGGTGGTGGAGGACTGATGAGAAAGAGAGAGGGAGGTGTAAAGAGAGAGATAGAGAGAGAGGGGGGTGGAAAGAGAGGTGTATATACGTTATATTAATTTGAGTTAATTGCCAAAATCATCCCTGAGGTTTGAGCATGTTTGTCATTTTCGTCCAAAATGACCTTTTTGTACCATTTTGCCCCCCAGGTTTTGCTTTTTTTGCCAATTTCATCCAAATGACTAACTTAGTTAAAAACACCGTTTAATGAGGGGTATGTTTGAAATTTTACATTTATAAGTAGGGGTATTTTGGTCTTTTGGCTTTATCATTTTATTTTAATAAAAAAAACATTCTTCTTCATCCCTAGTCACCCCACCTGCACCTGCACCTCCACCACCACCACCACCACCACCCCCACCATCCGTTACCACCATTGCCAAATTTGAAACCCTACCACACCAGCCATAACCACTGTTGTCAGATCTGAAACCCCACCCAATTCTATCAAAATTCATTCAACAAAATAACAAAATTCAATTTTTCTTCGATTTCCCGTAAAAAAAATTGTTGACATCTCCTTGAGCCCTACTTGACTCAATTAAAACGAATTCTAAGGTTTCTAAAACAAAATAAGCATGATGAATGAAACTGAAGCAAACGTAACACCGCTCCATCTGAGAAATTGGGTCAGTTTCTACCTCCTTCACGTCTCCCTTGAACACATCTTTTCCAGAAGTCAGACCCACACCCGAACAGAACAACTGACCCAACCCGGACAGTATGATGACCCCCGCAGAGTCGTCGGAATTTAGAGAGTTGAATGCACGCGCCAGATCTGTCATCATCGGCTTCGTCAATTACTTTGGGCAGTGGTAGAGAGGAATCCGGTGATGCCAGGTGGAGGTGGTGGCTGATGACGAAGATGGAGGTCGTGGCAGGTAGTGGCGGGGGTGGTGGTTGATGGCGGTGGTAATTGTCGGAGATAAGTTGGATGGAGAAGTACTGTTTGCGATGATGAACATTTATAAAAGCATGATGATCAGTTTTTTTGGTTTGAATATAATATATAAATGGAAATAAATAATCAGATATACATTTTTATATAATATATAAAATAATAAATCCAAAAGACCAAAATACCCCTACTTATAAATGTAAAATTTCAAACATACCTCTCATTAAACGGTGTTTTTTTACTAAGTTAGTCATTTGGATGAAAATGGCAAAAAATGCCAAACGTGGGGGGCAAAATGGTACAAAAAGATCATTTTGGACGAAAATGGCAAACGTGTCCAAGCCTCAGGGACGATTTTGGTTAGGGTCAAAGGACATCCCGTGTAAGATTTTGAAGCAATAAGTACAAAGCTCGTCAAATTTAAATAAAAAGGACACCGCCTGAAATTTAGTATATATATAAAGAACAAAATTTGCAATTCATTCAAAATATAATAATTTTGAAATAAATTTACACATATTAAGAGGCTAATATATGCATATAAAGAACAATGTCTTTCTTATGTCATTATTGTATCATAAATCTTAATATATAAAATCACTTTAAAATACATTTAAACCTCTGCCATCAAAACCTTTACCCATATTCATCTATACAAAATTCAAACCTCTGCCATCAAAACCTCTGCCCAGATTCAAAATTCAAAATTCAAACCATATATATATATAACATACATGATTCTAGCTCCACATTCAAATTTCAATTCATCTCTCTCACTCATATCCGCGAGCAATCTCTCTCTCTCTCTCTCTCTCTCTCTCAAATGCAGAGCTCCCATGATTCAGCCGGTTAATCTCCGATTACAGATCTTTGATGAACATTTACTGATTTTGTTTACACATCATCATTCCAACATCATCGTTCCAACGAAGCTTCCAATCATACATCAATGTTCCAACATCATTGTTCCAACATCGTTGAAAGTATATTTTTTTTTTTTTTTGTAATTTTGAATTTTGAACTGATCTACTCTAATTCTCATTTTATATTTCAGTCTGTTGGAACTATTGGAACTCTGTAACTGTAATAGACCAGACCATCAAAGATAATCACAAAATCCACAGTCTGCGGTTGACCATGTGCTAGTTTCTTTAATGGGAGAGTAGCAGGTTAGGTTTGTGACTTATTTTTTTAACTGTAGTTATACTTATTTAATTTGATTATGAAGAAACAAGTGTTGATAATGTTAATAATTTTTATTAACACTCAGATTTTAGAATATGTTAATATGGATATTGATAGTATTAAATTAAATACAAAGAAAGATTAAACACTGGAATATGCATAAAATATTACACACTACAATTAACACTTGCTAGGATTTTGTAGACTCTCGCCTTCTTCCATGTGATTTCATTCTTTTTTTTGTTTTGCAGATCGGCTTGGATGTCGCAGATTTTCTGATCATGTTTCAGCATTTTTGTGATAAACTCTTCTGCATTGTTCTTGAAATCTGATGGAGGAGAGTGGAGGACTTCATCAAGCATTCCGATGTTGCTCTAGGTTTTCTTGTAATTATTATCACTGATGATGCCGACTTTTCTATTTAGTTCTTCATCTGCTCTCTTTTCTTCGAGCGACCATCTAGAGAATTGCGTTTTAACATCGCTGGTGTCTGACCAGTGGTAGAAGCATCTGTTTGCCATCTAGAGTATTGTTGGTGTTGCTGATTTTGATTTGTTTTTTAACAGACAGATTTTTAAAAGACAATTGTTGATGTTTTGAATCAAACTAATTATCAGTTTTTTATAGTGTTTAAAATGCGTCTTTATGGTAAACGAAGAGGTTAATCGTAATTATGATAACCTGTTTTTTTAAGGTTTAAAATTTGTCCTTTGGGTTTCTTGATATTTAATTTTATAGTTTTCCCATGAAAACTTATTTTTGAAAGGTTTTGAATTAAAATGCTGCTGTTTTTACATATAAATTTATATGTTTATATTAAATGTACACGTTTTCCCCTCCTAGATTATTAAATGTACAGTGAATTTAAATCTGACATTTGGGCTGTTAGATATTTCACTATATAATATCATTGCCAGTTCACCTATTTATCATCACGTTTTACTACCAAGATATCCTTCTTTCACATCAGTTGAGTAATATATAACTTAAAATGGCGTCATACACTTCTGCAGAGTCTGATGATTTAAAGCAGCGCTTTATCAAGCAAGTTGAGGATCAAGTATATGCAGATATGAATACTCTTCAAGAGCTAAAGAGATGTTTTGATGGACTGCACCTTGGTCTGTTCATGAGAGACCAGGTTTCCAGAAACCTGATGGTGATGCCTTCGACTTCCGTTCGTGACCTTTGTGTTGTCAGTAATATAGAGTGCGGTGATAGAGACGTGGAGTTCATGGCGATGCTCAAGGATATACATCGAGAGTTTCAGCACTCGATGGAGTTGAAGCTAAAATTTCTTAATTCTTGCTGTTAGATTCTTAAATTTCTGGGTGTTATTGTTAGATTTGAAAGTTTCTTAGTTCAGTACTCAATGTAGTTGTTAATCTTTTAATGTCATAAATTTTAATCCTATTAATCTTTCTTGTCGCATTTTACTTTTACTTATTTTAGCAAGCATAAGTATTATTATATAGTTTTGAATATCATCTGAGGATTGCAGATCAATATTGATGTAGATGTGAAATTGTGTCTGAGTTTGATTTAGATTATGTCGATGTTGAATTGTGCTTAAACAGATGTTTGGTAAGTCAACAGAGGTTTAAATCCCTCAGGTTGGTTTAAAGCTGAACAGATGATTGCAAAGCCAAAATATTCTAGAATATTTGATAATGAATAACAATTTTTTGAAGAATTTCCTCCGCCAAATTACAAAGACTCAATATCTGCTACTGTAAAGGTTTGTCAAAGCTAAAGTCTACCAAAAGAGAACATCTGCTTGAAGTGATCCTCTGCTGATGAAGAAAGTCTGAAGAAGCAAAGGTCTGCTATGGGTCAACAGATGTTAAAGAACAACAGATGGTATTCAACATATGCTGCTCAACAAAGGTTTTCATAGTAACAGTGCTTAGGCTAATAGCAGATGTTGGGAGTTTGTTAGGCTATTAAATGTTACTCTCTAGGTGAACATTGTAATTGCAATCTTTGTAAAAGCATGATGATGAAAGCATTCTTGTCATTCTTATGAGAAAAAAAGTTTATTATTCTGTTGCATATTTCCATTTCTGTTTTATCTTCTTCCATTGTTATCATCTTAACTGTCACAACAATCAAAATCAGATGCTAACAACTGGTATCAGAGTTTAGTCAATCAAATTCGGTCCCAGTTAATCCTGCTGAATTGGTTAATCAAAAGCATTAAAATGTCTTCAAAAAAATCAAAAGTTCATTCTTAAAAAATAACTATTTTTGAAAAAAAATTCAAAAATCCTTAAAAGTTTGTTGAAAACTCTGCTTGTCTAAAAAATCATCCACTGCTAAAAGGTATCGTCTGTTCTAATAACTTCTGTTTATCCTAACGCCTGTTGATTTGCCAATGTTCCCAACCTCTGTTGTTGCCCAACAGAGGTTTCCAAACAATTGCCATCCATTATCACAACAGAGGTTCTCACGTGGATAGATGTTAGCCATCGGATCTTTGTAATTGCTGTCACGTCAACATTTACTTTTTCACTCTATATGAACCCTGTTTCATCCCCAAACCGAGCTTCTACCACTGCCGTCTCGAATTCAAAATTCTCAAAGGCAGTTTCCATTATCACCTTCTTCTCCGATCATGGCTCTGAACATCAAAAACCCTCACAACTACCTCCCCATCTTCGAGAAAACCAGCAAAAATACCAGCTTTCATTCAATAATTGACATCTTAACGTCATCAAAATATAAAGCAATCCTTACTGCTGATGCTCCAGTTCATACGGAAACACTCCAACAATTTTGGGCTAATGCTAAAATACAGTCTGAAAATAATAAGCCGGTTGCCATCACATCTAAAGTTGGAAAAAGTCTGGTTCAAATTTCCCCATCTACAATTTCCACTACATTTGCATTGGACGACTTGGCAGGTAAGACCAACTTTGAAAAACAAGAACTTCATACAGAGTTCATTGAAAGAGGGTATGATGCACAATTAAAGGGAGTTACTATTTTCAAGTCAAACTTCCCTCCGCCAAAGAAATTTTTTTTCCGTACTCTTTTAACTTGTCTCTCAGCCAAGACCACCACATTTAATGAGATACCTTTAAAAATTTAGTATTTGGATATGCTATTTTAACAAAATCGGATTACAATTTATCCCAAGCACTGTTTTCTGATTTGGTGACTAATGTGAAAAATGTGAAAAAAAAAAGTGAAAAAAGTGCTAATAATGCTTTTATGTTGTATCCAAGACTTCTAAGCTACTACCTATGAAAACAAGTGTCACAAACAGATTTTGAACAAGGTGTAGCTTTTCAAATAAATAGTCTTACAAGTGAAACTTTTACCAGACTTATGGATAAAGAGTCAAAAATTTCAAAAACACAAACAAAGGGGGATGAGCCTGTTTTAGATGCGTCCACATCTGTTGCTCAAACCTCTTTTGTTGAGCCCACTGCTCCTGGTCTATGTGTTTAATCATACTTGCATAATACGTGAACGTTTCGCGAATATGTGTTTTAATTCAAAACCAAGCCATACATCGAGATCATATTTTCTTTGAAATATTTGGCATCCATGATTTAATATTACACATCCTTGCATACACCTAAAACACCCAAAAACATGCTTAACTTTGTGTTTTGAGCACCAAATAACCAACAAAACAATCACAAGGACTAAAATTGAAACTTCCCTCCTCCTAACTCTCAACCAACTCATTTATAACCCCAATCAACTCATTTAAAATTCCAACCATTTATCTCACTTATAAATACTAACCCCGAACACCTTATAAACACTTTCACCACTTCTAAATCACTCTCATACACTCTCTAATCTTCCAATTCTTCCACTTTGGATAGAAAGTTCAAGAACCAAAATAGTGCGTTTTGGTCTTCTTTCTTACACTTTTCTTCTTGTTTTTCTTATTCTCCTTCATTGGATAATCTCTAGGAGTACTACCACATATTTACCAAGGTAAACAAAGTTGGTATACCACCATTTTCGAGGTCTAAGTGAGGATTTTTTTTGTTAAACTTTATAAACATGTTCATCTTTACTTTGTTTTTGGAACATTTTCACACCAAACGAAGTCACCAACAAACTTCCATGTTAAAGGGCTTGTGTTAAGGTTTTGTTCCAGAAACTTTAAGGTTCATATGCCTTCTTTTAAGTTCTTATAAGTCTCTAAGTAATCTCCAACTCATTAAGTGAGTAAACCTACACCAAGTCTCCAATCTCGCAATGTTGGAAGTACTCGTCTAGGTGATACCTCACTTGGTTACTTAGCAAATAGATAGTTTAGTTATGTTCTTCATACTTGTATTCATGACCATACGAATCATCCATGTGGTGATTTTATGCAATGGTGAAAATCTTGAGGTTAGTGGATTACCTTACCTCTAATACATAATACCTAATAATATACATATTTAATACTTCCAAAAACCAAACCATAATATCAATCGAAACAATGGTTGAATGTTATGTGTTAAGGTGGAAATCATCTTAGCTTTAGACTCCTTATTTTGGATATCGTTAAACAACAAAGACGAAATGATAGTTATATACTTATTTTATAGAGTAAACTGCCATTTTGGTCCTTGAGGTTTGATCACTTTTGCCACTTTAGTCCAAAACTCAAATCTTTTGCATCTGGGTCCCTGTGGTTTTAGTTTTATTGTCATTTTGGTCCAAAATTAAATCAGCACATATTTCTCAAATTAAATCCTGCAAATTTGTCCTTTTCCTCAGTGGAAAAATGATCATTATATAGAAAATTTATATAATATATAAACTCTACACACTCTCTCTCTAAACACCCATCTGTCTCTCTCTCTCTCTTCTCTCCCTATCACAGGAACACCCCTTTGTCTCTCTCTCTCTCTCTTCTCTCTCTCTCTCTATCAGGGGATGTTAAACTTGGATCTTGTTTTGGTAGAGGCAGACTTGATCGGAAAACGATCTCTCGCTAAGTTTCAACACCACCAGCAACTCCACCCACCCTTAGAAACTAAACTTTCTCCTAGTGATTAACCACCATTCTTTTCTTGACTTTCAAGAATTATTATTGTCACACCCCCAAAATCCACATGCGGAGTATCACCGCTTGGAGGAGTGACATGACCAGGATCAAGCCACCAATCATATTGAACATGCATGTAAGGAATTATAAAATCCAACACAATACAATTGGTGTCCAAACGAAACATAGTTTAAGTTGCAAGCGGAAGCATAATGTTAAAAACCAAAGCATAAGTTAATAATATTTAAGTTCATCATGAACATTCAATGTCCATGCTCCACAACGACTCTTCCCCATGCAAGCTCCTGCTAAACCTAGTGACCTGCAAAGCATGTAGTAACGAGTCAACAACAAAGTTGAGTGAGTTCACAGTTGGGTGTTGGTTTAAGTTATTCCAAAAACGTAGTTTCCTTTAACTGGCATCCTAGCCGTGGGGGTTACCCCATAGTTGAAAACGTGTTTTGTTTAATCCCGTTTACTCTGGCAATCCAGCCGTGGGGGCTACCCCATGTTTATACTACTAGACTCGTTACCATATCGACCACTGACTTTAGTCATGTTTATGTGCCCTTAGCGTCAATCTCTATCATCATTGACGTGCCCAGATCCATTAGTTCACGCCCGTCCTCTGCGGCACGGTGTGAGGCTTGTCAGACCTAAATAGCGCTATCTAACTAATGACCCGCTCGCCATTGGTCCGGCGATTAAGTTGATATAAAAAGGAGGGACTTCGTGATAGAGTTTTGGCCTAGTGAAATTTAAACTGTCCAAGAGGACGGGGAATTACATTCCTTAACCCAAACTGTCCTACCCAAGGAGGACGAGGAATCCATATTCCTTAACCCATTCCCAACCCCTGGGAATCCCATGCTTTGTAGAAAGTGTGAACTCACCTTAGGTTAGCTCGGCAGATAAGTAAAGGTCGATTGAGCTCCTAGTGGTCAACCACGTCCTAACATGGTTACCATACAAGCCAGGTCTAGGTTCAAGTAGTGCACGTATGTTTACACATAAGCTAACCGGTTACAAGCACGTATTGATCATGGCAACACATTAACAGTCAAGTATATAACATACTCATACTTGTACGATTCAAAAGATTAGGCTCGCACAAGTCTAACGGCCTTGTGTGATTCACCCATTGAAACCCAAACACACCCGGCCCAATAAAACATAAGCAGTCCAGCATGTAAACGGCCCAAACAATAAACATTGGTCTTGTGCGATCCGGATGGCCTTGTGCGATCCGGATGGCTTGTGTGATTGTGTTTTGGGCTAATCGGCCCAATGGCATAAACGAAGTCCAATGGTTGTGTGTGACCCAAGCCTTGTGCGATCGGCACAATCTTGTGCGATCCACAAGTCTTGTGCGATCATGCATGTCCTGGTAGTACACTGTGCCTAATGTGATTGTACCCTGCTTGTGCGATTTACCTTGTGCGATCAGATCAGGTCTTGTGTGACCTGATCTTGTGCGACCGAGAGGAAACTTGTGCGATCCGTTTTACTATCCGGATATTATGCTATTCGGTTACAATCATTCAACAGTTTCCAAATTTACAATTTATCAATCAACAGTTTCCAACTATCCATTTAGCATACAATCAATCAAATTAAGCATATTCCAATCGATTCTCATGAACCCTAAATATGAATAACACACGAGCAATAATCACAACACTTAAACATATTTACAAGATTCATGTTCTTGGTTACTAGTATGCTTATTATCGTAATAACCCAACCAAACATCCATATGTATACTTGTCTACAGCCGATTAAATCATGCAATCGATTCTAGATCATCAACAACTTCATGTGATTAACAACCCTATATTGATCTACAACACTATACATGTGAGCCGATTTCATACCAAAGTCGATCATGTATCATCCTCAAATCATCACATGAAACATGTATATCACATAACATACAATCGATAGTTAAACACTAACCGGTTAGAAGGTAACACAAAGGTGATCCGATCAAGAAAGCTTCACGAGATGAGGCTTCGGCTAGGAGGATTGCCGTCGAACAAGAGAGAGGAGTAGAGAACTAGGGTTTTGTGTGTGTGTTGTGTTTTGCAAGTTATGAGGAGTATACCTTTTCTCCTAAGTGTTATGCATGTAAAAGAGAGTGGGCCGAACCCATCATGGGCTGCCCATTGGTTTTGGATACAAAGAGTGTAGCCCGAATGGGCTTGTGCGTTCGGGTTGTGTTGTGCGATCGGTTCATTCATATATATACATACATTACACATAACACATATCAAACATAACATTTCATTAATCAACAAAGTTCACATAATCACATAGGATCCACATACGTTACATTAACACAAAGATAAGTTCTGAAGTACAAGTTGTCACATTATCCCCAAGTTGAAAGAAATTTCATCCCGAAATTTAGCACGTACTCACTGAGGAAGCTAGTTAAGTTGCTTGGTTTTCCTGGGGTGTCACATCCTTCCCCGTTGGTTTGGAATTTCGTCCCAAAATTCCGCAGTAGCTTCAGCCTCAGTAGTGGTTGTACTGTTGTCGAACAATTGGGGATACTTTTGTTTCATTTGGTCTTCGCGTTCCCAGGTGAACTCTGGGCCACGACGTGAGTGTCACACCCCGAAATATCAGAGCATTGGCATGACTGGACTGGTATCTTCATTGCACAGCGGAAGCAAATAAGCTAAGACTTTTAGTATGTGAACGCCCACTAAGTACTCGACTCTTCATGGTTCTCCTATTCCAACCATGCCTTGTCTTAAAACTGTAACCTGAGAAAGAAACATGCGAAAAATCAACATAAAGTTGAGCGAGTTCATAGTTTGTTTGTAAAAGATTTGAAATAAATCTTTTTGAATAACCGGTTTTTGATGTTTTGTTGAGAAAATGTATTTAAAATCATTTTCTTATCGAGTTACTTGAAACTCTGAATGAAAACATAGTTTGTGTCACGTATAAATCAAGTTTTCATGTATAATTCAAGTATTCATGTGTACACCAAGTACTTTATGTATAATTCTAATTTTCTTGAGTACCCCACGTACTTCAAGTACTTATGTATAATTCTAATCTTCTTGAGTACCCCACGTACTTCAAGTATAATTCTAATCTTCTTGAGTACCCCACGTACTTCAAGTATAATTCTAATTTCTAGTATGGTATGAATTTCATGTAATTAAAGTATTCCTGTAAGATCATGATTGTTAATGGGTTGCAAGGCCATTAACATGTGACACGACATAGGAAGTCACCAAACCTAAGGCATTTAATTGGTATATTCTGAGACACAAAAGCACTACTCGATTCTCGCCCTCACCGAGAGTGTGGCTGCCAGGCACCCGTTAGATCTAACCTTTTGTTCTGCGGTCTAGGTATATTGTTGATTAATGGTGCTTCTGTACCCTATTCGTGACACTATTTCTCATAACGCATCCTACTTGGTTCTCGTCCTCACCAAGTGCGTTTCTTGTTATCATTTCTCATAACGCATCCTACTTGGTTCTCGTCCTCACCAAGTGCGTTTCTTGTTATCATTTCTCATAACGCATTCTACTTGGTTCTCGTCCTCACCAAGTGCGTTTCTTGTTATCATACCATTTATAAACATTATAATATTTGTACATGTATTTCACCCCCGAAGTTATAAAAACTGAAAACAGTTAAAGAAAAGGGGGAGCATGAACTCACTTGTTTTGTAAAACCGGTATCTAATATAAGCTTTTCGTAAGCCATTTGTGTTCTTTGTAACATGGTTTAGAAATATATAATTCTTGTATGCTTTGCAAAAAGTGCATGTCTTTCCACCCCGAAAACATTTAGAAAAATGTAAAAATGTGGGGTTATGAACTCACCTGAATATTCCTGTGCAAAGCTAGCTAATTACAACTTTGCGATGTCGTTTCCAAGACTTGACTTGCTAGCGTGCATTCTACAATATTCTTAACACGGAATTCCTTATAAGTTTCTAAATAATCGCAGTAACTAACTACGTGTAATCGAGCCCTACCGAATCGTTGACCGAACGATATGACGGTAAATTGTCAACTTAAAAGAAGCGAAGAAGTTATACTTGTTAGCTCGTTTTAAGAAGTCGTATGTTGATATAAAGGAATATTCGTATGAAAGTAATATATAATAAACTCGTATTATGTATCGTATGCCGATTAGACGTTTGAAATAAATATAACAACTTATATTTATTTAATAGCGTTTTCGTGTTGATGTCGTTTGAAATAAATACGATAGTTATATTTATTTCATAAAAGAATATGAGTTGCTTGGCGCTTGAAATAAATATATAAATTATATTTATTTTATAAAAGAATTGCCGTTTTGGTATGTGATAAAGCGTCTTCGAAAGTGATATACACACTTATATTGGTTCTCATAAAAGTCGCTTTTCAATAAAACATGTTTTGCTTTTACGGGTTTTCTCGAAAAATGGGCAGAGTTTCCTCTGTTTTTGGACGCCCCCGACAACACAAGTTGTTGTTATTTATCAAGATTCAACAAGTTTTCAAACAAATATTTATAACTCAAGTTATAAAACAAGATAATATATGAAACCGCAAACTATATATACGATTTTATCATTCGCTTCGAGAGCTCGTTCACGTATAAAAATTATTAAAACGACATAAATAACTCGCGCCACTAAAATTATTTACCACTTCTTTCGCGTCGAAATGCAGAGTTGACCGAGTCAACTAGATTGACCGAGTCAGCTCGCTGGGTTGCCGCGAAACTCGAACCACCCGAACTGAACTTGTCTGCTGCTGACCGGGTTTGACTCAGTCAACCCGGTGTCGACTGCGTTTGACCGCTTGACCGAGGCCCCGATTCTGACCGTGTCATTCTTGAAATCGAACCCGAAACATGAACCGTCATCATATATGAACATAATCACCACTACAGCCATCCACTGTCGGCATAACCATCATCAACATCTTCAACATCCTCAATAAGAAAAAGAGAAGTAAACCAAGAGAGGGGGGGTTACCGTGAATCTTGTCGGACCAGAACCACCACCGTCGTTACAGACGGCTCCATCGTCGCCGGTCATCCTCTACTGCTCCGTCGCTCAGACCAGTAACAGAGGGGGTCGGCATCTCAGCAATCATCATCATCATTAGAAAAACCGTCGGATACTCGAACTGACTACCGGACACAGGAACCGACCGGCGGTTAAACGAGCCGACCGCCGGTCAATGATGTTGACCGCCGGTCCGCCGGTTCCCTCTTCCTTC
Source organism: Helianthus tuberosus (assembly GCA_030545235.1). NCBI lineage: Eukaryota > Viridiplantae > Streptophyta > Magnoliopsida > Asterales > Asteraceae > Helianthus > Helianthus tuberosus. The sequence goes on along the minus strand of CM060399.1, from coordinate 36,282,725 downwards.
TCAGCCTCTCTCTCTTTCTTCTTCGCTGGTCGACGCCGCACCACCACCGGTTCATGGTGGTGGTGGTGGTCCGTCTCTGAGTCGAATGGGGGTTGGGGTGTAGATCGAAGGAGGACAGAGGGTGAAGGGGGGGTGTACGCTCTGGAAAAAGGCTCGCCGGAGCACCGCCAACGTGGCTCCGATCGGCTCCGCCCGGCTCCGCCATGTTTGTTCGTCGGAGAGGGAGAGAAGGACCGAGGTGTGTGTGTGTTGTTATTGTCTGTTTGTTTGTGTAGTGAGAAGAAAGGGATGGGTTTTCATTTATAGAACATAGCATCTTTTATGTCTATTGTGTATTTACATTTCATTCAGGTCTCCTATTTTACCCTTTGAATCAAAATCTTTTGTGAAGATTAGTATTGATTTGTAGGGATTTTGGTGTTTCAAATTTTGAGACAAAAGTCTTTAGAGATTTTACTAGGATTTTGGCAAGATTGGTAGAGATTTTGCCTATTATGTGTAGGTTTAGGCTTGTGGGTTTCGGGCTTGGGCCCAGGGCCCACAAGCCCGTCTCATGTGTAACTGGCCCGTAATTCCTACGAGACCCGATATCGCAACCCAAACTCCATAAGCATAAAAATATTCGTGTGACATCCATTTTTGTCGGTGTCGTCAGTATTTCGTACGGTTTCAGTCCGTTGTCATTTGATGTTTCACAGATTCCACGCGAATCTTCATACGCGTACTGTATAGCTGAACAAACGTTCCTGGGCACTCCAAGGGCTTAGTTAAGTTAATTAGCGTCGTAAACACTATTTATTATCGCGTTAATCGCCTGTTAATCACGTAATTAAGGGCGTAAATTACCGGTTGTCACAGTGAGTTCCAACGAACTCGAACAAGAGGAATTCTAGTGCGCTTGAGAATCTTCACATCTCGGTCAGGAATCTCTACTGGTTCCTCGATGAATCACAGCTGATCGTCGATAGTGAGCTCCTTCAAAGGAACTATGAGGGTCTCATCTGACAGACACTTTTTCAGATTCGACACATGGAAAACGTTGTGAACTCCACTGAGTTCTGCTGGTAAGTTCAATTTGTAGGCCACCCTGCCTATTTTCTCTATGATGTCGAATGGTCCAACGTATCGTGGGTTAAGTTTGCCTCGTTTGCCAAAACGAACCACACCCTTCCAGGGTGAAACTTTGAGTAGCACTCGATCCCCAACTTGGAACTCGAGTGGTTTCCTGCGCTTATTAGCGTATGCTTTCTAACGGTCGCGAGCTGCCGCCATGCGTTGTCGTATCTGAGCAATCCTTTCTGTTGTGTCTACTACAAGTTCTGGGCCTGTGATCTGACTATCACCCACCTCTGCCCAACAAAGGGGTGATCGGCATTTACGCCCGTACAATGCCTCAAACGGAGCGGCTTGGATGCTGGTGTGGTAACTGTTATTGTACGAAAACTCCACCAATGGGAGGTGTTTCTCCCAGCCATTGCCAAAATCAATTACACATGCCCGAAGCATGTCTTCTAAAGTTTGAATAGTGCGCTCAGACTGCCATCCGTCTGAAGGTGATAAGCTGTGCTCATGTCTAATCGTGAGCCGAAGGATTTGTGCATCGCTTGCCAAAGTTCTGAAGTGAAACGTGCATCACGATCGGAAATAATAGAGGTTGGCACCCCGTGCCTCGAAACCGCTTCCTTCAGGTAAACGTCTGCTAGAGTAGAGAACTTGTCTGTTTCTTTGATAGCCAATAAGTGTGCAGACTTTGTGAGTCGATCCACAATCACCCAAATAGTATCATTCCCCCGTTGAGATCTAGGCAGGCCAGTAACAAAATCCATGGAAATTTGCTCCCATTTCCATTGTGGTATCTCTGGTTGTTGGAGTATGCCTGATGGTTTCTGATATTCAGTCTTGACTCTCGCACAAGTCAAGCACTTGCTAACATAAGTTGCTATGTGAGCTTTCATGCTAGGCCACCAATACGTAGTTCTAAGATCGTGGTACATCTTATCTGCACCAGGATGTACTGAGTATCGAGACTTATGTGCTTCATCCATCACCAGCTCGCGTAAGTTTCCATAGTGTGGGACCCAAATGCGCCCTGTAACGTAGTAGGCGCCGTCTTCCTTTTGTTCTAACTGTTGCCTTGAGCCGCATAGGGCTTCAGCCCTGACGTTTTCTGGTTTCAATGCTTCTACCTGAGCATCTCGTATCTGTGCAGGAAGACTAGATTGGATAGTGAGTTGTAAAGCTCGTACGCGTTTAGGTGTAGTATCCTTTCGACTGAGGGCATCGGCTACAACATTGACTTTGCCCGGATGGTATCTGATCGAGCATTCGTAATCATTCAGTAGCTCGACCCATCGATGTTGTCGCATGTTCAACTCCTTCTGTTTGAAGATATGCTCGAGACTCCTGTGATCGGTGTAAATGGCGCACTTGGTACCGTACAGGTAATGTCTCCATATCTTGAGTGCGAAAACAACAGCTCCCAGCTCCAAATCATGTGTGGTGTAATTCCTTTCGTGAGTCTTAAGTTGGCGCGAGGCGTAAGCAATAACTTTATCCCGTTGCATCAATACACAACCAAGACCTTGAATTGATGCGTCGCAGTAAACCACAAAGTCGCCTGTGCCCTCTGGCAATGAAAGAATAGGTGCACTGCAAAGTCTATCCTTTAGGTGCTGAAATGCTGATTCTTGTGCATTACCCCATCGATAAGTAACGCCCTTCTGCGTTAGTGAGGTGAGAGGTTGTGCAATCTTGGAAAAATCCTTAATGAACCTCCTGTAGTAACCTGCCAAACCCAAGAATTGGCGAATTTCCATTGGTGTGCGAGGTGTAGGCCAGTTCTTAATCGAGTCTACCTTAGATGGATCAACATGAATCCCATCCTTGTTCACTACGTGGCCTAGGAAATGAACTTCGCGAAGCCAGAAGTCGCATTTCGAGAACTTGGCGTACAGCTGTTCTGCTCGAAGGAGTTCCAAAATGAGTCGAAAATGCTGCTCGTGCTCCTCCTGACTCTTTGAATAGATCAGGATGTCGTCGATGAAAACAATAACGAACTTGTCCAGGTAAGGCTTGCACACTCTGTTCATAAGGTCCATGAAAACCGCAGGTGCGTTTGTCAGCCCAAAAGGCATAACCAAAAACTCGTAGTGTCCATAACGAGTTCTAAAGGCTGTTTTGGAGACGTCCTCATCTCGAACTCTCAGCTGGTGATATCCCGATCTCAGATCAATCTTTGAATAGAAGCTCGACCCTTGCAGCTGGTCGAATAGGTCATCAATACGTGGAAGAGGGTAGCGATTCTTCACGGTCACCATGTTGAGTTCGCGATAGTCAATGCACATTCTGAAGGTACCGTCTTTCTTCTTCACAAACAACACTGGAGCTCCCCAGGGCGAAGAGCTAGGATGAATAAAACCCTTGTCCAAGAGTTCTTGTAGTTGCGCTGATAGTTCTTCCAATTCAGATGGAGCTAGACGATAGGGTGCACGAGCTATCGGCGCTGCTCCAGGAGCTAGCTCGATTTGAAACTCGACTTGTCGATGAGGCGGAAGACAAGGTAATTCCTCAGGGAATACCTCAGGAAAGTCACGTACGATCGGAAAATCTTCTATCTTCTTCTCTTCCTTCGAGGTGTCAGTAACGAGAGCCAAAATAGCAGTGTGGCCCTTTCGCAAACACTTCTGGGCCTTAAGGAAAGAGATGATGCTCTCAACAGCACCCCTCTTATTGCCACGAATCATGAGAGGTTCATCACCTGAACGAGGAATACGGATAATCTTCTCGTTGCAAAGAATCTCTGCTCGGTGTTGGGATAACCAATCCATCCCAATGACAACGTCGAAACTACCCAGAACGATAGGAATGAGGTCGATAGAGAAGGTCTGATTAGCAAGAACAAGGTTACAACCCTTGACTACGTGTGTGGCCTCTAAAATCTTACCATTAGCTAGCTCTACAGTGTGCTTGGTATTCAAAGGTGTTGGGGTACGCTTAAGCATTTGACTAACTTTTAAGGACACGTAGCCAGTATCGGCACCCGAATCAAATAAAACTGTAACATAAAAGTCATCGAGAAGGAACTTACCCGTCACAACATTAGGACCATTCCTCGCTTCACCCTGGCCAATAACGAATACACGACCCCTTGCACCATTGCCGTTGCTACCCCCGTTGTTTCCATTCCCCTGGTTATTATTGTTGTTGTTGTTCTGGTTCTGATTCAGTTGGGGACAATCTCTCTTGAAGTGGCCTTCAGCTCCACACTGAAAGCACCCTCTGTTGATACCTTGTTGCTGCTGGCGTTGATTTTGTGGGGCTTGTTGTTGCTGACGATTTTGATTCGCGGGGCGTAAACTCCTTCAATCTTTTGCGGCGTGGCCTGGCTTGTTGCACCGATGACAGTTACCCCTGGTGCATGGCCCGCTGTGGTGTAGGTTACAGCAATTGCATTTGGGGTGAACTCCCCTGTACCCACCTTGACTTTGACTCCCAGATGATTGCTGACTAGAGCTCTTGTAGTCGTCAGTCCTTCTCTGCTGAGACTGAGAATGAACAGAAGTCGAACCTTTGCTTGAAGTTCCATCCCACTTACGCTTGTTGTTGCTGGGAGTATCAGAACTAGTAGCACTAATACGCTTTGGTAACATGTTCTGCTCCACCGCCTGATCAGTGAGACGATGAGCCAATTGAATAACTTGCTGGATGGTGGCGAGGTTAGCTGAAGTCACATGACTTTGAATCTCTGGCACTAAACCTTTGAGGTACAGCTCAATGCGCTTGATGGGAGGATCCACCATAGTTGGACACAAGATGGCCAGCTCGTTCGATCTTTTTGTGTACGCTTCAATTTCTGACCCCGTCATCTTGAGGTTGAAGAACTCTACCTCCAGCTTGTGGATGTCATCACGATTGCAATATTCCTCTTTGATCAGTTCCTTGAAGTTGTTCCAGGGGGTGGCATTAGCAGCAACCAACCCTAGCATTTGAACTTGAGCGTTCCACCACGTGAGCGCTACACCTTCGAGAGTACCAGTAGCATACTTCACCCTGAGAGCCTCAGGGCATTCACACATCTCGAAGACAGATTCAAGTTTCTCAAACCAGCGGAGGAGACCTACAGCTCCTTCGGTACCACTGAAGGTACTAGGTCGACAGTCCATAAAGGTCTTGAAAGTGCACACAGGAGGCTGTGCAGGTTGACCTCCTGCCTGAGCGGCTGCAAGTGCCGCAGCAACTTGTTGGTTAATCAGAGCCATCAACTGGGCTTGGGTCATGTTAACGCGTCCAGCCATGATCTTCATATCAAGGGAAACATGAGTGAGAGGGGTTCGCGAAAGTGCGATGACAGAAGGGAGTAAGCACACACGTGTTTCCAAACAATAGTGGTTACATTTATCTAAACATACCATAAGCAAAGTTCTATGTAATCTAGCAAGTAGGCAATGTAAACGTAAATCATATCACCTAGAATGTCGAGTCTTGCACGTGGAGCGAAGCGTCGTTGTGGATCGTTGAGCACTGTACAGGTTATAGTCTGGTATTAACCAAAAACTTTTTCCCTTATTAAAACCAAGTTCACTATAACCAATGGCTCTGATACCAAAATGATCATTATATAGAAAATTTATATAATATATAAACTCTACACTCTCTATCTCTCTCTCTAAAAACCCATCTGTCTCTCTCTCTCTCTTCTCTCCCTATCACAGGAACACCCCTTTGTCTCTCTCTCTCTCTATCAGGGGATGTTAAACTTGGATCTTGTTTTGGTAGAGGCAGACTTGATCGGAAAACGATCCCTCGCTAAGTTTCAACACCACCAGCAACTCCACCCACCCTTAGAAACTAAAACTTTCTCCTAGTGATTAACCACCATTCTTTTCTTGACTTTCAAGAATTATTATTGTCACACCCCCAAAATCCACATGCGGAGTATCACCGCTTGGAGGCGTGACATGACCAGGATCAAGCCACCAATCATATTGAACAAGCATGTAAGTAATTATAAAATCCAACACAATACAATTGGTGTCCAAACGAAACATAGTTTAAGTTGCAAGCGGAAGCATAATGTCAAAAACCAAAGCATAAGTTAATAATATTTAAGTTCATCATGAACACTCAATGTCCATGCTCCACAACGACTCTTCCCCATGCAAGCTCCTGCTAAACCTAGTGACCTGCAAAGCATGTAGTAACGAGTCAACAACAAAGTTGAGTGAGTTCACAGTTGGGTGTTGGTTTAAGTTATTCCAAAAACGTAGTTTCCTTTAACTGGCATCCTGGCCGTGGGGGTTACCCCATAGTTGAAAACGTGTTTTGTTTAATCCCGTTTACTCTGGCAATCCAGCCGTGGGGGCTACCCCATGTTTATACTACTAGACTCGTTACCATATCGACCACTGACTTTAGTCATGTTTATGTGCCCTTAGCGTCAATGTCTATCATCATTGACGTGCCCAGATCCATTAGTTCACGCCCGTCCTCTGCGGCACGGTGTGAGGCTTGTCAGACCTAAATAGCGCTATCTAACTAATGATCCGCTCGCCATTGGCCCGGCGATTAAGTCGATATAAAAAGGAGGGACTTCGTGATAGAGTTTTGGTCTAGTGAAATTTAAACTGTCCAAGAGGACGGGGAATTACATTCCTTAACCCAAACTGTCCTACCCAAGGAGGACGAGGAATCCATATTCCTTAACCCATTCCCAACCCCTGGGAATCCCATGCTTTGTAGAAAGTGTGAACTCACCTTAGGTTAGCTCGGCAGATAAGTAAAGGTCGATTGAGCTCCTAGTGGTCAACCACGTCCTAACATGGTTACCATACAAGCCAGGTCTAGGTTCAAGTAGTGCACATATGTTTACACATAAGCTAAAAGGTTACAAGAACGTATTGATCATGGCAACACATTAACAGTCAAGTATATAACATACTCATACTTGTACGATTCAAAAGATTGGGCTCGCACAAGTCTAACGGCCTTGTGCGATTCACCCATTGAAACCCAAACACACTCGGCCCAATAAAACATAAGCAGTCCAGCATGTAAACGGCCCAAACAAATAAACATTGGTCTTGTGCGATCCGGATGGCCTTGTGCGATCCGGATGGCTTGTGCGATTGTGTTTTGGGCTAATCGGCCCAATGGCATAAACGAAGTCCAATGGTTGTGTGTGACCCAAGCCTTGTGCGATCGGCACAATCTTGTGCGATCCACAAGTCTTGTGCGATCATGCATGTCCTGGTAGTACACTGTGCCTAATGTGATTGTACCCGGCTTGTGCGATTTACCTTGTGCGATCAGATCAGGTCTTGTGTGACCTGATCTTGTGCGACCGAGAGGAAACTTGTGCGATCCGTTTTACTATCTGGATATTATGCTATTCGGTTACAATCATTCAACAGTTTCCAAATTTACAATTTATCAATCAATAGTTTCCAACTATCCATTTAGCATACAATCGATCAAATTAAGCATATTCCAATCGATTCTCATGAACCCTAAATATGAATAACACACGAGCAATAATCACAACACTTAAACATATTTACAAGATTCATGTTCTTGGTTACTAGTATGCTTATTAACGTAATAACCCAACCAAACATCCATATATATACTTTTCTACAGCCGATTAAATCATGCAATCGATTCTAGATCATCAACAACTTCATGTGATTAACAACCCTATATTGATCTACAACACTATACATGTGAGCCGATTTCATACCAAAGTCGATCATGTATCATCCTCAAATCATCACATGAAACATGTATATCACATAACATACAATCGATAGTTAAACACTAACCGGTTAGAAGGTAACACAAAGGTGATCCGATCAAGAAAGCTTCACGAGATGAGGCTTCGGCTAGGAGGATTGCCGTCGAACAAGAGAGAGAGGAGTAGAGAACTAGGGTTTTGTGTGTGTGTTGTGTTTTGCAAGTTATGAGGAGTATACCCTTTCTCCTAAGTGTTATGCGTGTAAAAGAGAGTGGGCCGAACCCATCATGGGCTGCCCATTGGTTTCGGATACAAAGAGTGTAGCCCGAATGGGCTTGTGCGATCGGTCCATTCATATATATACATACATTACACATAACACATATCAAACATAACATTTCATTAATCAATAAAGTTCACATAATCACATAGGATCCACATACGTTACATTAACACAAAGATAAGTTCTGAAGTACGAGTTGTCACAATTATGCCATGGAAGCCCTCAATGCAGCACTTGTCTTGAAACCCATTTCTGTTCTCAAACCAGAACCCAAAATGCACTCATCGTTCCCCTTAATTCCCCACGTCAACTTTCCAAAACCCCAATTCAATGGCACTAGTTTAGTGCTCATATACTTTGTTTTCAAATCTGTTTTTGCAAAAGCACTTACTTATGAAGAAGCACTTAACCAGTCAACAACAGCCTCTGAATCCTCATTTGCAGCACCTGATCTTGATGGGATAGTTAATTTTGGTGTGGAGAATCCTTTGGTGGTAGCCGGTGGGGCCGCCTTGTTGGCGGTGCCGACTATTCTGTCTCAAGTGTTTGGAAAGAGTAGTAATAAGGCATGTGGGGTGGAGACTACAAAAATTGCTTATCAGAAATTGGGTGATGATGGGGATGCTCAGTTGCTTGATATACGGGCTGCTTCGGATATTCGGGCGGTGGGTGTCACACCCCAACCGATGGCGGAATCATCAGGGCGCGGCACTAGGCAAATCAGATTGCTCAAGAGAATCCATAACCACTATTTAGTGACAATATTTAATGCGTTCGTTATCCCATACTAATAAACAATATTTCAGCAAACAGTTATACAGATTTCATGTCTCTCAAACAATACAAATCCGACAACCTAGATTTTATGTGGGTTTCTAGACTTCCTAATCTTGATTCGAGATAACCTGCGATTAACCTACAATATACGTTAAAAGAGTGTCAATACAACAGAGCGTGTTATCCTTAACTAGACCCCGTCGGGTCAGCCTGTACACGGGAACAGAAGCATAAGTCTTTTTCAGGGCTGAATGGTTGTAAACAGAATGTCGAACGGGTTAAGTGTTCACAGTCTATCCGAACGGATGGGTCCCATCCGGGCGTATGGTCATCCGGGCGGATGGCAATTCGAACGGATGGTCATTCGAATATGTTGTGGTTGTTTGTGAACCATTAAAATTCGAAGTTTAGTTAAAAGCGTTTAAACAGTCAGAAATGTCAGGGTCAGGTCATTCGGACGGATGGTCATCCGGACGGATGGTCATCCGGACGGATGGCCATTCGGGCGGATGATCTGTGGTTGAAGTTTTTGCAAAATTTTCTAAGTAAAAAGTTTTAAGTTAACGGAGACGGCGTGACGACGTGTCAAACAACGGAATATACCAAGTCCAGTCCATTCGGATGGGCCCAGCCCATTCAGACAGACATGTTGTTCTTGATGAAGTTTCATGTTTGGCCCTTTAATCAATCCATATCTTAGGTGGAAATCCGTTTTCAAGTTGGCTTTTGACTAAGGAACGAGTCGAGAGTCTGATTGAGTCCAGATTCCATCAATATTGTGTTCAAACTAAAGAAGAGTTCAAAACAAGTTGAAAAAGTGTTGAAATCTTTCATAACTAAGTTGAAAAGTGTGAAATCCTCTAGATCTTGAACCCATCTCGATTGAATGGTGCTTCACAACAATTTGCCTAAGCAAAATGAGTGGAATCCACCTTCGAGAGGTCTAAAACTAGTGATTTTGAGAAAGTGTTAAGGTGTGTGCGTGATTTTGATGAAGAAGATGAAGTAGAAGTGGAATAGATTGAAGATTGAAGAAGATTTGAGGGAAAAAGCTTACAAAAAGTCTTGAATCGCGTCTGAAAGCTTGGGAGCGGATGAGAACTTAAAGGTTGGAATGAAGACACAAGTCCCCTATTTATAGGTGAGGGCGAGGGTCTAAGGCGGTGGCGGTTGGCTGTGTCCGGATGGCCATTCGGGTGGATGGCCATTCGGGTGGTCGGGTTTGCGTTTGTTAGCTCGTTTGACGTGTTTTGTTGCGTTAATCATTGTGGGTACTTTAAGCGTTTTAGTGAGATAAGTAGTAACGTGTTATGTTGTGTTTCAGTGCGATAAATTGAGTTGCACGTGCCAGCGTGTGTGCGTTTAAACAAGTTTTAATACATAGATATTTATATCTACTATTATTATAAAATAATAGGTCATAGCATAAATAACTGCGTTTCGAGTTTGCGTTGTGATGAGCAAGAGCGAGTAGTTTAGATACTCACGTGATGTCATCGTGTAAGCGTTAGCGTTATAAGCATATGCGTTGTGATGTGCGATATAGCGTGTGTAATAAGCGTTGTAGTGTGAAAATATGCGAAGTAGCGTAGTTTACGATATAGTTTACATTATGATCCGAATCTCTGGTGCTAGGCGTAACGAGAGTAACAAGCGCGAAGGTGCGGGTTATTATAGTGGGTAGCCCGGATATTAAGTGCTTGAAGAAGAAGCTTACAGTTGCTTATAATGGTGATGATAAACAAGGCTTCTTGAAGAAGCTGTCTTTGAGGTTCAAGGACCCAGAAAACACCACATTGTTTATTTTGGATAAGTACGTCGGATATCTTTTTTTCTTTTATGATTTATGCTTATGTGATTTTATATGACCATTTTACCTCTGAGGAAAAGGACAAAATAGCATAATTTTATAAGACAAATATGACCTGATTTCATTTTTGGACCAAAATGGCAATAAAACTGAAACCACAGGGACCCAGATGCAAAAGGTTTGAGTTTTGGACTAAAGTGACAAAAGTGACCAAACCTAAGTGTAACACCCCGAAAATATAAAACTTTATATTAGAATTATAAAGTATAAAATAAACAAGAATAGACTAACTAGGAATAAATAACCCGGTTAGTCATGAGTCTTGTGGTAACCTGTGAGTGGGTTGAACCACCTAAAATATGAACTAAACAATTGTTGAGGGACTAAAGCTGTTAAACTTGAAACTTAAATTAATAAAACATAATTAATCACACCAAACACACACTCAAGTGTGTGTCTGGTCGATCAAAACATAGGGGCGACACAAGGGTTCCCCACAAACCCTAGTTCATGCAATTTCCCTCAAATTGAAGGCCCTAATCAGTTCCAAATTGATTTTCAAGCACAAATTCGTGATCACCTCGTTGAAGGGATCATAAGGTATGCAAAATTATGTTGTTTAGATTCAACTCAAATTCCTAGTAAATGATAAAATCGAAAATGGAGCTTGATTATGTGATGTCTAGATGAAACTTGTAATGAAAACAAGTTTAGAAGTAAATCCTAGTTGATAAATTGCAGGAAATAGGTTCAAAATTATGAAATTTATGATAACCCATTCATAGGTTAAGTGGATTTTGCAAAATAGGTTGAATACAAGAATTGTAACTATCGCAAGTAGTATTACTTGATTTCTATATGATGATTTTGATGATAGTATGCATGCTTGACATGATGGAATCGAAATGTGAGATTATAATTGGCGAAAATAACAAGTTATGAACTTGATTCTAGTTATATAAAAATTAAACCCGTTAGGTGTTCGATAAAATGCCTAAGTGAAGAATTAAGTGTTAAAAATCGAATGCAAACGCATGTTTGATTGTTATGACAAATTATGCGTTAAAGTGTATAAAAAGGGTTCTAAAATGGTTGTGAATTGAACTCTTTTAGGCAAGGAGTCCGGATCGTCAAGTGGACAAGCCGGAGGGGATACGCGCTTGAAAGGGGTGCTCTAAAGGTACGTGGGTTTAGTCCCGTTACATTTTGCATAAATGTTTGGATATAGATTGTTAATGGTGTCATCATATAGTATATGCGTTTGGTGTGTCATTGAAGTGACGAAGCTCACTCGACAATCAAACAGTTCAAAATGATGGTTAGAAATAGTTAGGTTTGTCATTGAAGTGATGGTTTTCACTTGACAACCAAACGGGTCAAATCTATGTTTCTAAAACATTAACAATTGAAGTGACTTAGACATCACAAAATGAGTTGGTGTTAAGAGTGCGTAAGCCAAGAAATGGATACGCTAAATTGATTTAACGAACCCATGATATTGGGTCAAATGTTCAAGATTATAATCTTGTAGACATTGCATAAATTAGTATGCTTGAAACTTAAGGTAACAAGCATGACGCTAAGGCGTGCGCAAATCATATGATGGGAACTAAACATAGATGTTAGATAAGCCCGGGAGTGGGTCAAAATGTTGGTAATTGTTGGTGTTAACAATTATGTAGAGTGACATAAAAACCAAATGGTTCGAATAATTATAAAAAGGATTTATAAGCCATTTACTTATAAATCTGATTTTATGCAAACTAAGATGGTAAACGGATCCGTATTTAAGTTACGGACACGTAGGAAAAAGAATCGTGTAAATCGGGTTTGTAAATTGAAAGTTATGATACTTTGAAGTTTGTTATTGAAAATGACATTGCTGGACAAATATGCAGCTCCAATCCACAAACCTACTGTCGAAATAGGGTGCTCGCGCTACGCGATGCCAAACCAAGATCATCGTCGCGTCATGCGACGTTCGTCGCGGGCCGCGAAAGCCGAGACGTGATCTGTCGCGGGGCGCGACAGACCCAAATCGCTGCATATTTGTTTTGTTTTCATTGTTTGGCAATAGAACTCATATTTACGTGTTGTTATGTTGTCAAAACTAACAATTGTTGTGGTTTTGACCTTAGGTAATGCTCGTTTCATTTCGGATGTCGATCAAGCAAGGAATCAAGAACCGAACACAAGTTTTAAAGCTTCCGCGCTAATCTAATCATGTTTTGGACGATGTTTGTCATGTAAATACTACTTAATGTTGAATGTTTTAAACTAGTTAGTAGGTTATGTTAAAACAATATAACGATGTACCTCGTATTTTATTAACTAAGTTTTTTATAATTATGCATTTTGGTTTTTAAAAAGTGCGTAATTTATAATAAAATATTAAAGTAATTGAGATGGGCGTTACAAGTTGGTAATCAGAGCTCAAGGTTGTTAACAAAGTGTGTTCGGTTCAAGCTTGATCAAACATCCGGTAAAAGTTAATTATTTTAGTAGACTTATTAAATGTAGAAGAGAAATATGAATTGACGTGTACAGGAAGAGCGTGTTAACACACTCAAACCCGGAAAGTGCACTAAATGAGAACGGTTAAAGCAAGTTACGAACTTGGCTAAAACGAAGTAAATAAAATATATGTTATAGATGAAATGTTTAATGATTGGTGTAAACATTTCAGTTTCAAAGATGACGGAAAAAGGTAATAATGATGCGGTGCCGATAGTCACCGAGCAAATGAAAGAAATGATTGCCGAGGAGGTAGGAAAGGCAATCAAAAATAGCCTATCCGGTTTTATAGATAAGATCCAAAACAGGGTACTTTCGGTGGTTGAAGAGAGGATCAAGAATTTGGAAGATAGTACCAACACAGCAAAGGAAAAATCTGGAGAGCGCAAGGGTTGCTCATACAAAGAATTCATGGCATGTAAACCATCACTTTATAATGGAGAGGTGGATCCGATAATATGCCAACGATGGCTAAGTGATATTGAGGGAGTGTTTGAGAGAACCCACTGCGACACAAACGACTTCTTAGCTTATGGTACGGGTCAGCTGAGAGGTCAAGCAAAAGATTGGTGGGATAACAAGAAAAAGGAGATTGGAAGCTAAGCGGCAAGGGCAATGACATGGGACGAGTTTAAGGTACATTCCTTAAACACCACAGTGCCAAGGCAGTTATCAACCGAATCAAGGAGGAATTCATTCATCTAAGGCAAAAAGGTGAATCTATTGATAAGATCACGGGGATCTTTCTTGATAAACTGAGATTTTGTGACGAGTTGGTGACGTCCGAAGAGCATAAAGTATATTATTACTATAATATGCTAAGTGCAGAGTATCAGGAGTTTATGACTCCCTCGAAATACAAAACTCTCACTGAAATCATTAACACTGCTCGAGAAAGGGAGATAGAGCTGAAAAAGCAAATCGAGAGAGGTGAACGAAGGGCACATGTTGTTAATCCAAGCCCTATGAAGAAGGCATGAATGACAGAGTCATCTAAGAAACAAGATATGAAACGTGGGTCACCAAGTTGTAAGGTATGCGGGAAAGGGCACAAGGGTGAGTGCCGGTTTAAAGATAAGTCGTGTCCTATATGTGGGAAGACAGGGCACACGGCTGCATTATGCCCAGGAAAAGTGTCGGTTTGTTATAAATGCTACAAGTCGGGTCATAAGAAATCAGAATGCCCGGAGTTAGTCAGGAAGAAGGATGGCAAGGATTCGCAAGCAGAAACTCCAAAAGCAAAGGCCAGATCCTTCCAGTTAACCGCAGCCGAGGCAAAGATGGAACCCGATGTGGTCTCAGGTATATTCGCCATAAATTCAATTGTCGCACATGTGTTATTTGATACGGGTGCGAATAAATCCTTTATTTCACATGGATTTATTCGACATCCTTCATTTGTATTGACGAAATTACCTATGCCTTTAGAAGTAGAAATAGGTGACAACAAAAGTTTTATCGTGTGTGACGTGTGTCAAGATTGTAAGATGAGTATCGATGGTGACGAATACTCAATAGACCTGATCCCGATGTCGATGGGAGAATTCCAAGTAGTGGCCGGGATGGATTGGTTATCCCGACATCACGCGAAAGTCGTGCGTTTCCGCAAGGAGATAAAACTAACGTCTCCAAGTGGAAAACACGTTACCATCTATGGCGAGAAAAGGGGTAACCCCGTAATATGCTCAATGTTAAAGGCTCACAAACTTATGAGACGCGGATGTAGAGCGTTCATGATTTACGCAAACGAACCCGAGGAGGGATTACCGAAGATTGAAGACGTACCGGTGGTACGTGAGTATGAAGATGTGTTTCCGGAAGATTTACCAGGAATACCTCCTGAACGAGAGGTGGAATTCGGAATTGAATTGATTCCTGGTGCGAAACCTGTAGCCAAAGCACCGTATAGGCCCGCGCCATCGAAGCTACAAGAATTAATGTCTCAGATTCAAGACATGCTCGACAAGGGGTTTATTAGACCGAGTGTGTCTCCGTGGGGTGCACCGGTGCTATTCTTGAAAAAGAAAGACGGGAGCATGCGCATGTGTATCGATTACCGGGAGTTAAATAAACTCACAGTGAAAAATCGATACCCGCTCCCAAGAATTGATGATTTATTTGACCAGTTACAAGGTGCGATTTGGTTCTCCAAGATTGACCTTAGATCGGGTTATCATCAGTTGAAGGTCAAGGAGGAGGATGTACCAAAGACGGCCTTTTGTGCACGGTACAGACATTACGAATTCCTCGTGATTTCTTTCGGGTTAACCAATGCACCCGTGGCATTCATGGACCTCATGAACCGGGTTTGAAAGCTGATGTTGGATATGTAGGATCGTTGTTGAACCCGAATGAGTCAATCAGAAGAGTTGTGAATCCGATTCAAAGGCGGAATCAATGAAACGGATGCTCAAACTAATTATAATGCTTCTCTGATTGATTTAACAACATTTACAACCTGAAAACAATTTGACAGCACTTCGTTACAAGTTTTAGATCCGTGCCAAATGAACAACCGAGTGCACTATTTATAGATGGGGAGGTTTCGCTTATATGGACATGTCCATATGAGCGAAACCTGTTGCTTGTGGTTTCGCTTTTATGGACAATGTCCATATAAGCGGAACCTCTTGCAAAACCACTAAATTTCGACTCTCGAACCTCGTGCACTGATTATTCTAATCTATCATATTACGTTACATGATACAAGACGAAGTCAATAGACGTAATGCACTAACAGACTCCCCCTCGGATATTGATGAAGTCTTCAGTGACTATTCTCTGATATGACACCTCTTCAGTCTTGATCATTTTGCCTTCTCATTCAGATTGTAACTATGTAAGCATCCATCACTCTCTTGATCAGCTTCACAATTTGACTCTTACACCAGGAACTCATCACTGGCTCTATCATCAACAGCTTTATCATCAGCAGGCTCCCCCTTTCATCAAGCTTCCGTGCTTTTAGGGATCGACACCTAGCTTTCCAGCTACAAGCTCCTCCTAACTTTCAGCTTGTCTTCAGACTCCCCCTTAGACTCTGCTCCCGGGATCGTAGTCTGGACTTTTCCTGTAATCACTCATACACTTGATAAGTAACAACATTTTAATCTTCCAGATATCGTAATCTGACAATTCAATCTCCTCAAAAACACTTCTCATGAATTTGGCAGTTTCATCGAATCGTATCGGAAACTAACACTTATAACAATATAAGCATCCAAATCCCCCACAGTTAATCATCCAAGTCCAAATTAATGACCTTGGAGATATCACAAACTGTTTTTGACTTTTTGATTTTAAATACAAGTTTCAAATTAATGAACTTGTTTTATTCTCAGAAACACGATCAGCTTACTTAGATTTTGAAAACTCAGCACTCAGACATCGGTTGTCGAAAATAAAGCAGAAATCAAAATCTTTTTGAATTTTCTGAAAATATAAAGCAGTAAAGAAATATGTACAAACATATTTACAGACAATATTTTTGTTTGAGTATGCATCAGAGGATCATATCAGTTTTTGACAAGACACAAGTACCGTTGAGCTTAGTTACACAGTAAGAATTAAGCAATTCACTTAGATTGTCGATATACTGGTCCACTTAAATTTTCATACAAGTTTCAACTGATTCAGGATACAAATTAGGTATTTTAAGAACTTAAACCCATTCATGTGTCCCACCTCTTGAATATACTCCCGTATCCAGATCCCAATATTCAGTCTTACAGGTAATTATAACACAAATGATATCTGTAAGGGGTTAATAAATTATGAAGAATCATGAGAGCTCAGGTCAGAACTACCGTTCAGCAGAGAGATCATGACTCAACTTGGGTGTGTCCCCTTTAGAGGATCTTTTTTACAATAGCATTGCTAAGCAATTTTATTGTCTTATCATATATGCTGGGGTGATGCTGTGTTTGAAGCATTTTCGGAAAGTATTATTCAAGGACTAGGTCAGAACTTCCATTCAGCAGAAGTCCCGGAATAATACCCCAGACATCATTGAGTATAAAAACCTAGTATATCAGATTATGAGACCTTTCAAACGAGATTTCAGGGGTTACCTATATATCCAAATAGTGTCCCCCACGAAATAAGCAAGTGTTTGAATTTAGGTTTATATCCCGAAAAAGTTTACTAAGTGTATAAAAACCTATCGACATATCATCAGTGAGACTGTTTAACGCTATATAGTCATTACAATTCTTTAGCATACTGTAACTGTCTACTGATGTACTATCATTTCCTCTTTTTACGAAAAAAACTCAATTTTTTAATTTTATCATGTTTTTCGCTTTTTCAAATTTTCTAATGTTTTTGGATTTTCTAACAACAATATATCTCCCCCTAAAATGCAAAACCATTTAAAGAAAATTTGACAACCAATACTGATAGCTTTGTCTCGCCATCCATTTTCTGCATCTCATGCTCTGTTTTGCAGAAAAAATATAACATACCCCCATGATTTACAACACATTGATATTTTACAGTTTGAAAACCGTTTTTCAATCTGATAAAAGTAATTATGTTTGTTCAGCCGTGAGGGTTTCGGCGTATTCAATCAACATTTATTCAAAACAATATTAAAAACAAACATATTTTTGGTTTTTAATTTTTCAATTTTTAGGGTTTTGAAAATATTGTTTATTTATGTACAGAAAACAATCAAACTAAACTCCCTGTTCAACCAAACCAGGTTCCTGCAACCTCTTCCTGTGCCAGGCTGCTCCAACTACCATTTTCACAATCTTCAACTTCGTTGAGCACCTGCACATTCAAACTTTATTAATCATTTGAACAATTTAGCCCAAGTCTGTTGGACCTTAGGCATTTCAACACAATAATGTTCATTTAATTTCGGAAACTCTTTGTCATTTAAAACTTTTTCAGCTTTGACTTCAACTTTCTCATTTTTTACCAACGTCACTTGTTTCTTAGCACTCCACATTTTACCTTCCGGAGTACCTCTTTTGTAAAAATTTGTCTCTTTTTGAACCTTTTGATTTTGAATAACATTTTTAAGTTTCCAAAACTCTTGAGGTTTTGTCATATCAACAAATTTTCTCCAACTCTGTGTTGTTCTGAATCTGGATGTGTGAGAATTCCAGGTCTGTCTTGAATCGAACCTTTTCGAGTTTGATTTCCAATTTTGATTTGAAGCAAACTTGTTTGTATTGTACCTCCAAGTTTGTTTCGAATCAAATCTGGTTGACCTTGGTTTCACATCCTCAGATTTCTGTTTTTCAACATTAACAGGCTTTGGATTTGGACACTTTCGTGCAACATGTCCAATTTGATCACATTTAAAACACACTTTCTTTGAAACATCCTTGGCCTGTTGTTGTTTCTTTTTCTTGGCCTCAAACTCCTCATTAGACTGTTGTCCAATTTTGAGTTTTTCTTCTTCTGCTAAGCTTTTTCCTTGAACAAAACTCATCTTTTGTTGCAATTTTGGTTTTTTACTTTGATTCCAATTCCGTTTCTTTTTATAACCCAAACCAGCCTTCATGTTTTTCTTCTTAAAATCAGGTTTGTTATAAAAAGATTTATGACCTTTACCAGCAAACTTTGGAATCTCAGACTTCTCAATCTCAACCATTTTGAAAACTTTATCAACCTTTTCTGAAATCACATTCTGAATCGGGAAAACAACATCTAAGAATAATTTGTCCGATTCAATCATGGTATAAACCAATCCTTTTGAATCATCATTCAAATTTTTCTCGGATTTTGTGTTTTTCAGATAACCATCATAAAGATTTCCTTCATCTTCATCCTGTGATTCAGACTTACCTTTTGTAGACTCATCTTTCAAAACGCTTTCAACAACCTTACTTACCACCTCTGAATCATTAGCATCATCAGATTTGGAGTAAGTCACATCAATACTTTCAGGTAACTGGTCAGCTATGTTCAAACCCTTTGCCACCTTTTCCTCATCATAAAAAGTATAATTGTTTCTCAATGGTGGTGGTACCTGATGAAATTCTGAACCAATACCCTTTTTGCAATTTTCAGTATCTTTGTCATCTGGTGTGATGTTGAAAATGCGTTCGAGAATGTACGAAGAGTTATGATAACTTTGAAGTTTTGTAACAACCTTTTCTTTTTCAGCCAAGACTTGTTTAAGATTAGCAATTTCATCAACACATTTGTTCAATTCAATTTGCTTTTCTTTAAACTTTCTTTCATACATTTCTTTAGTGACTAAAGTTTCTGACAATCTTTGATCAAAACTTTTGACTTGGCTCTTCAAAGTATCATAAGCTTCTTGTACTCTCTGACTCGACCACTTTAAAGAATCATACTGTTTTTGTAAATCTTGAAATTTAGATTCTTTTTCAACACAATCGACACATTTTGCTGAACACATTTGTCTATAAACATCATTATCCTTTTCAAGACCTTGATATTTCTGTGTCAATTTTTCAACTTTTAGTTTCAAAATTTCTTCTTTTTCAATCATTTCTTTACATTTTATTGTGAAAACATTTTCAAGTTTAAATATGTCATTGTCTTTTGTTTTTATGATATCATCTTTTTCAGTACAAGCTTTGCACATTTCTATGCAATTCCTGCACTTGTTTTCTTTTTCATCAACCATTTCAACATTCGATAGATCAGAAGATTTTCTAACCTCAGTCTCATTCAGCACCGGTTCTTCTGACTCAACTTTCTGATCTTCCTCATTCTTCTGCGTTTCTTCAGCTCTCTGTTCCTCTCCAGCAAGCTTTGCAACAATCTTCACTTCTTCAATCATCTTCTTCAATTCTTCTTCTTTTCTTTTCTTCAGTTCTACCACCTTCGGTAAACTTGCTTCAAAAACTTCTTTTAACTTGTTCATCAAATTTGGCAAATAGCTTTTATCAGAAAGCCTTCTTGTGTTGAAAGTGCCCTCACTTGGAAACACATTGGTTACAGCATCAAAATCCACTTTTGATGGATCAACTACTGGATTACCCTGTGGATCCATGTAACACTCTAGTTCTTCATTCCATCTCTTGGCTCTTTGTGCTTCCTTAAATGGTTCATACAATTTTCCAATCTCCCATCTCGCACTGTCTCTTCTCCACCAAGTATCATGATCATCATTTGCAACAAATGCATATCCAACTGCATCTTCTTCAGGGCAAACTTGACTCCAGTCGTAACCTTCATCAACATATATAACTGCAAGAGCCCTTGATCTTTCTTCTGGTTGCTTTAATCTTGGTGGTTCAGACTTATTCTAATGATAAATTGCTTTCTTGTAATAATCTTCGTTGAACGGGTTTGCAGAATCATCAGCATACGCATTTCTGCACTCGCGCTTAAAGTGACCTCTTTGTTTGCATTTGAAGCATGTCACCTTAGATTTATCAAATCCCAGTTTGGTAGATGGTCCACCAATTGACTTTCTCCCCGTGATCTCCATGAACCGCTGTGCTTGACGAACCGCACTGGCCATGCACCATCTTATATCCATTAGTTCCATCTCCTCGGGGTCTAATTGATCATAATCTTCTTTCGTCAAGTTGGTATTGCCAATCTTCCCTGCAACGAGGCTTTCATACGATTCAAGTACAGATGCCAAGAAAACCATCTGTTGTTTTGCCGACTCTTCGCTGAAATTCTGCCCATTCTTCAGATCCACTGCGATATTACACTGAAACAAATTCTTGGAAGCAGATTGACTTGAAGAAGATCCACTGTGAAAACCACTGTGAAGACTTTCATTATTTACTGAATTTGAGCTTTCTGCAGAAAATGCTGTTCTTGGAGACCCAGCCTGCGGTACATTTCCTCTGTAATAAAGCTCTACATTCTGCTGATAAGCTGGATTGTTGACTTTAGATCTCTTTATCTCCAATTCATGACTTTCAAGCCTTTCAATCAGCAAATCCACTTTCAAATCTTCAGGCTTGATTGTATTTTTCAACATTAGAGCGAAGTATTGCCACTCTTGATCATTTGGCAATGAATCAAACAATTTATCCACCAACTCCTCTTCAGAATATGTGATTTCATGTCTGGTCAGCTCCATTTTTAGATGTCCAAATCTCTCGATCATTTTACAAACAGATTCATTTTTCATACAACTGAATAGATCAAACTCTTTTCGCAACAATTTCTTTTTATTTTTAACAATTTCATTACTTCCTACACACTTTCTCCCTAACGCTTCCCACAAACTCTTTGAAGTTTTCTCTTGTTCAAGTAACGAGATAATATCCTCTCTCACTGACTATTTGATAAATGTAATCATTTTATATTCAGCCACAACATTTTTATGTCTTTTTCTGTAAAATCTTTTGCATCTATTAACTCTCCTCCCTCTTTTACTGGTTCAACGTATTCATGTGTCAGTTTTAACCAGCTTTCAGGAGCGAAAGCTTTTACCCAACCCTCAAATCTGTTTTTCCACCAATTATAATCTTCAACTTTCATTAGCTTCGGTGGCTTCTGTTGGCTTCCGTACATGTTCTCGAATTTCAAATTCTCCGAAATCTCCTTCGAATATTCTCTCATC
Organism: Helianthus tuberosus; assembly: GCA_030545235.1. NCBI lineage: Eukaryota > Viridiplantae > Streptophyta > Magnoliopsida > Asterales > Asteraceae > Helianthus > Helianthus tuberosus. Next base: position 36,261,097 of record CM060399.1, on the reverse strand, counting down.
TCGGATCTTCTATCTGTCGATTCGGAAGTGAATACGTTGTAGAATGTGTTGTAGAATTCTTCACCATTGCTTGACATCTTCAATAACCTGAAAGCAATCAAACAAACTCAATCAGTTTAAACAATATCAAGTATTCTGAAATATACTGACACTCGAGTGAAATAATTTAACCAAACTATGTTCACTGGAGCGAAATCAAACAATAACACTATGAGCAAAATCAGATATAAACTGATTTGAAGCGAAATCTCAGGATGTACACTCAAGCAAAATCAGTTTTTAACTGAAAAGCGAAACCAAATGAATGTCACAATAAGCGAAATCAATTGTGTCCAAATAAGCGAAAACAGGTTTTTAGTATGTTTTTACCATTATTAATCCGAATTTCAACCTGAAACTTTCTAGGGTTTGTTAATCGTATGTATTACACGTTATACTCGAAATTCAGACAATTTCAACCGTAGGAACCAGTTTAAATCGAAAAAAATATGAAAGAAAGTGAGTAGAAGTGAGAGAATTTTGTCGAATCAGCTGTAGTAGTATGAACTCCTCGTCCTGAAGCTCTGATACCACTTGTAGGATCGTTGTTGAACCCGAATGAGTCAATCAGAAGAGTTGTGAATCCGATTCAAAGGCGGAATCAATGAAACGGATGCTCAAACTAATTATAATGCTTCTTTGATTGATTTAACAACCTTTACAACCTGAAAACAATTTGACAGCACTTCGTTACAAGTTTCAGATCCGTGCCAAATGAACAACCGAGTGCACTATTTATAGATGGGGAGGTTTCGCTTATATGGACATGTCCATATGAGCGAAACCTGTTGCTTGTGGTTTCGCTTTTATGGACAATGTCCATATAAGCGGAACCTCTTGCAAAACCACTAAATTTCGACTCTCGAACCTCGTGCACTGATTATTCTAATCTATCCTATTACGTTACATGATACAAGACGAAGTCAATAAACGTAATGCACTAACAGGATAGTCGGTGATAGTGTTCATCGACGATATCCTAGTGCATTCAAAAAATGAGGCAGAGCACGCAAGTCATTTACGCGAAGTGTTGGAAACGCTAAGAAGAGAGAAATTATATGCAAAATTCTCAAAATGTGCTTTCTGGTTACGAGAAATGCAATTTCTCAGGCACATTATTAGTGCGAACGGGGTGTTGGTAGACCTGTCAAAAATAGAAGTAGTGGCGAGATGGAATCCACCGAAGAATCCTTCGGAAATCAGAAGCTTTTTGGGGCTTGCGGGATATTATAGGAGATTCATACAAGATTTCTCCAAGATTGTCGCGTCGTTATCCAAATTAACTCGTAAAGATGAAAAGTTTATATGGGGCGATGATCAAGAAAAAGCGTTCCAAACGCTTAAAGAAAAATTGACCCACGCTCCGGTATTGACATTGACGGACGGAGTTGATGATATGGTAGTTTACTCGGATGCGTCACATTCGGGGCTCGGGTGCATTTTGATGCAACGAGGAAAGGTTTTATCCTATGCCTCGAGACAACTGAAGACTCATGAAAAGAAATACCCTACACACGATCTCGAGTTGGCGGCGGTGGTATTTTCCTTAAATTTATGGAGGCATTATTTATATGGGGTAAAATGCACTATCTTTACCGACCATAAAAGTTTGAAATATTTCTTCGATCAGAAGGAAATAAACATGAGAAAGAGGCAGTGGTTAGAAATGGTCAAAGATTTCGATTGTGATATACATTACCATCCCGGGAAAGCTAACGTGGTGGCGGATGCGTTGAGCCGAAAGGTAGATTATACACCAATACGAGTACGATCGATGCAACTAATTGTAACATCGGGTCTACTTGAACAAATCCGAAAATCTCAAGTTGAAGCAATGAAAGAGGAAAATTTGAAGAAAGAAAGAATAGTTGGTCAATTGAAAGAATTGGAAGATGGTAACAACGGGTTAAAGACTCGTTTCGGAAGAATATGGGTCCCAAATTCGTGTGGAGTCAAGGTGCTTCTACTCGATGAAGCTCATAAATCCCGTTATTATATCCATCCGGGGGCAACCAAGATGTATAACAATTTATGGCGAAACTATTGGTGGCCCGGAATGAAAAGAGATGTTGTAAAATATGTAGAGAAGTGCTTGACCTGTTTGCAAGTCAAAGCAGAGCACCAAAAGCCATATGGTAAACTGCAACCATTGGACATCCTAGTGTGGAAATGGGAGCAAATCACAATGGATTTGTTGACCAAGCTGCCCAAAACTAACCGCGGATTTGATGCTATATGGGTAGTTATGGATAGATTGACAAAAAGTGCTCACTTCATTCCGATTCGTGAGACTTATACGTCCGAAAAGATGTCAGAGGTATATACCAATGAAATAGTGGCACGCCACGGAGTACCGATATCCATCGTGTCCGATAGAGATACTCGGTTCACTTCGAACTTTTGGCGCGAATTCCAAGAGCAAATGGGAACTAAATTGTTCATTAGCACAGCGTACCATCCACAAACGGATGGACAGAGTGAAAGAACAATACAGACGTTGGAAGATATGTTACGGACATGTATTATAGACTTCGGGGGTAGTTGGGATGTCTATCTACCGTTGGATGAATTTTCATATAATAACAGTTACCACGCAAGCATCGGTATGGCTCTGTATGAGATGCTTTACGGCAGAAAATGCCGAACCTCGGTGTGTTGGGATGAGGTTGGACCACGTGAACTTGCACATAAAGAAGTAGTCTGAGTCACGAATGAGAAAATTGACTTGGTCCGAGCCCATTTGAAAGCGGCTCAGGATCGACAAAAATCATACGCGGACAAAAGAAGGAGACCAAATGAGTTCCAAGTTGGTGATAAAGTTATGCTAAAGGTATCTCCGTGGAAGGGGATTATTCGGTTTAGAAAAAGAGGGAAATTAAGCCCAAGGTTTATTGGGCCATTTAGAATCGTCGAACGGGTTGGTAAGGTCACATACCATCTCGAATTACCCGAGGAACTGAGTGGAATTCATAGCACATTCCACGTATCACATCTCCGGAAATGTCTAGCCGACGAAACAGCTTATATCCACTACGATGACATTGAAGTGGATAATAGTCTTAACTACGCGGTGAAGCCGATTGCGATTCTAGATCATAAAGTGAAAAGCTTGAGGAACAAAGAGATTAATCAAGTAAAGGTCAAATGGGAACACAGAAAGGGTTCGGATACCACATGGGAGTCCGAAGAGGAGATGCAACGACTCTACCCTACACTATTCGGTACGTACTCTGGTTTCGAGGACGAAACCCTTTTAAGGGGGGTGGACTTGTAACACCCCGAAAATATAAAACTTTATATTAGAATTATAAATTATAAAATAAACAAGAATAGACTAACTAGGAATAAATAACCCGGTTAGTCATGAGTCTTGTGGTAACCTGTGAGTGGGTTAAAACACCTAAAATATGAACTAAACAATTGTTGAGGGACTAAAGCTGTTAAACTTGAAACTTAAATTAATAAAACACAATTAATCACACCAAACACACACTCAAGTGTGTGTCTGGTCTATCAAAACACAGGGGCGACACAAGGGTTCCCCACAAACCCTAGTTCACGCAATTTCCCTCAAATTGAAGGTATTAATCAGTTCCAAATCGATTTTCAAGCACAAATTCGTGATCACCTCATTGAAGGGATCATAAGGTATGCAAAATTATGTTGTTTAGATTCAACTCAAATTCCTAGTAAATGATAAAATCGAAATTGGAGCTTGATTATGTGATGTCTAGATGAAACTTGTAATGAAAACAAGTTTAGAAGTAAATCCTAGTTGATAAATTGCAGGAAATAGGTTCAAAATGATGAAATTTATGATAATCCATTCATAGGTTAAGTGGGTTTTGCAAAATAGGATGAACACAAGAATTGTAACTATCACAAGTAGTATTACTTGATTTCTATATGATGATTTTGATGATAGTATGCATGCTTGACATGATGAAATCAAAATGTGTGATTATAATTGGCGAAAATAACAAGTTATGAACTTGATTCTAGTTATATAAAAATTAAACCCGTTAGGTGTTCGATAAAATGCCTAAGTGAAGAATTAAGTGTTAAAAATCGAATGAAAACGCATGTTTGATTGTTATGACAAATTATGCGTTAAAGTGTATAAAAAGGGTTCTAAAACGGTTGTGAATTGAACTCTTTTAGGCAAGGAGTCTGGATCGTCAAGTGGACAAGCCGGAGGCGATACGCGCTTGAAAGGGGTGCTCCAAAGGTACGTGGCTTTAGTCCCGTTACATTTTGCATAAACGTTTGGATATAGATGTTTAATGGTTTCATAGTGTAGTATATGCGTTTGGTGTGTCATTGAAGTGACGAAGCTCACTCGACAATCAAATGGGTCAAAATGATGGTTAGAAATAGTTAGGTTTGTCATTGAAGTGATGGTTTTCACTTGACAACCAAACGGGTCAAATCTATGTTTCTAAAACATTAACAATTGAAGTGACTTAGACGTCACAAAATGAGTTGGTGTTAAGAGTGCGTAAGCCAAGAAATGGATACGCTAAATTGATTTAACGAACCCATGATATTGGGTCAAATGTTCAAGATTATACTCTTGTAGACATTGCATAAATTAGTATGCTTGAAACTTAAGGTAACAAGCATGACGCTAAGGCGTGCGCAAATCATATGATGGGAACTAAACATAGATGTTAGATAAGCTCGGGAGTGGGTCAAAATGTTGGTAATTGTTGGTGTTAACAGTTATGTAGAGTGACATAAAAACCAAATGGGTCGAATAATTATAAAAAGGATTTATAATCCATTAACTTATAAATCTGATTTTATGCAAACTAAGATGGTAAATGGATCCATATTTAAGTTACGGACACGTAGAAAAAGAATCGTGTAAATCGGGTTTGTAAATTGAAAGTTATGATAGTTTGAAGTTTGTTATTGAAAATGACATTGCTGGGCAAATATGCAGCTCCAATCCACAAACCTACTGTCGAAATGGGGTGCTCGCGCTATGTGACGCCTAACCAAGATCATCGTCGCGTCACGCGACGTTCGTCGCGGGCCGCGAAAGCCGAGACGTGATCTGTCGCGGGGCGCGACAGACCCAAATCGCTGCATTTTTGTTTTGTTTTCGTTGTTTGGCAATAGAACTCATATTTACCTGTTGTTATGTTGTAAAAACTAACAATTGTTGTGGTTTTGACCTTAGGTAATGCTCGTTTCATTTCAGATGTCGATCAAGCAAGGAATCAAGAACCGAACACAAGTTTTGAAGCTTCTGCGCTAATCTAATCGTGTTTTGGACGATGTTTATCATGTAAATACTACTTAATGTTGAATGTTTTAAACTAGTTAGTAGGTTATGTTAAAACAATATAACGATGTACCTCTTAGTTTATTAACTAAGTTTTTGATAATTATGCATTTTGGTTTTTAAAAAGTGCGTAATTTATAATCAAATATAAAGTAATTGAGACGGGCGTTACACTCAGGGACCAAAATGGCAGTTTACTCTATTTTATATCTAGTTCATGATATATAATTAATATAGAGATATACCTCTGATTCTTGTTGTTCAAATTGGTGAAGATGAACTATAAGGATTTTAAGAGTGTAATGCCGGTTAGGGTTTATGGAGAGAGTATTGTCATGGTGAGAACGTGTAAAAACAAGAGAGAAATAAGGAGATTTATTTTATTCATTCTTCCATCAGCCAACACTAATACATCATACATTACACAATACAATAAGTCACTACTCTAAGGCCCATAGATATTGGGTTGGGCTTAAAGTAGTCTACATATATAACATATACAACATTTTGGCAGGTTGGGCTGGGTTGGCTCGACCCATATATGTTTTAAAAAAGTTTATAATGTTCTAAAATTGTTAGTAATAGTCTTTATTTGTGCATCTAAAAATACGTAGCCAACTATGGGGCCATCTAAGCCTAGAAAAACAGTCAGGTCAAGTTGGGTGACGGGTCAAATTGTGTCATAAGCATAATTAGTTCGGGTCAAAAGGGCCATTTTTAAAATGTATCAATTTGGTTCAGGTCAAAAGTCAAAACGAGTTCCGATAAAAATGGACTCCTGTTGAAATGAGTTGTTTGTAGAGAAAAATATCATGTGGACGAAATATGTGGTGGAGATAAACAACAGGCATCGGTGGTGCTAACCTATTTGGATTCGTTTTAAGTTAAGAAGCTTTATAAGAGCATCCAGTTTTGACCCATTGTATAATTATAGTAGACCTAAACTGACCCGCTATCTAATTTGAGGTGACCCAAATGAACCCGTATGGAATTTTCTTTGAACAAATGGGTCATGATTGCCATCCGTAGGCCCATCCGACCCATCTAAAACATATCATTTCCTGTTAGATCATAGACTTTAACCCATTTGACCCGTTAGAGGTAAAAGCTACCCAGATCGACCCGTTTATAGGTGAATTAGTCAAAAATTCACCTCTACAACAACACTAATCAACAGAGAATTTCAGGTATTGGTATTTGGTAATAACTAGCCATTGTTCCTGCAAACTCTATATATTATATAACTTTCTATAAAAAAAGATTATAATGTAACCTTCAACGAACTTGTTCCATTTCTAACAAATTTCTCGGTCTCTCATAACTCTCTTCATCCTCATGATTCTCCGATACAATCTTCTTCCAAAACCAATGTCTTTGCCACATCAGCATCATCTCTTTAATAGGAACTCCCTTAGTTTCGGGTAGGAATACATAAACAAAAATTGTCATTACAGTAATCCATCCAACAAAGAACAGGAATAGCCCAAATTTCAAACCAGAAAGAAGGGAGAGGAAAGACTGTGCTATGATGAATGTGAAGAACAGGTTGACTGCAACCGTAATGCTTTCATCCAGGAAGCACGAAAGGTACGAGTAGCAGAAGAGCAAGCCAATCAGCGTCCAACAACCTGTATTCTATCGTGCTCCACGATTAGCAATCGTGCAAGAGACAAAAGGTACACAAGGACGTCTACGTGGCACCAATCAGGGGGCGGCGACAACTGCCCCATGATTTCCATTCACCTGCTGATGTCAGAGAGACAACAAGGATGACAACCCGGACACGTGGCTCCAATCAAGGCGCGCCAGCACCGAAGATCTTCTAGAAGACACTAACGGTTGTCACCAAAGGGACAAAGCGGATATTCCTTGTTGTCGTCTTCAGGCCCAAGGCGCATCAGCCCACTTCCTTCTACACTACTCCGGCTATAAATAGGATCCTTCATACACAGGTTGATTCATTCTGTTCTCTACTCTATCACTCTTAACACACACTTATTTCCTCAAAATAAGTACTTATTCTCACGCCGGAGAGTGGTTAAGAGGGAAACCCCCATATTCTTCTCTTAACGAGCTTAACGGGGTGTTGATTGTTTTGCAAAAAAGATCATTGCTCAGCTCAGGAAGGATTAAGAAGATTAACCCTTATGATTGAAACATAAACCCAACTAATAAACCAAAAATTAGTTCCGTGTTTCTTCAGGGTTGTTTGGCAACATCTGAATGGTTAAGTGCTGAACCAGTAAGAGATCTGAATTATTAAGGGGCTGTTTGGCAACATCTGAATGGTTAAGTGTTGAACCAGTAAGAGGTCTGAACCATTAAGTGCTGAATCAGTAAGAGGTCTGAACCATTAAGAGCATGTATAATGTTTAACTGTTCAGAGGCAAATGTCTAACCAATTCAGATTAGAGGTCTTAACCATTCAGACTTTTTATAAATCTTAACCATTCAGAGGCAAATGTCTGAACCATTCAGACATCTGCTCGTGAAACAAATAGTCTGAACCATTAAGTGCTGAACCAGTAAGAGGTCTAAACCATTAAGAGCCTCATTAAGAGGTAAACAAACAACCCCTAAGTGCTGAACCAGTAAGAGGTCTGAACCATTAAGAGCCTGTATAATGCTTAACCGTTCAGAGGCAAATGTCTGACCAATTCAGATTAGAGGTCTTAACCATTCAGACTCAGTATGATGCTTAACCATTCAGGGGCAAATGTCTGAACCATTCAGACATTTGTTTGTGAAACAAACAAACAGTCTGAACCATTAAGTGCTTAACCAGTAATAAGTCTGAACCATTAAGAGCCTTATTAAGAGGTAAACAAATAGCCCCTAACGTTATGTAAACTGTTATAAACTTATAATGTTAGGCAAACACCACCTTAGAAGTGAACACTAAACAAGTTAGGTCATGTGGGTTATATGACAAAGGACAAAATTGGTCATATGGATTATATCACTTTGAAACTGGTTACAGTAGTTATTTCAAACTCATCATAAGGCGGATTATATGATTTGATGAACACCATCTCATAGGTCTATGGTCATACGATCTATGTGACCATTATTTTGCATGACATCTACGAGTCGTATCACATGTCAGTTGTGTTACGATAAAGATCGCTAAAAAACTAATATTAGCCTTATTTACTTATATTATATCTAGTTCATGATATATAATTCATATAGATATAAAATACCTCTGATTCTTGTTGTTCAAATTGGTGATGATGAACTTTTGAGAGTGTATTGCCGGTTAGGGTTTTTGGAGAGAGTATGTTCATGATATATAATTCATATAGATATAAAATACCTCTGATTCTTGTTGTTCAAATTGGTGATGATGAACTTTTGAGAGTGTATTGCCAGTTAGGGTTTTTGGAGAGAGTATTGTCATTGTGAGAACGCGTAAAAACAAGAGAGAAATAAAGAGATTTATTTGATTCATTCTTCCATCAGAAACACTAATATATCATACATTACACAATACAATAATTCACAACTCTAAGGCCCATAGATATTGAGCTGGGCTTAAAGTAGTCTACATATATAACATATACAACATTTTGGCAGGTTGGGTTGGGTCGGGTCGACCCATATATATTTTTAAAAAGTTAACAATGTTATAACATTGTTAGTAATAGTCTTTATTTGTGCATCTAAAAATACTTAGCCAACTATGGGGCCATCTAAGCCTAGAAAAACAGTCGGGTCAAGTTGGGTGCCGGGTCAAAATGTGTCTTTAGCATAGTTAGTTCTGGTCAAAAAGGGCCATTTTTAAAACGTATCAATTTGGTTCAGGTCAAAAGTCAAAATGGAGTCCGACAAAAATGGACTCTGTTGAAATGATTCGTTTGTAGAGAAAAATATCATGTGGACGAAATATGTAGTGGAGACGAACAACAGTCATCGGTGGTGCTAACCTATTTGGATTCGTGTTAAGTTAAGAAGCTTTATAAGAGTGTCCAGTTTTGACCCATTGTATAATTATAGTAGACCTAAACTGACCCGCTATCTAATTTGAGGTGACCCAAATGAGCCCGTATGGAATTTTCTTTGAACAAATGGGTCATGATTGCCATCCGTAGGCCCATCCGACCCATCTAAAACATATCATTTCCTGTTAGATCATAGACTTTTTACCCATTTGACCCGTTAGAGGTAAAAGCTACCCAGATTGACCCGTTTATAGGTGAATTAGTCAACAGAGAATTTCAGGTATTGGTATTTGGTAATAACTAGCCATTGTTCCTGCAAACTCTATTGTATAACTTTCTATAAAACAAGATTACAATCATAATGTAACCTTCAACGAACTTGTTGTTCCATTTCTAACAAATTTATCGGTCTCTCATAACTCTTCATCCTCATGATTCTCCGATACAATCTTCTTCCAAAACCAATGTCTTTGCCACATCAGCATCATCTCTTCAATAGGAACTCCTTTCGTTTCGGGTAGGAATACATAAACAAAAATTGTCATTACAGTAATCCATCCAGCAAAGAACAGGAATAGCCCGAATTTCAAACCACAAAGAAGGGAGAGGAAAGACTGTGCTATGATGAATGTGAAGAACAGGTTGACCGCAACCGTAATGCTTTGACCTGCTGACCGTGTCTCTAATGGGAAGATTTCACTTGGCACTGTCCAACCAAGTGGGCCCCACGACCACCCGAAAGCCGCCACAAATAGACAAATAATGACCACCACCACGATTGAATAAGCCTCCGAGAGTTTTTGATCAGTTCCAAATTTAAGGCCCAATATTATGCCCACAATCACCTGTTTCAAATGATCAGATATTAGTAGTTTTTTTTTATTTCAACAGGTCAAACACGTAAAAATGACATGTGTTCTTTTTAGTTAAATCTTTTAGCTTAATTGTTTGAAACCCGTAAATGGGTCAAAACGGGTTGTTTTTAGTACGGGTCAAAACGGAGCATGTCATCTTAGGTTTACCAAAAAACACTTCCTGTCCATATTTGTTTAGTTTCTTATAAATAGTTATTACATTAAATATAACTACAACAACAAAACTATTAAAATAATAATCTCAAAAAGCTCGTGGCTCGAAGCTCGCTTAAAAAAGCACGTTTTGTTTTCGATCCAAGCCAGCAGGTTTTGTAATCGAGCCGAGCTCAACATAGGGGTTCTCGGCTTGTGGCTCGGCTCCATGGGTGGACTCGTGGCTCGACTCAATGGCTCGTATGTGTGTGTATATATATTTTAGAAATGTGTGTTAATTTTATTTATTTTTTTTTTGTTTTTTATTTTTCAGTATGTGTAAAAAAAATAAAAGAATTGATGAGTCGGCTCGATTTGGCTCGAGCTGCCTCAAAGTTTTTACAAGCCGAGCTCGAGCTCAACTATTCGGCTCGAAAAAATAAACAATTTTAAGAGGTTATACGCTTTTAACATACACTCGAGTTGATATTCAACTCGTTTGACCCATTCCTTTTTAGCTAAATCTTTTTACTTAACACGTTTAAAATTTAAAATAACCCAAATCGACCCATTCATAATGTTAAACAAAAAACCCGAACATTTATTTAACTTACCTGACAAATAATCATTTGAATCCCTCCACCAATCAACAAAACTCTGCGACCCAATTTATCAACCGTCGCTATAGACACCAAAGTAGAAAGAGCAAGAACTGCTCCAGTCAAAGCAGACGAGTATAGCGACGCGTTCCCCTTAAACCCCATACTCTGAAACAAAACCGGAGCATAAAACAAAATAGAATTAATCCCAGTAAGAATCTGAAACATGGGCATACAAATCGCCATCACCAACTGCGGTCGATTCCTCTTTTCCAAAATGTTCCTGAAAGGATGCTTGACTGAGTTAGCCAACTCACTTGCATCAATCATGTCTTCAAACTCAGCATCAACGTGTTGGGTACCACGTATTCGTTCTAGAACTTTTCTTCCTTTTTCTATTGATCCTTGTTCTATTAAGCTGTTTGGTGTTTCTGGAAGAAGTATGCCACCAACTGTCATTAAAAGTGCGGGTGCAGCGGCTAGTCCGAGTGATAACCGCCATCCCCATTTGTCGAGCTTACTGGTTCCGTAGTTGATCATGTTTGCTGAGAAGATTCCGAGAGTGGTTGCTAGTTGAAACATCATGTTTAAACCTCCTCTTAGGTGGGTTGGTGCCATTTCGGATAGATACAGTGGTATTGCCTTCAAAAGGTAGCACATTTGTTGATATATATTCGAAAAAATCAAATTCTTTTTTCTTGAATTTAACTTGCATACTAGAAAATGAGCAGGTCTTGGCGGGTTAGCTAACGGGTCGGGTCGGATTTGGTTGACTTGCCAAAAGTCAACAATCTTTTGCTAATCTTTTTCTATTGAATTTCATAAAATATATGTATCTGAAAAGGCAAGTTAGCAGGTTGTAAACGCTATTCTACCCGTTTTTTTTTTTTTTTTTTTTTTTTTTTTTTTTTTTTTTTTTTGTGGCAAATTTGTAAATTTTAAGTGTTTGAGAAGTCAAATAAACATCAGCCCTCACTTAATGTTCCCTATTTATAGTCAACATTGTGGAAAAAATCGGCATAAAATTAAATTGTCACATTTAGATGACATCTACATTCTATTTTCATTCACAGTGGTGATAAGTGTATATGTGGCAAAATGTGCTAGTTGGGCGGGTCGGGTAACAGGTCAAAACGGGCCACTTTTTGCCATCCAAAATGAACCACTTTGGATCAAAACGGGTCAAAAAAATTACCTGATTACCAAAGCCAATGCCAACACCAAGCATGATTCGTCCCGACAGAAGCATTACAAAGTTAAGTGCTAAAGCATTAAGTGCTGCACCCACAAGAAAACTGATCCCGCCACAAATTATGCTGATCCGACGCCCATACATTCGTGTCACGTGAGATGCAAACAATGTTGCAACCAAGCCAGCAAGGTATAAAGATGAGGTAAATGCTGCTAGGCCTTGGTCATTGAACTTGCAATAGTTGTTTTCATGGGAATGCTTCTTCTTTTGGTACACCGAGGGGAAGAACTTTGTAAGGAATGCATCCATGGATGTCACCCCTCCTGGTTTTATATTTTTTACGTTAGTAGCGTATTAACGGCTAGAGGTGGTAATCGGGCACATCAGGAAACGGGTTTGGGTCAGAATGGGTAAACTTTTGGTCCAGATTGGGTCGAAATGAGTTTTTTTTTTCACAAATTTGTATTATTTTATAAGTAATTGGTATCTCAAATTTGATCACAAAAATCTTACTTTTTTACTAATTTAAAATGATTTAGGAGGTTTTATGTAAGGGTGTTCACGGTCCTGTTTGGCTAGTTTTGATGAATATTATGGTTCAAACACCTAACGATGGTTTTGAGAAAAGACAAACCAAACTAGTGGTTTTAGCTGGTTGGCAGTTTGAACCAAATTTTTGAGTTTTTTTTTTTTTTTTTTTTTTTCAAAATTGCTAGTATGTATATAAAAAAGCTTATGATGACAGATATCTAATGAATAGAAAACTTGAAATAACTGCATATTCCAAAGATAAAAATGAAAATAAATTAGAAAAATGTTACACGGCCGGCTCCAAGTTTTAAATCCCCGTCTGAACTAGGAGTGTAAATGAGAGCCTAGTTACTCGCGAGCTACCTCGAGTTTAATTGAGATCGAGCGTGAGCCCGAGCTTCATTTATCGAGCTCAAGCCGGTTCGCAAGCCTAAACGAGGCCATTATTTATAATTTGTAATTAATATATTTATATAAACTAAAAGAAAAGCCGAGCTCGGGCTTGGCTCGGGTTGTTTGCACCATCACACTGCCAAAACTGAATCGCATGAATCTTTAACCAGCCAAACCGGCCAACTTGCTTCGATTTGGATGGTTTGGTGGTTTCAACGGTTTATAAGCACCCGTGGTTTTATGTATTAAAGATTAACTTTGAGCGAATTTCGACCCATCAAGCTTAATCCTGTTTAACTTACTCTTTTTTTTTTTTTTTTTTTTTTTAAACACCACTTAAATAGTCCTAAAAGTTAGCTAATCACAAATTTTGTCATAAATGTGTAATAAGTGGTCCAAATTCCAACTCATAAAAAAAGTTAGATTACTATCTTATCAAACTTTCTGAACCATAACTCACCAGAACAGAATACTAAAAGGATCTCAATGTACTAGAAAGATAGAAAGATAAAATCACCTGAAATTCCAATATCATAACCAAAAATGGATCCACCAACAGCAGCAACAATGCAAGCAATGATGACATAAGCAGTAACTTTTCCTTCATATTGCTCTGCTCTGTCCTTTGCTACACCTGCTGGTGCAAATGATCCTCCTGCCATCTCCACACACACACAAAAGGTGTTTTAAAGATAGACTCAAGTTTCAGTAGTCAATAATAATTAAATTTGTTATGAGGTTTGTTGATATGAGGGTCCTAGAAATAAATAAGTGGCTTGTTGAGGATGACCTCATCTTTATGGTTGCCAAAACAAATATCTCATTTCTGCTTTAATATATTTATTATTATTTTTAGAGTATTGATTAAGTTTTTTTGATGATAATTACAATTATTTCTAAATATATATTTATATATTTGTTTTTTTATACAAAGAGATAGTTTTTTTTTTACAACTGTGTAGCATATTTTATCCATTAATTAATTAATAAAAATTCATACACTTTGATTTGATAATCGAATACAGAGGTAATACTTTAAGAATTAATTTCCTAAACAATATCTAACTCATGTTTTAAAGAATTACACCTAATTTCCAGTAATATATATATTTTATGTTTATTTTTAGTATAAAGGTGTTTTCTATTCTACATTTTCATCCATGATTTAATTAAGAAAAATCCTTTCACTTCAAGTCAACTTCTTTTACCATTTATGACAATTAATAACCCACATGAAAAGATGAAGAGAAAAAAAGATGTGAGAGAAAAATGTAAACAAATGTCATCATCTCATCTTGTTACATATAAATCAGAATAAGAAAATAAAATGATACAAGTTACCCACTCACAAGTTGGTCTAATAGTTAGTCCCATGATTTCTCTACTTGAAGTTCCAAGTTCAACTTCCAGTCTTCCACTAACATTACTTTGAAGGACATTGATGGTGGCAATAAAGTTTGGAAATTGGAACTAGACCTTTTTGGAGATCGCCAGTTCGAAACCAAGCCAAACCGGGTTTTACCGCAATGGGCCTTCGGGCGGTGGATTTTCCCAGAACTTGTGGCTCGGGTATGTATCCAACTCCGACTGTTATGGAGGAGAGAATGTATTTACTTGATTGAGAGCATCTCAGAATGCTTATCTGGTGATTTAGTAGATTAGAAAAAAAAAATTGATATAAGTTACTCTTGAATTTATTGTAAAGTCTCTCACTATATATATTAAACATTTTCAGTTGAGAATTGTTCATGATTGATACCCTATCAAATCACATGTGCTGGCCTACTTAGGAAGGTTGGAATTTGGGAGTTCCAATTCGTGATACCACTATATAACCTAACTACCCATGTGATTATAGCCTAGTGGTATCTTGGTGGTGAGATAAGGCTTATGACCATTAGGTCATGGGTTTGATTCCCACAAAGGGGGTTTTTCCCAGATTTATTGGGTTTCCTCCTGAATTGGTGTATAGGCATTGTTGCCTAGTGGAGATAGATATGATCGGGTGGTTCTGCTGGTGGCACGATGATACTCCAGTGGTCCGTCAGTGATCCAAATTTGCCGTTCAAAAAAAAACTATATAACCTAACTTCTACACCATTTTGTTATATTTGCCTATGTTATTTTGGTGCAAAAAACAAATCATTTTTACATATAATTAGTTGTTTAAAAATTAATCAATTAATAGTTATCAATAAAAATATAAATAAATTAGTTTGTGCATTTTGCATATTACTTTTGGTCAAATTATGTTAATTAAGAATATTTGGTGTGACAAATATTTTATCAAATTTTCGGTTGTCTTAAGCTACACGGTATGGTGATGGTCCTTCCTTGGAGGATGGTCCGCCACGTAAGGGCCACGTAGGATGAGCATGAGAATGAGACAAAAAGGATGAAGGTATGGAAATGGAAGGATAAACCTAAAATGTATATGTATATATTGTATGTATATGTGTGTGAGAAAGTGTTAGGCTGTTTTTTGTCTCCTTGTGGATCGTCCCCAACGTCTCAAAAGAGACGGACAAGACACCGACAGAGGGGGGCGGGGCGGTGTGTGGAACGGCGCCAAAGGAAGACGGTAGGGAGACGACCCCCATACCGTGTAATCTTATAAGACTTAAGTACATCAGACCATGTGTAGTGGTAATGTGTTATAATGCCCCCACCATGGGGCATTATCCGACACGTGGCGTCCTAGTCAGCGATGGGGCATTATAGCAAAAGTGGCGTAGTGGGGCATTATGCCAATAACCCCCATTTCATCTTTTAAGCAAAAAAAAAAAAAAAAAAACAAACAAACGAAATGTGTGTAACTCAAAAAGTTGACAGTGACATCTGGGGTGGGTCAAATTTCATTGGGTGTACAAAAGTAATTGTCAGGACTTTTGGGTGGACCACATTGTTGGAGAGTGTTGATTGGCTCAAGCAAATGAAGCAAGGCGTTTTAATTAAAACGCGAAATCGATTTTTTTTCCAAAATAACGCCCCAAAACGCCGGGTGTAATGGGGTGGGGGGCGTTTTGGGGCGTTTTTTTTCAATTTTTTAAAAAAAAACGCCCATTACGCATGGTCTCATAGAGCACAGCTAATTAATTGCACACCCTCAATATCTCCTTTTGTTTCTCTTTTCAACCTTTATGTTTCTTTTTCTTCCCTTTCACACTGTAATCAAACCTTATGTAACAATTATTTGTTAAAAAATTAAACTCTTATATTTAACGATTATCGTAACCACACTTTAAACCTACTTTATTAATTATTGGTTTCTAAAGTTATAACTAAAATCACATGCTTTCTCGTTATGCCTTACTTTTTTTTCTTTTTTTTGTTAATAAATGTTAGCTTCTATCTATATTATTTAATTGAGTAAACTGCCATTTTGGTCCCTGAGGTTTGGTCACTTTTTCCACTTTAGTCTAAAACTCAAACCTTTTGCATCTGGGTCCCTGTGGTTTCAGTTTTATTGTCATTTTGATCCAAAAATGAAATTAGGTCATATTTGTCTTATAAAATCCTTCAATTTTGTCATTATACAAAGTGTCTAGTGTAATACTTTTTATTTTTAATTTTTTCGCACTTTTTACTTGGTTATGTATTAATGACTTTAATAACTAGTTTCTTATGTTGAAGGTGATTCTTCCTTATCGTTTGTCCGTGGTGTCTAGGCATTATTTTTGAGGATGACCTCATCTTTATGGTTGCCAAAACAAATATCTCATTTCTGCTTTAATATATGTATTTTTTTAGAGTATTGATTAAGTTTTTTTTGTTGATCATTACAACTATTTCTAAATATATATTTATATATTTGTTTTTTTATACAAAGCGATAGTTTTTTGACAACTGTGTAGCATATTTTATCCAATAATTAATAAATAAAAATTCATAAACTTTAATTTTAGGCTGAAGAGTATGGGGGGCGCCACCCTTGCCATCTCAGCCTCTATGGCGCCACCCCACACCATGAGTTTTACGGTGGGGCGCTATAGGGTGCTCGCCAACATGGTAACGAGGAAGAAGGAGATGTTCAGGTGGGGTCCACATGATTTAATCCAATCAAATCTTTTTTTTTTAATTTTGTTTAATATGGGGATTTATCCCACACTCTGCAAGTTAAGGGAAGGCGTGATAAAGCCCCTTGACTGACGTGGATCCTACGTGGCGCTGATGAGTCCTGATAAAGCCCCTAGGGGCTCCATCCCACACCCCATAGCCTTATAATCGAATAGAGAGGTAATACGTTAAGAATTAATTTCCTAAACAATATCTAACTAATGTTTTTAAGAATTACACCTAATTTCCAGTACTATATATATATTTTATGTTTATTTTTAGTATAGAGGTGTTTTCTATTCTACATTTTCGTCCATGATTTAATTAAGAAAAATCCTTTCACTTCAACTCAACTTCTTTTACCATTTATGACAATTTATTTGCATATCGAAATGATATATCGTTCTATTTTTTATACTTAACAACCCACATGAAAAGATGAAGAGAAATAAAGATGTGAACAAGTGTCATCATCTCTTGTTACATATAAATCAGAATAAGAAAATAAAATGATACAAGTTACCTAATCAGGGGCGGAACCAGTGCTTTGTTAGCCATAGCACGGGCTACGGCTCAAGTCGGTATTGGTAGTGTATTTTTTATATATTTTTTTTCGTTCTTATACGAAGGATACCCCTAAAATAATAAAAGGATACCCCTAAGACTGTGTTATCACCACACCATGAAGATAAGATGAAATGAAATTTCAGCTCGACAAAAACAAAAATTTTCCGGTTAACCGGAAGTTGCAGCGGCTTACATAAAGAACTAAAGAAGATGAAGGTATGTATTAATTAATTATAATATAATATAATCATCGAAGATTGTAAAGAAAAAGTGTCTGCAAAAGCAAAAAGTAACTTTTAGTCAAACTTATTTAATATTTAATGTTTTAATTTATTTAATTGATTGTAAAGCTTTTTTTTTTGTTTTACTTTGTTTTTTTTAACAGCAAAGGAAATTTTATTAAATAAGTTTATAGATAACTGTTTGATAACATTTTTATGTGTTGTACATCCATTAATAAAAAAAAATATAAGTAACATATGTTTTTAAATGTAGTAAATAAAATTATATTTGGATCTTTTAATTAAATTATTTTTATTTTCCTACTTTATTTGAGAGTAACACTATATTAAAAGGTATGTATTAAGAAATGTTGATTAACAATTTTCCTTTCAAAATAGTTTCACAAATCTTATCTCAAAATTTTCATATTATAATTTCAAAATCTTATTACATAATTGTTTAATATTTTTTAGTCTAATATACGGGTTTGTAACCTAGTAATTATATATCACCGACGCAGAAGGGGGAGTGAACTTCTGTTGTTGTGCTGAAGTGTTGTTGTTGTGCTGAACCGAGTGGGCTGCCTGAAGTAGCTGAAGTGAACAACAATCACGGACGCAGAAGTGGGCTGAACTGCTAAAGTCGCTGATTATCATTGATCAGATCATCCAAACAAGAACAGGCTGAAGTCTTGAATCTTGATCGCTGAATTGTGACTTGTGAGTTTATTTCTTTTCTTCTTGAGTTTATTTCTTTTATTTTTGAGTTCTTGAATTGTTTGATTGTTTTATTAGTTATTCTTGGTGGTTTTGTATGTTTATACTTTTCTAATTTTGTATGTTGATCGTAAAACTCGAGTTTGTTTTCTATGGTTTGTGCGGTCGAGAAGGATTTTTTACATAAAGTAAAATACGAAGATGTGATGTAATGATTTCAAACTATGAAAAAAAGAAGAGGACAAATTTATTAGGTATTTGTTTTACTTTATTTATTTATTATTTTTTTTTTTGTATTGGGGGGGGGGGGGGGGTAATCCACGGTCCTCCCAACCGCCGAGGTGATCACACCTCGCAGACCGCCACCCTGCAAGCCTGAGTCTGGGGGTAAATCCACTACCGTAGGGGCATTTGGGAACGAGCACGCCGGAGTCGGACTCGAACCCGCCACCTTCGGGTTAGAATGTGGGCAGGTGGCCACTGGGCTGACACCCAATGGTTCGTTTTGTTTTTTTTTTTTTGTTTTTTTTTTTTAGTATTGTATGATTGCACGGTAAAAAAAAAATTTGGGATACCCCTGAGTCAATGTTCTGGTTCCGCCACTGTACCTAATCACAAGTTGATCTAATAGTTAGTCACTTGTTTTCTCAACTTGAGATTTCAAGTTCAACTTCCACTAGCATCATTTTGAAGAATATTGGTGGTGCAATAAAGTTTGAAACTAGGCCTCTTTGGAGGTCGTCAGTTCGAAACCGAGCCGAACCGCGTTTTACCGCAGTGGGCCTTCGGGTGGCGGGTTTTCCCAGAACTGGTGGCTCAGGTATGCATCCAACTTTGACCGTTATAGAAAAGATGATGCATTTATTCGATTGAGAGCATGTCTGCTTATTCGGTAATTTAGTAGGCTCATAAAAAATTGATATAAGTTACTCTTGAATTTAGGGTATTGGGAGTGGGTGCGGTAAACACTCGGCAAAGTTGGTTGCCGATCGGTAAGCCCACCCCTCACATGTTTGACGCGCGGCAAGTTTGCCAAATCGGAGTTCGGTCACCGCATCGGTGAAGGGAGTGTGTGTGTGGTGGGGTGGGGTCCATGCCAATCTCAACCAATCACACATTTTTCCTTTTTTTTTTTTAAAGTTTACCACTTCACCAAGTGTCTAACCATTGCCAACACTTTTCAACATAGTTTAAACATTTATGACTGAATAACGTGGCACACTCTCATTGGTTGATTTTGAAGTTTACCACTTTCAAGTGTCTAACCACTCCCGCACGTAAAGTCTCTCACTGTATATTAAACATTTTCAGTTGAGAATTGTTCCTGATTGATACCTATCAAATCACATGTGTGCTGGCCTACTTAGGAAGGTTGGAATTTGTGAGTTCCAATTCGTGTTACCTAACTTCTCCACCATTTTGTTAGGGTCATGCTAGTCTCACACGGTGAAAATTATTTTCACACCCTAAAGTGCTGCGCTATGGCCATAGCGGGACGCTTTGGTTGACAAAAGTTGATTTGACTGACGTTGGAAACATAAGTTGCAGAGACATAAAGGTGATACGATGTTGCAGTGTCCCGTGAACCCTAAGCGCCGCGCTATGGCCAAAGCGCGGCGCTTCGACCCCAAATTTTCATTACTTAAACCGGCATAGACAGAACATTTAGCATTCGAGGGTATTCGGTGATTTTGTTGTTTGTCGATTTTCTTTGCTCTATTAGTTACATGTCTTGAAAAAACGATGTCGTGGTTAAGCAACTATCTTTTCGGTCCATATTCTGACGAGTCAGTTGTTCCTGATTCTTACGAGGGGACCGCTATTTCTGACTCGTATGAGAAACCGGTCTCGTCCAACTTGAGGGAGGCAGAGGTTGTATCTGGCATTCGTTATCGTGATAACACGGTGAAGCTGGATTTGAATACCCATGTGGAGGACCCTTACGCACAACAAGGTTATTCGAATTTCGGTTACGGTGGCGAGCAAAGCTTTGTACAGCAGGAGTGTTATCCAAACCACAGTTACGGTTGTGAACAGACCTTGTCTGTTGACCAAGCCCAAAGCGCCCCGCTATGGCCAAAGCGGGGCGCTTTAGGTGTGCAAAAAGACAAAGGCCGTGTGCGAATAGACAAGCCTTTTGTTATATTTGCCTATGTTATTTTGGTGCAAAAAACAAATCATTTTTACATATAATTAGTTGTTTAAAAATTAATCAGTTAATAGTTATCAATAAAAAATATAAATAAAATAGTTTGTGCATTTTGCATATTACTTTTGGTCAAATTATGTTAATTAATAATATTTGGTGTGACGAATATTTTATCAAATTTTCGGTTGTCTTATAAGACTTAAGTACATCATAGAGCACAGATAATTAATTGCACACCTCAATATCTCCTTTTGTTTCTCTTTTCAACCTTTATGTTTCTTTTTCTTCCCTTTCACACTGTAATCAAACCTTATGTTACAATTATTTGTTAAAAAGTTAAACTCTTATATTTAACAATTATCGTAACCACACTTTAAACCTACTTTATTAATTATTGATTTATAATTAATTTTGGTTTCTAAAGTTATAAGTAAAAACACATGCTTTCTCGTTATGCCTTACTTTTTTTTTTCTTTTTTTTTCGTTAATAAATGTTAGCTTCTTCTATCTATAAGGTGAGAATCGAATAAGAAGTTTATTTTGGCTAGGAAGGATAGAAAGCAATAGGACATGTGGCAAAATTTAAAATAAAGAGGAAGAGTATTTTAGTCAATCTTATCCTTTCTTCTTCCTTCTTCTCCCCAGTAACTTCAAAACCCATAATTTTCAAAACTCACCATCTTCAACCATTTCTTCACTTTCTATCTCAATAATCACTACATTATAGTGCGAATTTCTTCACCAATCAATGATTCAAACACCCGATCAACGTGTTCTTCAGCTTTTTTGAAGAAAACTCAGTTTAATTTCATACAAAATCTCGTTTTTTCCGGTGATTTTGAAGATAGTCACTCGATCGGTTCGATTCAATCGCTGATAAGTGTTTCAATCATTTAAATTCCGTCAATCGTTGAAAAAATCAGCTTCGATCCATGTAAGAAATTCTTTAATTTCATTTTTACGATATGGGTTTTTGATTTAGTCATTGCGTTTTACGATCTTGGCGGGGGTCCGGGGGTAGCGCCCCTGGTAGCAGGGTCCAAGGGGCGGGGTCCGGGGGTAGCGCCCCTGGTAGCAGGGTCCAAGGGGCGGGGTCCAAGGGGCGGCAGCCCCTGGCTGGGGTCGAGCTGCATTCGTAGGCAGCCTTTTGATCTCCTACTTCCTGGTTCAGACAATTCACACACAAAACTATTGTCCTGGTTCAATGTGTTTTAGAGAGAGAACACTTTCTTTGGTGTTTTTAGGCCATTGGGTTTTAGAACTAAGACATTTTTATGTGTTTTCTGGCCATTGCGTTTTAGAAAAACACATTTTTGAAATGTTTTTAGTCATTGCGTTTAAGGTAAAACACATTTGTAGGTGTTTTCAGTCCATTGCGTTTTAGAGGGAACACTTTCTTTTGTTTTTTTAGGCCATTGCGTTTTAGAAAGGAGACATTTTTAAGTGTTTTCTGGCAATTGCGTTTTATAAATAAGACATTTCTTTGTGTTTTTTGTGAATTGCGTTTTAGGTAAAAACACATTTTTATGTGTTTTCAGTCCATTGCGTTTTAGAAAACAGACATTTCAAGTGTTTTCTGGCCATTGCGTTTTAGAGATAAGATTTTTCTTTGTATTTTTGGTGCACTGCGTTTTAGGTAAAACACATTTTTATGTGTTTTCAGTCCATTGCGTTTTAGAAAGTACACTTTCTTTTGTGTTTTCTGGCCATTGCGTATTACAAATAAGACATTTCTTTGTGTTTTTGGTGCGTCGCGTTTTAGAAAAATGTCATTTTTTAGGTTTTTTTTCCATTGCGTTTTACGCAACTGGGTTTTTTTTCATTGCGTTTTACGCAACTGGGTTTTAGAAAAAAAATTCGAAAATATAGCAATAGTATACTCGTTTTAAAGATAAAAAAAACGCTCATTTTTTGGTGCAATTTTTATAAAAAAATAATGTCGTATGAAAGAGTTATTAACGTTTAAAAATGGGGGGGGATTGGAGGAGAGAGAAACTATTGCCTTGGATTGACTAGAATGCCCCTAAACAAACCCACGCGCCTCTTTTCTTCCCTTCAATTTCCTTCATTTAATCTTAGCCCTTGATTAACTAAAGGGTTAATGGATTTAAACACCCCCAACTATGGCCATTTGGCCGATGGCACTCTCAACTTTCACTTTGGCTCAGACCATTCCCAACTTAACACATCGATTGCCATGGCACCCCCTCGTTAAATATTCACTAAACAGGTTACTAAAATTAGCCTATGTGGCAATTTAATCTGATGTGGCATTTCATACGTGTCAGGTATACTCATTCACCTTCTTTAAAACCCCCAATCCCTAACAAACTCATTCTGTAAACCCTAATCCTAAATCATAACAAAATCAGACGCACCTTGGAGCAAATCCATCATCAACATACGATCCGGTCGATTTCCGTGAAGAACAAGCCCTAATCTTGAATCAAAATGAGCTCCTCTTCTACGTCTTCTTCCACAGTATCCAGAAACCCTAAATTGTTTAAGGTTGATTTGGAGGGTAATGTGTACTGCCATCATGATGTTGTAGCAGTTGTTCGAGTTGTTGGACGGAAAAGTGTGCGGCAAGGTCAACAATTCTATGGATGCTCTCATTAGCCGGTATGTTCCACCTTAACTCCAAGTATTTTTCTTGAATTGAACTGATTGATTAACTGAAGTGTTGTTGGCTTTTGCAGAGATCAGACTGCAAGTTCTTCTTATGGAAAGAAGATGTCGACAAAATGTTCAACCAACATGCATCCCAGTGCAGGTTCAGTTCAGAAGACCTGAAATATGAAAACATGGTCTTAGTAGAAGAGAATAGGTGGTTGAAAGCAAAGATATCTGGAACAGAGTCGAAATGGAACAAGCAATATGTGTTAACCTTGTTTATTGGCATTAGCATAGTGTTGTATATGTTTAGGTAGTATGAACTGTGTTGTTGTTGTAATTGTACACTTTTGATGAAATTTAATGCAAAATCCTAGTCCTTGATTGTATATATCTGCACATGTATTGATATTTCCAGATTAGTCAACATATCCAAACTGTATTTTGACCAACAAATGTCAAAGGTCATGATATAACAAGAAACATTGTAACACCCCGGAAATACAATTTTTTATATTTAAAAATTTAATGTTAGTAATAAACAAAATAAACTAACTAGGAATAAGTAACCTAGTTAGTTAGTTGTCTTGTAGTAATAAAGAAAATTGGTTAATATAACACTCTATGTGACTTGGAATAAAGTATAGGGGTCAATTGTAGCAAACTTGAAACAAGTTTGCTTTAATTAAAACACTAGACACCAAAACACACACTTTAAATGTGTGTTCTGGTCGAACTCTCCAGAGAAGCCAGGGGCTCCCCACATCAAACCCTAACTAGCTCAAAATTTGACAAATTGAAGGGCCAAATCAGTCCTAATTCGATATCCAAGCATAAATTAGTGATCACCTAAGTGTAGTGATCATAAGGTATGTCAAAATTTACAATTTGGTTTCATCTCAAATTCTTGATGATTTGTGAAAATCGAAATCTGGGCTTGATTATTTGATGTTTAGATGAGATTAGCAATAAAAACATGTCTAGGAGTAAACCCTAGTCAATAACATGTCGAATTAGTGTTTAATTTATGAAGTTCATGATAATCCATTGATAAGTTAAATGGGTTTTGTAAAAATAAGATGAACACAAGAATCACAACTATCAAAAGTGGTGTTACTTGATTTCTATGAAATGATTATGAGATTAGTATGCATGCTTGACATAATGGAATTGAATTGTGTGTTTATATTGGGCAAAATTAACAAGTTATGAACTTGATTTTAAATATGTAAAATTATGCCCGTTAGGTGTTCGTTAAAATGCCTAAATGAAAGATAATTGTTAAAAATCGGACAAAAACGCATGTTTGATGGATATGGCAAATTATGCGTTAAGACTTATATAAAGGGTTCTAAACTGTTTGTGGATTGAACTCTTTAGGCAAGGAAACCGGGTCTTCAAGCGGACAAGCCGGAGCGGACACACGCGTGAAGGGAACGCTTTAAATGTACGCGACTTGTCGTCTCTTTACATTTATGTAGACAAGCGTAGTCGTAAATATGTTTAATGTTGATATAGCGAAAATGGTTGCGTTTGGTAAGTCAATGAAATGATGGAATTCACTCGATAACCAAACGGGTCAAAACGAATGGTTAAAGTATGTTTGGAATGTCAATGAAGTGATGTGACTCACTCGACAACCAAACGGGTCAAAATAGATAGCTAGATATGTGTAACGTTGATATAATGAAAATAGTCGTGTTTAGTATCACATTGAAGTGATGGAATTCACTCGACAAAGAACGAGTTAAAATAATGGTCGAAATGGTAGTGTTTGAAATGACTTGAACGTCACTCGTTAAATTTGAGTTATAAGAACGTAAACCATGGAATGGAGATGATACACTAAGATGGACAAGCCCGGGAATGGGTAATTATGCTTGGAAAATCAATGACGTTGAATTATGCAGGTATGTAACCTTGTTCCGTTACATTATGTTAATTAGAATTACGGTCGTTTGAAATTGTGTTTTTAAGACAAGATATTCGTTAATAAAAGTGACGAAGATCACTATTAGATAAACGAGTCAAAAACTTGATTAGAAAATGTTTGGTAGTCATTAGAAATGGAGGATTCCATAAATGAGCCAAACGGGTCGATTAATTGTTTAGTAGATAGTAAGAATGTGTTTTGAATAGTTTATGGCGATGGTGGATCACAAGAGCGTAAAACCATGGACTTGGTATTTGATACGCTAGTGATCGTAAGCCCCGGATGATGGGTAAATAAGATTAGAATGCCAAAGAATAAGTTGGCGAACAATTTGCACACATAGTTAATGGGTCGAATAATCGAAACTAGGATTTTGTGGGCCATTCGTTCATAATCCGGGTTTCGTTAAGTGAAATTTATATGGTTAGATCCGTAATTTTAATACGGACATATAGGAAAAAGAATCGGCTAAAACGGATATGTAAATAAAAAGTTATGAGGAATTAAGCGGAAAAAAAATATAAGAAGGCTGAGCTGGGCGAACCGCGGGTCACGGTCCTGAACCATGACTCACAGTCTGGCAATTCTGTTTGGAGCTGGGCGAACCGTAGGCCACGGTTCTGAACCGTGGCTCACAGTTTGGCAGTAATTTGTTTGTTTTTCATTATTTAAGCAATAGAACTCATTTTTACTTAATATTAAGATGTCAAAACTAACGATTAATGTGGTTTTGACCATAGGTGATGCTCGTTTGTTGTGGATGTTGATCAAGCAATGGAATCAAGAACAGAACACAAGTTTTGAATGCTTCCGCGCTAATCTAATCTAGTTTAAAACATGTTGTTTCGTAAACTCTTTAAAATATTGAACATTTTAATCTAGTTAGTCGACTATGTTTAAATACTATAATGACGTACATCTTAGTTATTAACTAAGTTTTGTTGGTCATGTATTTCGTATTTAAATAGTCCGTATTTTATGGTTATAAAATGAAACTATAAGACGAGTGTTACAAACATACCTCTAATGGGTCTGCACATATAGCTGCACATCTGCAACGCATAATGGGTCTGCACATATGGGTCAAAACTGCAAGTGTCGAAACTGCACAATGCCTAATGGGTCTACACATATGGGTCAAAACTGCAAGTGTCCAAACTGCACAATGCATAATGGGTCTGCACAATGCATATGGGTCAACAGTGGCGGAACTAACCCATTAAATCAGGGGTATCCCCCAAAAAAATTTTACTGTGCAATCAACAATATTAAAAAAAAGATAATAAATAAATTATTAAAAAAACAATAATTAAATAAAGTAAAATAAGTGCCTAATAAATTTGTCCTTTTTTCATAGCTTGAAATCGTTTAATCACATCGACTTTTACTTTAAAAAACAAATACATAAGCAGGGGCGGAACGACCGGAACCGGTGTTATCGCAGCAGCAAACAACAGGATTGTGGATTCTTTTATTGAACCGATGTTATTGGCAGCAGCAAAACAGGATATCAGTGCGTAAAGGATGACCAATGTAACACCTCGAAAATTCACGTCCTATAATGTGTTGACACGTGTCATAAAGTTTAAACGTGTGAAAGAAATATTATGGAAGGACTAAAGTTGACAAACATGGAAAGTATGTGAATATACGTATTCTAAGTGTCAACTGTGAATAAATATAATGTATATTAACCCTACACGATGCTCATACCTTCAAACGAATAAATCATGGATCATACGAAGCTAAAAGTGGGAGATTTCAAACTACAGGGACCAAAGGTGTCAACATGTTTAAATTATACCTCTGAGTGACCTTTTGACAAACCCAAAGCTTTGTAAATATTAATTATGCTCATGAGAATGCACCATAAAATTTCCATAAAATTTCGTTAACGTATGAGAAAGTTATGATCAAATTCGTGTGCGAAGTGTTAAAGCGTAAACGTTGAAAGTTAGGACTTTTCGGGTGACAATAAAGTTACCCGGGGACTTGGCAAAGTGGGTATATGTTTTAAAGCCTTACTAGATCAATTATAAGGGTTTACCATGCAAGAAACCAGTGCCTATTCGAGTTTTGAAGAGCCAAGGACTGAATCGCAAAAGGAAATCAAAGTTGCTGATTTTGCAGGTGCTCGCGCCACGCGAGGGTCCCTCGCGCCACGCGAGGGTCCCTCGCGCCACGCGAGGGTCCCTCGCGCCACGCGAGGGTCCCTCGCGCCACGCGAGGGTCCCTCGCGCCACGCGAGGGTCCCTCGCGCCACGCGAGGGTCCCTCGCGCCACGCGAGGGATGCCCAGAACCGCAAAAATGGGCTGCTGTCTCTTATGGCCTATTATGCGCGACCTTTACCCGATTTTTCACATCTCTTGGCCCCTAAAACATCCCCTAAGCCTCTAGGACACCTGTTGATCGATTGTGGGCACTAATAGACTTGTTTGTCAATCAAATGTGGTGAGTGAAACCACTATATAAGGCCCTTCAAGTTCACAACTTTTCCTCACACCATTTCTCTGCATTCTGATTGATTCTGGAGCTCTCAAGCAGGTCCAACTGATCATAAGTCGTGCATAGGACTCTTGTAAGTCTGCTAGTCCTTCTTTATTTGAGTTAAGCTTGTTTAATTAGCTAAAAGTCAAACCGTCGTAATTACGGTTTGACTTCGAGATTAGTCAATAATGGCTCAGTCATATCTCGAATTAAAAGTGGTTATAAGTTGGTATTTATGTGGGTAATAAAACCTCAAGAGGGTTTCCCCTGATCACCACTCTAACCAGGTCAAAAGTCGGGTCAAACATTTAATTAAAAAGTCAACAGGATGCTTAAAATGTCATTTATGCATAACTAGCTATCTAGAACATGTATAACCTGTTTGATCATTGTTATAACTTAGTAATTAGTGTAAGAACATGTCCAAACATGTTCAACCCGACTATTTCCTGTTTAGACCCGGTTCGGAACCGAAAGTCACATAGTTTGACTTTCACTTTGACTTTCAGTTCTGACCCGTTTAGGCATGTTTTAGAAATGCCTCAGAGCTTTAATTGGATTAGGTTACATGTTAGAACAACCCTCTGTGATTATACACCTTGGTTCATTAGTTATCCAATTAATATGCATGTTTCCGTTAATTGCTCATATGTTGACCGTTATGCCCTTATTACCTTAAAACGTGATTTATGAAAATGTAAAAGTGTAGAAACCTTTGTTACTAATATATAGACTTGCATGCAAAGTTTGACATCAGTTTGACTTGTAGATTAAGAGTTATGCTCGTTATCGCAAAATTAATGCTTTATGTTAATAAAATGGTGTAATTAGCGTATAGCCTAGTTAAGCCTACTTTTTGATACCAAATCTTTTGCCCACTGATGTAATATATTATTTTGGGATTTTTAAAGATTTTTAATTAATTTTAGGCTGAGCATAACTAGTAGTCGTAGGCTTAATCCCGAAATTGTCGGTTTTGCCCTTACGGGCCATAAAATGAGTTTTACCTATCCAAACGACTCCAAACCTTTTGCTACTGATCACATATGTTAAATAAATTATTTTGAGCCTTCTGGAAATATAAAGTTATCAGATTTAAGTACCGAACCCGGTAATGGCCTTTAATCGCCTTATTTAGCGTTTTTAACGCATAGTATGTTTTAAAATCATATTGGACATACCCGGGTTGATACCTACTGATATAAGAGGCAAATTATCATATTTTAACAGTAAGCAAAGGTTGATAAACTCAGACTTCGGTTTTGAGCTTTTCGGCTTATGTGAAATTACCAAAATACCCCTACGGGGCCTAGTTTGGTTAAAAATGATAAGTTTCACATACATGCTTTAACCTACTGATATAACTTAGCAAATTGAGTATATTTTCTGATTACATCAGACCTAGTTTGTGTCTAAACACGTTTCGGGCATAACGAAAGACACCTTACTGATGTCACAACATATTCGAGACATAATTAACTTAGGAAACCTGTATATAGCACTCATGACTGCCCGTCACGCTTATTACGCGTACGGTTCGGTTTATGTAACAAGTTTACATAAATTAGCCGAAACGGGTCAAACCTTAACGGTTTTATCTCAAAATCCAGAATGTGAATAACAAACCCATATTAAACAAGTCTTCAAACTTTTCGGGTCTGAATCACATTCTAACCGGTCTTCGCTTAATCGTGCGTACGAACCGTATCTTGAAACTAGCCGATCTAAGCTTAAGCTTGATAAAAGACCCGTTAGCATTCTAATAGGTCATTATAAACCTTCGTTCCAGATTAGGAGGACCAGTAAAAGCTACGTGCATTTTGCTTATTGTGATTAATACATACTCAGGTAAATACTTTTAACTTATTTTCCCTATACGGGCTTGGGTTATGGTATATAGCATACCGCTTGATCGGGCATCAAATCTCCACATTAAGTGGGTAGTTGAATAATTTGATCGGCTCGTTTAAACAGTCTTGTTTACTTTACAGCCTTTGGGGGGTTAATGACCATGTCCCGGATATCCTTGGCATCATCTTACGAGATGGCCACGACCTGAGCACGGGGTGTAGGCGTACACCGTCCGTGTATAACTCTATGATGTGGTGTGTCTATTGATCTTTAACCCGGACTAGATCCGGGCTACTGAACGCATAAGTAACATGTAATTCGTTCACAAGATTATAATATTAAATAATTCTCCCAAGTTAAATAAAAATGTTTATGCCATGTGCATCCAAACCAATTTTCAATCATTTTCCAAAATGAGTCAGTTGAATGTATTTACCAGTGTAAACTGACGTATTTTCCCAAAAAAACTGAATGCAGGTACTAAACGAAATTGGCTGGATTGTCTCCTAAGCATCAATAAAAAGTCTCGCAAGCTTAGGATGCCAGAAGTCTGTTGAACCATTAATATTATTTTATTTCGATCCGTTCTGTGGATAAACTTCCGGATATTGTTACATTGATAAACAATATTAAATTCTGTTGTATCATATTTTAAATTTGCTTCCGCTGTGCATAATAATATTGTGTTGTTTGACTATTACGTTGCCAACCACGTCACGATACTCCCCCACCGGGCCCACCGGTGACACGTGGAAATCGGGGTGTGACAGGTTGGTATCAGAGCCAACTCTGAGTGAATTAAACACTAGCCTTTTGTGTTTAATCTCAGTTACACAATTGCACATATCTAAACCTTCGAGTCTAGACTTATAACATAGGACAAATTCCACCTTATTCGGGTTTTTGTTTTGTCCTTTAAAATTTTATATTTTGTTATTGTTATCTTATGCTTATTTGACAGGAATATCAAAATGCCTCCAAGATTCTTTAGGAGACAAGGACGAGGCAAGGGGCCAGTCACTGCCCCCAATGACCATGAAGCTGGACCGTCCAATGTACGACCTCCATCTGCTACGGAGAGCGAAGATCCGCGTCAGCATAGGAGAAACCTGTTTGAGCCGGCGAGACGATCCGTTTCGCACAGCTCTACACCTCCGGTCCACAATTCATACGGACCACATTCGGAAGACGAGCCCAACAACCCTCTGCCTTCCTACATACCGCTGCAGAGATCTTTGTCCCACCATTCCTATGGTGACCCTACACCAGCGTTCATGGGCCAGTTCAACCCGGCCAATTACATTCAAGAGCCCGTGGGTTTTAACCCACTGGGTCCAGAGGACCATTTTTCGGGAGATCACGCAGATGACATGGACGAGGATACGGATCCCGTCATGCCGGCGAGTGGTACTCCGAACCACCCCATCGAAATCTCTGACGGATCGTCCTTCCACGGATCACCCTACGGTGGTCCAGACAGCTTCCAAGCCATGTTCACTCAGCACGAGTGGTACTACACACCTTCTCACCACTCGTCGCCTTATGAGCAGCAGCAGTCTCAGCAACAGCAGCCGCAGCCGCATCATCAAGATTCATCTGAGGATCACCGGTTTGTGGCAGTTACGCCACCACCTCCACCGCCACCAGTTCAGCCGGCACCTCCTCAACCGCCAAGGCGTAGGAGAACCGGTGCCCGCATATCGGCACGACCAGGGAATTTCCATCTCAGTTCCCCACGACAGTCAAGTGCTAGTCACTACCCGCCACATCAGGAGGACCCACAAATGGGTGGACCTTCCAACCCCGCGATGCCACAGCCGCCGCCAATGGGTTTTGACAACCCAATCCCAGCTTATACAAGTTCCATGGCTTATAACCCATTCGAGCCGCCAGTCCTCAACAACTACGGGTATGCAGAGGCCGACCTTTACTTGATGGCAGCTAACTACAATGCCCTGCAACCAGAAGGACCATACGGAGCTCCATGGGGAGTTGGGTACCCAACACAAGGGTACCAGATACCACCTAGGCCTATCATACGGACTCAATCGCAGCCGCCTAGGTTCTCCCCACCTGAGCATGAGGAACTCCTTCAGAGGCTGGATCAGGTGGAACGGGAAGTGCACAGGGACCGTAGGGAGAGGCAGACATTCTTCCAGGGATTAGTAGGATTGATCAAGGGGAAGAACAAGAAGGATCATTGAATCCTTCCATTTTCTGTATTAGCCCCTGCGTGGGTGTATTTGGTTGTTAAGCCCCTATGTGGGTATGTGTGTTGTATGTTTGTTTTGAGCCCCTGCGTGGGCCTATCTTTCCATAAACCCCTACGTGGGTATGTATGAGTGATGATTTGACCCCTGCGTGGGTCTATTTTCCGTTAACCCCTGCGTGGGTATGATGTTTAGTTTGTTTACTTAAAGCCCCTGCGTGGGCAAGTACTTGTTTAAAACCCCTGCGTGGGTAATGGTTTGTTTGAAAAGACCCGTTTAGGGCAACATGTAACCTATGTATAATTAATGGAATGTTGTTTTTATGAATTTCATGTTTGCCATTTTGTGCATAAATAATTTATAAATGAAATAAATAAATTAAAATCATTCCTTTTAAATTGATCTGCCTATTTAATTATTTAATTAAGAATCTTAAAGTGTGAAACCTAGCCTCGTGTCAAATATAAGACCGGGCCAAAATGGTAAGACCTGTTTAAAAGATTCAAATCCCTGTTAACATCTTAAAACATGTTAGCATTCCTGGCAGAAGTGATTCGTTAAAATCACATGTCACTCTTATATGTATAAGGATTCTTTAGAAGATTCCAAACCCAATTATATGATCTCTGAATCATGGGTTAAGATCGTCAATTAAGATGATCATATTTTTCCATACGTGGTAATGTGATGCCTACGGGCCCAGCTCACTTCCATATGAGCCAAAGGACAGAGGTAGCTATGACTCCCTGTCTGATAAAGGTAATGAACTAGGTTCAAACCTTAAAAGTCTTGATTCTCTGAAATCATAGGTTATAATTTAAATTGTCCATGTGACTAAGCCTTATGTGCTAATATATATTGTTATTGTTTATGATTAGGATAAATTTTAATTGAAATCCTAAGTTAATACGATTAATAAGTTAACCAAATATGGTCTCTGTTTACCATGGTTAACGAGTTGCCCTAAGGGGTAATTCCATAATAAACTCCCAAATAAAATATTGTTCTTGTTTTCTGCAACAGTTCAATTCAAATGGCTGAATCAGATGAAATCAATAGCCATCCAGCGGAGCCAAATGAGAACGCCCAGATTACATTAACGGGTGCCGAATTAAAAGCGATCATAGACGGCGCTGTTACACAGGCTTTGGATAGGCTGTATGAGGAATACAGTGGTACTCGAAGTAGGACCCACTCTGCATCACATTCAAAGCCCAAGACACATTCTGAGGCTCATAGCAAGCCTCCTCCCAAAAAGAATGGACCCAAGAAAGATGGTGATGACCATCAGTCCACCAACCATCAAAGTGTCCCATCTCAGCATATAGTACTGCATCAAGAACCCCGTAACAAGGGTTGCTCCTATAAGTACTTCGTGTCTTGTAAGCCCAGGGATTTTACTGGGGAAAAAGGAGCCGTCGACTGTATGACTTGGCTGGACGAGATGGACACGGTGGTAGATATCAGCGGGTGCGCTGAAAGGGATATAGTTAAGTTTGTGTCACAGTCCTTCAAGGGTGAAGCGTTGGCATGGTGGAGATCTCTGATGGAGGCCTCCGGAAAGATCCCATTGTATAATATGTCGTGGGATCAATTCATTGCCCTAATCAAGGAAAATTTTTGCCCTCAACATGAGGTGGAGAAGATAGAATCTGACTTTCTATCGTTGGTGATGACGAACCTCGACTGTCAAGCTTACCTGACAAGCTTCAATACGCTGTCCCGGTTGGTTCCTTACTTGGTAACCCCAGAGCCAAAAAGAATCGCTCGCTTTATTGGTGGTTTAGCCCCCGAGATCAAGGCAAGCGTAAAAGCTTCTCGGCCAGCTACCTTCAGGTCTTTAACTGACATTTCCTTATCCCTCACTCTGGATGCGGTCAGACAGAGATCGCTAAGGAATAAGGAGGCCGAGAAGAGGAAGCGTGAAGATGATGGTTCACGAAGGTCGAACAAGAAACACCGTGGGAACGGTGATAACAAGAAGGGATCTGAGTCGAGGAAGGATGGGCATAAGTCTGATGAGAAGCCCAAGTGTAAAATTTGCAAGAAGCAGCACTATGGAAAGTGCAGACTGGAGTCGAACTCTCAGACTCAGTCAAAACCCTTTGCTTGTGGAATTTGCAAGTCCACGGATCATAAAACCCTGGATTGCAAAAAGATAAAAGACGCAACGTGCTACCGTTGCAATGAGAAGGGGCACATCAAGACCAACTGCCCAAAATACAACAAGAAGCCTGAGGAGGCTAAGAAGACTAATGCCAGAGTCTTCAGAATGGACGCGAAAGAAGCTGTGCAAGACGATAATGTCATAACAGGTACTTTCCTTGTAAATGATGTCTTTGCAAGAGTACTTTTTGATTCAGGCGCAGATAAGTCTTTCGTAGATCATAAGTTTTGTAAATTGTTGAATTTACCTGTCAAAACCCTAAGCGTAAACTATGAGGTAGAGTTAGCGGATGGTACCATAGAAACCGTCTCTACTGAGTTAGATAGATGTGTTATATCCATTAAGAACCATTCTTTTCCTCTGTCTCTACTTCCGTTTAAATTGGCTGGTTTTGACATAGTTCTGGGTATGGACTGGTTATCTCATAACCAGGCCCAAATTGTCTGCAACCAGAAACAAGTGGTAATAAGACTCCGTCTGGTGAATCACTTACCATTCGGGGAGATACCCAGTATGGGCTGCCTGAGCAGGTGACTATGCTCAAGGCTTCCAAGTGTTTGAAGAAGGGGTGTGTCATTTACATGGCGCAAGTGATTATTGATGAGCCTAAACCGAAGATAGAAGACATCCCTGTCATTTCTGATTACCCAGAAGTGTTTCCTGAAGATCTACCTGGCCTACCACCAGATAGACAAGTCGAATTCAGGATCGATATCATCCCCGGAGCCGCACCTGTTGCTAGAGCACCATACAGATTGGCACCCACAGAAATGAAGGAGTTACGGACGCAGCTAGATGAATTGCTGGCCAAAGGTTTCATTAGACCTAGTTCATCTCCTTGGGGAGCGCCAATCTTGTTTGTCAAGAAGAAGGATGGGTCGATGCGTCTGTGCATCGACTATCGCGAGCTTAATAAAGTCACGATCAAGAATAGGTATCCTCTGCCCAGAATCGACGATTTGTTCGATCAGCTTCAAGGGGCAAGTTACTTCTCGAAGATTGATTTGAGGTCAGGCTACCATCAATTGAAGGTCAAAGATGAAGACGTTCACAAGACTGCATTTAGGACTCGTTACGGTCACTACGAGTTCCTAGTGATGCCTTTTGGGCTCACTAATGCACCAGTCGCGTTCATGGATCTCATGAATCGCGTCTGCAAGCCTTACTTAGATAAATTTGTTATCGTCTTCATCGATGACATCCTTATTTATTCTAAGAATCAAGCTAACCATGAGAAACACCTTCGTTGTATTCTCAAACTTCTACATCAGGAGAAGCTCTACGCCAAATTCTCTAAGTGTGAATTTTGGCTACGAGAAGTCCAATTTCTTGGACACGTGGTTAGTGAGCGTGGTATCCAGGTGGATCCCGCTAAAGTTGAAGCTGTTATGAATTGGCAAGAGCCAAAGACGCCTACGGAGATTCGTAGCTTCCTGGGATTGGCAGGATATTACAGGCGTTTCATTGAAAACTTTTCAAGGATTGCTGCACCCCTAACTTCCCTGACCAAGAAGAAAGTAAAGTTCGTTTGGGGACCCAAGCAGCAAGAGTCCTTCGATGTTTTGAAACAAAAGTTGAGCAACGCTCCTGTGCTTACATTACCTGAAGGCACTGAAGAATTCGTAGTTTACTGCGATGCTTCACACATCGGCATGGGGTGTGTGCTTATGCAGAAAGGCAAGGTTATTGCCTATGCATCACGACAGTTAAAGGTGCACGAAAAGAATTACACCACCCACGACTTGGAATTGGGTGCCGTTGTGTTCGCACTAAAACTGTGGAGGCATTATCTTTATGGAATCAAGTTTGTGATCTATTCTGATCACAAGAGCCTCCAGCATCTGTTTAATCAGAAAGAGTTAAACATGAGGCAACGCCGTTGGATGGAGACCTTGAATGACTATGATTGTGAAATCAAGTACCATCCCGGCAAGGCGAATGTAGTCGCTGATGCCTTGAGTCGAAAGGAAAGGATGAAACCTATCCGGATCAATGCCAAGCGCATGGAGATAAAGAATAATTTGATGGAAAGGTTGTTAGCTGCACAGAAGGAAGCTGTGTTGGAAGCTAACTATCCTAATGAAAAGTTAGGAGTAACTGAGGAGCAGTTAACTCTTAGCAAAGACGGAATTTTAAGATTGAATGGACGAATATGGGTTCCAATTTATGGGGGACTTCGTGATGTTATCCTCCAGGAAGCCCACAGTTCCAAATACTCCGTTCATCCTGGAGCTGATAAGATGTACCAGGATCTGAAGGCAAATTATTGGTGGATAGGCTTGAAAAAGGCTGTAGCCGCCCATGTAGCAAAATGCTTGACATGTGCGCAAGTCAAAGCCGAGCATCAGAAACCGTCAGGTTTGCTACAACAGCCTGAACTTCCTACGTGGAAGTGGGAAATGGTAACTATGGATTTTATTACCAAGTTACCCAAGACAAGGAAAGGAAATGATACGATATGGGTTATAGTTGACCGACTGACTAAGTCAGCTCATTTCTTACCCATCAAGGAGACTTATAGCTCCGATATGTTAGCCCAGTTATATGTTGATAAGATTGTAGCCTTACATGGCATACCTGTAGCTATTATCTCTGATAGAGATACTAGGTACACGTCACATTTTTGGAAGAGCTTCCAGTAATCTTTGGGCACACGTTTGAACTTTAGTACGGCTTACCATCCTCAGACAGACGGTCAGAGTGAGCGTACTATTCAAACGTTGGAAGACATGCTACGTGCATGTGCGATCGATTTGGGAGGTAGCTGGGATAAGAACCTACCATTAATCGAATTCTCCTACAACAATAGCTACCATACCAGCATTAAGGCTGCGCCTTTTGAGGCATTATACGGTAGAAAGTGTAGATCGCCAGTTTGTTGGGCGGAAGTTGGAAGTCCAGTTATCAGGACCAGAGATTGTATTCGAAACGACGGACAAGATTGTCCAGATTCGTGACAATCTCAAAGCTGCCCGGGATAGGCAGAAGAGTTACGCCAATCCAAATCGTAAGGATTTTCATTTCGAAGTAGGTGACAAAGTCCTACTTAAAGTGTCACCCTGGAAAGGGGTGATGCGATTTGGAAAGAAAGGCAAGCTAAGCCCGAGATACATAGGACCTTTCGAGGTTATCGACCGTGTCGGGTCAGTTGCCTACAAGTTGAACTTACCAGAAGAGCTCAGTGGAATTCACAATGTGTTTCACATCTGCAATCTAAAGAAGTGTTTCGCTGACGAATCACTGGTTATACCACATACAGATGTGCATATAGACGCGAGCTTAAAATTTGTTGAAAAACCTTTGTCGATTGAAGATCGACAGGTAAGGAAGCTTCGAAGAAAGCATATACCTTTTGTAAAGGTCAAATGGGATGCCCGTAGAGGTCCCGAATTCACGTGGGAGGTTGAATCCACGATGAAAGAAAAGTACCCTTACTTATTTCAGTAAATCTCGGGTCGAGATTTATTTTAAGGGGGTGAGGATGTAACACCTCGAAAATTCACGTCCTATAATGTGTTGACACGTGTCATAAAGTTTAAACGTGTGAAAGAAATATTATGGAAGGACTAAAGTTGACAAACATGGAAAGTATGTGAATATACGTATTCTAAGTGTCAACTGTGAATAAATATAATGTATATTAACCCTACACGATGCTCATACCTTCAAACGAATAAATCATGGATCATACGAAGCTAAAAGTGGGAGATTTCAAACTACAGGACCAAAGGTGTCAACATGTTTAAATTATACCTCTGAGTGACCTTTTGACAAACCCGAAGCTTTGTAAATATTAATTATGCTCATGAGAATGCACCATAAAAATTCCATAAAATTTCGTTAACGTATGAGAAAGTTATGATCAAATTCGTGTGCGAAGTGTTAAAGCGTAAACGTTGAAAGTTAGGACTTTTCGGGTGACAATAAAGTTACCCGGGGACTTGGCAAAGTGGGTATATGTTTTAAAGCCTTACTAGATCAATTATAAGGGTTTACCATGCAAGAAACCAGTGCCTATTCGAGTTTTGAAGAGCCAAGGACTGAATCGCAAAAGGAAATCAAAGTTGCTGATTTTGCAGGTGCTCGCGCCACGCGAGGGTCCCTCGCGCCACGCGAGGGATGCCCAGAACCGCAAAAACGGGCTGCTGTCTCCTATGGCCTATTATGCGTGACCTTTACCCGATTTTTCACATCTCTTGGCCCCTAAAACATCCCCTAAGCCTCTAGGACACCTGTTGATCGATTGTGGGCACTAATAGACTTGTTTGTCAATCAAATGTGGTGAGTGAAACCACTATATAAGGCCCTTCAAGTACACAACTTTTCCTCACACCATTTCTCTGCATTCTGATTGATTCTGGAGCTCTCAAGCAGGTCCAACTGATCATAAGTCGTGCATAGGACTCTTGTAAGTCTGCTAGTCCTTCTTTATTTGAGTTAAGCTTGTTTAATTAGCTAAAAGTCAAACCGTCGTAATTACGGTTTGACTTCGAGATTAGTCAATAATGGCTCAGTCATATCTCAAATTAAAAGTGGTTATAAGTTGGTATTTATGTGGGTAATAAAACCTCAAGAGGGTTTCCCCTGATCACCACCCTAACCAGGTCAAAAGTCGGGTCAAACATTTAATTAAAAAGTCAACAGGATGCTTAAAATGTCATTTATGCATAACTAGCTATCTAGAACATGTATAACCTGTTTGATCATTGTTATAACTTAGTAATTAGTGTAAGAACATGTCCAAACATGTTCAACCCGACTATTTCCTGTTTAGACCCGGTTCGGAACCGAAAGTCACATCGTTTGACTTTCACTTTGACTTTCAGTTCTGACCCGTTTAGGCATGTTTTAGAAATGCCTCAGAGCTTTAATTGGATTAGGTTACATGTTAGAACAACCCTCTGTGATTATACACCTTGGTTCATTAGTTATCCAATTAATATGCATGTTTCCGTTAATTGCTCATATGTTGACCGTTATGCCCTTATTACCTTAAAACGTGATTTATGAAAATGTAAAAGTGTAGAAACCTTTGTTACTGATATATAGACTTGCATGCAAAGTTTGACATCAGTTTGACTTGTAGATTAAGAGTTATGCTCGTTATCGCAAAATTAATGCTTTATGTTAATAAAATGGTGTAATTAGCGTATAGCCTAGTTAAGCCTACTTTTTGATACCAAATCTTTTGCCCACTGATGTAATATATTATTTTGGGATTTTTAAAGATTTTTAATTAATTTTAGGCTGAGCATAACTAGTAGTCGTAGGCTTAATCCCGAAATTGTCGGTTTTGCCCTTACGGGCCATAAAATGAGTTTTACCTATCCAAACGACTCCAAACCTTTTGCTACTGATCACATATGTTAAATAAATTATTTTGAGCCTTCTGGAAATATAAAGTTATCAGATTTAAGTACCGAACCCGGTAATGGCCTTTAATCGCCTTATTTAGCGTTTTTAACGCATAGTATGTTTTAAAATCATATTGGACATACCCGGGTTGATACCTACTGATATAAGAGGCAAATTATCATATTTTAACAGTAAGCAAAGGTTGATAAACTCAGACTTCGGTTTTGAGCTTTTCGGCTTATGTGAAATTACCAAAATACCCCTACGGGGCCTAGTTTGGTTAAAAATGATAAGTTTCACATACATGCTTTAACCTACTAATATAACTTAGAAAATTGAGTATATTTGCTGATTACATCAGACCTGTAACTCAGGTTGTCACTTAAACTCTTTTATAAACTTTTAAATGACCAAACTACCCCTACGGGGCCTAGTTTGTGTCTAAACACGTTTCGGGCATAACGAAAGACACCTTACTGATGTCACAACATATTCGAGACATAATTAACTTAGGAAACCTGTATATAGCACTCATGACTTCCCGTCACGCTTATTACGCGTACGGTTCGGTTTATGTAACAAGTTTACATAAATTAGCCGAAACGGGTCAAACCTTAACGGTTTTATCTCAAAATCCAGAATGTGAATAACAAACCCATATTAAACAAGTCTTCAAACTTGTCGGGTCTGAATCACATTCTAACCGGTCTTTGCTTAATCGTGCGTACGAACCGTATCTTGAAACTAGCCGGTCTAAGCTTAAGCTTGATAAAAGACCCGTTAGCATTCTAATAGGTCATTATAAACCTTCGTTCCAGATTAGGAGGACCAGTAAAAGCTACGTGCATTTTGCTTATTGTGATTAATACATACTCAGGTAAATACTTTTAACTTATTTTCCCTATACGGGCTTGGGTTATGGTATATAGCATACCGCTTGATCGGTCATCAAATCTCCACATTAAGTGGGTAGTTGAATAATTTGATCAGCTCGTTTAAACAGTCTTGTTTACTTTACAGCCTTTGGGGGGTTAATGACCATGTCCCGGATATCCTTGGCATCATCTTACGAGATGGCCACGACCTGAGCACGGGGTGTAGGCGTACACCATCCGTGTATAACTCTATGATGTGGTGTGTCTATTGATCTTTAACCCGGACTAGATCCGGGCTACTGAACGCATAAGTAACATGTAATTCGTTCACAAGATTATAATATTAAATAATTCTCCCAAGTTAAATAAAAATGTTTATGCCATGTGCATCCAAACCAATTTTCAATCATTTTCCAAAATGAGTCAGTTGAATGTATTTACCAGTGTAAACTGACGTATTTTCCCAAAAAGACTGAATGCAGGTACTAAACGAAATTGGCTGGATTGTCTCCTAAGCATCAATAAAAAGTCTCGCAAGCTTAGGATGCCAGAAGTCTGTTGAACCATTAATATTATTTTATTTCGATCCGTTCTGTGGATAAACTTCCGGATATTGTTACATTGATAAACAATATTAAATTCGGTTGTATCATATTTTAAATTTGCTTCCGCTGTGCATAATAATATTGTGTTGTTTGACTATTACGTTGCCAACCACGTCACGATACTCCCCCACCGGGCCCACCGGTGACACGTGGAAATCGGGGTGTGACAACCAACGACGTTTGGTTTTCTTCCAGAACCTAAGCGACGATAAGAAAGAATGCCGCCATATGTAGTTTTGTGTTTTTTTTTTTTTTGGCTAATCTAATTAGTTGGGCTTATCTAATCAATTGAGTCATTGTTTCAATCTAGCTCCCTTATTTTATAAGTTTGGGTTGGTTAGGGGTATCCTTGTATTATTTTAGGGGTATCTTTTGTATAAAACCAAAAAAATATATATAAAAAATACACTACGCATACGGACTTCAGCCGTAGCCTGTGCTACGGCTCACATACCTTTAGTTCCGCCCCTGTGGGTCAAAACTGCAAGTGTCCAAATCTGTGTATGTTGTCCAAGCTGTAATGACCAAAACTGTATAGTATAATGACCAATCAACCAAAATGCATAAAGACCATAAGCAAGACTTATATCATTACATAACCAACAGTTATAACATTACCAAAAGTTATCCTAAAGAGTTATAACATCACCACAAGTTATCCTAGAGAGTTATTACATAACTTAAAGTTGTCCAAACAGCCAACAACACAAAAAGGTCATAAAGACCACAAAAAAGTCAAACATGTCCATTTATCACAAAAAAAGTCAAACTATGACTTTTTAACTGATGCCTTGTATGTTCACCTGCAGTAGATTGTTGTTTTCCCTGTTCAGTACATTTTCTCTTGTTGTGACCTCTACCCCCACAATTACCACAAGTCATTATCACCCCATGCTTGGTAAGTTTCCCTGGTCTCTTTGGATCCTCATGAGGATCCCTCTTTCTATTCTTCTTTGGCCTCCCAGGTTGAGATCTTATTGGTGGTGGATCCATAGGGTGGTGAATCTTGGGCCAATACCTTTCACTAGGTCTTGGAGGGATTGAGAATTCATAAGCCTTCATGTATGTGTCTTTGTGGTAACACACATCAACATACTCTTCTTCATTTTTATGCAAAAACCCAGCTACTGTACAAACATGTTTACATGGATACCCCCTCAAATCCCATTTCCTACATGTGCATGTTCTATTATCTAGATCAACTGAAACATCATCAAAATCCCTGACTTAAAACACATGGTATGATGAGGGATACACCTCACATCTATAAGCAACCTGTTTTGAAAAATCAAGCTTTTCTTGGATTTTAGGGCATATAACAACATCCCTGGCACTCATTTCTGTTCTTTTAGTAACCAGCCTACTCATGACCTGAATCCTTATGTCCTCTAAATGTGTATAATGTGTTTTGACCTTGCACTGATGATAAAGCCATTAAAAGTTTCAGCCATGTTGTTTACTATAACATCACATTTTGTGTGAGTGTTCAAATAGCACCTGTTGAACCAATTGGGATTTTGCTTCAGTAAGGCCTCTACTGCATCAGGGTTTATGCCCCTCATCTCTTCAATGGCTTGCAAGTAATCAGCTTCACAATAGGCCCTAGTTGATTTCCAAAATAGCTCCTTCAACTCTTCATCTTTGTATGTCTTGTGCCAGTTAGCATAGATGTGTCTTGCACAGTTTCTATGCTCTGCCTTTGGCCATACCATTGCAACAGCATTCAACAGACCCTGCAAAACCAATACAACAGTGTCACATATAAGTGATGAATAAGCTAATTATTGGTTAGGGAGATCTACCTTTTGCTGGTCAGATATAAATGTCCATGATTCACCATCATCAGTTACTCCCAAACACTGCCTAAGCTCATCCATAAACCATTCCCAACTCTCATTATTTTCCCCTTCAACTACTGCCCATGCCAAAGGAAATATTTGGTCATTACCATCCCTTCCCACAGCTAAACGACCTTCTTCCTTATTATCACTCTTTGCAATGATCAGATTCCTACCGTTAGTCACAGCATACCTTCTCACTGCCTCCTTAAAACGATCCCTTGATACAAACCTTATTCCAACTTTCCATGTAAACTTTTTCCAGTTGGTGTGTTCATTTACACTTGGAGCAGTTTCTTTGTACTTCTTACCTCTTATATCATCATCCTCACTCTCACCAGGAGTAGCAACATCACCATCAGATTCCTCGTAACTACTGTAACCCTCTACATGTGCACACCCTGCATCATTAGACTCACTCAACTTACCTTCTTTTTCATAAGGTTTAGTACACTGTTCAACTAACTTCTTTTTAGCTTCAAGTTCATCCTTATTAGCTCATTTAATGGCATCTTGTGACTGTCTCCATTCAGCATCTTCTCTGTCTGAATCTGAGAAAGCTATTTCATCATGAACCTCATCTTCATTACCATCATCAAGAAAACCTTCATCTTCATCTGAACTTGACTCTTCTGTCCCATTTAAGTCAGCTTTATAGTCACTGTCTTCACTGTCATCTTCATCTGCACACTCTTGTACACTATGCTGCTTATCAAAACCACTCCTTTCTTCCACTAAAACCTTTTCTCCAATAGGCTTCTTTTGCAAACCATCTGTTTCTTTCGATACACCCTCTTGAACAATAGACTCCTCATCCAAATCAAATGCCCATGTAGCCTCTTGTACACTAGGCTGATTATTCAAACCAACTGGTTTATCAGCAACAGCCTCCTTCCTGAGGCAGTGGATTCATTGAACAATACCAATATATTGAGAGAAAACGTACCTCTGATCGATTAGGGTTTGATCGCCATTGATGAACGTGAGAGCTTCTGATATGTTTTTATCTTGGTTTGAGTGAAGTGATACTGTGTTTTGGGGATTATAAACTTCAACGAATGAAGGATTATCCACATCAGCTCATGTATGACACGTATGAATGCCACATCAGATTAAATTGCCACATAGGCTAATTTGAGTAACTTGGTTAGTGGATATTTAACGAGTGGGTGCCATGGCAATCGATGTGTTAAGTTGGGAGTCGTCTGAGCCAAAGTGAAAGTTGAGAGTGTCATCGGCCAAATGGCCATAGTTGGGGGTGTTTAAATCTATTAACCCTTAACTAAACGGATGGTCAAGATTACTTCCTAGCCTTCTTAGCCAAATAAACTTTCTATTATATCCTAACCCTCTATCTATATTGTATATATTACTAGCTTCTATCTATATTATTTAATTTTATATTGTCTTCGTAAATTTACATAAGTGGATTTTTATGTCTTATACTTTTATTTATCATTATGACTAAACATAAGGCAAGAGAAAATTGTCTTCTTTTCAATTTAGATGGAATCCTTCTATTTTGCGGTATTAAACGAAATCTAGGAATAACGTTCGAGTGCCAGTATTACTTCCGGATAATATGAGTGCCACAATAACCTGATCACCTAGTGATAGGACTTGTAGTCGAGTTCAATTACATAAATAATTCTTTCGATTAGTATTTCTTGATAACATCACTGAAACACTGACCTTTGGTAATTATCAATGGTTTTGCAAGCCTAAAAATACTTACATCAAAATTATTATGAAGATATTCTATCCTTAAACCCGTGTATTACATGGGTCTAATAACATTTAAAGTGTTTCCAAAGCATGGAAGTAAACCAGTTTTCAACTATCGGATTAACCTATTCTT
This sequence comes from Helianthus tuberosus, assembly GCA_030545235.1. Taxonomy (NCBI): domain Eukaryota; kingdom Viridiplantae; phylum Streptophyta; class Magnoliopsida; order Asterales; family Asteraceae; genus Helianthus; species Helianthus tuberosus. The sequence goes on along the minus strand of CM060399.1, from coordinate 36,216,602 downwards.
TATCATTTTTATTATTATAATATAAAATAACAATTTATTTAATAGATGTTTTAAACATATGGTAAAAAAAATCATTTCAAAGAATAAGAAGATATTATCACATTGACATTAATTGAAATTGTTTATTATAAGTAAAATTGTTACTAATAACTAATTATGTATTTTAGATAGTCAAAAGTAAATGATCAATATCTAAGTAAACGATAAAATATTTAGTAGTATTAAGTTGTTAAGGACTTTTCATTATTTTGTATTAATTAACTAATAATAATAATATTAGTGAATTGAAGGAGAGAATGCCATGTGGCATTATGTAGACTCTTTTATTAGTATGAGAATGTCATGTGACATTAAGTAGACTCTTTTATTAGTATTAGAGTATTAGAGTATCAGATCATAGGGTTATTGGATTTTATCACCCCCTAACTATTGGCTATTGGCCGCTGCCACCCTCAACCATCACTTTGACACCTGTCACCCCCAACTTAATACTTAGTGCGTTCTGTCACCACGTCGTTAACTAATCACTAACTTTTGATCTTGTTACTATACTTTTAGGGTGTCCTAAGATCCCTAAAACCTTCCTAAGACAAAAATGAAGTTTCGTTAGATGCCTCTTTGACATTATACTATATATCAAAGGAAAGAAGTTTAAAAAAGTAATTGTGTGCTATTGGTTGAGTGCGGCGGTGGAACAAACCAGTGGATGTTACGTGGCATTCACTAGTTTCTTTTTTTTTGTTTTACGTTTTGTATTTCACCATACTTACAAATTAAAACGGATACAACACACAAGTGATGTCGGTGGATACTCAAGTGGGGCGATGACCAACATATCAAACATTAAACCAATAAGAACAAATGTTACACTTGATCTTAGCCAAAAGGCTAAGAAACGTATGATTTTTCTTGTTTTGGACTATTGTTTATATAAGCAGCACCCGTCTCTTTGTGTTATTCACTAGACCGATGTGAAATTACGAGACATGTTTTCCCTTTGGTGGTTCAACAATCAAAAGCTTGCTTCCCATAAACATGATGATGAGGCAGCTGATGTTACGCCAAAAAAATAATAAATAAATAAATAATTAAATAAACCTAATTTATTGTTTGAGAAGGCTTGAACATTTTATGAACAAATCATTAATAGCGCAGCTTAACTCAAGTTAAACCATTTACCAACATTTTAATATATTATCAAGAAACATAAGTAGAAACTTAAGTTATCATTTAACTTAATAGTAACAAGTTTACCAAAAATTGAACTATGTAACGGAGGGGTGTGTCAGGCCAAGGTAGTAGTGCAACACTCAAAGCCCCAATAGCAAGCTATTATGATTGGTTTTTCATCATAAAAAATAAGATTAATATCAAGTGGGCCGATGACCCACGTATCAGATATTAAACTGATAAGAACAGATACTATACTTGATCTTAGCCAAAAGGCCGAGAAAGGCATGCTTTTTTTAGTTATTGGGCTGCTGTTACTATACGCAGACCCTTTATCTCTATTTTCTTCAATCAGCCAATGTGGGAATGTGAGATTAATTTTTTTTTTTCCTTTGGTATGTCTCTTTAACAATCTACCAATACAGTCAAGGGTAAACTAATACAGAATCCTCAGCATCAGAATACAAGAAATTGTGATATTACCATTTTCATTTTTTATGTTATTTTTTGTGAAGAAGCTAAGACTGCGGGGTACAGTGGCGGACCAAGGAATTTTTCTATGGGGGTGCGGAACATTTTTAAAAATTTTAGGCCCCTAGGTATATGAGTAAAAAAATCGGTTCGTATCGGGTCGGGTCATGTAAAACAAACGAACATCAAACTAAATTTATATAATAATCAAAAACATGTAAACTTTGTTACAAACATAATTAAAACGTCGACGCCCTACGGGTTTTCATTTTTTGAAATCTATCCAAAACATCATTTAAAACTAATTTTTTAAACAATTCTTTCTCTATATAACATAAGTGCATCGCTCCATAACATAATGTTTCAATTTTAATTTTCAACTATTCAAGCCTAGAAATCATAACGTTAGTTGTAATCACCCTAAAAATATATAAACAGCATAATCACCCTAAAAATCATCTAAACAACAATAAACAACGTCAAAACACACAAAATTTCAAACCTATTTAACAACTTTATTACTTTTTTTTCTCCTATAATATCAACCAAAATCATCAAAATAACAAAACTTACCCGTGTTCGGATTCCGGTTAGATTTGGTGTCAGACGACGGTGGTATGGTGGCTGATTACGGTGGTCGCCGGCTGCTGGACTGTTGTCGCTGGGTGATGTTGTTCGTTGGCAGTGCAGGGACACAAGAGAGGGAGAGAGCGGGAGAGAATTTCTAAAGGTTTTTGGCTTTAATTATTTTATTATAGTTTGAAATATTGTTGGGTTTGGTTAATGGGTTAAGACTTAGTGGGCTAGCTAGTTAGAAATTATAAGTGGGTAAATGTATGGGTATTTGGGTTTAGTTTGTTAGGTATTAAAAGTTATATAATTTAGGTAGTATTTTTTTTTTTAAATAAGAGTTTACTAAAAAAAATTTAAAATATAAATTGATAACACTTTTTACCTAAGGGGTGCGGACGAAAAATTTCAAGCGTGCGGTCGAAAAATTCCAAGGGGTGCGGACGAAAAATTCCAAGGGGTGCGGACGGGATTTTCGACGGAATTTAACATTAAATTTTTTTTCCCCGGGGGTGCGCCCGCCCACCTTGGAGTGGGCTTGGGTCCGCCCCTGGCGGGGTATGATGGGGCTTGGGTTGGGCGTGGGTTGGGGAGGGTGCTGACACGTGGAATGGGAGCCCCCCCCACTGCCTGGTACGTGTCCGCGGGGTATGGTGGGGCGTGGGTTGGGCTTGGGTTGGGTGCACCGCGTGGCAGGGTAGTTTAAAAAAAAAATATACAAAATTTAAAAAAATCACACAAACATTTATAAAAAAAAACATACAACTTCATTAATATTTATAAAATTACATAAACCTAAAAATTACAAAATAAGAAACCTAAAGCGTTAAATAAATTTCAAAAAGGTCGATCTTGTCGAACGCCTTTTTTTCCTTGCCGCGAAACTCTATGTTCGCCACCGCCACCCGGTCCTCGTGGCTTAACTCGCCCCCGGGAACGGCTTCGTAGTAAGCCTTGAAACGCTCGAGCTTGGGACGTAGCTCGCGCCATTTATGTTGGCACGCGTTCATGTTGTGGCGGTCGTTACCGACGTTTAGTCGCTAGGCCGCGAAAGCTTCCGTCCAATATTTGGTTTGGCCCGGTGGCCGCCCCTTCATAGCGTCAACGACGCTTGTGACTAGGGCAAGTTCTTCGTCGTGGGTCCAGGATGCCATAGCGGGTTCGTGGGATGTTGGGTTTGTGGTGACCGGCTGGGGCAGCGGGTGGGGATATCGAATGTTTGGGACCACGGTGGGGGTTGGGATGGACCACCCGGTTGGGGTTTGGGGGTATTTATAGGGGATGTTGGGGTTTGGGTGACCGGTTGGGGTGACCGCTTGGCCAAGCCAACGGTTTGAATTTAAAAATTCAAAACTTTTGGGATGGCCCGCTATGACGTGGCGGGTGAGCCAATGATATTCAGCCAACTAGGATGGCCAAACCGCCCCACGCCCGGCTTGAAACCCATGCCCCAAGGGCCACGCCGAAACCCATGCCCACCCGGGGTGGTGGCTTGGGCGTTTTCCCCCTACCCCTACCCACGCCCAAACTCCCGCCCCATACCCCGCAGTCTAAGAGACATTATTCACTTTAGTTACCATACTTTCACAATTTATAGTAGTAATAACATTTTTCATCTGTCTTTGAAATGTTATACTTCCATTCTGTTATGTTCGTTAAACATAAGGCACCATCTCACAAGTGGATTGTAAAATTAAAGCATTGACTGCAAATTGGAGGGGTGCGCCAGGCCAAGGCAGTAGTGCAACACCAAGTCGACGCTCAAAGGCCCCAATAGCAAGCTATTGTGATGGACCTTTCCCCATGAAAAATAAGATTAATATCGAGTGAGCCGATGGCTCACATATCAGATATTAAACTGATAAGAACAGATACTACACTTGATCTTAGCCAAAAGGCCGAGAAAGGTATGCTTTTACACCTATTGGACTGCTGTTTTTATGTGCAATCCTTTCATCTTTGTGTTCTTCACTCAGCCAATGTGGGATTCAAGGACACTTGTTTTCCTTTGGCTTCTCAGTATACAACATATTAATGCCTAATAATACTAGCTTTTTTAGATCATTAACGGTTCACTCAAATTAAATAATCCACAACTGCGACATGTTTGTTCATATCCAAGTATAAAACTCTTCATAAACTTCACAACAGGCGCGTAATTTGCACCACCCAATCAGTGGCGGACCCAATAATTATTTGTTGGGTGCGGATGAAGTGTTTAACCATATTTTCAAGGGGTGCGGTCAAGTTTTTTGCCTAAAATATATACTAATTTTTTTTTTCAAGGGGTGAGGCCGCCCACCCACCCACGACTGTGAGTAGGTCCGCCACTGCATCCAAGAGTAAATACAGAATCCACATGCTCTTGCATCAGAATACAAGGAGATTATATTATGATATTACCATTTCATTGGCACAAACTGCCTTCAATATGAACAGTGACGGAACCAAAACGTTTTAGTCAGAGGGTCCTCGTAAGGTGGTTTTCTTTATTGGATACAATTACAAGGTCAAACTCATGTTTTTGTTACGAAAAACTCAGATTTTATATTAAAAATCTAACAACTTCCAGTAATCAGAGGGTCAACGGACCCTCTTGACCCCTCTCTGGTTCTGCCCCTGAATATGAATTAAAAAATTGTAAGCAAAATTATCTTTTACACACATCAGTTAGGGAAAACTATGGAGCTTTTAGGAGCTTTTAGGAGCTTCTAGCTTTAAGCTTTTAAGAAAAAGCTCCTACTCTATAAAAAGCCTTGTTTGGTTGAATGAGCTTTAAGCTTTTAGGTTAGAAGCTTGAAGCTTTTGGTTGAACGCTACTACTAGTAGCGTTTAGAAGGAGCTACAAGCTTTTAGGGAAAAATGACTATTTTAACCACTAAAAATAAGGAAATTTTTAATGCACCAACTTTCTAAATATTTAGTTATGTCAATTTTGGTCATTTTATACATTTTATTAAAAGCTCCAGCTACTCTACCAAACACCAAATATATCTAAAAAGCTACAGCTACTAGCTATTAGCTATTAGCTACAGCTACCAGCTTCCAGCCACCAGCTACCAGCTTCTAGCTTTCAGCTACCAGTCACCAGCTACTTTTGCCAAACATACCCATTGCTGAATGAGATAAAAAATCGTTTTCCTTTATCTTCTTCGTCCACCGATTGCTCATATTATTCTACTGAGTTATTAACTGAAACTTAATCGACATTTTGCGCCAAACCTGGTATAGCGTATTACAAACCTTGTAGAACTTCACATTCGAGTAATATACTTTTGCGTCACCGACTATATATGTGGGTTTTTTACATCCCTCCTCATTCAACTTTGCTTTCGATTATCCTTGTATGGAAGGACTTATCAAGTTCTTATTTGCGTATAAGAGACTATAAATGATCAACTGATTATTTATGACGATAAATGATCACCTTATTATTTATTAGGTAGTTGATTTATCATGTTTAAGTTCATATTGCCTTAACTTACAATCATACATTTTTACAGCATCATATTGCCATGCATTCCAGTGTCCGTTATACGTGTAGGTACCAACAGGGTCGTTGGCTAGCGGTATCCAGGAGTGGTAAACGATGTCCCATCCCAAGACGTCGAGGGTTCGAGTCCCATGACGGAAATGCAGTAGAATTAAAAGTAGATTAGATTGTTGTTAACAAACAAACAAACTTGTAGGTCAACGCTGTATACCCAACCCGGTCATTTGCAAAATTCAGACCCATGTAAGCCCAATATAGATGGAGTCCATAAAATGAAGCCCATGTTCCATATAAAATGCATACAACACAAGAAGAAATAAAATCCCACATACAAACTATCACATTCTCCAGTCCTATGTATCTAAATTCTTGCTATCGAACTATGATAACATACATTTGAAAGAAACAAACTATTAAAAAACCTCAACTTATTTGTATATCGAGAACAGAACTTGACGAATACAGGATATAATAAAAGCCGTGTGTCGACCTAATGGGTCGTTGGGCCATCTTCTTTCAATCAAACTTCACTGAAGAGAACAAGTAATGCACAAACCAAAACGAAGAAAGGAACCCAATCGTGCCCGTGGCTAGCATGATAGCTAGAACCATCAAGAGCGAGTAACCCAGGTACAGTGTAGCCGAGACCGGCCCGCTCAAACTCTTGAGGTCGAAAATAAGATAGTTTATCGAGTACAAGAAAATGTACAATGCAACCGAGCCCGATGCAAAGAAAGATTTCCACCACCACTTCCAGTCCTCAACACAAAGATGCATGTAGGTCAAGACTAGCGACACCTCAGCACAAACGACGACTAAAAGAATCAAAACAACGAGTAAGAACCCGAAAACGTAGTAGACCCGACCCATCCAAATGCTGGACATGATGAAGAAAAGCTCGATGAAAAGCGTGCCAAACGGAAGCGTTCCCGCACCTAAAACTAAAAGCCACGATGGGTACTTTTGCGCTGGGATTTCACGTGGGATTTGATTGGTTCTAACCGGGTACTCGATATGACCCGCTTTCGCACCAAAGTAACCGCCAACAAACGTTAAAGGAACCGAAATGCAAAACCATAGTAAAATAAGGATAACAAATAACGAAAACGGGATAGCACCGGTGCTGTGGGACCCCCATAAGAGGAAGTTTAAGGTAAAGAGGATTAAAAACGCGATACCGGGGAAAAAACACGCGACTTTCCACGAAACCGACACCCATCCTCTGTGGTCCCCACAGAAGATTGTCCGCCACATCCGCACAGCAACATAGCCGGCTAAAATTCCGAGAATCATGTAGAAGAATAGCATACCGGTCACGAGGGTCCCACGTGAAGCCGGTGACATGAACCCGAGAGCCGCAAACATTATTGTCACAACCGCCATTCCGAGAATCTGAACCCCGTCTCCGACCATTACACATAAAAGAGACGCGTTACTAGGAGCCCGAAAAACATCGGCCACAACAAGCTTCCAACCCGATAACTCTTCGTTCATCTGGGCTTGTGCTTCCTTGTCTAACTCCTCGTAATGAGTCAAATCGCGTCTAACCGTTCGTAAAAAGATCACGAGAACGATTCCCGCTAAGAAAGTGATTACCATAAGCGAGTTCAAAATCGAGAACCAGTGCACTTTTGCACCCTCCATTTTTAAATAAGCGTCCCATCTTGACGGCCACTTGATGTCACTCTCGACAAATGAAACCTCGTACGTGAAAGCCACAGGCTCGTTTTCCTTTATCGTCATGCCAACGATGTTTTCCTCGCACGTGATTTTCGACGGGTATTTCCCGTAAGTTTCTAATTTCTTTAATGAGTCGAGATTATGCCGAACGCTGCAAGGCGTTACTTCAAATCCGACAACCATATATCCCGGAACATCATTCCCCGATTTCCCAATAGATGGGATTACCTCAGTTGCATCTCCGGTCCCCATTACGCTCGCCACATTTGTCTCCTCATACTTATGAACCAAAACCGTAAACTTCAAGTGGTTATAGATATAATAACCTTCTTGACCTTTGATCCCTATCGGATACCCGGTCCACCTTAAGTAATAAGTATCCCTCTTCATGTACCGAATAGCGGGTAAGTTATCAAGCATCACATTCACCTGATAAATCTCATCGATCCTATTCGTTAACAGGTTATACTCATCACCCGACAACGGTTTCGTTTGACAAACAAAGATCTCGCTTTCGTTTTTAAACATCTTGAACTTATACGGTGAGTTTTCGATCCGATCACCCATCAAAAGCTCACCCAGATTCTCAGCACTGTCTTTTACACCCTCAGGGGGTTTACAGAAGGGTAAACTATAATAACTGTAAGGGATTTCTGTATCTATTGAAGTCAAAGAGTTGACTTTTACATACAATGGATCACCTACTGTATATTTGTGTGGGTAACTACCCGGAAGATAAAACCCATGACCCAGTTGAGATATTAAGCAGATTAACAATACCCAGATCTTGAATTTATCAAAAACTTCCATATTGAGTGATGTTTGTGTCGGATCTGAAAACCCTAATTGGGAAAAACTGTAAATTTATTGTGCAATTGGTAAGAGTATGTAAGAGATTGAATGCAATTGGTAACAAGTATGTAATTAAGAAAGGTAAAGAAGAATTAAAAGGTGAATTAATTGTAATTTAGGAATGTGAAAGCTGATGATTGCAACGAGATTGTACTTACTTTATGAAGTGAATTAGGGCTTGGAGAATTGGGTCCTTTTTTCTGATTTTTGGCTGAATTGTCTGGTATATAAATGAAAGTGACATTGCGTCGGATGTCATCAAGAACGATTTTATCAACTTCTTTTTGTTTTTTTCTTCCATCTTGTTGTGATCAAATAGTTAGGTATTTTATCAAGTTGTTTTTGTTTATTTATTCCATCTTTGTTGTCATCAAATTCGAGTTTGTGAAGGGATTTTCAGGAGGATGGATTAGTTTTATTTTAGGCAAGTGTTAGGAACTTGGCTTTTCTGTTTATTAAGGTGCTCTTTGCATGTTGTCGTTGCTCGGTTTGTCTACATCATGTGTTATTGGTCCTTATTATGCGTTTGCAATTTTTAGATAGAGTAAACTTCCGTTTTGCTCACTGTGGTTTGGTCACTTTAACGGTTTTGCCTCAAACCTTTCAAAATAGTCATTTTACTCCCTAATCTGTGAAGGTCTTCATGATTTTGCTCCCCACCCCTAAACGTCATCCATTTTAACAGTTAGGGTTTTAAGCTGGAATTGTAAAGGGAGGGTTGGGAAAAGACATAATTGCCCCTCAGGTGTTTTGCACGTGACAGACTTTAACTGTTAAAGTGGATGACGTTTAGGGGCGGGGAGCAAAATCATGAAAACCTTCATAGACCAGGGAGTAAAATGGCTATTTTGAAAGATTGAGGGCAAAACCGTTAAAGTGACCAAACCACAGGGAGCAAAACGGAAGTTTACTCTTTTAGATATTATGTCAACAAGTATGTGTTAAACGATTCCATATAATATGGGCCATGTTTGGCTTAGCTTTTCAAAACAAGTTATGACTTTTTGAAAAAGGTTAATAAGTTACAATAGAGTAAATTATTGACTTTTTCTCTCACATAATAATCTCATGCCAAACACCTTTTAACTTTTCAAAAAGTCAATAAACTAATAAGTCACTAAAATAAGCAATCGCAAACACCCCCATGATCTTCGGATAAAAAATCTAATACATGAAACTTAATATAAAAGAACTTATAATTATGTGATCGAGATTTGTGTCCCAACTTGAAGCATCTAGATCCATAATTCCAGTATATAAATATCCCAAGACTTTTTGATGGAGTGATCCTTAAGACCGCCCGTAGTGGGGCGTTTTTTAAAAAAAAAATCAAAAATAACGCTCTATAACGCCCCGCCTACCATTACGGTAGGCGTTATGGGGTGTTATTTTCGATAAAATTTGTTTCCGGCGTTTTAACTAAAACGCTTGCACCATTGTTGACCAACCAATCACAAACATCAACGGCTAGTTGATATTTTTTTTAAACCTTTTACCTATATATATATATATATATATATATATATATATAGGGGAAGGTTAAAATGAGAACCACCTCGAGTTGTAAGAACCAGTGAGAACCACCCCCGCGGGGGGCCGTTGACCACGAAATTTTTTTTACACCTAGATCCGTATATTTTAACACGGGGGGTAAATTTTGGGTTCAAACGGCGCGCCCGAGGGGGTAGTTTTTTACGCCCAAAGTTTGGGTTTTTTTAATTTTTTTAATTTTTCTTTTTTTTTTTTTACCAAACTTTGGGCGTAAAAAACTATCCCCTCGGGCGCGCCGTTTGAACCGAAAATTTAAACCCCCCACTAAAAGATACGGATCTAGGTGTAAAAAAAATTTCGTCGCCGACGGCCCCCCGCGGGGGTGGTTCTCGTGGTTCTTACAACTCGTGGTGGTTCTCATTTTAACTTATTCCTATATATATATATATATATATATATATATATAAACACAACCAAAACTCATTCATTTTCAACCAAAACTCTCAAAAACTCTCTAAAAAAATACAACCATTTTATAAAAAACTTGATGGATTCTCCTAGTTCTTCATCGATGGTAAATTTTTACTGCAACGAGTATTTTGCGGATGGCGATGGTTCGACCGATGAGGAGCTTGAGCAAGAGGCGGTTACGAGTGCTTGTCAACTAGCGGTGAGATATGTCAAGCATTCTCGTCGCCCCCAAGCAGAAAAAAATAAAAGAGGTTATATTGAACGAGACCGACGAAGGAAATGCGATATACCAGAATTATGTTCCAGAAGCCATTGAAGAGGAGCATCCACAGGCGACAATGGAAGAAAGAGTGAAAAATGCGCGAGAGTTGCGTTACGAACCGTACCATTCCCAGTTAATGGTTGATTTGGTACACCACGCATGGTCGGTTCGGTATGTACCACCTGAGGGAGAGGAAGAAACGGAGGACGAGGAAGACGAAGTTGGCGAGGGTGAAGAAAGCAAAGACGAAAACTAGTGTTTTTTTTTTTAATTTAATCGGATATTTTTTTTTATTTCTAGTATTGTATTTTTTTTTAATTTAATGAAGTATTTAAAGTTAAAAAAAATAATTGTGAAATGATTGAATGGGGGTTATTGGCATAATGTCCCACTACGCCACTTTTGCTATAATGCCCAATGCTGACTAGGATGCCACGTGTCGGATAATGCCCCATGGTGAGGGCATTATGTTTGTTCACCACTACATATGGTCTAAGCAAGTAAGCATAGGAGAGTAAAACACAAGGTATTTTAGGTGGGAAACCAAACAAAATGGTCTAGATGCAACCAATGGCAACTAAATTTATCTTTTCATAGGCAAAAGATCAAATACAAATAATCTTAACATACAAATTGAAGGAAAACTCAAAAAGACAAGGTGGGATTTTTGTAATTACCACTAACTATCAAAGTTACTATACAAATGTGAACTCAACCAAAAATACCTAAAAACATAATTTTTTTTAATATTTTTTTATAAAAAAATCGCTACATTTTGTTAGCAAAAAAATAATAATAATAAAAAATATTTTTTTTTGCTGCTACTAAAAGTAGCGATTTTTTAATAAAAAATGTTAAAAAAATAAAATAAAATAATTTGTGTGTTTTTTTTATTTTTTTAGGTTTTTTGGAGGTTTAGTTTTTAGCATTTTAGCTTGGGGGGGGGGGGGGGGGTTAGTTTTTTTTAGGTTTTTTTTTTTTTTTTTTTTGGGGGGGGGGGGGGGTTAGGTTTTTTAGGTATATTTGTAAAGTAACTTTGATAGTTATTGATAATTACAAAAATGGCACCTTGTCTTTTTGAGTTTTCCTTCAATTTGTATGTTTAGTATGGTAAGATTATTTGTACAAGAACTTTCCCCTCTTTTTATAATACTATTAATTTTTTTTGAACGACAAAAAGGAAATTATATTAAAAAGGAGATGGTTAGAAAAAGCTAAGCAGTCAACCGAGAACGGAGAACCAGATTATCCCTATATTAATTTACACTTTTACTCCTACTCACACAATTACTATTCAATTTTGAATGTTTTAATTGGTTGTAGATGACTAAGTACCATACCACTCCACCAACCCTTATCTCTCTCTTATAATTATATTACATTACTAAACATGTGAATTTTACTAATTTTAGAGAAGAATAACAAATCTAGATGCATATCTTATTATACTTACTTTAATTATTATTATTATTATTTGAGTTAGAAGAAATTTTTAATTTTTTCACTTGGATTTTTTATCGTTTCGACTTAGTTATTCTTTTATTTCCCAATAATGAATTACGTTTCGGTCTAAATTTTTTGACTTAACACGCTGCAAGGGGCGTATGGGGTTCAACGTTTTTATGTTTATTTTTTGCAGCTTAATGGCCCCGTCGCAATGCATGAGTCTTAGGTCAACTTAGTTATTTTATTATATGTTTTACATTTGTCTAATTTTACGAGTTCACATGCTGCAAAACGCGGGTTCTAAATACTAGTTTACATAAAAGAAGCGGGCTTTTCATCCACTCGACCCAAGAAATATTTACTTTTTTTTAAAGGAAAACTTTATTAGGACCAGTCGGCCTGATAAAAAAGCACAGGACGGCGCCAAAAACCAATTACAACATATACAAGGGGAAATTACACCATTCTCTCCAAACTAAGTTACAATGTTTGGATCTACTTTTCAACCATAAAAAAACTAAAAGACTTCACCTCCCCAAAAATATCGACACAGTCACCTCTCCTATTAAAGAATAGCTTCGCATTCCTAGCTTTTCAGATACACCAACATGACAACAAAACTAACCCACGATTTTCTTTTCATAGCCACTATCCAAACAATCAAGAAATGCATCATAGAGCCAGAGTCAAAGATGAGCTCAGCCTTCAAATAATTGGCTTTGAAAATAGTTTCATTTCTAGTCTTCTAAATAACCCACCACATAGAAAATATAATCCCTTCAACACCACTATCTTCATTTACTATATAATATAAAGGATCTTTTTGTCCTTCACTGTAATATCACAAAAAATGAAGATATCTAATACAAGTTTTTAGGTGTAAGATATGTATCAATTCATGAAAATAGTATATTAAAATAATAAATAATTCAGTCAACAATAATAATTATAATTATAAGAAAAATATATGAATTAAGTTTGATTTTATAATTTTAGGGTCAGTTGTTTTTAAAACAAACAAAAGAGTTTAATTTATATTTTACTTATTAATACAAGGGTGGAGTGCCGGCAGTGGCGAAGCTTGGATTTTTCGGCCGGGGGGGTGAAAACATATATACCCAAAAATTTCTATAGAACCGGGGGGGTGAAAACGTATATACCCACAAATTTCTATACGAAAACTACATATGTAACACTACTGAGCGAAAAATCCCGGGGAGCGGACTCCCCCCCCCCCCCCCCATTAAGTTTCGCCCCTGAGTGCCGGTGAGCATTCCCATGCTCAAAGGTTTACACATAATACATTTAAGCAACTTTAATGGTTACACTTTAATGTAAAGGTAAACATTGAATGCTCAAAGGTTTGTGAACTCATGTTATTTGGTGCACCACTTTAATGTTTACACATAATACATTTAAGCAACTTTCTAGTTGATGTCATAAACTTGTGTGCTCATCAACTTTATAGTTGACGTTTTCTAGCATGTTTTTCAGGTAAAAACAGTTAAGATATCAAAAGACATGGACCTTAGTAGAAGAGACCTGCATTCTTATTCAAATGGCCAAAAGCGTGAGAACCCTTGACGAACGTAAGAATTCTGGTTTCAAGAACACTTGTGCTGTGAATTTCAATGATTTCATTAATTCGTCGGGCCTAGTAGAATATGAGATGAAAGGAAGTATACGTGTATTAGAAATAATGGTAGGAAATTAAGTAAGATTGATCGGTTCTTAGTTTGCCCGGAATTCTTATTCAAATGGCCAGAAGCGTGTTTAAGGGGGCTTCAACCGTCTTTTTCTGACCATTGTCCTCTTATTCTCACGATTAACAAGAAGAACTTCGGAGCCAAGCCGTTCAGAATTTTCAACTCCTGGATAGGTGAACCGGATTTCCAGGAAACGGTGGAAAAGGCGGCGAGTTTGTTAGTTCCCTCTGTTGGGGCCGCAGATACTGTGCTTATGAAGAAGTTCTCTTTTATTAGGAATGTTGTTAAGGAGTGGAGGTCTGATTTTTTAAATAAGAAAGGGGAGTTGATTGGTAAAGCTAAAGAGGAGATTGAGGGGTTAGAAGAATTAATGGAAGAACGTATTTTAGGCGAAGAGGAGGAATGGGTTTATATGGAAAATAAGAAATTATTGCTGGAACATGATGAAAAAATTTGTGTGGATATGAGACAGAGAGCGAGAACGAGATGGGCTTTAGAAGGAGATGAAAATACGAAAATTTTTCACGCTCAAGTTAACTTGAGAAAAGTTGCTAATCAGATTCCTGGTCTTAATATTTGGGGTAGATGGATTGACGAACCGACTAAAATCAAAAGAGAAGTCATGAAGTTTTTTAGAGAAAGATTTAAGGAAGTGGCTAGGGAGAGACCGGTTTTGGAATGTAGTAACCTCAAATTGTTGAATGATTTGGATAAAGAGTTTCTTATTGAACCTTTCACTGTCAATGAGATAAAGGATGCGGTAAACGATTGTGGTGATGATAAAGCTCCAGGGCCGGATGGGTTGAATATGAGATTCATTAAAAAGTTTTGGGGGTTGTTTGAATTAGATTTTAAGAAAATGATGGACGAGTTCTTCGTTAAAGGGATCCTTAGTATCGGATGTGGGTCATCTTTTATTACTCTTGTTCCGAAGGTCAAGGACCCGGTGGAGCTAAAAAATTATAGACCTATTAATTTGATTGGCATCATAAGCAAGGTAATCTCGAAGGTTTTGGCGAATCGGCTTAAAAAGGTTGTTGGTTCGGTGATATCGGAATCTCAGTCAGCGTTCATTAAAGGTAATTTTATTCTTGATGGCCCTCTTATTATTAATGAGATCACTAATTGGGGAAAAAAGAATAAGAAAAAGGCGTTCTTTCTTAAGATTGATTTCTAAAAAACGTATGACAATGTAAACTGGAAATTCTTGTTAGCCACGATGAGACAGATGGGTTTCCCGGATAGATGGTGTTTGTGGATCAAAGGAATTTTAGAATCCGCTAGATCTTCTGTCTTAGTAAACGGATCCCCGACCTTTGAGTTCCAATGTTCTAAGGGGTTACGTCAAGGAGATCCTATTTCGCCGTTCCTTTTCATCATTGTTATGGAGGTTCTTTCGTGCATGATTGAGAAAGCTAGAAGTGAAGATGAGTTCTCGGGTATTCAAATTCCCAACGGGCCTTGTGTGTCACATTTGTTCTATGCGGATGATGCGGTCATTCTTGGGGAGTGGTCAGTGTCGAATATTAGAAATGTGGTCCGAATTCTCCGGGTGTTCAATATTTGCTCGGGTCTAAAAATCAACTTAGATAAATCTAATATATTTGGGATAGGGGTGCAATCGGCTGAGTTGAACTCGATGGCTTCTACTATGGGTTGCCTTGCTGGTAGCCTTCCGTTCAAATATTTTGGCCTTATGGTGGGTGCTAACATGAATCGGATTACCAATTGGAAACCGGTGTATGATGTTTTTGACGCCCGTTTGGCTAAGTGGAAGGCAAAGCTGCTCTCAATTAGCGGAAGAATTACATTGATAAAAAGCGGTCCTAGAAAGTATTCCGAATTACTATTTCTCTTTATACAAAGTGCCGGTGCAAGTGGTTAAAGATCTAGAAGCGAAGATAAGGAATTTTCTTTGGGGCGGTGATGATTCGGTAAAGAAACTTCATTGGGTGGCGTGGGATCGGGTGTCGCTTCCAAAAAAGAATGGTGGTCTCGGGCTAAGCAAATTAAAAAAACATTAATATTGCGTTGTTATCTAAATGGGGGGTGGAGATTCTTGGTTGACAAAGACAAGCTTTGGACCCAAACTATTGAAGCTTTACACACAGTAAGGAATAAAGATGAATTTCTGCCTATAAAAAAGTCTCTTTCGGCGGTGTGGTACAATATTGTGCAGGTGTTGAACAAAACCAAGGTATACGAAACGCCTTTGAGAAGTTTTTTCAAGGCGTTGGTGGGGAATGGCCTCTCTACGGCATTTTGGTTGGACCTGTGGATCAGCAACAGTCCTCTTAAAGAGATGTTTCCAAGTCTTTTTCAGCTTGAAAAGGAAAAAGGTTGCAGAGTTAACACAAAGCGATAACCATCATCTGTTCTGGAGATGCAAAAGACCATTTATGTCCGAAGTTGAGGTCAACGAACTCGTGAATCTGTGTTCGCTTTTGCTACCTGTGACCTTGAATCAGAATCATGACAGTTGGAACTAGATGTGACAAATGGCAATAAACCGGCAATTTCGTACAAACTAATCACTATTTTATTTACATAATCTCATGCATTTAGCGTAATTTAATTACGTAACTGTGTCGTAAAACAGATAACAGTGTTAGGACAAGAAAACAATTCTAAAACATATGTTGGTTTTCGTTGTATTGTGAAACCAATCAAACAATGTCCTAAAAGTGTTGGTAGAAAGTGCTGCGCGCACTATTCACGGTCACACTATTCATGCCAGCAAAACCGTGAAAACAGAACGAAACACTGAAAAACGACACACGGATAACATAACGGAGTCCATTTATATAAGAAAACAATAATACGAAAACACATCTTGCAAAGAAACACGACTTTCCGGTATAACGCCCTAATCTCAAAAATGTCTATTTCGGCTAAAAATATAGCACTTTTAAATTGTCTGAACCTATAACAAAGCATTTCCGGGACTTCGGAATTATGTCACTTGATGAAGAACACACTAAAACATTTTAAGGATATCAATGGGATGGCCAAAATCATAAGCTTCCGATATTATATTGCTATGCACTAAACTAATTCGTTAGCGAACTGGCAAACTAGTAAGCGATATTTCCGCCACTATAACAACCAAATGAAGAACCTAGCGAGCTAGTTAAGCCTAATTTGGGACTCGAAATAACTTCATACATCGTTCGGATGCGAGATAACAACTTTCGGCAAAAGATTCGTCGGTACGCCATAAAAGCACCGTAAACGAGCCGATGACGAAACGAAAAGCATTTTAAGTACCAAAACATGATTTTGACTAGTTTAATAAACTAGTTAATAATAATTTTGGTTCCGAACCCCTAATTACCCCTTTACGGTGTAATTAAACCCCTAATCACCACAATTAACTTAAGTACCAAAATATCTTCATTTTTTAACAATTTTTAGAAAAAAATATATAAATACCCTCCCCCTCGTATTATTTACGAAAATCATGGGGCCCACCCCTTGATTCTTGTTTGAAAATATGAAGATTTAAGGTATGGTATGTCTTTGAGTGTTGTTGAAAAATGGATATTACTCCACCATACTTATCATAAGTGAAAAGCCTATCATTTCTATTAGAGTAAACTGCCATTTTGGTCCCTGTGGTTTGGCCAGTTTTGCCACTTTAGTCCAAATCTCAAACTTATTACATCAAGGGCCCTGTGGTTTGCATTTTGTTGCCATTTTGGTCCAAATTTCAAATTTAACCAGATTTTCCATTAATGACCTGCTATTTTGTCTTTACCCTCAGGGGCATTTTGGTCATTTTAGATTTATTATCTCTTTATAATAACTCATTTATAATAAAACCCTTAGATCATCATCTTCAACCTCATCTCAGACATCTCTCTCTCTCTCTCTCAACATAAAATCTGCTCTCTCTCTCTAAAATACCACCACCACACCACCACCACCCCCACCATCGCATCATCCCCACCACCATCCCACCGCCGCCAACTCTGCTCTCTCTCTCTCTAAAATGACCTGCTCTCCCTCTAAAATACCGCAACGCTCGAACACACATGGTAAATCGAAGCTCAAACGCTCGAAATCGAAGCTCAAACGCGGTTGGTGCTCAAATCGAAGCTCAAACGCTCGAAATCGAAGCTCAAACGCTGTTGGTGCTCAAATCGAAGCTCAAACGCTCGAAAACCCTATCCCTAAGAGAGGGGCGGTGGTTACAGGGGGTGCGAGAGGGTGGTTGCAGGGAGTTGCAGGTTCATCGGATGTGGTTACAAGGGGTGCGAGTGGGTGGTTGCAGGGAGTTGTAGGTTCATCGGATGTGGTTGCAGGGGGTGCGAGTGGGTGGTTGCAGGGAGTTGCAGGTTCATCGGATGTGGTTGGTCCCTGTGGTTTTGGTAGAATTTTGTTGTTTCAATTGCTGATTTGGATTACTTTTATGTGATTCAGTGGATTTTTTTTTTTTGAGTAAACTGTGAGGCTGTGATGATTTCACCTAATCCGAGTCAAAATTGGGTCAACATTTGAGATTTTCCGCAGCTTGGCGTGGCAGAATCGGAGGAGGGAAAGTGCGCTTGCAACCTCTGTTTGCAGCCATGGCGGTTTTGATTTGTTGTTGGAGCCTCGTTTCTTTTTACAAATTGGTTTTTGGATTTTCTTAAAGATGATGTTCTTGATTTTCTGGATTTTCTGGGTTTTGATGATGATGTTTGATGATGTTCTTGAAGATACAGATCTGAGCCTCGTTTCTTTTTACAAATCGGTTTTGTTTTTGTGATGGTTTCTAGTTTTGTTCTGGGTTCTTGATTTTCTTGAAGATGATGTTCTTGATTTTCTGGGTTTTGATGATGAAGTTTGACGATGTTCTTGATTTTCTGGGTTTTGATGATGAAGTTTGATGATGTTCTTGAAGATAGATGTTATTAATTACTGAAATGTTATAATAAATTAACATGGACCAAAATGCCCCTGCACTACAGGACAAAATAGGGGGTTGCAACAGTCAAAAAAATAGGGTTTTTGAATTTTGGACTAAAATGGCAACAAAATGCAAACCACAGGGCCCTGGATGTAATAAGTTTGAGATTTGGACTAAAGTGGCAAAACTGGCCAAACCACAGGGACCAAAATGGCAGTTTACTCTTTCTATTATTTTCTTATCACCAAGTTGGAGTCAAAAACCTTCCTTTGTGCACCACATTTTCGGCAGCCCTATATCCCCAAGTGTAACACCTCGAAAATTCACGTCCTATAATGTATTGACACGTGTCATAAGCTTGAACGTGTGAAATTTTATTTAGAGGGACTAAAGTTGACAAACATGGAAAGTATGTGAATATAAGGGTTCAAAATGTCAACAAGGGATAAATATACTTTACAGTAACCCTACATGATGTTCATAACCTCAACCGAATAAATCATGGATCGTACGAAGCCAATTGTGAAAGAAAGTGAGGAATTACAAACTACAGGGGTTAAATGTGTCAACATGTTTAAAGGTATACCTCTGAGTGACCTTTTAGCAAACCCGAAGCTTTGTAATGATTAATTATACTCACGAGAATGTGTGATAAAAATTTCACAAGGTTTCGTTAAGGTATGAGAAAGATATGGCAATATTCGTATACGAAGGGTTAAAAACGTCAACGATTTAATTTTTCGCAATTTTTACGCAACCGACGAACGAACACGCAAACATCGACTACCGATCCTAATTTACGTATTTTAGTATTAAAATTATGCTCTACGATGCTTCCATGATGTTCGGGTGCGAAGACGGGCTTCAAAGACGAGATCGGGCCTTTCAAAAATGCTAGAAACGGGCTTGTGGGCCTTGGGCCCAAGCCCACAAAACCCCCACTATATAAAGGTTTTCACCCTAAAATCCATCATTTTTCACCTACACTTTCTCTCTCTAAACCTTCATAGTTCTCTCTACTCTCTCTCTCTAGAAACAAGTCCGGCGAGAATTCCGGCCGACTTCCGGCGGAGTCCGGCGACCGACGATTTTTCCGGCTGCCGTTTTCCGGCCAAGAGTACACTTTTTCGACTATATCCGACGTTCCGGATCGCGTGGTGTGGTTAGTTTTAGCTAATTCTTAGCGGTTTGAGCTCTATGGCAACTCCGGCGACCTTCCGGTCAAATTCCGGCGAGTCCGTTTTGAACTTTTGACTTTGCAGATGCTTAGATCGGGACTTTAGGAGCATTTCTGCACATTTTCAAGAAATTTTATTCTCCGGCGAAATCTCGACTTCTGACATGGTTCTGGCGAGTTCCAGCCGTCAGTTTTCGACAAAAATTATATTTTTGGGCTCCTAGTGACCCGTAGAGTCCATCGAACCACTTTCGACTCGGGTGAAAAATTTAAGTTCGGGACGCTCTCGGGCTCGACTTCTGACATGGTTCTGGCGAGTTCCAGCCGTCAGTTTTCGACGAAAAATATATTTTTGGGCTCCTAGTGACCCGTAGAGTCCATCGAACCACTTTCGACTCGGGTGAAAAATTTAAGTTCGGGACGCTCTCGGGCTCGGTTCAACATGGTCAACAGGTCAAACGTGGTCAAAACTGGTCAAGGGGAAGTTGGGTCATTTTAGTGCCTCGGTTCAGTTTTGGGTTCGGTCAAACCTGGTCAACATCGGTCAAACGTGGTCAACTGCTGGTCAACGCAGTCAACACGAGGCTCGGTAAAATTTTAACGATACAAATTTTGTTATATTATGTGGGCATTAAACCCTTAAAAGGGCACCATCTGATTCCCACTCTAACTAGGTCAAATGTCGGGTCAAACTTGTTATTAAAAAGTCAACAGGATAATTAATTTCTAATTTATGCATAATTAGCAATGTAGAACACATACAACCTGTTTGATCATTAATATAACTTGGTAATTAGTGTAAGAACATGTCTAAACACGTTCAACCCGACAATTTTATGTTTAGACCCGGTTCGGAACCGAAAGTCGCAAAGCCTTGACTTTTGCTTTGACTTCAGTTCTGACCCGTTTTGGTATGATTTAGAAATACCTTAGAGCTCTATTTGGACCAGGTTACATGCTAGTATAACCCTCTGTGATTATACACCATGGTTCATTAGTTAACCAATTAATACGCATGATTCCGTTAATTGCCTATATGTTGACCATTATGCCCCTTTCACCTTAAAACGCGATTTTTGGAAATGTAAAAGAGTAGAAACCTTAGTCACTGATATATAAACTTGTACCCAAAGTTAGACTTCAGTTTTAAGCTTTTCGGCTTATGTGAAATTACCAAAATGCCCTACGGTGCATAGTTGGGTTATAATTGATAAATTTCACATATATACTTTACCCTACTGTTATAATTTTTAAATGGTGTATTTTTGCTGATTACATCAGACCTGTAACTCAGGTTAATACTTAAACTCTTTTATAAACTTGAAAATGACCAAACTACCCCTACGGGGCATAGTTTGTGTTTAAATTCGTTTCGGGCATAATAAAAGACATCTTACTGATGTCACAACATATTTGAGGCGTATTAACTTAGGAAACCTGTATATGGCTCTCATGAATACCCGTTACGCTTATTACGCGTTCGGTTCGGTTTATGTAACTAGTTTACATAAATTGGCCTAAATGGGTCAAACCTTATCGGTTTTATCTCAAAATCCAGAATGTGAATGAAATACCCATATTAAGCAAGTCCCTGAACTTGTCGGGTCTAAATCACATTCTATCCGGTCTTCGCTTAATCGTGCGTACGAACCGTATCTTTGAAACTAGCCGGTCTAAGCTTAAGCTTAATTAAAGACCCGTTAGGATTCTAATAGGTTACTATAAACCTTCGTTCCAGATTAGGAGAACCAGTAAAAGCTACGTGCTATTTGCTTATTGTGAATTATACTTTGCATCAGGTAAATACTTTTAACTTATTTCCCTATACGGGCTTGGGGTACGGTATATAAAATACCGCTTGGTCGGACATTGAATCTTTAATTGTATGATGGTTAAAGTATTGAGATGTTTCGTTTAAATTGTTTTGTTTGCTTAAAGCCTTTGGGGGGTTAATGACCATGTCCCGGATATCCCTGGCATCATTTTACGAAATGGCCACGACCTTAGCACTTAGGTGTAGGCGTACACCTGTCAGTGTCTCATTTAAATAAAGTGGTGTGTCTATTGATCTTTAACCCGGCTCGATCCGGGCTACTGAACGCATAAGGAACATGTAAATCCTTTACAAGTTTATATATTTAAATAAGCATCCCAAGTTATAACATATTATTTGTGCCTTATGCCTTAAATGCATTTTTAAATCATTTTCCAAAATGAGTCAGTTGATTGTATTTACCAGTGTAAACTGACGTATTTTCCCAAAAAGACTAAATGCAGGTACTAAACGTAATTGGCTGGATTGTCTCATTAGCATCAATAAAGAGTCTCGCAAGCTTAAGATGCCTGAAGTCTGTTGAACTATTGTTTCCATTTTATGTTCGATCCTTCTGTGGATAAACTTCCGAGTATTGTGACAATTGATATTACAATATTAATTCGGTTGTATTATATCTTTTAAATTGCTTCCGCTGTGCATTATTATATTGTGTTGTTTGACTATTACGTTGCCAACCACGTCACGATACTCCCCCACCGGGCCCACCGGTGACACGTGGAAATCGGGGTGTGACACCAAGAATCCATCATAAAACTTCCTTTAAAATTCCCATTTTACACTAAATTTAGCCATTTCAAGATCATACACACTTGGAGTAAACATGGAGCATCATTAGGAGTCTTCTTGGAGCTTAATATTCTTCTTATTTTCTTATTTTGGCTTGTGCAATATTGTAAGTCTTCTAATCACCATTTTTAAGCTTCATATTACTAGTAGATTATGGAAGTACAAGTTGATCATCAAAAAGATTAATAAAAATCACACCAAAAACCCTAACCCCAAAGCTAATAAACACTAAATATAACTATATTATGTGTTGATTTATTAGATTTGTGATAGCTAGTTAGCATAATTTAAGTTGATTATGTTAAAGTAAGTTGTTTTAAGTGGGGGATCTTTTTATGATTAATAATATAAACGATGATTTAAACATGGTAATGTTAAAATATAGACAAGATCATCAACCTCTTGTTCCACGAACTTTACTACAACTTAAAAATGATTTATTACACATAAGTGACTTTTATAAAGAATAACCACCATGATTTTTATTATGATCATCCTAAAAGTTTACTAAACAAAGTGGTTTAAAGAGGAGATTTTAATTAGAAAATATAATGAAAATGGTGTCTTTAAGGTCCTAATAAATATGTGAAGATTTCTTTATTTTTAACCAAGTTGTTAAAAATATATTTATAAAACTTCATGGAAATAAAGAAGAAAAGAGCATGAATCATGCATGCAAAGTTGGGATAATGAAACTTGATTTGGAAATTGATTATGATTATGGGTTTAAACATGGTTTAAACGCGTTTTTATAACATGGGAAACGTCATAGTTTTAGGGAAAACTATGGCGAATTTTCTAAAAATCTAATCACGATTAAAGAGGGGATTAAAGGGTGATTAACAATGTTAAACGCGATTAGTGGTCATAAACGTCATTTTTGGAAACCCTAATGAGAATATTTAAGTCTTAAATATTCAATAAGTTTTATGGACTTAAACTTATTCTTTTAAAAAAATAAATGGTTAAAATGTAACCATATATGTATATATAATTTTTGGGAAAAATTATATATTTTTGGAAACTTGTCAAGTGCATGTACTATGTGCTAGGGATGGGATTGGTACAGTACCCGTACCTATACCCGTACCAGTACCGAAAATACCGGTACCGAATTTGAACAAAACTAGGTACCAAATACCGTACCAAATATATAGGTATGGTACGGGTACGAGTACGGGTACTGGTACGGGTATTTTCGGTATAGTACCCGCTTGGTACCATTTTGTTTTTATTTACTTTTTGAGCACTTGTACGAGTACTAAATATGTAAAATTGACATGAGAATATAGTACGAGTACCAAATAGGTAAAATTGGTACGAGTACCAATACGATACGGGTACCATATAGGTAAAATCAATACGAGGACACTATAAATACCATAATATGAAATAAAACATAATACAAAAACACTTTTAAAGGTATACATAGAATTCGGTACCAGTACCCGTTTTTACCCGTACCCGTACCAATACCGAAAGTACCGAATACCAAAATCAATAAAACTGGGTACCGATACATGTACCAAATACCTAAAATCGGTACGGGTACAGGTACGGGTACGGGTACGAGTACGGGTATTTGGGAAAAAAAAACCCATCCCTACTATGTGCTATATGTGTATGTATTAGATACTTATAAGGTGATCAAAATAAATACACATACATGTTCCTACATGGTCCAAGAAATGCTAGTGAATCAGACAATTAAATAAAATGGCCGAAATGGAAATGCATAACACTTGAAGACAATAGATTGGGCGTATCGACATCGTGAACAAGTTACTACAATGTCGGGTCTAAAATAACATATTTTTAGACACTAAAACGAACACATATCTAAGTGGTCAAAAACAAGAATCCGGAAAGTCGAAAGCTATAAAAATTACCAAGTATTTTTCATGTGAAAAACGAACTTATTAAGTTACATGCTTGGTGAATTTTTGGTAAAAATGCAAGAGTATATTTAATGGACTCACCAAAATTAGATTTGGGCTAGACCCAAATTACTAAAGTACATGGGCCATGGCCCAATGACAGTAAAACTAGGGCTAGGCCCCATAACAAGAAAACTAGGGCTAAGCCCAATAACAAGAAAACTAGGGCTAGGCCAAATAACAAGAAAACTAGGGCTAGGCCCAATAACAAGAAAACTAGGGCTAGGCCCAATAACAAGAAAACTAGGGCGAGGCCCAATGACAAAAAAACTAGGGCTAGGCCCAATGACAATAAAACGTGGGTTAAGCCCAATGACATAGGTTCGAAGCCGTTCACACATAAGTCAATACGTATAGAATGCATGTATATACATCAACAACGAGCAAGTAAACTATCAACACTCTAAAATACAAAGTTGTTCCAAAGTTGACAAATGAGAAAATAATAAAGTATTCAAGTTGAACAACTGTACGAGGCCCGAAAGACCTAGTGTCGAATGAGATTAGTACACATGTAGGTTATTGACACGTACGGACGCTCACTTCAATATCATAATACGCGGAACGTAAATTTGTGAGTTCATGTCCCTCCTTTCAATGATTTCAATGTTTTGGTTTTAAAACAATCGAGGGGAAATACATGCTAAAATTACGGATATGTTAGCATACATGCTAATACTATGGGTATGTTAGCTATGGGTTTAGATGATAACACGATCAATGTACATAAGTAGGATGATGACATAGTAACCATTAATTACTTAGTGACCAAGGTGAAAAAGGTGTAGATCTATTGATCTTGAGACACGCTCCACTCCTAGTTGTTAACCGTGGAGTGCTTTTGTGATCCCAGAAAATGTCAAAGTTGTTTCGGTTTGGTTACGTAACTTATGGTACATAAAGTCAGGGGGCTCGCTACCCACTGATAGATCCTTAAACTCCATATATGCTAATAACATACCTGGATTTCATCACTAGAATGCAAAGATTTCATATGATAACAATAACTGCATGAACTCGCTCAACTTTTGTTGATCTTTTTAAAACTACATGTATTTCAGGAAACATGACCTGAGCCGGTGATATTCTATGGGATTCGGGATAACGAATGACAACGATTGCCACTTTTGAAGGGTTTGTCTTCTATATCCCAACTTCGTATGTGTATATAGGGAACAAAACCTTACTATGTGATGTGTATAACAATTCGATAACCATGTTATGTTTAATGTTGTAAACGTTGTATGAAACTCGAAACTACTTTTGGAAAACTTATAAACATTGGTTGAAATCTATATATCTATGGCATCGTTGTTGGTTCATGTTATCAATACATTTGGATGCAATGATTACCATGCTTATGTCACACACAATACGCTTCCGCTACTAGCAGGGTGTGACAGATTGGTATCAGAGCTCCGATTGTAGTGAACCGGGGAAAATTTTATAAAGTTTGGTCTACAATCACCAAGGGCTCACATGAAAACAAAGTCAATAACATTACGGAAGTGATTTCAAAAGTATGACAAAAATGACAAAAGGTTTTCATTGTGTCACTATAACATGAGGATATATTACGCGAGCTCAATCATAAGTAACAAAGGAGGATCAATACATGGTTGGTCTATGAGGAATAGACTTGAAATCATTAGGAAGTACATGTGAAACACGAGAACAAAAACATCATGAGATTTAGTGATTATATATGTCTATATATATGTGTTGTACGGAACATTTTGCCATGAATGAAAATACCTTCGATTATGAATTCTATTATTACACTTGACTCACGTGATGAGAATGATGACCTCGTGTCTATTATGAAGCTTATGGCGGGCGTGGTCCCTGAGAGAGACCCTAAAGCGTAGATCCCATGGAAGATGGTTGTTTACCCTCGGGTTGTATATGCCTGGCTTCCGTAGTGACGACGAGCCGGAGGTGGCGGCCTTGGACAACAACTCTACTAGTGGGACGAGGTCCCTGAGATTCATATTAGTCATGCTTGATTACATTCCTGTCCAGACAAGGAAGATGAAGTACTCATCTTGAAGGTGCCCCTCCAGTTGTTATTATGACAAATTCTTTTATTACTATTTCGGCTAATGTTGTGCCCTTCCACGAATAATGACAATGGGCGTTAGCACGTGGACCATCATGAAGGTCCCTCCTATGTTGAAGGTATATAGACAATAGTGTCCTCTCTTTGACTGATCGACTACTTGAACGAGAGAATGCTAGGGTGACCATACAAAACAATTTATTATTACGGGGGCCCACGTAATAACAACTTGTAGTGTATGGAAATCCTGGTGGGCTCTGCGGGTCAAACCAAGAGATCACTATCCATTCGAAGTTCTTAAGTTGTTCAAATTTCTATCTAGTAGAACACTAACCGGAATGGTTACTATAACACTCTACGATACAGGAAGACTACATGTATTATTCACACCTAACAGTCGATCTATAACACGAGTCGTTTGAGACTAGTCATTGAATGCAAACAAAACTTGTTGGCCACTCATGGAGGATTTTCCTCAACATTCTCAGAATTCTTGTACATCGGCTGGTTCTTCGGTGTCTATGACACCTTACCTCATCTTAGTCATTGGAAATGATTACATTTAACTCTGTCGTTTGATATTTGTCTTATTCCAAGGGATACTATGGTATGAGCCAAGATACAACCCCTTCATTGTATTATTCGACATCTATGGAAATTATAACAATTTTGTCGAAGCTCGTGGAGCTCAAGGAGTATCAACGTATTCGTCACATGGGCTAGTGCGGCAAAGGATTTTTCCTACTTTGGGCGATCGAGATCCAAGAAGTATGGGATACACGTTGTAAAAATTGGAGACGACCGTTTGGTTTCTCCTCCTCAACGAATTACTTCTTTTCCCATTTAGGCACATGGCTAATACAATCAAGAGGTACTATGCATTTTGGAATGCATTTATTCATGAATATCATTGTTCAAACATACCGGAGCAACGCTGTCTTGAGGTTTCCATGACCAATCACATTCTTAATTCTTAGGCGCATGATAGGCTATATCTGTCCAAATAAAAGCCTAGACCCAATGATACTATGTATCGGAAACAACGTGGTGTCAACAAGAAAATCTACGCCTAGAAGAGGGTCAGTTAATCAGCGCCCTACTATTAAAGTTGAACTAGAGGTCATATGGAACAACATGAGGTTGTCGAGTCGACACTAGTGATGGTACTGATGGTACCGGTAGTTCAAGTGGTTCAAATCCCGATGGGACGAGAATGAGTGGCAATGCCACACTTGGAGTATCAATCACACCAGATTTTAATCCTAAGGCTTTTCTGGATTATAAGCCGCGAGACCTCATTGATACAGAAGGTGCGGTGAGTTCTATCCACTAGATAAAGACAAGGAAGTCAGTTAACCTTGCTAATAAATGTACTCCTAAGTAAACGTTTTGGTAAACGAATAGCCTTCTGTTGAATGAGGCATTAACTTGGTGGAATCTCCAAGTGCAAACTATAGGGAGTAATACAACAAAGAGGTTATTGTGGGAAGAACTCAAGAATCTTAAGTGAGAAGAGTATTGCTCGCTAGTGGAAAAATCCCAAGTTTGGGAACCGAGCTCTAGAACTCGATCATGATTAGAGCTAATGTTGTTAGTTACCCCGATGCCTCTACAATCTGTCAAGGATTGATTGCATATTGGATAACACTCGAATCCAAACGCACTGAGCGCTACATTTGGGGTTTAGCCCTGAGATCCGAATCATGATCACATCATGTCACTCTACCTAGATTTATTTTCAAGTAACTCTCTCAGTTAGTCTCACCAAGGATGTTGTGAGGATGGGGGACTGCCCAAGGAAGGTGTTAAGAGAAAGAGAAATCCCATGACAAGCAAAGCGAAGGCGATTACTGCCATAATCGATGCTCGCATTAAGAAGTATGCTAATAACTTGTCAAAATTCGGAATGAGATAGGTGAAACTTTCATCATGAGGGCACTTGCAAAAGTGACAAGAGTAGCAGTGTGGTGAGACTTGGCACAAAACAGAAACTAATGAGTTAGCTATATTTAAGAATAAACGAGGTGGTTTTTACTGTGGCAATGAGGTCACTACGAGCATGGATGGTTAAGGATGAACCAAGCTAGTGAGTAAGCAAGTCTAGGGGTATGCTCTACTCTACAACCATCATGTATCAATTCTTTGGATACCAACGTCGGCTTAACTTAGTGTCTTTAGATACTAAGCATATACACGAATTAGAGTCATGTAGGTTAAACATGTCTTTCTCTATCAAGTTAGCTAATGAGGAATTAGCGAAGTCATGTGAAGTCATTAAGGGTCACCGATACGTTCCTATCAACCGACCCGTTGCATCCGTGTTGTTTAACACCGGTGTCAGTATTAGCTCCATCCCCATAAAATTCAAAGTATGCTAGGCCGAGTTAAGTAAACAAGACGTCCTCCCATTCAATAGGATTGACCAATGGTAAATTAATCAAGTCAGGAAAGACATCAAAGGATGCACACTCGAACTTGGAGCACGAAAATTCAGTAACGACTTTTCACTCATTCAATTAGGTTGTTACGATTTAACTTCTGGCATAGACTGGTTGGCCGACAACCGAGCAGAAGTAGTTGTGCTGCGAAAACTATTATTCTTTTTCCCCCTGTCTGACGAGAGAACATCTTTTGGTGCACGGATAGAAACACGACACACGGCTGCTGACCAACAACTGTATGAAGGCTTGGAAGAGTCTGAGAACAGGAT
The DNA here is from genome assembly GCA_030545235.1 of Helianthus tuberosus. Classification (NCBI taxonomy): domain Eukaryota; kingdom Viridiplantae; phylum Streptophyta; class Magnoliopsida; order Asterales; family Asteraceae; genus Helianthus; species Helianthus tuberosus. Next base: position 36,187,593 of record CM060399.1, on the reverse strand, counting down.
GCATCGCCTTTCTTGTCCATGTGGTTGACAAGAAGGCCGAGTAGCTCAAGGTGGAGGACATCCCTGTGGTAAGGGAATACCCCGAAGTCTTTCCAGAAGACTTGCCGGGACTACCTCCGCAACGACAAGTGGAATTCAGTATCGATCTTGTGCCAAGAGCTGCACCGGTGGCGAAAGCTTCATATAGACTCGCACCCTCGGAGATGCAAGAATTATCTACTCAGCTTCAGGAATTGTTTGACAAAGGATTCAATAGACCGAGTTTCTCACCTTGGGGAGCTCCGGTGCTATTTGTCAAGAAGAAAGACGGAACCTTTCGGATGTGTATAGATTACCGAGAACTGAACAAGTTAACCTTAGAGAACAGGTATCCTTTACCAAGGATTGACGACTTGTTCGATCAATTACAAGGTTCTAGCTTTTATTCCAAAATTGATCTAAGATCTGGAAACCATCAGCTGAGGTTACAAGAGGAAAGCATTCCTAAGACAACGTTTAGGACTCGCTATGGGTATTACGAGTTCCTTGTTATGCCTTTTGGCTTAACAAACACTCCCGTCGTATTCATGGATTTGATGAATCGGGTATGTAAGCCATATCTCGACAAGTTTGTGATCGTATTCATTGATGACATTTTAATATACTCACGAACCAAGGCGGAACATGAACAAAACTTGAGAACTATTCTGGAGCTACTTAAGAAAGAACAATTGTATGCCAAATTCTCAAAATGCGAATTTTGGATTCGCGAAGTGCAATTTCTTGGTCACGTGGTGAACGAGAATAGAATACATGTTGATCCAGCTAAGATAGAGGCCATAAAGAACTAGAACACTCCAAAGACCCCAACAGAAGTAAGACAATTTCTGGGTTTAGCGGGATAATATCGAAGATTCATTGAGAATTTTTCTAAAATTTCTCAACCGCTAACCTCACTCACTCAAAAGGATAAAATGTTCGATTGGGGTGAAAGACAAGAAATGGCATTCCAAACGCTCAAAGATAAATTATGCCAAGCGCCAATCTTATCACTCCCTGACGGCACCGACGACTTTGTGGTGTATTGTGATGCATCGCACTAGGGCTTGGGTTGCGTGTTAATGCAACGTGAAAAAGTCATCGCGTACGCGTCGCGACAGTTAAAGTTCATGAAAAGAATTATACCACTCACGATCTAGAATTGGGCGTAGTGGTGTTCGCGTTAAAGATTTGGCGTCATTATCTTTATGGTACTAAGTGTACCATATTCACAGATCATATGAGTCTTCAACATATATTCAATCAAAAGGAATTAAACATGCGCCAACGGCGATGGGTAGAATTGATGAACGACTATGACTGCAAAATTAGATACCATCTGGGGAAAGCAAATGTTGTAGCGGATGCTTTGAGCAAGAAAGAACGAGTTAGAACATTACAAGTACGGGCTTTAGAGTTGACAATCCAGACAAACTTCACTACTCGAGTGCGCGACGCACAACGGGAAGCCCTAAAGCCAGGAAACATTCAAGCAGAATCCTTGCGAGGATTAGAGAAACAACTGGAAGAGATCAAAGATGGCACAAGGTACTTCATGGGAAGAATCTGGTTTCCTTACTTTGGCGGATTGCGAGACTTAGTGTTGGATGAAGCACATAAGTCAAAATATTCAATACATCCCGGATCTGATAAGATGTATCAGGATGTAAAGGAATATTACTGGTGGGATAATCTCAAAGGAGATATTGCGACCTAAGTTGGGAAATGCCTAACTTATGCAAAGGTCAAGGCCGAGTATCAAAAGCCATCTGGACTATTACAACAACCGGAGATTCCCGTTTGGAAATGGGAATATATATCAATGGATGTCATTACAGGACTCCCACAGACCTCTCTAGGTCATGACATGATTTGGGTTATCGTCGATCGATTAACCAAGTCAGCTCACTTCTTGCCAATTCACGAGAAAGACAGTACAGAGAAGTTAGCTGAGCTTTATCTCAAAGAAATAATAGCACGTCAAGGAGTACCTATTTCAATAATCTCGGATCGCGATGGTCGCTTTGTGTCAAGAATATGGCAATCATTTTAGGAATCGCTTGGATCTAGTTTGGATCTAAGCAAAGCATTTCATCCGCAAACCGATGGACAAAGCGAGCGAACCATCCAAACGTTGGAAGACATGCTTCGCGCCTGTGTGATGGATTTGGGCGGAAACTGGGATACTCATTTACCTCTGGTAGAGTTCTCGTATAATAACAGTTATCACACAAGCATCAAAGCTGCCCCATACGAAGCACTATACGGACGGAAGTGCAGATCACCGCTGTGCTGGGCGGAAGTCGGAGACAAACAGCTCATTGGCCCTGAATTAGTCCAAGAGACTACTAACAAGATAGCAAAGATACGAGACCGTATCCAAGCGGCTCGTGACAGACAAAAGAGCTACGCGGACAGAAGACGTAAACCATTATCCTTCGAGGTTGGAGACAAAGTCTTACTAAAAGTCTCGCCTTGGAAAGGCGTAGCTAGATTCGGGAAACGCGGAAAACTAAACCCGAGATACATTGGGCCATTTGAGGTTCTGGAAAAGATCGGTACCATCGCGTACAAGTTGAAACTGCCAGAAGAACTCAGTAACGTACACGACACATTTCATGTGTCGAATCTTAAGAAAAGTCCAACAAATGAAAACAGTTATCTTCCTAGCGGATGGAATTCACGTAGACGACAAACTCCAGTTTACCGAAGAACCTGTTTAGGTTATGGACTGGAAAGTCCCCAAGACAAGAAGAAGTCGTATTAAACTAGTAAAGGTCCGCTGGAACTCATGTCACGAACCCGAGAATACATGGGAACGGGGAGTTCAGATCAATACAAAGTACCCCTCCACCTGGTCGAGAAGAGTCCTTTAAAGGATAACTCAACGTGAATTTCGGGACGAAATTCTTTTTAACAGGGGGAGAATGTGACAAATGGCAATAAACCGGCAATTCCTTACAAACTAATCACTATTTTATTTACATAATCTCATGCATTTAGCGTAATTTAATTACGTAACTGTGTCGAAAAACAGATAACAGTGTTAGGACAAGAAAACAATTCTAAAACATATGTTGGTTTTCGTCGTATTGCGAAACCAATCAAACAATGTCATAAAAGTGTTGGTAGAAAGTGCTCCGCGCACTATTCACGGTCACACTATTCATGCCGGCAAAACCGTGAAAACAGAACGAAACACTGAAAAACGACACACGGATAACATAACTGAGTCCATTTATATAAGAAAACAATAATACGAAAACACATCTTGCAAAGAAACACGACTTTCCGGTATAACGCCCTAATCTCAAAAATGTCTATTTCGGCTAAAAATATAGCACTTTTAACTTGTCCGAACCTATAACAAAGCATTTCCGGGACTTCGGAATTATGTCACTTGATGAAAAACACACTAAAACATTTTAAGGATATCAATGGGATGGCCAAAATCATAAGCTTCCGATATTATATTGCTATGCACTAAACTAATTCGTTAGCGAACTGGCGAACTAGTAAGCGATATTTCCGCCACTATAACAACCAAATGAAGAACCTAGCGAGCTAGTTAAGCCTAATTTGGGACTCGAAATAACTTCATACATCGTTCTGATGCGAGATAACAACTTTCGGCAAAAGATTCGTCGGTACGCCATAAAAGCACCGTAAACGAGCCGATGACGAAACGAAAAGCATTTTAAGTACCAAAACATGATTTTGACTAGTTTAATAAACTAGTTAATAATAATTTTGGTTCCGAACCCCTAATTACCCCTTTACGGTGTAATTAAACCCCTAATCACCACAATTAACTTAAGTACCAAAATATCTTCATTTTTTAACAATTTTTAGAAAAAAATATATAAATACCCTCCCCCTCTTATTATTTACGAAAATCATGGGGGCCCACCCCTTGATTCTTGTTTGAAAATATGAAGATTTAAGGTATGGTATGTCTTTGAGTGTTGTTGAAAAATGGATATTACTCCACCATACTTATCATAAGTGAAAAGCCTATCATTTCTATTATTTTCTTATCACCAAGTTGGAGTCAAAAACCTTCCTTTGTGCACCCCATTTTCGGCAGCCCTATATCCCCAAGAATCCATCATAAAACTTCCATTAAAATTCCCATTTTACACTAAATTTAGCCATTTCAAGATCATACACACTTGGAGTAAACATGGAGCATCATTAGGAGTCTTCTTGGAGCTTAATATTCTTCTTATTTTCTTATTTTGGCTTGTGCAATATTGTAAGTCTTCTAATCACCATTTTTAAGCTTCATATTACTAGTAGATTATGGAAGTACAAGTTGATCATAAAAAAGATTAATAAAAATCACACTAAAAACCCTAACCCCAAAGCTAATAAACACTAAATAAAACTATATTATGTGTTGATTTATTAGATTTGTGATAGCTAGTTAGCGTAATTTATGTTGATTATGTTAAAGTAAGTTGTTTTAAGTGGGGGATCTTTTTATGATTAATAATATAAATGATGATTTAAACATGGTAATGTTTAAATCTAAACAAGATCATCAACCTCTTGTTCCATGAACTTTACTACAACTTAAAAATGATTTATTACACATAAGTGACTTTTATAAAGAATAGCCACCATGATTCTTATTATGATCATCCTAAAAGTTTACTAAACAAAGTGATTTAAAGAGGAGATTTTAATTAGAAAATATAACGAAAATGGTGTCTTTAAGGTCCTAATAAATATGTGAAGATTTCATTATTTTTAACCAAGTTGTTAAAAATATACTTATAAAACTTCATGGAAATAAAGAAGAAAAGAGCATGAACCATGCATGCAAAGTTGGGATAATGCAACTTGATTTGGAAATTGATTATGATTTAAACATGGTTTAAACGCGTTTTTATAACGTGGAAAACGTCATAGTTTTAGGGGAAACTATGGCGAATTTTCTAAAAATCTAATCGCGATTAAAGAGGGGATTAAAGGGTGATTAACAATGTTAAACACGATTAGTGGTCATAAACGTCATTTTTGGAAACCCTAATGAGAATATTTAAGTCTTAAATATTCAATAAGTTTTATGGACTTAAACTTATTCTTTTACAAAAATAAATGGTTAAAATGTAACCATATATGTATATATAATTTTTGGTAAAAATTATATATTTTTGGAAACTTGTCAAGTGCATGTACTATGTGCTATATGTGTATGTATTAGATACTTATAAGGTGATCAAAATAAATACACATACATGTTCCTACATGGTCCAAGAAATGCTAGTGAATCGGACAATTAAATAAAATGGCCGAAATGGAAATGCATAACACTTGAAGACAACAGATTGGGCGTATCGACATCGTGAACAACTTACTACAATGTCGAGTCTAAAAATAGCATATTTTTAGACACTAAAACGAACACATATCTAAGTGGTCAAAAACAAGAATCCGGAAAGTCGAAAGCTATAAAAATTACCAAGTATTTTTCATGTGAAAAACGAACTTATTAAGTTACATGCTTGGTGAATTTTTGGTAAAAATGCAAGAGTATATTTAATGGACTCACCAAAACTAGATTTGGGCTAGACCCAAATTACTAAAGTACATGGGCCAAGGCCCAATGACAGTAAAACTAGGGCTAGGCCCAATAACAAGATAACTAGGGCTAGGCCCAATAACAAGAAAACTAGGGCGAGGCCCAATGACATAAAACTAGGGCTAGGCCCAATAACAATAAAACGTGGATTAAGCCCAATGACATAGGTTCGAAGCCGTTCACACATAAGTCAATACGTATAGAATGCATGTATATACATAACAATCAAGCGAGTAAACTATCAACACTCTAAAATACAAAGTTGTTCCAAAGTTGACAAACGAGAACATAATAAAGTATTCAAGATGAACAACTTGTACGAGGCCCGAAAGACCTAGTGTCTAACGAGATTAGTACACATGTAGGTTATTGACACGTACGAAAGCTCACTTCGATATCATAATACGCGGAACGCAAATTTGTGAGTTCATGTCCCTCCTTTCAATGATTTCAATGTTTTGGTTTTAAAACAATCGAGGGGAAATACATGCTAAAATTACGGATATGTTAGCATACATGCTAATACTATGGGTATGTTAGCTATGGGTTTAGATGATAACATGATCAATGTACATAAGTAGGATGATGACATAGTAACCATTAATCACTTAGTGACCAAGGTGCAAAAGGTGTAGATCTATTGAGCTTGAGACACGCTCCACTCCTAGTTGTTAACCGTAGAGTGCTTTTGTGATCCCAGAAAATGTCAAAGTTGTTTCGGTTTGGTTACGTAACTTATGGTACATAAAGTCAGGGGGCTCGCTACCCACTGATAGATCCTTAAACTCCATATATGCTAATAACATACCTGGATTTCATCACTAGAATGCAAAGATTTCATATGATAACAATAACTGCATGAACTCGCTCAACTTTAGTTGATCTTTTTAAAACTACATGTATTTCAGGAAACAGGACCTGAGCCGGTGATATTCTATGGGATTCGGGATAACTAATGACAACGATTGCCACTTTTGAAGGGTTTGTCTTCTATATCCCAACTTCATATGGGTATATAGGGAACAAAACCTTACTATGTGATGTGTATAACAATTCGATAACCATGTTATGTTTAATGTTGTAAACGTTGTATGAAACTCGAAACTACTTTTGGAAAACTTGTAAACATTGGTTGAAATCTATATATCTATGGCATCGTTGTTGGTTCATGTTATCAATACATTTGGATGCAATGATTACCATGCTTACGTCACACATAATACGCTTCCGCTACTAGCAGGGTGTGACACTAGATTGGAGCAGTGGATTGTGATTTCAACACCAAAGCGGTAAAGAAACTTCTCGACTCCGAGGGTATCTGCTCAGAGATATATGTTCCTAAATATTGTATTTGGATTCCGAAAAAAATGTTCTATTTTCATATGGAAGGCTGAGATGGGTAGAATTGCGACAATGGATGAATTAAGAAAAAGGAATGTTGGTGGAGGTGACACAGTCTGTTCCCTGTGCGGTGAGGCGGATGAAAGCATTGAGCATATCTTCACTAATTGCTTTTATGCTTCAATGTTGTGGTAGTTCATAAGTAGTTTGTGACAACTGGCAAAAATAATGGTAATTAAGTACAACTTAAACACTTGATTTAACGTTAATTTCTCTCTTTACGATTTAATTATTGCATGATTAGGTCGTATAAGTTCTAGCAATCATAGGACATGGTTAAAAATGCTAAACAATATTAACACAATCGCTATGTCGCGAGAAAACCGCAAACTATGTCCTAATATGTTGGCAAAATGCTGAAAACACTATTCACCTGAGCACACTATTCATGCCAGCAAATTCCGAAAACTGTCGGAACGAGCAACGAAGGGCACGGACGCTCTTAGTAGATGGAATACGAATAAAAATCCCTAATTAGGGACGCTAAACATTTAAAACACCTTAACTTTCTGGTGAACGCTTACAATTGCACTTTGTCTGCTCTGCGCCAAAATAAATTTTCCGCGACGCCTGAACCTATTATTTTAAGGTTCGTAGGACTTGTAAATAATACTTTACATCATAAATAAGCTTGGGGATATCAATGGGATACCCGAAACATTTACTCCCGGTGTCACGCCGCAACTTTCAAACACTGTCCAAACTCGAGCCGATAGGCGAATAAATTATATTTCTACCATCCAATCTCCTAAACTAAAAGGCTAGCGAACTAGTTAGCGATATTTTGGCATCGCAAACGCCTTGAATAAATGCTATAGTGTTGATGGTAAATTAAAACCATAGCTTCCGGTATTACAGTATAACTTTTGTATATCACCCGATATCGAACGGGTGAGTGAACTAGTGGTATTTTTACCATTCAAAACTTATACCCACTGAACTAGTCAACTAGTTAGACTTTATTTAAAATCATAAACTATCACTAACTACCCTAATTAAACTATTTAGCATAATGGCTAAAATATCTAAAAATTAACCAATTTTGCATATGTTTTATGTGTTAGAAAAAAAATGTATTTAAAACCTAATACCCCCCCCCCCCCCCATTTCGTTCATGTGGAGGACCCCACATGAAATCATCCTACAATATGATTTTGTGGATAAAGAAGTATGGTGTTGGAGATTATTTGAAGACTTTTAGGGATCTTGATTCACCAACTTGTCATACATATCATATCACCAACATTTATCACTTTTATTCAAACATTTGCAACCAAGAAACCCCTCCCAATCCCCTCATATTTCGGCAGCCCCCAAAGTCCACAAACCCTTCATTTTTAGCCATAAAAATCACCATTTCAATCCCTAAAAACCCATTTCAAGATCATCTATGGAAGGTGTAAGCATGCATCATTCTTAGGACTTTGTTTGGAGCTTAATCTTTTCTAAATAATCATCTTAGGACACTTGCAAAGTGGTAAGCCTCTTACTTATCATTTTTAAGCTTGTTATCATATGTAGATTACTAAAGTACTTGTTGATCATCTTGAAATCAAAGAAAAATTACACTTAAAACCCTAAACCAAAACTTAACAACTTACTAAATGTGAAGTATTATGTGATTATTATGTGTATTAGTGTTGAATGAGTTGTATGATCATGTTGATTTTTGTTAAAGTAGGATGATTAGTCACGAGATTTATGATGATCATGTTGTTTATTTAGTGTAGTAACTTATATAAGTGATGATCTTGTTATATTAAGCTTAGAAATATGATTTAAACAACTAGATGTTTAAATCATGAAAGATCATCATCATTATGTTCATGAGCTTTACATATATAAGTTATAATACTTGATAGATTAAGGACTTTAAGGGTCTAAAATTGATGTTTTAAGAACTAATAAATGTGATTTTTTTAAAAGTAACAAGTGATTTAATAAATAGTCAGGAAAACCACACTTAAAAATCTTGAATTCCAAAATATAAAAGTCTTGAAAATTTTTTTTAGAAATTTATTATATATAAGAGCTCCTGAATCAAGGATTTAAATGGTAGTATTTAGCTACTTGAAAGTTGTAAATTGTTGAGATTAGTAGAATAATGATGATTGGAAATTGAAAATGGTTTTAAACGCGTTTTAAAAATGTGGGAAAACGCCATAGTTTAGGGGAAACTATGGCGAAGTTTTCTAAAAATCTTAATCGCGATTAAAATGGGATTAACGGGGTGATTAGCATGGTTAATCATGATTAGTAAACTTAATTGTGATTAACAACCCTAAACGTGATTAGATAAACCCTAATGACGATGGTTAAGTCTTAACCATCCAAGAGTTATTTAAAACCTCAAAAGTTGTTTTTATGATAAAATGGGTAAAGTTATAAATATGACAAATTAATGTAATTTTTGGGAAGATTATAGGTATATACTTCAAATACTTTATTTGAAGTATAAAGTGTGTATATTAAGTGTATGTATTAGTCGTAGGATTACGTACCAAAATGAAATATACAACGCTTATAAAAATGCACACTTTCGCTACAACAAAAACATTACAAACATTCACAAGTGTGATATTGGTTGCGAACCTTCACGCCTACTTAAAATGCACAATTGTAATACCATAACTAAAGGCGCGGACATCGGACGATTCTTTATGCTTCTACAACGAAAAATCGAAAAGTTTAACATTGAGCATAACGCCAAGTGTGATTAGAAAAATAACAAGTTACTAGGATAACTAGTAAAAGTTATCAAAATTCAATAAACACTAAATTGGGCTAAAAATATAACACTTTGGGCTTTTAAATAAATAGTGGGCTTAAGATAACATAAATTTTGGGCTAAGCCCAATTTATTAAATATATGGGCAATGGCCCATTTCCATAAACCTTATAAAAGCCCATTTATAATAAATAATATGGGCTATGCCCAAAGACAAAATACATGGGTTAAGCCCAATGACACTAAAATGTGGGCTAGGCCCAATGAAAAATATATGTATAATTTTTATAAATATATATTATAAAAATACATTATAAATACGGTATACCTACACGTATTATACGGTATACCTACGCGTATAAATACGACATACCTACCCGTATAAATACGTTATACGTACACGTTTAAAGCACACAAATACAAGCATACATACGGTATATGTATATGTATAAAAGACTATAGTATACGATATATACTCACATACACTTGTTGAAGTGTACACTCTCACTAAGGTTGTATACACTTGTTGAAGTAATGTTATTATTTATTGATATAAATATGCATGTTGTACGGAATATTTTGCCGAAAATGAAATACCTTCGACTTCAAATTCTATTATTGTTCTTGACTCGCGCGGTGAGAATATCGACCTCGCATCTATTGCGGAGCTTATGGCGGATGTAGTTACTAAGTGAGACCTTAACCTTGATGCCGTAGAAGATGGTTGTTCTTCCCTTGAATGTGGAAGATGCCAGACTTCGGTAGTGACGACGACGAGGCGGAGGAGGCAACCTCGGACAACAACTCTATTTGTGGGGCAAGGTCCCTATTGCTTTTATGAATCATGATTGACGACACTCTTGTCCAGACCAGGAAGATGAAGTACTCATCTTGAAGGTGCCCCTCCAGCTACTATTGCTACAAATTGTCTTTATTTCTACTTCGTCTAACGTTGTGCCATTTCACGAGTAATGACAACGAATGTTAGCACGTGGACCATCATGAAGGTCCCTTCTATGTTGAAGGTATGAAGACAGTAGTGTCCCCCCTCGATCTGATCATCTGCTCTGAATGAGAGAACATTAGGGTGACCATGCAAGGCAATTTATTATTTCGGGGGCCCACGTAATAACAACTTGTAGTGCATGGAAATCCTGATGGGCTCTGTGGGTCAAGCTAATGATCACTATCTATTAAAAAAATCTTAAGTTCTATCTGGTAGAACACTAGCCGGGGTGGTACTATAACACCCTACGACACTGGAAGATCACACGTATTTGTTCACACCCAGCATTCGATTTATATCATGAGTCGGTTGAGACTAGTCAACTAAACAAACAAAATTTGTTAGCCACCGCCACCACCAGCCTACCCTCCACCACCACACCATACTGCACCTGCCGACCCTGACATTTCTATTCGAGCGCTCGACTTAGTGCTCCAACAGTAAGTCAGTGCCCTCTCTCGCGGTGTCTACGAGCAGGAGGATGAGTGTGTCCATCTTCTCAACTTGATCCATCCTTCACCACACACCACATCTCTTACTCCTTAGGTGATTATTGCAGATACTTTTGTTTGGGAGTTGCAGACTCACTTTCAGTGTATATATGAAGTCCTAGTATGAGCTGAAGACACTTGAAGATTTTGAAGACCAATGTGGAAGAAACAGACTTTACTATTTTTGTGTATTATGAACTTGTATGACCGGGGTGATGTAGCTTCGAGTCCTTTTGTTTTCTTCTACTAAACAATGTATCAAGTTGTCTAATATATGAAAGCTCAGTGGTTTGTTTTTCTTTATTACATATTGTTTCTTATACATGTGCATGTGTTGCTTATGTGATTGCATGTTTGGGTGATGTGATGACTATTTACCTATTATGTACATATACCTTAGTAGACGATATTTATCATTAAATATGTTTCTAATCTCCGCAATACTTCTTATTAGAAGACAATGCCGCCAAGACGAAACACCAACACAAACCGACTACCGAGAACAGAAGCTAAACTGAATGAGCGCATCTCTCAGGCGATTGCGCAGTACGAAGCTAACCGCACCGAGCAGAGTGGTGGTACTGGAGGTACATCAGGAAACAATCCCCCTACCGGTAAGGCTAAGTCGTCTATGACACATTACAATACTCCCGTATATTCTATTCGTACTATGACAATGCTCATTCATGGTTTGTCGTTGTAAATGTTTCAGGTTGCACGTACAAGCAGTTTTTGGACTGCAAACCTCTGAACTTCGATGGCACAGGCGGTGCCGTAGCGTTTGTGCGCTGGACCGAGAAGACAGACTCAGTCCTAAGAATGAGCAAATGCCTTCCTGAACAAAGGGTCACCTATATCTCCGGGCTATTCTTGGATGGGGCGCTTTCATGGTGGAACCTACAGGTTCAGACTAAAGGAGAAATAGCTGCGTATGCTATGAGCTGGGACGAGCTCAAGGAGCTAATGAGAAAGAAGTACTGTTCTAGGGCGGAGATTCAGAAACTTGAGACCGAGTTTTGGAACTTAAAGATGATCGGATCTGATATCGCTGGATACATACAACGCTTCCACGATTTGTCTAGGGTCGTTCCCTACTTGGTGGATCCTGAGTTTAAGCGGATTGAGAGGTTTATCTGGGGACTTGCTCCTGAAATTCTAAGCATGGTTACTTCTTCCAAGCCCCCTACAAGCAGCGAGGCGATCGACATGGCTGTCGCCCTCACTGAGGAGGCTCTTCGTTTAAATAAGTTTTCAAAGTTTGGCTCTAACAAAAAGGAGACTCATGTGGAGTCTACAAGTGATAACAAGCAGAAATTTTCGAATTTCAAGAAAGGCACCCGGGCTAACAACAACAATTCTAACAAACGAAGGGAAGTTAACCCGCCAGCCGAGCCCAGGACTGGCACAGCAACCAATGCAACCGGTGGTAAAGGTTATCCGGGCTTTTTGCCCAAATGTGATAAGTGTAGATATCACCATGCGGGTCCGTGCAAAACAAATAGGTGCGAAAATTATGGCAAGATCGGGCATAGCAAGGAGACATGTTGGTCTGGTACGGGGCGTGGGAATAGGAACCAGGAAAGTAATGGAAATCAGGGTGGAACTGGAAATCAGGGTGGCAATGGAAATCAAGATGGTAACAACAATAATAATAATCGAGGTGGAAATGGAAATGGCAGAGGCACGCCAGGACCCAAACATAGTTATGGATGTGGCGACAAGGGGTATTATCGGAAGGACTGCCCGAAGGAAAATCAAGCTCGTGGGAGAGTTTTTACAATAGGAGCACGCGAGGCACGCCAGGACCCAAACATAGTTACGGGTACGTTCCCTATAAACCAACACTTTGCATCCGTTTTATTTGATACTGGCGCCGACTTTAGTTTTACATCTATAGAATTTAAGAACCTACTTGGTCTAGAGTCGAGTAAACTAGACGTCCCGTACTCTATAGAATTGGCGAACGGAAAGTTAGTCGAAGCGGGTGAGGTTATCAAGGGTTGTACACTCGAGCTTGGGGATCGAAAATTTTCTATCGACCTCTTACTCGTTGATCTGGGCAGCTTTGACGCGGTTGTTGGAATGGATTGGTTATCCGACAACCGAGCAAAATTGGTTTTTTCATGAGAAGACCATCCGCATCCCACTGCCGAATGAAGAAACGCTTATAATTCATGGGAAGAAACGTGAGACACCCCTACGGATCATAAATTGCATGAAGGCGCAAAAGTGTCTTCGAAAAGGCTGTATAGCCTTCCTCGCCCACGTAGTCGACAAGGAAACCAAAGAGCCGAAGCTAGAAGACATCCATGTCGTGAAAGAATTTCCAGAAGTCTTTCCAGAAGTCTTTCCAGAAGACTTGCCTGGATTACCTCCACAACGTCAAGTGGAGTTTCGAATTGATTTGGTGCCAGGAGCGGCACCAGTGGCGAAATCACCATATCGGTTAGCTCCGATTGAAATGCAGGAGTTATCTACTCAGCTGCAGGAGCTGTTAGATAAAGGAGTTATTAGACCGAGTTTCTCACCTTGTGGAGCTCCGGTATTATTTGTTAAAAAGAAAGACGGTAGCTTTCGCATGTGCATTGACTATAGGGAGTTAAACAAGCTGACCATCAAGAACCGATATCCCTTACCGAGAATCGAAGACTTGTTCGATCAACTACAAGGTTCCAGCTACTACTCCAAGATCGATCTGAGGTCGGGTTACCATCAGTTGAGAATACAAGAGGAAAGTATCCCCAAAACGGCCTTTAGGACTCGTTATGGACATTACGAGTTTCTTGTTATACCGTTCAGCTTAACCAACGCACCGGCGGTATTCATGGACCTCATGAACCGCGTGTGTAAGCCGTATTTGGACAAGTTCGTGATTGTGTTTATTGATGATATCCTAATATACTCGCGAACCAAGGAGGAACACGAGCAGCATTTGCGAGCTATTTTGGAACTCTTGAGGAAGGAACAACTGTATGCAAAGTTTTCGAAGTGCGAATTTTGGATTCGCGAGGTTCAATTCCTAGGCCATGTGGTAAATGAGAAGGGAATTCACGTCGACCCGGCCAAGATTGAGGCGATTAAGAATTGGGAAGCGCCTAGGACTCCTACTGAAATACAACAGTTTCTGGGATTAACGGGCTACTCTAGACGATTCATTGAGAACTTTTCAAAAATTGCTCAACCGCTAACGTCCCTAACACAAAAGGACAAGAAATTTGATTGGGGTAATGTCACACCCCCAAAATCCACTCGCGGAGTATCACCGCAGGGAGCGTGACATGATCAGGATCTTAGCCACCAATCACATTGAACTCATAGGTATATGTAAATAAAACTTTCATTGATTAACAATAAGTGTTACAATGTTACATTATATTTTATAGTGTACAGCGGAAGCATAAATCGTTCGTTAAGTGTTTATAACCACATATAAAAGCTATTAGTCTTGTATAGTGTTTCCATGTATCTCGACCCATGACCACTCCAGCTTCCCAGACAGCAAGTCCCACTAATATGCACCTAAAGGCCTGCAAGGCATGTAACAACAAATCAACAACAAAGTTGAGCGAGTTCACAGTTGGGTGTTTGTTTTAAGTTGTTTCAAAAGCATAGTTTTCTTTAGCTGGCTTACTTGCCGTGGGGGTTACCCCATAGTTGAAAACGTGTTTTTGTTTAATCCCAATTACTCTGGCAATCCACCCGTGGGGGCTACCCCATGTTTACACTACTAGACTCGTTACCATATCGACCACTGACTTTAGTCATGTTTATGTGCCATTAGCGTCAATGTCTATCATCATTGACGTGCCCAGATCCATTAGTTCACGCCCGTCCTCTGCGGCACGGTGTGAGGCTTGTCATACCTAAATAGCGCTATCTAACTAATGACCCGCTCGCCATTGGCCCGGTGATTAAGTCGATATAAAAGGAGGGACTTCGTGATAGAGTTTTGGTCTAGTGAAATTTAAACTGTCCAAGAGGACGAGGAATTACATTCCTTAACCCGTACTGTCCTACCCAAGGAGGACGAGGAATCCATATTCCTTAACCCATTCCCAACCCCTGGGAATCCCATGCCTTGGAGAAAGTGTGAACTCACCTGTGGTTTGCTCGGCAAGATTAAGTATCTTGTTTATCAGTTGAACAAACACGCCCTAAAAGGGTTACCGATAACAGTCAGTTTTACGCGCACATAAACCAAAACTTACTCGTACAATTAATTCACATATTCATCGTTCCATAAAGCACATTTATTGAACATGTAACGCACACATATAGTTCACGTTGTAACCGTTAATCCATTCACATGTAATAGCTCAACTTAATTCATATACACATAGTTTATTCACAACCACATCAAGACCAACCATCAAACATGTTTGGCCCAAAACTTAAACAATTTCGTTGCACCTGTTGTGTGGCCCGATATCATGCCCAGCCAAGTGAACTTCTGGGTCAATCATGCGACTCGTTTCTTTAAGGCCCGTCGAAGACATGTGTGAGCCCAACGGTTCAGGCCCAAAGGTGTGTTTGGCTAAAACTAAACATGCAAACCCGATATTTACCCAGTTTTCGCAAAGCCCATCACATATCAGTTTCCCCTTTGACCCAAGTGTTACCCTGTTCGTAGTACCCGGCCCAATCCCATCAAGCCCAAACAACGTATGAAACCCGTCTTTACTTGTAACCCACTGATCAGTAAGCGGCCCATCCTAATAAGGCCCAATTTTTGTGATACACAAACTATACCAATTTCGTTTATATAGGGTCATTGCATGACTGTTTAATTTGTATGCAACTATTTGGAATACTAAATCAAAGTCAAGCATCAATAAGTAACATCAACCATCTGATCAACATGTGGCCATTATAAACATAGAGTTTTCTTATTTATAAATCAAACCAATCGAGTTCTTTATCCCATAAGCCCACACTTTAATGACTTAAACAATTTATTTTTATTTTTTTAAACTGATCATTATCATATGATATGTTAATTATGTCAGACCCAACATCATCATTGCTAGACATCGTGCATTCCCAACAATGTCAGCATCAATTTGCTCAAGATAAACATCACAATTTACAAGGCCCTTATAATACTTATATAATCAAATTCATCTCACAAATTTATAAACAATAACCGACCCTATCCTAAGATTCCATGCTATCGGCCAACATCAGTTCACATGCATCGATTACAAGTATGCCAGACATATAAATCATTACTCACGATTATTATAAGCACGATCATATCGGACATATACATCATCAATCACGATTATTATAAGTATCAACCATTAATCTATCTAGTCATCACTACGGATTCATCAATCACTATAATATATACCTAATCATTCTAACCTTTCATGTTATCACATAGGCACCAAGATCATGATTAATCCACAACAAACACATATAGCCGAGAATGATTAACAGCAATCAATTTAAATATTAACACTAACTAGAAGATCGTGTGGGGGGGGGGGGGGGAAGCCACGAAGGAAAGCTGTGATCCAAGAATATAATGTCTCGAAGGGTGGGTGGGTCTGCCGCATGTACTAATTGGAAGAAGTAGGGTTTGCAAAAGAATTACAAAACCTTATGATTGTTGTACGTAAATATGAAGGTGGTGATATTTGTTTAGGGTTTGCAACTAGTGGTGATGTGAAACCTAATACATGACTTACGTAATATAAGAAGGAAGTAATTGGATTTGGGCCACTAAATAACTTAATGGATTTGGGCCAAGAGGTATCAGGAAGTAATTGAGGGATTGGACCAAGTTAATTTAAGTGTGGTGGCGGCCCAATACTATTGTGATAGGTGCGGCCCATTTACATAAGTGTGTAAAATTAACGGAGTTATCGTACGTTTAAGTTTAAGCTTGACCAAGGTATACCCGTACAGCATATCTAACACATAAAGCAGTTTATGGTTCCCATAGAATTTACGAGCACACACATACAACATTTAATCAAACGTATAACGCATTCAAAAGTTACCACATGACATGTAATGTGAAAAAGGAGTTTCGTACATAGAGAAGGCTTGAAATTACCAGTTGTCACATCTCTTAACCAATACTTCACATATTGCAACACCAACAGATAACACAAGCAGATTATATAAACAGAATAGTAACAAGTAAAGCGTTGGGTAAAGACCTTGAAGACTCGAGTTGTCACATCATCCCCAACTTGAAAGAAATTTCGTCCCGAAATTTTGCACGTGGTTACTGAGGAAGCTCGTTAAGTTGCGTGGTTTCCTGGGGTGTCACATCATCCCCCCGTTGGTTTGGAATTTCATCCCGAAATTCCACAGTTGCTTCAGCCTCAGTAATGGTTTCATTGTTTTCGAACAACCGGGGATTTTTGTGTTTCATTTGGTTTTCTCGTTCCCGGGTAAACTCTGGGCCACGACGGGAGTTCCAACGAACTCGAACTATGGGTATCCTAGTACGTTTGAGAATCTTGACCTCCCGGTCCAAGATTTCCACGGGTTCTTCGACAAATCGCAACTGATCGTCGACGGTGAGCTCCTTGAAAGGAACTGTAAGAGTCTCATCTGACAGACACTTCTTCAGATTCGACACATGGAATACGTTGTGAACTCCACTGAGTTCTTCGGGTAGATTCAATCTGTCTCGAATACCAAAACGAACTACACCTTCCCTAGGTGAGACCTTAGGTAGCACTCGATCCCCAACCTGGTACTCGAGTGGTTTCCTGCGCTTATCAGCATAGCTTTCCTGACGGAACACTGGTGCCAAGGGAGGATGGAACACTGTACTGTATGGGACGAATTTG
The DNA here is from genome assembly GCA_030545235.1 of Helianthus tuberosus. NCBI lineage: Eukaryota > Viridiplantae > Streptophyta > Magnoliopsida > Asterales > Asteraceae > Helianthus > Helianthus tuberosus. The sequence continues at coordinate 36,169,553 of CM060399.1, read as the reverse complement.
GGTCCCGTTCTTTGGCGAACTACGAACAATTATTTTAGACGAATCACACAGGTCAAGGTACTCTATACACCCAGGTTCGGATAAGATGTACCAAGATTTAAAAGAATTTTATTGGTGGCCTAAGCTTAAGAGCGACATTGCTACTTATGTCGGGAAATGCCTTACTTCCGCCAAGGTTAAGGCGGAATATCAAAAGCCTTTAGGGTTGCTCCAACAACCTGTGATTCCCGTATGGAAATGGGAACAAATCTCAATGGACTTTATTACTAAGTTACCCCGAACCTCGAGAGGCCACGATATGATTTGGGTAATTGTAGATTGACTTACAAAGTCCGCACATTTTCTACCGATCAGTGAGAAGGATAGCACTAAGAAACTGGCCGAAATATATCTCAAGGAGATTGTGGCACGACATGGAGTGCCTGTTTCTATTTTATCAGACCGAGAGGGTCGATTCGTTTCAAGAATATGGCAATCATTCCAAAAGGCCTTTGGATCCCAACTGAATCTTAGTACGGCTTTTCACCCGCAAACGGACGACCAAAGTGAACGAACGATACAAACCTTGGAGGATATGTTACGTGATTGTGTGATGGATTTGGGTGGAAACTGGGATACTCACTTGCCCTTAGTGGAGTTCTCGTACAATAATAGTTATCACACTAGCATTCACGCCGCCCCGTTTGAAGCACTATATGGACGAAAGTGTCGGTCCCCGCTATGTTGGGAAGAGACCGGGGATAAACAACTCATTGGTCCGGATTTGGTCCAGGAAACCACAGACAAGATCATTCAGATACGAGACCGTATCAAGACGGCTCGTGATAGACAAAAGAGTTACGCCGACAAACGACGCAAACCATTAGCTTTCGAGGTCAGAGACATGGTATTATTGAAAGTCTCGCCTTGGAAGGGCGTAGTAAGATATGGTAAACGTGGAAAGTTGAACCCACGTTACATTGGACCCTTCAAAATCCTGGAAAAGATCGGAACTGTTGCATACAAGTTAGAACTACCAGAGGAACTGAGCAGTGTACACGACATGTTTCACGTGTCAAATCTCTAGAAAAGTCCTACACAAGAAACCGTAGTCATCCCAGCAGATGAGATACATGTCAACGACAAACTCCAATTTACTGAAGAACCTGTTGAGGTTACGGACTGGAAGGTCCACAAGACACGGAAGAGTCGTAGGAAGCTAGTTAAAGTTCGTTGGAACTCGCATCACGGTCCCAAGTATACGTGGGAACGTGAAGATCAAATGAAATCCAAGTACCCTCACCTGTTTCCAGACCCCCCTGCAACCGGTAGCACGACTTGAATTTCGGGACGAAATTCTTCTAACGGGGGGAGAATGTGACAACTGGCAAAAATAATGGTAATTCCGTACAACTTAAACACTTGATTTAACGTTAATTTCTCTCCTTACGATTTAATTATTGCATGATTAGGTCGTATAAGTTCTAGCAGTCATAGGACATGGTTAAAAATGCTAAACAATATTAACACAATCGCTATGTTGTGAGAAAACCGCAAACTATGTCCTAATATGTTGGCAAAATGCTGAAAACACTATTCATCTGAGCACACTATTCATGCCAGCAAATTCCGAAAACTGTCTGAACGAGCAACGAAGGGCACAGACGCTCTAAGTAGATGGAATACGAATAAAAATCCCTAATTAGGGACGCTAAACATTTAAAACACCTTAACTTTCCGGTGAACGCTTACAATTGCACTATGTCCGCTCTGAGCCAAAATATAACCAAAATAAATTTTCCGCGATGCCAGAACCTATTATTTTAAGGTTTGTAGGACTTGTAAATAATACTTTACATCATAAATAAGCTTGGGGATATCAATGGGATACCCGAAACATTTACTCCTCGTGTCAAGCCACAACTTTCACACATTGTCCAAACTCGAGCCGATAGGCGAATAAATTATATTTCTACCATCCAATCTCCTAAACTAAACGGCTAGCGAACTAGTTAGCGATATTTTGGCGTCGCAAACGCCTTGAATAAACGCTATAGTGTTGATGGTAAATTAAAACCATAGCTCCCGGTATTACAGTATAACTTTTGTATATCACCCGATATCGAACGGGTGAGTGTACTAGTGGTATTTTTACCATTCAAAACTTATACCCACTAAACTAGTCAACTAGTTAAACTTTATTTAAAATCATAAACTACCACTAACTACCCTAATTAAACTATTTAGCATAATGGCTAAAATATCTAAAAATTAACCAATTTTGCATATGTTTTATATGTTAGAAAAAAATGTTTTTAAAACCTAATCCCCCCCCCCCCAATTTCGTTCATGTGGAGGACCCCACATGAAATCATCCTACAATATGATTTTGTGGATAAAGAAGTATGGTGTTGGAGATTATTTGAAGACTTTTAGGGATCTTGATTCACCAACTTGTCATACATATCATATCACCAACATTTATCACTTTTATTCAAACATTTGCAACCAAGAAACCCCTCCCAATCCCCTCATATTTCGGCAGCCCCCAAAGCCCACAAACCCTTCATTTTTAGCCATAAAAATCACCATTTCAATCCCTAAAAACCCATTTCAAGATCATCTATGGAAGGTGTAAGCATGGAGCATTCTTAGGACTTTGTTTGGAGCTTAATCTTTTCTAAATAATCATCTTAGGACACTTGCAAAGTGGTAAGCCTCTTACTTATCATTTTTAAGCTTGTTATCATATGTAGATTACTAAAGTACTTGTTGATCATCTTGAAATCAAAGAAAAATTCCACTTAAAACCCTAAACCAAAACTTAACAACTTACTAAATGTGAAGTATTATGTGATTATTATGTGTATTAGTGTTGAATGAGTTGTATGATCATGTTGATTTTTGTTAAAGTAGGATGATTAGTCACGAGATTTATGATGATCATGTTGTTTATTTAGTGTAGTAACTTATATAAGTGTTGATCTTGTTATATTAAGCTTAGAAATATGATTTAAACAACTAGATGTTTAAATCATGAAAGATCATCATCATTATGTTCATGAGCTTTACATATATAAGTTATAATACTTGATAGATTAAGGACTTTAAGGGTCTAAACTTGATGTTTTAAGAACTAATAAATGTGATTTTTTTTAAAAGTAACAAGTGATTTAATAAATAGTCATGAAAACCACACTTAAAAATCTTGAATTCCAAAATATAAAAGTCTTGAATTTTTTTTTAGAAATTTATTATATATAAGAGCTCATGAATCAAGGATTTAAATGGTAGTATTTAGCTACTTGAAAGTTGTAAATTGTTGAGATTAGTAGAATAATGATGATTGGAAACTGAAAATGGTTTTAAACGCGTTTTAAAAACGTGGGAAAACACCATAGTTTAGGGGAAACTATGGCGAAGTTTTCTAAAAATCTTAATCGCGATTAAAATAGGATTAACGGGGTGATTAGCATGGTTAATTGTGATTAGTAAACTTAATTGTGATTAACAACCCTAAACGTGATTAGATAAACCCTAATGACGATGGTTAAGTCTTAACCATCCAAGAGTTATTTAAAACCTCAAAAGTTGTTTTTATGATAAAATGGGTAAAGTTATAAATATGACAAATTAATGTAATTTTTGGGAAGATTATTGGTATATACTTCAAATACTTTATTTGAAGTATAAAGTTTGTATATTAAGTGTATGTATTAGCCGTAGGAATACGTACCAAAATGAAATATACAACGCTTATAAAAATGTACACTTTCGCTACGACAAAAACATTACAAACATTCACAAGTGTGATATTGGTTGCGAACCTTCACGCCTACTTAAAATGCACAATTGTAATACCATAACTAAAGGCGCGGACAACGGACGAATCTTTATGCTTCTACAACGAAAAATCAGAAAGTTTAACATTGAGCATAACGCCAAGTGTGATTAGAAAAATAACAAGTTACTAGGATAACTAGTAAAAGTTATCAAAATTCAATAAACACTAAATTGGGCTAAAAATATAACACTTTGGGCTTTTAAATAAATAATGGGCTTAAGATAACATAAATTTTGGGCTAAGCCCAATTTCTTAAATATATGGGCAATGGCCTATTTCCATAAACTTTATAAAAGCCCATTTGTAATAAATAATATGGGCTAGGCCCAAAGACAAAATACATGGGTTAAGCCCAATGACACTAAAATGTGGGCTAGGCCCAATGAAAAATATATGTATAATTTTTATAAATATATATATTATAAAAATACATTATAAATACGGTATACCTACACGTATTATACGGTATACCTACTCGTATAAATACGACATACCTACCCGTATAAATACGGTATACGTACACGTTTAAAGCACACAAATACAAGTATACATACGGTATATGTATATGTATAAAAGACTCTAGTATACGATGATATACTCACATACACTTGTTGAAGTGTACTCTCTCACTAAGGTTATATACATACAACAACGTATTTCGACATTAAAAATAAATATTTTCAACACTTTTGTCGAATAAAGACATACACTTATATTTGTGTAACAAATATAAAGTCTTGAACCAAAGCATACACCTGAAACAAATGCCAACATATTACTAAAAATACACAAGCGTTCCAAAAACAAAATGAAAACAATAAACGTTCAAGATGAGCAACGAGTACAAGGTCTAGGAAGGACCGACGTGTCTAATGAGTTAGAACCCGTGTAGGTTGACTCGCGTTTACAGAACATGTTGATTGAATATCTCTCTCAGGAACGCAAAGCTGTGAGTTCATGTCCCCCTTTTCTCTTAACTGTTTTTGGATTTATAACTCTCGGGGGGTGGAATACATGTCTCAATGGTATGGTTTAGCTAGGGAATGAACTGTTGGATCATGTGAGCGAATAGTAATCTCTCTTAAGTGCCATTAATCTTGTATAAGACCGAAGGAAAAAGTGGTAGATCTATCGGGTGTAGCGAGCCCCACTCTTGGGTCCTTGTGTGGCCCATGTAGTGCTTTTGTTGTTCTGACCGGGTGGACCGGAGGAAATTCGCTAGGGTTGAGTGCTTCCTATGTCGCCACACATATTAATGTCCTTGCAAAACATTAATGATATGTTCATAGACGTTATACATACCTGTTTGTTATAAAAGATCTCTCACATGTTTAAAGATTTAATTGGAGCTCACTCAAAACACATGAACTCGCTCAACTTTTGTTGATGTTTTCAAACTCACATGTATTTCAGGAAACTAATGAAACTTGGGTGCTGGTGTTTACTATGAAGCTTTTGGAGTACAAGTCATCGATGTCATCCCTTTTGGAGGGTTTGGTCCATATATCTCATCTTCAATGAGATATAGGATGCAAAGCCTTATGTTGAACTCGTCATTTGTAAAACTTATAACTTATGTCGTTTTGTATTTTAAACCACTTATGGTGTGTAATATTTTATTATGCCAATGGATGAACATCGGATGTTTTTAATCATGTAGATGTTTACTTATATTGTATGCAATGAAAACTAATCAAGTTCACACCGCACGCTTCTGCTGATGAACGGGTGTGACATATTGGTATCAGAGCTTCGATTGTAGTGAACTAGGATTCCTTCTCGAGTCTAGTCTACAATCACTAGGATCCTCTCACGAAAACATTTTGTTTTTGTAAAATGTTTTTCATTGTATATACAAAGGCAGCAAGGTCCGATAATAAAACTCTTTTCAAGGAAACAATGCGAGGGCATTAATTGGGGCATAGTCTATATGGGATAGACTTGTCGAATTAGAACTGAAACGCATAAGGACAATGTGATTACATGTGATATACTACATTTACTTTCCCCATACATATATAATAAGTAATGTTATTATTTATTGATATATATATATATACATATACATGTTGTACGGAGTATTTTGCCGAAAATGAAATACCTTCGACTTCAAATTCTATTGTTGTTCTTGACTCACGCGGTGAGAATATCGACCTCGCATCTATTGCGGAGCTTATGGCGGATGTAGTTACTAAGTGAGACCTTAAGCTTGATGCCGTAGAAGATGGTTGTTCTTCCCTTGAATGTGGAAGATGCCAGACTTCGGTAGTGACGACGACGAGGCGGAGGAGGCAACCTCGGACAACAACTCTATTTGTGGGGCAAGGTCCCTGTTGCTTTTATGAATCATGATTGACGACACTCTTGTCCAGACCAGGAAGATGAAGTACTCATCTTGAAGGTGCCCCTCCAGCTACTATTGCTACAAATTGTCTTTATTTCTACTTCGTCTAACGTTGTGCCATTTCACGAGTAATGGCAACGGATGTTAGCACATGGACCATCATGAAGGTCCCTTCTATGTTGAAGGTATGAAGACAGTAGTGTCCCCCCCTCGATCTGATCATCTGCTCTGAACGAGAGAACATTAGGGTGACCATGCAAGGCAATTTATTATTTCAGGGGCCCACGTAATAACAACTTGTAGTGCATGGAAATCCTGATGGGCTCTGTGGGTCAAGCTAATGATCACTATCTATTAAAAAAAATCTTAAGTTCTATCTGGTAGAACACTAGAAGGGGTAGTACTATAACACCCTGCGACACTGGAAGATCACACATATTTGTTCACACCTAGCATTCGATTTATATCACGAGTCGGTTGAGACTAGTCAACTAAACAAACAAAATTTGTTAGCCACCGCCACCACTAGCCTACCCTCCACCACCACACCATACTGCACCTGCCGACCCTGACATTTCTGTTCGAGCGCTCGACTTAGTGCTCCAACAGTAAGTCAGTGCCCTCTCTCGCGGTGTCTACGAGCAGGAGGATGAGTGTGTCCATCTTCTCAACTTGATCCATCCTTCACCACACACCACCTCTCTTACTCCTTAGGTGATTATTGCAGATACTTTTGTTTGGGAGTTGCATACTCACTTTCAGTTTATATATGAAGACCTAGTATGAGCTGAAGACACTTGAAGATTTTGAAGACGAATGTGGAAGAAACAGACTTTACTATTTTTGTGTATTATGAACTTGTATGACCGGGGTGATGTAGCTTCGAGTCCTTTTGTTTTCTTCTGCTAAACAATGTATCAAGTTGTCTAATATATGAAAGCTCAGTGGTTTGTTTTTCTTTATTACATATTGTTTCTTATACATGTGCATGTGTTGCTTATGTGATTGCATGTTTGGGTGATGTGATGACTATTTACCTATTATGTACATATACCTTAGTAGACGATATTTATCATTAAATATGTTTCTAATCTTCGCAATACTTCTTATTAGAAGACAATGCCGCCAAGACGAAACACCAACACAAACCAACTACCGAGAACAGAAGCTAAACTGAATGAGCGCATCTCTCAGGCGATTGCGCAGTACGAAGCTAACCGCACCGAGCAGAGTGGTGGTACTGGAGGTACATCAGGAAACAATCCCCCTACCGGTAAGGCTAAGTCGTCTATGACACATTACAATACTCCCGTATATTCTATTCGTACTATGACAATGCTCATTCATGGTTTGTCGTTGGAAATGTTTCAGGTTGCACGTACAAGCAGTTTTTGGACTGCAAACCTCTGAACTTCGATGGCACAGGCGGTGCCGTAGCGTTTGTGCGCTGGACCGAGAAGACAGACTCAGTCCTAAGAATGAGCAAATGCCTTCCTGAACAAAGGGTCACCTATATCTCCGGGCTATTCTTGGATGGGGCGCTTTCATGGTGGAACCTACAGGTTCAGACTAAAGGAGAAATAGCTGCGTATGCTATGAGCTGGGACGAGCTCAAGGAGCTAATGAGAAAGAAGTACTGTTCTAGGGCGGAGATTCAGAAACTTGAGACCGAGTTTTGGAAATTAAAGATGATCGGATCTGATATCGCTGGATACATACAACGCTTCCACGATTTGTCTAGGGTCGTTCCCTACTTGGTGGATCCTGAGTTTAAGCGGATTGAGAGGTTTATCTGGGGACTTGCTCCTGAAATTCTAAGCATGGTTACTTCTTCCAAGCCCCCTACAAGCAGCGAGGCGATCGACATGGCTGTCGCCCTCACTGAGGAGGCTCTTCGTTTAAATAAGTTTTCAAAGTTTGGCTCTAACAAAAAGGAGACTCATGTGGAGTCTACAAGTGATAACAAGCGGAAATTTTCGAATTTCAAGAAAGGCACCCGGGCTAACAACAACAATTCTAACAAACGAAGGGAAGTTAACCCGCCAGCCGAGCCCAGGACTGGCACAACAACCAATGCAACCGGTGGTAAAGGTTATCCGGGCTTTTTGCCCAAATGTGATAAGTGTAGATATCACCATGCGGGTCCGTGCAAAACAAATAGGTGCGAAAATTATGGCAAGATCGGGCATAGCAAGGAGACATGTTGGTCTGGTACGGGGCGTGGGAATAGGAACCAGGGAGGTAATGGAAATCAAGGTGGAACTGGAAATCAGGGTGGCAATGGAAATCAAGATGGTAACAACAATAATAATAATCGAGGTGGAAATGGAAATGGCAGAGGCCAAGGTTGTTATGGATGTGGCACAAGGGGCATTATCGGAAGGACTGCCCGAAGGAAAATCAAGCTCGTGGGAGAGTTTTTACAATAGGAGCACGCGAGGCACGCCAGGATCTGAACATAGTTATGGGTACGTTCCCTATAAACCAACACTTTGCATCCGTTTTATTTGATACTGACGCCGACTTTAGTTTTATATCTATAGAATTTAAGAACCTACTTGGTCTAGAGTCGAGTAAACTAGACGTCCCGTACTCTATAGAATTGGCGAACGGAAAGTTAGTCGAAGCGGGTGAGGTTATCAAGGGTTGTACACTCGAGCTTGGGGAGCGAAAATTTTCTATCGACCTCTTACCCGTTGATCTGGGCAGCTTTGACGCAGTTGTTGAAATGGATTGGTTGTCCGACAACCGGGCAAAAGTGGTTTGTCATGAGAAGACCATCCGCATCCCACTGCCGAATGAAGAAACGCTTATAATTCATGGGGAGAAACGCGAGACACCCATATGGATCATAAATTGCATGAAGGCGCAAAAGTGTCTTCGAAAAGGCTGTATAGCCTTCCTCGCCCACGTAGTCGACAAGGAAACCAAAGAGCCGAAGCTAGAAGACATCCCTGTCGTGAAAGAATATCCAGAAGTCTTTCCAGAAGACTTGCCTGGATTACCTCCACAACGTCAAGTGGAGTTTCGAATTGATTTGGTGCCAGGAACGGCACTAGTGGCGAAATCACCATATCGGTTAGCTCCGATTGAAATGCAGGAGTTATCTACTCAGCTGCAGGAGCTGTTAGATAAAGGAGTTATTAGACCGAGTTTCTCACCTTGGGGAGCTCCGGTATTATTTATTAAAAAGAAAGACGGCAGCTTTCGCATGTGCATTGACTATAGGGAGTTAAACAAGCTGACCATCAAGAACCGATATCCCTTACCGAGAATCGAAGACTTGTTCGATCAACTACAAGGTTCCAGCTACTACTCTAAGATCGATCTGAGGTCGTGTTGCCATCAGTTGAGAATTCAAGAGGAAAGTATCCCCAAAACGGCCTTTAGGACTCGTTATGGACATTACGAGTTTCTTGTTATGTCGTTCGGCTTAACCAACGCACCGGCGGTATTCATGGACCTCATGAACCGCGTGTGTAAGCCGTATTTGGACAAGTTCGTGATTGTGTTGATTGATGATATCCTAATATACTCGCGAACCAAGGAGGAACACGAGCAGCATTTGCGAGCTATTTTGGAACTCTTGAGGAAGGAACAACTGTATGCAAAGTTTTCGAAGTGCGAATTTTGGATTCGCGAGGTTCAATTCCTAGGCCATGTGGTAAATGAGAAGGGAATTCACGTCGACCCGGCCAAGATTGAGGCGATTAAGAATTGGGAAGCACCTAGGACTCCTACTGAAATACGACAGTTTCTGGGATTAGTGGGCTACTCTAGACGATTCATAGAGAACTTTTCAAAAATTGCTCAACCGCTAACGTCCCTAACAAAAAAGGACAAGAAATTTGATTGGGGCAAGAAACAAGAGGCGGCTTTTCAACTACTAAAGGATAAACTTTGTGACGCGCCTATTTTGTCCTTACCCGACAGTACCGATGGCTTCATGGTTTATTGTGATGCATCACACCAAGGTCTTGGTTGTGTGTTGATTCAACGGGACAAAGTCATCGTGTATGCGTCTCGTCAATTAAAGGTACAGGAGAAAAACTATACCACGCATGATCTGGAGCTAGGTGCGGTGGTATTCGCGTTAAAGATCTGGCGCCACTACTTATATGGTACTCGTTGTACAATCTTTACAGATCACAAGAGTTTGCAACATATATTCGATAAGAAGGATTTAAATATGCGGCAACGACGATGGGTCGAGTTATTGAACGATTATGATTGTGAGATAAAGTATCATCCGGGCAAGGCGAATGTTGTGGCGGACGCCTTGAGCCGCAAGGAACGTGTAAAACCTCTAAGGGTGCGAGCCTTAGAATTGACCATACACAATGATCTCACTTCTCGGTTTCGCGATGCTCAACAAGAGGCGCTTAAACCAGAAAATATACAAGCTGAATCCTTACGAGGAATGGAGGCACAATTGGTGCCAAGGGAGGATGGAACACTGTACTGTATGGGATGAGTTTGGGTCCCGTTCTTTGGCGAACTATGAACAATTATTTTAGACGAATCACACAAGTCAAGGTACTCTATACACCCAGGTTCGGATAAGATGTACCAAGATTTTAAAGAATTTTATTGGTGGCCTAGGCTTAAGAGCGACATTGCTACGTATGTCGGGAAATGCCTTACTTCCGCCAAGGTTAAGGCGGAATATCAAAAGCCTTCAGGGTTGCTCCAACAACCTGAGATTCCCGTATGAAAATGGGAACAAATCTCAATGGACTTTATTACTAAGTTACCCTGAACCTCGAGAGGCCACGATATGATTTGGGTAATTGTATATCGACTTACAAAGTCCGCACATTTTCTACCGATCAGTGAGAATGATAGCACTAAGAAACTGGCCGAAATATATCTCAAGGAGATTGTGGCACGACATGGAGTGCCTGTTTCTATTATATCAGACCGAGAGGGTCGATTCGTGTCAAGAATATGGCAATCATTCCAAAAGGCCTTTGGATCCCAACTGAATCTTAGTACGACTTTTCACCCGCAAACGGACGGCCAAAGTGAACGAATGATACAAACCTTGGAGGATATGTTACGTGCTTGTGTGATGGATTTGGGTGGAAACTGGGATACTCACTTGCCCTTAGTGGAGTTCTCGTACAATAATAGTTATCACACTAGCATTCAGGCCGCCCCGTTTGAAGCATTTTATGGACGAAAGTGTCGGTCCCCGCTATGTTGGGCAGAGACCGGGGATAAACAACTCATTGGTCCGGATTTGGTCCAGGAAACCACAGGCAAGATCATTCAGATACGAGACCGTATCAAGACGGCTCGCGATAGACAAAAGAGTTACGCCGACAAATGATGCAAACCATTAGCTTTCGAGGTCAGAGACATGGTATTGTTGAAAGTCTCGCCTTGGAAGGGCGTAGTAAGATATGGTAAACGTGGAAAGTTGAACCCACGTTACATTGGACCCTTCAAAATCCTGGAAAAGATCGGAACTGTTGCATACAAGTTAGAACTACCAGAGGAACTGAGCAGTGTACACGACATGTTTCACGTGTCAAATCTCTAGAAAAGTCCTACACAAGAAACCGTAGTCATCCCAGCAGATGAGATACATGTCAACGACAAACTCCAATTTACTGAAGAACCTGTTGAGGTTACAGACTGGAAGGTCCACAAGACACGGAGGAGTCGTAGGAAGCTAGTTAAAGTTCGTTGGAACTCGCATCACGGTCCCGAGTATACGTGGGAACGTGAAGATCAAATGAAATCCAAGTACCCTCACCTGTTTCCAGACCCCCCTGCAACCGGTAGCACGACTCGAATTTCGGTCGTATAAGTTCTAGCAATCATAGGACATGGTTAAAAATGCTAAACAATATTAACACAATCGCTATGTCGTGAGAAAACCGCAAACTATGTCCTAATATGTTGGCAAAATGTTGAAAACACTATTCACCTGAGCACACTATTCATGCCAGCAAATTCCGAAAACTGTCGGAATGAGCAACGAAGGGAACGGACGCTCTTAGTAGATGGAATACGAATAAAAATCCCTAATTAAGGATGCTAAACATTTAAAACTCCTTAACTTTCCGGTGAACGCTTACAATTGCACTTTGTTCGCTCTGCGCCAAAATATAACCAAAATAAATTTTCCGCGACGCCAGAACCTATTATTTTAAGGTTTGTAGGACTTGTAAATAATAATTTACATCATAAATAAGCTTGGGGATATCAATGGGATACCCGAAACATTTACTCCTGGTGTCACGCCGCAACTTTCACACACTGTCAAAACTCGAGCGGATAGGCGAATAAATTATATTTCTACCATCCAATCTCCTAAACTAAAAGGCTAGCGAACTAGTTAGCGATATTTTGGCGTCGTAAACGCCTTGAATAAACGCTATAGTGTTGATGGTAAATTAAAACCATAGCTCCCGGTATAACAGTATAACTTTTGTATATCACCCGATATCGAACGGGTGAGTGAACTAGTGGTATTTTTACCATTCAAAACTTATACCCACTAAACTAGTCAACTAGTTAGACTTTATTTAAAATCATAAACTACCACTAACTACCCTAATTAAACTATTTAGCATAATGGCTAAAATATCTTAAAATTAACCAATTTTGCATATGTTTTATATGTTAGAAAAAAATGTTTTTAAAACCTAATACCCCCCCCCCCCCCCAATTTCGTTCATGTGGAGGACCCCACATGAAATCATCCTACAATATGATTTTGTGGATAAAGAAGTATGGTGTTGGAGATTATTTGAAGACTTTTAGGGATCTTGATTCACCAACTTGTCATACATATCATATCACCAACATTTATCACTTTTATTCAAACATTTGCAACCAAGAAACCCCTCCCAATCCCCTCATATTTCGGCAGCCCTCAAAGCCCACAAACCCTTCATTTTTAGCCATAAAAATCACCATTTCAATCCCTAAAAACCCATTTCAAGATCATCTATGGAAGGTGTAAGCATGGAGCATTCTTAGGACTTTGTTTGGAGCTTAATCTTTTCTAAATAATCATCTTAGGACACTTGCAAAGTGGTAAGCCTCTTACTTATCATTTTTAAGCTTGTTATCATATGTAGATTACTAAAGTTCTTGTTGATCATCTTGAAATCAAAGAAAAATTCCACTTAAAACCCTAAACCAAAACTTAACAACTTACTAAATGTGAAGTATTATGTGATTATTATGTATATTAGTGTTGAATGAGTTGTATGATCATGTTGATTTTTGTTAAAGTAGGATGATTAGTCACGAGATTTATGATGATCATGTTGTTTATTTAGTGTAGTAACTTATATAAGTGATGATCTTGTTATATTAAGCTTAGAAATATGATTTAAACAACTAGATGTTTAAATCATGAAAGATCATCATCATTATGTTCATGAGCTTTACATATATAAGTTATAATACTTGATAGATTAAGGACTTTAAGGGTCTAAAATTGATGTTTTAAGAACTAATAAATGTGATTTTTTTAAAAGTAACAAGTGATTTAATAAATAGTCATGAAAACCACACTTAAAAATCTTGAATTCCAAAATATAAAAGTCTTGAATTTTTTTTTAGAAATTTATTATATATAAGAGCTCATGAATCAAGGATATAAATGGTAGTATTTAGCTACTTGAAAGTTGTAAATTGTTGAGATTAGTAGAATAATGATGATTGGAAATTGAAAATGGTTTTAAACGCGTTTTAAAAACGTGGGAAAACGCCCTAATTTAGGGGAAACTATGGTGAAGTTTTCTAAAAATCTTAATCGCGATTAAAATGGGATTAACGGGGTGATTAGCATGGTTAATCGTGATTAGTAAACTTAATTGTGATTAACAACCCTAAACGTGATTAGATAAACCCTAATGACGATGGTTAAGTCTTAACCATCCAAGAGTTATTTAAAACCTCAAAAGTTGTTTTTATGATAAAATGGGTAAAGTTATAAATATGACAAATTAATGTAACTAGATTTACCACCCGCCGCTATGCGGCGGGGCGTAAAGTCGTGCCGAATAGCATCATTGCACATCACCGCCAGCGACAATCAATACTGAAGTTACGGTGTGTTAATGAGAAGAAATTAAACTGCAACATAAAACATAGAAAATAATAATTAAGTCGATTTAGGACCCCACGCGTTGTAACGAACCTGTCAAAGGGGGAAAATATAGACGACGTAAAAACGTTGTACCACACGTGCAATTTGAGCCGTGTTAACTCGCAAAATATAGTACGAAGAATTAAAACGAAATGTTAAAACGTTGAACCACACACACGTTACGCCGTGTTAATTCTCAAAATTTAAAACAAAAAAATAGAGAAATATGAAAAGTGTGGGGATCAAAGTTGAAAGTACAAAAGTTGTGAGGTAAAATTGCAAGAGATAAAAACTTTTGGTGTTAAAAGTAGAAAAAAAATAGCTTTGGGTCAAAAGTGTAACATTGAATTTTTTTTTTGAAAACCTCCCAAAGCATGAAGTACATACCTATATGTATACAAATGTTGCTAATTTATAGTTTGTTAATTTTGGGAAGATTATAGGAATATACTTCAAATAGTTTATTTGAAGTATAAAGTGTGTATATTAAGTGTATGTATTAGCCGTAGGAATACGTACCAAAATGAAATATACAACGCTTATAAAAATGCACACTTTCGCTACGACAAAAACATTACAAACATTCACAAGTGTGATATTGGTTGCGAACCTTCACGCCTACTTAAAATGCACAATTGTAATACCATAACTAAAGGCGCGGACATCGGACGATTCTTTATGCTTCTACAACGAAAAATCGGAAAGTTTAACATTGAGCATAACGCCAAGTGTGATTAGAAAAATAACAAGTTACTAGGATAACTAGTAAAAGTTATCAAAATTCAATAAACACTAAATTGGGCTAAAAATATAACACTTTGGCCTTTTAAATAAATAGTGGGCTTAAGATAACATAAATTTTGGGCTAAGCCCAATTTCTTAAATATATGGGCAATGGCCCATTTCCATAAACCTTATAAAAGCTCATTTGTAATAAATAATATGGGCTAGGCCCAAAGACAAAATACATGGGTTAAGCCCAATGACACTAAAATGTGGGCTAGGCCCAATGAAAAATATATGTATAATTTTTATAAATATATATTATAAAAATACATTATAAATACGGTACCTAAACGTATTATACGGTATACCTACGCGTATAAATACGACATACCTACCCGTATAAATACGGTATACGTGCACGTTTAAAGCACACAAATACAAGTATACATACGGTATATGTATATGTATAAAAGACTCTAGTATACGATGATATACTCACATACACTTGTTGAAGTGTACTCTCTCACTAAGGTTGTATACATACGACAACGTATTTCGACATTAAAAATAAATATTTTCAACACTTTTGTCGAATAAAGACATACACTTATATTTGTGTAACAAATATAAAGTCTTGAACCAAAGCATACACCTGAAACAAATGCCAACATATTACTAAAAATACACAAGCGTTCAAAAAACAAAATGAAAACAATAAACGTTCAAGATGAGCAACGAGTACAAGGTCTAGGAAGGACCGACGTGTCTAATGAGTTAGAACCCGTGTAGGTTGACTCGCGTTTACGGAACACGTTGATTGAATATCTCTCTCAGGAACGCAAATCTGTGACTTCATGTCCCCCTTTTCTCTTAACTGTTTTCGGATTTATAACTCTCGGGGGTGGAATACATGTCTCAATGGTATGGTTTAGCTAGGGAATGAACTGTTAGATCATGTGAGCGAATAGTAATCTCTCTTAAGTGCCATTAATCTTGTATAAGACCGAAGGCAAAAGTGGTAGATCTATCGGGTGTAGCGAGCCCCACTCTTGGGTCCTTGTGTGGCCCATGTAGTGCTTTTGTTGTTCTGACCGGGTGGACCGGAGGAAATTCGCTAGGGTTGAGTGCTTCCTATGTCGTCACACATATTAATGTCCTTGCAAAACATTAATGATCTGTTCATAGACGCTATACATACCTGTTTTTTATAAAAGATCTCTCACATGTTTAAAGATTTAATTGGAGCTCACTCAAAACACATGAACTCGCTCAACTTTTGTTGATGTTTTCAAACTCACATGTATTTCAGGAAACTAATGAAACTATGAAGCTTTTGGAGTACAAGTCATCGATGTCATCCCTTTTGGAGGGTTTGGTCCATATATCTCATCTTCAATGAGATATAGGATGCAAAGCCTTATGTTTTAAACTTATGTTGAACTCGTCTTTTGTAAAACTTATACTTATGTCGTTTTGTATTTTAAACCACCTATGGTGTGTAATATTTTATTATGTCAATGGATGAACATCGGATGTTTTTAATCATGTAGATGTTTACTTATATCGTATGCAATGAAAACTAATCAAGTTCACACCGCGCGCTTCCGCTAATGAACGGGTGTGACATAGTTGGTGCAAGTGTCAGAATTTTATGGTTTTTTCGTTCAGGGATCTAATCGAAGCCCATAATCATGTGGGGTTGAATGGTTAGAAAAAAGAAGTCGTTAAAGGTCTTATCAGAATCGGTTGTTGGAGCCTTTGGAGAATGAGGAACGAAGTTAGGTTCAATAGCAAACCCGTTAGTTTAGAGCATATTATTAGGGAGGTTAAAAATTTAGGTTTTTTGTGGTATAATTCGTGATCCAAAAGAGAGTCTATCCTTTGGTCTGATTGGTGTAGATTTGTAAATATGTAACGTCTGTTGTTTGGGGCTGGATTTTTTGCATGAATACTTGATTTACATTTGAGAGATTGGCTACCTTAGTTTTTTGGATTATGTTTTGTGGTGGTTTGAGTATAGACACATTGGCGAAGCTTGAGATTTCCGATCGGGGGATCGAAAACGTATATACCAAAAATTTATATAAAGCCGGGGGTCGAAAACGTATATATAAAAAATTTATATAAAGTCGGGGGTCAAAAACATATATACCTAAAAATTGCTATACGAAAACTACATATCCACTAATGAGCGAAAAGTTCGGGGGGTCGGTCGCCCCCTCCCACCCCGACAAAGCTACGACCTTGTATAAACATCTGTTTGTTTTTTTCATTTAGACATCGTGTTAATCATATAAGGGAGTGAGTGTGGTCATCACTCATCATTCACAGCATCCAATCAAGTTCCGCCATGTCATCAACCATTATTCTATCACTCACAAGCTTTTTTTAGTGACGGTGGTCATCACTAGTGATGGAATTCCATCACTCACAACTTTTTTTAATTTCTTTTTTTTTAGAAATTAACAATAAAACACTAAAATTATAAATTATAAATTTCATTTAAATAAAACATAAATTACATAGCAAAATAAAAAACAACTAAGCATTGAAAAAAAAATACTTAAATTAAACGGGTGGCATCTCCCAACCCCACCTTTCACAAATCTCGCGCTTTTGTTGAATTACGACCGACTTAAATGGTTCGTCGAGATGGGCGTGCGACTCACACAAGATTTTTAAATCATTTTGTCTTTCTACCGTTTTCAAGTGTCCCATGTACGCGTGCTCGCGTTCAAGGTTTGCGGACACAAGTTTTTCTCTTCTTTGTTTGGAGTCGCTTATTTCCGCCAATTTCGTCTCTTCGATTCTGAAGACCGACTCCGCCACCGCTTCCTTTCCTTTGCTTGACGATTCACCACTTTTCTTGCGGCACGGCCTTGTCGGTGTATCTTCAATGGGGTCGTCAACGGGTTGATCGGGTTCGTCAACGGGGTCGTCGTTTAAATTCATTTGGGGCAAGTTAGCCGACGCGGAAGTCGTGTAGTTCCCCGAATCGGAGGTCTTTGATCTTTTCGGACCTCCTCTATTTTTAGGAGCCATAGGCCCACCCATGTCGACCAAATCAACCAGTACCCACTTCGGGTGACGTCTTGCAACCTCCCATGCCGCCACGTGTGGAAAACTCCTCTTATGGTAGAGTCGGCAATACTCAACGGTGGCGGTTTGCATGATAGTCGCCTCGCTCGCTCCACTTTGTGGATTTCGGTTCTACAAAAAATATAAAAAGTTATTTAAGAAATAAATAACTGTTTTTTTAATAATTGTTTTATGTTTTTTTAATAATTGTTTTATGTTTTTTTAACAGTTTCTTTTTTCTGTATTTTTTAAAAAACAATTTATGTTTTTTTAAATAAATGTTCTCTGTTTTTTTTAAGAAAACAGTTTCTATTTTTTTTAAATTACTGTTTTCTTGATTTTTTTTTTAAAAACAGTTTCCGTTTTTTTTAAATAATTGTTTTCTGTATTTTTTTTAAAACAGTTTCTGTTTTTTTTAAATAACAGTTTTCTATATTTTTTTAAAAAACATTTTCTGTTTTTTTTAAATAACTGTTGTCTGTTTTTTTAAAGGAAAATTGGTATTTAATAAACCAACCTTTGCCCAGTTGGTAAATAATAATCCAACGTACAGAATTGGTATATAATAATCCTACCTATCAACATGTTGGCACTCAAACAGTAAATTCTGTATACCAATTCTGTACGTTGGATTATTATTTACCAACTGGGCAAAGGTTGGTTTATTAAATACCAATTTTCCTTTTTTAAAAAAAGTTTCTGTTTTTTTTAATTACGGTTTTCTGAATTTTTTTTCATAAAAAAAGAATTCTGTTTTTAAAATTAAAAAAAAAACAGTTTTAAACTTAATAAAAAAAACGTACCTTTTGAATGAAACAACCGTTGAATTTACTAATTTTCCCGTTCAAATCCGTCAATTTCGACGTCATTTGGTCCAAGTTTCGTTCCGTTGAACCGGGAAGTTGGCTAAAATGATTAATGACCCGTCTCCAAAACATATCCTTTCTTTGCTAGTTGGCATGTTTCTTGTTTTCGGAGATGTGCAAGTACGCCTTCACCAAGGCGACCTCCTCCTCGCTCGTCCAATTTTTCGGAACGGATGACGGGACAACTTCTTGAACGTCATCGTTTTCTTTTTCTTCTTCTTCTTTTTCTTCTTATTATTCTTGAACGTCATCATCATCTTCATCATCGTCGAGATTTTGTTGTGGTTCACGATACGCACGTGCAAAATGACGGATGAGGGTGTTATCTTCTAGTGGGTCGACTTGGTGGGATTGGGTTTGAAAGTGTTGAAACGATTGGGGTTGAAATTGGTGAGGTTGAAACGGTTAAACGAACGGTTGGTTTTGATATGGTTGTGATTGAAAGGGTGGATATTGTTGGGTTTGAAAGGGTGGATATTGTTGGGTTTGAAAATGTGGGACTTGGTCGAGTTCGTCTTGCAACCTAAAGCGCGTCGGCTCGCCAAGATTCGCTTGAACCTTGGGTCTTACGGAATTTTTCTTCGTACCCGAACATCTTTTTTTCGAACTCGAACCTCTCTTGCTTGAACCTTCCATCTTTGTTGTAAAATTATTTAGCTTGAGTTGGAGAATTGTTTGAGTTGAATTGGAGAAAATTTGGATTTTTTGGATTGATAGGAGGAATGTTTGGTTGAATTTATATTAAAAAACCTTCAAAAAATTAAACCCCAACGTTCAAAAATACCCCAAACGGTCAAAATGCAACGGTAAATTAGAAAGATCAACGCGTGGAAAACATAACGCGTGTAAAAGTTCACACGTGAAGAAAGGTAGTGGCGGCGGTGTGCTTTTGGCCATCACTCATGATGGTGATTCTCACACCCCCAAAATCCACATGCGGAGTACTACCGCTTGGAGGCGTGACTGACTAGGATCCAGCCACCAATTATACTGAGCATTGATTAATAATAAAAGTATTCACCAACCACAGTAGTTAGTAAGTACCATGTTTTAAAATCCTAAAGGTTTAAGTTTAAATAATAGTTTAGACAAACAGCGGAAGCATAAACCAAACAGTTTCAAAACAAAGTTCATAGTTCAAGATTATTTAGGACCCAACACGGGGTTTAGACGACCACTACACCTTCCCAAGCTGCAAGCTCCTGAGTCACTGGGTACCTGCAAGCATGCAGTAGGGTATCAACAAAAATGTTGGCGAGTCCACGAGTTGTCCAGTTTTAATTACCAAAAACTTGTTTCACCAGTTAATTAATCCGTTTATACATGCGATGGGGAGCTACCCCACAAGTAAGCGACTAAACAGTTTTTACAATACCGAATACTATTCATCCGTACGTTTCCGTAGAGTGCCCCGTTTGTCAATGTTCTATCATCATTGACGGTTGCCAGAGTACATTAGTTCACGCCCGATCCCATACGCGGGCACGGTGTGAGGTTGGTGAGACCTAAATAGCGCTATCAACTAATAACCCGTTCGCCTGACCCCGGCGACTAATCGGTATTAAGAAGTGAGGACTTGAGTGATAGAGTTTTGTTTAGTGTTGCTTGTTGCATCCAGTATAAACAGTAATTAACTAAAAGTCCCGTTTAAGGGGAGAGAAGTAGGTTCGTATCCCTTACGAGGGGATAGCGTTGCTTTAAGTTTCCGTTTCCCAACCACCGGGAACGCATGCTTTATTAGTTGTGAACTCACCTTGGGTTGCTCGGTAGATTATTTACTTGGTCAAATACGTTGGTCACCACATCCTAATATGGTTACCAGTATAGGTCAGGTTTGGGTACAGAGAAGTCACGTATATTCTACATGTATCTAACACATAGCATGCACGACATAAAATTAACAGTAATCAGCACATGGCATATTTGAACAGATACAAGCCCAAAACATATAGGTCACCTATTCCAGTTTAAATAGTAACAAGCATGAACAGTTCATACATTTTGGCCCAATAACGGAAACAGGCAGCCCAGTCGAGACCAGGAGGTCTCGACTCGAGAACACACAGTTTCGAGTCGCAACCGGAGGTTTCGACTGGTCATGGTCTGGTTTCGAGTCGCAACCGGAGGTTTCGACTTGTCATGGTCTGGTTTCGAGTCGCAACCGCCGTAGTCTCGAGTTGTCATGTTTTGGTTGCGAGTCGCAACCGGGGGTTTCGAGTCGCAACCGCCGTAGTCTCGAGTTGTCATGTTTTGGTTGCGAGTCGCAACCGGGGGTTTCGAGTCGCAACCGCCGTAGTCTCGAGTTGTCATGTTTTGGTTGCGAGTCGCAACCGGGGGTTTCGAGTCGCAACCTCGGATACGTGCACAAGAATCCTTCTAGAACCTCTGATGTACTAACCAATGAGATTGCAATTTCATGAGATTTTGTACTAACCAACCAGAATGCTTAAACATGTTTTATTGTCTAAATGCAATTCAAAACAGATCAAACCAAACATATTTCAAATATTCAACAACATTCATAACATATTCATCAAGTTCTTCATTTAGGTTTTTATCATCATCCTTTATGAACTATAGCATGAACAACAATAGAAACACATCAACAACTAATCCGATTTCCACATGTGTGCAACCTTTTTAACAAGCATTTGATTTCTTAGCCTAAGAGCATATAATCCGATTAGTTATGAACGCTAAGCAACCAAATCTCATGATCATCAACAACTCATGGTTTAAACCACATTCAAACACAAGATAACACTAACTCATTATGTAATATATCCGAAATCAAGACATGTTAACCGATAATCATCATCATATACATACAAATCATCTAACAAGTATGCATATCACCTTCTATATAAGAAACACCTTCATTACATAAAAACAACAACCATCTTCATGTATTATGTAACTAATCAACCTAAAGGAAACACTAACCGATAGAGAAGAAAGCACCAAGTCGAGAAGGAGGATGAGGAATTGAAGTATCCGGGAGATGATTACGAGCTTGACCGAGTCTTGATGCTTCCGGTTTGAATCCGAGAGAAGGGAAGGGAGATTTGGTGGTGGTGTTCTTGGGTTTTAGTGAGAAGAGAGTGAGTGAGGGTGATGTGAGAGAGTGAAAAGGAAGAAGTGTGAGGGTTTGGGCTTATATATAAAGGTGCACCCTAAAGGTTTGCCGAGTGGGCTAAGGGGGAGGTCGTGGCCCAACTGGCCCAACCGTCTACGGCTCACTCGAGACTGAGGGTGGTCTCGAGTCATGGTCTCGGCCCACTAGTATTATACACTTATATATATATATATATATATATATATATATCGCACATACATACAACACATAGTAACACAGAAAATCCTTAGCTTTCTTTTAATAATATATGTACACGAAATGTTAATTATAAGATATTTGCTCGGGAAAACCCGAAGTGTCACATTATCCCCAAGTTTTAAGAACTTTCGTCCCGAAAGTTAAAGCAGCCACTGACAAGCTAGTAAAAGTGAGAGCGTTTCAACGGGGTGTCACATCATCCCCCCGTTAGTTTGGAATTTCGTCCCGAAATTCAGTTGTAGCTTCAGTGCTGGGGGTTTCATTTGGGAACAGCTGGGGATACTTGCGCTTCATCTGGTCTTCCCGCTCCCAGGTAAACTCTGGGCCACGGCGTGAGTTCCAACGAACTCGTACGAGAGGTATCTGGCTACGTTTGAGGGTTTTGATTTCACGGTCCGTGATCTCAACCGGTTCCTCAGTAAAGTGTAGCTGTTCATCAATAGTAAGTTCCTTGTAAGGAATGACGAGTGTTTCATCTGACAGGCACTTCTTCAGATTAGACACGTGGAAGACGTTGTGCACAGCACTCAGTTCTTCAGGCAGATTCAACCTGTAAGCGGTCGTACCGATCTTTTCAGTAACTTCAAAGGGTCCGACATATCTTGGATTAAGCTTGCCCCGTTTCCCAAAACGAACCACACCCTTCCAGGGTGAGACCTTAAGTAGAGCCCGTTCACCAACCTGGAACTCTTGCGGTTTCCTATCTTTGTCAGCGTAGTGCTTTTGACGGTCACGAGCTGCCGCCATGCGTTGCCTAATCTGGGCAATCTTTTCTGTGGTGTCGACTACATGTTCCGGGCCTGTGATTTGGCTGTCACCTACCTCCGCTCAGCAGAGAGGCGATCGACATTTACGACCGTACAATGCTTCAAAGGGTGCCGCCTGAATGCTGGTGTGGTAGCTGTTGTTGTAGGAGAATTCTACTAACGGTAGGTGCTTCTCCCAATTCTTGCCAAAATCAATCACACATGCCCTAAGCATGTCTTCGAGGGTTTGGATGGTGCGTTCAGACTGTCCATCCGTCTGCGGGTGATAAGCGGTGCTCATGTCTAAACGTAAGCCAAAAGATTTGTGCATGGCTTACCACAACTCAGAAGTAAAACGTGCGTCTCGATCGGAAATGATAGAGGTTGGTACTCCGTGCTTCGAAACCACTTCTTTTAGGTATACTTCTGCCAAGGTAGAGAACTTGTCTGTTTCTTTGATAGCCAAAAAGTGTGCAGACTTAGTTAAGCGATCCACTATTACCCAAATAGTGTCATTTCCGCGTTGAGACCTAGGCAGGCCAGTAACAAAATCCATGGAAATCTGTTCCCATTTCCATTGCGGGATCTCTGGCTGTTGGAGTAGGCCTGATGGTTTCTGGTACTCAGCCTTGACTCTTGCACAGGTTAAACATTTTCTGACATAGGTTGCTATGTGGGCTTTCATGCCAGGCCACCAATAGGTAGCCCTCAAGTCGTGGTACATCTTATCTGAACCTGGATGCACTGAGTAACGGGACTTGTGGGCTTCATCCATCACAAGGTCACGTAAATTTCCATAAAGCGGAACCCATATGCGTCCGGCTACGTAGTAAGCACCGTCTTCTTTTTGTTCCAATCGTTGTCTCGATCCTCGTAGGGACTCAGCCCTGATGTTCTCGGCTTTCAATGCTTCAACCTGAGCATTCCGAATTTGATTAGGGAGGTTCGAGTGGATAGTGAGCTGTAAGGCACGAACACGCTTGGGTTTGGTCTCTTTTCTGCTGAGGGCATCGGCTACCACATTAGCCTTGCCTGGGTGATATTTGATTGCACACTCGTAGTCATTTAGGAGTTCGACCCATCGGCGTTGCCGCATATTCAACTCCTTTTGTCCCATTATGTGCTGGAGACTCTTGTGGTCAGTGTAAATCGTGCACTTGGTGCCGTACAAGTAGTGTCTCCAAAGCTTGAGCGCGAAGACCACAGCTCCAAATTCTAAGTCATGCGTCGTGTAGTTTCGTTCGTGGACCTTGAGTTGTCGCGAAGCGTAAGCAATAACCTTCTCGCGTTGCATCAACACGCAACCAAGCCCTTGAATAGAAGCATCGCAGTAGACAACAAAGTCGTCGGTACCTTCAGGTAAGGAAAGAATAGGAGCACTACAAAGATTTTTCTTTAGTTCCTGGAAGGCAGATTCCTGAGCATCACTCCATTTGTAAGCAACACCCTTCTGAGTGAGTGTCGTTAGTGGTTGAGCGATCTTAGAGAATCCCTTGATAAATCTTCGATAGTATCCTGCCAATCCCAAGAATTGGCGAACTTCGGTCGGAGTCTTGGGTACAGGCCAATTCTTAATGGACTCAATCTTAGCAGGATCAACATGAATCCCTTCCTGATTGACGATGTGCCCAAGGAAATGGACTTCTCTAAGCCAGAAATCACATTTCGAGAATTTGGCGTACAGTTGCTCATTGCGAAGAAGTTCGAGAATAAGACGTAGGTGTTGTTCATGCTCATCCTGGCTCTTCGAGTAGATTAGGATGTCGTCGATGAATACGATTACGAACTTATCGAGGTAGGGTTTGCATACTCGGTTCATGAGATCCATGAAGATTGCAGGTGCGTTGGTCATTCCGAAAGGCATAACAAGGAATTCGTAGTGACCATAGCGGGTTCTGAAAGCAGTCTTAGAGATGTCCTCATCGCGGACTCTCAGCTGGTGATAACCCGATCGCAGATCGATCTTGGAATAATAGCTCGACCCTTGCAGCTGGTCGAACAGGTCGTCGATACGGGGAAGTGGATAATGATTCTTGATGGTAACCTTGTTAAGTTCGCGGTAGTCAATGCACATTCGGAATGAGCCATCTTTCTTTTTGACGAAGAGCACTGGGGCTCCCCAGGGTGATGAACTAGGACGGATAAAACCTTTGTCCAAAAGTTCTTGTAGCTGAGTAGAGAGTTCCTTGAGTTCTGCAGGAGCTAGGCGATAAGGTGCACGAGCTATAGGTGCTGCTCCGGGAGCTAGCTCGATTTGGAATTCGACCTGACGGTGAGGAGGGAGTCCAGGTAGTTCCTCCGGGAATACCTCGGGATAGTCGCGTACAACTGGAAAATCTTCAATCCTGTTTTCCTTTTTCTGTGTGTCGGTAATGAGTGCTAAGATAGCGGTGTGCCCTTTTCGTAGATACTTCTGAGCCTTTAAGAATGAAATGATGCCTGTGACTTCTCCGCTCTTGTCGCCTTGAACTATAAGGGGTTTGCCAGGCGGACGGGGAATACGAATAGCTTTCTCTTGGCAGAGGATTTCAGCTCGATGTTTGGATAACCAATCCATACCAATAATGACGTCGAAGCTTCCAAGAACGATGGGGAAAAGATCGATACAGAAGGTCTGACCAGACAACTCTAATTTGCAGTTACGACTTATGTGTGAGGCCTCGAGGTTTCTACCATTAGCTATTTCAACGGTGTGCTTAGAGCTTAACGGCGTAAGAGTGAGCTTAAGTTTCTTACTAATACGTAGGGATACATAACTAGCATCTGCTCCGGAATCAAATAGCATGGAAACATAACGATCATTAAGTAGGAACTTACCCGCCACAACGTTGGGGTCATTCCTTGCTTCCCCAGCTCCAATCACGAAAGCCCTTCCTCTAGCATCATTTCCAGCATTGTTGTTATTGTTCCCAGCACCCTGATTGTTGTTGTTTTGATTCAGTTCAGGGCAATCCTTTCGCATGTGCCCCGTTGCTCCACACTTGAAGCATCCACGGTTGTTTCCTTGTTGCTGCTGTTGCTGTGGTTGTTGCTGATTCTGCCTAGCTGGGAACTGGCTTCGGCAGTCTTTGGCTTCATGCCCCATCTTGTTGCATCGCTGACATTGACCTTTTCCACATGGCCCACTGTGATGTCGGTTACACTTGTTACACTTAGGGTGGTTTCCCCGATAGCCACCCTGTTGCTGAGGGCCCTTGTTGCCTTCAGTCTTCCTTTGTTGAACTGGGGCCTGAGTGGGGTTAGCATCCTTTCCCTGACTTCCATCCCACTTTCGCTTGTTATCGCCAGAAGTTCCAACAGTAGCACCGATCCTCTTGGGCAGCTTGCCCTCTTCCACAGCCTGATTGGTGAGTTTGTGTGCAAGACGAACCACGGGCTGTATGGTATTGAGGTTGGCTGAGGTCACATGACTTCTGATTTCTGGAACCAAGCCCTTGATGTACAATTCAATCCTTCGGTACATAGGTCGGGACATGTTTGGGCAAAGTGCAGCGTAGTCGTTGGACTGCTTGGTGTAGGTCTCAATCTCTGATCCAACCATCTTGAGCGCATAGTACTCGTTCTCGAGCTTGTGGATGTCATCCCTGTGACAGTATTCCTCTTTGATCATGTCCTTGAAATCTTCCCATGCAATAGCATTAGCAGTTTCCAGACCAAGCATCTGAATCTGTGCTTTCCACCATGAAAGCGCGTTTCCTTCAAGCGTACCAGTTGCGTACTTAACCCAGTTAGCAGGGGGACACTCGCAGACAGCAAAGACAGCTTCGGCCTTTTCAATCCAATGCAGAAGGCCTATGGCACCCTCAGTGCCGTTGAAAGGGAGAGGCTTGCCATCCATGAAGGTTTTGAAAGTACAAACACGTGGTTGCGCAGGCGCAGGCTGACCTGTTGTGAGAAATGGAGCGAATAGGTTTAGAGGTGAAAAGACGATGTGGGGGTAGGATCTAAACATCCTATAGCAACGAGTTTACCTCCAGGGTGAGCTGCGAAAGCTGCAGCCACCGTGTTGAGCAAGTTAGCGAATTGAGCCTGGGTCATGTTAACGCTTCCCCTTCCGCGTCCACTCATTGTCTTCATAGCCAGAAAACACAGTATGAGTGTAATGTTGTAACGTAGCGAGAATGAGGTAGAAGAGAAATGTGTATCTATCTAATTAGGCACACTAGTATGTATAGTAGAGCAGTCAATATAAGATAGACAAGCAAGTAAACACAAGTCCGAGCTACGAGGTTTAGTATGCCGAGTCTTGCCCTTGGAGTGTAGTGTCGTCACGAGTCACGGGTTATAGTCTGGTTTTTCTCAAAAAGACTCTTCTTTTTAAAACCAAGTTCACTATAACCAATGGCTCTGATACCAATCTGTCACACCCCCAAAATCCACATGCGGAGTACTACCGCTTGGAGGCGTGACTGACCAGGATCCAGCCACCAATTATACTGAGCATTGATTAATAATAAAAGTATTCACCAACCACAGTAGTTAGTAAGTACCATGTTTTAAAATCCTAAAGGTTTAAGTTTAAATAATAGTTTAGACAAACAGCGGAAGCATAAACCAAACAGTTTCAAAACAAAGTTCATAGTTCAAGATTATTTAGGACCCAACACGGGGTTTAGACGACCACTACACCTTCCCAAGCTGCAAGCTCCTGAGTCACTGGGTACCTGCAAGCATGCAGTAGGGTATCAACAAAAATGTTGGCGAGTCCACGAGTTGTCCAGTTTTAATTACCAAAAACTTGTTTCACCAGTTAATTAATCCGTTTATACATGCGATGGGGAGCTACCCCACAAGTAAGCGACTAAACAGTTTTTACAATACCGAATACTATTCATCCGTACGTTTCCGTAGAGTGCCCCGTTTGTCAATGTTCTATCATCATTGACGGTTGCCAGAGTACATTAGTTCACGCCCGATCCCATACGCGGGCACGGTGTGAGGTTGGTGAGACCTAAATAGCGCTATCAACTAATAACCCGTTCGCCTGACCCCGGCGACTAATCGGTATTAAGAAGTGAGGACTTGAGTGATAGAGTTTTGTTTAGTGTTGCTTGTTGCATCCAGTATAAACAGTAATTAACTAAAAGTCCCGTTTAAGGGGAGAGAAGTAGGTTCGTATCCCTTACGAGGGGATAGCGTTGCTTTAAGTTTCCGTTTCCCAACCACCGGGAACGCATGCTTTATTAGTTGTGAACTCACCTTGGGTTGCTCGGTAGATTATTTACTTGGTCAAATACGTTGGTCACCACATCCTAATATGGTTACCAGTATAGGTCAGGTTTGGGTACAGAGAAGTCACGTATATTCTACATGTATCTAACACATAGCATGCACGACATAAAATTAACAGTAATCAGCACATGGCATATTTGAACAGATACAAGCCCAAAACATATAGGTCACCTATTCCAGTTTAAATAGTAACAAGCATGAACAGTTCATACATTTTGGCCCAATAACGGAAACAGGCAGCCCAGTCGAGACCAGGAGGTCTCGACTCGAGAACACACAGTTTCGAGTCGCAACCGGAGGTTTCGACTGGTCATGGTCTGGTTTCGAGTCGCAACCGGAGGTTTCGACTTGTCATGGTCTGGTTTCGAGTCGCAACCGCCGTAGTCTCGAGTTGTCATGTTTTGGTTGCGAGTCGCAACCGGGGGTTTCGAGTCGCAACCGCCGTAGTCTCGAGTTGTCATGTTTTGGTTGCGAGTCGCAACCGGGGGTTTCGAGTCGCAACCGCCGTAGTCTCGAGTTGTCATGTTTTGGTTGCGAGTCGCAACCGGGGGTTTCGAGTCGCAACCTCGGATACGTGCACAAGAATCCTTCTAGAACCTCTGATGTACTAACCAATGAGATTGCAATTTCATGAGATTTTGTACTAACCAACCAGAATGCTTAAACATGTTTTATTGTCTAAATGCAATTCAAAACAGATCAAACCAAACATATTTCAAATATTCAACAACATTCATAACATATTCATCAAGTTCTTCATTTAGGTTTTTATCATCATCCTTTATGAACTATAGCATGAACAACAATAGAAACACATCAACAACTAATCCGATTTCCACATGTGTGCAACCTTTTTAACAAGCATTTGATTTCTTAGCCTAAGAGCATATAATCCGATTAGTTATGAACGCTAAGCAACCAAATCTCATGATCATCAACAACTCATGGTTTAAACCACATTCAAACACAAGATAACACTAACTCATTATGTAATATATCCGAAATCAAGACATGTTAACCGATAATCATCATCATATACATACAAATCATCTAACAAGTATGCATATCACCTTCTATATAAGAAACACCTTCATTACATAAAAACAACAACCATCTTCATGTATTATGTAACTAATCAACCTAAAGGAAACACTAACCGATAGAGAAGAAAGCACCAAGTCGAGAAGGAGGATGAGGAATTGAAGTATCCGGGAGATGATTACGAGCTTGACCGAGTCTTGATGCTTCCGGTTTGAATCCGAGAGAAGGGAAGGGAGATTTGGTGGTGGTGTTCTTGGGTTTTAGTGAGAAGAGAGTGAGTGAGGGTGATGTGAGAGAGTGAAAAGGAAGAAGTGTGAGGGTTTGGGCTTATATATAAAGGTGCACCCTAAAGGTTTGCCGAGTGGGCTAAGGGGGAGGTCGTGGCCCAACTGGCCCAACCGTCTACGGCTCACTCGAGACTGAGGGTGGTCTCGAGTCATGGTCTCGGCCCACTAGGATTATACACTTATATATATATATATATATCGCACATACATACAACACATAGTAACACAGAAAATCCTTAGCTTTCTTTTAATAATATATGTACACGAAATGTTAATTATAAGATATTTGCTCGGGAAAACCCGAAGTGTCACAGTGATGGTGGTCCATCACGGAACCACCCCCACTCCCCTAATGCAATGCGTTATGATTTGAATGCGTTTAGCATTTCTTTTGTTGGCAACATGTTATGATATACTAAAATATTTAATCTTTTACATTATTTTCAATTAACCCTTGTCTATTAGTGTCTTATTTTGCTAGGTTCATTTTGTAAGATTTTTTTTTGAGGGGGGGGGGGGGGATATGCAATTAATAATATTATTTATATTTTGTATGTTGTAAAATATATACATAAAATTATTTGACAATTATAATGCTATTTCCAACCTATAAATAAGCAACCAATTGTTGCTTGCTCTTGTTGTAAATTATGCATAGTGAGTTTTTCAAAAAACTTTTGGCATTTTCCATTTTTAGCTTGAAGGTTTTATGTTTTACATTTTAACCCCTTTGACTTTTTTACCTTTAACCCAAAACTTTTCATCTTTTACAATTTAACCCCAACATTTTTTTTCAACTTCCTAACCCCGTAATTTTCATCTTCCGCAAGTTTTTCGTTTTACGTTTCGTTTTAAAATTTTGTGAGTTAACACGCCGCAACGTGCATGTGGGGTTCAACGTTTTTTTCGTCTGTGCTTTCCCGTTTGACAGGCCCGTCGCAACACGCCAATTTTTCCTGTTTGATAGATTTGTAGCAACATGCGGGTCGTAAATCGATTTAGTTATTTTTTTCCTACGTTTCTACGTTTCGGTCTAATTTCTTCTCATTAACACGCCACAAGGAACGTGTGTGGTTCAACGTTTTTACGACCTTTTCTGATGTTGGTGGTCGTTGGCAGTGGTTTGGTATTGGTGCTATTTGGAACGATTTTACGAAGGTCTTTAATATATTAAGTTTTTTTACTAATAATTTGTTTCAAGTTTACCCTATACTTTCTTTACTGAAAAAAACAAATTATTTACGTGCATATTTTTATGTACGTGTCGGTATAAATTTGATTTGCTCTACGTTTTGACGTAAACTTTTTCCGAAAATGAGTTAGCTCAAATATAATACATTTTCTTTAAAAAAAATCATTTTACGTGCATATTTTAATGTACGTTTTGGTATAAATTACAGTTAGTCTACGATTCAACGTAAGTTTTTTTGGGAAACGAGTCAGGTCAAATATAATATTTTTTCGGGCTTATATTATGGATGTTTCGGAATTTTGTTTCGAACCGAGTCGAGTGGAGTCAAATTGTGGTTTCATCTTTTTCTTTTTTCAAAAGTTCTAATTAATCCCTTTTAATTTTACGTGTCAATTTTTTCGTTTACACCTGTTATGTTTCCAATGTACGGTTTGGGTCACATACACGTGTTAGTTTTTTCTTTTATATCCGTTACGTTTTCTATGTACGAGTCGGGTCACATATAATACGTTATGATTGTACATTATAAACTCGATTTACTTTACGTTTTGATCCAATCGCAATGCTTATATAAGTTACATAGAGTTCACTTGGATACGTTGGAACGCGTATTTTCATATGGTTAACGTATCGCATAACGTTTGGACTAATTGATTCGATATTTATAATGTACCCGCACCGCATCGCGCACGGGTGTTATTCCTAGTTATTATCTATGATACAACACATACATATGTAATGTATCATATTTTAATCTATAACAGTTGTTATGTAAATAAAAATTATACACTAAGGGGGTGTTTGGCTTAGTTTTTCTAAACTTCTTATGACTTTTTGGAAAAGTTAATAAGACCATGCGTAGTTGTCCAATTTTCGGCCGTTTTTCTACAAAATCACACCCACCAAGCCCACATATGGCCCCTCTGGGCGTTTTTTCACAAAAATTGGTTTTGGTGTGCTTTTTTCCACGCCTTGCTTCCATTTGTTTGTCCAATCGCCCTTGATCTTTCTTTTGTTTGTCCAATAAGATCTTTTAATGTTTTTTTTATTTAATTTTATTACATCTCTTTTAACATAATGACTCATATCCCCACTACAACCATTTAAAAAAAACGCCCCAAATGCCCCATTGCTGACCAGGCTGCCACATGGCGCAAAAAGCCCAAGGGTAGGGGCGTTAGGATCTCCGGTGTGGTGCGGTAAGGGTGAGCGGCAAGAGGGTTTGCCGCGCGGCAACACCGCCGCCGACCCCCTTTGCCGCTCGGTTTCAATCTTGATCGGTGAAGGGATGCCGCTGCGGTGAAGGGAGGAAGGAGAGAGAGACGGGTGTGTGTGGTGGGGTCCATGCCATCTCTCAACCAATCACACCCTTTTCCTTAAAAAAAAAGTTTACCACTTCACCAAATGTCTAACTATTGCCAACACTTTTCAGCATAGTTTAAACACTTTTCACTGATTGACGTGGTTGAGTTTTTTGTTTGCCACTCTTAAGTGTCTAACCACTCCTTATACCCTTACCACTACACATGGTCTAAGTCATAATGGAGTGAGTTATTGACTTTTCCACTCACATACACTCCCAATCTCAAACACCATTTAACTTTTCAAAAAGTCAATAAATTATAAGTTGGCTAAAATAAGCAATCTCAAACACCCTCTAATGATAGTAGTAAAAGGGTAAAACAAATATATTTGGAAATCCCAACATGTTTCTTTTTTACAAACTAACAAGTATACCTCATACCTGCAAGTATGTCCGATACCAGACATGTAATTACCCGACGGGTATTGTACTGAATATGAGACACGATTTTACAACCGAGTATGATACCAAGATTCCAATACCTGGTCCAAATGCGACCCATTGCCATCCTTAATTATACTAACAACTCCACAACAAAATTACCAAATAAAATATCTTACACATAAAAAAAAAAAACTACACAATGAAACATCTTACACATGCATTAAAGATACGTTGAAACTAAAACACATACTGAACTAGATCAAGATTCCATAAAACTTCGACATTAGATAGCGTTTCCTGTTTTCTTCTTCAGGAGACAAGAGCTCATTCTCCTTCTTTAACAGTGTGTTTAGCTCCAGAAGTTGCATTTTTCTTAGCTTCCATTCTTTCTTTTTTTGTTCCATTTCTTCCTTGTGTTTTTCCATTTGTTGATTCAACTCAAGTCTTTTTCTCATGAGTTCATTTTCACTTTCTCTAATAAGCCTTATCGCGCGAAGTTATGCATCAATTTCTTCAGAAGCATTGCCTTTTCTTTTCCTTTTTCGTTTAGCCGCGTCTCTACGTGTTGGTCGTTGAATTGTAGAACCATCACCATTTGCCATGCTTATGAGTAATTCAATTAAGATGTCATCAAGTTGTCGATTTTGTTCAAGAATACGTGCTTCCCATTCATCGTATTCAGAATCCGATGAATCGGAATCCGATGAACTAAAATCAGATGATAAGTTTTCTTCCTGATACATTTTTTTAAAGACACAAGTATGAAAAGGTTAAGTTGTATAAGAAATTATGTCAATGTTATACTCTATTTACACAATAATCTTGGTAATTTGTTTTATAATATTAAATAAAAATCATATTAATTTTTTATATTTAAATAAAATCCAAGCATCTAATAGAAAAATGACTAGTAAGAGATCTGAACCATTAAGTACTGAACCAGTAAGAGGCCTAAACCATTAAGAGCCAGTATAATGTTTAACCGCAAATGTCTAACCAATTCAGATTAGAGGTCTTAATCATTCAGACTTTGTATAAAACTTAGGAATAATGGAATTTAATAATCCCAACTTTCACCAGTTGGCCGGAAACGGACCCAACTTTAAAAATAGCCACTGGTGGTCCCAACTTTTGACATTTTGTAAAACATTGGACCCCGTGTATTAGAAACCGACTATTTTACCCTAAAATTATCTATAAGAGATAGCTGTCGGGTCGGGTCGGATCATGTAAAACCAGTAAACATAAAATTATAGATAATTTTAGGGTAAAATAGTCGGTTTCTAATACACGGGGTCCAATGTTTTACAAAATGTCAAAAGTTGGGACCGCCAGTGGCTATTTTTAAAGTTGGGTCCGTTGCCGGCCAACTGGTGAAAGTTGGGATTATTAAATTCCATTATTCCTAAAACTTAACCATTAAGAGCCTCGTTAAGAGGTAAACAAACAGCATCTGAAAAGCAGTAGCGTTATTATTACATTACAATTTTAAAGTCACATAATAATATTACACTTAAACTTTAGTTGTAGTGTAATAAGTATTACATTACAATTTTAAAGTGACGTAATAACTGTTATGCTTCAATTTTAGTTATAGTGCAATAGTTATTACATTATATTACAACAATTTTGAAGTGCATTAGTTATTATGATTCAATTTTAAAAGTATCATAATAATTATTACACGCGTTTTACAAAACCAATAAATATATCGTGACATACTCATAAAAAGATCAACACGCGTTTTACAAAACGAATATCAATAACAGTCCCGATGCGTGAGCTGGCCATTTTGGAAAGTTTGGTCAACGGCCAATTTGGTAATTTTCCCAAATAAATTTGCCTAAATGTTCAACTTGGGAATAAAAAATTAGAAATTGCACATTTTTGCACTTACCAGATATCATACATCTTCTTATTACAACAGCTATTGCTATCCTACCTCTTACTTTCTTAAGTTTCATATATGTTGAAATAAATCAGTTAATGATGGAAGTCAAAACCTCAACAGGATACCAATTCAGATAAAGAATGAAAAATAT
The DNA here is from genome assembly GCA_030545235.1 of Helianthus tuberosus. Taxonomy (NCBI): domain Eukaryota; kingdom Viridiplantae; phylum Streptophyta; class Magnoliopsida; order Asterales; family Asteraceae; genus Helianthus; species Helianthus tuberosus. Next base: position 36,134,982 of record CM060399.1, on the reverse strand, counting down.
GGAGCTTATATACTTGTAAAAAAATGTAAAAACTCACAAATTCAGAAATCCTTTGCTCCACATTTTCAGTTGCCGAGCCCAAATCTTGGATAAATTTGTTCTTGTTGTCATCCATCGTAGTTCTTCCTTTTTTTCTCTACACCAGCACACTCCACTGACACTGAGTAGTTCAGTATGTTTGGATATAGGCAAATTTAGGCCACACAAAAAGATTAGGTCCATACGGGCCACCTTTAGGGTATCCGGGGCACTCCCCTAAGAGGGGAGTCCCCTCTCTTACGCACACCCAATCAGGTTATGCCACGTCAACTCCCCTCTTAAACTCTCCTCGCACCCCAATTTGATGGCGGCACTCCCCTCTTAGGGGAATTGTTTTTTTATTAAAAAAAAAATAAAAAATAAAAAAATAAAAGTTTTCATTGGTTGAAAATGCGGCTGGCCCCACCATATCATCTCCCCTTCTTCGGTAAACTCCCCCCGACCACCCTCCCCGAATTGGGTCACCGCAGGGATGGCGGCGGTGTTCCCGATCGGGGAATGTGGTCACCGAGCCACTCCCCGCTTGGTGCCCCGGATACCCTTATGAAGTGGGCTTCTAAATGGGATGTTAAAACTTCAAATTGGACTTTATACGTAAAAATAAGGTGCATGCCCAATAAATAAATAAATATGTGATTGTTTGGTATTTTTTTTAATAAAGTGCTTTTACGGGTTACGGGTTCGTATGTCCGGTTTGGCTATAAGTTTTAGACTGGGCCGCTAATTGTTGTTTTAAAAACTGAACCGATAGGATGGTAAGGTTGGAAAAATCGTCTGGTTTTAGTGGTTGGATGGTTCAACTCTAATAGAGTTGAGCATTGGAATAAACCCACCCTCCAACCCCAAACTGTAGTCCAATATTGTTCCAGTCCTCAACCTAATCAAATTGAACGATCAAACTGCTAAAGGGAGTTGGTTTGACCAACCCAAGAAACTTAGTCGGTTTTGATATTTTATTTAAAGAACAACAATTAGTTTTTCAGTCTAAAACTTAAACCAAAACCAAAACCAAACAACTAAACCAAACCAAAGCATAGTCCATAAAAACACTTTTCTTACAAAAATCTAGATAATCACATATTTATATATTTATTTTAGGACTTTCCAAAATAGGTGACCATCCAAATCGAAACCAGAAAAAACCCAACCCGAAACCATTACCCAAACGACCAAACCGATTTGTAAAAAACCCAATCTGGTTAGGATCCGAACCATAGGTTTTAAATAGATTTAAGTTTTTTTTTCATCCAAGAATTGATTTGAAACCGTTTTTCTAACCTGAAACCAGATTCAACCTCATCCTAACCGACTTAAACATGTTAGGGTTTTTTTTCCAACTATCATCAGTTTCAACCCAAAACCAGTTTAACCCAAACCGATGTTGACTTCCATTGACCAAAACCTAAACCACTTTAAACCCGAACCAATTTTACTTTTTTTTGACAAAACCCAATGTTATACACCCCTCTACTTTCAATTTATGAGACCCATTTGAACAAATCCAATTTAGCCCAGGTTATTAAGCCCATCTATACTATATAATAAAAGAAACCAACTTTGGGACACATGTCATTCATTGAAGCCATTTATTTTTTAGTTTTCTCATCTTTATCTCCTACTTAATTATAGATAATACTTAATTATAGATAATTAATATTAATTAAAAGATAATTATAAAATTAAATTTAAACAATTCGTATAGGAGATAATATAATCTTTTGAAATATTTATTAGATTTTAAAATTATTTATCTTGACATTAACAAAAGACGTACACTAAATATAATTAATATAATGTAAAGAGTTAAATGTCATTTTAGTCCCTGTGGTTTGGCCATTTTGTCAGTTTAGTCCAAAGGTTTTATAATACACAGGGTTTATAAAAATAGAGTTAACTACTATTTTCGTCACCGTGGTTTGTCAAAAATTATTATTTCAGTCCATTAGTTTAAAAATTGTAATTTCAGTCCTTGTGGTTTCACTTTCGTAACCATTTCAGTCCCTGTACTTACAGAATAAATGGATTGAAATGGTTACTAAAGTGAAACCAAAAGGAGTGAAATGGTTACGAAAGTGAAACCACTGGGACTGAAATCGCAATTTTTAAACTAATAGACTGAAATAGTGATTTTTGACAAACCACGGGGACGAAAACAGTAATTAACTCATAAAAATATAATAAGACCATGCGTAGTGGTAAGGGTGAATAATGCCCCCCCCTTGGGCGTTTTCCGCCATGTGACAGTACAGTCAGCAAGGGGCATTATTGGGCGTTTTTCTAAAATGGGTGTAGTGGGGATGTGAGCATTATGTTAAAAGAGTGTAGAGAATTAAATAAAAATAAAAAACCCAACAAAAAAAGCTATTGGCCAAGAAAAAGGAAGATTAAATGTGATTGGTGCTTCAAATTTGGGCAAAGCGTTATTTAACCGCCTAGGGGGGAAATTGATCAATAACGCCCAATAATGCCAAGGGGGTGAGGAGGGGGCGTGATTGGGCGTGTTTTGTGGCAAATTTTGAAAAATAACGCTCACTACGCAAGGTATAAGATATAACTTTTTATTGATTGGTATATAAAATTACATGTGCTCAATCCATACAATACACGAGTTTCTTAAAAACGTAACTTTTTTCATTATTTAATATATAAAATTAAATTACTCAACCCGTACAATACTTAGGGTTCTTAAAGATATAACTTTTTATTACTTAATATATAAAATTACATTTATTCAACCCATGTAATAAATGAGATTTTTAAAGATATATTTTTTTATTATTTGGTATAGAAAATTACATTTATTCAACCCGTGTAATAAACGAGGTTTAAAAAAAAACTATTATTTGATATATAAAATTACATTTATTCAACCCGTGTATTACACGGGTTCTAACCTAGTACTTTATAAAACAAACCAAACCAAACAGGCAAACACACTGCAGAGTGTTCATCTTCGTGTTTGTATGTGAGAGAGAGAGAGAACGAACAACAACAAACACCAAACAAGTAAAATGGGAGGAGGTATGGAGGCAAACAAGAACAAATTCATCGAAGATTGGGGCACAGTGAGGGAGAATCTGGAGCACAACTTCCGTTGGACTCGCCGTAACCTAGCTATCGTTGGAATTTTCGGAGTTGCGATCCCGTACCTGATTTACAAGGGCACCGTTCGTGAATTTGTGAGTTTATACACCTTTTGTTTACTTTTATATGAGTATATGTTTCGTGTTTGTTGTTTCAGATCTGAATTAGTGATGTTTTGTTGAGGATTTGCGTTTTGTTATTGAATGATTGATAGATATATTTGATTGTTTGAGAAATTAGGGGTAAATTCTGTTATAAGAAGGTGTATAATGTGTTGTTTGTATGTTTTGGTGTTTAGTTTTATTAATTTTGGTGATGATTGATGGTAATAGGAAGTTGAATTGGGTTTTTTAGGGTTAGGGTTAAGGGCTTTCTGTTGAACTATATTTTTCGGTGCTATGTGTTGTTTGAATTATAAGTTATGGTGGTTTGAAGCTTCTGTAGTGATTGAGATTGAGAAAACATGCTGCCATTTCGTAGACACTTGATCTGTAGACCGTAGACACAGCTAAGTCGTATCTCAATTTTTTTTGGTTAGGGAAAAAGCTTGGTGGTGCTATGTGATTGTTCAGTGTTTGTTGTTTGTAGACTAACTAGTCAGATTCGAGTTATTCTGACGTTTGGTTTTACTGTTATCGATTATGAATCAATTAACCGGAATGACATTTCGTGTATTAAACTGAATTATATGGCTTTTGTAAGAGTTGGTGAAACTATTAATAGTTTAGAAAGAAGCTTATCGTAATTAAATCTCATTGTGCTTAATGACGTGTAACTAACTATGCATCAACTCATTCATGGTGAAATGTCATCCATCCAACTACAAGCCATTGTTGAGATATGTAGGCTACGACCCACCATTTATAGACAGTTGGGAATTAAGAGGAGCAAATTAGGGTCCGGTTGGCCCTAATCAGTTATTGGGCCCAGTTATTAGCTTTATGTTTAGAAAGGGATTAACCCTAATTCTAATTTATAACATAATTGTTAATAGAGGCTATAGCGACCGCTATAGCGCGCTATGTAGCCATGCGACCAAGTGTCGTTATATGGGTCTTGGCCATAAATAGCGAACTTAGCGACAGTTAGGTTTTTTTTTGATGTTAATATCAATTAGATATAGCTATAAAATAGCTGGATTTATAGGTTTTTGTTAAATATACATGTAAAATAGCATATATACAAGGGCATTTTGATGTAATATACATATAAAAATTTCCAAAATTCTTTTTCTAGTGTAATCGCTATTTATAAAATAGCCGTCGCTATTTGTCGCTATTCGCTACGTAGCCTATAGGTGCCTTGCCGCTATTTGTCGCTATTCGCTATCGATAACTATGGTTTATAAATATAAACTCTTCTACTTGTAATCAGTATCACTCAATAAAAAGAAAACTCTAGTTGTTCCCATTGACGTAGGATGCACACCATGACTGAATCATGTAATATCTCCCGTGTTTTACTGCTTTTTATGTTTACTATTGTCCGTTTGTTGCTCGTATGATCCTAACAGCTATTAACCAGAAATTTTTAAATACATTCCAAAGGGCTAGGGCCTAGGAGGAACAAGAACTAATAAGATTGGGCATTTGGGCTTTAAAGTGCACATTTGAGTAGTACTCTTAACTCTTAAGGGATTTGAAGTCACTATGGTAGTATGGTGCACATTTAAACATGTTCATGCAATCTCTGTTCCAAGTGTAATGAGTTGAGGGCTTCTAATTTTGTCCTTAAAATATGCAAAGGAACTGTTTAAGGAAGTTTTAGGATAACATATTACATTTATTGTTTTAGTTTTAGGTTTTTGTATGCTCTAGTAGTATGTTAACATCATTATACTTGTTTGTGCTTCTTAATAAAACTTCTTTTCAATATTACCAAAATGCTTATCCGAATTTCATACGGAAAGTAGTTTATACGGTGTTGCGTCGAATTCCAATTTTAGTTCATCTTTATGTTGTATGTATATGCTAAAAAGTCGTATTAGGCATTTCTATTTTCCAAGGATACATCATCATCATCATCATCATCATCATACTCAGTATATTCCACCAATAGCAAAGCAAAGGTAGGGTCTGAGGAGGGTAAGATGTAGACAGCCTTACCTCTACCCCGTAAAATAGAGAGGCTGCTTCCAGTGAGACCCGGCTCGATAGTAGTTTTGCATCAAGCCTTGGACATAAGGCACATAACACTCAGCAATTGGGACAAAGACCGATTAGTGCATGTACCCTTTTGTCTTTCAGCTATCAACGCCCCCACATGATGCATGATTAACCGTCCTCAACTTTTAACGTTATTTTCACGAAATTAGTAAAATAACGTTAAAATTAGTGCACTTTCACTTTTGCCCCCCGATGGCACACACGCATATACATTATATGCGCATACCGCAAGCGGGGCTTAAAGAAAATAAGAAATTGGTATCAAAGCTGATAAGACCAGTTGGGAATTCTTTTATGAGTGCTGCTCACATAGTTTTTGTTTGTAATTGAGAATCTGATTTGATTATGCACAACTAAGAGCTCTTGGAGTTATGAATGATTGGGTAATACAGCACCTCAGATAGTTAATGATTTTTCAAATATATAGCCCAACCAAGGTTTAAAAGAACGGAAACGAGTTTTGAGGCGTTTTCTCTTCGCCTCACGAGGCGTAAGCCTCGAGGAGAAACGAGGCGTAAGGCCGAGGCGGTTTTAATAAATAAATATAAAAATTATATATATTATAAAAATAATAATACTAACTGATTTCATCATCAGATTCATCAAAATCATCAAAAACACACTTAAAAAAGACATGAAATGCTTGAAATTGACACAAAAAGTCAAAAACATCAAAAACAGCTATCAAAATCCCCCGAGGCGCACCTGAGGCGCAACTTTCTTAGCGCCTCAGCCCTTCTGAGGCGCATATACATTAAAAACACCATGAGGCGCGCCTCAGACTCGTTTTTTGGCCGTTTCGCCTCGAGGCGCGCCTTGAGGCGCACGCCTCAAACGTTTTTTAAAACGATGAGCCCAACAAAATTTTGATCTTATGTTTTCTTTTATCATTTTGTTCTTTTAATCAACTGTACAAGCGACACAATTGTCAAATTACCAAGTTTGTTGGTAGTATGAATTAAAACCTGCATCACCAACAACATCAAAAAGCGGCTTTCTATCTCTAAAACGACCAGAAATACTTAAATCAACCCAGTAATGCTAATCCTTCTATTTTTTGAACCATAGTCACATATTTCGTTAGTTGAGCCATGATCTCCGATCCAGTTCGAACGATCCCAATCGCGGTACGTTCGCGATCCCCAGTGGCGAAGCTTGAAAAAAAATTTCGGGGGGTCGGAAGGTAACGGACCTAAAAAAATGTTCTATCGCGTAGTTTCGAGGTGTATGTTCGGGTCGGACGTCAGTGATTCGATTCGGGTCGGGTCAAACATTAATATCAAATAAAAGACGTTCTCAAACGTTAAAATGTAAACATTATTTAACAAACAAACGAACAAAGACACCAAAACATTAAAAAGGAGAGAGGAAGGTGGGCACCCGGTTCTCCTGGATGAGAATTATAGTTCTGCCCGTCTTCCCCATAGCATAATTTAATAACAAAACAAGATTAATATCAAATAAAAGACGTTCTCAAACATTAAAATGTAAACATTGTTTAACAAACAAACGAACAAAGACACCAAAACATTAAAAAGGAGAGAGGAAGGTGGGCACCCGGTTCTCCTGGATGAGAATTATAGTTCTGCCCGTCTTCCCCATAGCATAATCTAATAACAAAATAAGTTAACAAATCACCCTAAATTTCAAACTGGGGGTCGAAAACGTATATACCTACAAAATCCTATACGAAACGTACATATATAACACTACTGGCCGAAAAGTTCGGGGGGTCGGGTGCCCCCTCCCGCCCCTTAAATCCTGCGCCCCTGGCGATTCCGGATCGACCCGGATCGCGATTTCGAAGTTAAAATTGGCGTTCCCAACTCATCAATTCAATCGTATTACGTGCTATCGGGATCGCGATTTGCTTGAATTCGGGACGTGTATACAAATACGTTGGAACATCGAACCAAACCTGAAGATGGAAAGTCGGACAGAAAAAAAAAACAATTTCTGCCTGAAACCAGGAATAGCAGCGGTGCTTCCTGCCTTTTTAAGCCTTTTAGGGTTTTAATATAATAAGTTTAGGTGTTTTAACTTTTTGCCCCTCTATCTTTCACTAGTTCACATTTAATCCCTAAAACTTGTGAAGTTTATATAAAAAGTGTAAAATTAGTTTGTGTATTTTAACATTTAATCCTCTCTATCTTTGCTACTTTACATTTTATACTTAAACTTATAATAGCACTTAGTTATGTAATCTGTTTTGAAATTTCAAGTTTGAAGTTACTTATGAAATATAATCCAAAATAATAGCACTTAGTTTAATTGGTACATCGTACCGCATGATATGGTACATCGTACCGAAACGATCCGAAATGAGCCTACCCCCCTTCGTACCGGATTTTAGGCACCTAGCGAATTGTGATCCCGTACCACGTTCCCGTACCGGAGCGTACCGCGAACCATGTGACTATGTTTTGAAATATACAGCTGTGAATGCTGTAAAATTTCGTATCATATGTATATTGATGCTCTTGTTAGCTATGCACTGTCACATAACAGGTTATATGCTAAGTTAGTAACATTCATGTATATTTGAATGCCGTAGAGCTAATAACTTATTGTTGCAATAGTTTAGTGAAGAACCTGTAAAGTTTCTTCGAAAATTGATAGGAAAACACTATATTGCTCTTCTTTGAACTTGTTAGTAAATAGTCAATTCATTGAAATATGATTACAAAAACAATAATAATCTAAAGTGACAAAATGAGGAAAAAGACAAAAAGGGGGAAAATTAACAGAAAATTTTAACCCAGTTTGCTAATTGGATGAAAATGACAACAAAAATGAAACATTAGGGACCCAGATACAAAAAGTTTCATTTTTAGACTGAAGTGGCAAAAATGGTCTAAACTCATGGACCATTTTGACATTTTACTCAACCATATAAAAGAATAATACAAATGATCATCTTGGTGGCGTGTTGGGCGATATGGAAGGCACGAAACGTCAGGTAACCGGCCAAACATAGATAGAATCTTCGGTGAGCTGCAAGCGATGTCCTTCTTATGGTTCAAACACCAGAGGAAATGAAATAGCATCGAATGGAGCAATTGGATAAAGTTCATTGGTGTGGAATGATTAATTGTAATGTAAGGTGAATACAACAGTGGTGATATATACTCTGTGTATAGCATCCTGTTAACCAATGTATATATGTAATTTCGGGTGATGAATGGAGAAGTTGTTTGCTGATAAAAAGTAGGTAAATATACAAAAAGGTTAATAAAACAACTTTATAATTTATGGAGTAAATTGCTATTTTAGTCCCTGGGGTTTGTCTAAATTTGTCATTTTAGTCCAAATAGATTTTTTTTCTCCTCTGGGTCCCTGACTTTTCCTTTTTGTTGTCATTTTGATCACATTGCCTAACTCCGTCCAAAAACCCCATTTTTAACCAGGGGTATTTTGGGGATTTTCAATTTAAATCTTTCAAATTGCCATTTTGACCAATTCTTTTTTTATAGTGAAAAAATAAAAGAAAAATATATAATTAGTGGGACCCACACATACCCTCCCATTCTTATTCAACCCCTCTCTCTCTCTCTCTTTCTCACACACACAGTTCGACAATCGGAATCGGAGCATCTCACCGTAACTCCGATGATCGGCCGGAGTTTCATTTTTCTTCTCCAGAAACTCACCGGAACTTGAGGTTTTTGCAGTTGTATTTACTGGATCTGGATCGGAAGCAACGAAAGAATCACCTGTATTCGCATTGAAGAAGTTGTGGTTCCGTTGATGATGGAGCAATCGCCGGAACCGGTACGTAAGGAAGATCAGGTTAGCTCTTCTTATTCGAGTTCAGGAGAAGGTTCTGGAAAGGTTGAGAAGGATGTTGTTGGTAGCAGTAGCAGTGGAGCTGAAGTAGATGTTAAAAGAGACAATGTTGTTGCTGGTGGTGCGGTTGCTAACGACGATTATTCAGATTGGTACTTTTGATCTGCAAATAACTAACTATTCATCCTTTGCTTGATTGATATAGCAATTGCATATATTCATTTTGTTAAAATTCCTGGTACTGAAACAAGAAAGATTATGGCCCTCAATTAGATTTGATATTCACATAACATAAATCATTACCTGAATATTCACACGATGCGTTTGGATCGATAACTCCAGTATTAGGTCGAACACAATACTTGTTGGGTTTGTGGTTTTGATCTGCAAATTGGGAGATGTAGAGAGAGATTGAAGAAGAATGGGTGGGTCTCACTAATTAGATTTTTTCTTTTATTTTTTCAATATAAAAAAAAAAGAATGGATCAAAATGTCAATTTGAAAGATTTAAATTGAAAATCCTTAAAATACATCTGGTTAAAAATGAGGTTTTCAGACGGAGTTAGGCAATATGATCAAAATGACAACAAAAGGGAAAAGTCAGGGACCCAGAGGAGAAAAAAATACTATTTAAACCATAATGACAAATTTAGACAAAACTCAGGGACTAAAATGACAATTTACTCTAATTTATGATATACCTGTCCCCACACTTATCTCCCTCTGCTCTCTCTCACTTGACGTCATCTCTTTGTCTTCTACAGTTCTACCCTGGTTCTTGATTTTCCGGCTGTTCTCCGGCAGCTTCGATTCACTCAACATGCCTCGATCTTGATATTTGTCTCCGGCGCCTCTTCACCTCCTCCGATCTGCACTCTCACATTGTGTCCAGGTATAAGTCAACCCCTCTTAATTCTAATAATTAATTACACACAACATCATATCATAGATGTCGATTGATCATTAAACGTTTTCCAACCACCTGTAATTTTGTGAAGGAGGTGAAACTCAACTCTGTTATAATCTTTGTTCAAAATCTCTCTTGGTTTTTAGCACTGTTTTAATTATTTTTAAAGTCCACTGATTTAGCACTGTTTTATTTTTAAGCCCACTGAAAGATAATTGTATGTATGTGATTCATTTTTAGTATAAATAATTACAATTCATTATTAAGTAATTAATTAATGATAGTTATATTGGATCTACACGTTAACAGCCAATAAAGTCAACTACAATGTTGTAAACGTAGAATTAATAATTATGAAGTGGGGTTACGTCTTTATCTTTAAGTAAAATAGGAATCTTTAATGTTGAAAACCCATCATAAAGCTTTTCCAAACAACTGTCTTAAATTATTAGTCTCTTATCAGTTCATGTTAGTTTCCCCCAATCAAGATTTCATTTTATTTGATCCTTCAAGGAATGGCATCATCATCAGTTCAAAAGAGGTTCAAGTACGATGTTTTTTTGAGTTTCCGGGGTGAAGACACCCGTAAGACCTTTGTTGATCATCTCTATCTTGCTCTTGTCAATAAAGGCATTATCACTTACAAAGATGATGAAACAATCGAGAAAGGGGAAAAGATCAGCGAGCAGCTAATCAGATCCATTCAAGAATCAAGGTTTCACATCATTGTTTTCTCCAAGAACTATGCAGCTTCATCATGGTGCTTGGACGAGCTCGTAAAGATTATGGAGTGCCAGAAGATGGAGAAGCAAGTAACTTACCCCGTCTTCTATGATGTGGAACCCAGTGAAGTCCGCCACCAAAGTGGGGCGGTTGGAGAGGCATTTGCGAAAAATGTAGAGAAAGAGGGCGCTGAGAGATGGAGAAATGCTCTGAAAGAAGCAGCAGGTCTGGCTGGGTGGGAGTTGAAGAACACCGTCGATGGGTAATTCCTTGATCTTATATTCGTATATGATTGGATGTTATATATTTGAATTTAATTGTTCATTTGGGAGTTGGATTAATCTGATTGAATTTTCTTTATCACGAGACATGAAGCAAAGTTTATCCAAAAAATTGTAAAAGATATTTCACTAAAGCCACACTTCATCACTTCAAGCATTGATGGGATGTTAGTAGGCATGGAGAACCGAGTAAAGGATGTAGTTTTATCTTTAGAAATTGATTCCAATGATGTTCGTATGATAGGGATCAAGGGGATGGGAGGTGGTGGGAAGACAACTTTGGCAAGAGCTGTTTTTGATTATATATCCATTTGGTTTGAGGGTAAAAGCTTTGTTGAGAATGTTAGAGAAGTTTCAAAAGGCTCTTTGTATGGTTTGAAGGAATTGCAAAAACAGGTCCTTTCTGCTGTGTTAAATGATCAAAGCATTAATGTAACAAGTGTTTCTGATGGGAAAAATATGATGAAAAAGATGATGTGTGGTAGAAAGGTTCTTGTAGTTCTAGATGATGTGGATGATATAGGCCAGCTTGAAGCGTTAGCAGGTGAGCCTACTTGGTTTTATCCGGGAAGTAGAATCATCATCACAACAAGAGATGAGCAAGTGTTGAAGGCACACCAAGTGAACTATATTCATAATGTCAGTCTGTTATTGGATGAGGAAGCAATTTGCCTCTTTAGTAGGTATGCGTTTGGGGGAGAGATTCCAAATCAAGGGTATGAAGAGCTATCAAGAATGGTTGTACATTATGCTGCTGGTCTACCTTTAACAATCAAAGTTTTGGGTTCATTTCTTTATGGTAGAACTGCACATGAATGGGTAGATACCATAGAAAGACTAAAAACAATTCCGTTGGAGAAAACTATGACAAGATTGGAATTAAGCTATAATGGTCTTGAGAATGATCAGAAAGAAATATTCCTAGATGTTGTATGCATATTGAAAGGTGAAAGAAAAGACAAAGCAATCAGAATACTTGAAAGCTGCGGATTTAATGCTCAAATTGGTTTAAGAGTTCTTGAGGATAGATCTTTGATAATTATTTCAGATACTTACCAATTGTGCTTCCATGACGATATAGAAGAAATGGGAATGAATATTGTTCGTCCTATGCATCCCGATGAGCTTAGCAGGCTTCTTGAGCTCGACTCTTTCATGACTGTTTTTTATACTCCCCAATTGCAATTCCATGACCATATAGAAGAAATGGGCTGGAATATTGTTCGTGGAACGCATCCTGATAAGCCTAGCAGTCATAGCCGATTATGGATTAAAGAGGAAATTGAAGATATATTAGTTAATGAATCAGTAAGTTTCAAGTTTATATGAAAGGTGGAAACTAGAACATTCTTATTTGTTATGACACAAGTTTCATAACTTATTTTATTTACAGGGTACTGAAGCAACAAGATGTATAAAACTAAAGAATACGAATCTCTCTCCAACAATTATTATGAAAGGTCTTAGAAGCATGAGGGAACTTAGATTTCTTTATGTGGGTAAAGTACATAAAAAATGGAAAGTTGATGATGCTAGCCAATACTTACCAGATGCTTTACGATCTCTATATTGGCATGGTTACCCTTTTTCTTGTTTACCTAAAACATTTCAAGCAAATAAGCTCGTTAACTTTCAAATGGTTGGGAGCAATATCTGTGAATTGTGGGAAGGGGGAGAAAGAAAGGTAAATAAGGGTTGTTTTCTACAACGCATTATAGATGTTATATTTTGTTATTGTACTGATATTATTCTTTTTTTTTCTTTTGTTATAATAGGTTCTTAATAAGATTAGATTCCTTGATCTCACACGTTCAAAGTTGAGAACTTTTGACCTTAGGATGACGCCACATCTCGAGACGTTAGATCTTGGAGGATGTAATGACTTTGTAGAACTCCGAATGCCTGTTAAATGTCCAAAGCTCAAATTTCTCAACCTCAGTGGTTCTAAGGTGCGTAACCTTAACCTTGGGCTGACACCACATCTTGAGATGTTATATCTTGAGGGATGTTATGACTTTGTAGAACTCCTCATGCCAGTTGAATGTCCAAAGCTCAAGTTCCTCTACCTAAGTGGTGTAAGGTGAGCAACATTAACCTTGCGCTTACTCCACATCTTGAGAGGTTAGATCTTACGGGATGTCATGACTTCGTAGAACTTCTCATGCCAGTTAAATGTCCAAAGCTCAAATACCTCTACCTAAGTGGTTGTAAGGTGAGTAACATTAACCTTGCGCTCACTCCACATCTTGAGAGGTTAGATCTTACAGGATGTCATGACTTTGTAGAACTCCTCATGCCAGTTGAATGTCTAAAGCTGAAATTTCTCTACCTAAGTGGTTGTAAGGTGAGTGACATAAACCTTGCACTAACTCCACATCTTGAGAGGTTAAATCTTAAAGAATGTTATTGTCTTCAAGAAATTCACGCTCCCTTGGGATGTCTAAAAGACCTTGTCTACATGAACTTAAGCGGTTGCTCGAGGTTTGAGTACTTTTTGTTTGACAAACAGTCTCAACTGATCGGTCATGATTCTATGGCTACGTTAATGCTAACTGCACGGTCCCTTGATACATGCCCACTGCATCCCAACAATAATTTGCCAAAGCTTCAGTTTAGGTGTTTTTATGATGAACCACTATCTTCATGGAGTGGAAACGTTGAGAAGCTTATTTCTTTTGGTTTTTGTGCTTGCACAAACCTTGAGTCTTTTTCAGCAAGTATTTGCGGTTTACAAAATTTAGGGGAGCTTACACTTAAAGGCTCTATTCCGGAGGCACCCAAGGATCTGAGCCAGTTAGACACTCTAGAGAAGCTAACTCTGTCAATGGACGAGATTAAGCATCTTCCGGATGGCATCTGTATGTTGAAACATCTGAAATATCTTAACCTTGGTTGTTGGCATCTTGAGCAGTTACCCCATAATATATGCATGTTGGCATGTTTAGAGGAGTTACACCTATCGGGTTGCGAATCATTACAAGATATTCCAAACAGCATTGGTAAGATGACACGCTTAAAACATTTACATCTCTCTTATTGTATTCAAGTTGAGAAATTGCCAGAGGAACTTGGGTGTTTAGAATGTTTGGAAGTGTTACGTATAGATGGTGCGGGCATAAGTCATCTTCCGCAAAGCATTTATGAATTGAAAGGTCTGTGTATTATTGGGTCTAGGGCGCAGCTTCAGTCGTATGGTTTTACATCCTTGAAAGAATTCCCGTCAGAAAGACCCTCCTACTACATACAGTTGTGAATACATAGGCGCTCGCAACATAAGTCTCCTAAGGCCTAAAGGATGATTTTGATTCAGATAGAAGCATTCAGAGTCCAGCATAAATCAATGATGTTCGTGCCAATCAATCTAGTCTTCGATTATACGAATCTTTGAATGTTTAAGTTAGCAATTTATAAAATGTAACTTTGACTTTCTGTTATATGTGTTCCATTGATTTGAAATTTATAAGTTCTTTCGGCCAAAAAAACCGTCTAGTGATGGTTTGTTATGTAGCCTTATTGGAGTTAAAGCCAGATACGAAACTGACGTTGTGTTAAGTTCTTTTTTTTAAGAGAAAGGAGTTCCAAAAGGCTTCCTCCTAACCTTCGGATGAATGTGTTTTTAGTCCCTATTCAAGTTACCTTACTGTAACATTTAAAGTTTAAACAGTTGAGAACAATGTATAAACCAAACACACAATATCTTCATCTACTAACAAGTGATATGAGATATTTTATACAACATGCACGTCACCAAGAGACCAAGAAACACCTCATTTGCTAATTCTTCAGTCAGTTAGGAATTGAACAAACAAAAAAAATACAAATTAAGGACTTTCATGGACTAAAGAAACCACCGCTGATCGTCAGTGAGGATACCAACTCTCTTGATTAAGTTTGTAGGGTTAAACCGAGAGTGAGTAAACTGTTTCACCAACAGAAAGTTTACAGACAACCGGAGGATGTCTCTCAACTGTGATGGATATTTCTAATGGATCACCAACGTACTTTCAGTTTCTAAAACAATTGCGTTAAATTTCAGTTTACGTGTCCATAGCTTAAGTTCCAGCAGAGTTTTAAAACAAAGTAACGGGTATGCCCAATACCTGCAGGTATGCCGACATGTATTGTGTTGGATATGAGACACGATTTTACAACCGAGTATGATACTAAGATTCCAATACCTGGTCCAAATGCGACCCATTGCCATCCTTAATTATACTAACAACTCCACAACAAAATTACCAAATAAATAATCTTACACATAAATGAAATACAAAACTACGTAACGAAACATCTTACACATGCATTAAAGATAAGTTGAAACTAAAACACATACTGAACTAGATCTAGATTCCATAAAACTTCGACATCAGATAACGTTTCCTGTTTTCTTCTTCAGGAGACAAGAGCTCATTCTCCTTCTTTAACAATGTGTTTAGCTCCAGAAGTTGCATTTTTCTTAGCTTCCATTCTTTCTTTTTTTGTTCCATTTCTTTCTTATGTTTTTCCTTTTGTTGATTCAACTCGACTCTTTTTCTCATGAGTTCATTTTCACTTTCTCTAATAAGCCTTATCGCACGAAGTTGTGCAGCAATTTCTTCTGAAGCATTACCTTTTCTTTTCCTTTTTCTTTTAGCCGCATCTCTACGTGTTGGTCGTTGAATTGTTGAACCATCACCATTTGCCATGCTTATGAGTAATTCAATTAAGATGTCATCAAGTTGTCGATTTTGTTCAAGAATACGTGCTTCCCATTCATCGTATTCAGAATCCGATGAATCGGAATCAGATGAACTAAAACCAGATGATAAGTTTTCTTCCTGGTACATTTTTTCAAAGACACAAGTATGAAAAAGTAAGGTTGTATAAGAAATTGTGTCAATGTTATACTTTATTTACACAATAATCTTGGTAATTTGTTTTATAATATTAAATAAAAATCATATTAATTTTTTATATTTAAATAAAATCTAAGCATCTAATAGAAAAATGACCAGTAAAAGGTCTCAACCATTAAGAGCCAGTATAATACTTAACCCTTCAGAGGCAAATGTCTGACCAATTCATATTAGAGGTGTTAATCATTCAGACTCTGTATGAAACTTAACCATTCAGAGGCAAATGTCTGAACCATTCAGATATCTGCTCACGAAACAAACAATCTGAACCATTAAGTGTTGAACCAGTAATAGGTCTGAACCATTAAGAGTCTCGTTAAGAGGTAAACAAACAACCCCTTAGAATTTTAAAGTCACATAATAATATTACACTTAAACTTTAGTTGTAGTGTAATAAGTATTACATTACGATATTAAAGTGTCGCAATAACTGTTATGCTTCAATTTTAGTTATAGTGCAATAGTTATTACATTATATCACAACAATTTTGAAGTGCATTAGTTATTATGCTTCAATTTTCAAAGTATCATAATAATTATTACACTTTCAGTTTTGTTGTAGTGTAAGTATTTGTAATTACACTATTTACAAAAACTAGTGGAATCCTTCCGCGCGTTGTGGCGGGAATTCGGTTGATATTAGTTTTAGTACCGACATTCGTTATTGCAATAAAAACCAATAAATATATCGTGATATACTCATAAAGAGATCACATGCGTTTTACAAAACGAATATCAATAACAGTTCCGATAGTATCAATACACGTACCACCGATACGTGAGCTAGCCATTTTGGAAAGTCATTGTGGTGAATGGCCAATTTGGTAATTTTCCCAAATAAATTTGCCAAAATGTTCAACTTGGGAATCAAAAATTAGAAATTGCACATTTTTGCACTTACCAAATATCATACCTCTTCTTATTATATATGTTGAAATAAATCAGTTAATGATGGAAGTCAAAACCTCAACAGGATACCAATTCAGATCAAGAATGAAAAATATGGAGCTTATATAATATACTTGAAAAAAAAATGTAAAAACTCACAAATTCAGAAATCCTTTGCTCCACATTTTCAGTTGCCGAGCCCACATCTTCGATAAATTTGTTCTTGTTGTCATCCATCGTAGTTCTTCCTTTTTTTTCTCTACACCAGCACACTCCACTGGCACTGAGTTCAGTATGTTTGGATATAGGCAAATTTAGACCACACAAAAAGATTAGGTCCATACGGGCCATCTTTATAAAGTGGGCTTATTAAACTGTTCGAAATGGGAACTTAAACTTCAACTTGGACTTTATACGCAAAAATAAGGTAGCCGGTCTTTTGCCAGAAATATTATAAAGTATAATGGTTTTATATGGTGCATGTGCTTTTACTGGATACCAATGACGAAGCTTCACAACGAAGACGTGGGTCGAAAACGTATATACCAAAAAATTTCTATACAAAAACTACATATATAACACTATTGAGCGAAAAGTTCAGTATGGTAAGGTTGGTAAAAGTTTTAGACTGAGCCGCTAATTGTTGTTTTAAAAACTGAACTGACTAGGATGGTAAGGTTGGACAAACCGACTGGTTTTAGCGGTTGGATGGTTCAACTCTAATAGAGTTGAGCATTGGAATAAAATTGACCGGCCCAAATTGTAATCCAAATTTGTTCCAATGCTAAACCTAATCAAATTGAACGATCATACTGCTAAAAGGAGTTGGTTCGACCAACCCAAGAAACCTAGTCGGTTTTGATATTTCATTAAAAAAGCAACAATTAGGGTATGTTTGGTATGAGGTAATGGAATGAACGAATGAATGGAATAGACGAAGGATAGGAATGGACAAGAGAATGAAATGGATCATTACCATTCCATTGTCCTGTTTGGTTATCCATATGAAAATAGAATGAATCATTACTTTGCAATGTTTGGTAGACGGGAAAAGACGTAAGAATGGAATACAATTAATTGAATTGACAAAAATACCCTATACTGGCTGTATTAAAATCATTATGGTCTGAAGTACCAGATCAAATTCCAAGTTTATCATCTTCTTCTCAATCAATCCAAGCTGCTAAACGAAACAATAATCACTTGTACAAAACAAAAAAAAAACCTTGTTCTTAAATTAATGAAAAAGTTGATCATGTGTAGACATTAGTGGTAAAAGAAGAAATGATAAAATGATGATGTATGTTCCCACCAATCAACTGTCGGAAGTTCGCACCGACTAATTCGGTCGGAGAGTGTATGAGCGAACGAGATATGTGATTAATGTTGGAGCATTGTGGTGGTCGCGGTGTCTGTCATCGCAGCGTGACAGGTTCAGCAATGGTGATGGTGGTACGGATGGTTATCGGGGTGATGAGAGTAGCAGGGCCTTCGAAATTTAAATCCTTTTGGTATAATTCAAAATTTTACAGTGACAGTGACACGTGGTTATACGAAATCATCACTGATCGAAGAAGAGTGAAAATAGTTGAGGAGGGGAGGGTAAAACGGAGAAACAGAAAAGAGATATGGAATGGAATGAAAAAAAATCTGGGGTAAGGGAAGGAATCATTTGGAGGTGTTTAGAGAGATTTTCATTCCGTGTGGAATCATTGATTTCATTCCTTTGTGCAACCAAACATGCTTATTTTCATTACCCATGAATGAAGTATTCCATTCCCTCTTTCATTACCTCATACCAAACACTACCTTAGTTTTTTAGTCTAAAACTTATACCAAAACCAAACGAACTAAACCAAACCAATTTTATTCAAAAAAAAAATAAAAAATAAAAAATAAAAAAACAATTAGTTTTACAGCCTAAAACTTGTACCAAAACCAAACGAACTAAACCAAACCAAAGCATAGTCCGTAAAAACACTTTTATTAAAAAAATCCAGATGATCACATAATTATATTTTTTTAAGGCTTTCCAACAGAGGTGAACATCCAAATCGAAACCAAAAATAAAAAAACGTGACCACCATTACCCAAACGGCCGTAGGTTTTAAATATATTTAAGTTTTTTTTATCCAAGAACTGATTTGAAACCGTTTTTCCTAACGTGAAACCAGTTTCAACCTCACCCTAGCTGACCTAAACATGTTAGGGTTTTTTTTTTTTCAACTATAATCAGTTTCAACCCAAAAACAGTTTACCTCAAACCGATGTTGACTTCCATTGACCAAAACCAAAACCAGTTTAAACCCAAACCAATTTTACTTATATGTTATACACCTCTACTTTCAATATATGCGACCCATTTGAACAAATCCAATTTAGCCCAGGCTATTAAGCCCATACTTTATTAAAAAAAACTGGCCCATACACACCAAATCTTCTGTATCCAAAACAAACCAAACCAAACACACTGCAGGAGTCTTCGTTCATCTTCGTGTTTGTGTGTGAGAGAGAAACAAACAACTAACACCAAACAAACAAAATGGGAGGAGGAATGGAAGCCAACAAGAACAAATTCATCGAAGATTGGGGCACAGTGAGAGAGAATCTGGAGCACAACTTCCGTTGGACTCGCCGTAACCTAGCTATCGTCGGAATTTTCGGAGTTGCGATCCCCTACTTGGTTTACAAGGGCACCGTTCGTGAATTTGTGAGTTTATACACCTTTTGTTTACTTTTATATGAGTATATGTTTCGTATTTGTTGTTTCAGATCTGGATTAGTGATGTTTTGTTGAGGATTTGCGTTTTGTTATTGAATGATTGATAGATATATTTTATTTTTTGAGAAATTAGGGGTAATTTCTGTTATAAGAAGGTGTATAATGTGTCGTTTGTATGTTTTGGTGTTTAGTTTTATTAATTTTGCTGATGATTGATGATAATAGGAAGTTGAATTGGGTTTTTTAGGGCTAGGGTTAGGGGCTTTCTGTTGAACTATATTTTTCGGTGCTATGTGTTGTTTGAATTATAAGTTATGGTGGTTTGAAGCTTCTGTAGTGATTGAGATTTAGAGAACATGCTGCCATTGGGCAGTTACTTGATCGGTAGACCTTAGACACAGCTAAGTCATATTTTAAAATTTATCGTTTGGAAAAAAAGGCTGGTGGTGCTATGTGATTGTTCAGTGTTTGTTGTTTGTAGACTTACTTACGAGTCAGATTCGAGTTACTCTGACGTTTGGTTCTACTGTTATCGATTACGAATCAATTAACTGGACTGCCATTTTGTGTATTAAACTGAATTATATGGCTTTTGTAAGAGTTGGTGAAACTATTAATAGTTTAAAAAGAAGCTTATCTTAATTGAATCTCATTGTGCTTTTTGACGTGTAACTATGCATCAACTCGTTCATGGTGAAATGTCATCCATCCAAAACTACAAGCCATTGTTGAGATATGTAGGCTACGACCCACTTATAGACAGTTGGGAATTAAGAGGAGCATATTAGGGTCCGGTTGGCCCTAATCAGTTGGGCCCAGTTATTAGCTTTATGTTTAGAAAGGGATTAACCCTATTTCTAGTTCATAAATATAATCTCTTGTACTTGTAATGAGTATCACTCAATAAAAAGAAAACTCTAGTTGTCTTGTCCCCATGGACGTAGGATGCACACCATGACTGAATCATGTAATATCTCCCGTGTTTTACTGCTTTTTATGTTTACTATTGTCCGTGTGTTGCTCGTATGATCCTAACAGCTATTAACCAGAAATTTTTAAATACATTTCAAAGGGCTAGGGCCTAGGAGGAACAAGAACTAATAAGATTGGGCATTTGGGCTTTAAAGTGCACATTTGAGTAGTACTCTTAAGTGATTTGAACTCAAGGTTTAAAAAAACGGAAACGAGTATCGAGGCGTTTTCCCTTCGCCTCACGAGGCGTAAGTATTGAGGCGGAACGAGGCGTAAGGCTGAGGCGGTATTAATAAATAAATATTAAAATTATATATATCATAAAATAATAAATACTTAACATCAAAAAATGACTTTTCTCATCAAATCAGCAGTTAAAAACATAAAAAGAAGATTCAAATCAGCAATATTATTAACAGGATTCCTTTGAGCGTACACTAACAGCAAGTAAATTAACAGCAGCAATATTAACAGAGATAATAAAACGATTATTAACAGCAGCAATATAATTAACAGCAGCAATATTATTAACAGGATTCCTTTAACAAAAACTAATAGTTAGTAGCAAAGGCTTATATGTTGGGTGTGTGAATGAAAGTCTCAAAAGGTGGTAAATACTTTGTCCTACATCGGTGTGGGGACAAAGTGAGTGGTTGTTTATAAGGTAAAGTCTTTACTACTCCATTGTAGCTTTATGACATGTTTTACCACAAGTCTTACCCGCGCGCAGGGGGGGGGGGGGGGGTGCAAAAAATGAGTTTCTGAATTGAAATTTAATTGAACTCGTGCATGCCCGCACGTCCTGCGGACACGAATGCAGCTCCGAAGACCCCAGGCACGCGTAACCTTTATTTTAAAGCCCAGCCGAGATTTAACCTTTATTATGATTTTTGCCGCCAGTATGCTTTTTGGCGCCTAAAATAAACCCTAATACCGCCTAAAAAAAACGTACGCCTCGCCATATTCGTACCGCCTCGGCCTTTTTCCCTCGCCTCACTCAACTGAGGCGTCCGTTTAATATCTGAACCTGAGGCGCCGCCTCATATGCGTTTTCCTTCCGTTCCGAACTGAGGCGCGCCTCAGTACGTACGCCTCGGCCGTTTTTTTAAACCATGTTTGAACTCACTATGGTAGTATGGTGCACATTTAAACATGTTCATGCAATCTCTGTTCCAAGTGTAATGAGGCGACGGCTTCTAATTTTGTCCTTAAAATATGCAAAGGAACTGTTTAAGGAAGTTTTAGGATGCCATGTTACATTTACTGTTTTTGTTTTACGTTTTTATGTGCTCTAGTAGAATGTTAATATCATTATACTTGTTTGTGCTTCTTAATAAAACTCCTTTTCAATATCACCACCAAAATGCTTATCCGAATTTCATACGGAAAGTAGTTTATACGGTGTTGCGTTGAATTCCACTTTTAGTTCATCTTTATGTTGTATGTATCTGCTAAAAAGTCGTATTAGACGTTTCTATTTTCTAAGGATACGTTAAAGAAAATAAGAAATTGGTATCAAAGCTGATAAGACCAGTTGGGAATTCTTTTATGAGTGCTGCTCACATAGTTTTTGTTTGTAATTGAGAATCTGATTTGATTATGCACAACTAAGAGCTCTTGGAGTTACTAATGATTGGGTAATACAGCATCTCAGATAGTTAATAATTTTTCAAATGTATAGCCCAACAAAATTTTGATCTTAATGTTTTCTTTTATCAATTTGTTCTTTAATCAACTGTACAAGCAACACAAATTGTCAAATTACCAAGTTTGTTAGTAGTATGAATTAAAACCTGCATCACCAACAACCTCAAAAAGCGGCTTTCTATCTCTAAAACGACCAGAAATACTTAAATCAACCCAGTAATGCTAATCCTTCTATTTTTTGAACTATACAGCTATGAATGCTGTAAAATTTCGTATCATATGTATATCGATGCTCTTGTTAGCTATGCTGCACAGTCACCTAACAAGTTATATGCTAAGGTAGTAACATTCATGTATATTTGAGTGCCATAGAGCTAATAACTTATTGTTGCAATAGTTTAGTGACGAACCTGTAAAGTTTCTTCAAAAGTTATATGAAAACACTATATTGCTCTTCTTTAAACTTGTTAATAAATAGTTAATGCATTGAAAAGGATTACAAAAACAATAATAATCTAAATATATTGAGTTAAGCGGTTTGGAGGTTGTTTGCATTCAAAATACTTTTTGAGCCCATCTGATCCGTTCTCTTTTAGCTATTTTTCTAATTTGACCCATTTGAGTTTTAATATAAACCTAAAGCAACTTACTCATAGAGTCATAGGTAAACCGGTCGATTTAACATTCTAATCACACCTTTATATGTATTAACATTCATATTTCATGCATGGTTTTGACAGCATATGCAAGATGAAGACAATAACAGACCATACAGAAAGTTCCTCCCATAAGATTCAATTCCAGACAGTGGAGATAATCCAGGCCTCTCTTCACAAACTTCTTTTTCATTACGGATTACCCTTGTTTTGTATGCTATATTCTTGAGGCCTTGTTATTCTCGTTTTTGTTGAACATTAAAAATAAAATGTTATATGCCGTGTGGGTGGCCCGTGTTTATCTGTTGGGCAAGATGAATGTTTATTGCCTCAAAACTTTAGTTGAACAGAACAACCTGCTTTAGGGTTAAAAATAATTATAGTTAAAAATATTAAATATCAATCGTGACAGTTTAATGCTTGATGCTACATGTAAAATTTTCACTTGTTCTTGGATGAGCCTTCACTAAATGTATGTTCATGTAGATGTATTATGTATTAGTAGTGTCTAACTCTCTCCATCTCTATCCTAGGACCAAATTATGTGTCTTGATAGAACATGAGAAATACAAATGTATGTCACAAGGAGGTAGATGGTTAGCTATGCCCTCATTACAAGGAAGAGTTAGTTGAGAGGTAGAAGGTAGAGGTGCACAAAAAAACTGGTCCATTACCCAACCCGGTGGAACCAACCTGGACCTAGTTCCGGTTCCTACCCGGTAGTAGGAGGAACCGGTCCATACCCATATATACCTGATAGTTCCCACCCGGTTCCACCCTTGTTTTTTGAATTCGTTCCAACTAGTTACTACCTTAACAGATTCCTACCTGGTTCCTATCTAGAACCGATTTTTGACCGTTTAGAACGGCTCATATACCCGTTGGGATTGATTTTTATTGTCAGAAATCGATTTTTAGCTTAAAAATCAACTATAAATAGTGGTGATTTGTATTGGTTGAGTACCCGATGCAAAAATTACGCTCGGTTCACTCTCGTTCGTTTCACGCTTTCAACATTTGCCGCTTTCTTATACACTTTCTTGTAACCTTATTCACATGAAATGATAAGCCGTTCACAATCATCCGTTGGAGTCGGTTCTACATTCACCCTATCCACCCCATTCGTTGTTGGGGTTGTTGCACATAATCGAGCCAAGGAAATTTGGTGCAATTGGGATTTAGTGGAGATGAGTGACGGGATTATGAAGGCGCGTTTTGTAGCGCTTTGTTAAAAAGCGAGTCAAACTCAACTCTGAAAAACACATTAATAATAAATTTTGCAAGGGGTTGTTGATATACCGGAAGGTGACCAACCCGAATTGAGTACCTATGCCCGATGGCAATATATTTCGGTACTCGGTGGAAGCGGCTTGTGATAGGAGGGCAAGAGTGGTGATTTAAGAAGCCCTGCCTTTCAACCACTTGGACAACCCGCGGATAACATCTATGATTTGAGATACGCTTCAACCTCACTAAACTTACGTAAGTCGTAACAAACTTAGACGTCATTATTTAAAATTATGGAATAAAATAAAAAGGGTTTAATTGTATTTTTTGAAAAAATTAGAAACCGACGTGAACCTAACTAGTGATGTTTGGTCGGCTCCATATGGTTTACTGGAATTGTACATTTGTGTCACCGCCCATTGGATAGATCCTAGGCAAATTACGTTTGATAGTTTTCCGTCTCCACATACCGCAAATAACTTATTTAAAGTTATAAATAATACAATACAAACATATGGTTTACAAAATAAAAATTTTCAATATTGTTCGATAATGTCTTGAACAAGGCCATTGAAAATTTTAAATTAAAATATAGACCGATTTGTGAAGGCATTTTTTTTCCATACCCGCGTTACACATATTATTAATTTAGTAATGCAAACCGGGCTAGAAAATAAAATTGTTAATCACCATATAAAATCTTTTAGATTGGCGTTACCCGATGTTTTTAAATTGGAAAGGAAAACTATCAAGATTATATAGCCCATTGTGCCGGTATTGGTGTCAAACATCAAGGTCCTAATTAGGACGTACCGACTCATTGGAATTTAACTTGTGTCATGCTTGAAAGTGCTATGTCCCAAATAGGTCCTTTCGAAAGTTTTCATAAAAGTTTAAGTGATGCATATGACTTGCACCCGTTCGACGATATGTGCTGGCGTAACATTGGAAAAATCACTTAATTCTCTTTATGTTTTCAAAACGGCAACAACAAAATTATCCGGGGTTTACTATCCCACATGTTGTAAACTTTTTACGGAAGTATTTTTTAATGACTTTAAACTTTAAAAAATTTTGAAACTATATATAATTTGTTTTCCTTAATGATAAAACCAATGAAAGAAAAATTTGAAAAATATTTTTTGGACCAACCCCCGGTTTTTACTTGAGCTACTGCTTTAAACCCTATGCTAAATGTTTCCAGGGTTGAGTGTCTTATAAATGAATTTTTTGACAGTTTAAGTATGTATGAGAGGAAACCAAATTTGAAAGCAAAACTGAAGACAAATTCAACAAAGCTTTGAATAAAATGTTTAATTTTTATTTAAATAAATATAGCCCGACAACACACATTAACGTGTCTCAAAAATCGAGCTCAAGTTCTACGTCACGCTCGATACAAGGCCTGGTTATGACTATGATGAATATTGTTTTGGAAGAGTCAAACAAACGACAAAGGGATGATGCCCCAACAAGTGAAGTCGGTAGGTATAGTCATGCAAATTATGTATCGACTATGTCTACGAAAGTTTATAGCAACTTTGATCATAAATACGATGCTCTACATGAGTATACTCTAAGGTGCATAAATACTAAGAAGAAACTCGTATTTCAAACATACATTTTAAGATTCAATATTTCCATTATATTTTGGTTTCAAACATACATTTTAAGATTCAATATTTCCATTATATCTTGGTAACATTATACTTCACTAAATAGGAACTCGATACAATAGAATTTGTGCTCTACTATGCTCAAGTTCTACTTCACGCGATGCACCATATTTATGATGAATATTGCATAAATACTTCACTAACGGGTTGATGCACAAATTCTAACCGTATTTACTATTTAGTTTTAGTTTCAACAAAAAGGAACTCGTATTTCAAACATACATTTTAAGATTCAACTAGATTTTTACCCATGCCGCGCGT
This sequence comes from Helianthus tuberosus, assembly GCA_030545235.1. Lineage (NCBI taxonomy): Eukaryota > Viridiplantae > Streptophyta > Magnoliopsida > Asterales > Asteraceae > Helianthus > Helianthus tuberosus. The sequence goes on along the minus strand of CM060399.1, from coordinate 36,109,053 downwards.
TGCGGCGGCAACTTCACGTTTATGACTTCGTTACACGCGTGACGATGATGACATTGACGTGTGGTAAAGTCTATAAACTTGAGGGTAAAAAAAAAAGAAAACCTAAGACCATGGTTATTTCTATTAGTATATATATATATATATATATATATATAGGAATAGGAATAAGTTAAAATGAGAACCACCTCGAGTTGTAAGAACCACGAGAACCACCCCCGCGGGGGGCCGTCGGCGACGAAATTTTTTTTACACCTAGATCCGTATATTTTAGTGGGGGGTTTAAATTTTCGGTTCAAACGGCGCGCCCGAGGGGGTAGTTTTTTACGCCCAAAGTTTGGTAAAAAAAAAAGAAAAATTAAAAAAACCCAAACTTTGGGCGTAAAAAACTACCCCCTCGGGCGCGCCGTTTGAATCCAAAATTTACCCCCCGTGTTAAAATATACGGATCTAGGTGTAAAAAAAATTTCGTGGTCAACGGCCCCCCGCGGGGGTGGTTCTCACTGGTTCTTACAACTCGAGGTGGTTCTCATTTTAACCTTCCCCTATATATATATATATATATATATATATATATATATATATATATATATATATATAATGTCTTCGCTCCATGACGGGTAGGTTTTGTCTTTTCCGTTATGGCAACAAAACCAAATTTATAAATCTTATAAAACTGAATCTTCCTAGTAACCCCATTTGTTACAATTTGTTTTTGTTATAGCGATAATCTGATATTGGGAGTTGAGATATATATACAAAAGTACAAAACAACAAAAGTATTCAGATGTTCCTTCAACTTTTAGATAACAAAAAAAAAAAAAATCTAAGTTGCAACCTAAACAACTTTGGTGTAATTGTACTTCCAGCAACAGTTGTGCCTACAAAGCAACCGGTTGCAATGTGAGAGAACCAGTTGTACCTTGACATTACCATCCAGACCGGTTGCAATGTGAGAGAATCAGTTTTTCCTTGACATTACCATCCGGATTGCCCCGCCAAGATGTAGATAACCTCAGTTTCGTTCAAGTCCACTTGTAGAGTTGTAGGTATAAATCCCAAATATATTCATTCATATTGTTGCTGAAAAAAAAATTAAGGTTCGCTAATAGCATTGAATCTGTTGATAAATATAATAAAATCACAAAGAAACTCAAGAGATTACCTGAGAAATAAAACTTGCTGAGAATGATAAGAAAAAAAAACATGAGTAAGTTTAAAATGACCAAAGTGTCAAAAGTTGAAGGCATAGAATTTACCTTTGTCCCTGAAATGTTTGAAAATCAAAAATTTCTCCCAGCATGCACCACATCGACAAACTTATATTAAATTCTACTATGAGACTTTCCCATTTCCATCACTCTCACCATCAGCCACCAAAGTTATAGGTCTCAACTCTCACGTGCAAAACTTCATCTATGATCCCAAAATCCTTAGTTTCTTCTGGGTTTGTATAGTAATCTCAATCCATATTACTTTGAATTAGTATAATGCATTTAGTGAATCCCAAAATAAGCATCATATGCAGAAATACATTGGATTGAGAAACTTTCTAAACTGCAAATTCAAAAATTACCGAAGGAAAGACACACATACCCATGGTGCATGAAGCCATGAACTAAATGTCACGGCCAAAGCATCAGATAGTTGTTGATATCTCTTATACAATTTGAAGTCCACTTCACAAATGCCACCGCCTCCACCAGCCATCACGTTCTCAGTTTCCTTGTTGTTGCTCTTCTGAGCCATCACATTCTAACCTGTTACATCAGAAATAATCAACATGTTAACAGCTAGGGCTGTCGATTTTGTTTGAAACCTTGAACATATGAACGACAAAGAAAGAAACCTAATTCGTATCATGTAACCTAACTGGCTGGTCATAAAAGATATGGATTTAATCCAAAGCGAGGATCATTTAACCTTACTTTTCCATACGTGCCTCAATGATTTCATATGAAGAGTGGCTCTTTTGCTCAAGTTCTTACTCTCTAAAATATTGAGAAGGGTCTTTTTTAATTCAGTTTAGTGTGTTTTTTGGTGTTTTTTAGATCAGAACAGAAGCAAGCTGGACTGGTTTTGACTATTTTGAGTTGAATTTGATTTTGTTTCTTTTCCACTTGAATATTGAATCCTTCATTGTCTGTGTGTGTTTTGTATTTAGCTATAAAGAGTGTTTAACTACTCTAATTTGGGCTTGCAAGTTTGACCCATGTTCAAAATGACCAAAAGTCAGGTCTTTTGTCATGGGGCATCTCGTCACGACATCGTTTATAAGGCATTATAGATTAACACAGTATTATTGGAGAAGATTCTTATTTATTATTGGAGTTATTTCATAAAATGTATATATATATATGATAGTTGCTTACTGAACAAAGCAAATATATGGAATGGAAGTGTTGTGCCTAAATGTTAATTCTGTAGTACCTTGCAAAATGCATTATAAGGTCGCAATTGAGCAGATAGACAAGTTCGAATTAACGTAACATGTAAGCTATTGCTTCCTAACTTTGATGGTGAAAATGATTAGTAGATCATCAAAGGGAACTACAATTAAAGCTATCATCATAAAATTCCAAAATCTGCTTAGAAATACAGAGAAAAAAAGACATATCTAACCAGCTAATTACAACCCCAAAGAACTGCAATCTAATTAAATCAAAATAATGAAAAACCTTGATTTAACCGTACCGCTTCAGATTTTCAATTGGATCCACCAAAACAAAGAGAATGAAAATAGAAAGACAACAAAATTTGAGAAATATGCATGAAACGAAGCAGATCTAATACCTTAGCTGCCTTATGAACAACGTCCAGGCAAATCGTTGTAGTTTTCTCTGTCCAATGTGAACAGTACTCATCAGAAAGTCGGTAATACGCTCCATCTCCATGATCCGATGCTGATTTTCACAAACCGTTTCTGATTTGTTGAGGCTGATGCAAGGATAAAGGAACGTATGTGAAGAAAATCCTATTAGGGTACATTTAGGTTTAGTGCAGAAGAAGAGAAACACGTTTAGATCCCAGCCCTCCATGGTGGTGGTTGTGTAACCCTAGACAGAGAAAGAACTGTTGTTTTTGAAGACGCAGGGCATTTTTGTAATTATATCGGTGCACTGTTGCACCGACCATGCTCTTTAAGATTATATAAATAATAAATATAAATATAATTTTATATACTAAGTAATAAAATAGTTACATCTTTTAAAAACCCGTGTATTGCACGGTTTGAATAAACACATGTCTTACACGAATAATGTAATACGTTAAAACAATTAGTCATCAAGATGTGTTTTCTAACAAAAGGAACTTTGAGGTACTATTTACTTATTGTAACATCTCACTTTATTTTTTATTAGGTTAGAGAGTTGTGTATTACATGATTTATAACATTTTACTTTGTTTTTTATTTATTATTAGGTTAGAAACTTACGTATTACCTGATGTTGGATAATCATTAGAAAAAAAAAAAAGAAAAGAAATATTTTAGTAAAAAAATATTAAATATATGAGAGATAAGCTGGTTATTATGATTTAATATTATTTTTTCATTGGAGTGTAAAACGGGATAATGTGATCCTTTATTAGAAATAGGATTCTAACTATATCATGTATAAAAAATATATATGTTCTACATGTATTGAATCAATCCTCTTAATGAAACAGTTGATTAAAATAAAGATTTTTATTTTAATATGTGATTATCAGTTATCCTTGTCCTTATCATCAAAATATAAAAACTATTAAAACTACCAATTAAATAAAATCTTTATCTTTATAAATATTTAAAACGCTAATATTTTTTTTAGATTTTAATAATTAATATATGATTATAATAATTAGTATTCTATTATCAGTTATCTTTGTCTTTATCATTAAAATCTATTCTACAAATTTTAAATTTAATATTATCAATAATTGACTTTTTCATAATAAATATTTAGATAAATAATTAATACTGACTCATAGACCGCCATGTGTCCCTAACATGGTTTCTTTTATTATATGTATAGATTTTTATTATATCTTGGTAACAGCCTAAATTGCACTTTTATCTCTTACTGGTTTAACACTTAGGGTATGTTTGGCATGAAGCTTTTAGGAGCTTCTAGCTTTAAGCTTTTAAGAAAAAACTCCTAATCAATAAAAAGACTTGTTTGGTTGAAGGAGCTTTAAGCTTTTAGGTTAGGAGCTTGAAGCTTTTGGTTGAACGCTACTACTAGTAGCGTTTAGAAGGAGCTACAATCTTTTAAGAAAAAATGACTATTTTAACCTCTAAAAATAAGAAACTTTTTAATGCACAAACTTTCTAAATTTTTAGTTATGTCCATTTTGGTCATTTTATACATTTTATTAAAAGCTCCAGCTACTCTATCAAACACCAAATATATATAAAAAGCTACAGCTACTAGCTACAGCTACCAGCTTCCAGCCACCAGCTACCAGCTTTCAGCTATCAGCCACCAGCTACTTTTGCCAAACATACCCTTAATGATTTAGACTGTATGTTTAGCAAGTAGATGTCTGAATGATTCATACATTTGCCTTTGAATGGTTAAACATTATACTGAGTCTGAATGGTTAAGAACTCTTATCTGAATGGTCAGACATTTGCCTCTAAATGGTAAAACATTATATTGGCTCTCTGAATGGTAAAACATTATATTGGCTCTTGATAGTTTAGACCTCTTACTCGTTCAATACTTAATGGTTCAGACCTCTTAGTAGTTCAACACTTACTCATTCAGAAGTTGCCAAACAGGCCCTTAATTGTTGAATTTGTTTCCATTTCCATTTTATTTAATTTTCTCTCCCCCCCCCCCCCCCAAAAAAAAAAAAAAAACAAAAACAAAAACCATATTACGTAAGCATTTATACATGTTTGAATTCAAGTTCAACTAATTGTAACTTGTCACCACCTTGCCCTTAAGTTAACCAATGCTCAACTTTTTATATTTCATTTTGAATGTATATTTATGAATATTTAATCCATAATTAATAACTTATATATCAAACAAAGTGCTATAATTTCAATGTGATAAGTGGAGTGATTATGCATTGTTAATTTTCTTTGATAATACCAAGAATCATAAACATTCTGGTCATTATATATTTGGTCAAAGTAATCAAGAAAATAAACTAAAAATACTTATGTACGTGAAAGTGTATATGTCGCTAGATTTATCTATAAAATAGGGGTGTGCAAAAAACCGAATTAACCGACCCATAACCGAAATAACCGAAAAAACCGAACCGAATGGAAAACCGATGGGTCGGTTTTAAAATTTTTGATAACCGACAATCATGGGTCGGTTATGGTTTTGTATGTTTCAATAACCGCCATAACCGAACCGACCCGCTAGTTACTTATTAATAAAATAAAATTCTTAATTCCTAATAAAATATGTTGGGTCATTCTTTGAATCTTTTCTAAACCGACCCTTATGTTGGGCGCGAAGGATACCAAAGGTTTTTTTGGAATTATTAAACATTTAAACCAAGGGGCGGTTTATTATTCTTTTTAATATCACTGTTAGGGTTTATTCCAAAGTCCTTTCATTGTCCATCGTCTCCGACTCTCCACTCCAGCGACTGCGAGTTTTCTCCACCACTCCAGCGAGTTTTCTCCAGTCTCCATCGTCTCATGTCTCAAGTACGTATAATTGTTTCTGATCGTTTCTGTCTTTCTGTTATATTCACTGTTATATCACTGTTATTTATTAATATCACTGTTATATTCTGTTACTTCTGATCGTTTCTGTTATTTATTAATATCACTGTTATATCACTGTTATAATTGTTTCTGATCGTTTCTGTCTTTCTGTTATGTTATAAAGAGTGTTTCTGTATTTCTGATCGTTTATTAATATCACTGTTATATCACTGTTATAGATTGTTTCTGATTGTTCTGTTACTTATGTATTGTTTCTGATTGTTCTGTTATGTTATGTTATAAAGATCGAAAGAAGTCGGTTCATGCTAAAGTATTGTTTACTAAACTTTTGTAATATTTTGTTTCTGTTTTTGAAAGAATATCCAAAAAGATGAAGTCTGTTATATTTGTTTCTGTTAACACTTCATTCATTACTTAACTTTTTTGGTCTAATGTAGATGGAAACACCTAGTAGCGAAACACCGGTTGTTAATCTTGATGAAGAATCCCCAAACGAGCCACCGGTTGTTAATGTTGAAGAAAGCCAAGAAACCGTAGATCAAAAAAAAATGGTAGAGGTAAAAAATCTTGGGTATGGAACCATTTTGTTGAAGATAAGGATTCAGGTAAAGCCAAATGTCCTTATTGTAACTCCTTACTAGCGTCCGGTTCTAAAAAGAATGGCACGAGTTCTTTAGGTCATCATTTAAAGTTTGCTTGCATAAAGTCTCCGCTTTACAAGAAAGTAGATAAGAAACAATCAATCTTGAGTTTTAAGGCTAAAAATTCTGGTGAAAGTAGTAGTAGCTTGGCTTCTTATAAATTTAGCCAAGAAGAGTAGTAATAAATTTAGCCAACAAGAAAGTAGATAAGAAACAATCAATCTTGAGTAGTAATGAGGTTGAGAAAAAGATGGCCGAATCAATGAAAGCAAAATATGAAAAATATTGGCAAAATTTAGCCAATATGAATCTATTATTGTATGTGGCATTAGTTTTAGACCCTAGGAATAAAATGCATTATCTCAATTATTGTTTAGAGCTCATACATGGTGAGGACTCTAAGGAAGGTAAGGAAATTGAGGATAAAGTTGATAAAGCATTGGTAGAGTTGTTTAATGCTTATAAGATGAAAATTGAAAAATCGAATGAGAAAAAAGATACATTTTCATCTTCTAGCTCGGTTGATGTTGAAAAAGTTGTTGATTTAGAGGAGGGTTATTTGAAATATTTGGAGAAAAAATGCGGAAGAGGGGCTAATACTAGTGAACTTGATGTATATTTGCGTGATGGAACTGAGAAAATGGTAAAAGGAGATGATACGTTTGATGTTTTAAGTTGGTGGAAGTTAAATTCAAAGAAATTTCCGGTTCTTTCTCAACTTGCTAGACATGTTTTAGGGATGCCAATCTCAACCGTTGCATCCGAGTCCGCTTTTAGTACCGGTGGGCGTGTCATAGATCCTTATAGAAGCTCTCTTACGCCAAAAACCGCCGAGTCTTTAATTTGTTCACAAGATTGGATACGGCGTCTACCAAAGGATTTACAAAATACTCAAGTTCATGGAGTACAATTACAAGACTTGGTTGACAACTTAGAGAAAATAGAAGAAGGTAACAATGCACTTATTTTTACTTTATTATTTATTTTTACTTAATATTAAAGCATAATTGAATATGTTTTTTTAGATTTGTCACCGGAAAAGAGAACAATTGAAGATTCTTTCATTGGAGATGAAGAATGGGATTAAACTTCGACAACGTAGTTTTTGGTGTTTTTGGTTAAAACTTTGTTTGAGTTTATGAATTATGTCATTTTGGTTGAATATTCGTTTGAATTTATGGATATCATTTTGGTTGAACATTTGTTTGAATTTATTATATATCATTTTATTCGGTGATTAAAAGTATTAGTATTTATAGATAATATTGCTTTGATCTAAATTTAGCTAGACCTAAGTTCATGGTTAACCGACCCATAACCGACCGTCATAACCATCAAAACCGCCATAACCGAGCGGTTATGGTTATGACTTTTCCATAACCGACATCTCGGTTATGGTTATGGTTATGACCCAAAACCGACCCAAACCGACCCACGCACACCCCTACTATAAAATGACATAATAAATATTATGGGAGAGGATCAAATAGTAAGTTTATTTTGGTTAGGAATGATAGAAATGGGAGAGGATCAAATAGTAAGTTTATTTTGGTTAGGAATGATAGAAAGCAATAGAATTATGACATGTGGCAAAATTTAAAATAAAGAGTAAGGGTATTTTAGTCAATTTTACCATATCTTCTTCCTTCTTCTTTTCTCTGTAACTTCAAAACTCACCATATTCAACATTTTCTTCACTCTCTATCACACTTAGGGGTGCAAACGAGCCGAGCTACTCGAGCTCGACTCGAAAAAAAGCTCGAACGAGCCGAGCTTAAACGAGCTCGAGCTCGAGCCCGAGCCTAAAAACAAGCTCGTTTAGTAAACGAGCCCGAGCTTCGTTTATCGAGCTCGAGCCGGCTCGCGAGCGTAAACGAGCTTTCTGTTTATATATTTTTTTATTAATATATTAAACATATATTTATATAATAATAATAATTACCATTTATATAAATATAAAAAATAACTAAATTATATGTATAATAATAATTATAATTAATAAAAATTAATTAATAAATACTAAACGAGTCGAGCCCGAGCAGAGCTCGAGCTTGAAAAATTATATTCGAGCCGAGCTCGGGCTTTAGAAATAAAGCTCGAATCGAGCCGAGCTCGAGCTCAAGTTTTCATATGTTAAACGAGCTCGAGCCTGGTCGAGCTCGGGCTCGGCTCGTCTCGTTTGCACCCCTAATCACACTAATCATGATTTTTGTCACCAATCAATGATTCAAACACTCAATCAACGTGTTTTTCAACTTTTTTGAAGAAACCCAGTTTAATTTCATACAATATCTCATTTTTTTCCCTGTGATTTTGAAGCGAATCACTCGATTCGTTCGATTAGATCGCTGATAAGTATTTCTAACATTCAAATTTCGTCAATCGGTGAAGAAATCTAAAGAAATCGGCTTCGATCTATGTAAGAAATTTTTGAATTGAATTTTAACGATCTGGGTTTTTGAATTGAGTCATTGCGTTTTAGGTAAAAACACATTTTTATGTGTTTTCAGTCCATTGCGTTTTAAAGAGAACACTTTCTTTTGTGTTTTTAAGCCATTGCGTTTTAGAAATAAGACATTTTTATGTGTTTAATAGCCATTGCGTTTTAGAAAAACACATTTTTGAAGTGTTTTTACACCATTGCGTTTTAGGTAAAACACATTTATATATGTTTTCAGTCTATTGCGTTTTAGAAAAAAAGACATTTTAAGTGTTTTCTGGCCATTGCGTTTTAGAAATAAGACATTTCTTTGTGTTTTTTGTGCATTACGTTTTAGGTAAAACACATTTTTATGTGTTTTCAGTCCATTGCGTTTTAGAAAGTGCACTTTCTTTTGTGTTTTTAAGCTATTGCGTTTTAGAAATAAGACATTTTTTTGTGTTTTCTGGCCATTGCAGATAAGAAATTTCTTTGTGTTTTTTGTGCATTGCGTTTTAGAAAAAAAGTCATGTTTTACGTTTTTTCCATTGAGTTTTACGCAACTGGGTTTTCGAATTTTTTTTTCGAAAATATAGCAATAGTATACTCGTTTTAAAGATTAAAAAAACCTAGTTTTTTTTTGTGCAATTTTTATAAAAAAATAATGTCGTATGAAAAAGTTATTAACGTTTAAAAAATGGGGGGGGGGGGGAATTGGAGGAGAGAGAAACTATTGTCCTGTATTGACTAAAATGTCCTTAAACAAACTCACGCGCCTCTTTTCTTCTCTTCAATTTCACTCATTTAATCTTAACTCTTACTTCCTAGCCAAAAAAACTTCATATTATATCCTAACCCTAAATATTATATATATAGTGAAAGTGTAAAATGCAATATTCCTTAACATACAATACGTACGAGTTGAAATTATAACATGCGTAATTAGTTTTATAACAAGCGTGATTAAGTGTTTACCACGTGTGTGATTTCTGATTTTGTACATGCGTGATTACGGTTTTCAACATGCGTGATGTATGGTTTTTCACAGAGGTGTCCCCGAGAACTCTCAAAAAAAACTTAGGCATCAGGCGACAAAAAAAATTGGGACCAAAATTGTGGTTAAGAAGAAATTAATTAAAAAAATAAAACCTTGGTAGTGAGCCAAGACTTGGACTTAAGACATTCACATTATCTTGAGATGATTTTTCCACTCCACCACAAACACGTTTTTGAATAATAAGTGGATGCATATGTTAAATATATAATTTAATATATATTTAAAAGCTTATAGAAACCTTTCGGGCCTTTTAAAAAATTGGGTCTCGAGCAACGGCATGGGTTGGCCGGCCCAAGAGCTGGTCCTGGTTTTTCAATATGCGTGATTAGGGTTTTGAGTTTTATAATGTGCGTAATTTCATCTCATATGCATCGTACATTAAGAAATTAAATTTTGAAGACGGTATGGTGGGGTGGGGGTTTGGGGCATGAGTTGACACGTGGCATGGGGGCTTCGCTGGGCTGACCCACATTGAAGACGGTATGGTGGGCGGGGGTTTGGGGCGTGGCCAGCCCAAATGGCTGTTTTATATTTTTTAAAACAAAAAAATTAAAATTTTTAAATAAAGAAAATTACATAAATAAAGAAAATTACATAAAAAAATTCCTAACGCTTATATCTTTTCTTTATCTCTTCTCTCGTCTCCAACATTAGTTCCAACTCTTCACCCTCTGTAACACCTGTGTCATTTCAACCATCAAACAAATGCCAAACCAATGAAATAATGTATTTCATACTTTGGACTTGTATAAATATGTGTATCTTTAGCACATATCAACTCTTGTTCGATTTCAAACTCTAAATCGCTTTCTGGAAGGTTATACGCGCACAAATGCGTAAATATAACCAGTTCAATCCAACGAACACTCCGGAATAGTGAAATAGGCTTAACATACCTTAAATAACCTTTACATAACTTAGAAATAAGTTTTGAAGGCTTTGGTATGGCAAAAACAAGTTAATTCGCTTACAGGGACTAAATATGACAAACTGCGAAAGTATGTCAATTTGAACTGTAACGAACATTCCGGAACATAACCATAAGTTAAACACACCTTAAATATCCTTTACATAGCTTAGAAATAGGCTTTGAGGGGTTCGGTGTGCTAAAATAAACTTTTGGGTCATTCAGGGACTAAAAGTGTCAAAAAGTGCACAAGTTTGCATTTTCGCGCATAACTTACGTTCTGAATACATCTGGACATCCAAAAATTTATGTAAGCATGACTATATTATATTTTAGTGTTCGCCTTAAGAAAAATCCATTCGTCGCGTCATTTGGATCGTTTTTCGCGCTTGTGCGCATTCCGTCGTAATTAAGCGAACATCGCGTTCGTACGACCAGACGAACCATCATCCGACATATTTTTGAACATGTTTCATGTCCACAATGTTTAGGCAACATTTTAGGGCCTTAAAGTTGGCTTTACGGGCCTTAGAAGTGTCGGAAATGGCCTTAAACACGTGCAGGGACCTAAACTGTCATTTTTGAAAGTTGTTTCTGATCTGACATGCTCAGGCGGCCCGCATTGTGTTTGGCTGATCCTAAAGCGGGCCGCTTCCCACCTTCTGACCAGATTAAATGTTTCTAATCACAAGTTGCATCCATTTGATTCTCAACCACATGTTCCTAATTGTCTAGTCATGTGATAAGGATGGAATTTTAGTCACCATAACCTTTCAACAAGTGTACGGACTAGATCTTTTCCCCTTTTCCAAGAAACGATCCTAACGGTAGTGCTTTTACTATAAATACCCATCCATCCTCAACACAAAACCCACACCTTTGAACCTTTGAATCTTGGACCCTTCGTAAGTATTCTTTCGTTCTTTTCCTTATTTTATTGTTTTATCGAGTCTGAAAGTCAAACTTTGTTTGACTTTCTGCGTTGACCAGTAATGGTCAATGCGAAGTTCGTTTGAACTTCGCAACGTGATTGTAATCACGTTGGTCATAGTCCCTTGGGACTATGCCCACTGATTACCACGTTGTCTAGGGTCGTAGGGTAGGCGATCTAATAAATCGCCTATACCTTCGAACCCGACCCAGTTTGGTCGATCATTAGGATCCGACCAAACACATTAGGTGACCATAGTGTAGGGAATAACCTTCCGAGGTTATACCTTATGGTCACGACGTTTAAGTAGTTATATGATAGGTAGTTTATATGCCTTAGGTAAATTACCAGAATACCCTTTTCATACATAATTGGTAATTTAACATATGTAACCTAAACTTTTGTCACGTAACTGATTATGTAACATGTTTAGGCATATAACACTTGTCATAGGACTAGTTAGACGGTCCGAACGCGTTTCACGCGAACGACGCGTTAAAGTAGCATAAGCTACCTAAACGGGTCGTAATGGGTCGTAGACACTTAGGTTAAGTTTCATTTAGCATGTAGGCTTTGTTAAACCAAATGACACGAGTCTCTACACTCGTTTGGTTTACAAACCCTAATGCTACCCAATCTTCCGATCTAGGTCCGGTTTATTAACATAGTTACCTATACTAGGTGCCGTTTGATATCCGCGATCTCTAGCATTGTTTAGTTGTTACTCAAGGACTACTGAGCAATCTCAGGTGAGTACATAGACCCCTCTTTTACTGTTTTCCAAACATTTTGGGGTGGAACACATGTGCCTACTTGTTACTTTCATGCTTTCCTGTTTTCACATCATATACCTGCTATGTTCGTTAGTACATTATAGTACATGATTTCATTACATTTCATGCTAGGTGTGCCCATTGTGAGCATTACTTAGTACATCGTTCTACATTACATTTCATACTACGTATGTCTATTTTGTGCATACTTAGTACATTGTTTTACATTGCTTTTCTGTTGCATATGCTTATCCAGCATATGAACACATTATACTACATATTGAACCGTTGTAAACATTTGACTATGTGAACCGTTGAAATCATTTGACTATGTGATCCGTTGACATCTGTGAACCGTTTGTATCTGTGAACCGTTTGTATCTATGAACCGTGTGAACCGTCTTTGACCATACATAAACATTTCTATAACTGTTAAACATTACTTTGGTGTTTTGGTTTGATTAAGTGATTAAGTAACGATGCGTGTGTAATATGATACAAGCATGGTGGATACGCCGCTGGTACTTCCTATATATAAGTGTTTGTATGGTATTACATATTGTAGCGTTATTTGAATCATTTCAGTTTGAGGCATAGAACATTTTATACAAGTAACATACTTTTCTCAAGACATTTATTTACAAACAACTTATCTTATACAAACTCATTTTACATGGTTATTCATTTAATCATGCATTATTCACTTATTTATACATATCATCTGAACTCATTGTTTTTCAAATGATTTACAAAACAAAGCAAATTACAAGGTTCATGACTAAACATTTTCTCAAACATAAGTCATGAAACCTATTTTCACAAAACCTATGTATCTCACAGGCATTTTTATGCTGACGTACCTATTTTCACATGTGTTTTTCAGGAGCTGTTGCATAAGATGATCAAGATACACATAGGCAGATTTGGGCTTTAGTGACAATAAAAGATGCAAGACTAGTTAATTATGTTGTATTTTCCTTGTTTGATTAGACATTTGTAACACTTTTAATCAATAAAACGAAACTTCAATTGCCATGGATTTGAAACAATTAATTCTGTTACAACACTCCCCGACATTTCCGCCACGTTTGTATGTTCTACGTGGTCGGGGTGTGACAGAAAAGATGGTATCAGAGCCAATGGTTATAGGGAATTAGGTTATTAGTAATGCTTTGACCTAGTCTATAACCTTTCTAGGACCCTAACGCGAGTTTACTTGCGTTTAGTCATAAAACAATACTGTCACCTATCCTTAGGCGACAACCATAACAAGAACATAATTTTCGAAACCGCTTTGAAAACTAATCATCTGTTCTAGGATGATTGATTACTAGGTTTTGAACCTTCTATTGTAAGGTTTTGAACCCTCTGTTATAAGGTTTTGAACCCCTTTGAGTTTTCAAAATCTCGTCAAGGTTTTGGGTTTTAAATAATGTGAACACGTGCAAACTGGAAGGGTGAATGCCTGTATTCTGAGTTTTCTGTCTAGGCAAGCACCTCGTATACATCTCAACCAGACGCGAGACCAGTTGTGCTTACCTGGGAATTCTTGGGATGAGTGTTCACTTATAGGCGAGCATGTCTTCGCGATACATTATTTTTGACCTATTTACTTTGATTATTCACCGAGGTCGTTTGTTGCTTTGTAGTAACAAACAAATAACCACTATCCTTTGCGTTCAACAAATTTGTTTCATCTCATTCTTTTCGTCTAATTCTCTCACTCGTTTCCTTTCATGTTTCCTCTTTTAGAATGCCTCCTCGACGCGAGAACCAGATAGCGACTGCCGAGCTGGCAGAAATCATTGCGCAGCAAATGGCTGCTCAATTCCCAAACCTCTTTGCTCAATGGAATCAAGCCAACAACAACAACAATGGTCCATGCAATTTCAAGAGTTTTAACTCGGCGAAACCACTCAAGTTTAGTGGTTCTGAGGGAGCGACTGGGCTTCTTCAATGGTTCGAGAGCATTGAGAATACTTTCCGCCACGTGCAGTGTCCTGACAATCGCAAGGTCGAGTTTGCTTCGAGTGTGTTCCAGAAGAGAGCCCTTACGTGGTGGAACGGTGTTATGAGAGATCGTGGTGCAGAAGTTGCACTCGCACAGACATGGGCTGAACTTAGGGCCCTTATGATGAAGGAATTCTGTCCTCGACACGAGATCAGGGCTTTGGAAAGGGAATTCGACAATCTGGAGCAAGACAGCGGTGAACATAGAGCCTACACGGACCGTTATGAGGAGTTGAGTCTGTTATGCCCAAACATGGTCACGCCTTTGGATAAGGCAATCGAAAAGTACATTGATGGCCTCCCTGATTCAGTACAAGACATTTTGACTGGTAGCAACCCTACTACAGTTAGACAGGCCATTGAGCTATCTGCAACCTTGACTGAATCAAAGATCAGGAAAGGTAAACTTTTCCGAAAAAGTGACAAGAAGCCGGTCGAAGAATCGAAACCAATCGAAGAATCAAAGATCATGGATGAACAGACTGGATCCCCTAAGAGGTCAAAGAAGCGAAAGGCTTCTCAGAACTACGCTGTGGTCGCTCACAATGATCAAGCCGTCCCCAACCAACCAGCTCAACCCCCTGCCAGGAAACCCTACAACGGAACTGCACCCTTGTGCAACCAATGTGGCCTACATCATCATGCTGGGGTGAAGTGCCGCACATGCCAAGTTTGCGGACTTATAGGTCATACAGCTAGGGTTTGCCCAACCGCAGTTGCACCAAATCAAGCTGGCAACAATCCTGCTCAAGCTCGTTTTCCACCGGGATCTTGCTACAACTGTGGCGAGATGGGCCATTTTCGTAGGAATTGCCCAAGGCTTGCTAATGCAAATCCAGCGCAGGGATGAGCATTTAATCAACCAGAAGACAACATCGTTTAGAAATAATTACGTCCCATGTATTATTTTCTTTTGTTGTCAAGATCCATGAAACAGTTGTTGTTACCATTTGTTTATAAATAAATCTTTTATTAACATTGAAATGTATTTATGTGATTGTATGTATAAACAACATATCCCCTACAATACCGACAATCAAGGAACCGCATTCCTTGAAGAACAGACTACTCCCAAATTTCTTCCATTGTATGATCTCTTGCGTTTTTCACGAAAATCCTAAGTACCCGTTTCTTCCAAGAGAAACAAAGTACGAGGTGCCAAGTTAATTGCAATCAATAACAAGACAATAACAATTAAACAACTATGTGATTATGTGCTTATGAACATTACAAGACAAACTGTGCGGACTATGCAAGGAATTACGTAATTATGGATGCATACGTAATTATGGAATTTAGTGCACAGAAACCACAGCAAGCTTTGTCATGTACCTAGAAGTTAACCCTATTCATTTCCAATTCTGATGAAGTATCCGTTGAGGAAAAATGAACTAGCTATTCATTTTTCACTTCTGAAGAATATCCGTTGAGGAAAATGACTCCGTTTGTGCATTTTCGTTCTGAAGAGTATCCGTCGAGGGAAATGAATATCCGTTTATTTAATCCTTCATTTCCGAACCTGAGGAAACAACCGTTGGAAATGACTCCGTTAGTTCATTTTCGTTTCTGAAGATTATCCGTTGAGGAAATGAATATCCGTTGTTTAATCCTTCATTTCCGAACCTGAGGAAACAACCGTTGGAAATGACTCCGTTAGTTCATTTTCGTTTCTGAAGATTATCCGTTGAGGAAATGAATATCCGTTGTTTAATCCTTCATTTCCGAACCTGAGGAAACAACCGTTGAAAATGACTCCGTTAGTTCATTTTCGTTTCTAAAGATTTTCCGTTGAGGAAATGAATATCCGTTGTTAAATCCTTCATTTCCAAACCTGAGGAAACAACCGTTGAAAATGACTCCGTTAGTTCATTTTCGTTTCTGAAGATTATCCGTTGAGGAAATGAATATCCGTTTGTCTATCATTTTCATTTCCGTCTCTGAGGAAGCAACCGTTGAAAATGACTCTGTGAGTTCATTTTCGTTTCTGAAGATTATCCGTAAAGGAAATGAATATCCGTTTGTCTATCATTTTCATTTCCGTTTCTAAGGAAGCAACCGTTGAAAATGACTCCGTTTGTTCATTTTCGTTTCTCAGAATTGTCCGTTAAGGAAATGAATCCCCGTTTGATTATTCCTTCATTTCCGCCTCTGAAGAATACTCGTTGAGGAAAATGACTCCGTTTGTTCATTTTCATTCTGAAGAATGTCCGTTAAGAAAATGACAGGATTATGCTTCACATATCTCTGGTGGTTATCTGACACAAAGTCACAAATAGACTCCTACGAATTAATTTCGGGACGAAATTTCCTAAAGTAGGGGAGACTGTAACACCTGTGTCATTTCAACCATCAAACAAATGCCAAACCAATGAAATAATGTATTTCATACTTTGGACTTGTATAAATATGTGTATCTTTAGCACATATCAACTCTTGTTCGATTTCAAACTCTAAATCGCTTTCTGGAAGGTTATACGCGCACAAATGCGTAAATATAACCAGTTCAATCCAACGAACACTCCGGAATAGTGAAATAGGCTTAACATACCTTAAATAACCTTTACATAACTTAGAAATAAGTTTTGAAGGCTTTGGTATGGCAAAAACAAGTTAATTCGCTTACAGGGACTAAATATGACAAACTGCGAAAGTATGTCAATTTGAACTGTAACGAACATTCCGGAACATAACCATAAGTTAAACACACCTTAAATATCCTTTACATAGCTTAGAAATAGGCTTTGAGGGGTTCGGTGTGCTAAAATAAACTTTTGGGTCATTCAGGGACTAAAAGTGTCAAAAAGTGCACAAGTTTGCATTTTCGCGCATAACTTACGTTCTGAATACATCTGGACATCCAAAAATTTATGTAAGCATGACTATATTATATTTTAGTGTTCGCCTTAAGAAAAATCCATTCGTCGCGTCATTTGGATCGTTTTTCGCGCTTGTGCGCATTCCGTCGTAATTAAGCGAACATCGCGTTCGTACGACCAGACGAACCATCATCCGACATATTTTTGAACATGTTTCATGTCCACAATGTTTAGGCAACATTTTAGGGCCTTAAAGTTGGCTTTACGGGCCTTAGAAGTGTCGGAAATGGCCTTAAACACGTGCAGGGACCTAAACTGTCATTTTTGAAAGTTGTTTCTGATCTGACATGCTCAGGCGGCCCGCATTGTGTTTGGCTGATCCTAAAGCGGGCCGCTTCCCACCTTCTGACCAGATTAAATGTTTCTAATCACAAGTTGCATCCATTTGATTCTCAACCACATGTTCCTAATTGTCTAGTCATGTGATAAGGATGGAATTTTAGTCACCATAACCTTTCAACAAGTGTACGGACTAGATCTTTCCCCCTTTTCCAAGAAACGATCCTAACGGTAGTGCTTTTACTATAAATACCCATCCATCCTCAACACAAAACCCACACCTTTGAACCTTTGAATCTTGGACCCTTCGTAAGTATTCTTTCGTTCTTTTCCTTATTTTATTGTTTTATCGAGTCTGAAAGTCAAACTTTGTTTGACTTTCTGCGTTGACCAGTAATGGTCAATGCGAAGTTCGTTTGAACTTCGCAACGTGATTGTAATCACGTTGGTCATAGTCCCTTGGGACTATGCCCACTGATTACCACGTTGTCTAGGGTCGTAGGGTAGGCGATCTAATAAATCGCCTATACCTTCGAACCCGACCCAGTTTGGTCGATCATTAGGATCCGACCAAACACATTAGGTGACCATAGTGTAGGGAATAACCTTCCGAGGTTATACCTTATGGTCACGACGTTTAAGTAGTTATATGATAGGTAGTTTATATGCCTTAGGTAAATTACCAGAATACCCTTTTCATACATAATTGGTAATTTAACATATGTAACCTAAACTTTTGTCACGTAACTGATTATGTAACATGTTTAGGCATATAACACTTGTCATAGGACTAGTTAGACGGTCCGAACGCGTTTCACGCGAACGACGCGTTAAAGTAGCATAAGCTACCTAAACGGGTCGTAATGGGTCGTAGACACTTAGGTTAAGTTTCATTTAGCATGTAGGCTTTGTTAAACCAAATGACACGAGTCTCTACACTCGTTTGGTTTACAAACCCTAATGCTACCCAATCTTCCGATCTAGGTCCGGTTTATTAACATAGTTACCTATACTAGGTGCCGTTTGATATCCGCGATCTCTAGCATTGTTTAGTTGTTACTCAAGGACTACTGAGCAATCTCAGGTGAGTACATAGACCCCTCTTTTACTGTTTTCCAAACATTTTGGGGTGGAACACATGTGCCTACTTGTTACTTTCATGCTTTCCTGTTTTCACATCATATACCTGCTATGTTCGTTAGTACATTATAGTACATGATTTCATTACATTTCATGCTAGGTGTGCCCATTGTGAGCATTACTTAGTACATCGTTCTACATTACATTTCATACTACGTATGTCTATTTTGTGCATACTTAGTACATTGTTTTACATTGCTTTTCTGTTGCATATGCTTATCCAGCATATGAACACATTATACTACATATTGAACCGTTGTAAACATTTGACTATGTGAACCGTTGAAATCATTTGACTATGTGATCCGTTGACATCTGTGAACCGTTTGTATCTGTGAACCGTTTGTATCTATGAACCGTGTGAACCGTCTTTGACCATACATAAACATTTCTATAACTGTTAAACATTACTTTGGTGTTTTGGTTTGATTAAGTGATTAAGTAACGATGCGTGTGTAATATGATACAAGCATGGTGGATACGCCGCTGGTACTTCCTATATATAAGTGTTTGTATGGTATTACATATTGTAGCGTTATTTGAATCATTTCAGTTTGAGGCATAGAACATTTTATACAAGTAACATACTTTTCTCAAGACATTTATTTACAAACAACTTATCTTATACAAACTCATTTTACATGGTTATTCATTTAATCATGCATTATTCACTTATTTATACATATCATCTGAACTCATTGTTTTTCAAATGATTTACAAAACAAAGCAAATTACAAGGTTCATGACTAAACATTTTCTCAAACATAAGTCATGAAACCTATTTTCACAAAACCTATGTATCTCACAGGCATTTTTATGCTGACGTACCTATTTTCACATGTGTTTTTCAGGAGCTGTTGCATAAGATGATCAAGATACACATAGGTAGATTTGGGCTTTAGTGACAATAAAAGATGCAAGACTAGTTAATTATGTTGTATTTTCCTTGTTTGATTAGACATTTGTAACACTTTTAATCAATAAAACGAAACTTCAATTGCCATGGATTTGAAACAATTAATTCTGTTACAACACTCCCCGACATTTCCGCCACGTTTGTATGTTCTACGTGGTCGGGGTGTGACACCCTCTAGGTGATCAATGGGCTGGGCTAGAAATTTCATATCATCTCGTCTTTGTTTCAGGACATCCCTAACTTCTTTGCTCTTCCGAATTTCGGCTCTTTGTTGTTGAAATACGTTGAATGTATCTAACTTGCATGCAATGTCATCTAACTGATCGCTGCGTATTCTCCTACGCGAGCCCGAACTCCCAACTGAAGGCGATGCCGTACCCGATCTTGATTTTTGAGCGCGCCTTTTTGCGGCATCTCTTCCGTATTCAGGCCGGTTTGGCGAATCATCCAACAAGTCCTCAAACTCTTGATCTCGTGCATCAGATTGGGCTTGGGACGAGGCCTTTGACCATTTTGAAGACGTGTTAGTTTCGCTACCACTGGGAATATTCGCCCACTTTGGATGGAACTTACAAATCTCCCAACAATGCATGAAACGGAAGTCGCTCCCAACATTTGTTTTGAATGTAACCAATGCATTTGTCACAATGTCGGCTTCGGTTTCACCACTTTTTGGGTTTTGCTTTGCTTTATTTAAAAAAACACTAAATTTTGTAAGTTGGCCGCTTATCTCGCTCCACTTCGAGGATAAGCTATCGTTTTCACGATAAGCCTCCCTTCCCATTTCTTTATGGAATGCTTTACTAATCGCGAAAGTTGGATGTTGAGATTGTTGAAGCCAAGCCCTCGCCAATGCAAGTTCTTCATTAACGACCCATCTTTGTTGTTT
The DNA here is from genome assembly GCA_030545235.1 of Helianthus tuberosus. Lineage (NCBI taxonomy): Eukaryota > Viridiplantae > Streptophyta > Magnoliopsida > Asterales > Asteraceae > Helianthus > Helianthus tuberosus. The sequence goes on along the minus strand of CM060399.1, from coordinate 36,088,541 downwards.
TCGTTTGACGTTTTCAAGTGCTTTCTCCGCCTCGGTTTTTTTCTTATGACTTCTCTTTTTGATGGGTTTGGAGGCGGAAGGACCATCGTTGGGTGGTTGAGTTTCGGGGACGGTTTCGGTTTGGGAAAGGTTGATGGAAGGTGGTGAAATGTTGATGGGCGTTTGTGGAAACGGGCTAGGTATAGAATCGTCGGTGTTTGGGAAGTTAGTAAACAAACAATTCCCGATATACGATGCATAACCCGCCATATCGGGCATAGAGGAGTGTAATAAAAATGGAGGAGGCATTGGACGATTGGGTGGTGGGCTAGGATTTTCTTGGAATGGCCACAGGTTGTTCGGGTCATAACCACGATTATGAGGATGCATTTTTCGTTTTGTAGAATAAGAATAGAGATGATTATAGAAATTGAAGATGATTATTGTGGTTGAATGTGGTAAAAATAGGAATTGAAGTGTGATATTTATAGTGAAAAAATATTTTTTTTTTTAACATAGCCGTTGGCCAACGGCTAGTTTGGTTTGGCCAACGAGAACCCGTCACATTGGATCGCTAGCCCGCCCCACGCCCGGCTTCAAACTCCCGCCCCTTGGGCCACGCCCCAACCCAAGCCCACCCGGGGTGATGGCTTGGGCGTTTTCAGCCAACTCACGCCCCAACCCAAGCCCCATACCCCACAGTCTAAACCGAGGGATTTCTAGGAACCCAGAAACCCCTGGATCCGCCACTGATTACTCCTATTTGATATCGGTTTCTGACTATAGTTTCAATTTCAATTGAATTCATTTGTTACTTCATTTTTGTAATAGAATCAAACATAATAAAACAAAGAAAAGAGTAAGTAATGATTTGTCATCCACCTTTTGGGGGTTCTAGATAAAATGATAAAAAGAATCGATTTAGTGTGTCGTACTTGTAAAGACAACACATTGTTTCCTAAATTTTGGAGAAACCAAACGTTTGTTACAAGATTTGGACCCTTAGATTTGACAAACTACAAGTACAAGAATAGGACTAAAAATCTAAAGAAACTTAAGATACAAGTCACTTCAAGATTATTAATAAAAGAGGCACAAAGGCACCCATGTATTAAATCAGTGAACACAATTTGTAATCGATATTGTTCAATTCCTTTAATAGTCATGCGAACCAATCATATGATTATGTGAACCAAACACACAACATGTAACATTTTATTCATATTCCAACCAAACGCATCATATGTGACATTTTATTCGTATTCCAGTTTAACCTCGGATAATTTTTTAAGTGTTAAAAGAACAAAAGAAAAATTTCACTAAAAGAGTAAACGAGACACTTCGAAACTTAAAAAAAAAAGCTGAAACAACAGGATGACCAAGCAAATGACATCATACGTATGAACACAATGAAAACAACTGGATGTGCGCAAGTAAACAAAGAGAGAACACAACAATAACAAAGATTGCTGCCAATGTGGAGCTAGCCCACTTGATAGAGACTTATGCCTCTAAGAGTAGAGGTCTCAGGTTCAAACCTGAGCAAAGATGTAATTTTGATTTATTGGTGTAATGTGACATTTATCGTTAAAAAAACAAAGATTGCCTACTTCACCAATGTGTAAACACCATTAGAAATTTCTTCATTCTGTATTATTAATATTAATATAATAATAAAAATAACATTAAGTATATGCAATACTTAAAGTTTGATAACAAATTAATATTTATATGGTGAATGAAAAACAAAGGACTTGTAATATTGGTTATACATTACAGGTATAATGTTATCTAGAGCCGCATATGCTGCAACAAGGCTACAAGAAGCCTAATTATACAAACCTAACATGAACGATTGTAAAAATTTGTTAAAATAATAGCTTTTCATGTAAGTGTAGCATTCTTTTCAAAGAAAATTAAGATGCTAGTCTTATACAAGCATAAATTAGAGTGACTTTTTACATACATAACATGGTGACTCTTCATATACTTTAATTTATTATTATTTTTAAGGACAAAGTTTGCTCCTACTTAGTACACCAATAATCCTAAATTATTCACCCTTATCACCTTTGAACCTGTTACCAGACATATACCTCTATCAAGTAAACTAGCCCCACATGATATCACACAACTTTTTTCCCAGTATTGTACGGATTAAAATACTTAATTCCCATCATTTAGCCTTTTTTTTTTAATGTTAATATGTCGGTTTTTTGTAGGGGTGACAAAATGGGTGGGTTGGGCAAGTTTGGGTAATGGGTTAGAATGAGTTTATTTAGAAATCAGTTAGGATGAGTTTAGATCAAAATGGTTTTTGTCAAGATAGATTTGGGCATAAAAGGCTAAAAATATAAATAAATAAAAAAATCAAAAAAATTTAAAAATTGGGTAATGTGTTAGAATGAGTTTGGGTTAGAATGAGTTTATTTAGAAATCAGTTAGGATGAGTTTAGATCAAAATGGTTTTTGTCAAGATAGATTTGGGCATAAAAGGCTAAAAATATAAATAAATAAAAAAATCAAAAAAATTTAAAAATCGAAAAAAAATAAAATAAAAAATAAAAAAAAACTAATAAAGAAAATATAAAATTGCTAAAAAAATAAAAAAAATAAAAAAAATTCTAAAGATCCTAAAAAATAAAAAAAATTGTAAAAAAATTCAAAAAAATCAAAAAATTCTAAAAATATCAAAAAAAATTCAAAAAAAAATCCTAAAAAGATAACAAATAAAAAAATTGTAAAAAAATCTAAAAAGTCAAAAAAAAATCAAAAAACTTATAAAAAAATAAAAAAATTCTAAAAAATAAAAAAATCAAAAAAATTCTAAAAAATCCAAAAAATTCTAAAAACCCAAAAAAAAATTAAAAATCAAAAAAATTCTAAAAAGTAAAAAAAAATCTAAAAAATAAAAAAACTCTAAAAAAATAAAAAATAAATTCTACAAAAATCCCAAAATTGTTTTTTGGAATTTTTTGGATTTTTAAATATTTTTTTGGAGTTAATTACATAGTTAGTCCCCGTGGTTTGCACAAAATAACATTCTTAGGTACTAATAGTTTAAAATCACCTTCTAGGGTGTTAACTTTTCATTTTGTAATGTTTCGAGGTATTAACTTCTAGGATATTAACATAGTTAGTCTTTGTGGTTTGCACAAAATAACATACGTAGGTACTAATATAATGTAATTTTAAACCTACAAATAACGTTAATACTTACAAACGTTACAAAATGAAAAGTTAATACCCTAGAATGTGATTTCAAACTATTAGTACCTAAGTATGTTACTTTGTGCAAACCACAGGGACTAACTATGTGATTAACTCATTTTTTTATTTTATTTTTTGGATTTTTTTGAATTTTATGATTTTTTTAGATTTTTTTTTTTATTTTTTAGATTCTGTTTTGATTTTTTGGAGGTTTTTTTTATTTTCTAGATTTTTTATGTTTTTTTTTTGTTTTTTAGATTTTTTTTTATTTTTAGAATTTTTTTGATTTTTTAGATTTTTTTTTATTTTTTAGAGTTTTTTGATTTTTTTTGAATTTTTTTGATTTTTTTTTATTTTTTAGAATTTTTTTTATTTTTTTTAATTTTTTGGATTTTTTGGATTTTGGGTTTTTTTAAAATTTTTTGGATTTTTTTATTTTTTTAAAAAATTTAGAATTTTTTGGATTTTTTTATTATTTTTTTGCTTTTCTAGAATTTTTTAGATTTTTTAGAATTTTTAGAATTTTTTGGATTTTTTATTATTTCTTTGATTTTTTAGAATTTAGATTTTTTTATTTTTTAGAATATTTAGATTTTTTAGATTTTTTTATTTGTTAGGATTTTTTTGATTTTTTAGAATTTTTTACAGTTTTTTTTTTTTTTGGTTTTTTAGAATTTTTTGGATATTTTTATTATTTTTTTATTTTTTAGAATTTTTTTGGATTTTTTTTATTTTTGGATTTTTTAGAATTTTTTTCTTATTTTTCTTTTTAAATTTACCCATTTACCCAACGTAATACCCATTCTGACCTACGGATTATTTTAAATAGATATCATACAACCCATTCTGAACCATCTTTAATTATTTCTTAACTCATCCTGACATATCCTTATTTTTAAAATGACCCAAAATAACTCAAAAAACTCAAATGGACTTTTATTGTCAGGCTTAGTTTTTTACAACACGTGTTCAACGCGATTTGTTTTACTTGTTTCTGTTCAATTTCTCAAATAAAATCTATATTTTAATTCATATAATATTGAGTTATGTTGAGATTTATTTTTTATTGTTCTAGTCTTGATTCTCTCGAACCTTAACTATATTGTAATCCATATAATTTTAAGTTAAATTGAGATTTATATTTATATAATTATACATATGTCTTATTGGACAAATAAAGATTTATACTTGATAAAGAACCATCAGTGAAAATAAAAAATAACAAAAAAGATATTCATAAAGATTTTCAATACATAGAAAAGCATATAATAATTATTAATATATGTTAATAGGCGAATGGAATGAACAGTAGGAGGTTGGTGATTTACTTGTCTTCCTGCTTCACTCTCTTAAATTTCTTATGCCTGTCACGTTGTAAAAGGATTTCACGCCTATTTATCAACTCATCATTTTGTTTATCTGTGGGTTTAGAATTTTGAACTTTAAACCCGCTGCATTCATGTTGCAACCCCCGTCCCCTAACAACCCGGGAACGGGCGGCCGCGACCAGTCTTGGTGGTATCTGGGTTTGTCATTTTGGCAGCGGAAATTACATCAGGACCGTAGTTAGGAAATATTTTATCAGAGTAAAATACCACGCTTTTAATATATCAAACACATGGGAAAAACCCAAGTTTCAAGTACACACATTTTCATAGGGATAAACCCTATTTTATTTAATAAAACATCTATTTATTTTTAGGTAACTTTATTGCCACTTTTCCAAGCCTTCAGTGCTGTCCAGCTGGCTTCTATTTGGCTTTCACATTTTGTTACCTGAAACGCGTTTAAAAACATTTTGTCAGTGGGAAATACTGGTGAGTGAATCCCAGTTTAATCAAGTTTAATAAAAACCATTGTACAGTATTGAGGGCGGTCGCACAATTACATTTGTCTCCATCTATTCAATTACCACCCACGGTACTGTCAACCCGACTTGTGGTCATGTTACTCCTCGCAAGGTAGTAACAAATTTTGTATACAAAACCCCAACATACCGACGATAATTGTAGAATACAAATACTCAATAACTGTTTAATATAATTTAATTTAGGTGAGGTTTTGTAAAAACAATTTGCAAAAAGGAGATTACTCACATTGCTGTCTTAGGTTTTCTTTAAGGGTTTCTTGGAGATTATCTATAAATTATACAAATGCACACGCGTTAGTATAATAACCCTTAATATTCACATTAGCAATATTCTCCCCGAGACGGCATTCCAACGACTACGTCGGGCAAAACCACGACAGCCGTTACGGAACCCTGGATCAATTGAGCAGCGTATCTAATACGTAACCGGGGTTATGATACTTACAACGGGGCAGAACTTCGTTATTTAGGGGGTATTATACCCGAGAGTAGCTTTATCTATATAGAAATTCGAGAGAGAAAGTGAAAGATGAGCGAGTTCGACTGAAGGCTGATCGAGGGAATTTATAGGGCTGTTCTTCGTCTTCGTCGCGCCCCGCGTAGCCATTCTCCGAGGCTTTCGCGGCCCGCGAGGCCAGCTAGGGTAGGCCCTAGCTTGGCTAACTCGCCACTAGGCTTGACACGAGTGGTGACACGTGTCGTCACCGGGTTTCGCCTCGTAGCCCAACTGTTGCGGCCCGCGTAGAAGACGACTAAGGTCTTCGTTCCCCGCGACGACCCTTTTAATTTCGTTTTTAATTAATTTTTAATAAAAATAAAGGTATTCAGGGCCCGTTTTCGCATACAGGGTGTAGTTTAGGACATATAGGGATAGTTTAATTATTTTTAGGGTGTCGAAAAAAATTTTAGGAGGGTTGTTATATCCTCCCCACCTTGTTTTAGAGCTCGTCCTCGAGATCTACTGGAACAAGTGTGGATATTTCCTTTGCATTTCTGATTCAAGCTCCCATGTGTATTCTGGTCCTCTTTTGGAGTCCCATTTCACTTTGACCAGAACTAATCTCTTGTGCTTGAGATTCTTAACTTTCCTGTCTTCAATCTGTAGAGGCCTTTCCACAAACTTGAGCTTTTCATTTACCTCTATATCCTTAAGAGGTACTACCAGGGATTCATCAGCTAAGCACTTCTTAAGATTGCATACATGAAATACATCATGTATCCCTGCCATTTCCTCTAACAGTTGTAGCTGATAGGCTACAGGTCCTATTCTTCTAATTATCTCAAAAGGTCCAGCATACCTGGGGCTTAGCTTTCCCCTTTTGACGAATCTTACCACTCCTTTCCAAGGAGAGACTTTCAATAACATTTTGTCTCCTACCTGAAATTCCAACGGCTTTCGCCTGTTATCTGCATAACTCTTTTGTCTATCACGTGCTGCTTTCAGTCGTTCCTTGACTTGAATGATATTGTCGGTTGTCTCTTGCACTATCTCAGGTCCTGATAATTGCTTTTCCCCAATTTCTGCCCAACTGACTAGGGTTCGGCACTTTCGTCCATAAAGTGCTTCGAATGGTGCAGCATTGATACTTGTGTGATAACTATTATTATAAGAAAATTCGATTAAGGGTAAGTTATCGTCCCAATTACCTCCGAAATCAATTACACAAGCTCTAAGCATATCCTCCATTATCTGAATTTTCCTTTCGCTTTGTCGTCCGTTTGAGGATGATAAGTTGTGCTTAGATTTAACTTGGTCCCCATAGCTTTTTGGAAACTTGTCCAAAAATGAGAGGTAAAACGGCTATCCCTATCAGAAACAATTGATAAAAGAATTCCATGTAATGAAACTATTTCATTTACATATAACTTAGCTAATTGTTCCATACTGAAAGTTTCCTTCATTGGTAGGAAATGAGCTGACTTAGTTAGTCTGTCACTCTGTCTACAATCACCCAGATTGTATCATTACCTTGCTTTGTTTTGGGTAATTTGGTAACAAAATCCATTGTTATCAATTCCCATTTCCAAACTGGCATTTCTAATTGTTGCAATAAACCTAAAGGTTTCTGATGTTCAGCTTTGACTTGGAAACAAGTTAAACATTTAGAAACATAAGCTGCTATGTCTTTCTTCATTCCTATCCACCAGAAATTATTTCTTAAATCCTGATACATCTTATCACTTCCGGGATGCATTGTATACTTAGACTTATGGGCTTCTTCTAGTATACGGTGACGTAGGTTTACTAATTTGGGTATCCACATTCTTTTCTTATGGAATCTCCAAATTCCATATGTTCCTTGATCTAATTCCTTAATCATTCCTTTTAATTTTTCAGTATCATTCTTAATTACTGATTCTTGTGCTTTTCTAATTTGCTCATTTAAATCTACTTGTAGATTTAATTTAAGAGAACGCACTCTTTTTGGCTTTTCATGATACTTTCGACTTAAAGCAGCAGCTACTACATTTGTCTTTCCTGCATGATACTGGATATTACAATCGTAATCGCTAAGTATCTCCATCCAGTGTCTTTGCCTCATATTCAATTCCTTTTGTCCGAAGACATACCTTAAACTCTTATGATCTGTGAAAATGGTAAACTTACTACCGTAAAGGTAATGTCTCCAAATCTTAAGGGCAAAAATTATGGCTCCTAATTCCAAATCATGGGTTGAGTAATTTTCTTCATGATTCTTAAGTTGTCTAGATGCATAAGCTATAACCTTTTGGCGTTGCATCAACACACATCCATAACCTAATTTAGAAGCATCACAATAGACTACAAAGTCTTCAATTCCTTCTGGTAATGCTAGTATGGGTGCGTTGGTTAATCTTTGCTTAAGAATCTTAAAGGCTTCTTCCTGTTTTGGTCCCCATTCAAACTTAACAGATTTACAGGTTAACTTAGTTAAGGGAATTGCTATTCTAGAAAAATCTCGAATAAATCTTCTATAATAACCGGCCAATCCTAAGAAATTTCTAACCTCGGTTGGTGACTCAGGGGTTTTCCATTTAGTAATCGCCTCGATCTTAGTGGGATCCACATGAATTCCTTAATGATTGACTAAGTGTCCAAGAAATTGTACCTGTTCTAACCAAAATTAGCACTTCGAAAACTTAGCATAAAGCTTTTATTTTCTTAATAAACTTAGAAGTGCGTGCAAATGCTTTGCATGTTCCTTTTTACTCTTAGAGTAAATGAGAATATCATCTATAAAGACAATTATGAATTTATCCAAATATGGCTTACATATTCGGTTCATCATGTCCATAAATGCAGCTGGGGCATTGGTTAGACCAAATGGCATGACAGTAAATTCATAATGGCCATACCTTGTTCTAAACGCGGTCTTAGGAATGTCCTCTTCCTGTACCTTTAATTGGTGATATCCTGACCGAAAATCGATTTTAGAGAAAAATCGAGCTCCTTGCAATTGATCGAACAGATCATCGATTCTCGATAATGGATACTGATTCTTAATCGTGACTTTGTTCAATTTGCGGTAGTCAATGCACATACGCGTTGATCCGTCTTTCTTCTTAACAAACAAAATTGGTGTTCCCCACGGCGATGAACTCGTCTGTATGAATCATTTCTCTAACAATTCGTCTAATTGTTTCTTCAGTTCCTGCATTGTCGCGGGTGCCAAACGGTAAGGTGCTTTGGCAATTGGCGCTGTTCCCGGTAGCAGGTGAATTCTAAATTCAACTTCCCTGTCTGGAGGTAGTCCTGGTAATTCTTCTGGAAATACATCTGAAAACTGAGATACTACTGGAATATCCTTTAGTTCTTTTCCTTTAGTGTTAATGATTATAGAAATCAAATACACAGAGATGAATTTCGTGGATCTAGATGGCTTATCTCCTTTAATTGTGATCTTTTCACCCCTTGGTGAATTTACTTGAATTGACTTTTGATCACATGAAATACTGGCTTTATTGGCTATTAACCAATCCATTCCTAATACAACATCAAATCCTGCCAGATTCATTGGATAAAGGTTTGCAATATACTTTTGATTTAAAAATTCTATTCTATTCTTGCTCCCTTCAAGATTTCAGAAATCTTAATGGTTTCTCCATTTGCTGTCTCTACTAGACATTCTTGTAGAAATTTAGTTAACGGTTGATTGAGAAGTTTTCAAAATGAAGTATTAATAAAACTTTGGTTTGCACCAGAGTTAAATAATACTTTAGCAAAAACATCATTAACTAAAAACGTATCGGCTATCACGTCCGGAATCATCTTGGCCTCATCTGCCGTCAGAACAAATGCTCTAGCATTTTTGGTAGTCTTATTGCCCATGGCTGGAACTAGTTTCGGACAGTTCGGCTTGATATGACATTTTTCTCCGCAGTTGAAGCACATTCCATTGTTCGGTTTCCTCCTGCAATCTTCTTCTTTATCCTCTGGTATCTAGTAGAAATTGCAGTAAGTGGAGCATTTTCCCGAATGCTTTTTCTTGCAAGCCTTGCAGTAGGGTGTAGAGGTAGAACCTATATTTCTCCCACGGTTGGAATTATGGTAGCGAAATTCCTGGGTAAGCCTTTGAGCTAGGTTTCTCTTCTGGTCTTCTTCTCGTGTTCGCACTAATTCATCTGTCAAGGTATTTGCTAGTTCTACAGCTTCTTTTATAGTCTGAGGTCTAGCTGCCTTGACTACATGCCTTATTTCACTAATTAATCCCCAAATGTAACGGGAGATTAATACTGGTTCAGGTGATGCAAGGGTTGGCACTATTCTAGCATATTCAAAGAATAATGTAGTGTATCCCTTACTATCCACTCCAGTCATTCTAAGGTTTAAGAATATATTTGCTATCTGTTCTTTTTCATTGGGAGGGCAGAATTTCATTTCCACCATGTTCTTAAATTCCTCCCATTCCATATTATAAACCCTGTCACTTCCCCTAGACTGGAGGATAGTGTTCCACCATTCTAAGGCTGAGTTCTTAAACAGGTTGGAAGCAAACATTATTTTATCCTCTTCTGCACACTTGCTTATTTTTAAGACTGCCTCAGTCTTTTCTATCCAGCGTAAGGCTGCAACGGCCCCTTCATTGCCCGAGAATTCAGTTGGTTTACAGGACCAGAATTCTTTATAAGAACAACCATAAGGTATGGTTCTTCTTCTTTTGGGAATGGGCGCTTGAAGTATGGGTCCATTGTTTACGCTGTGTTCAGGTTCAGTTGGTCGTTTACTACTATGGTTACTTTTATTATCTGCTTCCCTAACTGTTTTGATAATAAATGACATTGCATCTATTATCCCTTGTGCCACTATGTGTTGGATGACACTATTATCCACTTGGTTTCCATTGTTATTGTTGTTCGGGTTATCATTATTCGGGTTGTTGTCATTCTGGTTATTATCATTCTGGTTTTCTTGATTCACTTCGTTGTCCATCTGAATTTTAAACATTTACCACGTATTAATATCACAAGATAATAATTGATACAACCATTCACACAACACGCATATTGATCAAAAACGTCGATCATTGCGACTTACTCTTTCTTATATAGTATGCATCTAATACAAACCAGAACTGGAATTTAAAATTAAAATACGACTGAAATTGAAATTACACTACTAGTAGGCATCCATAGCTATGATTTAGAATTTTTTTTAAACATACACACATATTATATATTATATTATTATTATTATTATTATTATTATTATTATTATTATTATTATTATTATTATTATTGTTACTACTTCCACCATCACCTTCACTGATATTGGTTCATCCAGAACTCCATATTACGCTCGTCGTACTTCCAGACGAGTCGTTCTCCTACCTGCCTCATCCTCTCGCTACTTTCTAAAATTTCTTCTCCGAAAGTTCGAAGCTCTTGCACATTTTCTGCACTCATTGGGGGTGCAGGTGCTGGAACTGGGTTTGGGAACTGGGGCATGGGTTCCTGGTACGGGTATGGATTTTCTAAAATTTCCCAAATGTATTGGTCGTTATCATCGTAGGGATCTAGAGGGTCCAAACCTGGGTAGGCTGCTAGATTCGGCATGGGTTCGTCTTCTGGTATTGGGTAACGTTGCTGGTAATCCCTAAGTTCATCAAACCACGGGTCGTAGTCTGGATCTAAGAGATTGGGTGCTGGTATCCTAGGTATCTCTTCTGGATTAAAATCATGCATTTGGACTTGATTTTCTGGGTTGTTTTCTATTTCCATTGGCTGAGCGGGGAATAGTGGTAATGGTTGGGGTGCTATCAGTTGTTCCAGGTTAGGGTCGGCAGATGTGGTTGCTAGGATATGGAAGTTTGCTAGGCTCCTATTGAGCATATCCTGTGTGTGGGCATTTGTCTCTCTTTTGGCGGCTGCTAACACTCGCTGTTGTTGCAACTTTTTCATTCTTTTCCTACGTTCATGCGCTCCCCTGCTGAACCATCCTCTCTTTTTAGGAGGGAATGACTCTTCAGACTGAGCCTTAAACACGAATATCCCGTCTTCATTATCAGCTGAATACCTTGAGAGGGCAGGTTGTGAAGAGGTGCCTTCGCTTCTAGGCGAGCTGGACAACTGACGGTAGGCGTCGGAAGGTCCTTGGTCGCTCATACTGTAAACTAACAAATAGTCAAATAACACACAACAATAAAATGCAAATATGCACGTAGTTTTGTAGAAAATTTCCTAACACTTTGGATAATATCTTGGTGTCAGCAGAACACTTCTGTGGCTGAATCAGTGGCTTAGCTCTGCTACCACCTTCTGTCGCAACCCCCGTCCCCTAACAACCCGGGAACGGGCGGCTGCGGCCAGTCTTGGTGGTATCTGGGTTTGTCATTTTAGCAGCGGAAATTACATCAGGACCGTAGTTAAGAAATATTTTATCAGAGTAAAATACCACGCTTTTAATATATCAAAAACATGGGAAAAACCCAAGTTTCAAGTACACACATTTTCATAGGGATAAACCCTATTTATTTAATAAAACATCTCTTTATTTTAGGTAACTTTATTGCCACTTTTCCAAGCCTTCAGTGCTGTCCAGCTGGCTTCTATTTGGCTTTCACATTTTGTTACCTGAAATGCGTTTAAAAACATTTTATCAGTGGGAAATACTGGTGAGTGAATCCCAGTTTAATCAAGTTTAATAAAAACCATTGTACAGTATTGAGGGCGGTCGCGCAATTACATTTGTTTCCATCTATTCAATTACCACCCACGGTACTGTCAACCCGACTTGTGGTCATGTTACTCCTCGCAAGGTAGTAACAAATTTTGTATACAAAACCCCAACTTACCGACGATAATTGTAGAATACAAATACTCAATAACTGTTTAATATAATTTAATTTATGTGAGGTTTTATAAAAACAATTTGCAAAAAAGAGATTACTCACATTGTTGTCTTAGGTTTTCTTTAAGGGTTTCTTGAAGATTATCTATAAATTACACAAATGCACACGCGTTAGTATAATAACCCTTAATATTTACATTAGCAATATTCTCCCCGAGACGGCATTCCAACGACTACGTCGGGCAGAACCATGACAGCCGTTACGGAACCCTTGATCAATCGAGCAGCGTATCTAATACGTAACCGGGGTTATGATACTTACAACGGGTCAGAACTTCGTTATTTAGGGGGTATTTGTCGCAACCCCTGATCCCTTATCTGTCCCGGAAACGGGCGGACGCGAACTCAGATTTTCGGTGGTATCAGTTGGTTAATTTGGCAGTGGAAATTACATCAGGACCGTAGTTAGGAAATGTTTATCAGAGTAAAACCACCATATTTGATATTAATAATCACGTGGGTAAAACCCAAGTTTCTTATTACAATACTTTTATAGGAATAAATCCTATTTTATTGAATTTAAAACATCGTCTTTTAGGTAACTTTTTATAGCCACATTTTTCGCAAGCCTTCAGTGCTCTCCAGCTGGCTTTTTACTAATTGGCTGTCATATTGTGTTACCTGAAACGCGTTTAAAAACATTTGTCAGTGGGAAATACTGGTGAGTGAATCCCAGTTTAATCAAGAAACATTTTATCAATTAAAGCAGTATTGAGAGCGATCACATTGTTTATTTCTACACAATTACTCATTCAGTACTGTCAATCCTGACTTGTGGGTCATATTACACATTGGCTAACTCATTGTCCAATGGTAACGTACTGTCATCCCGACTTACTACTCGTAGTAGTAAATTTTGTATACAAAACCCCAACATACCGGCAGTAATTGAAGAGCTACAAAGACTCAGTCACCGCTTAATCACATTGTAAAACATTAAGGTTTTGTAAAACATGACAAAAAGTTTAACAAAAATTGGATAAACTCACATTGCTATCTTAGACTTCTCGTAAGGGTTTCCTGGGAATAATCTATAATTTACACAAATGTACATAGGTTAGTATCATAACCCTTTGAAAATATTAATGATACCCTCCACGAGACGGTATTCCAATAACTACGTCGGGCAGAACCACGACAGTTGTTACGGAACCCTAAATCAATCGGGCAGCGTATCTATTATGAAACTGGGGTTATAATACTTACAACGGAGCAGAACCTTGCTAATTTGGGGGTACAATACCAACTTTTTATGCCTAATATTTCAGAATTTGAGGTACATAAACGTTTGTGAACGAATTCCAATTGAAACCCGATGGCCTGCTTATATAGTTGCTGAACTGGACTCTCTCGCGGCCCGCGTAAAAGATAGGCGGGGCTTACACGGCCCGCGTCATAGCCCGGGTAGGGTTTAGGTGATCCAGGTCATCGCCTAGATTTGCCACGATGTCGACACGTGTCGGCCTCTGGTGTCTCTGCGTTGTTGATCTCACGCGGCCCGCGTAAGATTGAGATGGGGTTCACTCGGCCCGCCTGAACTTAAGAAATCAGACGGAATCAGGTTCTAATCTTCATATCGCCCGCGTGAGTGTTGGGGTGGGTCTACGGGGCCCGCCTCAGCTTCAAAATCAGATTTATATTTTATTTTTAATGCTATATTGTATTTCGGGCTCGGTTTTCACATACGGGGTGTATTTTGGGACATATTTAGACAATTAAAAATATAATAGGGTGTCGGAAATATTCGAGAATGTTGATTTTATTGAGGGTTGTTACATTCTCCCCACCTTGTTTTAGAGCTCGTCCTCGAGATCTACTGGAATAAGTATGGATATTTCCTTTGCATTTCAGATTCAAGCTCACATGTGTATTCAGGTCCTCTTTTGGAGTCCCACTTTACTTTGACCAGAACTAGTCTCTTGTGTTTGAGGTTCTTAACTTTCTTGTCTTCAATTAGTAAAGGTCTTTCTATAAACTTGAGTTGTTCATTTACCTCTATATCCTTAAGAGGTATTATTAGTGATTCATCAGCTAAACACTTTTTGAGATTAGATACATGAAATACATCATGTATTCCTGCCATTTCCTCTGGCAGTTGTAGCTGATAGGCTACAGGTCCTGTTCTTCTAATAATCTCAAATGGTCCAATATACCTAGGACTTAGCTTTCCCCATTTGATGAATCTTACTACTCCTTTCCAAGGAGAGACCTTTAATAATACTTTATCTCCCACTTGAAATTCCAAGGGTTTGCGTCGATTATCAGCATAGCTCTTCTGTCGATCACGTGCTGCTTTTAGTCGCTCCTTGACTTGAATAATCTTGTCAGTTGTTTCCTGCACTATCTCAGGTCCAGATAGTTGCTTTTCCCCAATTTCTGCCCAACAGACTGGGGTTCGGCACTTTCGTCCATAAAGTGCTTCAAATGGTGCAACATTGATACTTGTGTGATAACTATTATTATAAGAAAATTCTATTAAAGGTAAGTGATCGTCCCAATTACCTCCGAAATCAATTACACAAGCTCTAAGCATGTCTTCCATCGTCTGAATTGTTCTTTCGCTTTGTCCGTCCGTTTGAGGATGATAAGCTGTGCTTAGCTTTATCTTGGTTCCCATTGCCTTTTGGAAACTTGACCAAAAATGAGAAGTAAAACGACTATCTCTATCAGACACAATTGATAAAGGTATTCCATGTAAAGAAACAATTTCATTTACATACAATTTGGCTAATTGTTCCATACTGAAAGTTTCTTTCATTGGTAGAAAATGAGCTGACTTGGTTAGCCTATCTATAATCACCCAGATTGTATCATTGCCTTTCTTTGTTTTGGGTAATTTAGTAACAAAATCCATTGTTATCAATTCCCATTTCCACACTGGCATTTCTAACTGTTGTATCAAACCTGAGGGTTTCTGGTGTTCAGCTTTGACTTGTGAACAAGTTAAACATTTAGAAACATAGGCTGCTATGTCCTTTTTCATTCCTATCCACCAAAAATTCTTCCTTAAATCCTGATACATCTTATCATTTCCTGGATGCATCGTATATTTAGACTTATGGGCTTCTTCTAATATACGATGACGTAGGTTTCCTAATTTAGGTATCCACATTCTCTTTTCATGGAATCTCCAAATTCCATATGTTCCTTGTTCTAATTCTTTTAGCATACCTTTTAATTTTTCAGCACCATCCTTGATTACTGATTCTTGTGCTTCTCTTATCTGGTCATTTAAATCTACTTGCAGATTTAATTTAAGAGAACGTACCCTTTTTGGCTTTTCATGATACTTTCGGCTTAAAGCATCTGCCACTACATTTGCTTTTCCTTCATGATACTGGATATCACAATCATAATCACTAAGCATCTCCATCCAGCGTCTCTGTCTCATATTCAACTCTTTTTGTTTGAAAATATATCTTAAACTCTTATGATCAGTGAATATGGTAAACTTACTACCATAAAGTTAATGTCTCCAATTCTTAAGAGCAAAAATTATAGCTCCTAATTCTAAATCATGTGTTGAATAATTCTCTTCATGATTTTTAAGTTGTCTAGATGCGTAAGCTATAACCTTTTTACGTTGCATCAACACACATCCATAACCTAATTTAGAAGCGTCACGATAGACTACAAAGTCTTCAGCTCCTTCTGGTAATGCTAGTATGGGTTAATTTATGCTTAAGGATTTTAAATGCTTCTTCTTGTTTTAATCCCCATTCAAACTTAACAGATTTACAGGTTAGCTTAGTTAAGGGAATGACTATTCTATAAAAATTTTGAATAAATCTTCTATAATAACCGGCCAATCCTAAGAAACTTCTAACCTTGGTTGGTGACTCAGGGGTTTTCCATTTAATAATTGCCTCAATCTTTGTGGGATCCACATGAATTCCTTCATGGTTGACTAGGTGTCCGAGAAACTGTACCTGTTCTAACCAAAACTCGCACTTGGAAAATTTAGCATAAAGCTTTTCCTGTCTTAATAAACTTAAAAGTGCGTGCAAATGCTTTGCAGATCTTCCTTATTCTTAGAGTAAATGAGAATATCATCTATAAAGACGATTATGAATTTATCCAAATATGGCTTACATATTCGGTTCATCATGTCCATAAATGCAGCTGGGGCATTGGTTAAACCAAATGGCATGACAGTAAATTCATAATGGCCATACCTTGTTCTGAATGCGGTCTTAGGAATGTCCTCTTCCTGTACCTTTAATTGATGATATCCTGACCTTAAATCGATTTTAGAGAAAAATCGAGCTCCTTGCTGTTGATCAAACAGATCATCGGTTCTCGGTAATGGGTACCGGTTCTTAATCGTAACCTTGTTTAATTCACGGTAGTCAATGCACATACGCATTGATCCGTCCTTCTTTTTAACGAATAAAATCGGCGCTCCCCATGGTGACGAACTTGGCTGTATAAATCCTTTTTCTAGCAATTCGTCCAATTGTTTCTTCAATTCCTGCATTTCCGCGGGTGCCAAACGGTAAGGTGCTTTGGTAATCGGTGTTATTCCTGGTATTAAATGGATTCTGAATTCAACTTCTCTATCTGGAGGTTGCCCTGGCAATTCTTCTGGAAATACATCTGAAAACTGAGATACTACTGGAATATCTTTTAGTTCTTTTTCATTAGTGTTAGTGATTATAGAAATCAAATACACTATAGAACCTTTTCTTATATAGCTTGCAGTTTTCATCACAGAGATGAATTTTGTAGTTCTAGATGGTTTATCTCCTTTAATTGTGATCGTTTTACCTTTTGGTGAATTTATTTGAATTGACTTTTGATCACATAAAATACTGGCTTTATTGGTTATTAACCAATCCATTCCTAAAACAACATCGAATCCTGCCAGATTCATGGGATAAAGATTTGCAATAAATTTCTGATTTAAAATTTCTATGCTTGCTCCCTGCAAGATTTCAGAAATCCTAACAGTTTCTCCATTAGCTGTCTCTACTAAGCATTCTTGTGGTAGTTTAGTTAATGATTGATTTAGAAATTTGCAAAATGATGTATTAATAAAACTTTGGTTTGCACCAGAGTCAAATAATACTTTAGCAAAAATATCATTAACTAAAAACGTACCAGCTATGACATCTGGAATCATCTTGGCTTCATCTGCAGTTAGAACAAATGCTCTGGCATTTTGAGTATTCTTGTTGTTTGTAGCTGGAGCTAATTTCGGGCAATTAAGGTTGATATGACCTTGTTCTCCGCAGTTGTAACATATCCTGTTGTTAGCTTTCTTCCTGCAGTTTTCTTCCTTGTGTCCCGATATTTTGCAAAAGTTACAGTATATAGAGCATCTTCCTGAATGCTTTCTTTTGCAATACTTATAGTAGGGTGCAGAGGTAGAACCTATATTTTTCCCACGATTAAAATTTCCAGAACGAAATTCTTGTGTGAGTTTCTGGGTTAGGTTCCTCCTTTGATCCTCCTCTCGGGTACGAACTAATTCATCTGTCAAGGTATTTGCTAGTTCTACATCTTCTTCTATGGTTTGAGGTCTAGCTGCCTTGACTACGTGTCTTATCTCTCCAATTAATCCCCAGATATAACGAGAGATTAACACTGGTTCAGGTGAAGCAAGAGTTGGCACTATTCTTGCATATTCGAAGAATATTTTAGTGTATCCTTTACTATCCACACCAGTCATTCTAAGGTTTAGGAATTTGTTTGCTATCTGTTCCTTTTCATTGGGTGGACATAATTTCCTTTCTACCTTGTTCTTAAATTCTTCCCATTCCATATTGTAAGTTCTATCACTGCCTCTTGATTGGAGGATAGTGTTCCACCATTATAGTGCTGCATTTTTAAATAGATTAGAAGCAAACAATATCTTATCTTCTTTAGCACACTTGCTTATTCTTAAGACTGACTCAGTCTTCTCTATCCAGCGTAGGGTTTCAATGGCTCCTTTGTTGCCAGAGAATTCTATTGGTTTACAAGACCAGAATTCTTTATAAGAACAACCGTAAGACACGGTTCTTCTCCTTTTGGGAATGGGAATTTGAAGTACAGGTCCATTGTTCACACTGTTTTCGGGTTCGATGGGTCGCTTACTGCTATGCTTACTTTTATTATTCGCTTCTTGAATCGTTTGAATAATAAATGGCATGGCATCTATGATTCCTTGTGCCACTATATGTTGAACAGCACTATTGTCCATTTGGTTTCCATTGTTATTGATGCTTGGATTCTCATTAACCACGTTAATGTTACTCTGGTTATCGTTATTCAGATTTCCTTGATTTCCTTCGTCGGCCATCTGAATTTTAAACATTTATCCCACATTAATATCACAAGATAATATTTAACATAGTTAATCACATGACACGCATTTTTGCCAAAAGCGTCGATCATTGCTACTTGTACTCTATTTCCATATACTATTATGCATCTATTACACACTAGCACTGAAATAAAAATTACAATACCAACAGAAATAGAATCACACTAATAGTAATAGGCATCCGTACACACATGTTTTAGTTTATTTTTATTTTATTATATTATATTATTATTACTAGTACCATCTCCTCCATCACATCACGGATATGGATTTATCCAAAAATCCATATTGCGCTCATCGTATTTCCATACGAGTCGCTCGCCTACCTGTCGCATTCTCTCATTGCTTTCTAAAATTTCCTCTCCAAAAGTCCTAAGTTCTTGTACGTTTTCTGCACTCGTTGGGGGTGCAGGTTCTAGGACTGGGTTCGGAATCTGGGGTGCGGGTTCCTGATATGGGGGTGAAAGTGCCTGAAATTCGCAAGGATCTTCTAAGATCTCCCTAATATATTCATCGTGGTAATAGGGATCTAAAGGGTCCATACCTGGGTAGGCTCCTATGTTCTGTATGGGTGTGTCTTCATGTATCGGGTAACGTTGCACAAAGTCCCTATTATCATCCCACCAGGGCTCGTAATTTGGGTCTAGGGGGTTTGGTGCAGGTACCCTAGGGATTTCTTCTGGGTTGAAGTCATGCATCTCCACTTGGTTTTCAGGGTTTTCTATCTCCATGGGTTGGTCTGGGATTGGTGGTTGTGGGGCTACTAATTGTTCCAGACTTGGGTCAGCAGCAGTTGTAGCTAGGATATGGAAATTAGCTAGGCTTCTATTAAGCATATCCTGTGTATGGGCATTTGACTTTCGCTTAGCAGCTGCTAGAACTCTTTGCTGTTGCAACTTTCGCATTCTTTTCCTACGTGCAAAAGCTTCCTTACTGAATCATCCTCGTTTCTTATGAGGGAATGGCTCTTCTGACTGAGCTTTAAAGGCAAACATCCCTTCTTCCTGATCAGCAGAATACCCAGAAAGGGCAGACTGTGAAGAGGTACCTTCACTCCTAGGTGAATCAAACAACTGACGACACATGTCTGAGGGTCCTTGATCACTCATACTGTAAACTAACAAATAGTCAAATACACAAAACACATAATCACATAAATTATTTCCTAACACAAAATTTAGAATTTAAGTGTCAGCATAACACTTCTTTGGCTCAGACCAGTGGCTAGGCTCTGATACCACCTTCTGTCGCAACCCCCGATCCCTTATCTGTCCCGGGAACGGGCGGACGCGAACTCAGATTTTCGGTGGTATCAGTTGGTTAATTTGGCAGCGGAAATTACATCAGGACCGTAGTTAGGAAATGTTTATCAGAGTAAAACCACCATATTTGATATTAATAATCACGTGGGTAAAACCCAAGTTTCTTATTACAATACTTTTATAGGAATAAATCCTATTTTATTGAATATAAAACATCGTCTTTTAGGTAACTTTTTATAGCCACATTTTTTCCAAGCCTTCAGTGCTCTCCAGCTGGCTTTTTACTAATTGGCTGTCACATTGTGTTACCTGAAACGCGTTTTAAAAACATTTGTCAGTGGGAAATACTGGTGAGTAAATCCCAGTTTAATCAAGAAACATTTTATCAATTAAAACAGTATTGAGAGCGATCACATTGTTTATTTCTACACAATTACTCATTCAGTACTGTCAATCCTGACTTGTGGGTCATATTACACATTGGCTAACTCATTGTCCAATGGTAACGTACTGTCATCCCGACTTACTACTCGCAGTAGTAAATTTTGTATACAAAACCCCAACATACCGACAGTAATTGAAGAACTACAAAGACTCAATCACCGCTTAATCACATTGTAAAACATTAAGGTTTTGTAAAACATGACAAAAAGTTTAACAAAAATTGGATAAACTCACATTGCTATCTTAGACTTCTCGTAAGGGTTTCCTGGGAATAATCTATAATTTACACAAATGTACATAGGTTAGTATCATAACCCTTTGAAAATATTAATGATACCCTCCACGAGACGGTATTCCAACAACTACGTCGGGCAGAACCACGACAGTTGTTACGGAACCCTAAATCAATCGGGCAGTGTATCTATTATGAAACTGGGGTTATAATACTTACAACGGAGCAGAACCTTGCTAATTAGGGGGTATAATACCAACTTTCTAAGCCTAATATTTCAGAATTTGAGATACAGAAATGTTTGTGAACGAATTCCGATTGAAACCCGATAGCCTGCTTATATAGTTGCTGAACTAGACTCTCTCGCGGCCCGCGTAAAAGATAAGCGGGGCTTACGCGGCCCGCGTCGTAGCCCGGGTAGGGTTTACGTGATCCGAGTCGTCGCCTAGACTTGCCATGATGTCGACACGTGTCGGCCTCTGGTGTCTCTGCGTTGTTGATCTCACGCGGCCCACGTAAGATTGAGATGGGGTTCACGCAGCCCGCCTGAACTTAAGAAATCAGACGGAATCAGGTTCTAACCTTCATACCGCCCGCGTGAGTGTTGGGGTGGGTCTACGCGGCCCGCCTCAGCTTCAAAATCAGATTTTATATTTTATTTTTAATGCTATATTGTATTTCGGGCTCGGTTTTCACATACGGGGTGTATTTTGGGACATATTGAGACAATTAAAAATATAATAGGGTGTCGGAAATATTCGAGAATGTTGATTTTATTGAGGGTTGTTACAGTATTATACCCGAGAATAGCTTTATCTATATAGAAATTCGAGAGAGAAAGTGAAAGATGAGCGAGTTCGACTGAAGGCTGATCGAGGGAATTTATAGGGCTGTTCTTTGTCTTCGTCGCGCCCCGCGTAGCCATTCTCCGAGGCCTTCGCGGCTCGCGAGGCCAGCTAGGGTAGGCCCTAGCTTGGCTGACTCGCCACTAGGCTTGACACGAGTGGTGACACGTGTCGTCACCGGGTTTCGCCTCGTAGCCCAACTGTCGCGGCCCGCGTAGAAGACGACTAAGGTCTTCACGCCCCGCGATGACCCTTTTAATTTTGTTTTTAATAAAAATAAAGGTATTCAGGGCCCGTTTTCGGATACGGGGTGTATTTTAGGACATATAGGGATACTTTAATTATTTTTAGGGTGTCGAAATTTTTTTTAGGAGGGTTGTTATAATTCAGTGGGTTTCTCTACTTGCTTCCTTCTCTGGCAAGAATTCCGGCGATTGTAGTTGAACATTTTGTTGCTTGTGTTTTTGTATGCATCTTTGCCTCCGATTGATCTTTTTTCGGTCTTAGTAGACGTCTATGTTACAATACTAAAGCCCTTAAATGTCCCAGTTCTCCTTCTCATTATTTGCTTTGAGACTTGGTTGTCGCCGGTGGCTTTGTAAATCGATGCATGTACCACTTTAGAAAGTAGTTAAGGTGGTGAGGATTTCAATAGTGGTGACGCCATGGTCTTATAACCGGCGGTGGTGGTGTTGCTGACCCGTGGCCCTAGCGGCGGCTAGGGTTCTGTCGTGATGTATTTTGCGGTTATGGGATGATGATGGTACAATAGTGGTTACCTGAGTCAATTTGGTTTTGGTGCTTACGCTACTATGGCGGTGGCAGTGGTGATACCTGTGGTGGTGGTTGTCATTGTTCTGGTAATAGTGTTCTGTAAATTTGTTTAAAGGCTGTGATGATCAGAAAAAAATGAAACACCGAAGATCGGAGTCGTACCTTGGCGGGGCAATATCCAGAAGGCATAGTTGATATATTGTGACTATGCAACTGTGAATTTGCAGCCATGGCTTAATCCGCATCTGTTTTGTTCCAATTCCACAATTACATATCTGAGCCTATTCGTTTTGTCATACACCTTTGTTGAGAAGTTGACAAAAAATCATATTTCTTAAACTATCAAAAAAGATGGTATTAATAGTTTCATTGTGTATCAAATTAACCTCAAAATAAAGGAAAATTAATAAATGTTATGCTATTGTTTCGCTATTGACTGATTGTAGTTCTTTAGAATTTCAGCTTTGTAGACGCGGTTTACCGTCCAGTATTTGGGTTCTTGGGTTGGCATGCGTTTACGGATGCTCTTTGTGACTTATAAAGGTTAGTTTTCTCTTTTGCAGTTTTTGATTTAGTGGCTGTAGCTATAGTGTTGAAACTTTGAAATCCGTTGATAATTCGGTGACCTACCCATTTAGACGCTCAAAAAAGACAACTCCTTTCAACCCGATCCCTTAACTTTCTAATAATGTTATTGGAAATCTTGAATTATAGGGAGGTTGAGGCCAGTTTAATGGAGTATAAGCCCGCCATTATCATCAGTGTTCATCCTCTTATGCAAGACATTCCATTATGGGTTTTTAAGTGGCAAAGCTTACAAAAGAAAGTCATCTTTGTGACTGTTATTACAGATCTTAATAAATGCCACTAGACACGGTAAAAGACATACATGCATACCTTATCATTGGACCTATTTACGGTATTAGATCCTCCTTAATGTATTCAAATTTCTGTTATGTAACCAGGTTTCACCCAGGTGTCAAAAGATGCTACTGTCCTTCAAAAGAGGTGTCAAAGAGGGCTCTGTTAGATGAACTAGAACCAAACCAAGTGCGCGTTTATGGATTGCCTATTCGGCCCTCTTTTGCTCGTGCTGTTCTCAACAAGGTTGCCACTTTTTTTTTTTAAATTTTCTTATGATTAATTGCTTAAAAAAGTAACAAACTTTGATCTAATTTCCATCTCATGTGTCTTTATTGTATTAAAAGGTCAAGTCAATATTTACCAACATGTCACCGCCATGTCAGCACTTTCATTTTGACTTGGTAACTTGTACAGATTACCTTGAGTTTAGATCTTTTGTAAGTTTTGAGGCTTTTTCATTAGCATACTTTCTTTATCATGGTAGTTCTGGTTTTCGTAAGGGTATTGTCAGCTTTTTACAGGATGACTTACGTGTAGAGTTAGAATTGGATTCGGTACTACCTGTAATTTTGTTAATGGGAGGTGAAATGGGTCAACTTTCCCTGCTGCATCGCGTGGGCCAGAGGTGAAACTGATGTAAGCAGGTCAGTAACCAAGCTACCCATTTCGACTAAGGTGCAAAAATGGCTAGTGGGGTTAACGAGTCCGGTTGGGTTGGCTTTGAAACTGAAGATCCTTGAATATAGGTTTTTTAAAAGCATAATCCTTTTAAATACAATTGCTAGGGGTGAAATGGTGCAAGCAGGTCAGTAACCAAACTTACCATTTCACTAGCAATGCAACAAATGGACGGTCCCAAGGGGTATTAAGGGGTTGGGTTTCATACTTCACTAGGTTTTTTTATGCATAATTCCTTTTTAATAAGATCTCTATAAATGAAATGGATGCAAGCAACTCAATAACAAAACTTAATACTTCACTACAAGTGCAAAATGGATATAGTCCTTAAGGGTGTTAACGGGTCGGGTTAGGTTTCAAATTCACAATCCGTAAATTTATGTTTTTATAGTGTAATCCTTTTTAATACGATTGCTGGAGGTGAAACGGATGCCAGTGGGTCAGTAACCAACCTAACATTTCACTGGATGGTCCCTAGGGGTCTAAACGGGTCGGGTAGGGTTTCAAACTAAAGATCCTTAAATCTATGTTCTTAAAGCATAATCTTCTTTATTGCAATTGCTGGAGGTGAAATGGATGCAAGTGGGTCGGTAACCAAACCTCTCATTTCACTAAACGTGCAAAGAATGAATGGTCTGGGGGTATTTACGGATTAGGTTGAAGCAGGTTTGAACCTAAAGATATTTAAATATTGGTTTTTACAATATAATCCCTTACTAAATCACATTCCTATTTTAACCATAATCATGTTATTTAACAGTTAGGAAAGTAATGTGGAACATCAACTTCATTAAATAAAATGGACTCTTTATTGAAATAGTGATTCTATTTTGTTACTAGATGATATCATCTAACATTAACTTTTTTATTATAAGCTTTAGACAAGATTCGTTTTGAGAGCTTAATTCATATTGTATCTAACACTGCTAGCAACACATTGACAATCATTGATGGTGGAGGTGGAACGCCAAGCCTCATGAGTAACAAAAAATTGTTAACTGTATATAACTTTCTTTATGTATTCAAATATTGTGACAGCAATGCTCTATGTTGCCATGGCATTACCTTTAAATTAGGTGAACAATCTTGGTACCATTGCGAGACCTGGCCCTAAGATTTCATTGAAGCTATTATTGGTGGTGCTAATGTTAGCATGATTGGACAGTTTGATGCTGTTGGGTATAAATATGTTAGTAGCTTAATTGTATTTAACTGCATGATAGCGTGAAGGAAGTAACAGGTCGCGTTACATATTACATGTCACCAACTAGAGAATCCACTGTACGTTACTGTGTGTTAAACTTGTTAACCTAATCACATTGAACACTTGGTTGTTTGGACACTTAGGGTATTGCAAAACCCTACTTGTATATATATCTTTACACGTTATTGTACATTAGGTCGCGTGTAACGTACCTAACACTTCATTAACGCGTAGAAGCACGTTAACACATACCGAGCAAACTAAGGTGAGTTCACTACTCTTTTACAAGCATGCGTCCCGGGGAGACAAACCATTATTCCTGGGAGGAATATTTTTTAATAAATGTTGTAGTTTAATTTCGATGTCAGTGAATAAACTCAATCTCTATCATGTAAGTCCCTACTTATTACCGAGCTAGTTGTCTGGGAGACAACGGGGTATTAGTTGATAGCGCTATTAGTTTTGACAAACCTCACACTGTACTCGGGGAGTCAGGCGTGAACTAATGACCTTAATCATTTAAGATCAATGTTGATAGACGTTGATGATGGCACAACAAACATACTCAGTCATATCGGTACCGAGTTTATTATTTCTTGACATGTCTTTAAAGCTAAACATTACATGATTTACGTTGAACAAAACTGTGAACTCGTCAACTTTACGTTGACACTCTTCTGCATGCTTGCAGGTCGTTAGGTACATTTGTGCATTGGAACTTGCAGTCTGGGGAGCTGGAAGTGTCATGGGGTGTGCTGTTTGATGAGAACATTTGATGTTATGCATTTTAAAACAATATGGTTTTGATTGTTTTGAAATAGATACTTTTGCTTCCGCTGAATACATACTTTTGTTTGAAACGCTTAATTTGTAATAAACTATTCATGTTGGACATGATGATTGTGTTTTGTATTGTTTACTATTAGTTCGACATGATTAGTGGCTAGATCCTGGTACGTCACATGCCTCGCGTTGAAACCCACATGTGGTAATTTAGGGGTGTGACAAACAAGACTTGCAATTTTGCAATAATTTTCTTCTCTATTTAATTCAAAGATATTGTCCTTTATATAGGCTTACAAACTAACAAGTGTATGGAGGGAAACGTGAGATGCACATGAAGGATCATGGGATCATGGGCAAACATGCAGAATTCGAAAACTACATTATCACTTAACATGCATAAAATAAATGTGACATAAATAAACGTGGCTTGCAACTTTGATTTGGTCCATTGGATCGTATCAGCTTGGGTCCAAAATGAGATTGGGCGGCTAGACCAACTGGAGGACCAAATGATGATCAAAGATGAGCTAGCCGATGGCGATCGTGTCACACACTTACATTAACACGCTTTATGCGTGTTAGGGATAGTATAATAGCATAGAAAGAAATTGGTAGTGTTGTACATTTTAGCATCCTTACACATATTTCTAATACTAAAATGTGTTGTGTTTTGGTATTTCTTTTTTGCTTTTGGTGTAAAATTATCGTTGTTACTCTCGAATCCCATCGCAACACGACTGGGCTTTATTCAAGTTATATTTAAATATTAGTTGAGCTTGAGATAAGCTAGAGATGTTCTCTGTTTGTGACCTCTCTACATAAAACGTGTTTCATCCCCCCTCAATTAATTACCTAATTTACCATATGTTGCATTAGTGAATTCAAGCCAAACATCACTACACATATATAAATATAACTTAAATAGGTATAATCATAAAATTTTGCTTTATGTAAAAATAAATTGTAGAAATTATATTCTATGTCATGTTTAGTAACTTGAAAACAAACATCATCACACCTAAGTAAATATAACTTAAATAGGTATAGTTCACAAAAGAAAACAATTTATACCAAAACAATTTGTAGATATCAAATTTTATGTAAACTAGTATTAAGACATCCCCGCATTGCGGCGGGGGCGTAAAACCGTGCCAAGTAGTACCAATGCTACACCACTGCCGGTGACCACCAACACCGGAAAAGCTCATAAAAACAAAATAAATTAAAAAGAAAAAAATAACACCAAACGAAAAGCAAAGTAAAATCTTTGAACCACGTACGCCCGTTACGGCGTGTTAATGCAAAGAAATTAGACCGAAAAGTAAAATATAAAAAATAACTAAGTTGGTCTAGGACCTGCACGTTGTGACAAACCTGCCAAAGAGAGAAAAATAGACGTGTTGCGATGGGTCTGTCAAACGGGAAAAAATAGACGAAAAAACGTTGAACCCCACACGTACGTTGCGGCGTATTAACTTGTAAAAATATAGAACGAAACGTAAAACTTGCAAAAAGATGAAAAGTATGGGGCACCAAAGTTGAAAATAAAAAAGGTGTTAGGGTTAAATTGTAAAATATGAGAAGCTTCATGTTAAAGTATAAAATTCCAAAGAGTTAAAATGAAAAAGATTTTAGCCTTTGGATTAAAAGTGAAAAATCAATTTTTTTTTTTGAAAAACTTCCCATGCTAGGGGTACAACTCCATAAAACAGGTAGGAGTTGGTTGTTTATAGTCTTGAAAAAGTAAATTGCTAAAATCGTCCCTGACGTTTGTTCACATTTGCTAGATCCATCCAAAAAAGGTTTTTTTTCTTATAGAAACCACTGAGGTTTCAAAAAAGTTGCTAAATCCATCCAAAATGACTAATACTCTAACAATATTAAGTTGATAGAGGGGTAATTTGATCATTCTTTTAATTTATTTAATTTACCTTTTTTTTACCCTTTCATTATTCAAAAGTTTTATACACGAGTACAAAATTCCATGTTTCAAAGTAACTTTGAGACGAAAAAAAAGCCCCTTAGCTATATTCTGTTTCCAAATTACTGAAACTAGTTTTATACGCCGCGCGCGTTGCGGCGCGCTTAACCGGGTAGTTTTTGGTGTGATAACATGTACGATTTACGTTACAACTCATAACATGATTGTGCTAAACCTAATCATTTCATTACAACTCATAACCCAAATCCATAACATGATTGTGCTAAACCTAATCGTTTCATTACAACTCATAACCCAAATCAATTTTGACCCAACATTTGATTCGGGTTTGCATCATAATCATTGCATCTTTGCCATCATACTAATGATAGGTATATAATATATCAAGTGAAAGAAGTGCACGTTTCATAGCAACAACACCACCTTCAGTATCCCCTTGAAAACACATGAAAACTACTTTTCCTACTTGTGATTCTTTTGTAAACCCTCCTGTGTAGCTCTCTCCAGTTCACAGTAGCCGAAGACTCAAACTTTCGGATCTTTAGTTCATCTGTAATGACAAAAATCTTTTGGTTTTCTTGTCAGTGTACACAAACAATTTAAAGAGCACTTTGTGGTGCAGTTTGAGCGACTTGGCCCTGGCGAGCCAATGCCATGTCAAGTTCCTCTTGGGACTCTCAAGTCGTCCCCAATACAAAACGTTAATAGTCAATGCCTTCAATTATCCCGCAAACATGATAACCACCTGCGGCATTTTCCGAAGCTTAACATATATTGGTACAACAGCAATAACTTAACCCTAGAGTAACATTCAATAGAAAGGCACAAATTCCATATTTAAATAAAAATAATTTCGTCAGTAATCATGTAATTACATATTTGTAATTACTTGAGATGGTGACAAAGTTCAGTAGCCTAAATATAATATATTTAGGTAACAAAAGGATAGCTTCGACTTTGGCATGCCAGAAATTTGGTCTCGAATAAAATTAACATAACTGCTCTTAAAACAACAATGTATTGAAGTCTATAAACACTTGTAGGTTATAATCCCCAAAATTCTTTTATGAACTCTAGAAAACCCATTTTTCTTTTTCACATAGAAATTCAACATAAGAGTTCTATCAAAATGAAAATATAAATAAAATGGTTTCAATGTTTAAAATTATCTAAATAAACTTCTAAGTTTCTGAATAGTCTACCATTACTTTCAAATCTTTTTAACATTGAGAAAAGGTATTTATACCAAAACTTACAATCTTCATCTCCTATAACCTATTAGGCCACCGGATGTCACCGGAGCAGAAATAAACAGAGGCAGATATGTTGTCGAGAGAAATAATGAGATCGGTGGGGTGGGTTGATAGGTTTACCTTAATAATCGGAAAAGCACACATGCAGACGAATCAGTCACCAATCTACACGAACATGGTACATGCAAGCTTTAATCCTTTTGCCGGAACTCGCCGGAGTATGGCCGGAACCCTAGGTATTTCACCGGAGCTTTTTGAAGCCCATCTTCACTGTGGTGATATCCTGACCACCATGACCATCGGTTTCTGTTGGTATCACTTGAAACGGCGAGTAAAGTCTATCCACCGTGCGACTGTTGACTGCCGCTGCGGTGACCGGGAAAAACCCGGTACCACCGTCGTTTCCGCAGATCACTCCCCGCTGCGTCACTCTCTCTCTCTATCTTTCTCTCTCACATTTTTGTTTCACTCTAGTTTTGTTTACTCTCTTTCTTCAATATTAGAATGAAGTTTGGTGAGCATGGATAGAGTTTTTAGATGGCTGAGAAAGAATTGAAGAAAGGCATGTGTGGTGAAAGGCATGTTTTTGAACAACCCAGCACCTCCCTCATCTCTTTCCACCGCCATCATCACCATTAATTAAAAACATCATCGATCACCGCCACCGACGGCGCCCGACGGAACCCTCAATGTCACCGTCGCCACCTCCGCAACTACCATAACCAGGGAAAAAATGCCCCGTCGGTCGGAAACCATGGTCCGCCTTCTTCTTCTTCTCTGATTCTCTCTCTCCCTCACTTTAAAACGGTTTGTCCCTCAGTTTTCTGTGTGTGGTTTTGTCGTGTGTGGAGCTGCTTCTTTACAGGTGAAATTCCCAAAACACCCCTGTTGTTACTGTTCAAATTACTGTTCAAAGCCTACAATTTTTAATATGTAGTATAATAACATTGATAGTGTCCCAATAAAAAAATAGTGGAAAACAAATCAACTCTGATTTTATAAATTAAGCCACCCAGTCACCCACTAACACTAAGACTAATGGGTATGGTTTGGCCCATCCCCACCGGGATGAGCCTCCACGTAGGCGTCACGTGGGCGGCTCGTGGGGGATGGGCCTCCATGAAATTTGAGGGGGATGGAGGCTCGTGTGGGATGGGGCCCCACCTCATTATTTTATAATTTTCTAAGTTTTAATTTATTAACTTAATTAAAACTTTATAAAAATTAAAAAATACAACATAAAACAACATAAATAATTTCATTTCATAACATAAAAAAAAATTACATTTCATAACATAAAAAAAAATTACATTTCCTAAAAAAAAAAAAATTACCGAAAAATAAAAATAAAAAATTACATTTCCTAAAAATAAAAAAACAACCTACGACGACCATTTTTTCATCACTTCTTCCTTCATCCTCCGATAAACCGCTCGTTCCTCCTCCGGAACCGAGTCGAGATCCAACCTCATAATCCTAAAATCCTCCGCTCGAGCTTGGTCGGCCGACACGGTTTTCTTGTGAGTGTATTTTTCGGCCGCGAACTGTTTGAACGAACGGAATTCGTCTATCAACTCGTCCATTTTCGCCGATGCCTTCGACCCGCCCCCTCCACCCGAGCCGGCCCCTCAACTCGACCCGGCCCCTTTGCGCTTTCCGGCCGCCTCTTTTTTTGCTTTGTCCCTCCCGGGGGGACGTTCCGCCTCGTGAATGGGCAACACGTCCTCGTCATCTTCCGGGTCGTCGTTTATGTTGATTTGACAACGACCGGTGGAGCCTCCCGCACTATAACTTCCGGACTCGGAAGTTTTAGTCCGTTTGGCGGTTGCTACCTCATTTGGAATCGGCGCCCATTTTTGTTGATTCTTTACTACGTTCCATGCTCGGAAGTGCGGGAAAGGCTTTGCATTTTGAGAGTCCCACTTAGCGATAGCAAGGTTAAGAATGTCCGTCTCGTTACTCCCGCTAGGAGGATTCATGATAATTTGGTTATAAATTGCGTTAAAGTTATTGATGACCTTGCTCATTTTACGCCACTTGCCCGAGACGGCTTCTAAATCACGATCCGAGCTATGCTCCATAATCTCATAAAATTTAGCCGTTGCCTTCTTCCAAAAACTATCACCCGTTTGATTGTTTCCTAAATTTTAAAAAATAATGCATTAGTAAAAAAAAAATTTAAAACTTTTAAAATTTAAATTAAATATTTAAACTTTGGTTCATACCGATTATCGGGTTAGTAGAGGACTTAGTAACCGCCATTGCTAGCGCCTCCTCCTCTACTTTCGTCCAAGGTCTCCCCTGTTTTCTCGAACCGCTTTTTGACACGGTTTCGGGTACGTTTTCAACCTTCTTCCCCTTCCCCTTGTTTTTTTTTCGCTTGAGCTCTTGCGGTGGCGATTCGGGGACGACTTCATCATCATCATCGTCAAGGTTAACCGGTTGGGAAATTGGCGGTTGCGATTGGAGTTGTTCAAACGAGTTGCGTTGCATGATTTGTTGTAGCGCTTGGTATTGTTGGAGTTGTTGAACTTGAGACATTTGTGAGAATGCGTTGGGTGTTTGTTGGAAACCCGAAAAAGGAAATTGCGGAGCCCCCCACGATTGATCCATACTCGGAGTGTAAGCGGGGGTCGAAAAAAAGTTAGGTTGGTTCGGGTTGGGGTTGTTCGGGTTGTAATTATTCGGGTTGGGGTTGTTCGGGTTGGGGTTGTTTGGGTTGAAAGGATTCATGATTTAGAGAAAAAGGTATAAAAAATATGGAGTGTTTTTATAAAAAAGGAAGAGAATTTGAGAAGAATGGGAGTAGAAAGGATAGAAATGTATAAAAATGGTTGAGATATTGGGTATATAAATTGAAAAATGAAATTTTTTTTTTTTAAAATAGCCGTTTGCAACGGATATGTTTTTGAAAGTGGGTCCGGCGCCACCGGCGCATGTGGGACGATTGAGCCGAGCCAGGGCTAAGGGGGGCGGTGTGGGGGACCGGCGCCGGTCCTAGCCGGGCCTAGCCGGCCCCCATACCCTTTAGTCTAACAGAAATTAGTTTGCACAATCACCTTCCTCGTATCCATTTTATTCATTTTCAATCTACATTAGACTACTCATCAACATACCCCTAGTTACATAGGTAACTAAAGTAAACTCTTATATTTGATGGTTCATTATTCATTTCTTATCTTATATTTTAATGTTGTTGTGAGTAGAAAAAATATTATTTAATTGATTATAAATTTATATTAGGAATCAGATATGAATGGTTTTTAAAAATAAACAAATGTTATAAATAAATGTGTATTTTAGTTAAATTACATGGATAAAAATAAAAATTTCAATATAAAATACTCTAATAAGTACATCATTATAAATAAAATAATGAGTGAATTACCTGTTAAAGTATTAGTCATTTTGGATGGATTTAGCAACTTTTTTGAAACCTCAGTGGTTCTTATAAGAAAAAAAACATTTTTTGGATGGATCTAGCAAATGTGAATAAACGTCAGGGACGATTTTAGCAATTTACTCGTCTGGAAATTATAATCTTATTCCGGTGGAGATTCCAAAGTTCACGTAGCTTTTGGTTTGTAGTTGTCCACAAGAATAACCATATACAAACATTACATAATTCTAATATTTAGTGCCTAACAAGTCTTCTTGGTCAACAACACGTTGCCTCAACAATATAAATATATTGGGTATTGTAATTTCCACGCATCATCTCATTCACTTTCTTAGTTTCTTGTTGAAAAAGTTGGTACATAGCAACTACTGTACAAGATCAACATGGCCACTGGAGCAGCCGGAGACGGGATGTTTCAACGCGTATACGGAGGTTGTATATCTGGCGACGACACGTGTGTTCAAAAGAGGCCCTATCACTGCAACTGCAGTTGTGCTCTTCATAACTCTAGTAGTAGTCAATGCTCCCATGTCGCGGCCAATAAAGTGTCGTACCCGATTAGGCGGTCATGGAGCGCGGATTCCATGCTGGCGTTGAAGGCGGTGGGTTCTCCAAGCTCCTCAAATCGTTGTTCTTCTTTGTCGCGGGTGTCTAGCGAGTTTGCTTTGCATGATCAATAAAAGATTAGTTTTGTTGGATGTTATGTATTTATGAATACAAGTATACAACCCCTTTCACCCCTATCTTTTTTGTTCAAGAGATAAAGGTTATATAAATAATATTATCATTTATAGATCTATACTCTTTGATCTAATCTTGTTTTCTATATTGAAGTATCAATATATTTTAATCAGGGGCGTAGCTTTCAAGGGGCCGGGGGCGCCCGACCTCCCGAACTTTTCGCTCAGTAGTGTTATGTATGTACGTTTTGTATAGAATTTTTTAGGTATATACGTTTTCGACCCCCCGATTTTATAAAAAAAATTACTTATATAGAATTTTTAGCTCCAATGACTTCCAGGGGTGGATTTAGGGCACTTTTGTGGGTTCACAGGAACCCATTTGGTGTGGAAAAAATTAGTAAGAACCTTGTATGATTGGAAAAAAATAGTGAGAATCTAGTAAAAGGAACCCGGTGAAAAAAGATTTTAGATCCGCCACTAATGACTTCCGACCCCCCGGTGGAAATTTTCAAGCTTCGCCACTTATTTTAGTAAGTACAATAGACATGTTTCATGTAAATCCTTAACATGACGTGAATCATTTCAAAGAGAAAAATGATCATTCAATTTATTTGTTTAATAGTTGTATATTACATATTGTGTTTTTTTTTTCTTTTAGTTTTCGTGGATAGTGATGAAAATTTGAGGCATGAGTATCTTCACTCCGGCATATTTGGCAATTGTATCGATCTTTGCTATCTTGTCTTGTCTTACTCGTATATGTCTCACTCGACATCATTTAGTATTTTTGTATTTAATAAAGATTTTAAAACTAAGCGTTAACATCGAGTGAAATAAAGCATCATATTTGTCATGATATGAACATAGAGAGGTATGAGGTATCATCAAATAACATCGAGTGAAATAAAGCATCATATTTGTCATGATATGAACATAGAGAGGTATGAGGTATCATCAAATAAAATGGTTTTTAGGAAGTGTATTTTGATTGTATCGATCAATTAAAATATTAAGATCCAAACAATTGAAAAGCTATAATTTCAAGAAAGTTAAATATATTTGAAGGGAAAGATTTGAGGTTTTTTTTATAAATATATATGAAAAGAAGTTTCTCAAATTGTTGAACTAGAATAATAGCAAACAACAAGAAAAGAATGAGAAAAGAGTCATAGGGAAAAATAACACATATTTCACGGATTGAGATATCATACAATGAGATACGATATGTTGTATATAGGAGAGAGAAAGTTGATAAACAAAATAATCTATATGGAGTTGATAACCATAATAATATTTATTTATACAATCTCATGATTGTTTTAAGATATAGCATTAAATCTTTTAACTTTTTTTTATTTGATAAGAGTTTTGGTATTTTGCATTATTATTTTCAAACAAAATGAGGTTTATGAAAAGGTGTGATACATTGTTGCTTAACTGAGTGTTACTTTAACACGTTATAACACAAGCTTCCATTTCTATGGTTTGATTTATTGTTGTAACGAGGTTTGATGTATACGTGTATGAAGGTATGTCTAACTTATTTATTTTTTAGGCTTGATTCTCTATCGTAATGAGTTTTGATGTAAATGCATATTATAATTCGTTTAGGCCGTGGGGTATGGGGCGGGGTTTGGGCGTGGGTTGGGGTAAAACGCCCAAGTCACCACCCCGGGTGGGCTTGGGTTGGGGCGTGGCCCCTTGGGGCTTGGCTTTCAAGCCGGGCGTGGGGCGGGGGAGCAAGGTGAGTTGGCGGTTTGTGATTGGCCCATTAAAAGTAGCCGTTGGGGTAGCCGTTGGTGGCTACTTTTAAAAAAAAAAAACTTTTTTTTCCTTTATAAATACTTACCACATTTAACATTTTTTTCACACAATATCAAAACATAAAACACATTATTGCCATGAGTTCTTCAAGTTAGAGTGAATCGTCATCATCGTCTGACGATGGTGCGGAAATATTTCTACAAACGATAGCGGCGGTGGTGAAAGCTATCGTGGAAGACGAAGACGATGAGGAAGAGACTCAACAACCTAAACGGAGGAGAAGGTACATCGCTCGTGAACGGCACACCGCTAACGATTTGTTGGTAAGCGATTACTTCTCAGCGGAACCTAAGTATGATGAAAAAATGTTTAGGCGTCGTTTTCGTATGAGTAAAAATTTATTTTTAAGAATATCTAGAGATCTTGAGGAGAAATATGTTTGTTTCCAACAAAAACCCGATGCCACCGGGCAATTAGGATTTAGTACGTGGCAAAAGGTCACGGCCGCACTTAGGCAGTTTGCGTACGGCAATAGTTCGGACATTATGGATGACTATTTAAAAATGTCTGCACGTGTAGCTAGAGAAACTCTTCACAACTTTTGTTCGTGCATTCTAGAACTTTATAGGAAAAGATATTTGAGAAAGCCCTCCTTCAGTGACATGCAACAAATATTGGAACATCACGCAGATTATCATGGGCTACCCGGGATGCTAGGTAGTTTAGATTGTATGAAATGGCCTTGGGAACTTTGTCCTACCCAATGGCAATGTGCTTACACTAGTGGATTTCACGGGGTGCCAGCCATCATGCTTGAAGCGGTTGCGTCCCAAGATCTTTGGATATGGCATGCGTTCTTCGGTATGCCAGGTTCACATAATGATATTACCATCGTAAACCACTCGCCTCTTTTCAATGATCGGGTAAATGGAATAGGACCGAAAGGAAGTTTCTTTGTAAACGGGATTGAGTACGTGTACGGGTACTACCTAGTTGATGGGATTTACCCAGAGTGGGGGGTTTTTGTAAAATCGTTCACAAGACACGGTACCACAGA
The DNA here is from genome assembly GCA_030545235.1 of Helianthus tuberosus. Lineage (NCBI taxonomy): Eukaryota > Viridiplantae > Streptophyta > Magnoliopsida > Asterales > Asteraceae > Helianthus > Helianthus tuberosus. The sequence continues at coordinate 36,052,660 of CM060399.1, read as the reverse complement.
TCCAAAGAGATTAAAGTTTAACAGGGTCCAGATGGCTGCACGTAAAGACGTCGAGCGAGCATTCGGTGTTTTGAAGAAAAGGTGGCGAATTTTGGTAATGCCTTGTCGACTATGGGACAAGGATCAGATTGGAAACGTGATGTACACATGTATCATTCTTCACAACATGATTTTGGAGGATGAAGGTAGAGCGGTCGTTACCTACTACGAGGACGATGACCCCCAACAAGGTAACGTAACAGACGAAGATAAAGCGGCAAATGAATTTTTAATAAAGTCAAGGGATATACATCAGAACCTTCGAGCTAATTTGGTGGAACATGTTTCAACGATTCCTGGGTTCGAAACCGACGAAGAATGACTGTTTTTTATTTTGATAATTATTATGTATGTTTATGTATTTTAAAAAAAAATTATGTTGTATGTTTATTTTTTATTTAGTTATAAATAAAAATATATATAAAAAAAATGATGATGTGGCTAGGCCACGCCGCCCAGACACGCCCAACCCAAGCCCCACCATACCGCTAAAACACTTGCCTTTGGGTTTTTAATATCTAAAATCCACGTGTCACCAAATGCCCAACCCAAGCCCCAACCCAAGCCCTACCATACCCCATGGTCTTAACTATCTATAATTGTGTTTCAACTTTCCAAGTTTGATACACATGTATATAATGGTGTATCTAAACCTCTATAAAGGTGCATCGATTTTCTAGCTTTGATTCGGTGTTGTAATGAGTTTCGATGCATAAATATACAACAGTGTGCCCACTTTTCAAGTTTGATTTCTTGTAATAGGTTTTGATGCACATATATATATATATATAAACGATTCATTTCCGGACATATTTTCCTTATAATAGATTTTGATGCACATATATTATATATATAAACGGTTCATTTCCGGACATATTTTGGAATACAATAAAAAAACAAATTAAGAACATTCAGTATTTTATTAAGGGGTAACTTTGTAGAATAGTAACCAAGTTTTCTATATGTTCCACTAAAGTCACTCAATCTTTTTTTGTCTCTCCAAAGTCACTGAACTTTCATATGATGTTCCAATAATGCGCAATTAGTAGGTTACCAGGTTACCTTGATGACGTGTCAGGTAACATTTTTATTTTTTTAATCTTTAATGCTTGCGTGGATTAAAATTAGTGAGATGGCTTTTTAAGTATGAATATAAATATAGTTTTTTTTTCTTTAGTCATAAAATATAACTTTTTTTCATTAAATCTATTTTTTAACTAATCAAACCTGCAAACCCTTTTCGTTTCCATCTGATCATATAGATACCATATTTTATTCATTAAACACATGTTTCATTCATCAAATCACTAGAAAACATATAGAAACCGATTTGGTTTTTGAATTTGAATCTTCGATGAACATATAGGTTTTTATTTAGGATACGCTGATTTTTGATAATAAATTGTTTGGGACGGTTGGTGAATCCAAAATTTCTAAATTGTTATTAATTAAAATAACAGGTATATGATTAATTATAGATCCACATAAGCATTATGACCTTACACATCATCATGGTAACCTTGTAACCTGCTAATTGCATAAGATTGAAACACTAAATGAAACTTCAATGATTTTAGTAAGACAAAAAAAGATTGAATGACTTAATTGGAACACACTGAAAACTTGATTACTATTCTATAATGTTTTCCCTTTTATTAATGATAAACCACACCCTTATAACAACTACTTTTAAATTACACAATACTTACAATAATATCATTATAACACCTTATCATCACTACAAACAATATGTCTATGAATAATTAGGGTAGGGAAATGTACATTAATTCAGAAGTGTGAGAAGTGTATTATAACACTATATATAACACCAAATAAACACCGTATAACACCATATAACATCATATAACACTATATAATAATATATAACACTATACATCTATCATAGACATGTTATCAGACAAAATATAGTGTTATATAGTGTTATATGGTGTTATATGATGTTAAATAGTGTTATACGGTGTTTATATGATGTTATATAGTGTTATATATAGTGTTATAATACACTTCTCACACTTTTGGATTAATGTACATGATCCTTTATCTGTATAATTAATATGACGTAATTACTTTATATTTTAATTAACCTATATGATCACTTTTTATCTACTAATAACCAACTGGGGTAGTCCAGTTGGCCACCGACACCCACCTCTTCCCAGAGGTACCGGGTTCAAGTCTTGGGAGTGGCATACGTCGCCCAGGGTAAGAACTTGGCATGGGGAAGTCACCGCGGAGCTAGCTTGGTCGGGTAGCGGATCTCACTCCACCGTGCACTACCCCCCCCCCCCACCCCCCCCCCACACACACACACACTTTTTATCTACTAATACTTTTAATATCTTTTTCCTCACACCGGCATCTGAACTAACATTCTATTATTAAATATTCTGCTCTCTTAAGGAGAAACACGTGAGTAAATCTAAGATATTAAAATATAAATAAAATAATAAATTGATAAATTACTTGTTATTAATCGCTATGAGCCTATGATGACATATATGAACAATACTTTATCATTCCTTTTGCATATCTACATCTTGGATGCACATTTTCCATTTTTCCGTGCTAAACTAACTTGTCTTTGTCTTCTCTGTAAATAAAGAAAGCTCAAAAATGTCATCTAGTGGAAGACTTTGAATTTGCCTTTTAGGTTCTTCAAAATATTATCTCATTTTTGGTGTAAAATTTATCTGCATTCCAGATATTTAAATTATTGTCGTTAACATATTATATGTAAACTAAAACTTTTAATCTAAAAGATTTAAAAATATAAAAATCTATATAATTAATAAAATATATACATAATTTGTGGTAATAATGGGAAACTATATAATTATAACACACTATTGGTATTATTTGAAAGTTGAAACAACTTATACGTGTGTGTTAGTGTGAGTGCACTCATCAACACTGTAACGACCAAGTACTAGGAGGATCATGAATTCATGATCAAGACACGATGTACACGTGAGAGTTTTTTTTTTTTTTTTTTTTTTTTTTGAACGGCAAATTAAGATCACTGACGGACCACTGGAGTATCATCGTGCCACCAGAGGAACCACCCGATCATATCCATCTCCACTAGGCATAATGCCACACCAATTCAGGAGGAAACCCAATAAATATGGGAAAACCCCCTTGTGGGAATTGAACCCAGGACCTATTGGTCCCAAAGCCTTATACCACCACCAAGATGCCACTAGGCTATAATAGGTTAAACTCTTTGACATTTTCTAAAAACGATAAGTTACATACTTGATAAAGTAGTGTGAAATTGTTCTGATCTTGTGAATAAATTTTATAAATCACAATTTTTTTTTCTAAGGGTGTCCGGAGTGGTAATCGGTAAAGGGTGGCAAACCCCTTTACCGAGTGGTAAACACCACCGCCAACAAGTGTTTAGTCACCAAAGTTTGCCAAATCGGTGGTGGCATGCCGAAACGGTGAGGGGAGGAAGGAGAGAGAGGGGGTGTGTGGGTGGGGTCCATTCCATCTCTCAACCAATCACACCTTTTTCCCCTTTTTTTTTTTTTTTAAAGTTTACCACTTTATCAAATGTCTAAACCATTGCCAACACTTTTCACCAAAGTTTAAACACTTTTCACTGATTGACATGGCGCGCTCTGATTGGTCGGTTTTTTGGTTTGCCACTCCAAAGTGTTTAACCACTCCCCACACCCTAATTTCCACTAATTTTTTCCTCTCATCGGAGTAAACGTGTCAACAATCACTGCTAGATTAGACCATATATTAGAATATTTTAATCTAAAGTGAAATCTCTTACGCCACTTATGTATTTTCTATGGCATGTTTTAATGTTAATGCTATTCGACGCGCCACTATGAACTTGTTGGAACAAATAATGGGTATTTGTTGTGTCGGATTGAAATTTGTTGTGCAGGATTGTATTATGATACGCCAAAAGACACATGGCGCACTTTGATCGGTAATTCAAAAATTCAAAGTTACAGTGTTAATTTTTTTCCGGTTAAAATGAATATTTTTGTGATTTTCTTTATTTTATATTATGTGTCGTAAAAATTGTTTCACTGCTATAATCTTTTCTATAGAATATACTGCAAATTTTGGAATATTAAGCTTTTCGGAAATTAATTTTGTAAAATTTATGAAATATCGTACAAATTTATTTACGCATATATACATGTTCTTAAATATAGAGGTAGATTTTAAGGCTAGACGGTATGGTTGAGAATCATCCTTAGAGGATGACTCGCCACGTAAGCGCCACGTCATAGTCCTTGGAGGATGTCTCTCCAAGGATGAAACCAAGGAAATGGAGGATGAGCCTACCCCACCAACTTTATTTATTTATTTAATTTTATCTACTTTTTTAACATTTATTAAATAAGATATAAAAAAATCATTAATATTAAAAAACCAAACATTACATAATATTAAAAACCAAACATTATATAAGTTAAAAATAAAAACCTAAAAAAATAAAAATCCTAAGAACTACCCCACTTTTTCATGATTTTTTCTTGCATTTTTTTAAAACCCCTCGCTTTTCTTCGGGATAATTGTCCATATTGGTTGTGGTTGTTGAGATTGAAGTTGCGTGTTGAACGGGTTCCGATCATCATGTGTTGTAACGATTGCATTTGTTGCATTTGCGAGAAGGCGTTCGGAGATTGTTGAAATCCCGCAAAAGTGTTGAGAGAAAATTGAGAGGATAACCAACTCGATTCCATTTAAGGATAGTAGCCGGGCACCGCAAAAACTTTCGGGTTTGGGTTGTATGGATCCATGGTAAAAGTATAAGAATGTTTATAAAAATGTAGAAGAGTTTTATAAAAAGTTGAGAGATATATAGGGTTGAAGTGGGTAAAAATGGAGTGTTTGGGTTGTATTTATAAAAAAAGTTAATGATTTTTGGGGTTTTTGAAAATTCTGCACGTTGATGTTTGGAAAAGGGAATTTAAATTATTATTATTTTTCCAACAGTCCATGACCCAACGTTCCATTTTTTGGTCTTATTCGCACGTCCCCAACGTCTTAAGCTAGACGAATTGGACGAAGCCGGGGGGGGGGGGGGGGGGGATGGTGTGCAGGGCGGCGACGGGCCGCGACGACGGTCCCCATATCGTGCCTAACAACCACTACTGAACGTATGATTTCCATTGGTGGGTATCGTTGGTAATCCTCCGTCGGAAAACAGAATGTGTGTAATGTGAGTTCCAATAGGATTTGCAAGGATCAGCCATAGAATTATCATCGACATCTATTCCATCGTCGCACTTATATGATTTCATGACATATTACCGATGGATCCTTATCGGGGACTTCCTTAATTTTTTTTTTTTTGAACATTTAGCTACTGATATTCCATTAGTAATTTGTTTCTATTTAAACTAGTAGGGTGTCCACGCGATGCTGTGGGGGTGACACTTTGCATTGCGGCACTCGTTTCTGATAATTTTCTTATTCGTATAATATTTATGGTAGCATTAATGTGGTGGATATATGTCATAAGTATTACACATGTCTAGTAATTATTAAATTTAGAATTTAAATTATCAAGTACTTCAAGAAACCATTGACGCAATAAAATAACAAACGAATAAAAAAATAAGTCTTAAACATAAATAAAAGTTATATAAAGTAGTACACGGATAAGGAAATACAAGTCTTAAATATAAAAGTTGAAAACTAAAAGCTCAAGTGTCGAGTACTTTGCATCATGATGAGATCAATTTAGTAATCATACGGCTTAAACATCCCGATGATGTCATCTATATTGTCACACCACCATTTGTCATAATCGAGATCAACGTCCTCCAGAATTTCTTGTATCTCTTCCTGTTTGATTATTACATCATGATGAGTTTCTTCTTTGTTGTCCTCTTGAAGGGGTAAGGTCCCAAAAACCTCATAAAAAGGATTTGAGACCATACCACAAACCAACCTTTTAACCTTTTGACCTTGCGCGGCCGCGCATTGGTCTTACAAGAGGAAGAAGTAATCAGCGATCTATAATCGCGCGCCCAAAGGAAAACATAAATCCTTGCGCCTTCCCCCATTAGCAAAGGATAAAAATCCTGAGATCAATACTTCCGCCCAATTATCCAGACTTGGATATCATTTTACCCAGACTTGGGATTTATTCGTCTGTGTCCACACAGCAAGGTGTCACACCAGATTACAGCAGTAATCTTCTAGAAAGAAATACAATCGTGCACCACCCAGACGGTTATAACCGTCTGGACACGTGTCATTACCGCAGGCACCCCTGAAATCACAACGAAGGCATGCAAGTGGAGAATAATCACCACTTAATCACTTTCCACGTGGCATTTCCCCAGCCATAGATCAAACCACGATCCGTGTGCATTCACATCGGATCGAGACAACTTGACATCTGATCAAAGAACTTAACGGAAGAAAATATAACCGCTACGGCGTTAGCATCTTCCGTCATCTTTTCAATAACAGGTTTTCCCTCCCAAACTCCCGGTTATAAATACAAGAACTGTTCAAGTATAAACTCAGATTACACCCACTTCTCAAATACTTTCTCATCTCCATTACCAATACTTATTCTCACACCGGAGTCGGGTCAAGGAGAGAACCCTCTTCTCCCCTTGGCGAGACTAACGGTGCTCTTTTTTGCAGAATCACCGGAGAAGAAGATCAGCTGTGACTGAATCAATCGAGAGAGAGCTAACCTTTTTATGCGGATTCAAACCCCCTAGCTATCTCGGTTCCGACCATTTAGTTAGTGTTTCTTCATTGGCGCCCACCGATTCCTCAGTTTTCTAGTTTCTATCTCGTTTCGATTCAGTTCATTCCATTTTCTGTTTTTGCACATGGCAGAAAATTCGTCATCCCACCGATAATCTGGTCCTCGACCAAACGTCGGAAACAATTTCCAAATAGAAGGATCCCCAGAACATTGGTTTAACAGATGCCAAGCTGCTTTAGACACAATCGTTATACAAATCGCCAGATCTGATTTCCCAAACATCAGATCTGGAAAAGAAATCAACACTACAGTATTGGACCCACCAACACCACGTCGGGGGGACATCCAATCCAGCCAATCCAGAGATAGCAGTTATCAGAAACAAATACACATGGTTCAAGGAGTTCCGTCACGAAGACCAAATAAACGAAACTATGATCAACATTGGAGAGAACAGCAAGTCGTGTTCCCTGTTGTTCCTGGGGCCCTCAGGAAGAACGACCAGTGATTATCACTGGTATTTTCGGTCATTACCGAACGGACTATATGTTCATATATCCAGGAAGCTCGATGGACATCATATACGAGCAGTGTTTTAAACAACTTAACCCAGATGATAAAACACGTCTAGAACCGGTCGACTTTCCCCTCACCGGATTCTGCAATGAAGCTGTATTCCCATTAGGGCAAATAGCTTTTCCTGTGACTCTATCGGATGGCGAGCACTCACGAACAGTCACAGTCAATTTCATGGTCATGCCGGCAACATCGCGCCATGATGTCCTGCTCGGAAGAAGGTCACAAAGAGAATTTAGCATGATCACTTCTATTCCACATGCTGCATGTGGATTTCCAACAGAAACCGGAGTTGCAATTTTATACTCAAGCAAAGAAGTCATGTACGTAGATGACGAGCCACCAACAAAGGTAGTCAAACCTTCAACATCAAGCGAACTAGAGAAATGGGTCCTGAACAACGAATACCCAGAACAGACTATTCTGCTAGGACATGCCATTTCACCGGCAACACGAGTACAACTGAAAGAACTGTTGTCTAACAACAAAGATATATTTGCTTGGTGTCCAGCAGACATGACTGGAGTTCCACGCGACATCGCGCCACATTGTCTAAACATCAAACCATCAGTAGAACCTGTTGCTCAGGGGAGGCGCAGCTTCAGTGAAGAAAAAGCAAAAGCAATGGACGAGCAAGTGACAGAGCTACTCAATGCGGGGATCTTGCGCGAAGTGAAATACCATACATGGGTTGCCAACCCAGTGATGGTACAAAAACATAGCGGCGGATGGAGAATGTGCGTCGACTTCAAGGACCTAAACAAAGCATGCCCCAAAGATTGCTACGCGCTTCCAGAGATAGACAAAAAAGTCGACTCTCTAGCATCATTCAGATGGAAATGCTTTCTCGACTGTTATAAGGGTTATCACCAGGTCCAGATGAAAGAAGAAGATGAAGATAAAACCGCGTTCCGCACAGATAAAGGCATCTACTGCTACACCAAAATGCCGTTTGGCTTGCGCAACGCAGGCGCAACTTATCAACGCTTAATGGACACAGTCTTCAGCGGGGATATTGGCAAGACTGTCGAAGTATACATGGATGACCTCGTCATCATGAGCCATGAAGAAGAGACAATGCTCAACAATATCCAGCGCACGTTCGACTCTTTACGCAGCGTGAACTTAAAACTTAATCCGACAAAATGCTCCTTCGGCATGGAAGAAGGAAAATTTTTGGGTTTCATAGTTACAAGAGACGGCTTTAAGGTTAATCCAGAAAAAGTGCAGGCCATCCAGCTAATGCCATCACCTGCAACAGTTAAAGAAATGCAAAGGCTCGCCGGGCGATTAGCAGCCTTGAACAGATTCTTGGCTAATCACGCAGCAAAGTCTTATCCATTCATCAGCACGCTGCAAAACTGTGCAAAGAAAACTGCTTTTCAATGGACATCTGAAGCAGAAGCAGCATTCAAACAAATGAAAGAATGTTTAATCCAGCTACCAACGCTGACCGCACCAAAAGAAAAAGAACCACTGATTTTATATCTATATGCCGCGGAAGTAGCGGTTGGTGCTGTATTGATGGTAGAGCGCGAGAACATTCAGACTCCAATCTACTATATAAGCAAAATGCTCACCGGCCCAGAAACTCGCTATTCGATGATAGAAAAACTAGTCCTCGCACTAGTACACGCATCACGACGTCTGCGCAGATATTTTTCGGGCCACGTCATCACTGTTCTCACCAATTATCATTTAGGCCAAATATTATCCAAACCCGACATAGTGGGAAGATTGGCCAAATGGGCCATTGAGCTGGGAGGATACAATATCTTCTACAGGCCAAGACCAGCAATCAAAGGACAAGTTCTAGCAGATTTCGCCACCGAAGTTCCCATTGATAAAGTTCAAGAATGCGAAGCAATCCAGAACCCTATACCCGTTTTCGATGATAGAGTCTGGACCTTACACACAGATGGCGCTTCCAATGACGACGGAGCAGGGGCAGGTCTCCGATTAGTCAGCCCAGACAATCATGAACTTACATATGCCATACGCTTAGATTTCCCAAGCACAAACAACGAAGCGGAATATGAAGCATTCTTGGCAGGCCTCCGCTTAGCACTAAAAATGGGGGCAAGAAACCTTGAAGCTAACGTCGATTCAAAACTGGTGGCCGAGCAAGTCAATGGTCACTACGACGCGAGAGGAGAAGCTATGGCATTATACCTTGAACAAGCGTGGATGCTGATCTGCCAATTCCAAACATTCAAAGTTAACCACATAAACAGAAGCGAGAACAAGCATGCAGACGCACTTAGCAAATTAGCCGCTACCAGCTTCAAGCATTTGGCAAAGGAAGTGCGCATAGAGGTATTGTCTAACCCTTTGATTCATCCCAAACAAGTGAACGTTATAGAAGTTGGTAGTCCATCCTGGATGTCTCCGATCATCTTATACTTACAACACGGAAAACTCCCGGAGGGAAAAGCAGAAGCCAGAAAACTCCAACACAAAGCGATAAATTACGAGATGGCGGATGGCGTCCTTTACCGGAAATCATTTATGGGCCCATTACTACGCTGTGTTGATAAAACAGACGCCCAATACCTAGTCAGAGAAATCCACGAGGGATTATGCGGAATACACGCGGGACCGCGCATGGTCGTGGCAAAGATAATGAGCGCCGGATACTACTGGCCAGGAATGCACATGGACGCAGTTGATTTGTTAAGAAGATGCGCGGCATGTCAACGCCACGCACCAAAGACACTCCGACCCAAAAATCCGCTAATTCCCGTTACTTCCGCCTGGCCATTCCAACAGTGGGGCATCGATCTTGTCGGCCCATTTCGTGACGCGCCAGGTGCAGTGAAATTCATCATCGTCGCGGTTGATTACTTCACAAAATGGGTGGAAGCTAAAGCTTTGGCCTCAACAACAGTAATGGTAATATGCAAATTTATATGGGAACATATCATTTGCAGATTTGGATTACCATTGCGCATTATTTCCGAAAATGGTACAAACTTCGCCACAGAAGATCTTCAAAAATGGTTCAAAGAAATGAAGATCGAGCACAACTTTGCCTCCGTCGCACATCCTCAAGCGAACGGTCAGGTAGAAAGCGTAAACAAACAAATCGTTGACGGCATAAAAGCGCGACTCGGGACAGCACGCAGAGGGTGGGTTGACGAACTTCCCAGCATCCTCTGGGCGCATCGAACAATGCCAAAGACTAGCACTGGCGAAACTCCGTTCAGTCTAGTCTATGGGTCTGAGGCCGTCATTCCAGCTGAGATCGGTTTACCATCACCGCGCATGATAGCCATGGAAAAACAGAACAATGAACAAGAGCGCATAATGGATTTGGATCTTCTGGAAGAAAGGCGCGAGAACGCCTCCATAACGGAAGCAAGGTACAAATCCAAGCTCGAAAAATATTACAATGCGCGCGTCCGCGTTTGCACCTTTATCCCCGGTGATTTCGTCTTGCGCGACAATGAAGCTTCAAACGCTGAAAAGCCGGGCAAATTAGCGCCAAGATGGGAAGGACCATACGTCATTAACGAGGTCCTAGGCAAGGGGGCATATACCCTAAAAAGAATTGACGGAAATCTAGTTCCACGCACCTGGAACGCGCAACAGCTGCGCAGGTGTTACATGTAGGTCAAATCATTCACAGGCAATGTATTTCCTATTTACACTTGTATTACAAGCCTCGCGCGCTATCAATACAAACACTATTTCTATACTTGTTACTGTTTGTTACAAATTGCATGAAATTCTTTTGGTTTACGCGAAAACGGAATGGCAAATATTGTACAACTCATGAACAGTCTGAGAAAAAAGCGCAACAAAAGCGCAGATTCTGACAAACGTTCACACATGAGCACAATGCCATCTCTAAATTCGCTCTACCTGATCAAAACAATTAAAGCACATGCAACATATTGTAATCCAAACATGCAAAAACGTACAACAATTTACAAGCACGGAAGTGCATCAAAATATGCATTACCCAGTGTAACATAAAACACTTCTTAACAAAAATCATGACAATGATCTTTGGAAGTTTTTAGTACCAAAAGCTAAGAATACATACAATAATCACACCAGTGATCTTCAAAAAAGAGGGTTGTGTAAAACAGACTAACACAAACATCAAAAGAAGGGATACTCCCAAACTTAATCAACAGCAAGTTCATCTTCAACATCCACTTTCTCCGGAGGTTTTTTCCGACGTCGATACACCAACCGACACTCTCCCGCCCGGATCGCCGGAAAACGAGAAATCAAACCATCCACATCCAGCACAACAATACTATTATCAGCAACCTTCCCTTGCCGGAGAACCTTATCATCAGAACAAGCCACCATAGAAGGACCGGCAAAGACAGAGTTCTCTCCGATAGCCATCAGTGGAGGAGAACCAGCCAGTAACAAGAGAGCCTCAGCAGCCTCTCGAATCTTCAGGATATCGGAAAGCCGTCGGGAACGAACGGTACGTTTTCCCTTCATTTTTCTCCAAAAATAAGAGGATGAAATAAACACCCTACAAATATATAAAGGAGATAACACCTCGGAGAAAGGGAAACTGGATCGTTATGATTAACTGTCAGAAAAATATCACATCCAAGCGGCGCTACTGGAACAAGAGTCATATCCTCATTAATAAAGCCTGACAAAGCGCCACTACAAATCCCAAGAGAGAAGAAAAAATGCACACTCTTACTGACAGATGACGTCATCACACGTCAATACATGAGTACAATTTCCCCTTAAAAGCTTTTTTAGCAACATTCAAACTTCTCACAGAAGATTCCCTACTCAGATAAATTCAATCTTCTCATAGAAGATTTCTTATTTCTCGCGCCCAAAAACATTTCCCTCTCATAAGTCCAGTGCTCCACTTATTTGCATAAGTACAACACTAGACTGGGGGGACTTGAAGGGGTAAGGTCCCAAAAACCTCATAAAAAGGATTTGAGACCATACCACAAACCAACCTTTTAACCTTTTGACCTTGCGCGGCCGCGCATTGGTCTTACAAGAGGAAGAAGTAATCAGCGATCTATAATCGCGCGCCCAAAGGAAAACATAAATCCTTGCGCCTTCCCCCATTAGCAAAGGATAAAAATCCTGAGATCAATACTTCCGCCCAATTATCCAGACTTGGATATCATTTTACCCAGACTTGGGATTTATTCGTCTGTGTCCACACAGCAAGGTGTCACACCAGATTACAGCAGTAATCTTCTAGAAAGAAATACAATCGTGCACCACCCAGACGGTTATAACCGTCTGGACACGTGTCATTACCGCAGGCACCCCTGAAATCACAACGAAGGTATGCAAGTGGAGAATAATCACCACTTAATCACTTTCCACGTGGCATTTCCCCAGCCATAGATCAAATCACGATCCGTGTGCATTCACATCGGATCAAGACAACTTGACATCTGATCAAAGAACTTAACGGAAGAAAATATAACCGCTACGGCGTTAGCATCTTCCGTCATCTTTTCAATAACAGGTTTTCCCTCCCAAACTCCCGGTTATAAATACAAGAACTGTTCAGGTATAAACTCAGATTACACCCACTTCTCAAATACTTTCTCTTCTCCATTACCAATACTTATTCTCACACCGGAGTCGGGTCAAGGAGAGAACCCTCTTCTCCCCTTGGCGAGACTAACGGTGCTCTTTTTTGCAGAATCACCGGAGAAGAAGATCAGCTGTGACTGAATCAATCGAGAGAGAGAGCTAACCTTTTTATGCGGATTCAAACCCCCTAGCTATCTCGGTTCCGACCATTTAGTTAGTGTTTCTTCACCTCTTTAACTGATATATCAGTAGTAGCTAGAGTAGTTTGGGGAACTGAAAAAAATGTTAAGCATTTTAGTTATATATTTTATGATGTTACCGTTATAAATAATATAGGATAAAAAACGACGTTCACTGTCACACCCTCAAATTCCACAAGCGGAGTATTACCGCGAGGCGTGTGACTGACCAGGATCATACCACCAATCATACTGAATGATAAGTACAATAAAGTAAAAACCACCACAATCAAAACGTTTAGTGTTCACGAAAACAATATCCCAAAACCAAGCTTAAGTGTTAGCGGAAGCATAAAGTTTAAAACCCATTAATAGTTCAAAAGCATAATGTTTAATATAAGGAACCCGACAGTTGGTTCCCTGCCACAACGTCCACTCCTCGTGCAAGCTCCAGCCATGTACCTAACGACCTGCAAAGCATGCAGTAGTGTGTTGATGTGTGCAAAATGCAACATATAAATTACATCAATTGTGCCATAAAACTAACCCTTTTTTAGTACTAATGTTGGAAAAAGTGTGCTTTTGTCTTCCTTTTGTATTTTCAGGATTAAATGAGCTCAAATTAACAAAAGAAGCAAAAACGCAGCTAAATCTAACATAAATACAAGAAAAGGAACAAAAGTGACATGCCCGACCCCACGACAGCATCTTCCCAAGCAAAACAAGAGAACAGAAGGCTGAACACGCCCCGTGCTCAATGAGCATGGGGGCGTGCCCAAGTGTCAGCATAAAAGACAAAGTTATAGAAGCTTCCATCGCCCACCACGGGGCCGTGCTCAGCGGACACGGGGCCGTGGTCAACTATAAGATTCGCAGAATCCAGGCAAATCTTGATAGTACAGATATGCTTCTGCACACGGGGTCGTGCCCAGCGAACACGGGGCCGTGGTCAACTAATACAGACAAGAGCAATTAATGAAGACAGAGAAGGATGTGGACACGGGGTCGTGCCCACTGGACACGGGGCCGTGCCCGAGCTTCTGTTCAGCCTATAAACAGGAGTACTTGGCTCAAGCTCAAATCATCCCTTGGCACACAACCTCTCTCACACTTCACCCACCACCCACCACCACCATAACACCATCATCCACCACCATCATTCATTGTCCATCATAGAGTGTGTGAGTCGTCTCGGGATCCAAGATTGATCGTAAGAGTTCTTGACAATCAAGGCCTTGTTTGTCTAAGTCTCTTACATCACTTGGTGAAGACAAAGTGTCTAGTGTAATACTTTTTATTTTTAATATTTTCGCACTTTTTACTTGGTTATGTATTAATGACTTTAATAACTAGTTTCTTATGTTGAAGGTGATTTTTCCTTATCGTTTGTCCGTGGTGTCTTGGCATTATTTTACTGTCTATATAAAATAAAAGATTTTCACCATTCATATCTCCACGGTCTATATGGAGGTATGTTGGCTACCTGGTCGGGGGTTAAGGGAACGGTTTGGTAAAAGTCTTGCCTTGTTCAGTGTATAGATCCTGCAAGGACCTGGGTCAAATTTAGTAGGATCTCCTTCAATACTTAATGGTATTGGATGGCGGGGGTCCAAACTCTTTGATCCCCTCATATGTAAGTTACTATTAATACTTTAATCCGGCTACTTAGGACTGTATCCCTGCTGACTCAGACTACTTAGCCGAGGGTAACGTCACCTTCAAAAGAGGGGCCTACCATAATATGCATTAATAACCTAATTAATTATCTTTCAATAATCCGACCCTTTAGGATTGTATCATTGCTAACTCAAACTACTGGGTTGAGGGTAATGTCGCCTTCAAAAGAGGGGCCTACTACAATAACTAAGATAATCTCTTAAAAAATGCAAAAGTGCGGAAATAATCAAAGGTTACACTAAACACGAGTCGGAGCCAAGTGATTTATCTTGTCTATCTGTTTTATTTTTATTTTTATTTTCAGCATTTTAGTTAGTTTTTATTTTTCTTAGTTTAAAACATTTTTCTAAACTTTTTTGATTTGATTAGACGTTGAGGATAAACCGGTACTAAAAGCTCTTGTGTCCTTGGACGACCTCGGTATCTTACCAACACTATACTACGCTCACGATGGGTGCACTTGCCCATATGTGTGTTTAGTGTTAGTAAATATCGTGTTTTATAAATTTAAAACTTGGCTAAAGAAAGTGTAAAAGGGCTTAAAATATACTTAAACCTATATATACACCTAACGCACATCAATTTTTTGGCGCCGCTGCCGGGGACACAAGGATTTTAAGAAAGTTAGGAATCAGCGGCCTAATCAGTTTTTCAAAACGCACACACATTTTTCTGCATTTTAGTTTAGTTTTGCATTTACAATAGGTTGAACACGGGCCGTGCTCGCTGAACACGGGCCGTGCTCGCTGAACACGGGGCCGTGCTGCATAATTTTCATAAAACACCCAGATACAGTAGCTTGAACATGGGTCGTGCTCGCTAAACACACCCCGTGCTCAACGAAATCAGTAACTTTAATTAAAACGCCCAGATACAGATTCTGTACACGGGGCCGTGTCCATTGAACACGGGGCAGTGTCCAGCCTCTGTTTCCGTTTTTATTTTTGTTTTCTGATCTCGAGATTTGGTTGTGGTCTGCTGAGTGATTCTTATGGATCAATACTCAGGAGGTTACAACTACACCTTTGAGGAGGATGATTATAGGAATAACTATTGCACTAATTGTGGTGACCCACACTCGGTTCAATATTGTAACTTATATCAACCATCCACTTCATACACCTACTATGAGGAACCCAGGTACGAGCCATCAACTTCATACACCCACTATGAAGACCAAAGGTATGAACCTCCTCCCTCATACTCATATTTTGATGAACCAAGGTATGAGCCTCCTTACTCATACTTTAAGGAACCAAGATATGAGCCACCACCTTCATATGCTTATTATGAGGAACCATGGCGTGAACAACCCACCTCATATGAGTACTATGAAGAACAAAATTACGACCCTTATCCATCATATGCTTACAATGAAGAACAATGGTGTGAACCATCTACTTCATATGGGTATTATGAGGAACAAAGGATCGAACAACCGGATTCAAGCTCTGAAAATCCCGATCCTTTTTCTATAACCGAAGTGACCGATAGGATATTAGAACACATTAGAGTTATCGATCGCTATATAAAAGAATCTCGCGCAAGGGAAGAGGAGTCTCGCACAAGAGAAGAAATAAATAAAGAAGAGATGACTGAAAGTGTGAAAATGGAAGAACAAAGAAGTGAAAAACCGACACATGAGTTAAACAACGAAAAAGGTGAGTCCGACAACGTTAAAATTCAAGAAGAGTCTAATTTTGAAAAAATTAATCTCTTGTCACCTTCTTTTGAAAATCATTGTTTAGTTCCAACTCATGCTAAGTTTTTAAAAGAATTAAACACTAACACTAAAATTGATGAAACGGTAAGTGTTAAGTTAACTAATGATCAAACCTCGCTAATAAAAGAAGACCCATTTGAAATTAACATTACACCGGTTCCATGTTTCTTTCAAAATTCATTTATTAGTAATATCACAATCGATAAAGATCTTTGTGTTAACATAATGCCTAACTACATTTTCGAAAAATTAAGTATTAGTGATTTTTCTCCACTTCAAATACCCATTTTCTTATCCAATCGGAAGGTAATAAAATCAATCGGTGTAGTTGAGGATGTCTTGGTTCAAACAAATCAAATGGTAGTCCCCACCGACTTTGTCATCCTCGATGACGCTCCTCTAGTGTTGGGACGACCATTTGTAAAAACTCACGAAGCTTTGAAAAACCGGAAGTATAACAATCTACCTCTTCAATTAGGGGCATTTAAAAAGAGTGTCGATCTTGAACGGTCAATGAAATATCCATTCGGCATTAATGACCCCCTAATTGAAGATGAGGATGAACCACCCGATACAAGTGA
Organism: Helianthus tuberosus; assembly: GCA_030545235.1. NCBI lineage: Eukaryota > Viridiplantae > Streptophyta > Magnoliopsida > Asterales > Asteraceae > Helianthus > Helianthus tuberosus. The sequence continues at coordinate 36,035,611 of CM060399.1, read as the reverse complement.
AAATTTTGACCACTTTGTTGAAGAAGAGGTCGCCATAGAACAAACTTTTAAAGTTCTTGATCAAAATGAGCAACCAAATAAGGAGTCTCCTAAAGACTCACCTCTTGAGCTCAAAGAACTTCCAAAAGGTTTGGAATATGCTTTTCTAGACAAAGATGGTAAATTACCTGTAATTATTTCATCTAAATTAGATAGTTTAGAAAAAGAAAAATTAATTAACCTTTTGAAAAAAACACAAAAATGCGATCGCTTGAAAACTTGTACACATTAAAGGAATAAGTCCTTCCATGTGCACGCACAAAATTTTAATGAATGATGATTACAAATCGGTAATACAACCACAACGTCGAGTAAATCCAAATGTTCAAGAAGTGGTTAAAAACGAAGTCATCAAATTGCTTGACGACGGACTTATTTACCCTATCTCCGATAGTCCTTGGGTAAGTCCCGTCCAAGTAGTTCCAAAGAAAGGAGGTATGGCGGTAATAACTAACGAAAAGAATGAATTAATACCAACGAGAACTGTCACATGATGGAGAGTATGCATAGATTATAGACGATTAAATGAAGCAACAAGGAAAGATCACTTTCCTTTGCCCTTCATTGATCAAATGTTAGAAAGATTATCCGGTCATAAATTTTATTGTTTCTTGGATGGTTTTTCAGGTTACTTTCAAATCCCGATAGCACCCGAAGACCAAGAAAAGACAACCTTCACATGTCCATATGGAACTTTTACTTATCGACGCATGCCGTTTGGTCTATGTAATGCCCCCGCAACATTCCAACGTTGCATGGTAGCCATCTTCCACGACTTGATAGAAAAGACAATGGAAGTCTTCATGGACGACTTTTCTATCTTTGGGGATTCGTACGACCAATGCCTCGATAACCTTGAACGAATGCTATCCCGATGTGAGGAAACTAACCTCGCCCTTAACTGGAAAAAATGTCATTTCATGGTAACGGAGGGAATAGTACTCGGTCACAAAATCTCAAACGAAGGAATGGAGGTGGATCGAGCCAAAATAGACACCATTTCTCGACTACCACCCCCATCCTCCGTTAGAGCTATCAGGAGTTTCCTAGGACATGCCAGATTTTATAGGCGGTTTATCAAAGACTTTTCTAAAATCTCAAGGCCTCTAACAAAATTACTTGAAAAAGATGCCCCTTTCATCTTTGACAAGGATTGCAATCAAGCATTCCTAACCCTAAAGGAAATGCTAGTCAATGCACCTATCATGATAGCACCTGATTGGAAATTTCCTTTCGAAATCATGTGTGATGCAAGTGACTTTGCAGTTGGAGTTGTCTTGGGACAAAGAAAAGAAAAGTATTTCCATCCAATTTATTATGCTAGTAAAACACTAAACGATGCACAAGAAAATTACACAACAACTGAAAAAGAATTACTAGCTGTGGTATTTGCTTTTGATAAATTTCGTTCTTATCTTGTTCTTTCTAAAACTATAGTCTATACAGATCATGCAGCCATTCGATATCTCTTTAAAAAGCAGGACGCAAAACCACGTTTGATTCGGTGGATTCTTCTCCTCCAAGAATTTGATATTGAAATCAAAGACAAAAGAGGAGCAGAAAATACCGCGACAGATCATCTTTCACGCTTAGAAGACCCAGCTTTGGAGGCAACCAGGGACGAGCAAATCAACGAAAAATTTCCAACGGAGTCCCTATAAATGGTGGAATACAAGGAAGAACCATGGTACGCCGACTATGCTAACTACCTAGCTAGCGGTATAGTTGCAAAAGGTTGGCCACATCATCAAAGAAAAAAATTCTTTGCCAATGTGAAACATTATTTTTGGGAAGATCCGTATCTTTTCAAAATGTGTGCCGACCAACTCATCCGACGATGCGTACATGGTAGCGAAGCATGAAGAATTCTCCGCCATTGTCACGAAGGTCCATACGGAGGACATCATGGTGCCGCGAGTACCGCACGAAAGGTATTTGATTCAGGATTTTATTGGCCAACCATTTACAAAGACACCCAAAGTCTTGTCAAGACTTGCGATGCTTGCCAAATAACAGGTAATATTTCTTCCAAAAATGAAATGCCACAAAATGGCATTCTTGTTTGTGAAATTTTTGATGTGTGGGGACTCGACTTTATGGGACCTTTCCCACCGTCAAAAGGAAACAAATATATACTTGTGGCAGTAGATTACTTGTCTAAGTGGGCCGAGGCCGAGGCACTTCCAACAAATGATGGAAGAGTAGTGGTAAGATTTCTGAAAAAACTATTCTCTCGTTTTGGCACACCTAAAGCATTAATAAGTGATAGAGGTACCCATTTTTGCAACCATCAACTTGAAATTTTTTTAACAAGATATGGGGTCTATCACCGGGTCTCAACAGCATATCACCCTCAAACTAACGGACAAGCCAAAGTGACTAATAGAGGTTTAAAACGAATACTTGAAAAAACCGTAGGGTTAAATAAAAAGGAATGGACAGATAAATTAGATGATGCTTTATGGGCTTTTCGAACTGCTTATAAAACAACAATAGGTACAACACCATATAAGCTAGTCTATGGAAAAAGTTGTCACTTGCCAGTAGAAATTGCCCACAAAGCCTACTGGGCAATTAAAAATGTAAACTTAGATTTAGAATTTGTTGGTAAAAATCGATTTTGTCAATTAAATGAATTAGACGAGCTTAGGAATAATGCATACTCAAACTCTGAAATTTATAAGGAAAGAATGAAAAACTTGCATGACAAACATATTAAACTTAATGAATTTCGAGTAGGAGATCAAGTTCTTTTGTTTAATTCACGACTTCGATTGTTTCCTGGTAAATTAAAGTCTAGGTGGTCAGGACCTTTTTCCATCACCCATATTTTCCCACACGGTGCAGTAGAAATTAAATCTCGGAATGGAATTCCATTCAAAGTCAATGGCCAACGGCTGAAACTCTATCAAGGATTCATTGAGGATGAAGAGGAGGAGATCTCACTTCAGACGGTCGACGAATGAAAGCATCAACATCATACCTGGTAAGTTATGAACAATTGGGACGACATCTAAATCGGTAAGTCTTCTAACCAAAATTTTTGGGAAACAGGGCATTCACACGAGCACTAAAAAAAATTCAAAACTTTGCTCGGCACGAGGCCGTGTCCGCTGGACACGGGGCCGTGTCCGCGCTACTGTTGGGATATATCCACTTTTTCATAACAGTTACACCATTCCACACGCCCCGTTTCCCCAAAAACGCTCTGGTTCAAGGCGATTTTCCGTAGATTTTCAACGTCTCCTCTAGTTCTAACAACATCAAGGTATGATTCTATCATCATTAGTAGTTAGATTTAGCACTTGCATGTAGTTAAAACTTCACAAATTTGGGGAAAAATCTAGGGTTCATGAACTCCATCCGGGTTGAACTTAAAATTTTTGCCTAAATCTGTTAGCATTTAGTTAGATTAGTGTTTTAGGAAGTAAATCCACTTGTATTGTTCATAGATTCGCCCGATTTCTCACAAAAACCCCAAACCCTTGTTTTTAAACCGAAAAAAGATAAAATTGAATGGTAAATGGGTTGTTTTGGGAAAAACGACACTTGGGGTTTCATTTTCGGGGGAAACCGCACCTAATGGACCAAAAATTTTCAAGTTTTTGAAACCGGGATGAGAAATGGAATTTTAGTGTAACAGACGCCTGGACACGGGGCCGTGTCCGCTGAACACAGGGCCGTGTCCAACACACTGTTTGCAGTTTTGTCCGAAAATTCTACTGTTTCGTGCTAACTTTTGGTGTATTCTTTCAGATAGCAAGGAAGTTCACGAGGTTTAACGCAAATGAGCTCGATGCTAGGGCTAGATAAGAAGTACTTCAAACAAGACCGGAAGAATACCCAAGACAAGCATGCATGGATTTGTTAGCATTGGTAAACCAACTTGACCGCTTCAACAACGTTGTCACCGGCCCACTAAGAGTCTCCTTAACAACTCGACTTCATTCCGTCCACGAGTGCACTTTGGAATTCTATAGCACCTTCACGTTCAATTCAAGGTGCGACCCATTTGACAATGATGGGGTAGCATTCCGATGTGGTGGAACTAGGTACTCTATTTCAATGGCACAATTTGGGTCGATTGACGGGCTGTATGCGGAGGAAGATGCGGATAACGAGGAGAATACCGAAGGGATGTGAGAGATCGATGAGAACGATCGCCAAGCCGCGTGGGCTCAGATTGGTGAAGGGCACTACAATCCGAGCAGTACTAAGAGCACTAAGTTGAGGGACCCGCTCTACCGATACATCCATAGGCTCCTCGGCTACTCTCTTAGCCAAAGGCATGATAGCGGTGGCGTTGTTGGGTTGAGAGATTTGGTTGTCCTCCACTGCATCCATAACCGCAGACACCTTAATGTTCCATTCCTCCTGCTCCGAAACATGCATTTGAACCGACTTGCTACTTCACCAACCCCTATCTTCTTTGGAGGATGGGTATACCGTCTGTTCAAGCACTTCACCAACATACCTAGTTCATTCGAAAGGAGCCCATGGTCGGGGAGGGTAGACATACACATTTGCCGCTCAATGAACCTAATTTATGAGGCTGAAGACGGGACGGTTAGCTTCCAAATGATGCAGGGGCATGCATGGAACCCGCAAGAGGCACTTGTCCTTCACGCTCCAAAACATCATCAGTACCAATACCAGACCCACAGTGATCCGGGCCAATCCTCCTCAGGAGGCGGTTTTCCTAACTTACAAAGTTTACATGATTTATTGCAGGAAAACCTCATGTGCACCAGGAACACCTATAATATGGCGAGAAACACGTACAACCGGGTTGGAGCAATCGAGAGAAACATATCCGATATCCAAGATGATATTGGGAATATCCGGGAGTACATTGCGGGGCACGATGGAGATGATGATGATGAGGACAAGGACATGGACTAGGCGGGAGGAGCAGAGGCAGAAATGGTTGGTTGGTGATCCCACAGGTTAACCCTTTTTTATCTTGAACAATTTCCGGCCTGCGTGCCGTGTGTCGAACAATTTACTTTCCTTTAACTCTTTTTATTTTCTGCATTTGTTTTTCTTTCTAACTTTGTGATGGATGGGATGTTGAACGTTGGTAATTTAGGATGTTTGCTATGTTTTGGTGTAGTGTTTATTGCTAAAATAGGTACATACGAGGCTTAGAGCACTAAACCTTAGTGCTACTAAAGCCGGGACAGGAAAACCAGAGCCAGAAACCTGTTTTTCAACCTTGCAGATTGTCTACACGGGGTCGTGTCTAGCCGACACGCCCCCGTGCCCACTATCCCAGACTTGCTGTTTGTCTAAATCTGCATATTTACAACAGACACGGGGTCGTGCCCATTGGACACGCCACCGTGTCCACCTTCTGTAAGTTTTCGTTACTGGCACCTGAACACGGGGTCGTGTCCATCAGACACGGGGCCGTGTCCAGCGCCCAGTAACACAAATTTTTGCTTTTTCACACCTTTTTACACATTCAATCAACCTAAAAACTTATTTTTGGGACACTTTGAGGACAATGTGTAATTTAAGTGTGTGTGTGTGGGGGGGGGGGGGGATGCTAAAACCTTGAATCTTGCAAGTCCTAACTATAAGCCTTACACAAAACTCAATTGAAACCGCGAATCACCCCAAATTTTTTTCAAAGAAATTTTTCATTTTTTTTACTTGTCTAGGTTTAACTTGGGAGTTTCAAATTCTAAATAGGTTATATTTTTACAAATTTACAACCGATAGCATCGTGATAAAAAGAACCAACATAAGAAAATTATGAAACGACATGACAAACTTAGCTAAAATTTGATTATATATACTTGATCACATAAAAAACTCATTCCCACAAAAGTGAGTTTTGAGCCTTTATTGAGCATACAAATACATATCATTAAACTAACTTGCCACGACAATGCATTCCCGGTCCATACCAACTTAAACCCGAGTAAGTAAATGATGGAGGAATTAGGACTAACCCTTTTTATTTCTACACCATTATTTTTTTTTACCACCTACCCAAAATCCCCCTAGTTAGCCCCTTTGAGCCTAAACCTTTTCATTTCATAACCCAAACCAAACACCCTTTCACCCACCAAAACCCTTTTTATTTTTTAACCTTTTATTTTAGTAACAAGCCCGGTTTTTCTTATGACTCTAAAAAAAATATATATATATATATATATATATATATATATGTTGATGATGAAGCAAAAGAGAAAAAAACAAACAAGTTTATCAAAAATAACTTTGTTTGAATAAAAGCTTCATCAAAATAAAAGGTTACAAAAAAAATTAATAAATAAATAAATAGAAAGTCTTACGAAAACCGACGCTTGTTACACTTTTCGCCCTTTCACTAACCACTAACCCAACCACCTACCTTTAACCCAGGCCAAACCCTTCACCCAAAAGTCCTCTTGATATTTACAAAGGTATATTGTTAAAAAGGAGGAGGATTGATTGCTTGGCAAGCCTATGGTAGGAGTAAGTTCCATGCCGCTCTCGAGTGATTCACTAAAATACATCTTCGGCCGAGTGTTGAGTGATCCCTCATGAGGTATGTGACCTTGTATATAAATGGAATTTTAAAGAGGCATGTTATGCCCTAATAAGTAATTTATCTTATGAAAAGTTTTAAATAAATCATGACGAATAGGATTGTAAATAAATAAAAATAAAAATAAAAATAAAAATAAAAATAAAATAAAGAATCTTGAAAATCCCGACACTCTATGACAAGCCCAAAAACCTTCTCTTCTACCCATTCCATTTGGGAGTGTAAAGCCACATTATAAAGAGTTTTGCTTGAGGACAAGCAAAGATTCAAGTGTGGGGGTATTTGATGTCTGCACAATGCAACATATAAATTACATCAATTGTGGCATAAAACTAACCCTTTTGTCACACCCTGGCTTTTGCGGAAGCGTGGGTTTATTTGGTGTGACTTCTTAATACCATAGCAACAATCACAACAATGCTATATGATAAAAAAATAATACGAGATGTTCATCCATTAATAAAAGTGAGAAAATACCATCATAACATTGTTTAGAAACATCGACATTTGAAATAAGTTACAAACCACAAATTATTTAAAATGTTTTCATAGGACACCAAAAGACTTTAGATAAGACGAGGTTTAGAGACATGTAACCCGTCCAGGAATAGGTTACACCTCTCAAACTTCACAACTCTGGATGACATCTATTATCCAACGCAGCTAGACACATGCATACCCTGCCAGATCCTGCTAGTTCCCTGAAATACATGTAGTTTAAAAAAATCAACAAAAAGGTTGAGCGAGTTCATGTGTAAGTCTGTGTGTATAAGTCTTTAAAATATGTCTTGTGTATATAAATGTCCCTGGTATGTAGCAATTAAGGAAAAAGAAGTCACCAATGGGTTGCAAAGCCACTGGTAAGTGTGCAAAGGTGCAGGAAAACTCAAACCTAGCAAATTTGTACCGGGCTTCCGGCTGGAAGACATGGTCACCTCTATGGGTCACCCTGACCTCACGGGTGTGGGCTCGCTAGACCCAAATAGATCTAATCTATCACTCATGTCCCTCGGTCCTACGACGAGGATTAATGGCCTTAAGTGTTTTATAAAAATGTCTGTAATAGTTGTAATTGTTTGAACATGCAATAATATGGAATATGTATCAACAATAATGTTTAAGTGAATAACTGGAAATCCTAAATCTATAGGATTCGGTAGTGTTTTGTTTAAATGGTAATTATGTGGTTTGGATAACCTAACAAGAGGACTCGGAAAATGAATATGATGTAAAGGAATTATTTATGGAAAATATTAATTTAACATAAATAATAAAATTGCAAAAGTATGTAATTGTTTTAATATAAACATTTGTGATAATAACTCAAATATAATTAACTTGTATAATTAAATAACATAGTTAAATAAAATAATTATTATGTAAGTATATATTATGTATGGGAATATATATATATATATATATATATATATATATATATATATATATATAATTTGTAAATTAAATCCTTGTAAGTTAAGTCCAAGAGTTAGATTGTTATGTTAATGTCCAAAATCACATATCAATACAAAGATGATCGGACGGTATGATTTACCATCACCTATCACCATGAGTATGATCGGATTGTATCACATATCAATACAAGTATGATCGGACGGTATAAATTACTCATCTCTTATCAATACAAGCATGATCGGATTGAAAGGAAAATACAACATAATAATAGAGTTTCTAGTTAAGTTAGCTTAACCCAAAACATAAATCTTCTCACAAGAATTTTGGTAGACTCGGTTGGAAAACCAAAACACTTGCCACCACAAGACTATGATAGATTTGTATGGTTTTAATGTTTGTTCTTACGTTAATGATTAATAACAGAAAATTAAGAGTTAGTAACAGAAGGTTAAGAGGGTTTTCACACCTCTAAACTCATAAGAATTAACCATATATTAGTGTCTTAAACATGGTTTTGATTAGAAGTATGGTAGATATAAGATTCATGCAAGTTAGTATGAATAAAAATAAAGTATAAGATTAATCATCAAAAACAGTAAGTTTGGGTCATGAAATGGTGTTGTTGTACCTTAGATTGACAAGATAATCTGTTGGAAACAATCCTAGAGAAGATCCAAGCTTTGAAGCAGAAGATTTGATGAAGAAATGATGAAGAAAAATGAGTTTGAACTCACTTGTATAATAAGAAAAATTCTGCACTTGTTCTTGAAAATGCAGAATTTGAGAGAGGATTTTGATGATTTAGAAGTGTTTGGCAAGTGAAATGAGGTCTAGAGAGGTTGTATTTATAGTGTAGGGGGTAGGTGAGAGCTTAAAATGAGTCAAAATGGCTGCAATACGCGTATAAATGTCAAAATACAACTAGAAAACGTGGCTGGTCGTAATTACTATTCATCCAGCGTTTTTTTTTAAATACTATGGATTAAAACAAGCACTTTTTATAAAAGGGACTGATGACGGGGGTAGCCCAAGACTAAATAAAATGACTAAATATGTAAGTGCTCAAATGGTTAAACGGTTCAATGGTTGAAAAGCTGTGAGATGGGGAAAAGCAATGCGGAAACAGTGGCCAGTCACATCCGGAGATTGCTTCACCAACCCACAGCCGCTAAAGCAAAGCAGGTCTGCAGAACACACGCTATTATCCAGGGGTCAAAAGGCTTTAACCCCCGAAAGGACAAGCCCTTCACTACAAGCAAGGTCACTAGTCTAATGCATTCTACTCCGGGAGATGTCTTCTCTTATAAATTGACACTTCATTTACTTCAGAAATCATCTCCTGGCCAACTTTGATTCTCTAATCTCTGGTCACTCGTATTGAGTACTTGCTTACATGCGAGTCACTCCTTTTCACATCCACCACACACATTCTATTTGTTCCCACATCCGAATCTGAATATGCTTCAGAGGAGGATCTTCAACAAATAACAAAAACCAACTAGTGAACCTCCTTCCACGTCTTGCAAACGTGGGGGGACCCCACGACCTGCGTTAGGCAAAGTTGAACCCTTCAACCCCTTTGCCTAACCAGTCCAGCTACCATCCTTGGTCTCTTATTTGTTGCATCAACAAGTTGGCGCCATCCGTGGGACTACGCCGCTATTTCTTCTCAAAAAGACCTAGTAGTGTAGCTCTCTTCACTTAATATCACCATGTCTGAAAGTGGATCCCCGGAAGAAGTAAATCAGATTCCAAACACTTCTACTCCGGGCAGTAGCCAAGCTCACGTGGCTATACCAACTTCTTTCTCAACTCCGGGGAGCACACCCGAGTTCCTCACCTTCAACACACCAACTCCGTCCAGATCCGGAGCTCCTTCACCCAATGTCGGTGTCTCTGACACCCCGGCACGTGTTGAACTTACCCCCGAGGGGGTTGCCAACAACTTCTTGGAATTGAGGTCTCTCCTCAACCAACATGTGAATAAAGAAAGAGAAAAGGGGGTAAGAATCCGCCTAGATTACGACGAGCCAGAACCAACGTTGTCCCCTGGGCCACCTCCCCTTCCTTTCACAACTAGAAATGAGGCTGGTCCCAGCAATTCTCCTAACCCTCACCCGTATCTGTCCACAATGACGAATCCCACGGTACATCCTTTCTTCTCGTCCCAACCAATTACTAGTGGTGCTCCTTTGGGACATGAGCTAACTCTTGACCAGCTCCTACAATCCCCAGCAACAAGCTTTCCAGCATCCACGACAACCACGTAGGAGCAAGCTCTGTCAGTGCTCCCTTTGGCACGAAGTGCTGTTATGAGCACTCCCCTTGGAATGAACTGCTCAGTTGCCCCAGGAAGCCTTCAAGGCTTCAACCTCATGCCCAACATGATGACCCAGATAATGGCCAACTTCCCGTGGCAACACTTTATTAATCAGGTGCTAGCCACTCAAGGAAATAACGGCAATGGCAATAATGTGGATGCAAGGGCTGAAGAAGACTTGGCTAAACCATATAAGCCAAATAACCTTTCATGCTTTTCAAATTAAATAGCCGATTATGATTTCCAAGCAAAGATCAAGATGCCATCCCACATCAGGACGAATGATGGGACTGAAGATCCTGAAGACCATCTTCAAATCTTCACCGGTGCAGCAAGGATAGAGAAATGGTCAAACGCTGAATGTTGCCTAATGTTCATGCAAACTCTTGTTGGATCCGCTAGAATTTGGTTCAACGACTTGCCTGCTCAAAGCGTTCGAAGCTTTGACGACCTTAGCAAGGGTTTTCTGGCCAATTTCTCCCAACAAAGGCGATATGTTAAAGACGCAACAGTAATCTTCCAGATAAAACAGCGTGATGACGAAAGTCTACGTGCATTCATTGAACGATACAAGAAGGAAGGTCTGACTTATGTTGGGGCAGATGAGAAAATGAGAGTGGCCGGTTTCATGAATGCCATCACCTCTAAATATCTCACAAGAGATTTCAACAAGTCCTTGCCCAAGACCTTGGAAGAAGCTCTCGAAAGGGCTGAGGCCCACATCCGAGGAGAGGAGGCGGTAGACATTAAAGAACAAAGAAAAAGGGGATCCGGCTGGCGAAGCAATAGTCCAGCTAGGAAAAGGGGAAACTTCAACTCCGATGACAGGCGGTCAAAGGGTTCAGACCCTCGAAGGTCTGAAGGCCGGAACCCTTCAAGCAGGGAAAAAGGCATAAGTTTCACACCCCTCACGAAAACCCCTCAAGAAATCCTTGCAACAAAGGAAGTTAAACAAAACTTCAGGCCTCCTAGGCCTCTCCCCAAAAACAGAAAAAATGAGAACTCCACACAATACTGTGAGTTTCATGAAGAAAAAGGTCACCACACCAATGATTGCTTCCAACTCAAGAAAAGAATCGAAGAAGCTGTTAAGTCCGGAGAACTCGCTCATTTGGTAAACATAACATCACCTATGTTCCAAGAAAAGCTATCAAGGCCCAAGTTTTGGCTGATTTCATTGTGGAAGTCCCAAACCAAGCGATCACTGAAGTAAACACCACCGCCACTGAACCTTCAAACCCTGAAGCCTGGAAGCTTTTTACCGACGGGGCTTCAAGCGTTGAAGGGTCAGGGGCTGGGCTAATTTTGATCAACCCACAAGGGCTGGAATTCACGTATGCTCTACGTTTTGATTTTCAGACCACCAATAACGAGGCTGAATATGAGGCACTAATAGCTGGCCTAAGGCTAGCTAAAGAGATGAAGGTTGAAAAGCTTGAAGTGTTTACAGATTCGTTGCTAGTCTCAAGCCAAGTAAATGATAGCTACATAGCTAAAGAGCCCAACATGAAAAAATACAGAGAAAAATCCAAGGAACTGATGAGTACCTTCCAAGCTTGCAACATTAAACAGATCCCTAGATCACAAAACAAAAAGGCTGATGCCTTAAGCAAACTTGCATCTCTCACTTTTGCCCACCTTACCAAGAAGGTACTGGTAGAAGTATTGAAGGCTCCTTCAATCGATGAATTGGAAGTTCAAGATGTAGTTACCGAAGAAGATCCAAACTGGATGACTCCCATAAAAAAGTTCCTTAAAAATGGTGAATTACCCAATGATCAAGTGGAAGCTAAAAGGGTTGAAATCAAAGCAAGGCAATACATACTACAAGGAGAAACCCTTTACAAAAAGCGTTACCTTGCTCCCTTGTTAAGATGTGTCGGCCCAGAGCAAAGTAAGTATTTGATCAAAGAAATTCATGAAGGTGTATGTGGAGCTCACTTTGGAGCTAGGTCGGTAGTTGCAAAGCTCATGAACCTTGGATATTTCTGGCCATCAATGCACCGCGATACAACCGAAGAATTGAAGAAATGTGATGCTTGTCAAATTCATGCACCAATTCCAAAAAGTCCCAAGCATGACTTAGTCCCGATAACCTCGGCATGGCCATTCCACAAATGGGGGATGGACATTGTTGGTCCATTTCCCCAAGCAAAGGGGGAGTAAAATTCTTACTGGTGGCAGTAGATTATTTCACCAAATGGCCCGAGGTCAAACCACTTGCTAAGATCACAGGAAAACAGGTCATTGACTTTGTTTGGGAAAACATCATTTGCCGTTATGGATTGCCGGGAGTACTTGTCACTGATAACGGAAGGCAATTTGCTGAGAAGCCTTTCAGCGTTTGGTGCAAGGAATATAAAATCGATCAGGTTTTTAGCTCAGTGGCTTATCCACAATCAAACGGTCAGGTTGAAAGAACAAATAGAAGCATAGTAGAAGGCATCAAGACAAGATTGGGAAGATACGAAAACAACTGGCTCGAAGAATTGCCTAGTGTCCTATGGGCAATTAGAACAACCGAAAAAACAAGCCATAAGAAAACACCTTATAGCTTGGTATTTGGATCCGAAGCTGTGATCCCCGCTGAGATAGGAGTTGTAACCCAAAGGATTGTCAACATGGATCCCGAAGCAAACCAAAAAGAGACCATGTTGAATTTACAACTCCTCGAGGAAGCAAGAGATCAAGCCGCAATTCAAGAGGCCAAATACAAGCAACAGATGGAAACTTACTACAACAAAAAAGTCAAGAACGAACGTTTCAAGCCAGGGGACCTGGTCCTTAGAAACAACGAAGCCAGTAAGAAAGAAAATCAAGGGAAGCTTGGCCCAAAATGGGAGGGTCCATACACCATCCTCGAAGCACACAAGGGTGGATCCTACAAGCTGGCTGATTCAGAAGGCAAAAGGCTTCCAAGGCATTGGAACGGCAAAACCTTGAAAAGGTTCCATGTTTAAACAGGAAAGTTTGGTTTGTATCAAAATGTATTTCAAACAACATTATGAATACCTTTTGTAAAAAGCAAGTATTGCTTAAATGAATGAAGTTGTTTTATCAAACTTGTCTTTCTATCATAAGATCAGGTTGAGAACCTAGAAAAAAACTCCATGGCAAGGGCCATGTAAGGGGATGAGCTCCCAGGCCACATCGCTCAATAGGTTCAAGGGTTGAACGAACCTATATAAGGGGTGAGTTCCTAAATCAATACAACTCCATGAGACTTGTTAAGAAAACATAAAATTGTCTCATAGACGGGTGTGAACAGCCTACACCAAATGTTCCCTAAGCCTTAAAAATATAATCCACAAAGAGGCTTAAAAATTCAAGTGAAAAACAAAGTAATAACAAAAAAGGATAGGTGCTACGTCTTCTTGTTAAAAATCCCAAGGCTAAGTGTCTGCAGCACTGAACCCTTTAAGGCATAAAAAACATAAGGGTAGCACAAACTCAACAAAGACAAAGTTACAAAAAGACAAAGAAAACCTAAAAGAACAATAAGACTTAGACAAAAAGTTATAAAGATACAAACCAAACGGGTCACAAGACTAAGAAGCCTTCAAGGTTTCAAGCCACCAAGGTAGCAATTCGACACCTCAAAGGCTTCAACCTACCAGCAGACAGCCAAAAGGCTTGGAAGGTTAAAGCCAAATAAACTGCCTTAACCAAAAAGGCGCGAGCATAAAAACACAATACAAGGAAAATAGTTAAACATCATACCATATAAAAGAAAGCCCTAAAAGACTTTCAAACACAAGTTAGGGTAAGTCCTAATAACTTGCAAGCTTAACTACTTTTCCAACGGCCATAAAGGCCTTAAACACAACCAACAGGAACCTTAAGGGTTCCTAATAACCTAATATTGTTCAGATTAACATTACAAAACATAAATTGTTTTCAGTGCTAAGAAAGCTACGAATCAAGCATCAACAGACTTGGAAACCCCAGAACCTTCGCCCTTGGCCTTCTTGGTTTTCTTCAGTTTTTTAGTCTTCACACCTCCATCACCACCCACTGCAGAAGCCTCCAAGCTTGCATCCTTGGGAGCATCCAGCTGACCTGACAGGGTATCATCACTATCCCCCGAGTAAGATCTCTTCCTTGAAAGAGAACCCAAGATTTCAGCACAAACCTTTTCATTTAGGCCCTCCGGTTTCAAGTCCTGCAACACAGCAAGAGGCTTACCAAAACAAGCAGACACTTGATGGATATAAGGATAGGTCAGCTTCTCCATTTGCTCAATGGAGCCTTTAAAAACATCAGAAGCCTCGGGACGAAACAGAGGTGACTTCTCCAAAGGATGGCCGGACTCATGAAGCTTATAACCAGCAATGAGGCCTTGGTGTTTCCCCAGGTTGAGAAGCTTAGTATAAACATCACCAAGGGCAGAATTGAACTCCTTGGAATGTAGAAGGTAAGTAACAACCTGCTGGAAACCTTGCTCGATTAACCACTGATTGTCAGCGGTAGAACGAGCAACTGAAGCCTTCAATCCCTCTTTTTCCTTACCAAAAGCCTGTTGCTGAACAAACAAAGTTTCCCGGTCAGCCCTAAGCTTCAACCTATCAGCCTCGAAGCACTTTTTCAAATCACCCATCTCAATCTCATGCATTTTCTTCAAATCACTAACCTTCTTTTCCCACGCTGCTTCTTTCTCGGTAAAACCAGCTATCTCCTTTTTCATCGAGGCCATGGAAGATTTCATCTTATCCTTCTTCTTGGAAAATTCTTCATATTCCTGCATTCTTTGACGAAAACGAGCAATGCCTTGAGGAAGCATAGCAGCAAGGTTGCAAGTACTCAAAATCATGCGGGACAACATCAAGTCATCATCCATCCCAGCAATGGTCTTGTGCACTGAAGGAGGGGCAATGTGACTCAAA
This sequence comes from Helianthus tuberosus, assembly GCA_030545235.1. Taxonomy (NCBI): domain Eukaryota; kingdom Viridiplantae; phylum Streptophyta; class Magnoliopsida; order Asterales; family Asteraceae; genus Helianthus; species Helianthus tuberosus. The sequence continues at coordinate 36,020,418 of CM060399.1, read as the reverse complement.
GCATCCTCACAAACAGTAGCATCTTTGAAGCTATCATCGTTCTTCACCGACCAAGAGGGCACATAAATCCCTTCCGGATCTAACCCTTCAACGTCCCTGCTTGAAGATTCCTCAACAGGGGTAGCAACAACCTTCTTGCCTGAAACCTTTTTACCATGAACAACCAACTCCTTATCCTTCTCAGCACCTGCTTCACCACCTTGATCTTCCGAAGCTTCAATATCATCACTCAAGTCCACTGGTTCAGTAGAAGTGGATTGAGGACCAGCTTTCAACAACCGACGAGAAGATCGACGGGTTGAAGACTTGGGAGCATTAGACTTAGAAAAACCCTTGACAGTGGCAGCACTAACATAACCTGAGCCCTCAAACCTTTGATCAACAGTTCTAACCACAACATTCTCACCAGGAACAGACGGAGCATCCCCAAATACAACGTCAGAAGTATCGTCGCTCTTAATAAAATCCAAAGCAGACATGACTGCAAAAAACAAAAGCACATAAGTCATAAGTTAAGAAAAACATAAAGAGGGCAAAAAAGGAAAATGCATACCCATGCCACTCCTCATAAGAACTGGATCCCGATCAACATTCCCCCAGATTTTACTAACCCCTAAAAGAACTAGTAAATGTTCAGGAAAGGGACGAACCCTCGAAGGGCACTCCCGGATGGCTTTGAGAAAAACATCATTCAATTCAGACTAGGAGGGTTCCGGATCATTGAGAACGGCATACGACTGCCTCCACACCATCTTGAATGGAAGAATAGCATCGGAAACCCAGAAAAAGCGATCCTTCCAAGCCCCAAGCGTAGTAACCATGGACGAAATAAGGCAGGAATCAGCTTTGGATGTTTCAAAAGTAAACCAATCGCCATTCTTAGCCAAAAGAAAAAACCGGCGAAAGAGTAGCAGGGAGGGATCATATCCAAGAGCACGACACAAAACCTCAAAATGCAAAACCCTAGCCATCCCCTTCGGATGAACTTGCCCAAAAGAAACCCGATAATACTCCAACAAGTTCAAAACAAAAAACGAAAAGGGATAACGAAGATTCGAAAACTCAAAATGGCGACAATAAAGGGCAATCGAACCAAGGGTCGGTTTGTCAACAGGAACATCACAAGCAGGAGCAGTTGGGTTAAACTTCTATCATACCATATTCCATACAAAATAAGTCTACCTCCTCTTGTGTTAACCGGGAAAAAGATTTTGCTAAATCCTTACGAGCACCCATTTTTGAAAGCAGAAAATGAAGAATACAAGGTGTAAAGGAAACCGAAACTAACCTTAGAGAAGGAAGGAAATGGCAGAGAGAAACTTGCTAGAATTATGAAGAAAATGAATAAGATATGCAAATATAAAACAAATAAAAACCTACAATAGGGGTAATAATGGCAAACAGTAACTTCTGCAAAACCGCCACCCTATCAACTGCCATGCATCAATCAAATCAATTGTCAGTAATTTAAAATTCAAATATTAACTGCCTACAACCTTTCAAGCCTTCAAGCAACGAACCCTCGAAACCTTCAGGCAATAAAATACACACATAAAAGTCAGAAGTCTTTGAGCTCACCACCCAAAAACCTCTGACTTGGGGGGCTGATGACGGGGGTAGCCCAAGACTAAATAAAATGACTAAATATGTAAGTGCTCAAATGGTTAAATGGTTTAATGGTTGAAAAGCTGTGAGATGGGGAAAAGCAATGCGGAAACAGTGGCCAGTCACATCCGGAGATTGCTTCACCAACCCACAGCCGCTAAAGCAAAGCAGGTCTGCAGAACACACGCTATTATCCAGGGGTCAAAAGACTTTAACCCCCAAAAGGGCAAGCCCTTCACTGCAAGCAAGGTCACTAGTCTAATGCATTCTACTCCAAGAGATGTCTTCTCTTATAAATTGACACTTCATTTACTTCAGAAATCATCTCCTGGCCAGCTCTGATTCTCTAATCTCTGGTCACTCGTATTGAGTACTTGCTTACATGCGAGTCACTCCTTTTCACATCCACCACACACATTCTATTTGTTCCCACATCCGAATTTGAATATGCTTCAGAGGAGGATCTTCAACAAATAACAAAATCCAACTAGTGAACCTCCTTCCACGTCTTGCAAACGTGGGGGGACCCCACGACCTGCGTTAGGCAAAGTTGAACCCTTCAACCCTTTTGCCTAACCAGTCCAGCTACCATCCTTGGTCTCTTATTTGTTGCATCAACAGGGACCTATGCTAAAAAAATTTCTAAAAATTATTAAAAATCATTTTGTAAAGTTTTACGCTAAAATTTATTAGAAAAATATCTTTGTATAGTTTTTCGGTTTCGTAACGAAATTAAGTGTTTGTAACGTAGAATTGAATCTAGAATATGTATATAATAAGTTATTATAATTAAGGCCTCGAAAATAGGATACAAATATAGCTAAAGGTACGAAAATACAAGGCGTTACACAAATACCGTAATTGTTACAATGCAAGTTTCAAAGAATGTCAAATAGATCCCTCAACCTATTGTTTGTCTACGTGTTGGTATTGTCAGCATGTTTCTGAGTTATCCGTTCACTGTGCTAACTGTGTTTTGTGCATCAAGTTTATCGCAAAAGCTTGTGTGTAATAAATGGAGTGACAGTATGAATGTGATGCATATGTATGTATGATGCAGAACTCATAAAGCAGTTTAACTCGTCAGTTGAAATTCTAGCACAGTCATTAAGCACAAAGTTAATATTAATTAATTGTAGGGATACCTAAAATTTTGAGGGTTGTCACATTCTCCCCCCGTTAAGAAAATTTTGTCCCGAAATTTTAGTTCTGCTACTAGATGCAGGGGTCTTGGGGAATAAATGTGGGTATTTTTCTTTCATGCGATCCTCACGCTCCCACGTAAATTCTGGGCCGTGTCGTGCATTCCATCGAACCTTAACGAGTTTGACACTACTCCTGCGCGTCTTGTTAATCTTCCAATCAGTAACCTCAACGGGTTCTTCAGTAAAGTGGAGTGTGTCATCAATATGAACTTCGTCGGTAGGAATGACTACTGTCTCTTGAGTAGGACTCTTTTTTAGATTGGATACATGAAATGTATCATGTACGCCATTTAGTTCAGCAGGTAAGTCCAACTTGTATGCTACCAGACCAATTCTTTTCAGGATTCTAAATGGACCAATGTATCTGGGATTCAACTTCCCACGTTTCCCAAAGCGTGCTACACCCTTCCAGGGTGAAACTTTTAACAAAACCATATCCCCAACTTGAAACTCCAAAGGCTTCCTCTTTGGATCTGCATAGGCTTTCTGTCGGTCGCGAGCCGCCTTGATACGCTCTCGGATCTGTGCAATTTTGTCTTTCGTTTCTTGGACCAATTCCGGCCCAACCAGCTGTCTATCACCCGCATCAGCCCAGTATAGCAGTGATCGGCACTTGCGTCCATAAAGAGCTTCAAATGGCGCGGCTCCAATACTTGTGTGGTAGCTGTTGTTGTACGAGAATTCCACCAATGGTAAATGATTATCCCAGCTACCACCCAGATCCATTACACATGCTCTTAGCATATCTTCCAGGGTTTGAATTGTTCGCTCGCTCTGGCCATCAGTCTGTGGGTGAAAAGCAGTACTTAGATTCAACTGTGAGCCAAAAGCCTCTTGGAAGGACTGCCAAATTCTTGATACGAAGCGTCCATCTCTATCAGAGATAATTGAGAAAGGCACTCCATGACGTGCAACAATCTCTCTCATGTATATTTCCGCAAGCTTGCTCGTGTTGTCTTTCTCCTTGATTGGTAAAAAGTGCGAAGATTTCGTTAAACGGTCTACAATTACCCAAATTGTATCATGGTCCTTGGGCGTCCTTGGCAATTTCGTTATGAAGTCCATAGAAATCTGTTCCCATTTCCATTGGGGTATTTCAGGTTGTTGCAAGAGACCTGATGGCTTTTGGTATTCGACCTTTACCTTGGCGCAAGTTAAACATCTGCCAACATATACCGCAACATCGCCTTTCATTCTTGGCCACCAATAGAAATCCTTAAGATCTTGGTACATCTTATCCGCTCCTGGATGAATCGAGTACCGAGATTTGTGAGCTTCGTAAAAAATAACATTTCTCAGACCACCAAACAAGGGAACCCAAATTCGTTTCATGAAACACAAAGTCCCTTCCCGTTTGGTACCAACTGTTCCTCCATCCCACGGAGATACTCATTCTCAATATTCTTTTCCTTGAGTGCTTCTCTCTGCGCGGCACGAATGCGCAATGAGAGGTCCGTTCGTATAATCATTTCTAGAGCCCTAACCCTTATGGGCTTGATCCTTTCCTTCCGACTTAGAGCATCAGCGACCACATTCGCCTTCCCTGGGTGATACTTGATTTCACAGTCATAATCATTTAACAGCTCTACCCAGCGTCTTTGCCTCATGTTAAGCTCTTTCTGATCGAATATGTGCTGCAGGCTCTTGTGATCAGTGTAGATGGTGCATCACGTGCCATATAAATAATGTCGCCATATCTTCAAAGCAAACACCACCGCGCCTAATTCCAAATCATGCGTGGTGTAATTCTTCTCGCGGATCTTCAATTGGCGAGAAGCATATGCTATAACCTTCTGACGCTGCATTAGCACACATCCCAAACCTTGACGCGAAGCATCGCAATATACCACAAGTCGTCAGTGCCTTCGGGTAGAGATAAGATTGGCGCGTCACAAAGCTTGTTTTTCAACAGCTGAAAGGCCTGTTCTTGCTTGTCTCCCCAATCAAAGTTCTTGTCTTTCTGAGTGAGAGAGGTCAAAGGTTGAGCGATTTTCGAGAAATCCTCAATGAACCTACGATAATAACCAGCCAAACCTAGGAACTGTCGAATTTCGGTTGGCGCCTTCGGAGTCTCCCAGTTTTTGATAGCCTCGATCTTTGCGGGATCCACATGAATTCCATTTCCGTTAACTACATGACCAAGAAACTGAACTTTGCGTAACCAGAACTCGCACTTCGAGAACTTCGCATACAACTTCTCCTTTTTAAGCAGCTCTAGAATAGCTCTTAAATGTTGCTCATGCTCTTCTTTCGTCTTTGAGTAGATTAGAATGTCGTCAATGAACAAAATCACATACTTATCGAGGTACGGTTTACAAACTCTGTTCATCAAACCCATGAATACTACTGGCGCGTTCGTCAAACCAAACGGCATAACCAGGAACTCGTAATGTCCATATCGAGTTCTAAAGGCCGTCTTTGGAATCCTTTCCTCTTGTATCCGTAACTGGTGATAACTTGATCGTAGATCGATCTTTGAGTAAAAACTTGAACCTTGTAACTGATCGAACAGGTCATCGATCCTTAGCAAAGGGTATCTGTTCTTGATTGTCAACTTATTCAGCTCCCGGTAGTCTATACACATGCGAAAACTACCATCCTTCTTTTTCACGAACAAAACTGGAGCTCCCCAAGGCGAGAAGCTTGGTCTGATAAATCCCTTGTCTAACAACTCCTGGAGTTGTGTTGACAGCTCTTGCATCTCTGAAGGTGCAAGTCGATAAGGTGCTTTAGCTACAGGCGCGGCACCTGGAACTAAGTCAATATGAAACTCGACTTGCCTTTGTGGTGGCAATCCTGGCAAGTCTTCTGGAAAGACTTCAGGATACTCCTTAATGACTGGGATGTCTTCAAGTTTTGGCTCAGTGGCTTCCTTATCCACGATGTGTGCTAGGAAGGCAACACATCCTTTCTTCAAACATTTTTGAGCCTTCAAACAACTAATGATCCTTAAGGGCGTATCGCGCTTCTCTCCGTGTACTATGATCGTTTCTCCATCCGCCATTGGGATGCGAATGGTCTTCTCGTGACATACAATCTCGGCTCTGTTGCTTGACAACCAATCCATCCCTACTACTACATCGAAGCTTCCTAACTCGACTGGCAATAGGTCGAATATAAACTCGTGTTCTAATAGATAAGAAAAATTTGAATCTCAAGTAATAACTTAAGAATTTTGAACGAATAGTGATCCTTAGCTTGGTCCGCAGAGTCCACCAGAATTCCCATGCACTACAAGTTGTTATTACGTTGGCCACCGTAATAATAAATTGCCTTGCATGGTCATCCTAGCGTTCTCTCGTACGAAGCAGTCGATCAGTAAGAGGGGAAACACTATTGTCAATATACTTTCAACATAGAAGGAAACTTCGTGATAGTTCACGTGTCAACGTTCGTTGTCATTACTCCGCAGAACGGCATGACATTAAATGAAATAAAGATAACAACTGGAGGGGCACCTTCAAGATGAGTACTTCATGTTCCTTGTCTGGACAAGAGTGTCGTCAATTATGATTTGTATGAGCCACAGGGACCTCGTCCCATTAATGGAGTTGTTGTCTAAGGCTACCACCTCCGCCTCATCGTCACTATTGAATTTAGGCATTTTATCATTTGCGAGAAAGCAACCATTCTTCCACGGGATCAATGCTTTATGGTCTCACTTAGAAACCACGTTCGTTATAAGCTCCGCAATAGACGTGAGGTCGATATTCTCATGGAAGATGTTTTGTATAAAATATGTTATGTTTTGAAATAGAGTGTTATGTCTAGTGTAAAGGATGTCGTGTCTTAACCATGTTATGTGAGTCAAGGATGACAATGGAATTCGAAGTCGAAGGCATTTTGTTTTTGCCCAATATTTCATGCAACATATATATGAACAACCTATATATAATCATGTAAAATCCTATCAATTAAGGATTTCTATCTTGTATAAGCTGAACTTACAAACTGTTTATAATGCGTAAACTGATAATGTAATGTATTGTAGGCACATAGTCTATTAACGTATTGTGTCTATTTCTCATAGACTTCACCCATGGAAATGGGTATCAACATGTAGTCAAATAAGCATGTAAGACACAATCAATGTAAGCAAGTAATCATCCTAGTCTTCCCCAGACTATCCCTCCCAGTCTCTTAGACTGAACTCCCTAGTTTCTCAAACTAACTCCCTGGTCTCTAAGACCAAACCTCCCAGTCTCTAAGACTAAACATCCCCAATCTCTAAGATTGAACCCCTCAGTCTCTAAGACTGAACCTCCCTAGCCTTTAAGGCTGTACTCCCTCAGTCTCTAAGACTGAAATATAAATTTTGGAAATGTATATTTGTGCCTTTTGTTTGTAAAAATGTTTGTACCCTGGATCTGGACGTTTCGTGTATGCAATTGTAAAAATGTTTTCGTGAGAGCCCTAGTGATCATAGTCTAGACTCGAGAAAGAATCCTAGTTCGCTATGATCGAGGCTCTGATACCAAGCTGTCACACCGTGGCTTTTGGGGAAGCGTGGGTTTATTTGGTGTGACTTCTTAATACCATAGCAACAATCACAATAATGCTATATGATAAAAAAAAAATACGAGATGTTCATCCATTAATAAAAGTGAGAAAATACCATCATAACATTGTTTAGAAACATCGACATTTGAAATAAGTTACAAACCACAAATTATTTAAAACGTTTTCATAGGACACCAAAAGACTTTAGATAAGACGAGGTTTAGAGACATGTAACCCGTCCAGGAATAGGTTACACCTCTCAAACTTCACAACTCTGGATGACATCTATTATCCAACGCAGCTAGACACATGCATACCCTGCCAGATCCTGCTAGTTCCCTGAAATACATGTAGTTTAAAAAAAAATCAACAAAAAGGTTGAGCGAGTTCATGTGTAAGTCTGTGTGTATAAGTCTTTAAAATATGTCTTGTGTATATAAATGTCCCTGGTATGTAGCAATTAAGGAAAAAGAAGTCACCAATGGGTTGCAAAGCCACTGGTAAGTGTGCAAAGGTGCAGGAAAACTCAAACCTAGCAAATTTGTACCGGGCTTCCGGCTGGAAGACATAGTCACCTCTATGGGTCACCCTGACCTCACGGGTGTGGGCTCGCTACACCCAAATAGATCTAATCTATCACTCATGTCCCTCGGTCCTACGACGAGGATTAATGGCCTTAAGTGTTTTATAAAAATGTATGTAATAGTTGTAACATGTATCCCAACCCCGAAGTATAAAACTGAAAACAGTAAAAGAAAAGGGGGACATGAACTCACCTTGATTTCGAGTAAGTCCAAACAAATATGCTAATGTGAAAGTTCTTGGAAATAATATTCCACGTCACTCTAATTGTTTGAACATGCAATAATATGGAATATGTATCAACAATAATGTTTAAGTGAATAATTGGAAATCCTAAATCTATAGGATTCGGTAGTGTTTTGTTTAAATGGTAATTATGTGGTTTGGATAACCTAACAAGAGGACTCGGAAAATGAATATGATGTAAAGGAATTATTTATGAAAAATATTAATTTAACATAAATAATAAAATTGCAAAAGTATGTAATTGTTTTAATATAAACATTTGTGATAATAACTCAAATATAATTAACTTGTATAATTAAATAACATAGTTAAATAATGTTAGGATCGGAGGCTCTCATGATTGTGCTTATTTGTATAAATTGAACAAATCAACAGAAATGAACAGAGTTTAAGTGCAGCGGAAATGAACCACAAACTTTGTAAACACAATCAAAGAGAGAAATAGATTTGTTAAACACATGAATTGAATCAGTCGAAAGATTACAAAGTAAATCAAAATATTACAAAGGATGCTTACAAACAAAACTCCCCCTCAGCCGGATGCTCTAAGGTTGATTGCACACAAGATGAAAGGATTGGACTAGTGGAGAAGAACTCACTTAGTCAATCAAATGTAACAGTACAGGGTACTGTTCCATTTATAGGCAAACCAAACCACTGAAGCATCTCAGCTGACGTCACCATGAAAGTGACATCTAACAAACTAACAAACTCTAACTACTGATCTAATACAGACACTGCTATGCTAACCACTGATTACAAGTAAATTACAGACCAAAGGTAAAACAACTGTTCCAGCTTTCAACTGTTATGGGCTAAGCACTGATGTCAAACTTCAGAGCTTTCTTCAAAGGTGATCAGTCTTTGAGTGGTCAGTACTTTGAGTCTTCAGCAGCACTTAGAGAACAGCAGTAGATAGAGCAACAGTGTTTAAGCTCCAGCAGTCTTTAGGTCTTCATCAGTTGTTAAGGGCAGCAGTTGTTGTAGCAGATCAGTGTTTTGAGCTCAGCAGCTGTTATGCAACACTTTCAAGGGGAGAGTCAAATGCAAACAACTGGTTATTGTGAATCCACTGTTGTCACCTGGTTTTGGCTTTACATCATCTGTTCCTCTGGTAGGGTTCAATCCCAACAATCTCCCCCTAGAACAGATGATGCCAAAACCTTTCATTATTCTGGATCTTTATTGTCTCATCAATAATTCCCTAAATTGTCCTTTTGAATTGTAATTCAAAGTTCATGGAATCTGTGTCATGCTCATCCCTTCACAGTGTAAGCTCAAAGAGATCTTGCAAATCTTCAACACCCAGGCCAAGTGTTGTTTCCCTTGATATATGCTTCACTTCACCATTGGACCTGAGCAAAGTCAATACGTGGGTCTTTTGATCAGACATCCACTTTAGTATTTTTGAATCCAATGGGTTTCTTGGGAGAGATTTATTTGATGAGCTTGGAAATTGAGGCCTGGTAATGACAACTTTGAGCAGTGTCTTGAGATTTTGCTGTTTCTTATAGTTCTGCTCTAAGTGTTTGAAGAAACATCTTCATGATATATTCTTCTGAAGCTTGGTCTTCTTTTGGTATTTCTGCATTCATCTGCTTTGTTTCCTTCTTTGATAAAGGATGGCAGCAGGTGGTGTTGGTGGTGGTGAGGATGTTTTTGATGGGGCAGTGGATTGTATAGTTGTTGTTGAAATGGTGAGAGCAGTGGTTGAAGTGTGTGTTGATGTAATTTTGATGGCAGTTGTTTGAGTGACAGATGTTGTTAATGGTGGAGGTGTAAGTGATTTTGTAGGAACAGAAGTTGTGGTTGAAATAGTAACTGGCTTAGTTTTAGAAGTTGTGAAGGTTGATTGCCTTGTTTTTCTAACAGGACACTTCTTTAATGAAATACCAACCTCTTCTTTTTCTTTTTTGCAGAACTCTCTTTTTCTCAACAAAAACTTTGCTCTCATCCCTTACCCTTTTTAATATCCGCAATGGTTTTGAGACCAGCTGAATTGACTTGACTTTGAACGATCCTCATTTGTGTATCTTCATCATCTGCTTGAATTTTCAGGGTTTCATCACCTCCCTTTTCCTTTTCTTTGACAGATGTTTCAGCAGAAGTTACTGAAAGATTTTCCTCAGAGTCGTTTTTCTCCCCCTTTTTGGCATCATCAACTCTTTCGAGGATAGGTGCAGGGGTAGTGTCAGGAATGGGAATTTTCTTAATAGTTTTAAGCTCTTCCTGTGTGTCTTTATACCTTGCGTCCATGAGATTTCTGATCTTTTGAACTTGTATCTCATGTTGCTAATCTGCTAATTCTCTTTGATGGTCTACCAGAGGTTGAAACAAATTCCACAGCTCATCTGGAGTAGGAGCAGATGTTGTAGTAGCTGTTTGAGGTGGTGCAGCAGTGGATGGTACCCTTTGTGCTTTCAACGACTGTTGCAACATGTCTCTGATTTCTGTAACAGATGTATCCAGTTTATCAATTATAGCCGTCAATTCTTGGTACATTAAACCATCACCCAACTTAATGAGATCATCTGATTTCCCACTAGCAGTGGTTGTAACAGTGGTAGACTTAGGGAGTGTATCCCAAAAGTCATCCACTGATGCCCCATGTTCTTGGTACTGGGGACTTCTTTCTTCATTTATGGACACTTTGAACAGCTCACCAGTGGTTTGAGAAGACACACCAGTGGTTGCCTTAGTTGTCTCTGAAGAAATTGCCTTCAAGGGAGTCTTATTGATAGAACAACTGACCCAATGTAGACCAGTGGGTCCAACACTAGTAGTTGCTGCTCCACTTGAACTACTGACAGGAGTTACTTGTAACTCCTGCAGTGTAACCTCCTCAATTGTTGCTGGGATAGCAGAGGTATAAGCAGCAGACCCAGTCACTTGTAGGAGTGTACTCTCATTGATAGGTGGTTGAGAGGAACTGGTTTGTGTCTGAGTTATATCCAAAGCATGCAACAAGGTCATTATTGATGGTTGTATTTGTGAAGTGATGATGGGAGTTGAAAGTGAATTTGCCCCAGGCAGTGGGCTGTGAATGATGGAATCAAGTGATTCCAGAGCATCATAATTTGGTGTCCCTGTTCTTACAACCTGTTCCTTTTTAGAAGAAGCAGGAGGAGTTTGAGGCATGGGTTGAGACCTTTCTACCATCTGTTGTGAGGAAGTAACAGCAGTGGTTTCTAGTGACTTTTGTGTTGTCACTGGCAGTTGCTCTGGGATCTTATCTTCCAGAGTTGCCTTTATTGTAGGTTTGGGGGGGCTTTTGAATTTTCTTTTGTTTTGGTCTTTTGGTGGATTTAGGTGTGGGTTTCACAGTAGTTGTGTTACTGCTGTGATCTCCTTGAGCAGTGGGCTCAGCAGCAGGTGCCTGAGGAGCAGTGTTAGCTGCTAAAGTCTGCTCAGGAGCCTCTGCTTTTGTTTTGGAAAAAAAATTTTATAGCCTTGTAAATGTTTCAGGTGTAAGGCCATTTATTTGAAAAATTGAGCATGGCATCTGATGCACACAACTGTTGAATAACATCTGTCCACGTGTAACCTCTGTTGTAAATCAGTGTTTTGCACAAACAAAGGATACACTTTGGCAGTGGATAGATTTTACTATTTAACAAAGTTTTAATGCCATCAGTGCTTTGAACAGACTTTGAGGATTTATTGAAAAATTCAATTTTAAACTATTTTTAAGGTTATTTTTGATTTTTCAAAAAAAACATTTTTATGCTATTTACACATAGGGATCAAGTTTTTCAACAGTAGATGAATCCAATTCTTAAGTTTGTACATCTACCAACTGATCTTTAGTATGGACATGTTAAAGATGAAATCAAACCTTTTATAGCAATCCCTCACAAAGTGATGTCTGATGATGAGTGATGATGGATGAATGGGATATAAGATTTTTGATGATATATTTCGGCTGTTTGACAATCCTGCATAAAAGAAGTCTTTCGAGCAATTATATCAAAATCAAATATCATATTTTGAAGAGACAAACAGTTAGTTTCTCATTATGCAGCAGCATAGTCTTTTTCAAAACTGTGATTGTGGAAACATCTGCTGTTTGTGCTTAGTTTGAACAACATGAATCTTGACAACTATGCTCCAACATATGCAATGTTTTTGAGGGTCCACTCTTTACCAAAAAGATTCTCATCCTTTGGTAATGGAACAAGTTCTCAAACTTGTTTTTCCCTGAACTGTTGAAGCTCCTCTTCCTTGTCAATTACCTAACTTTCTGTCTTTAAGTTCCCCAAAGGTACATGACATGTTGATGGAATGGTAGATAGTCAAGAAGAAGACAATGGTTTTGGGATAAACTTTTTATAAGAATCCCGTCAATTGATGTTGTCAAGAGAATGGAAACATGAATGAATTTTAAAATGGCATTGGTGTTCAAAAGGTGAGACTGCAGATGTGAGTCATCTGAGCTAACAACTGTTGGTGACTTTTGATGATCCAACAGCTGTTTGAAATGAGGATGGAAGATTTTGAAGAATAGGTATGGCATACTGATGATTTTTATCAACAGTGGTTAGGGGTATGGTAGTGGCAAGGTTTAGAAGGCTACTTTGGTCAACAACAGTTGGTGCAACAGTGGATAAGCTTTGACAGAAGTTTTGAACATCTGCTGCTCTGATGAAGGAAATGATTTTGTCCTGTGATAACACAGTATCATGTCCAACATCTTTTGATGGTGATAATGAGATATCTGTAAAGTAACATCCTTGACAAAACACATTTTAGATGCATATTATCAAGATTAACACATTACCAGATTTTTACAGGGATTTGTATTCAAGATTTTACTACTTATCTATTTCCTGTTTTAAACATTTGATGAATTTTGACAGTAGTTGAGTATCCCAGATGATGGCAACCTTTTCACTTTGACTACACATTTTGTGTTCTAATCCTTAGAGTAAAACATGAGTAGTCAAGAATTTTAAGGTCTGTTAGCAATCAATCTTTGATGAAGACTTGAGTTTGAAATGACCTTAACTTATTTCACCATCTCCTTTTGATCTATTTTCAAGGACAATATCACCCTAAGCAAAAATATAAGGGATCTACATCCTGACAGGAATTGAAAATCTTACTATAAAAAAACAAGTAGAAGTTCAAAATATATCATTCTCATAAAAACAAAGGACAATATATCCTGTTTTATATGAAAGACCTTAACCAAAAAAATAAAGGTTTTCTGATAATAAATCAAACTGGGTCAGGTGAATTTCCAAAATCAAAATAAGTTTTGAAAAGGGTCAGAGTCAATTCACTTCTCAAGCTTAGGATAATGGTCAGTGGTCTGAACCAAAATTTTGTAACCACTGTTTTGACACCATTTCCTTGTTAAATGATTGTAACTATGAGGTTGCCTGATCACAAAGATTTTGAAGGTTCTTTGTAAACCTTATTACCCTGTGAAGAATTTCTGAAAATTTTGGCCAAATCCTCTTTATTAATAATCAAACTGGTGATACCTTTGTTACCTGAACTCCCTGATATAGTGATTGTACATGGTTGATGGATGACAAATGTTTGACCAAGAGTGTAGATCTCCTGTGGACTCTTAAGTGTTTTGGATTTATACTCTTTTCTTTTGATTTCAAAAGTTTTGAGATAAACACACTTTTGAGTTTTTGTAATTTTTCTTCTTTCCCTTTTTACCATTTCCATGGAAAAAGTATTGAAACTTTTACTGGAAGGTTTTCAAGGAGAGAATACTCAAACCAAAATCATTTTCAGCAATGTTTTGAGAGATTTGGACATTTTTGCTACAGCTTATGCCAAATTTCACATTACTCATGATCTAGTTTTCTTAAACATCAAACATATAACCTTTGTAGGATTTCACCCTTTTTCTCACAAGAGATTTGGGCTAATTTCAAACTCTTTACAACACTGATATTTTACTATCATGGTTTTGAGTAGATCCATGGTTATATCTGATGCATATTTTTGAGACTACTGATTTTCATCTTAATGTTTAGACAATTTTGTTTTAACTTTTGAAGATTTTTCAAAATTGTTCGTTCACATATAAGATTTTGTTCCTAAGGTTTTGTTCATCTCTTGTATGTTACCAATAGCATGGATGCCATTTTTCTGAACACAGGTCTTTAATGACATGAGATAAACCCTTAGCAGTAGTCAATCATGGAACCAAACATAGTTTACATCACAAACACTCATAAATCTATGAAAAACTATATCCACACCGAGATTTATCAAATTTTACCAACTTTAACAATCATCGGTAGTTTATATCAGATTATCAGTGTTACGTGAATTCTATGTGATAGATGACATCTTGGTTGTTTTACAGAGTTTTTGAATAATCAACTTTGGACCTGATTAATCATTACTCTGTTTTTCAACTAAATACGACCAACCTTAGTATCAATGAATTTTTGAGCTGAACTGTTAAGTTAAATTGACTGTTAGATCGAATTTGACTGTCCGAGCTCTGATACCAATTGTTAGGATCGGAGGCTCTCATGATTGTGCTTGTTTGTATAAATTGAACAAATCAACAGAAATGAACAGAGTTTAAGTGCAGCGGAAATGAACCACAAACTTTGTAAACACAATCAAAGAGAGAAATAGATTTGTTAAACACATGAATTGAATCAGTCGAAAGATTACAAAGTAAATCAAAAGATTACAAAGCATGCTTACAAACAAAACTCCCCCTCAGCCTGATGCTCTAAGGTTGATTGCACACAAGATGAAAGGATTGGACTAGAGGAGAAGAACTCACTTAGTCAATCAAATGTAACAGTACAGGGTACTGTTCCATTTATAGGCAAACCAAACCACTGAAGCATCTCAGCTGACGTCACCATGAAAGTGACATCTAACAAACTAACAAACTCTAACTACTGATATAATACAGACACTGCTATGCTAACCACTGATTACAAGTAAATTACAGACCAAAGGTAAAACAACTGTTCCAGCTTTCAACTGTTATGGGCTAAGCACTGATGTCAAACTTCAGAGCTTTCTTCAAAGGTGATCAGTCTTTGAGTGGTCAGTACTTTGAGTCTTCAGCAGCACTTAGAGAACAGCAGTAGATAGAGCAACAGTGTTTAAGCTCCAGCAGTCTTTAGGTCTTCATCAGTTGTTAAGGGCAGCAGTTGTTGTAGCAGATCAGTGTTTTGAGCTCAGCAGCTGTTATGCAACACTTTCAAGGGGAGAGTCAAATGCAAACAATTGGTTATTGTGAATCCACTGTTGTCACCTGGTTTTGGCTTTACATCATCTGTTCCTCTGGTAGGGTTCAATCCCAACAAATAAAATAATTATTATGTAAGTATATATTATGTATGGGAATATATATATATATAATTTGTAAATTAAATCCTTGTAAGTTAAGTCCAAGAGTTAGATTGTTATGTTAATGTCCAAAATCACATATCAATACAAAGATGATCGGACGGTATGATTTACCATCACCTATCACCATGAGTATGATCGGATTGTATCACATATCAATACAAGTATGATCGGACGGTATAAATTACTCATCTCTTATCAATACAAGCATGATCGGATTGAAAGGAAAATACAACATAATAATAGAGTTTCTAGTTAAGTTAGCTTAACCCAAAACACAAATCTTCTCACAAGAATTATGGTAGACTCGGTTGGAAAACCAAAACACTTGCCACCACAAGACTATGATAGATTTGTATGGTTTTAATGTTTGTTCTTACGTTAATGATTAATAACAGAAAATTAAGAGTTAGTAACAGAAGGTTAAGAGGGTTTTCACACCTCTAAACTCATAAGAATTAACCATATATTAGTGTCTTAAACATGGTTTTGATTAGAAGTATGGTAGATATAAGATTCATGCAAGTTAGTATGAATAAAAATAAAGTATAAGATTAATCATCAAAAACAGTAAGTTTGGGTCATGAAATGGTGTTGTTGTACCTTAGATTGACAAGATAATCTGTTGGAAACAATCCTAGAGAAGATCCAAGCTTTGAAGCAGAAGATTTGATGAAGAAATGATGAAGAAAAATGAGTTTGAACTCACTTGTATACTAAGAAAAATTCTGCACTTGTTCTTGAAAATGCAGAATTTGAGAGAGGATTTTGATGATTTAGAAGTGTTTGGCAAGTGAAATGAGGTCTAGAGAGGTTGTATTTATAGTGTAGGGGGTAGGTGAGAGCTTAAAATGAGTCAAAATGGCTGCAATACGCGTATAAATGTCAAAATACAGCTAGAAAACGTGGCTGGTCGTAATTACTATTCATCCAGCGTTTTTTTTTAATACTATGGATTAAAACAAGCACTTTTTATAAAAGGGACCTATGCTAAAAAAATTTCTAAAAATTATTAAAAATCATTTTGTAAAGTTTTACGCTAAAATTTATTAGAAAAATATCTTTGTATAGTTTTTCGGTTTCGTAACGAAATTAAGTGTTTGTAACGTAGAATTGAATTTAGAATATGTATATAATAATTTATTATAATTAAGGCCTCGAAAATAGGATACAAATATAGCTAAAGGTACGAAAATACGAGGCGTTACACAAATACAGTAATTGTTACAATGCAAGTTTCAAAGAATGTCAAATAGATCCCTCAACCTATTGTTTGTCTACGTGTTGGTATTGTCAGCATGTTTCTGAGTTATCCGTTCACTGTGCTAACTGTGTTTTGTGCATCAAGTTTATCGCTAAAGCTTGTGTGTAATAAATGGAGTGACAGTATGAATGTGATGCATATGTATGTATGATGCAGAACTCATAAAGCAGTTTAACTCGTCAGTTGAAATTCTAGCATAGTCATTAAGCACAAAGTTAATATTAATTAATTGTAGGGATACCTGAAATTTTGAGGGTTGTCACACCTTTTTAGTACTAATGTTGGAAAAAGTGTGATTTTGTCTTCCTTTTGTATTTTCAGGATTAAATGAGCTCAAATTAACAAAAGAAGCAAAAAGGAAGCTAAATCTAACATAAATACAAGAAAAGGAACAAACGTGACATGCCCGACCCCACGACAGCATCTTCCCAAGCAAAACAAGAGAACAGAAGGCTGAACACGCCCCGTGCTCAATGAGCACGGGGGCGTGCCCAAGTTTCAGCATAAAAGACAAAGTTGTAGAAGCTTCCATCGCCCACCACGGGGCCGTGCTCAGCGGAAACGGGGCCGTGGTCAACTATAAGATTCGCAGAATCCAGGAAAATCTTGATAGTACAGATATGCTTCTGCACACGGGGTCGTGCCCAGCGGACACGGGGCCGTGGTCAACTAATACAGACAAGAGCAATTAATGAAGACAGAGAAGGATGTGGACACGGGGCCGTGCCCGAGCTTCTGTTCAGCCTATAAATAGGAGTGCTTGGCTCAAGCTCAAACCATCCCTTGGCACACCATCTCTCTCACACTTCACCCACCACCCACCACCACCATAACACCATCATCCACCACCATCATCCATTGTCTATCATAGAGTGTGTGAGTCGTCTCGGGATCCAAGATTGATCGTAAGAGTTCTTGACAATCAAGGCCATGTTTGCCTAAGTCTCTTACATCACTTGGTGAAGACAAAGTGTCTAGTGTAATACTTTTTCTTTTTTAATCTTTTCGCACTTTTTACTTGGTTATGTATTAATGACTTTAATAACTAGTTTCTTATGTTGAAGGTGATTTTTCCTCATCGTTTGTCCGTGGTGTCTTGGCATTATTTTACTGTCTATATAAAATAAAAGATTTTCACCATTCATATCTCCACGGTCTATATGGAGGTATGTTGGCTACCTGGTCGGGGGTTAAGGGAACGGTTTGGTAAAAGTCTTGCCTTGTTCAGTGTATAGATCCTGCAAGGACCTGGGTCAAATTTAGTAGGACCTCCTTCAATACTTAACGGTATTGGATGGCGGGGGTCCAAACTCTTTGATCCCCTCATATGTAAGCTACTATTAATACTTTAATCCGGCTACTTAGGACTGTATCCCTGCTGACTCAGACTACTTAGCCGAGGGTAACGTCACCTTCAAAAGAGGGGCCTACCATAATATGCATTAATAACTTAATTAATTATCTTTCAATAATCCGACCCTTTAGAATTGTATCCTTGCTGACTCAAACTACTGGGTTGAGGGTAACGTCGCCTTCAAAAGAGGGGCCTACTACAATAACTAAGATAATCTCTTAAAAAGTGCAAAAGTGCGGAAATAATCAAAGGTTACACTAAACACGAGTCGGAGCCAAGTGATTCATCTTGTCTATCTGTTTTATTTTTATTTTTATTTTCAGCATTTTAGTTAGTTTTTATTTTTCTTAGTTTAAAACCGTTTTCTTAGTTTAAAACCTTTTTCTAAACCTTTTTGATTTGATTAAACGTTGAGGATAAACCGGTACTAAAAGCTCTTGTGTCCTTGGACGACCTCGGTATCTTATCAACACTATACTATGCTCACGATGGGTGCACTTGCCCATATGTGTGTTTAGTGTTAGTAAATATCGTTTTTTATAAATTTAAAACTTGGCTAAAGAAAGTGTAAAAGGGCTTAAAATATACTTAAACCTATATATACACCTAACGCACATCAGCTGTCGTCGGTTCGAGGAGGGAGAATAGAGGATTAGGGTTTGAGGTTATTTTGTGTTATGGAAAGATTATGGGGTTTACACCCTAAGCATGTGTGTGTATGCGCACAAGAGGCCACTCGGGCCTGGTTTTGGGCTTCGCTCGGGCTGTGCATTTGGAACACAGTTTGGGTCAAGCACTAGTCCACAACATAAGAGGAGTGTGTGGTCGAGAGTAAGGTGTGCGACCCGAAGGTGTTGTGCGACCAATTTCTTATAAAACAAAATAACATTTAACATATGATAAGTCACACATTTATAACATCTAATCAATTTCATTCATTCATTCATTCATTCATTCATTCATTCATATACACACGTAATTACAACGTAAGGCAAACAACAAAGAAACAAGTAAAGGACTCTTGAAATTACGAGTTGTCACATTCACAGTTAAACATAATATAAAAAAAAAAAACAAACAATATATCATGTATTAGAAACATACATACTTGTGTAAAGATCTGAAACGATAAATAGTGAAGCTCCAAAACCACTAAATAATAAATAGGATGAATGTTAAGTGTGAGTATAGAAGAATAAATCAAAGTTATACACAACAGAAAATTGAAATACCTGTAAACCAAAAATTCTAAAGAACAATAAATTTCTTGAAGTGTAAAAAACTAATAAATTATACTATATATAGAACCCATAAACCAACGAATTAAATAACCTGTAACTTTTTTCAACTAACTAATATTATCTATAAGAGTATTTTTGTACTTATAATCCATAAAAAATGCAATAGAATATGGTATTCAGTTTTTAAAGATAGTCTTGAGCATTTGAAATGTGATAGGACACATTGTTTTAATCACTTGTAAACTAATGCATCATCTACTTGTACATTTTAATCCACACAACAATACTGGCCAAGACAACTATCAAAATGTCGACAAAAATGAGTAGGTCATCACGGTACCTTTGGATTTTTTAAAACATTATAGTTTATAAAATATGACAAAAATACGTAAAATAATTATAAGTTTGTTGTGGAAAGGGATAAATGTAACTATTTAGCCATAATTTTGTTAAAATAAAGGGATTTAAGTGTAATAATATGAGGGACCAAAATACAATTATTGTTTAAAAGACCAAGTTACCCTCATTTTAGAGGTGTTTTTATAAATAAAGAGGGAAGAAATTCTTATTTTTTGGGTATCTTAAAATACCCCTACCTCATGCATTATAATATAATAACTAGTCGGATACCCGCGTGATGCGGCGGGGATGACACTTTGCATTGCGACACCGCATGATGCGCGGGGGCAACACTTTGGATGTGGGGGCGACTCACGACAGGTCTTCATTTTTGGGGGCTTTAGGGGCATAGCTTGATGACGAACCACCTTGGTTACCAAGTAAATTAATATATGAATTGGTCAGTTAAATAAAAAGTGACAAATGGGTCAAAGGAGTTGCTACTTCTTAAATCATCTTATTCAAACACCTATATTATAATTTTCAAAATACTTCATTTGCAATCATAATCTACATATTAATTCTTTATTAAAAAAGATAAAAAAAAATTGGACAAAAAGTCTAACCCATAGTTATTAAACAAAATGACACATTTAAACCCAAACCTTCTTTGACCCGTTACCCTAGTACAAAGAAGGGAAGAGAGAAACCTGGCGGATTAAGTTGAGCTAACCGTAGTTGGTTGGGGTGTTGAAATAAGTCTCGGATTCAGGTATTCGAGTGCAAAGATCCTTGTATGTAAGTATGAGATATAAGAGACATAAGAATACAATTGAAGGTGATTAAAGGTAGTACATATAATTTACGAAAAAACAAGAAAAGTGCACCAAGTACTTTGAATTTCAGCTGCTTCCCGATCCTACCACATCCAATTAGTCAGACAACATAAAGGCTAGATAACTGTAGCTTTCAACAATGTGGGTCTGACTTATAACTGAAACATCATATTATTAGTAACTCATTTTTATAAAAGTAGATACATCTAGCACAATGCTCTTAAGGACTACATGAGTTTCAGATACAACCTCCTGCATAAAGAACTACCAAAGATGAACCAACTCATAACAAATGTTCACATCAATGACCTTTCGGGAGTACAAAAACAACCATAGAATACCAAGACATTTTAAAAAGGAGTAAATTAGAAAACAAGGTTGGCTACTCAAGATAAAAACTACCCAAGACATTCTAAAATACCCCACCATTAAATCTATACAATAGAGAACAGATATGAAAAGAAGTAAATTAGAAAAAAATACTCAAGATAAAAACAAAATTACATGATTAGAGTACCTATTGAACATGGGTTGGCTTTTGGTTGTCTTGAAATGGTTTAATTTCACTACATGTCCGAAAAACAATGTTGGTTACACTTTTTAGTTTGTTAAAGAGGAAAAGCTATAATTGATCAATTTGTTAATGATGATTACAAATACCATTTTCCGAATGGATGTCACTCGCAATGAACAAAGCCAAAGACAACTTTCGTTCAAACTGAAGGCTAAAATCGCAAGTCAGGTTTAGATTTGTTCGATAAAAACAAAATAGCAATCAAGCAATATACATATAAAATTAAATAATGATTTTGAAAACATACCCTCTTCGAATGGCCGTACACGCAATGAACAAAATCAAATAAAATTTCGATTCAAACTGAAGGTCGTGAGATTCTGATCTGTTCAAAGAAAAAAAATAGCAATCAAGAAGGACGGCTCCTTGTTTAGTATTCGTCTTCATCATTCCAGTTCTTCGTTCTTCTCCGACTCCATTATCGGTTCTAAATTGGAAAGTGTCATTAGAGAGAATTGGGAGTAGGGTTTGAGAAGGTGGAGAGTTAGTTTTGCAATCTGTCTCTCTCTCCTTTTAGAATTTGAAATCTGCCGCTCACCTCGATTAACTTAGCTTCAAGGTTGTAGCAAATGCACAAGGAGTTGTACATGTTTTAAAATCCTGAAGTTAGTTACATAAAAATAAGAAAAAATGTGTAATTATTATTTTTAACTAAGTAAAAGTTGTGATTTTAAAGTATAATTAAGATGGGGGTAGTATAATTTAATTAGTGTTTAAAAGACTATTTTCATTTGTACCTTATGCATTAAAGTAAAAAAAATATTTGTTTAGGTATATTAAAATACCGTTTCTTCATGCGTTATAATATAGTATAAATGACCAAGTACGTTGGGCTTTAATCACTTGTACATTAAAGCATTGTCAACTTGTACCTTTTAATCCGTGCGTCGATATTAAACATGACAACTACCTTAACGTCGACACAAATGTGTAGGTCGTCATGCTATCTTTACATTTTTTTAAACAGTATACTTTATAAGACATGTCAAGAATAAGTAAAAAAATTATAAGTTTGTTGTGGAGGGTGAATTGTAACTAATTATTTATAATTTTGTTAAAACCTCTGGGATTTAAGTGTAATAAGTTTAGAGGCTAAAAAATAAATAATGTTTAAAAGACCAAACTACCCTCATTTTAGGGGTCTTTTTATAAATAAATGGGAGAAAAATTCTTATTTTTTCGGTATATTAAAATACTCATCACTCATGCATTATAATATAGTATAGATTTAGATATGATAATAATTAAATGTATTTGAAATCTCTGTGGATTAAAACTAAATCTTAATTTAAAGAAATAACAAGTTACAAAAACTATAATAATCTCACCCGTGAACAAAATCCATATAACAATGTCGAATTTGTGTAGATCTTCGTTTTAACATATGTCGCGTGACATTGCTAGCCAATTTAGTCCTACAATTTAAGAAAGAAACTTTTTACATATTTCTCCTTCTCCTAATCCTAAGAGTGCTTATTACATATTTGTCCAAAAAAAAATATCAATTACACATTTCTTCTTCCTAAATCCTAACCCATAGGATTCCCCTTTTCATTAAATTACTCATACTAATTACTATTTTACCCTTAATGGACTTATTAAATGACTAGTTACATATTTTTCCTTTCCACCATCAATTACATATTTCCCTAATTCTTTTATGAGTAAATTGCTAAAATGGTCCCCGTGGTTTGGGTAGTTTTGCCAGCATAGTCCAAATATTTCATTTTTCTTTTGTGGGTCCAAAAAGGTTTCACCATTGCCATTTTAGTCCAACTGACTTAACCTCATCCATTCACCTCTGTTAAGTCAAGGGTATTTATATCTTTTTAGTTATTTTTATATCCTATTAATAAAATGAATAAAAAACAAATTTAATTATATATACACACGTATAACACATAGTCACACACACACACACAAGGTCTCTCCCCTCTCTCTCTCTCTACAATTACCATCCTCACCAACTACCACATGCCACCATCACCACCACCGCAACCCGCCATCACCACCTACCACATGCCACCATTCAGAGAGCGATTTGTAACCGTCGGCCACTGTAGGAACTACGACGAACCCTCCCGCGTCCAATCCGACACCATTAATGGTAATTCTTTCCACCATTCCACTTGTTTTTCGATTCCAAACAAAACCCATATGTCAATTTGCCATGACAGAGGGATTCAACGATCAATTTGGTGGATTTGAAATCTAGGGTGCTTGAGGATTGGGGGTTAGTTTCAGTCACTGACGCAGGTGATGGTGACGGTGATGTTGGTGGTGGTCAGGGCAAGTGATGGTGATGTTGGTGATCGTTAAGCAGATGGTGGTGATGGTTGTGGTGAGGCAGTTGTGGTGATCAGGCGATGGTGGTGAGGTTGTGGTGGTGACGGTAGCAGTGGTGGTGATGGTGGCACTGGTGATGATGGTGGCAGTGGTGGTGATGAGGATATGGTACGTGAAGATGGTGGGTGATTTAGGTGCGTGTGTCTAATATATATAGAGGCTGGTTATTGTACAAAATGTCTTAACGTACGAAGTGTACGAGATTCAGTACCAACCTACGAAAAAAACTTTATAACATGTGAGTTTGGTTTTTTGAATCAACATGCGATTTTTTTATTAACATGCGAAATTGTTTTTTTATAAACATACGATTTGTTTTTTTTTTCTTTTGAACATGCGATCTTCAAATTTTTACAACATGCAACCTTTGTTATAACATGCGAATTTGTCATTGCGTACGCTTCGTACGTTAAGACAAAATATACGATACACTTTTTCTATATACATATACATATATGTATATAGTGGGGGGTTCATTGGGGAACATCGAAAAAGTGGGGAACCGGGGAACACCCTTGGATTAAGTTAATCAATGGTTAAGATTAGATTAGATTAGATTAGATTTGTAAGGCTTAAAAAACACGGAGGGGCATATTTGGAATTTATGAAAAGTTTTAATTAGGTCGTTGGAGAGTATTGCGTAGTTCGCCAGAGAAGTTAACCCTCTGCCACACGACACCAACTGCTTCCGGCTTCCAATTTCGATCTCCTGCCGGCGGTTTCAGAGATGATCGGAGATGTTTATTATGATTTCGATCTTGTTCCGGCTGTTTGAAAGATGCTTAGATTTGTTAATTATGATTCCAACATTGTTCAGACGGTTTAAGAGATGATCAGATCTGTTACTTTTGATTCCGATTTTGTTCCACCGGTTTCAAAGGTGAACATATCTGTTAGTTTTTCCATTGTTCATGCTTAAGATGATCAGGTCTGTTAATTCTATTCTTAGTGTGTGATTAAGTGATTAGATTGTAGGTCCGTTTTCGAAAGATCGATTACGAAACCAAACCCTTGTTTATCACAAACACGGTCACGAGTGCGGAATCCCCGTGACGATGCCAAACCAAACACAAATAATAACAACACAAAGTAACCAATGAATCACAGTCAATTGATTAGATGAGAACAAGGTTCAAACAAATACACACAATGTTTGACAGTAAACTTTCACAGTAGCTATGCTCTCATAGTTTCTGTGAGAAACCATGTTGTGTTTATATAGGCAGCCCAGCCCATAAGTCGACGAAACACTAGGTGTTTCGGTTCATGGAGAAACTAGGAGTTGTGGCCAAAGGGAGTTTCGTCATATGTATACTCGACGAAACATGGAGTTTCGTCGAGGGCTGCACAAACAGTTAGGCTGCAAACTGTTAGACAGTTTGCAGCAGACATTATAAACACACAAACACACATACAAACCAAGTATGCAACATGCATTGTTCATTAAACATTACATAACAAATGAGACAAACTTGTCGGACACAAGTAGGATAGGAGGATACCCGACTTGGTCGACGGCGAATACAGACTCGATAACTAAAAGACCGTACAAATACATCGTTAATAAAGACAAGTTACAAACACCAAAATATGCATCAACAAACTCCCCCTTTTCTGTTACTTGGTCTTCGGTCTTCAATCTTCACTGTTTCAGCGACCAGGTGCTTCCGGTGTGAATTCCTCGGTAAAACAGTAACAAGCGACGCGCTGAAATCGCAACGCTTGATGTGCGTCCTTGTCTTCGTAAAAGGATATCATGCCAAAAAAGCTTGCCGATGTCGTTCGCCAACATATTCACGATCCACATCGGATCTAACATTCGAAAATTCTCACGATCACCCTTAAACACGATCACCGCTTCATGAGTATCTGAATCGTAACACCATATCCTCATGTCTTCCAAAAAGTTCTGTTTCATCGGTATTAAAGGGATCTTGTCCATGACCTTCGTGGGTTGATAAACAAGCTTGTATCGCGCCGTGTTGGTCGATGGATCTAAGGTGAACTTGATTTGTTGATAGATGGGAAACTGAGGCTTGTATAACACGTCTTTCCAGCCTGTCCTTTTGTTTATCTTTATCTTGCGAGCGAACAATGTAGCTCCTTCGAAGTTCGAGCGATTAATGAGCTCAAGCTTCGTCAAAGCTGCAACGTCGTAAAACGGTAAGGACAAAATGCTCAGAAGCGAACTGAAGTACTGAATACCGTATTCATGCTTGATTTCCATGCAGTGGATTTCCTTCACGAACATCCAGCAAAGAATCTTTCCATGCGGCTTAACTTTTTTGAATTGCAGGTAGTCAACTTGAACTTCCGCTGGCATAGGCTTGGAAACTTTAGATAAGAACTGCTTTCGCCATTCTGTGAACGCATCCGTGGCATTTTTAGAAGTATCACGATTCTTCAACTGTTCATCGATAACGTCCACATTCTCTTTCAACCATTCTTCATTAAAAGGAGCGAACTCAGTCCCATCTTCTCGCACATACGAGGACTTCTGATCATCTCCTTCAAAGACTATCTCTTCCACAATTTCTAAATCCGCTGTTTCCGGTTCACTCGAAATTTTATCAATTTCAGCATCATCAACTTCTTTCATCGCATTCAGAGCAAGCAACTGCTCGTGCGAAAGATCCGCAACAATCTCTCCCTCTTCAAGAATTTCACCAGTGACAGGATGCACAGCCTGCAAAGCAAGATCAGCAGTGCTAGGGATAGAAGATGTACCAAGCAACGAGCTTTCGATGTAAGAACTGCTTTCAAGCTGTTTTTCAAGCTATTGTATCTCTTCAAGGGCTCCACTAGAGGTTCCTTGCGCAGATTCAAGGTGCGAAGGCTTGAAGACAACGAGTTGAGAAGAGGTAGTTGCTGGCAGTTGCTCTGATGTTGCAGAAGGGTCGGTGTTCCATGGATCCTCTGAATCATGATCCCTTTTATGTAATACTTCCTGTTGTTTACATTGATCGCCCCACAGAATATTGACCCGCTTTCTAAGAAACTCATAGCCTTCACTTATTTTCTTGACCCCATCAACTATCGTGGTGTTTCGAGAATCGTACCCCTCTTTCATAAAGTCATGCCTTTCTTTTAGAGCCTCTGCCAACTTCTGAAGTTTAGAGCTGCTTTCTTTCATGCGGTTCATTTCTATACCATGAGTATTATCCACCGCTCGCATCTGTTGCAATTGTCGCTCTCTCACTTCATCTGCAGCTTTCAAACGAGCATTTTCAGCTTTCAATTTCTCTATTTCAGCTTGCTGGCGAGTGATTTCTGCTTGTTGTCGCCCAATATTGGAATTTAACGTGTTAATTTCCAACTGTTGCTTGATCGAGTCTGCTCTTGTAA
Organism: Helianthus tuberosus; assembly: GCA_030545235.1. Classification (NCBI taxonomy): domain Eukaryota; kingdom Viridiplantae; phylum Streptophyta; class Magnoliopsida; order Asterales; family Asteraceae; genus Helianthus; species Helianthus tuberosus. The sequence continues at coordinate 35,993,637 of CM060399.1, read as the reverse complement.
CATTGATCACTTCCGTTTGCCTGTTGATTTGACCTGCAACAGCTTGCAGTTGAGAGAATAGGAAATTTACCTTTTCTTCCTACTGCATCTGAGAGAATATAGTCTGTCTGCGCTCTGCGATCGGCTGCGACGTTGTTGCACGAATCGTCGATGCAATAGAGTGAGCTGGAGCTTGAGGAGTCACTGTAGGAGTTTCAGGAGTTGAACTCACTACAGGAGTTGGTTCTGAGGATCTTGGAGGAGACGGCACCATATCAGCAGCTTCAGCGGTCGTGAATCCAAGGTTTGGATCCATTTCCGCTTCTTGTGTAGGTTCTTGTTGTGGAACGGATTGTTGAACAGACGAGGAACCGATGTTCTTCTTTACTTTCTTCTTTCGACGAACAACCGTTTGCTTTTTCTTCAAATGTTCCGCTTCGGTATCCGAAGGAACGTATTCAGCGTCGTCATCCTCTCACCTAATCCTCCTGATCCTTTTCACACCACGTTCATCAAAATAAACTTCGTACCCAGGCTCAGGTGGATTGTCATCCGATTCCGTATCCTTCTCATTACCACCATCTGAAGTATCACCGGCTGTACCAACAGTCGATGCACCAGCACCAGATACACCAACGGCACCAGCACCTGCATCACCACCATCACCACCTTCATCATCACCATCACTATCACTATCAGACGAATCAGAATCCTTTCGACCAAACTTTTCTACCATCCTTTTCTTTAACTCCGGCTCTTCATCATCAGATTGGCTATCATTGTGACGCCATTTGTCATCTGCTGGAGCGATGTAGTCTGGTTTATCAAGAGCACCGATTAACCTCCTAGGCGGCTCGCTTTCTTTGTATCTCTTTATTGCAAGCCCCTTGAATATCCTCAAAGAATGCTCGATCATAGATTCTATCTTCAGGATGCCATCGTCGGCTTTTGGAAGACCCGGATGCTGAACATTCATGATCATCTGCAGAAAATGAGGATACATCCAGAATTTATTCCCAGGTGTTCGACTACTAGTTCTCGTCATGTTCTCCTTCATGTTGGAAAAGATATACTTTGAGATGCTAAACGGTTTGTTCAGCACCAATGCCACCATGAGACCAACAAGATCATTGCTTGCCATGCATATCCTTCACGTCTGTTGCTGATACATTGAATAAGTACGTGCAAGAGAAACTTGTAACGCATCGGAAAATCTCCCTTGTTGATTTGAGTACTGAAGATGCCACCAATACACTTCATCCTTAGCAAACAGCCACGAGTATACATGATTGGAATAGAGGACGGTGCATTCGGATCGTCTTGCAATTCTAGAACGATGTTTAAGATTTCCGGTGAGACATTCACGTTCAGATCATTCACTTGCCCTTGAATAACTTCTGTTCCATCAACTTGCAGAACGCTTGCAAAATTCTAGAATGCTTTAACGAGCGATTTATAAACTGGAGTTGAAAAGGTGACAACTTGATTTATCCACGACTCCCTTATCCACCGCATAATCTCCTTTAGTTCAGTGATCTTTCCTTCGGGATCCAGATAGGCAACCAAATTGTGACGCTTCTCGGACATTACAAGTTCTTCCGGTTTATCAGTTATCTTTGTCGCAGCCTTACGTTTCTTTTCTTTCGGTGCCATCTGTATTCGAAAATGTCCACAGTAAGTTATAATGATATAACATATGAACTAGACATGAGTCTATGCAAGTTCAAGTATCAAATGGACATTTAACATTCAAATACATTTCTTCTGTGAAAAGGGCACCAAACATGAAAATATTCTAAGTGTTGGACGACGAAACATCCACACTTCGACGAAACTCTCTTCATCACGGCGAAACACCCTTGGTCAAACAAAGTCAGAGTTGACCTTTGACCATTGGTGTTTCGTCGACAGCCTTTCAACGAAAGTTGTTCCATTGTACAAAGGGGTTTCATCGCAGGGGGTTTCGTCGACAGCAGTTTGAAGAAACATAACGTAGTCACAGAGGTTTCGTCAACAGGAGTTAGGGTTTCGTCACAGGTTAGGGTTTCGTCGAATTTGGGGGTTTTCAAACCAAAGGGTGTTTCGCCGATAGGCGGTTAACCGATGTTCGATTCACAAAAACAAGCATTATGACACTTTGTGTTAATCACAATCAAAACGAAACAAACCCAGTAGTTTAACCGGCACGAGTTTTGACAGGAAAAAAACACCCAAAACAGTTAAACATTCAAACAGATTACCCAACCCCTGTTTTTGTACCCGAAAGAACAAACACCAAATCAACATACAAAACCTTATACAAACCCTATCATTATCAGATTTCATGAAAAACAAGCACAATGAACAGATTTTTATATGATGAAATCGAAAACTTGGGGGTGACTGAGGGTTTGTTAACAAGTTTCGAACACAAGCACAGGGTTCCTAAGGTTCGAAACATTTGAACAATCATATGTATACCTTTGATTTTGATAAAAATGGTAAAGAAAATGAAGGATTTTGAGGGTCGGAAGCCGGTGTAAAGGGGGTATGGGATGTGGAGTGTGGAAGAAGGTGAACAGGTATGGGGTTTTGAAAAAGTGAGGTCTGATTAAACTGGGACCCCTTTATATACTCATGACCCCGACGAAACTCTGTCTTCGACGAAACTTGACACGGGCTCGACAAAACTCTTTATTGGGCTTGGTTTGGGCTTGAACAGTGAGCCCATGACGAAAGTTAATGAAGCCTAGGTGAGTTTCGTCGTGATCTCGACGAAACATGGAGTTTCGTCGTGAACCAAATGAATTTTGACCAAGTTTGAAAACAGTTGACTTTGACCATGATCTTTCGTCGACATATAGGTGTTTCGTCGACCTTAGGGTTTTTCGTCAAACCCTTTTTCAAAAATAACCAAGTCTTTAAAATTTTGCACACTTTTGAACAGATTTTGTTTATTTGAACAGATTTTCATTTTGATTGAGTTTACCAAATGCAAGGACATTTTATGAAGTAGGTTTCAGGCTTCCGGCAGAAAACTCCAAGTTACAACTTCGGCCAATCAAAAATGAACTTTACAAACTACACTAAAACAGAATTTAAAGTGCGGTAAACTAACGAAAAACTATAAAAAGCAATAAACAACTGTACAAGAGCAATCTTTTTGCGAGTTTCAAGGAAAAGGAATCATACCAGCTTACGGTCTTAGTCAACATGATTTTTGTTTCGGCTTAAAGCTCTGGATAAGTATACTACCACGATTATCGGTATTGTTGTCCATATAAGATCAAACTGATCAGATGTAATCATAATTAGGAGATACGATTTATGGTAAGGATTATACTTACAAGTCGGTGTTCATCCACTCATGACACATTCCCGTATCAAGGAATGCACGAGAGTTCATCTTACCGATGAGTATACCGTTTATCATCTGTTTGACCGTATAAAAGAATGTGAGATACTCACTTATTTTGATTTGAAAACAAGCCCTATGTGATAGAATCACTTATTGATGAGGAACTTGATTTTCATATGCATGAGGGCACAGGAGCAAGTCCGTGAACAGGTCAGTACAACGTATAGCAAAGAGACGAACTTGACTCCCAGATAAATGTGATATTTTATCACTTATTTGTTGGACATGTGATTGTTGATCACTTATTGAGGTCGAATGCAATATGTACACGTATGTATGGTATCATGGAAGATCTAGACTTCGTCTCCGTTATTTTTTTTCGGTAAAAGATATAACCATGATACCCAGATGATAAGACTGCATAAAGACCGTATATCTCAGAACCTCGGCAATCAATCAAACGAAATTTCGGTACCAAGACCATATGCCAATGAATGGTTCCCACCTGACTTGAAGTCTATTAGGTTTGTATCATCCTGCACATTTTAATCTGATTGTGAGCCTACCGATACATTGTTAGTAGAGATACTTATCATTTCTCAATTTTTTGTTTTACATTTTGAACATGTTGACCGACCACACCAGTGAATATCATCATTTTCCTTTATCCAAGAAACTCATTTTTGGTTTTCTAATTTTTTTTTGAATTTTTGAATTTTCCATTTTTTTTTTGAATTTTTGAATTTTTCAAACGTAATGACAGAAAAGTAAAGACATATTTCTGGATTTTTGACTTTTTCAAATGTTTTTATATTTTTCTTGAAATTTTCTCCCCTTTAAATACTAAAAGGTTACGAAATTGAAAATCTTTTTGTATTTTTAGAGTTTTTAAGAAAATATTTATAAAAACAATTAACCAAAGAAGTTTTACTCGGGTATCACCTTAATGCCATTGACCAAAAGTAGATAATCAAAACGTGATTTATCAAAAGCTTTTGTGAACAGGTCGGCACGTTGGTGATCGGTGTGGACTTTAACAACATCGATGAGTCTTTTGTCAAAACAATGACGTATGAAGTGATATTTAATTTGATGTGTTGGGTCTTGGAATGCTGCACAGGATTTCTAGTGATCTGTAAGGCAGCATTATTATCAACAAAGATAGGAGTAGATAGGAATTCAAAACCGTAGTTGCGCATTTTTTGTTGTATCCAAAGAACTTGGGAGCAACAACTAGAGGCATCAATGTATTTTGCTTCACAGGTTGATGTAGCAACACAGGTTTGCTTCTTGCACTGCCACGTGACCATGCGATTTCCTAAGAATTGACATCCAACTGTTATTGATTTTCCGTCGATTTTGCAGCCACCAAAATCAGAGTCACTGAACGCGATCAAGTCGAAGCTATCATCCCTAGGGTACCAGAGACCGGTGTCCGGGCAACCCTTCAAATAGCGGAAAATCCTTTTAACAGCTGACAGATGTTAGGCCTTCGGGTTGGCTTGATATCTTGCAAGAAGGCACGTCAAATACATGATGTCAGGCCTCGAGCCTGTGAGATACATGAGAGATCCGATCATAACGCGATAGTATGAAGAGTTAATGCTTTCTCCCTTTAGATCCGGAGTAATCCCGTGATTCTGCGGAAGTGGGGTACCAATGGGCGTTGCATCAGACATCTGGAACCGACTCAAGATGTCACCAACATATTTAGTCTGATAGATGAATATTCCAGACTCGGTTTGTTGAACTTGTAGGCCCAAGAAGAAATTCATTTCCCCCATTGCGCTCATCTCGAATGTTTCTTGCATAACACGCTCGAATTGCCTGCACAAAAATCATTAGTTGAACCAAATATTATATCATCAACGTATACGTGTGCCAACAGAAGATCTCCATCCTGTTCTTTGATAAAGAGAGTGCAATCAATAAGACCTCGCCGAAAACCATTCTCCAATAGATAGTTAGATAAGGTTGCATACCAAGCCCTAGGTGCTTGATGTAAACCATAAAGAGCTTTGTTGAGCAACCAAACCCGATCGAGGTGAATAGGATCTTCAAAACCCGGAGGTTGTTCGACGTACACTTCTTCTTCAACCACACCGTGTAAGAAAGCACTTTTGATATCCATCTGGTAGACTTTGAATCCTTTAAATGAAGCATAAGCAAGAAAGATCCGAATAGCTTCCAGACGAGCAACAGGTGCATAAACTTCATTGTAGTCAATGCCTTCAATCTGACGAAATCCCTGAACAACCAATCTCGCCTTGTTTCGAATGACTACTCCACGATCGTCCTTTTTGCATTTGAAAACCTAACGTGTGCAAATTTTCTTGTAATTTTCAGGCCTTTCAACAAGCTTCCATACACCCAGCTTTTGAAATTGTTGCAGTTCTTCCTGCATGGCTTCCACCCAAGAATTATCCTTTAAAGCTTCTTTCCAAGATTTTGGTTCTTCTTGTGAAACATAACACGTGAAGGACCAATCATTTTGAAGACCAGATTCTCTGATGGCTGAATACAAACCAGCATTCTGGTTGTTTCTCAGCTGATTACGCATCTGTACACCACTATGGACATCTCCAATGATATTCTGCTACGGATGAGTATCATGAATTCTCGGTTCAGGAACATCAGGAACACGAGTATTGATACCCAAATTGTTAAGATTAAGATCGACAACCAAATCCACACCGGGCATAGGCATAGAAGTGGATGCATTTCCTTCAGCAGTGATACCCTCGATAGCTTTGGCGCCAAACTTTCCGTGAGGCTCAATCATAGTACATGGACCGCCAAAAGGTTCTAGGTGAGAAATGTCCGGTTTCCTTTTGTGTAGAAGTTCGAAACAAGTCTTGTCATGCCTTTTAACTGTGAGAACTCTGTTTAGCGTGTAGCAAGCAGTAGACACAGCCTCCCCCCAGAATTGAACAGGAAGCTCCGACTCTACCAACATCGTTCTTGCAGTCTCTATTATCGTCCGATTCTTCCTCTCAGCGACACTGTTTTGTTGTGGAGTGTAGCGAGAACTGTATTCATGAGGAATGCCCTTTGAAGTATAGAACTCATCCATTATACGGTTTTTGAACTCAGCTCCATTGTCGCTTCTGATCCTCTTTACTTTCAAAGTGTACAAATTCTCTAGCAAAGTAAGAAGATTCTTGAGGATTTCAGGAGTTTCACTCTTGTGCGCCATAAAAGCTACCCAAGAAAATATAGAGTAGTCATTAGTAACCACCAGACAGTAAGCATCCCCAAAGGTTGTCTTGTGTTTCATAGGTCCAAAGAGGTCCATATGAAGACGTTCGAGAGGCATGCTAACAGTGTTGACTTTCTTAATCGGGTGAGATTTCTTCGTTTGCTTTCCCTTCTGGCACGAAACACAGACATCTTGTAGATGAAAACTTCTCACAGGCACACCATTCACAAGATTGTTTTTCACCAAATGGTTCATTTTCGTCAAGTGAATGTGGCCCATTCGTCTGTGCCAAGATATAGACTCCTTTTCTGTGGCTTTCGAGACAAAACATGTCACTTGTGCAGATGTCGTAATCGCTTGGCTCATATCAAGAATATAAAGATCATTAACTAATGGAGCCGATAAGAGAATCCATTCTTTAGGAATTTTGAAACCAGGCTTCAGCACATAACAACCGGCATCAACAACATGCACGGTGAATTTCTTATCGCAGATTTGCGACACACTCAGAAGATTGTGATCAATTTGACGAACATAATTAATCTTATCGAAACATACAACACCATTGGAGATCTTTCCTTCTCCAGTGATATATCCGCCTTTGTATCCAACAAACGCGACATAGCCTCCTCTAATGTTTTTCACATCATAAAGAAGTCGTAAGTCGCCTGTCATGTGCCTAGATGCTCCACTGTCAACAATCCAGTGACTATTAACAGTGCCTCCTGGGACATCCTGCACATTTCATTCAATGATCAGTTGAGGATGGGGACCCAAGCCTTAGTGGTCTTGGTTCGTCCCTGAGCATCACGAAAAGTGATCTCGATTTCTTGATGATTTTCAAATACAGCACCTCCCCCTGAACTTTCACCCGTTTTAGGTTTCCAAGTTTGTTTTTGTTTACCAGTTTGAGTCTTATGAAAAGATTTTGAAATTTCTGGTTTTAAAGATTGTGATGAACTTGGTTCCTTTTTAACAGATTTGACTTCAGATTTTAAAGCCTTTTCAACTGCCTTGACGTTTTGACATCGTTGTTTTGTTTCTTGTTCTTTAACGGTTCTTTTATCATGTTTTGGTGAAACCGAACGACGTTGTGGGTGAGCCTTTTCAGGAGGGGCTCTTTCAACAAATTTCTCTTTGGGAGTATTTGTACAATTTTTAATGATATGTCCAAACTCCCCACACTTAAAAAAAGTTCTCCTTTCAACAAACTTAGGAGAATCAGATTGACGAACAGATGTCGAACCTGTAGAACCCAGAGGTACTTGCTTTTTCATCACACCCATTTGTGTGTTGAGTGTAATTGTTTTGACTATTGCGTTTTAAAATCTTGACTTGTTGGACAAAATCGGAGTTTGATTTATTCTCAAAAGTCTCAATTTTATCAGTACCCTTTGATGCTACAAATTTGACATTACTGCTTTTCTTCTGGTAACGAGCTCCTTTTGTTTCAAACTTTGATTGAGAAACGTTAGGCTTTTGAGCTTGTTGAACTGGTTGTTTTCCCTTAGAAGCAATAGGTTGTTGCTTTGTCGGTTGTCTTTGATTTCCAAATTGTTTTCTAATTTCAGATTTTGGAATTGGATCAAATTGAGTTACAACAACTCCCGGGATTGTCTTTCCCAAAAACTTGATTGTATTATCTTTAAAGACTTTATCAATCAATAATGGATTGAAATTTTTAATTGGAAAATCATTGTCTTAATAAATTTTAGCATCACCGACCAAAGTATACAACACATTACTGCTCTTAACGGCAGACGCAGATTCCTTGTCATCCTTGACATCCTTGACAGGATCTATCACTTGTTTGGCAATAGATTGCACAACAGGAGTAGGAGGATCACACAAAATTTAATTCTCAATAGGAATTTCTACTCCTTTCATCATATCAAGTGATGTATCCTGGTCACTCACATCTGATTCATCATCAGACGAATCATAGTCCTCAATAATTGGAGCACTTTGATTCGTAGACTTTGAAGTTTCTGTTTCTTCAGATGAGGTACTTGAGGAACTGTCTGATTTGAACCCTAATCCTGTAGTAACTTCCTCATAATCAAGAGGCACATTAGGTTCAAAACAAGGCATTTCCTCTTCATCGGGCATTTTGGTATAGTTGTGTCTCAAAGGAGGTGGACACTTCTTATACCCAACGCCTTTCTTGTTCCCTTTCAGTTGTTGAGCGTCTATGATGTGATCCAGCACATATCGGGAGTTAGAATAACTCTCCAATTTGAGCTTGATTGCATCATGCTCGCATTTTGCCACGGCTAGCTCTTTCTTTGTTTCCTCAATGATATTAATGTAGTTATTAATACCAATTTGTTTGTTGAAAACAGTTTTTGTTAATTCGGAAACACTTTTCTTTAAAGTCTCGATTACTTCTTTGAAATCCTTTTCATTTCGAGCTAAAGCCATGTTTGCCTCTTTGCATTTAGACAGCTCAATAACCAAACTTTGATTATGACTATGAACCTTTTCGGATTCCACTTTCAAATCTGCACACAAATTACATACACTAGGAGTAGGAGTGTCGGATTTTACCTGACTTGTCAAGGCTGAGACATTTGCCATAAAGGCAGTCTGATAAGAAAAAGATCCATCTTTAGAGAAGAACTTCTCCATTTCCTTTGATGCGACAGCAGCCTTCTTGATCAGAATAGATTTCTGACACTTTAACTCCTCAGCTTCATTTAATAAATCATCAACATCAGAATTTAACTCTTCCTTCACATCTGATTCAGAATTATAACCTCCCGCATTCGAGCCTTCTTCATCCAAACTACCGCTATAACCCGAGTTATCATCACTTTTAGAAAACTTTTCTTTGTGAACATGCTTGATGTGATTGATGATCTTTGCATAACATGCTGTTCCTCCTCCTTCTTGATCACCATCTCCAAACTGTACTGACCAGTTACATCCTTCATCAGCTTGAACTACTAATGCTCAGTTGGTGTTTGAAGGTCCAGCCTGAGTTTGGTTGGTTGTGTTGTTCACAGCTACCATCCTTCTTTCACAGTTTTCTTGATTTGTGTTGGAAGTACACGTCTGATTTCGGAAGGGATTTTGATTGTGTCACACCCCCAAAATCCACACGCGGAGTACCACCGCTTGGAGGCGTGACTGACCAGGATCAAACCACCAATCATATTGAACAACGTAAATAGTAAGTGTAAATCAACCAAACAATATGAAAGGTGTTCCAAAAACCAAAGTATAGTATCAATGTTTAGCGGAAGCATAAAAGTAAACCCAATCATAAGTATAAGTAAGAAATGTCATAATGTTTAACAAACATTCACGATCCATGTCCACAACGACCGCGCCTCCCGTGCAAGCTCCATAAGTACCTAAGGTCCTGCAAGGCATGCAGCAGAGAGTCAACAACTAGTTGAGCGAGTTCACAGTTAATAGTTCAGTAATTTTAATAGTATAGTAAGCCTTGTGTTCGTTCATTAAGTCATGTATCGTATTAGTTCGTATCGCGGCCCTCTAGGCATGTATGCGAAGATTAGGGAAAACTTCCCGAGTATTCTAGACTAGGTATATTTGTATCGCGGCCACCCGGCATGTGTGCGAAGTTTAGTGTATAGTTCGCGGCCTTCCTAGGCATGTGTGCGAAGATTAGTCATATTATCGCGGCCAACCCTGGCATGTGTGCGAAGATCAGTCATATTATCGCGGCCAACCCTGGCGTGTGTGCGAAGATCAGTTCTATTAGTATCACTAGTCTAGTCGTATCTTATCAATAACCCTTCCTCACCCGAGGACCATATAACTAAGTTCCATAAGCTAGGTAAGTACAAGTAAATAATCCAAACCCATTCCCACCCTGGGAACCCCATGCCTTGGCTGTGTGAACTCACCTTGGTTTGCTCGGTATGCTAAAGTTATGTACTCACAATTTATCAGTCAAGTCCTATATTTATGCACGTATACTCAATCAGTTCACCTTCATAATATTTCACATGTAATTATCACCACAGTAATATCACAGAGTGTTTGGCAGTGAATCATACATCACATAGCAGTTAATCACATGTGCACAATTCGTTTTTCACATAACAGTCTTTCACAGTTTATTCTAGCATATCATCCAATAACATACTTAATACAATTACTGACTTAGCATAGTTATTGAGCCATAACATGGTTGGATCAGAACTAACAGAGTTAACATATGTAATAAGGTTAACATACTTAACATGATTTGATTTGATCACATGGCCGCCATATTCATTTCCAACATTTAATTAAAACTCACACTTTGACTCCATGCCCTTACACACACATCAAATCTGCCATTGACACACAATTCAATTTCATGTGCCAAACACATGTGGTGAAGTAATTAATTGTGAAGGCTCACATGTGTTAAAGCAATTATGTTGTTCCAATTGGAGTTAAGTAGAATCAGTTCATTTAAAGATTGTTGGCCTTGTGTCACCTAAAGATGCATGTCCTAAATGGCGGCCCAATCACAACCGATTAATCAGTTTTTACCATCAAGTAGTCAACGGCTCAAGTTGGTTCTTTCTAGGTTTCATGTGCTAATGTGGTGAGGTCCAATAGTGATCAAGCTTTGTGATATTGTCAGTCAATGGCATGTGCTCTTGGTTACATTTAAAAGCTCATTATCATGAAATCACATCATATGCATAACATTTAATATAACAGCTCATTCATGGTAACAAACAGATAATGCATGATGAAATAGATCAGTTAACTATTAACAGATTTATCATTACAATAACATTAGCAATCTAATCATCGTGACAGTCGTCATAAATCAACGAGAGAAAACAAGATATGACAGCCAACATTTACACCGATAATCTACACAGTTAAACAATATACCAAAACTGATTATTGCACACTAACCGGTTACGAAACGAACTGGCAAGAATCCGTAAGGGTGGGTGATTGCCGTCGCGTGCAAGATAGAGAGGGGAGTCTAGGGTTTTTGTCAGTTATCGAAATCTTGCACCAGTTATAACAAATCCTAATCTAATCGCTAATGGGCCTAAGCCCATGTATTGTTTTCGTTGGCCCTTTAGTGACAAAATCACCTCTTGATTTCGTGGAATGTGTTTTCATTGAATGAAAGTGTTTTCGGCTAGTGATGTTATACAAGTTCTATGCTTCAAATAGTTACATAATCCCACATTATATATACATGATATCATATACACTTATATTGAACCTCAAATAATTATTAAACATATTTGACAAATAAGTACGGAGTTTAAATTGGATAAAGACCTTGAAAACTCGGGTTGTCACATTATCCCCATCTTGAAAGAAATTTCGTCCCGAAATTTAGTACGTGGTTACTGAGGAAGCTAGTTGTGTTTTTGTAGTTTACTGGTTTTCCTGGGGTGTCACATCATCCCCCCGTTGATTTGGAATTTCGTCCCGAAATTCTGTAGTAGCTTCAGCCTCAGTAGTGGTTGCACTGTTTCCGAATAACTGGGGATACTTGAGTTTTATTTGATCTTCTCGTTCCCAGGTGAACTCTGGGCCACGACGGGAGTTCCAACGAACTCGAACAGGATGTATTCCGGTGTGCTTGAGGACCTTAACATCCCGGTCCGTGATTTCAACTGGTTCCTCGACGAATCGTAACTGTTCGTCGATAGTGAGCTCCTTCAAAGGAACTATGAGAGTCTCATCTGACAGACACTTCTTCAGATTCGACACGTGAAAGACGTTGTGAACTGCACTGAGTTCAGCTGGTAAGTTCAGTCTGTAGGCCACCTTGCCTATTTTCTCAATGATTTCAAATGGTCCAACGTATCGTGGACTAAGTTTGCCTCGTTTGCCAAAACGAACCACACCCTTCCAGGGTGAAACTTTGAGTAGCACTCGATCCCCAACCTGGAACTCGAGTGGTTTCCTGTCTTTATCGGCGTATGCTTTCTGACGGTCACGAGCTGCCGCCATGCGTTGTCGTATATGAGCGATCTTTTCTGTAGTATCAACTACGAGTTCTAGACCTATGATTTGACTATCACCCACCTCTGCCCAACAAAGAGGTGACCGGCATTTACGTCCGTACAATGCCTCAAATGGAGCAGCTTTAATGCTGGTGTGGTAGCTGTTATTGTACGAAAATTCCACAAGTGGCAGATGCTTTTCCCAGCCGTTGCCAAAGTCAATTATACATGCACGAAGCATGTCTTCTAGAGTTTGAATAGTGCGCTCAGATTGCTCATCTGTCTGAGGGTGATAAGCTGTGCTCATGTCTAAACGAGAGCCAAAAGATTTGTGCATTGCTTGCCACAGTTCTGAAGTAAAACGTGCATCACGATCAGAGATAATAGAGGTGGGCACCCTGTGCCTCGAGACAACTTCCTTCAAGTATATGTCTGCTAGTGTGGAGAACTTGTCCGTTTCCTTGATAGCCAAGAAGTGAGCAGACTTTCCGCGCTGAGATCCAGGTAGGCCAGTAACAAAATCCATGGAAATTTGTTCCCATTTCCATTGTGGTATCTCAGGTTGTTGAAGTGGGCCTGATGGTTTCTGATATTCCGCTTTAACTCTCGCACAAGTCAAGCACTTGCTAACGTAAGTGGCTATGTGAGCTTTCATGCTAGGCCACCAATATGTAGTTCTGAGGTCGTGGTACATCTTATCCGAACCAGGATGTACCGAGTAGCGAGACTTATGAGCTTCATCCATTACAAGCTCGCGTAAGTTACCATAGAGTGGGACCCAAATGCGTCCCGTTACGTAGTAGGCGCCGTCTGCCTTTTGTTCTAATCGTTGTCTTGAGCCGCGTAGGGCTTCAGCCCTGACGTTTTCTGGTTTCAATGCTTCTACTTGAGCATCTCGTATCTGCGAAGGAAGACTAGACTGAATAGTGAGTTGCAACGCTCGTACACGCCTAGGTGTAGTATCCTTTCGACTGAGGGCGTCGGCCACCACATTGGCTTTGCCCGGATGGTACTTTATGGCACACTCGTAATCGTTCAGTAGCTCGACCCATCTACGTTGTCGCATGTTCAATTCTTTCTGCTTGAAAATATGTTCGAGACTCCTGTGATCAGTGTAGATGGTGCATTTAGTGCCATACAGGTAATGTCGCCATATCTTGAGCGCAAAAACAACAGCTCCCAGCTCTAAATCGTGTGTGGTGTAATTCCGTTCGTGAATCTTAAGTTGGCGTGAAGCATAAGCAATGACTTTATCCCGCTGCATCAACACACATCCAAGACCCTGGATAGACGCGTCGCAGTAGACTACAAAATCGTCCGTGCCTTCAGGCAATGAGAGGATAGGTGCGCTACAAAGTCTATCCTTTAAATGCTGAAATGCTGTTTCCTGTGTATTACCCCAATGATAAACAACACCTTTCTGTGTCAGTAATGTGAGCGGCTGTGCAATCTTTGAGAAATCTCTGATGAACCTTCTATAATAACCCGCCAAACCCAAGAATTGGCGTATTTCGGTTGGTGTGCGAGGTGCAGGCCAGTTCTTGATCGAATCTACCTTGGATGAATCGACATGAATCCCATCCTTGTTCACCACGTGGCCTAGAAAGTGGACATCACGAAGCCAGAAGTCGCATTTTGAAAACTTAGCGTATAGCTGTTCCGTTCGTAGGAGTTCCAAAATAAGTCGTAAGTGCTGCTCGTGTTCCTCCCGACTCTTTGAGTAGATCAGGATGTCATCAATGAAAACAATAACAAACTTGTCAAGATAAGGTTTGCACACCCTGTTCATAAGGTCCATGAAAACCGCAGGCGCGTTCGTTAACCCGAATGGCATGACCAGAAATTCGTAGTGGCCGTAGCGTGTTCTGAACGCTGTTTTGAAGACGTCCTCATCCCGGACTCTCAGTTGATGGTAACCTGACCTCAGATCAATCTTCGAGTAATAGCTCGACCCTTGCAATTGGTCGAATAAGTCGTCGATGCGCGGAAGAGGATAGCGATTCTTCACAGTCACCTTGTTCAGTTCGCGGTAGTCTATACACATGCGGAAGGTACCGTCTTTCTTCTTCACAAATAATACTGGAGCTCCCCAGGGCGAAAAGCTAGGACGTATGAAACCCTTTTCCAATAGTTCTTGCAGTTGCTTAGACAGTTCTTCCAGTTCAGTTGGAGCTAAGCGATAAGGTGCTCGAGCTATGAGTGCTGCTCCTGGAGCTAGCTCGATCTGAAATTCGACCTGACGATGAGGCGGTAGCCCAGGTAACTCTTCAGGAAACACTTGAGGAAAATCGCGTACTACTGGAATATCCTCAATCTTCTTCTCTTTCGTCGATGTATCTGTAACAAGTGCTAGTATTGCGGCGTGGCCCTTTCGCAAACACTTCTGAGCATTCAAGAAGGAGATGATGCCACTCACGACACCACTCTTGTCGCCTTGAACTTCGAGAGGTTCCTTGCCAGTACGGGGAATACGAATGATCTTCTCCTTGCATAGAATCTCTGCTTGTTGTTGGGATAACCAATCCATACCAATGACGATGTCGAAACCATTACAACGTTGGGGTCATTCCTAGCATCATCCTGACCAATCACGAACCCTTGACCCCTGGCACCATTGCCGTCGTTATTACCCTCGTTGTTGTCTCCACTATTGTTCCCGTTTCCTTGGTTGTGGTTCTAATTCTGGTTCTGGTTCAACTGTGGGCAGTGTCTACTGAGGTGACCTTCAGCACCACACGGATAACATCTCTTGTTACCCTGCTGTTGCTGCTGATTCTGTGGAGCTTGTGACTGCTGTTGTCGGTTCTGGTTTGCAGGACGTGAGCTTCTACAATCTTTGGGCTCGATGACCAAGCTTGTTGCATCTCTGACAACGATCTTTGTTGCACTGCCCGCTGTGGTGCAAATTACATCGATTGCACTTGGGGTGGTTTCCCCTATATCCACCATAACTTCGATTACCAAAAGACTGCTGACTAGGGCTCCTGTACTCCTCCGTTTTTCGCTACTGTGCCTGGGACTGAACTGAAGTCGAACCCTTGCTGGAGGTTCCATCCCACTTTCGTTTGTCACTTTCGTTTGTTGTCACTGGTGGTGGTGGTAGTAGTAGTAGTGGTGGTGGTGGTGGTGGTGGTGGTGGTGGTGGTGGTGGTGGTGGTGGTGGTGGTGGTAGTCGTAGTGGTAGTGGTAGTGGTAGTCGTAGTGGTGGTCGTAGTGGAGGTCGTAGTGGTGGTCGTAGTGGTGGTCGTAGTCGTCGTCGTAGTCGTCGTCGTAGTCGTAGTCGTAGTCGTAGTCGTAGTCGTAGTCGTAGTCGTAGTCGTAGTCGTAGTCGTGGTGGTGGTGGTGGTGGTGGTGGTGGTGGTGGTATTGGTGGTGGTAGTGGTAGTGGTAGTGGTAGTCGTAGTGGTAGTCGTAGTGGTAGTCGTAGTGGTAGTCGTAGTGGTAGTCGTAGTGGTAGTCGTAGTCGTCGTCGTAGTCGTCGTCGTCCTCGTCGTAGTCGTCGTCGTAGTCGTCGTCGTAGTCGTAGTCGTCGTCGTAGTCGTAGTCGTAGTCGTAGTCGTAGTCGTAGTCGTAGTCGTCGTCGTAGTCGTCGTCGTCGTAATCGTAGTAGTCGTAGTAGTCGTAGTAGCAGTAGCAGCAGCACCAATACGTTTAGGCAGCTTGTTCTGTTCCACTGTCTGATCTGTGAGGCGATGAGCAAGATGAGTAACATCCTGGATAGTAGCAAGGTTGGCCGATGTCACATGACTTTGAATCTCTGGTACTAAGCATTTGAGGTACAGCTCAATGCGCTTGATGGGAGGATCCACCATAGTTGGACACAAAATTGCCAGTTCGTTAGATCGCTGCGTATACGCCTCTATCTCTGACCCCGTCATCTTCAAGTTAAAGAACTCCACTTCCAGTTTGTGGATGTCATCACGGTTACAGTATTCTCGCTTGATCAGTTCCTTAAAATCATTCCATGGGGTGGCATTAGCAGCCGCCAGCCCCAGCATCTGAACTTGCGCGTTCCACCGAGTTAGCGCAGTGCCTTCGAGAGTACCAGTGGCGTACTTCACCCTACGAGCCTCAGGGCATTCACACATCTCGAAGACCGATTCGAGCTTTTCAAACCAATGGAGGAGTCCAACGGCTCCTTCAGTGCCACTAAAAGTACTAGGACGACAGTCCATGAAAGTTTTGAATGTGCACACAGGTGGCTGAGCGTGTTGACCTGTCGTGTGCGTACGAGTAAACATACTTGAGCACGAGTGTTGGTTTACGAGAGTAGGATCTAAAGATCCTAGAGTAAGTGGTGATGGCAGGTTACACCTCCTGCCTGGGCAGCTGTGAGTGCTGCAGTAACTTGTTCAGTGATCGAAGCCGCCAACTGGGCTTGAGTTAGGTTAACGCGTCCACTCATGATCTTGATAGCAAATATGACATAAGTGAGAGAGGTTCGCGAGTAGTGCGATGACAGAAGAGAGTAAGCACACAAGTGTTCTCATGCAATAGTGTTACGTTAATCTAAGCATACCCTGAGCAAAGTTCTATGCAATTCTAGCAAGTAGGCAATAAAACATGTACCATATTACCTAGAGTGTTGAGTCTTGCACATGGAGCGAAGCGTCGTTGTGGATCGTAGAGCACTGTTCAGGTTATAGTCTGGTTTTAATAAAAACGTTTTCCCCTTATTAAAACCGAGTTCTCTATAACCAATGGCTCTGATACCAATTTGTCACACCCCCAAAATCCACACGCGGAGTACCACCGCTTGGAGGCGTGACTGACCAGGATCAAACCACCAATCATATTGAACAACGTAAATAGTAAGTGTAAATCAACCAAACAATATGAAAGGTGTTCCAAAAACCAAAGTATAGTATCAATGTTTAGCGGAAGCATAAAAGTAAACCCAATCATAAGTATAAGTACGAAATGTCATAATGTTTAACAAACATTCACGATCCATGTCCACAACGACCGCGCCTCCCGTGCAAGCTCCATAAGTACCTAAGGTCCTGCAAGGCATGCAGCAGAGAGTCAACAACTAGTTGAGCGAGTTCACAGTTAATAGTTCAGTAATTTTAATAGTATAGTAAGCCTTGTGTTCGTTCATTAAGTCATGTATCGTATTAGTTCGTATCGCGGCCCTCTAGGCATGTATGCGAAGATTAGGGAAAACTTCTCGAGTATTCTAGACTAGGTATATTTGTATCGCGGCCACCCGGCATGTGTGCGAAGTTTAGTGTATAGTTCGCGGCCTTCCTAGGCATGTGTGCGAAGATTAGTCATATTATCGCGGCCAACCCTGGCATGTGTGCGAAGATCAGTCATATTATCGCGGCCAACCCCGGCGTGTGTGCGAAGATCAGTTCTATTAGTATCACTAGTCTAGTCGTATCTTATCAATAACCCTTCCTCACCCGAGGACCATATAACTAAGTTCCATAAGCTAGGTAAGTACAAGTAAATAATCCAAACCCATTCCCACCCTGGGAACCCCATGCCTTGGCTGTGTGAACTCACCTTGGTTTGCTCGGTATGCTAAAGTTATGTGCTCACAATTTATCAGTCAAGTCCTATATTTATGCACGTATACTCAATCAGTTCACGTTCATAATATTTCACATGTAATTATCACCACAGTAATATCACAGAGTGTTTGGCAGTGAATCATACATCACATAGCAGTTAATCACATGTGCACAATTCGTTTTTCACATAACAGTCTTTCACAGTTTATTCTAGCATATCATCCAATAACATACTTAATACAATTACTGACTTAGCATAGTTATTGAGGCATAACATGGTTGGATCAGAACTAACAGAGTTAACATATGTAATAAGGTTAACATACTTAACATGATTTGATTTGATCACATGGCCGCCATATTCATTTCCAACATTTAATTAAAACTCACACTTTGACTCCATGCCCTTACACACACATCAAATCTGCCATTGACACACAATTCAATTTCATGTGCCAAACACATGTGGTGAAGTAATTAATTGTGAAGGCTCACATGTGATAAAGCAATTATGTTGGTCCAATTGGAGTTAAGTAGAATCAGTTCATTTAAAGATTGTTGGCCTTGTGTCACCTAAGGATGCATGTCCTAAATGGCGGCCCAATCACAACCGATTAATCAGTTTTTACCATCAAGTAGTCAACGGCTCAAGTGGGTTCTTTCTAGGTTTCATGTGCTAATGTGGTGAGGTCCAATAGTGATCAAGCTTTGTGATATTGTCAGTCAATGGCATGTGCTCTTGGTTTCATTTAAAAGCTCATTATCATGAAATCACATCATATGCATAACATTTAATATAACAGCTCATTCATGGTAACAAACAGATAATGCATGATGAAATAGATCAGTTAACTATTAACAGATTTATCATTACAATAACATTAGCAATCTAATCATCGTGACAGTCGTCATAAATCAACGAGAGAAAACAAGATATGACAGCCAACATTTACACCGATAATCTACACAGTTAAACAATATACCAAAACTGATTATTGCACACTAACCGGTTACGAAACGAACTGGCAAGAATCCGTAAGGGTGGGTGATTGCCGTCGCGTGCAAGATAGAGAGGGGAGTCTAGGGTTTTTGTCAGTTATCGAAATCTTGCACCAGTTATAACAAATCCTAATCTAATCGCTAATGGGCCGAAGCCCATGTATTATTTTCGTTGGCCCTTTAGTGACAAAATCACCTCTTGATTTCGTGGAATGTGTTTTCATTGAATGAAAGTGTTTTCGGCTAGTGATGTTATACAAGTTCTATGCTTCAAATAGTTACATAATCCCACATTATATATACATGATATCATATACACTTATATTGAACCTCAAATAATTATTAAACATATTTGACAAATAAGTACGGAGTTTAAATTGGATAAAGACCTTGAAAACTCGGGTTGTCACAGATTGCCTTGTCTGCTCGGTCGGGTGCACTCACGTTTGAAGTGACCCTTTTCGCCGCAGTTGAAACACGTAACCGCATCCTTATCGAAACTGTACTTTGTATCCTTTTTGCTTTCCAAAGAAGTTCTTCCTGTTCGAGTCATATAATCTTTGGCCCTTCTAACAGCACTCAAAAACGCCCACTTGATGCCCATTAACTCCATTTCATCACGGTCTATTTGTTGATAATCTTCATTGGTCAAATTAATGTTTCCAATTTGACCTGTGACCAATCCGCAATAGGCACTGACCATTGTATTGATAAGTTTCATATGTTCCTTTGCCACTTCGATGCTTACTTTCGAAAGGTTTAAAGTATCAACTCTGACTGTGTTGGGGTTTTGGGGTGGAGGGTTGTTCCTGTAACAAGCTTGCTGTGGTTGTGGTTGGGCTTGTGGTGGGGTCGGAATATAAGCATTAGGATCAAATTGAGATTGAGTAGTGGAAACTTGAGGTGGAGGTTGGGGTTTAGGTAGCCAGGCACTTGCATCGGATTGAGGTTTTGAAAAAGCGTGAGCTTGAGCAATAACATGTGCTGGCGGAAGATAGGCACTTGGATCGAAAACCGGTGGAGAAGCTGTTGGGGAAACGGAAACGAGCTTATATTGGACACAAACGCCGTTTGTAGTTTTGGTTGATGAGCAGAACTGGAACTAGCTGCAGAATTAAAACCTGCGAGGTACATTTCAGTATTTTGAGGAACTGGAATCCGTTTAGCTTTCCGGATTTCTTCATCATTCTTGTGCTCCAACTTCTAAACGAATTCATAGATACTAACAGTATCTAAAGTACCCGTATGCTTTAGCAATTCAATGAAAGAACTCCATTTCGGGGGTAGAGCATCAGCAAACCTTGCAACCATTTCCTGTTGAGTTGCAAGAACACCATAAGAATACATTTCACTAATTAAATGATAAAAACGAGTTGTCATATCATTTAGTGTTTCGTTGTCCATGAATTGAAATGATTCAAATTCCTTCTTCAACAGATCATGCCGTGTCTTTCTTGTAGCCGCATTCCCTTCACCTCTTGCTACCAAGGCATCCCATAAGGCTTTCGTGCTAGTACAATAACCGAATTCATGATAGATGTCTTTGTGGAGTGCTTGTGTGAGAATAGAAAACGCCTTCTTCTCAAGATCATAAGCCTTTTTGTCAGTTTCTTGCATATTTTCAAAGGTTGTGGCATTTGATCCTGCTTCTTCAAAAGCTGTGTTATATGGCCTAATGAAGCACGCCCATAACTCGGTGTTTTGCCTAGAACATAAGGGTGGAAACGATTTTTCCAAGACGGATATTCGTTCATATGATTCAGCTTTGGTGGGCGGTTGTTGCTACCCGTTTCACTCTCACTTATCAATAGATTTTGAATGCCTTGATTCTGGTTCGTCACCAAAGCCCATTGACTTGCACTAATAGATTGTTGTGGCATGACATTCCTTAGCCAAACGGCTGCAGAGGTCTGATCTTCACCTGGTCTTGGGTCTGTGCTCCAATCCCATGGACTAGTACAACTCATTATTGATGTATGAAAGATAATACCTGGTCAAAAACTTGAAAACGGACTGTTCAAATAGTTTTACAAAGCCTTTGTTAAAAATTGACAAGTTTCTCGATGAAACACCAGGTCTTTGGCGAAAAACCAAGTCTGATGAAAGTTGGTTTTTCGTCAAACACTCTTCCCACGAAACTTAAGAGGTTTCGTCGAAGTACCTTTGACGAAACACTGGGGGTTTCGTCGAAGTTCCTTATGGCGAAACACTAGGGGTTTCGTCGCTTATGTCTTTCCTAGAGATAAGGTCACAGTGAGTTGGTGAAAGTTGGTGAGATTTTTCAAAGGCAAATCTTATCTTTTGTCTGACACAGTACACCCGATTTCAACTTACAACATGCCTAACTTACCAACCAGCATGGTGTCCAATATTTTAATCCTTTTTCAATTTATATTTTTAACTTTAAAATCAAGAAATATATCAAGAACACTTTGAAGATCCCTTGAAGATATGAGGAGCACAGAAGAACACTTGAACTTTCCGGCCAAGTTTTTCACCGGAAAATTTTCCGTAACACAAATTTGCACAAACTTTCAGTTAAAACCCGGTTTTATCACGTAAACAAGTAATACAACAAAGGTTTTTGATAAAACTTTGCCAAACAAACAAGATTTTCACAGATTTTTAAGCTTTTTCCAGAAATTTATGAGTTTCAAGAACAATTTTCAGAAAATCAACAACAAACAGTTTCAACACTTGATAAAATCCCAACTATGTTTGGTTTTAAACAAGGATAAGAGCCAATGCTCTGATACCACTTGTAGGTCCATTTTCGGAGGATCGATTACGAAACCAAACCCTTGTTTATCACAAACACGGCCACGAGTGCGGAATCCCCGTGACGATGCCAAACCAAACACAAATAATAACAACACAAAGTAACCAATGAATCACAGTCAATTGATTAGATGAGAACAAGGTTCAAACAAATACACACAATGTTTGACAGTAAACTTTCACAGTAGGTATGCTCTCATAGTTTCTGTGTGAAACCATGTTGTGTTTATATAGGCAGCCCAGCCCATAAGTCGACGAAACATTAAATGGGCTTGACGAAACATCACAGTCGACGAAACACTAGGTGTTTCGTCACTGTTCATGGCGAAACTAGGAGTTGTGGCCAAAGGGAGGTTTGTTATATGTATACTCGACGAAACATGGAGTTTCGTCGAGGGCTGCACAAACAGTTTGCAGCAGACATTATAAACACACAAACACACATACAAACCAAGTATGCAACATGCATTGTTCATTAAACATTACATAACAAATGAGACAAACTTGTCGGACACAAGTAGGATAGGAGGATATCCGACTTGGTTGACGGCGAATACAGACTCGATAACTAAAAGACCGTACAAATACATCGTTAATAAAGACAAGTTACAGACACCAAAATATGCATCAACATAGATTCATTCGTATGTTGGTATAATGGTATTCACCGACGATGTTCTAGATTTTAATTAGTTTTTTGAAGTGAAATTCGTGTTGTGGTTCATTGATTTGAAGTATTCTTGTTAGATCTGAAGTGAATTTTTAACATGTTAACTGATATTTTTATTCTCAACATAGACTAGAGTGGCTTTAAATGTAACTCAAGAACCTAACAGATCCTTGGAAGTTCAATTCACGCTACTTACAAAGTCTCGTACATACAGGTATATTATTTGCTCTTATGTGGATTTAGATATTAACCTTTTAGTTTTACTTTTGTTTAACTTGTTTATTAATTTGTTTTTTTATAGTATTTGTCATGTGAAACAATATTTTAAACACACATACGAGCCATTTTTTGTGCTACAAATTTTCTAAGTACTATACAAAAAAAAAGTTACAGATGCTCTAATTGACTCCATCGAGTTCTTCATCTTCAATTGTGATGGCACGAATGGTTTTTATGTCGATTTCAGTTGTTGTAAAATACACGGAAGGGCATTTTAGGAATAAAAATCAATGTTTACTCAAATCTGCCGGTACTCTTTTCCGGTTATCTTCCACCGCCTGAGGATAGTTCTAAATTTTGACTCAGTAGCTAAGGCACATGACTTAGTAGATGCATATAATAACTACTTTGTACTAGCATCATTAAGAGAGGATTACAGTCAGTTTCTCAGTTTGTATATTTAGAAAAAAAACATATATCAATTGAATCATAATTATGATTATTAGCTTGCCTGTATCATCTTGAAGATTCACTAAATAACACTTCCATTAATTGGTAGAAAACCAAAGTTACCCGGTTTGGAATCGATATGAGTGTTTGAGTGGACAAGAATTTTGTAAATGGAGTTTAAGATATGAAACTAGATTAAATTGAGGTATGCAGAATCTAGAACTTGTACTTTATATATATGCTCTAACAAGTTGTACCTTGATGCATTAGAAAATTTGATGTTGTTATGAGTTCTTTTATGAAAAAAAAAGAAAGAAATGCTAGTTTTACATGTTAAAAAAATTGTTATTATTTATTTTTACATGTAAAAAACATTTATGCTAATTGTTTGTTCACGCGACGCAGGTGCTTAATATTAGGCTTGAACAGAGTTGAGACTGATGTACCAAAGATCGAAGTCCGCTACAAGAATTTGTCGTTTCAAGGCAATGTTCATGTTGGCTCCAGGGCTCTGCCTACCTTGCTAAATGCTACACGAAACACCATAGAGGTTTTATCATTTCTAGCTTTAAAAATTTGTACATGTCATACTTGATGACACTTTATAAGCTTGATTTGTTATATTTAGGGCCTCTTCAATTCATTCGGCTTGTTCCATCCAAGAAAAGGGTTGTCAAGATTTTGCATGAAGCGATTAGGATTGTGAGGCCCTCACGGTATGTTTTGTGCCAATTTCACTTCATGAATATATATTATGCGGTAATTTCTACTCATTTACTTATAAAGGGCCAATTTGGGTTATCTTTAATCCAAATGGCACAAAGGGCTGAAATGAAAAACTTACAACTAAAACGGGGAACAATAAATGAAATTGCCAAAGTGACACAGGACAGGGACCCCGAACACCCTGGTCTGGTTGAGCACTTGTTAGAGATCGGATATGGTCGGGCCAGTGGTTAAACCAGTAAACCAGATCAGTGAGGGGACCAGGTTTTTTTTGTAACTTTTCTTTTCGGTTTTGGTGGGTTTAGCAGGTCGGGCTGTTTAGACTCGTTTCTGAAACAATTTTTTTGTAGATCAACCGAACCGTTTAGACTCCTAACCACGAGAGGTGGCAAATGAGTTATCCAGGCTTTGGATAACAGTAAAAACGGGTTCGAGTTGATGTGTCGTTTTAGTGTGGGTTGAAATGGGTCGAGTCTGGTTGCTTGGTGAGCCTATTTTGTCCATTTTTATTATAAGTAGCTACTGTGAAATATGAAATCAACAACTGTATTATTACAACAAAAGCCTCATGTTTTTTAACAAAGTGATTGATGAAAGCATTAAATAATTTAGTGGTGACATCGTTTATCCCCTACCCTAACAGGTTAATTTCTTGTCATGTTGTGTTGTGTTCGGTTTTCATGTTGTGTCTTGAATTTCCACCTCAATAAAAAGTATATACTTTGAATGGCTTTTGAGCCGTTTGACTTGTTCAACCCATTGACCTGTCGTCTTTTTAGCTATGTTTGATGTTTTAATCGAATGTGACGTTGAACAAAAACCGTGACTTTGATGTTTTAATCGAATTATGTAAGATTGGTTGTTGTTTATCACCCTCGTACGATGAGAACATTACCATGTTAAATAAGAGTTTGCATTGATCACACTAGGTATTGAACCTTATTTGATCAAAGTATATCTTGAATTTCATATTACAGTTCAAAAAATGTGTGTTTAATCCGATATCACCGTCTTCCGATCACAAACATGTTATAATGATATATAAAGTGAGGAACCGATGAACCATGTATTTAACATGTTAAGTATATTATAAAAATTCAATTTAACATGTTTAAAATTAACGTTTTCAAAAACTTTTTCAAAGCTTTTACATATAAATACATGTAAAAACTTTAAAAAACAAAAAAAAAAAAAACTTAAAACACAGATAAATAAAATATTGAAAAAATTACAATATTTTTTTTATTTATTAGAATGCCTTCTACATGTTGAATTGATTTTATAATATATTTAACATGTTAAATGCATTTTAAATTATCACAAAACACACAAAAAGTGTGTTTTTAATGACATCAGTTTTAAATCTCAGACGTACATGGTACATATCACCAACCAAACTTTAGTTACACATAACCAACATGTAAGAAAGCCCACTTATGTAAAACAAAGTGTGTTCGATCCGTTATTGTCGCAACCCCCGATCCCAAATCCCCGGGAACGGGCGGCCGCGAGCTAGTTTCGGTGGTATCGCGTATTGTCTAATTTGGCACCGGAATTTTTCATCAGGACCGTAGTTAGGAAATATTTGATCAGAGTAAAATACCACATTTTCATAATATTAAACATATGGGATAGACCCAAGTTCGTAGTACACATGTTTTCATAGGAATAAATCCTATTTTATTTAATAAAAACATCTATTTTATTTTAGGTAACTTTATTGCCACTTTTTCAAGCCTTTAGTGCTGTCCAGCTGGCTTCTATTTGGCTTTCACAGTTTGTTACCTGAAACGCGTTTTAAAAACATTTGTCAGTGGGAAATACTGGTGAGTGAATCCCAGTTTAATCAAGTTTAAATAAAAACCATTGTACAGTATTGAGGGCGATCTCACAATTACATTTGTTTCCAAGTTATATCAATTAACATCCATAGTACTGTCAGACCCGACTTGTGGAAATGTTACTCCTTGACCAGGTGGTAACAAATTTTGTATACAAAACCCCAACATACTCATGATAATTGTATTCTTACAAATACTCAATAACTGCTTAATATACATTTAATTAAGTGAGGTTTTGTAAAAACAATTTGCAAAAAGGAGATTAACTCACATTGTTGTCTTAGATTATCCTTTAGGGTTTCCTGGTGACAATCTATAATTTACACAAATGCACATGTGTTAGTATAATAACCCATTTTAACATTATTAATACCCTCCCCGAGACGGCATTCCAACGACTACGTCGGGCAGAACCACGACAGCCGTTACGGAACCTTAGATCAATCGGGCAGCGTATCTAATACGTATCCAGGGGTTATAATACTTACAACGGGGCAGAACTTCGCTATTTAGGGGGGTATAATACCCGATTATAACTTCTACTATCAGAAAATTCGAGTGAAAAAGAAAGATATGAGCGACTGAAACTGATATCCCGAGTTCCCATTATATAGGGCTTCATCTTGGGTTTCTCGCGGCCCGCGTAAAACAAGACAAGGTCTTACGCGGCCCGCGTCAACTATAGTCAACGACCTAGCTTGTCCGGGTCAGCTTATAGGGTTGCCGTGTGTTGGGCCACGTGGCGGCCCAGGGTCATGCCAGGTTTTAAGTTGTCGCGGCCCGCGTAAGCTTAAGGGGTGGCTTACGCGGCCCGCCTAAACCCCAAAAATTCAATTTTTAATTATTTTTAATAATATTTAGGATATTCGGGACCCGTTTTCACGTATGGGGGTGTATTTTGGGACATATTGGGATATTTTAAAATATATTAGGGTGTCGGAAAATATTCGAGGGTGTCGGTTTTCTTGAGGATTGCTATATCCTCCCCACCTTATTTTAGAGCTCGTCCTCGAGATCAACTGGAATAGGTGTGGATATTTTCGTTGCATTTCTGATTCAAGCTCCCATGTGTACTCAGGTCCTCTTTTGGAGTCCCATTTTACTTTGACCAGAACTAGTCTCTTATGATTGAGGTTCTTGACTTTCCTCTCTTCAATCTGTAGAGGCCTTTCTACAAACTTAAGTTGTTCATTTACCTCGATATCCTTAAGAGGTACCATTAGTGATTCATTGGCTAGGTATTTCTTGAGATTTGATACATGAAATACATCATGTATTCCTGCCATTTCCTCTGGCAGTTGTAGCTGATAGGCTACAGGTCCTATTCTTCTAATAATCTCAAAAGGTCCAACATACCTGGGACTTAGCTTTCCTCTTTTGATGAATCTTACCACTCATTTCCAAGGAGAGACCTTTAACAATACTTTATCTCCTACTTGAAATTCCAAGGGTTTGTGTCGGTTGTCAGCATAGCTCTTTTGTCGATCACGTGCTGCTTTCAGTCGTTCCTTGACTTGAATGATCTTGTCGGTTGTTTCTTGCACTATCTCAGGTCCAGATAGTTGCTTTTCCCCAATTTCTGCCCAACAGACTGGGGTTCGGCACTTTCGTCCATAAAGTGCTTCGAATGGTGCAACATTGATACTTGTGTGATACCTATTATTGTAAGAAAATTCTATTAAAGGTAAGTGATCGTCCCAATTACCTCCGAAATCAATTACACAAGCTCTAAGCATGTCTTCCATTGTCTGGATTGTCCTTTCGCTTTGTCCGTCCGTTTGAGGATAATAAGTTGTGCTTAGATTTAACTTGGTTCCCTTTGCTTTTTGGAAACTTGACCAAAAAATGAGAGGTAAAACGGCTATCTCTATCAGAAACAATTGATAAAGGAATTCCATGTAATGAGACTATTTCATTTACATACAATTTAGCTAACTGTTCCATACTGAAAGTTTCTTTCATTGGTAGGAAATGAGCTGACTTGGTTAGCCTATCTACAATCACCCAGATTGTATCATTACCTTTCTTTGTTTTGGGTAATTTAGTAACAAAATCCATTGTTATCAATTCCCATTTCCACACTGGCATTTCTAGTTATTGTAACAAACCTGAGGGTTTCTGATGTTCAGCTTTAACTTGTGAACAGGTTAAACATTTAGAAACATAGGCTGCTATGTCCTTTTTCATTCCTATCCACCAGAAATTCTTTCTTAAATCCTGGTACATCTTATCACTTCCTGGATGCATCGTATACTTAGACTTATGGGCTTCTTCTAATATACGATGACGTAGGTTTCCTAATTTAGGTATCCACATTCTCTTCTTATGGAATCTCCAAATTCCATCTGTTCCTTGTTCAAATTCCTTAATCATACCTTTTAGTTTTTCAGTATCATCCTTGATTACTGATTCTTGTGCTTTTCTAATTTGCTCATTTAAATCTACTTGCAGATTTAATTTAAGAGAACGTACCCTTTTTGGATTTTCATGATACTTTCGGCTTAAAGCATCTGCTACTACTTTGCTTTTCCTTCATGATACTGGATATCACAATCATAATCACTAAGCATCTCCATCCAGCGTCTTTGTCTCATATTCAATTCCTTTTGCCCAAAAACATACCTTAAACTCTTATGATCTGTGAATATGGTAAACTTACTACCATAAAGGTAATGTCTCCAAATCTTAAGGGCAAAAATTATAGCTCCTAACTCTAGATCATGGGTCGAATAATTCTCTTCATGATTCTTAAGTTGTCTAAACGCATATGCTATAACCTTTTGGCGTTGCATTAACACACATCCATAACCTAATTTGGAAGCGTCACAATAGACTACAAAGTCTTCAGTTCCTTCTGGTAACGCTAGTATGGGTGTATGGGCTAATCTTTGCTTAAGAATTGAATTGTAAATGCTTCTTCTTGTTTTGGTCCCCATTCAAACTTAATGGATTTACAGGTTAACTTAGTTAAAGGAATGGCTATTCTAGAAAAACCTTGAATAAATCTTCTATAATAACCGGCCAATCCTAAGAAACTTCTAACCTCGGTTGGTGACTCAGGGGTTTTCCATTTAGTAATCGTCTCGATCTTTGTGGGATCCACATGAATTCCTTCATGATTGACTAGGTGTCTAAGAAACTGTACATGCTCTAACCAAAACTCGCACTTTGAAAATTTAGCATAAAGCTTTTCCTTTCTTAATAGACTTAGAAGTGCGTGTAAATGCTTTGCATGTTCCTCTTTACTTTTAGAGTAAATTAGAATATCATCTATAAAGACAATTATGAATTTATCCAAATATTGCTTACATATTCGGTTCATCATGTCCATAAATGCGGCTGGGGCATTGGTTAAACCAAATGGCATGACAGTAAATTCATAATGACCATATCTTGTTCTAAATGCGGTTTTAGGAATGTCCTCTTCATGTACCTTTAATTGATGATATCCTGACCTTAAATCGATTTTAGAGAAAAATCGAGCTCCTTGAAGTTGATCAAATAGATCATCGATTCTTGGTAATGGGTACCGGTTCTTAATCGTGACTTTGTTCAATTCACGGTAGTCAATGCACATACGCATTGATCCGTCCTTCTTTTTAACGAATAAAATTGGTGCTCCCCAAGGCGATGAGCTTGGTTGTATGAATCCTTTTTCCAACAATTCATCTAATTGTTTATTCAGTTCCTGCATTTCTGCGGGTGCTAAACGGTAAGGTGCTTTAGCAATTGGTACTGTTCCTGGCAGTAGATGAATTCTGAATTCAACTTCTCTGTCCAGCGGTAGTCCTGGTAAATCTTCTGGAAAGACATCTGAAAACTGAGACACTACCGGAATGTCTTTTCATTCTTTTCCCTTAGTGTTAGTGATTATAGAAATCAAATACACTATAGAACCTTTTCATATATAACTTGCAGTTTTCATCATAGAGATGAATTTCGTGGATCTAGATGGTTTATCTCCTTTAATTGTGATCTTTTCACCTTTTGGTGAATTTACTTGGATTGACTTTTGATCACATAAAATACTGGCTTTATTGGCTATTAACCAATCCATTCCTAAAACGACATCAAATCCTGCCAGATTCATTGGATAAAGGTTTGCCATAAACTTTTGGTTTAAAAATTCTATTCTTGCTCCCTGCAAGATTTCAGAAATTCTAACCGTTTTTCCATTAGCTATCTCTACTAGACATTCTTGTGGTAGTTTAGTTAATGACTGATTTAGAAATTTGCAAAACGAAGTATTAATAAAATTTTGGTTTGCACCAGAGTCAAATAATACTTTAGCAAAAACATCATTAACTAAAAACGTACCAGCTGTCACATCTGGAATCATCTTGGCTTCATCTGCAGTCAAAACGAATGCTCTAGCATTTTTAGTGTTCCTGTTGTTCACAGCTGGAGCCAATTTCGGACAATTCGGCTTGATGTGACCTTTTTCTCCACAGTTGAAGCACAGTTCATTACTGGATTTTTTCCTGCAATCTTCTTCCTTGTGTCCTGGCATCTTGCAGAAATTGCAAAGAGTGGAGCATTTTCCCGAATGCTTTTTCTTGCAGACCTTGCAGAATGGTGCAGAGGTAGAACCTATATTCCTACGATTGTAACTCCCAGAACGGAATTCTTGGGTAAACCTTTGAGTTAGGTTTCTCCTCTGGTCTTCTTCCCTAGTACGGATTAATTCATCTGTCAAGGTGTTGGCTAGTTCTACAACTTCTTCTATAGTTTGAGGTCTAGCTACCTTGACTACATGCCTAATTTCTCCAATTAATCCCCATATGTAACGGGAGATTAATACTGGTTCAGGTGATGCAAGGGTTGGTACTATTCTATCATATTCAAAGAATGTAGTAGTATAACCCTTACTATCTACCCCGGTCATTCTTAAGTTCAGAAACTTATTTGCTATCTGTTCCTTTTCATTGGGAGGGCAGAATTTCCTTTCTACCATATTCTTAAATTCCTCCCATTCCATGTTGTATATCCTATCACTTCCTTTTGATTGGAGGATAGTATTCCACCATTCTAAGGCTGAGTTTTTAAATAGGTTAGAAGTAA
This sequence comes from Helianthus tuberosus, assembly GCA_030545235.1. Taxonomy (NCBI): domain Eukaryota; kingdom Viridiplantae; phylum Streptophyta; class Magnoliopsida; order Asterales; family Asteraceae; genus Helianthus; species Helianthus tuberosus. The sequence continues at coordinate 35,962,917 of CM060399.1, read as the reverse complement.
ACATTATTTTGTCTTCTTCAGCACACTTGCTTATTTTTAAAACAGCCTCAGTCTTTTCTATCCAGCATAGAGCTGCAATGGGTCCTTCATTGCCCGAGAATTTTATTGGTTTGCAGGACCAGAATTCTTTATAAGAACAACCATAAGGCATGGTTCTTCTTCTTTTGGGAATGGGCACTTGAAGTACGGGTCCATTGTTCACGCTATTTTCTGGTTCAATTGGTCGCTTACTGCTATGTTTACTTTTATTATTCGCTTCCTGAACCGTTTGAATCATAAATGACATTGCATCTATAATTCCTTGTGCCACTATGTGTTGAACGGCACTACTATCCATTTGGTTTCCATTGTTATTGATGCTTGGATTCTCATTAACCAAGTTAATGTTACTCTGGTTATCGTTATTCAGATTTCCTTGATTTCCTTCGTCGGCCATCTGAATTTTAAACATTTACCCCGTATTAATATCACAAAATAATATTTAATATAGTCAATCACATGACACGCATTTTGGTCAAAAGCGTCGATCATTGCGACTTACTCTATTTTCATATACTATGCATCTATTACACACCAGTACTGAAATTAAAATTACAATACCAACTGAAATTTAAAGTTACGCTACTAGTAATAGACATCCGTAGTTTTTTTTTCATACCCATACACACATATATTGTATTATTTTATTATTATTATTACTACTACCGTCTCCATTCTCACATTCACGGATATGGATTCATTCAGAAATCCATATTGCGCTCGTCATACTTCCAGACGAGTCGCTCTCCCACCTGTCTCATTCGTTCACTACTTTCTAAAATTTTCTCACCAAATGTCCTAAATTCTTGTACGTTTTCTGCACTCATTGGGGGTGCAGGTTCTAGGACTGGGTTCGGAATCTGGGGTGTAGGTTCTTGGTACGGAGGTGTAGGTGCCTGGAATCGGTAAGGATCTTCTAAAATCTCCCTAATGTATTCATCGGGGTAATAGGAATCTAAAGGATCCAAACCTGGGTAGGCTCCTAAGTTCTGCATGGGTATGTCTTCATGTATCGGGTAATGTTGCACATAGTCCCTAACGTCATCCCACCAGGGGTCGTAATTTGGGTCTAAGGGGTTTGGTGCAGGTACCCTAGGTATTTCTTCCGGATTGAAGTCATGCATTTCTATTTGATTTTCAGGGTTTTCTATTGCCATTGGTTGGTCAGGAATTGGTGGTTGTGGTTGGGGTGCTATTATTTGTTCCAGATTAGGGTCAGTTGCAGTGGTTGCTAGGATGTGGATGTTGGCTATACCTTTATTGATCATATCCTGGGCATAGGCATCAGTTTCTCTTTTGGTTGTGGCTAGTACTCTCTGGTCTTGTAACTTTTTCATACGTTTTCTACTCTCGTGTGGTCCTCTACTGAACCATCCCCTCTTTTTCTAAGGAAATGGCTCTTCTGACTGAGCCTTAAACACAAAGATTCCTTCTTCCATATCAGCAGAATACCCCGAGAGGGCAGGCTGAGAAGAGGAGGTGCCTTCGCTTCTAGGCGAACTAGACAATTGACGGTACACGTCAGATGCTCCTTGGTCGCTCATACTGTAAACTAACAAATAGTCAAATAACACATAGCAATACAATACAATTAGGCACGTATTTCCGTAATTTATTTCCTAACAGATTGAATTTTGATGTCAGCAGAACACTTCTGTGGCTGAATCAGTGGCTTAGCTTTGATACCACCTTTTGTCGCAACCCCCGATCCCAAATCCCAGGGAACGGGCGGCGGCGAGCCAGTTTCGGTGGTATCGCGTATTGTCTAATTTGGCAGCGGAATTTTTCATCAGGACCGTAGTTAGGAAATATTTGATCAGAGTAAAATACCACATTTTCATAATATTAAACATATGGGATAGACCCAAGTTCTTAGTACACACGTTTTCATAGGAATAAATCTTTTTTTATTTAATAAAAACATCTATTTTATTTTAGGTAACTTTATTGCCACTTTTCCAAGCCTTCAGTGCTGTACAGCTGGCTTCTATTTGGCTTTCACAGTTTGTTACCTGAAACGCGTTTTAAAAACATTTGTCAGTGGGAAATACTGGTGAGTGAATCCCAGTTTAATCAAGTTTAAATAAAAACCATTGTATAGTATTGAGGGTGATCTCGCAATTACATTTGTTTCCAAGTTATATCAATTAACATCCATGGTACTGTCAGACCCGACTTGTGGAAATGTTACTCCTTGACCAGGTGGTTACAAATTTTGTATACAAAACCCCAACATACTCATGATAATTGTATTCTTACAAATACTCAATAACTGCTTAATATACATTTAATTAAGTGAGGTTTTGTAAAAACAATTTGCAAACAGGAGATTAACTCACATTGCTGTCTTAGATTATCCTTTAGGGTTTCCTGGTGACAATCTATAATTTACACAAATGCACATGTGTTATTATAATAACCCATTTTAACATTATTAATACCATTCCAACGACTACGTCGGGCAGAACCACGACAGCCGTTACGGAACCCTAGATCAATCGGGCAGCGTATCTAATACGTATCCAGGGGTTATAATACTTACAACGGAGCAGAACTTCGCTATTTAGGGGGTATAATACCCGATTATAACTTCTACTATCAGAAAATTCGAGTGAAAAAGAAAGATATGAGCGACTGAAACTGATATCCCGAGCTCCCATTATATAGGGCTTCATCTTGGGTTTCTCGCGGCCCGAGTAAAACAAGACAAGGTCTTACGAGGCCCGCGTCAACTATAGTCAACGACCTAGCTTGTCCGGGTCAGCTTATAGGGTTGCCGTGTGTTGGGCCACCTGGCGGCCCAGGGTCGTGCCAGGTTTTAAGTTGTCGCGGCCCGCGTAAGCTTAAGGGGTGGCTTACGCAGCCCGCCTAAACCCCAAAAATTCAATTTTTAATTATTTTTAATAATATTTGGGGGATTCAGGGCCCGTTTTCACGTATGGGGTGTATTTTGGGACATATTGGGATATTTTAAAATATATTAGGGTGTCGAAAATATTCGAGGGTGTCAGTTTTCTTGAGGATTGTTATAGTTATCACCATCTTCCGATCACGAGTATATTATAAAGATATTTAAAGTGAGGAACCGATGAGCCATATATTTAACATGTTAAATATATTATAAAGATTCAATTTAGAGTAAACTGCAATTTTACACCCTGAGGTTAGGGGTCATTGGCACTCCTACCCCCCCTAAGGAAATAATTGCAAAATTACACCCCACTGTTAACCCTTATGTCGCACTTTTACCCCCCGGACCAAGATGTCGTCACATTCTAGCTTTTTCTGTTAATGGTCAAAGGGTAAATAGGTAAATTTGGTAACATGTTGACTTGCATCCTCATAAAAACCCCTTTTCAGCACTTTTGAACCCTGAGGTTAACCCTAACTCAAAATCGAAGAACTCTGCACTCGCGTTCAAGCATCCTTCAACAATTACAGGTGATTAGAAGTTGGGTTACGAGCATGGATCTTTGATTGTGGAAGCTACAAGCTGAAGATCAGTATTTCGAACCGGCTGTAATGTACCGTAAGTGACATGCAAGCTCACAGCGTTTGAATCAGGTAAAATTTTAACATATTTCTCTGTTAATTTGTTTTTGTTGTTTGATTACAGGCGAAACCCAATCTGAATTTAGCATAAAATTTCACCATGGAGGTAATTTTGTAGAAAACCCAAATAGGAAATACCTTGGTGGGAAGATGAACTACATTGATCATGTAGATTTTAGAGTGTTGAATACTGATGTTTTAGAGGCGATGGTTAAGCAATTAGGATACAATGATAGGCAATATGGTTGCATTCATTACAAGGAACCATACTGTTCGTTGGATTTTGGTCTTAGGACATTAAAATGTAATGTTGACTTAGAGCCTATCTTTGATCATGTGCGTCAAGGAGTCCACATGATAGACATGTATGTTGAACACCGTAGGTCAACAATATTGGAAAATACAAGTGAAGGTCCTATAGGGGCTAGTAAAGCAATTGTTCCAGCATCATTTACACAAAATAATGACAATGATAGTATGAATGAAGATGAGGAAGAGAGTGACGGTAGTGATCCTGATTATGAGTATGTTGAGGAAGATAATATGGTTTATGAAATAGAGGTGGATATGCAGAGGTTCAGGGCTAATGTTGAAATTTCTAGGGAAGAACTGGATGGTTCAAGTGATGGGGATCATGATGATGAGAGAAGCGAAGAAGGTCATCAGCCTGTTGACCTGGAGGTTTTTGAAAGTGGCTCTGATGACAATTCAAGCCTTAGAGATAAGGTTGCCAAGAAGATAAGGAGGAGAAACAAAAGTGCTTTAAAAGGTCCAAATGATTTGCCATTCTACGTTGGTCAGCTTATTGATGACAAGAAAAAGATGAATCAGATGGTGAAAACTTATGCTCTGAAGGCAAGGAGGGATGTGTTTATTCTAAAAAATGAATTGTTAAGGTATAGGGTAGTATGTTTTGGAAGCAATCCACCACTACTTGGTCCTGTAAAAAAAAGGGAGAAGAGGGGCAAAATAGTAATTGCACCAGAGTAGGGCAGAAAAACAAACCCAAGCACCTTAAAAGGCATATCAAGCCCACCTGTCCTTGGGCAGTTCACATCTCAAGAAACATGGACAAGGATAAGTTGTGTGTCAAGACCATTCGTAACCAACACAACTGTTTGACAACAAGGGCAGTTTCTTTGTATACAATGAGTTCGATTGCCAGAGAGATCCAACCTTTGATTGAAAGCAATCCAGACATGCCGATTCATGCAATCCAAAGTCAACTGCTTCGGAAGCATCAACTTGAAATATCACTCCACAAGGTCTTCAGAGCCAAGAGGATAGCAACTACGAAGATTTATGGTGATTACCAAGAACAGTATGGTTTGCTAAGGTCATACTGCGATGAACTTCTAAAAGCCAACCCAGGTACAATTAACTTTCTGCTCATTGACTATCTATAAATTTCACCAACACAGGTAGTACAATTAAAATTGATGTGGAGTCATGTGGGAACTCAGCTAGTCCTACAAGGCAGTTTCGAAGGGTTTATTTTTGTTTTGCCTCTATGATGAGAGGATTTAAGATGATTGGAAGACCATTGCTGGGTGTGGATGGTTGTTTCATGAAAGGTCCATTTCCTGGTCAAATCTTGAGTGCTGTTGGTATTGATGGGAACAATAGCATATATCCAGTATGTTATGCCCTTGTTGAGGCAGAAACAACACAAACCTGGAAATGGTTTTTGCAACTGTTGAGAGATGACCTAGGGTGTACAGCTGACTCTTGTTTCACCTTCATCAGTGACAGACAAAAGGTAATAAGTTGTTAACTTTGGTAGCAAAATATTGTGTTTATTCTAAAAAATGAATTGCATTTTTTTTTCACAGGGTCTGATTCCTGCTATGCTAGTTGTTTTTCCTAATGGTGAGCACAGATTTTGTTTGAGGCACATCCATGAGAACATGAAATCCAAGTGGCGTGGAGATCTTTACAAGAATTTGCTTTGGTCAGCCGGAAGGAAGACATCTATTCCATACTTTAACAAAGCTATGGAAGAAATTAAGACAACAGAACGAGCTATGTATGACTGGCTGAATGAGATCCCATTCACCGCTTGGTCAAGAGCATATTTTTCTGGAAGAGCTAAATGTGATATGTTGCTGAACAACATATGTGAGGTTTTTAACCGACAAATTGTGGGAGCAAGGGACAAGCCGATTATCACATGCCTAGAATTCATTCGGGAGTACATGACCAAGAGGATAGTCAATGTCAAGAAATTGCAAGCAAAGTGTATGGGGCCACTGAGGTCTTCGATGAGATCAAGCAACAGGCTGCTGAAATGTCTGTTCTAATGGTTGATTCAGACAAGTATCAAGTAACAGGTCCGAGATCACAGTGTGTTGTGAATGTCAAACATAAAACTTGTGCATGCAGGAAGTGGGATTTGACAGGGATGCCTTGCAAACATGCAGTTGCAGCCATATGGGATATGTCAAGGAATAACATTGATGCTGGCATACCAGAAGAGTGGGTGGATGATGTGTATTGGCTATCAACATGGAAGAAAGTCTATGACAATGTGATAGAGCCTATCAACGGGCCGGAGATGTGGACTCCTTCAGAGTGTCCAACAACACTCATCCCACCAAAGCATCATACACAAGTTGGAAGGCCAAAGAAGAAAAGAAGGAAGGCATTTGGTGAAAAAGAGCTTGAGCAGGAGTTCGACAAAGGAGGTAAAATGACCAGAAAGGGAAGTAGCATCAAGTGTGGTAAATGTGGGAACGTGGGTCACAATGTCAGGAGCTGTAAAGGACAAGGTGGTGAACAATCAACTGCTTCACAGGAATCACACACTGCCACTCAAGGTGCACCAGTTTACAATCTTGATGAGTGATGGATGGTTTGTAAGTTTAGACTATGTTTGTTAGGTTTGTCAACTTTGTTGCAGACATTGTTTGGTTGGTTTGTACCTTTATGTTTGGTTTGGTCTTTGTGTGGTTTGTTCAAGACAATGTTTGGATGGTTTGTAAGTTTAGACTATGTTTGTTTGGTTTGTTCAAGACAAAGTTTGGTTGGTTTGACTTGTTTATAAGGTCAAAATATCCATTTTGGTCATTTGCAGCAGGTTTGACTTGTTCATAACTGGCATGCATGTTTGATTGTGTTTAGATGATCACAGGCAGTTTACTTTTTGTCAATTGCAGCAGCCTATATAAATTTGCAGCCTACATAATTGCTTTGCAGCTTGTTTGGATAATTGGTGCAAGTACCATGACCATTTATAAGGTCAAAATGACCATTTTGGTACAAATAAGAGGCGGAAAGTGATTCGATTAGATTACATTGCAACATTTAGTACAAATAACATGTCCAACATACAAACTTAAAACCAAACAAAATCTAGCCTATTTCCAGTGACAATCATCCAAACAAGACCAATCCGAATCCGAACCATGCTCCCCTTCATATGGGTCAAAGTACCAATCATCATCTTCATCCCAATATGTGTAATCCCATGCATGTTCCAGCACTTCAGGGTCATACTCCTTTGTCGGATCTCCGAATATCTTTTCATAATCAGTTTCTTGCTCCATGTAAGGTCTGAGTATCTCAGACTCTTGATCTTCAAAGTATACATAACTGTCTGGTTCTTCGGCTGCAATATCTTTCTCATTCTCAACTTTATCATTCTCCTTGTCACCCATACCTACATAATTACAACCAGGCTACCAAAACAAACATATAAGAACTTTAAAAGGACCATTGCATAAACTTCAAAACTCATAACCCAAATACGGTTACACTCTAAATACACAACCAAATCTAATTTCTCGACATTAACCTACTTAAGCAAAAAAATAGAACAATCAAGACCCAAGTAATCACAAAATACATCTTCAGTTTCAACACATCGCCATTCTTGTACCGAGCCAACTGTTCTTTGCACTTAGCCAACTCATCCTTATCTTTAATGCTTTGAATTAAAGCAGGCATTACCTCTCGACAAACCGGACATCCCTGTTCTTCACTAACATCAGCCCATCTGAGGAATCCACATCCTCCAACCTGTTATCGGACATCATAAGCAACAGAAGAATGAAACTTGAGTTTCAATAACCATTAAACACAAGAAACTTACACATCTAAGATACCATCGACCAGGATTAGCTTTGGATTGTGACTCTTTGAACATTGTTTTCGCACCACAAGGACATATGATGTCTGAAGCTTGACTTTTGCTCATGGTCTCCTTGGATCGAAGCACAGAGGAAGAAGATGAAGACATGTTCAGCGATTGAAAGGGTTTAACACAGACAAATTAGGGCTTGAACTTCTTAAATGAGGAAGGGGATAAACGTTGGGGGGTAATTTGGACATTTCACCTAACTCTAACGGTAAGTGTAACGGCATCTTGGTCCGGGGGGTAAAAGTGCGACATAAGGGTTAACAGTGGGGTGTAATTTTGCAATTATTTCCTTAGGGGGGTAGGAGTGCCAATGACCCCTAACCTCAGGGTGTAAAATTGCAGTTTACTCTTCAATTTAATTTAACATGTTGAAAATTAACTTTTTCAAAAACTTTTTCGGTGCTTTTACATATAAATACATGTAAAAGCTTTTTTATTAAAATAAATAAAAAAAGCTTAAAACACGGTTTAATAAAGATAAAAAAAATTTTACAAAAATTGTTTGTTTTTTATTAAAATGGCGTCTACATATCTTTATATGCAAAAGATTTGAATTTTTTTAATAAAAAGTTAATTTTTAACATCTTAAATTGATTTTTTATGATATATTTAACATTTAAATGCATTTTAAATTAGCACAAAACACGCAAAAAAGTGTGTTTTTATAACATCATTTTTAAATCTTATACGTACATATGACCAACCAAACTTTAGTTACACATATCCAACATGTAAGAAAGCCCACTTATGTAAAAAAGCGTGTGTTCGATCCGTTATCACCAACTTCCGATCACGCATATGTTATGATGATATTTAAAATGAGGAACCAAGAAACCATATATTTAACATGTTAAATATATTATAAAATTTAATTTAAGATGTTAAAAGTAAACTCTTTCAAAAACGTTTTCCAAACTTTTACATATAAATACATGTAAAAGCTTTTTTAATAAAAATAAATAAAAAAGCTTTAAACACGGTTAAATAAAAGATTAAAAAATTTACAAAAATTACTTTTTATTAGAATGGTATCTACGTATCTTTATATGCAAAACCATCGAATTTAAAAAAAAAGAGTAAATTACAAGTTTTGTCCTTTATCTTTACATCAAATTTCAGGCGCTGTCATTTAGCCAAAAAGTTGACAGGCGGTGTCCTTTGTGTTGCCAAATCTTGCACGTTTTGTCCTTTAGGCCAAACCCAGTTAGATTTTTTGGTTAAATCTAGTCATGTGCAAGGCACATGAGGGTACTATTGTAATTTCACCATTCAAGGACTATTGTGTAAGATAAATTATATCAAGGGGCTATTATGTAAAAATAAAACAAAATAATTTAAAATATTATTTTTATAACCATATATATATATATATATATATATATATATATATATATATGTTTCTGAACCTCTCCCTCATCAGTCCTCCACCTCTACCATCAACCACCACTGTCACCCGCCCCCACCAACCACCACCTCCACCTCCACAACTATCATAATCACAAAATCAACATATTCAGCCGTTATTTGCCACTATTACAAAATCAACACCAATAAAAATCCTAATTCTTAAATTCAAAAAGAACAGAGCATATCACTCCACACCCAAAATGGAAAACAATAACCCCATTTATCCATTTATATAAACTCTCGATCCCTATTTATCCATTTACATTTTACACAACACTAGATCTATATAACCTACTTTCAGATCCTAAAACCTCTCATCCAATTCCATTGACCCCCCCCCCCCACCCCCAATTCTTGAACCCAAATCAACCGATCTAGAATTCCTCAACGACGACTCGATTTTGAAAAATGAAACTGGGTATGTTGAATATGACGACCTTGTTTGACGGTGGTGCTGATGGTGATTAATGATGACGACAACGCTGATACTGGCGGTGGTTGTGGAAACAAGTTGTGGTGGTGCAGATGGTGGCTGGTGGTAGTTGTGGTGGGCTGGTGGTAGTCCGGGCATTTTTCTCAAATTAAATTGTTTAAATCTGTATCATGAACCATCATCTCCAAATCAACTCACCAACCAAAAACCCCAAATCAACCGCCCCTAAAACCACCTCCACCACCGAAACGCACCTTCACCACAACCCAACTTCAGCATCTACAGACCACAACCGACCATCACATCCATCTTCACCATCCAAAACCCGCCACCGTACACCTCCCACAAACGCCACCCATCATCACCATTGCACCCACCACCGTACACCTCCCACCACCGCTACCCATCATCACCATCGCACCCACCACCGCTAAACCCACCATCACCGTCACACCCCACCACAATCCACCACCGTACAGAGATTTTGAGAGAGAGAGAGAGAGAGAGTGCAGTAGTTTTTTAGAGAGAGAGAGAGTGAGTGCGAGAGCTTGTGTTAGAGAGAGATAGAAGAAAAGTTAAGAGAGAGAGTGAATGTGCAGAAGTTAAGAGAGAGAGAAAGTTAATATCTTTTCTAATTTTACAAAATAGTCCCAATGTATATAATACTTACACAATAGCCCCTTGAATGATGAAATTACAATAGTACCCTCATGTGCGTTGCACATGACTAGATTTAACAAAAAAATCTAACTGAGTTTGGCTAAAAGGACAAAACTTGCAAGATTTGGCAACACAAAGGACACCGCCTGTCAACTTTTTGGCTAAAGGACAGCGCCTGAAATTTGATGTAAAGATAAAGAACAAAACTTGTAATTTACTCAAAAAAAAAATTAACATGTTAAATTGATTTTTTATTATATATTTAACATGTTAAATGAATTTTAAATTATCACAAAACACGCAAAATGTGTTTTTATGACATAATTTTTAATTCTTATACGTACATATGATCAACCAAACTTTAGCTATACATCTGTAACATGTAAGAAAGCCCACTTAAATAAAAAACTGTTTGTGTACGATCCGTTATCACCATCTTCCGATCACGAATATGGTATAATGATATTTAAAGTGAGAAAAACCGAGGAACCACGTATTTAAATGTAAAATATATTATAAAAATTAATTTAACATGTTAAAAATTAACTTTTTTCAAAAACATTTTCGGTGCTTTATATATAAATACATGTAAAAGCTTTTTTAATAAAAATAAATTAAAAAAAGCTTGAACATGGTTAAATAAAAGATAAAAAAAACATTTGGAAAAAATAATTGTTTTTTTTTATTAGAATGGCTTCTACATATCTTTATATGCAAAAGCTTTGAATCTTTTTTAATAAAAAGTTAATTTTTAACATTTTAAATTGATTTTTTATGAAATATTTAACATTTAAATACATTTTAAATTAGCAAGAAACTCGCAAGTAGTGTGTTTTTATAACATCATTTTTGAATCTCATACGTACATCTGACCAACCAAACTTTAGTTACACATATCCAACATGTAAGAAAGTCCACTTATGTAAAAAAGTGTACCTGATCCGTTATCACCAACTTCCGATCACGAATATGTTATAATAATATTTAAATTGAGGAGCCGAGAACCATATATTTAACATGTTAAATATATTATAAAATTTAATTTAACATGTTAAGAGTAAACTTTTTCAAAAAAGTATTCGAAACTGTTACATATAAATACATGTAAAAGCTTTTTTATTAAAAATAAATAAAAAAGCTTTAAACACGGTCAAATAAAAGATTAAAAAATATACAAAAATTATTTTTTAATAGAATGGTATCTACATATCTTTATATGCAAAACCTTCGATTTAAAAAAAAAAAAATTAACATGTTAAATTTATTTTTTATTATATATTTAACACGTTAAATGAAATTTAAATTATCACAAAACACGCAAAATTTGTTTTTATGACATAATTTTTAAATCTCATACGTACATATGACCAACCAAACTTTAATTACACATTTGTAACATGTAAGAAAGCCTACTTAAGTAAAAAACAGTGTGTGTTCGATCCGTTATCACCATCTTCCGATCACGAATATGGTATAATGATATTTAAAGTTTGAAAAACCGAGGAACCACGTATTTAAATGTAAAATATATTATAAAAAATTAATTTAGCATGTTAAAAATTAACTTTTTCAAAAACTTTTTCGGTGCTTTACATATAAATACATGTAAAAGCTTTTTTAATAAAAATAAATTAAAAAAAAGCTTCAAACACGGTTAAATAAAAGATATAAAAAACATTTGGAAAAAAATATTTGTTTTTATTAGAATGGCTTCTACATATCTTTATATGCAAAATCTTTGATTTTTTTAATAAAAAGTTAATTTTTAACATTTTAAATTGATTTTTTTATGAAATATTTAACATTTAAATGCATTTTAAATTAGCACAAAACACGCAAAAAGTGTGTTTTAATAACATCATTTTTAAATCTCATACGTACATATGACCAACCAAACTTTAGTTACACATATCTAACATGTAAGAAAGCCCACTTGTCACACCCCAATCGATGGCGGAAACATCGGTATGAGACAAAATAGATTGCAAGAGACTTCATAACACTATGTGACAATATAAATTAAATTTGATTTCATAAAAGTTGCTAAAAATGTCTTACAAGAATTAAATACGAACAACATTGTTTCAAACATATAATATGAAATAGATTAATCTAAGTGTGTTTATAAGTCCACTTAAGTCTTGTTTCTTCACTTAGCATCATCTTGTCTATCGAACCTGCAACATGTATTAAAATAGAGTTCAATGCAAAAGCAAAGGCGAGTATACAAGTTTTGATACATAGCATAAAAATGTTTTTAAAATAGTCTAAGGCTCGTATCCAACATGAATCACAATATGCAAGTTACTAGTATGTCGTAACGGTGTCAAGTATATGTTCAAACCCAAGTTTCCAATGCGTTAAAATAGCCTATCCTAGTAGTTTAGCGGGAGGTAAAATAGTTTAACTTAACAATACCCCAAGTCTCGTGGACGGTGCATTACTCGTATAGCGCTATAATTGTTAAGGTAGGCTTGTACGAAGTTAATGTTAATGAGCATATAGACACAAAAGTTTAGCATCCCATACGAGATTAACAAGATCATATAGTTTCTGTTCAAATATGGATACAGAGTGATTCAAATATTTTCAAAGTTTCATGAGTTTAATATAGAATACATGTTGCACCCAAAGTGTTTAAAAGTAAAAATGAGTTCGAGTATACTCACAGTGGTTGCGTATAAGAATTCCATGTAAATAAGCGCACGAGTAAAGATTGAGAAACCGACTGAACGGGAATGATTTTCCTAGATAGTTAAGAATAACACGTAACGATTCCGTTATTATTTATAGGTTAAATAAAGTTCTGAATTTTACATTGTTTCACGAATTAGTTACCCCTTGAATTACTTAGATTTATAATCTAACCCCTTTTTAATATTTATTGTAATTTACTTTTAGATGAACTAAAATGGTTTGAGTGCCCATAAAAAGTAGACTGAAGAGATTTGTGGATATGGCCACTCCACGTGAAAACTTCATAAATTTCATAACATCTTTCATGCATATGAGAAAAACCTATTAATTCCTTTATTTTATGTATAGATAAACATCGATCGAATTTCCTTTTAGAATAAAAAAGGGTCATAATAAATCCACATGGAATCATCTTATTCTAACAAGGTTGATACGGGCCGTACAAGGTTATACGGCCCGTATAGAATAAAGTGAACCGACAAAGGCTGTGCTAGCAGCCATTGTCAGTTCACTTTATTCTATAGGTGCCGTATAACCTTATACGGCCCGTATCAACCATGTTAGAATAAGATGATTCTGTGGTCGTATATATATTATACGACGATGTTATACGGGTCGTATATACCTATACGGCCCATATACAATGAATTTTGTTTATTTTATTGTTTTATTACTATTTGACGCGACGTATGATTCCTCGATTCACGTGCTAGTAGACGTAGATTCTCTGATACGATGTTATATTCCTCGATTCTCATGCGAGTTATGTGATTAGACGTTAGATTCCTCAATATTCGAGCGAGTTATTTGATTCGACGTTAGATTCCTCAATTCGCGTGTTAATCATTTGAAACGATGTAATATTCCGTAAAATTCTCTATATAAACGACACTAATTTCATTCATTTTCATTCAACTTCTATTCGTTTTTTCTATTTTTCTCTGTATTCAAATTATTTACGCTATAATGTCGGGCTGGGGTAACTTTTTTAATGTGTTTGATAACGAGGCGAATCAGGGGAGTTATGATAACAATCAAGATAACAATTCGGGCGTGTTTGATCTGAATGCTCCGTTCGATCCCAGTCTTGCGTCTGATGCAGGTCCGGATACTTGGGGTTTGGATGCCTTTCAGCCTAATTATGCTGGTTATTATCCATCGCAACACCCGGTTAATTTTGAAGCCCCTCCTGTTAGTGTTGGACCGCCGACTGATAGTTCTCATTCTCCTCCCATAAGTGGTGGACCGCCCGAGGGTCCAAATGCTGACCAGGAACCTAGTGAGTTTCAAAACAAGCAGGTATAACATTTAATTATACGTTTGTTTATTGTACGTTAACTATTTTAGTGTTTTTACGTTTGATGTTGTTTTTATTAAAATCTTAGATTAGGGATGCTAAACGGGTCGTGTTCGCGGGTTGGTGGGTTCAACCCAGCCTGAACCTGCAAATTTTACACCAAACTGAACCCGACCCGAACCCGAAAATCGTATCATACATAAGAACCCAAACACGACCCGAAGTTTCATGGGTTGACCCGAACACGACCCGTTCAACCCGAAATTAATATATTAAAATTAAAATTTACCTAAAAGACACAAATATATATATATATATATATATATATATATTTATATATATATATATATATATATATATAGGATAATGCTACATGAAAAACCCCATTTTGGTAAAAAACTTAGCAAACTCTACTTGTGGACTATATTTATCCACGTGGCCATAGTCCCTTCATAACCCATTTTGCTTTCAAGGTTATTATAGTAATTTGCCAACCCAAGATATTTCCCCAATGTGATCTGACATGATCATTTAATGCCCCCCATCAACTCATTTGAAAAAATCAGCAACCCCCATATTTCATTTACAGTATTTCATTTTATGGTATTTTATATATTCATTAAAAGAACCTCCATTATCATCTTCTCCACAAAATTATGCTTTCTCCATGAAAACCCAAAACATCTTCATTGACAACGATGAAGAACGAAGTGAAGAACGAAAATCAGATCGATCAATCCCTGATGAAGAACGTGGGTTTGTGATGAAGATGTTAATATATGAAGTCAGATCCACGTGGAAACCCCTTCCAGATCTTGTTCCATTCCCTTTTAGATCTCCTTTGTCCACATGTTTCATAATGTTGTTACAGATCTGGATATTTGTGAGTTTTTTACACTTTTTTTGTTTATATAAAATATGATTTGTATATGTTGTTTCAGATCTTGATATTTGTGAGTTTTTTACACTCTTTAAGTTTTATGCAACATATGTTTTCATATATGTTTGATTCCGGGTATTTCGTATGGATTTTCCTGATTTTGTGGAGGTTATGTTAGTTGATAACTTGAGCATGTAGGTATGAACTTTTGAAAGATGATTATAATTTACGGTTCTACTATTTTACACTTAAATATTGAACCAATAAAATATTGAATTTAAAAATTGATATAGGTATGGACTTTATAAGATGATATTCAACGTCTGGCTCCATTTTTTACACTTAAAATATCAAAAATTATTCATAAAACCTGGTTGTTAATAGGTTTTTGTATAATGGTTGTTTTAGAGATGAAACATGATTTTTTTTTTTTTGTTAAAATGGTTCTTAAAAGGGGTAAATGTTTATGTAATTTGCAGGTTTTTATTTTTGTGTTACAGCACAACACAACTAACACGTGTTATAGCAAACGTTGGTTTCGTCAAACGTGGATCAGATGCTCAAGGATCATGACCATGTTTATGTTACAGCACAACACAACTAACACGTGTTATAGTTTGAACTTCTCGGATATGCATGTGTTACATGTGACATGAAACCCATGTACAACGTAACACGTGTTACGTGAGACATGAAAACACATTTTTATAACTTCCATGGCATACGCACACCCACATGTTTACAAACCGTTTCAAGACCGACCCAAACAATAAAGCCATGGTAGCCGCTGAAAACCTAAGGAAGCAAAGGTAGCCGCTGAAAAGCTAAAGCAAATTGTCAAAGGAAGCTCCACCATTTTCTTAGTGCTATGTATTTTCGTTTACTAGTAATATGTAATGTGAGACTCTTATTGTTTTGTCTAGTACATGATGTTAAAACGGTATGGATGCTTACATGTTATCATATGTATATAAGTGGGGTTACAACAAGATTACGATATTAACTAAGCTCACCATTAAAGTCATCGCCCCCGTCGACTGTTTTCACCCTTTGTCACATGTTAAGCAATTACATGTTCCGAACAGACAAATTGTAACACATGTTAGATCAGTATATACACATCATGGTGTTTTGTAAACCACTAGCTTATACATGAATACATGTCAGGTTACAAAAAGAATATAACAGAGGCTTAACACATGTTATACATTCCAAAATGTGCAAAACAAATGACCCGTTTCATATTATATATTCCAAAATTACCGGTACATGTGTTACCATAAATGGCTCGTTTCATATTACACGTTACATACTAACTTGTACATTTATTACTTGTACAAGTTTTACGCTCAGTATCCACATTATCGGATATTTTAAACATCAACAAAAATAAAATAGATGCTACTTTTTTTAATTAACAAAAGGTTAACACACGTTATATATCATTCTAACAGGGGCTTAACACATGTTATACATTAATACATGTCAGGTTACATCATGGTGTTCTGTTACAGCATGAACCACTAACACATGTTTATAAATGAACGAAGAGTTCTTTATCATGACCATGTTTATGTTACAACACAACACAACTAACACGTGTTAAAAGAGGCTTAACACACGTTATATCAGGTATACTATGTTATTAAGTTACTATTGGAGTTTATGCATCCATTATGGAAGTCTTAACACACGTTATAATAGAGGCTTAACACAGGTTATACACGTCAGGCGCGTAACACATGTTACAGTATGTATATAGAAATCATGGTGTTTTGGAAACCACTAGCTTATACATGACACCATGTTGGGTTAAACCAAGATTATAATAGAGGCTTAACACATGTTATCCCAGTTATACGGTGTTACAACATTAACTTGTATGTTTCATCTTAACTTGTACACGTGTTACGATCAGTATATACACATCATTGTGTTTTGCAAACCACTTTCATATACATGAATACACGTTGGGTTATAATGGATGCTTCACATGTTATCATATGTGTACAAGTGGGGTTACAACAAGATTAAGATATTAACTAAGCTCACCATTAAACTCATCGCCCCCGTCGAATGTTTTCACCCTTTGTCATTAAGCAATTACATGTTCCGAACAGAAAAATTGTAACACATGTTAGATCAGTATATAAACATCATGGTGTTTTGTAAACCACTAGCTTATACATAAATACATGTCAGGTTACAAAAAGATTATAACAGTGGCTTAACACATGTTATACGGCCTCCAATTGCATTCCGCCCAAAACCGATACCACAGTCTGCAAGGCGCTTGCGGTTCTTTTGCCAGTTCGGGTCACACGTCCAGCAGTCATCAATGGGATTACCAGTTCCACATGAGAAGAATCCTAGTATCCTTTCTTTCAGTGTTGTTTCTCATGCTCCTGCTCATCACAACAAACTAATATGTTGAATATGCAATCCCAGTTTACCGAAAAAGTAACTTTGCCTCTAATGAACAAAATGACTAATTGTTATCATAATCAACATATTATGATTAACACACGTTATATATCATTCTAAAAGGTGCTTAACACATGTTATGGGCCTGTCTCTGTAAATCAAGCAACCCAACAAAAAAACAATTATTGTTAACAAAAAAACACTTACTGTTCAGATCAAAAACCCAAACAAGCAACCCAAACAAGCAACCCAAACCTTTATGGGTTTGTTTTTGTAAATCAACACACGTTACATAACATTCTAACAGGGGGCTTAACACATGTTATGGGCCTGAGTCTGTGAATCAAGCAACCCAACAAAAAAACACTTACTGTTCAGATCAAAAACCCAAACAAGTAACCCAAACCAACAAAAAAAACAGCTACTGTTAAGATCAAAAGCCCCTAACAAGCAACCAAACCAACAAAAAAACCCGTTCAAAATCTCATCCTAAAGTTTTTGATTTATTTAAAATACATGAACATTAACCATGGATACCCCATTAACCATTACTAAAACACTTTCAGCACACAAAAACATATTAACAACCATTTCAACAAAAAATCAAGTGTGAAATGATATTTCAAGAACACTTACCGGATCTATACCCGTCCGATGAACACGAAGAAGGGTCTTCAAACCTTCTTCTCTCATACACACTAGAACATTCAACTCTCTCTCTCTAAAAAATAAAGATTATTGTTTCTGTAATCAGCAACATCTGAACACGAAGAAGGGTCTTCAAACCTTCTTCAAACCGATGAACACGAAGAAGGGTCTTCAAACCTTCTTCTCTCACACACGCTTGAACATTCAACTCTCTCTCTAAAAAATAAAGATTATTGTTTCTGTAATCAGCAACACCTGAACATGAAGAAGGGTCTTCAAACCTTCTTCAAACCGTCCGGGAGAAGCTTTTATGGTTGTGGCTATGGTTGTCTTCAAGATTAGGGAAGAAGAAATGAGAAAGAGAAAGAGGAAAGAGAAAGAGGTAAGAGAAAGAGAAATAGAAAGAGAGGTGCATTAATGAGAGATGATAGGACTAGACATTGGAGAGAGAAGAAATATACTACCTAAAATGCCCTTTTCAGTTGACTAATTGTACCAGCATGGAGTATTTTAATGTTTTAAATGCTAAAAGTTGTCTAAACAAATCATGACCCTTAATCTATTAAGATGAAACAAGATCAATGGACCACATAGAGTTTTCAAAGTTTTTTAAAAAAGATGGGGTTTCTTGTATAGCCAAGCCCTATATAGTAAATTACAAAAATTGTTCTTTATGTTGACACTATATTGCAAAGTGTGTCCTTTATCTTCAAAAATTACAAAAAATGTACTCAATGTTTGCAAACCCTTGCAAGTTATGTTCTTTAGCCCTAACTCAGTTATTTTTTATGGTTAAATCTGACCTAGTGGTCCCTACATAAGGGTATTTTAGTCATTGTACTTTAATTAATAAAATAAACAATAATAAACAATAACAGTAAATAAACAAATACATACATTCTCTCTATCTCTAAACTATTCTCACTCTAACCACCCACCACCACAACCACCCAATCACCACCCACCTGCCGCCGCCACCTCCCACCACCACCCACCTCTCCCACCGCCTGAGAAATTAACAATGACAGTTACATGTCTCTAGATTTTTTTCTCAAAAAAAAAAAAAAAAAAAAGCCGCCCGACTTATATCTTGTAGTTGGAAGTGAATTAATAAGATCTTCAGAAAGACGTCGGCTCTCGGTCCCAATAGCCTCGCCCAAATCAAGTAATTCCTGCACAAATTGAATAAGGGTATTTAATATCCTTTTTCGTTATATTTAATTAAAGAAAAGCGTAACATAGCCATTAATCCATCTACGCTTAATAGCAAACCTCTCCCACGGTTTGTAGATCAGAAGCGAATACTGACTCGTAGTGGCTGTGATTCAAGATACAAATTCGTTGGTAGCCAACATGTTTGGTTGAGAGTCAACAAAGAATGATTTGAGCTATAAAGAAAAAGGATTGATTCAAAGGGGAAAGGATACCAGTTGTTGTTAGAATCTGGAATCGATCGGATCGGATTGGATCGGATACCGGTTGTTGTTATGAGCAATCGTGTGAATAGGAAGGAAATGGAAGGGGTGTGTATGGGTTGATTACAGAATTACCCATATCTTTGTAGATATATTGTAGAGTAAATTACCCATATCTGCTGCATCCATCTCGATCGATCGAGAGAGAAATGAAGAAGAAGAAAGTGGAAGGAGAGTTTCTCAGCGGTGGGAGGCGGTGGCGGAAGGGGGGGGTGGTGGTTGTGGTGGTGGGTGGTTAGAGTGAGGAAGAGTGTAGAGATAGAGAGAGAATATATGTATTTGTTTAATATATAAACAAAATTCTTTTATGTATTATTTTTTATAATTGTTTATTTTATTAATTAAAATAAAATGACCAAAATACCCTTATGTAGGGATTACTAGTTCAGATTTAACCATAAAAAATATCTGAGTTAGGGCTAAAGGACATAACTTGCAAGGGTTTGCAAACATCTAGTACATTTTTTGTCATTTTTGAAGATAAAGGACACACTTTGCAATACAGTGTCAACATAAAGGACGATTTTTGTAATTTACTCATATATATATATATATATAATATCATATTTAAATTATAAAATCTATGCTAATTTCTATTTTTAAGTTATAATCATGGCATAAAAATACACACCCCATTTAATTTATCATTGTAAAAAAAATATAAATAGTATAAATGTGTAACGGGTCAACCCGTCAACCCGCCAACCCGACCATCTTGACCCGAACCCGACACGTTAACCCAAACGGGTTCGCGGGTTCAACCTGAAACTGACCCGAACCCGTTTATACTAAAACTAAACCGATTGGTTAATCATTTGAGTTAATCATTAATTGACACATATAAGTGTTTTCGTTAAAAATTCGCTAGCATGGATGAATTGGTAGAGTGGTGTAGAGACGTCGGACGCGAAAATGGCTACGCCATCGTCACCAAACGCACCATCTACGATAAACCCCCAAGCGGTTAGCCGTTAAAAATTTGGCTTACGTGCGATTGTGCCGGCGAGCACAAATCAACAGCCACGGTTAGACGCAGTGGGACCAGGAAAACCGGTTGCAAGTTCCAACTGATCGAGACATACAGAAAGAGGTTAGGTTATTGGGATCTAAGGGTTGAGGAAGTTAAACATAACTACGAACCATTTCTATATTCAGAGGGTCATCTGTCCCTAATGAGGCTGACTCCATCGGAAGAGAGGACGGTGGAGCAAATGACGCATCAGAACATAAAACCACGAGACATTCTTGCTGCCATTAAAGAACAGAACCCCCACAATGTCTCAACAAGAAACACCATATACAACGCTCGGGCCAAATTGAGTCGAATGGAACAAGTCGGCGAGACTCCAATGCAGATACTTTTCGACCGGTTGGAGAAGGTTGGGTTTGTTTTTTACCACAGAACATCTCAAAATGGCGAACGGGTCGAGGATGTTTTCTTCATCCACCCGTAGTCGAACATGTTGTGGCGCGCCTTCCCGCATGTGTTGCTTATAGACTTCACCTACAAGACGAATCGGTATAAAATGCCGCTAGTCCAGATTATCGGTGTTACATCCACGTTGATGTCGTTTTGCATTGCTCATGCGTTCGTAAGCAACGAGAAACAAGAAAACTTCACATGGGTTCTACAGAGGTTGAAACACTCATTAGACAGTGTTATGGAACCCCGTGTAATAGTAACGGATAGAGATCACGCCCTAATGAACGCATGTGCAGCCGTGTTTCCCGGGGCTAGACATTCATTGTGTAGGTGGCACGTACAGCAAAACATCCTAAAACATTGCAGGCCAAGCTTTAAAACCGAAGAAAGCTGGGAAAGGTTTCTTTACAATTGGCGCAAGCTAATTAACTCAATGACCGATCTTGACTACAACTACTGGTACGAGGGAATACGATCAAAACTGCCAAGCAAAAAAACCGACGGTAAGTTTTTATATTATTTTTGTTTAATAATCGTATTTATTTGACTTGTCTTAACTGCACTTGACTTTGATTATAGAGATTATGGACTATTTGCATTCAAACTGGTTACTACCATATAGAGACCGGTTTGTTTCGTTCTGGAGCGACCAACATCTGAACTTCGGTCAACGTACAACGAACAGGGCAGAGGGTCAACATGCCCTTTTGAAGCAGTACCTAGGCGACTCTAGTTACACCCTGGATAAAGTAGTACCACTTATTGATAAGCTCATAAGAAACCAGGTGACAGAAATCAAAAGCAGCATTGAAACAAGCAGGAGCCGAACATTGGGTCCACATAACAAACCAATATTTGATCTCCAATGAAAGAAGGTTTCACATGCCTGCCTAGACTTGATATCCGCCGAAGTAAATGAAATAGAAAACTTAAAGTTATCTAACGGTACATGCGCGTGCCGTTTGTATACAAGTTGTGGGTTGCCGTGCGCGTGTCGGTTGGAACCGTATACAACGAATGGTAATACATTATTCGACCAACCACATTTTAAAATCATAGCATTTCATCACGCAAAATCTTATTCACGTTTTATGTTGTTTGTTGATATGTTTCTTAGGTTGAGTTATCAGCAGCTGCTGCGGCCCGTAGAGCTCGAGGTCAGGGTCGGGGCCGTGGACGTGGACGCGTACGGGGACGTGGACGTGGACAGGTGTAACATTCCTATTTTTTATCATATAAGAATTATAGGTTTGTTTAAATTTATTAACCACTAGTAACTAGTTTTATTTTTAATATAATTATTCGACCCAAATAGTTTAAACACTATTTTATATATAATTGGTTGAAATGTTATACTAGTTAATCGGCATGTATATGTGTGACCTTTCTAAATAAAATAAAAGTCTATAAAAACTTATATTATTAGACGGATAGATTACGGGTAAGTTGAAGATTTGAAATATAAAGTATTTAGACGGACCCATGAACCGTTTAAATAATTAAATTATAAAAATACTTTATATTTGAACCTACTCTGTTTTTAATGAAACTTGGTTCAAAATATAGACAAAAATATTCTTGTTCTAATGACATATTTATTGTTTTGTAAAACATCATATTTTAGAAGTTATACACGCCAAATGAATAAAGTAGTTAAATTAATAATATAATAATAATAGTTAACTTATAAGTTATAATTCAAATAAAAATTTGATTTCGTGTGTCTACGTATATAAAAAGAGAATAAAATAATAATAAAAAAATAAAAGAACATATGAATTGAAAATATAAAGTGACTACATGTGTGCAAGTGACTAAGTGAATTGTAGGTACGTGGCAAATTTTGAAAAGAATCAAAACAAAATATAATAAAATAATCAAATTAATTGAATTGATGGACGTGTGTGCATTTCTAGTAGACGTGTCCATTTTGAAACTCCTATAAAAAGGGAATAGAGATCACAATCTCAATTTGCTCGGTGCCTCTTTCTGTCTCCATCTCCTTCAAATCTAAACTTCTAAATTTTATTTTTATTTTCACCTAATAATAATAATAATAGTAATAATAATAATAATAATAATAAAGTCATGCCATGTTTTAAGTGTTTTAACTCCCGATCACCGCTACCCTTTCCGATTGATCTGAGCCCCATAACATATGTCAAGGCTCTGCCTGACTAAGTTCGTTGAGGTTCTGTCTCGTGACATAGGGACAAGGTTGAATTAGGGGTACTATACTTAACACGAGTACAAATATATATTTATTTTTAAAATAGCTCAGAAATTATACCCAATATTCTACCAGGAGACTTTCTAGTTGAACCCTAAATTTACAAAGTGAGTCCATTCTCTTTTCTCACAATTTTATTCCCTTTTTCTTTGTAATATAATTATATTCAAAAATGTCCCAAATTGATCCGTAAGTAAAAACCCAGACCCCTGAAACCCCAATCCATATCAAGAATCAAGAAAATCAGATATTTGGTCTTCTCGCGGGCCACGTAAAGAATAGGCGGAAGGTCACGCGGGCCGCGACAGCTTCTAGGTCTCCGGATATGTATGAAGGCCACGTGTCGTCACACGTGTCGCGACCACCGGTGACTCAGCAACCTCCGATCTGATCCACACTCCCACGCGGGCCGCGTAAAGATCGAGCGAAGGTTCACGCGGGCCGCGAGAGCCCCAAATTTCTGCTATAAATAGAAGGGGTTACGAGCAGTCCTCTGATGTCGAAATCTTTTCACAAAAAACGAAGTTTGGCTACTCAGAAGTCAAAATTACAATTAAGATAGTGGGGTGCTGCTACAATACCGAGTATTAACTCGATCGCTGCTACGATTCAATATTCGATCGATTGAAACTATCCGACAGGATGTTTAAATGCTATACTTTGTCATTAGTCGTGAATCCGACAGGATGTTTGAGTGCCACCAAAACTCGGGGTAGACTCTGTCATTCGTTGCGAATCCGATGGATGTTTAAGTATTGCACTTTGTCATTCGTTGTGAGGGTTTTTAATCTCGTGAGTTATCGTAAATGTTGTATTAGTTACTGACCTAGTTCGTGTGCATATTGTTTAAATTAGGTTACAAAGGCTAATCAGTAGGCTAAACTCTACCCGTATAAATCTGCAATGTGACTCATTCTCTTTTTATTAAAAGCATTTTACAATACTCCATTTTCAAATGTTATAATTACAGGGAGTAAGTCGTGGTTATCTTAATCACTGGCAAGTGGGGTATTGTGCACATTACTAATTTCTCACGGGTTAGGCTAATAAGCCCTAACACAGGTTAGGCTAATAAGCCCTAACAGTGATAATCATCACTACTTGGGTGATAGGACCCAATAGTGGTATGAACATCGTCACGCAATGTGACACGGCACCAGATAACAATAAGATAGAAGCCATTGTAATCGCTCTTATGCTGTAATTTATAACTAAGGGTCATTTTATAAAACCTGAATGAACTCACCAGTATTTCCTGCTGACCAAATCTTTTTAAAATGCATTTCAGGTAATTACAGTAGATCAGGAATTAGATTGGGATGCGGCACCAACCAGGCTTACAAAAGTGGCTTATTTTATCAATTAAATTAAATTAAGAAAAATTGGTTTATGTATTCGAATTTATCCTATATTAAAGCTACCTTTTTAAACATGGTTTTATCCTATCAATTTAATAAATAAAAAATCCGGTGTTTTCTAAACTCTAATATTTTTCTGTCACACCCCAATTTCCACGTGTCACCGGTGGGCCCGGTGGGGGGTATCGTGACGTGGTTGGCAACATAATAGTCAAACAACACAATATTTAATATGCACAGCGGAAGCAATTTAAAATATATAATACAACCGAATTTAATATTGTAATATCAAATGTCACAATATTCGGAAGTTTATCCACAGATGGATCGGAAATAAAATGGAAACAATAGTTCAACAGACTTTAGGCATCTTAAGCTTGCGAGACTTCTATCGATGCTAAGGAGAAATCCCAGCCAATTTCTCTTAGTACCTGCATTTAATCTTTTTGGGAAAATACGTCAGTTTACACTGGTAAATACAATCAACTGACTCATTTTGGAAAATGATTGAAAATTGATTTGGATGCACGTGGCATAAACATTTTATTTAACTTGGGAGAATTATTTAAATATATAATCTTGTGAACGAATTACATGTTCCTTGTGCGTTCAGTAGCCCGGATCTTGTCCGGGTTAAAGATCAATAGACACACCACATTATTCTTTTGTGCACTGACGGGTGTACGCCTACACCCCGCGCTTAAGTCGTGGCCATTTCGTAAAATGATGCCAAGGATATCCGGGACATGGTCATTAACCCCCCAAAGGCTTTAAGTAACAAGACTGTTTAAACGAGCCGATCAAATTATTCAATTAACCACCCAACGATGGAAGATTTGATGCCCGATCAAGCGGTATGCTATATACCGTAACCCAAGCCCGTATAGGGAAAATAAGTTAAAAGTATTTACCTGAGCAAATTATATATCACAATAAGCAAATTGCAAGTAGCTTTTACTGGTCCTCCTAATCTGGAACGAAGGTTTATAATAACCTATTAGAATCCTAACGGGTCTTTAATTAAGCTTAAGCTTTGACCGGTTAGTTTCAAAGATACGGTTCGTACGCACGATTAAGCGAAGACCGGATAGAATGTGATTTAGACCCGACAAGTTTGAAGACTTGCTTAATATGGGTTTATTATTCACATTCTGGATTTTGAGATAAAACCGATAAGGTTTGACCCGTTTAGGCTAATTTATGTAAACTAGTTACATAAACCGAACCGAACGCGTAATAAGCGTAACGGGTATACATATGAGTCATTTACAGGTTTCCTAAGTTAATATGTTTCATATATGTTGTGACATCAGTAAGATGTCTTTTATTATGCCCGAAACGAATTTAAACACAAACTATGCCCCGTAGGGGTAGTTTGGTCATTTAAAAGGTTATAAAAGAGTTTAAGTATTTACCTGAGTTACAGGTCTGATGTAATCAGCAAAAATACTTATTTTACCAAGTTATAACAGTAGGATAAAGTATATATGTGAAATTTACCAATTATAACCAAACTATGCGCCGTAGGGGTATTTTGGTAATTTCACATAAGCCGAAAAGCTCAAAACTGAAGTCTGAGTTAAACAACTTTTGCTTACTGTTAAAACATTATAATTTGCCTCAAATATCAGTAGGTATCAACCCTTGTATGTTTAATATAGTTATAGCACATACTATGCGTTAAAAACGCTTAAAAAGGCGATTAGAAGCCATTTCCGGGTTCGATACATAAATCTGATCTTTTTATATTTCCAGAAGGCTTAAAATAATTTATTTATCATATGTGATCAATAGCAAAAGGTTTGGAGTCGTTTAGATATGTAAAACTCATTTTATAGCCCGTAAGGGCAAAACCGACAATTACCGGATTAAGCCTACGACTATAAGTTATGCTCAGCCTAAAATTAATTAAAAATCTTTAAAAATCCCAAAATAATATATTACATCAGTGGGTAAAGAGTTTGATATCAAAAAGTATGTTTAAGTAGGCTATACGCTAAATACGCCGTTTAATTAACATAAAGCTTTAATTTTACGCTAACGAGCATAACTCTTAATCTACACCTCAAACTGATGTCAAATTTTGCATACAAGTTTATATATCAGTAATTAAAGTTTCTACTCTTTTACATTTTCAAAAATCACGTGTTAAGGTGAAAAGGGCATAATGGTCAACATATGAGCAATTAACGGAATCATGCATATTAATTGGATAACTAATGATCCGAGGTGTATAATCACAGAGGGTTATACTAGCATGTAACCTGGTCCAAATAAAGCTCTAAGGCATTTCTAAAACATACCATAACGGGTCAGAACTGAAAGTCAAAGTATAAGTCAAACTATGCGACTTTCGGTTCCGAACCGGGTCTAAACAGGAAATTGCCGGGTTGAACATGTTTAGACATGTCCTTACACTAATTACCAAGTTATATTAATGATCAAACAGGTTATATGTGTTCTACATTGCTAATCATGCATAAATTGCAATTTAAACTTTCCGTTGACTTTTTAATTACACATTTGACCCGACATTAGACCTAGTTAGAGTGGGAATCAGGGGGAACCCTTTTGAGAGTTTATTACCCACATAATTACCTATTTAGAGGTACTTTTAATTCGAGATTTGACTGAGCCATTATTAATTAATCTCGAAGTCAAACCGTAATTACGACGGTTTGACTTTTAGCTAAATAACTAAGCTAAACTCAAAAAAAGAAAGGATTAGTAACTTACTGAAGTCCTAAGCTTGATTAGTGATCACTTGGAAGCAGACTTGAGCTCCAGGAATGATCAGAAAGCTTGAAGGAAGGTGTGAAGAATGTTTGCAAGTTCAAGGCCCTTTTATAGTGAATTCCTCAACATAGATTGTTGACACTTGGGTCTACAACTCTCCACAACTGATTAACAAGTGTTCCTAGTGCTTAGGGGGTGCCTAGGGGTCGTCCAAGATGAGTCAAATCGGTTAAAAGTCGAACACAAGGGCCATGGCAGACAAGGAAGCAAAGAATTCGGACCGACCAGGCCTAGGTGTGACGCGAAGGACCCCCCCTTGGGCCTCCCGTCGCGCGACCCCTCTTCTGACTCAAATCAAATTTTTGATTTTTATGTTTTGATCCTTGCCTCTTCAAACTTTGTTTAGCCATCATTTTCTTGCACTTTGAGCCCTCTAAATTGATTTATAAGGGCTTTAAAACATACACCCATTTTGTTAAGTCCCCGGTTAACATTATTGTTACCCGAAAAGTCCTAACTTTCAACGTTTACGCTTTAACCTTTCGCACCCGAATTTGATCATAACTTTCTCATATGATAACGAAACTTTACGAAATTTATATCGTGCATTCTAGTGAGCATAGTTAACAATTACAAAGCTCCGGGTTTGTCAAAATGTCACTCAGAGGTATAACTTAAACATGTTGACACTTTTAACCCCTGTAGTTTGAAATCTCTCACTTTCTTTCATTTTTAGCTTCGTATGATCCATGAGTTATTCGTTTGAAGGTATGAGCATCATGTATGGTTAATGTACAATATATTTATCCACTGTTGACATTCAGAATACGTATATTCACATACTTTCCATGACTGTCAACTTTAGTCCTTCTATAACATTCTTTCATACGTTCAAACATATGACACGTGTCTACACATTATAGGACGTGAATTTTCGAGGTGTTACATCCTCACCCCCTTAAAATAAATCTCGACCCGAGATTTACTGAAATAAATAAGGGTACTTTTCTTTCATCGTGGATTCAACCTCCCACGTGTATTCGGGACCTCTACGGGCATCCCATTTGACCTTTACAATAGGTACATGCTTCCTTCGAAGCTTCTTTACCTGTCGATCTTCAATCGACAAAGTTTTTTTCGCAAATTTTAAGCTCTCATCTATATGCACATCTGTATGCGGTATTACCAGTGATTCATCAGCGAAGCACTTCTTCAGATTGCAGATGTGGAACACATTGTGAATTCCACTGAGCTCTTCTGGTAAGTTTTACTTATAGGCAACTGACCCGACACGTTCGATAACCTCGAAAGGTCCTATGTATCTCGGGCTTAGCTTGCCTTTCTTACCAAATCGCATCACCCCCTTCCAGGGTGATACTTTAAGTAACACTTTGTCACCTACTTCGAAGTGAAAAGCTTTACGCTTTGGATCTGCATAACTCTTCTGCCTATCTCGGGCAGCTTTGAGACGGTCACGAATCTGGACAATCTTGTCCGTCGTTTCAAAGACTATCTCTGGTCCTGATAATTGGACATCTCCAACTTCCGCCCAACAAACGGGCGATCTACACTTTCTACCGTATAATGCCTCGAAGGGCGCAGCCTTAATGCTGGTATGGTAGCTATTGTTGTAGGTGAATTCGATTAATGGTAGGTTCTTATCCCAACTACCACCCAAATCGATCGCACATGCACGTAGCATGTCTTCCAACGTTTGAATAGTACGCTCACTCTGACCGTCAGTCTGAGGATGATAAGCCGTACTAAAATTCAAACGTGTGCCCAAAGATTGTTGGAAACTCTTCCAAAAATGAGACGTGTATCTAGTATCTCTGTCAGAGATAATAGACACAGGTATGCCATGTAAGGTTGCAATCTTATCCACGTACAACTGGGCTAACATGTCGGAGCTATAAGTCTCCTTGATAGGTAGGAAATGTGCTGACTTAGTCAGTCTATCAACTATAACCCATATTGTATCATTGCCTTTCCTTGTCTTAGGTAACTTGGTGATAAAATCCATAGTTACCATTTCCCACTTCCACATAGGAAGTTCAGGCTGTTGTAGCAAACCTGACGGTTTCTGATGCTCGGCTTTGACTTGCGCACATGTCAAGCATTTTGCTACATGGGCGGCTACAGACTTTTTCAAGCCTATCCACCAATAATTTGACCTAAGATCCTGGTACATCTTATCAGCTCCAGGATGAACGGAGTATTTGGAACTATGGGCTTCCTGGAGGATAACATCACGAAGTCCTCCATAAATTGGAACCCATATTCGTCCATTCAATCTTAGAATTCCATCCTTGCTAAGAGTTAACTGCTCCTCAGTTACTCCTAACTTTTCATTAGGATAGTTAGCTTCCAACACAGCTTCCTTCTGTGCAGCTAACAACCTTTCAATCAAATTGTTCTTTACTTCAATGCTCTTGGCATTGATTCGGATGGGTTTCACCCTTTCCTTACGACTCAAGGCATCAGCGACTACATTCGCCTTGCCGGGATGGTATCTTATTTCACAATCATAATCATTTAAGGTCTCCATCCAACGGCGTTGCCTCATATTTAATTCCTTCTGATTAAACAGATGTTGAAGGCTCTTGTGATCGGAATAGATCACACACTTGATTCCATATAGGTAATGCCTCCACAATTTTAGTGCGAACACAACGGCACCCAATTCCAAGTCGTGGGTGGTATAATTCTTTTCATGCATCTTTAACTGTCGTGATGCATAGGCAATAACCTTGCCTTTCTGCATAAGCACACACCCCATGCCGGTGTGTGAAGCATCGCAGTAAACTACGAACTCTTCGGTACCTTCAAGCAATGTCAGCACAGGAGCGTTGCTCAACTTTTGTTTCAAAATATCAAAGGACACTTGCTGCTTAGGGCCCCAAACAAACTTCACTTTCTTCTTAGTCAAGGAAGTTAGGGGTGCAGCAATCCTTGAAAAATTTTCAATGAAACGCCTATAATATCCTGCCAATCCTAGGAAGCTACGAATCTCCGTAGGCGTCTTTGGCTCTTACCAATTCATAACAGCTTCAACTTTAGCGGGATCCACTTGGATATCACGCTCGCTAACCACATGTCCAAGAAATTGGACTTCCCGAAGCCAAAATTCGCACTTGGAAAATTTGGCGTAGAGTTTCTCCTGATGCATGAGTTTGAGAATACATCGAAGGTGTTTCTCATGGTCAGCTTGATTCTTCGAATAAATGAGGATGTCGTCAATGAAGACGATGACGAATTTATCTAAATGCGGCTTGCAAACGCGATTCATGAGATCCATGAATGTGGTCGGTGCATTAGTGAGTCCAAAAGGCATCACTAGGAACTCGTAATGACCATAACGAGTCCTAAATGCAGTTTTATGTACGTCTTCATCTCTAACCTTCAGTTGATGGTAGCCTGACCTCAAATCAATCTTCGAGAAATAACTTGCCCCTTGTAACTGATCGAACAAATCGTCGATTCTGGGCAAAGGATATCTATTATTTATTGTGACCTTGTTAAGCTCACGATAGTCGATGCACAGACGCATCGATCCATCCTTCTTCTTGACAAACAGGACTGGCGCTCCCCATGGAGATGAACTAGGTTTAATGAAACCTTTGGCTAGCAATTCGTCTAGCTGTGTCCTCAATTCTTTCATCTCTGTGGGCGCCAACCTATAAGGTGCTCTAGCAACTGGTGCTGCTCCGGGGATGATATCAATCCTGAATTCCACTTGCCTATCTGGTGGCAAACCAGGTAGTTCTTCCGGAAAAACTTCGGGATATTCAGAAATGACAGGGATGTCTTCTATCTTCGGTTTAGGCTCATCAATAATCACTTCCGCCATGTAGATGACACAACCCTTCTTTAAGCATTTTAAAGCCTTGAGCATAGTCGCTTGCTCAGGCAGCCCATACTGGGTATCTCCCCGAATGGTAACTGATTCACCAGACGGAGTCTTTATCACCACTTGTTTCTTGTTACAGACAATTTGGGCCTGGTTGTGAGATAACCAGTCCATACCCAGAACTATGTCAAAACCGGCCAACTTAAAGGGAAATAGAGACAGAGGAAAAGAATGGTTCTTAATGGATATAACACATCCATCTAACACAGTAGAGACGGTTTCTAGGGTGCCATCTGCTAACTCCACCTCATAATTCACTTTTAAGGTTTTGACAGGTAATTTCAGCAATTCACAAAATTTATGATCTACGAAAGACTTATCAGCGCCTGAATCACTGGTACTCTAGCATAGACGTCATTTATAAGGAAAGTACCTGTTATGACATTATCGTCTTGCACAGCCTCCTTCGCGTCCATTCTAAAGACTCTGGCATTAGTCTTCTTGGCCTCTTCAGGCTTCTTGTTGTATTTAGGACAGTTGGTCTTAATGTGCCCCTTTTCATTGCAACGGTAGCACGTTGCGTCTTTCATCTTCTTGCAATCCAAGGTTTTATGATCCGTGGACTTGCATATACCACAAGCAAAGGTTTTTGACTGAGTCTGCGAATTCGACTCTAACCTGCACTTCCCAAAGTGCTGTTTCTTGCAAATTTTGCATTTGGGCTTCTCACCAGACTGATGCCCATCTTTCCTTGACTCAGGTCCTTTCTTGTTGTCACCGCTCCCATGGTGCTTCTTGTTCGACCTTCGTGAACCATCATCTTCACGTTTTCTCTTCTCAGCCTCCTTATTCCTCAGCGATCTCTGCCTGACCGCATCCAGAGTGAGGGACAAGGAAATATCAGCTACGGATCTAAAAGTAGCTGGCCGAGAAGCTTTCACGCTTGCCTTGATCTCGGGGGCTAAACCACCGATAAAACGAGCTATTCGTTTTGGTTCCGGGGTTACTAAATATGGAACCAACCAAGACATAGTGTTGAAGCTCGTTAGGTAAGCTTGACAGTCAAGGTTTGTCATCACCAATGATAGAAAATCAGACTCTATCTTCTCCACCTCATGCTGAGGGCAGTAATTTTCCCTGATAAGGGCAACAAATTGATCCCATGACATATTGTACAATGGGATTTTCCCGGTGGCTTGAATCAGAGATCTCCACCATGCTAAAGCTTCACCCTTAAAAGACTGCGACACAAACTTGACCACGTCTCTCTCAGCGCATCAGCTGATATCCACAACCGTATCCATCTCATCCAGCCACGTCATACAGTCAATGGCTCCCTTTTCCCCAGTGAAATCCCGAGGTTTGCAAGAAACAAAATATCTATATGAGCAACCCTTCTCACGGGGTCCTTGGTTCAACACAATATGTTGAGATGGATTACTGTGGTGGTTTGAGGAGTGTCGATCATCATCCTTCTTGGGTTCTTCCTTTTTGGAAGGTGGCTTCGAATGCGGTTTAGATATGGTCCTACTTCGAGTCCCACTATACTCTTCGTACTGTCGCTCCAAAGCTTTTGTAACTGCGTCGTCTACCAACGCTTTCAACTCAGCACCCGTTAAATTAACTCGGGCGTTATCTAAATTCTCCACTGGATGGCTATTTATTTCATCTGAGTCAGCCATTTTAATTGAACTGTTGCAGAAAACAAGGACAATAGTTTATTTGGGAGTTTATGATGGAATTACCCCTTAGGGTAATTCATTAACCATGGTAAACAGAGACCATATCTGGTTAATTTATTAATCGTATTCGATTAAGATTTCAATTAAAATTTATCCTAATTATAAACAATATCAATATATATTAGCACATAAGGCTTAGTCACATGGAAAATTTAAATTATAAGCTATGATTTCAGAGAATCAAAGCTTTTAAGGTTTGAACATAGTTCATTACCTTTATCAGACAGGGAGTCATAGCTACCACTGTCTTTTGGCTCATATGGAAATGAGCAGGGCCCGTAGGCACGTATTACCACGTATGGTCAAAATATGATCATCTTAGTTGATGATTTAACCAATGATTCAGAGATCATTTAGTTGGGTTTGAATCTTTGAAAAGATCCTTACATAATAATAACGTGTGTGATTTCAAACGAATCACATCTGCCAGGAGTGTTAACATGTTTTCAGATGTTAACTGGGATCTGAATCTTTTGAACAGGTCTTACCATCTTGGCCCGGTCTTAAAATGACTCGAAGGCTAGGTTTCACTCTTTAAGATTCTTATTTAAAAATTTACATAGGCAGATTATTTCAAAAGGAATGATTTTAATTTATTTATTTCATATATAAATTATTTATGCACATAAGGCAAACATGAAATTTATAAAACAACATTCCATTAATTTATTAAAATATTACACGCTGCCCTGAATGGGTCTTTTTTTAACAAACAATTACCCACGCAGGGGTCAAACTAGAATAATAGTCCACGCAGGGACTTAAACATACAATATACCCTCGTAGGGGTTTACAGAAAGATAGACCCACGCAGGGGTCAAGGCAAACAAACACACATACCCACACAGGGGCTAGTACAGCAAATATACCCACGCAGGGCCTACTAAAGCAAGACATACCAAATACGCCCAAGCAGGGGTAAAT
Organism: Helianthus tuberosus; assembly: GCA_030545235.1. Taxonomy (NCBI): domain Eukaryota; kingdom Viridiplantae; phylum Streptophyta; class Magnoliopsida; order Asterales; family Asteraceae; genus Helianthus; species Helianthus tuberosus. The sequence continues at coordinate 35,929,004 of CM060399.1, read as the reverse complement.
ACAGCAATACTGGCCCACGCAGGGGCTCAATTTATTCAAGGAAGTCACAACAAACAATTTGAAGGATTTAGTGGTCCCTCTTGCCCTTCCCCTTGATCAAGCTTGCCAATCCTTGGAAGAAGGTTTGTCGCTCCCTTCGTTCCCTGTGATATTCTCGCTCTACATGGTCCAACCTCTGTAGAATTTCCTCCCTTTCTGGGGGAGAAAACCATGGCGGCTGCGATTGCATCCGTATAATAGGTCTTGGAGGTATCTGGTACCCATGTGTTGGGTAACCTACTCCCCATGGAGCTCCGTACGGTCCTTCCAGGTTCAGAGCGTTGTAATTTGCCGCTACCATGTAAGGGTCGGCCTCAGCGTAACCGTAGTTGTTGTGAACCGGTGGCTCAAACGGATTGTATGCCATAGAACCCGTGTATGCTGGAATTGGGTTATCAAAACCCATCGGTGGTGGTTGCGGTACAGCTGGGTTAGAAGGTCCACCCATTTGTGGGTCCTCCTGGTGTGGCGGATAGTGACTGCCACTGGATTGACGAGGAGAGCTAAAATGAAAGTCCCCTCCTCGTGTAGACATCCGCGGTCCAGATCTCCTACGCCTTGGCGGTTGCGGTGGTGCCGGTTGAACTGGTGGCGGTGGAGGTGGTGGCGTGACTGCCACAAATCTTGAATCCTCAGAGGGATCCTGTTGTGGCTGCTGCTGCTGCTGATGCGACAAATGGTGAGGAGGTGTATAGTACCATTCGTGCCGGGTAAACATAGCTTGGAAGCTATCTGGACCAACATAGGGTGATCCGTGGAAAGAAGATCCATCCGAAATCTCGATCGGATGGTTCGGTGTACCACTGGCGGGTTCGACGGGATCCGTGTCCTCGTCCATATCCTCCGCGTTGTCTCCCGAGAAGTGGTCCTCCGGGTCCAATGGGTTAAAACCCACTGGTTCTTGTATATAATTGGCCGGGTTAAACCGGCCTCGAAAAACTGGTGTAGGGTCACCAAAAGAGTTGTGCGATAAGGATCGCTGTAAGGGTATATATGATGGTTGAGGGTTGTTGGGCTCATTTTCCGAGTATGGCCCATATGAGTTATGCACGGGGGGTGTCGAACTGTGTGAGACCGACTGTCTAGCCGGCTCGAAGAGGTTTCTCCGGTTCTGCCGGGGATCGCCACTCTCCGTGGTAGATGGAGCCCCCACATTCGAAGGTCCAGCTTCATTATCACTGGCAAGTGGGGTATTGTGCACATTACTAATTTCTCACGGGTTAGGCTAATAAGCCCTAACACAGGTTAGGCTAATAAGCCCTAACAGTGATAATCATCACTACTTGGGTGATAGGACCCAATAGTGGTATGAACATCGTCACGCAATGTGACACGGCGCCAGATAACAATAAGATAGAAGCCATTGTAATCGCTCTTATGCTGTAATTTATAACTAAGGGTCATTTTATAAAACCTGAATGAACTCACCAGTATTTCCTGCTGACCAAATCTTTTTAAAATGCATTTCAGGTAATTACAGTAGATCAGGAATTAGATTGGGATGCGGCACCAACCAGGCTTACAAAAGTGGCTTATTTTATCAATTAAATTAAATTAAGAAAAATTGGTTTATGTATTCGAATTTATCCTATATTAAAGCTACCTTTTTAAACATGGTTTTATCCTATCAATTAATAAATAAAAAATCCGGTGTTTTCTAAACTCTAATATTTTTCTGTCACACCCCGATTTTCACGTGTCACCGGTGGGCCCGGTGGGGGGTATCGTGACGTGGTTGGCAACATAATAGTCAAACAACACAATATTTAATATGCACAGCAGAAGCAATTTAAAATATATAATACAACCGAATTTAATATTGTAATATCAAATGTCACAATATTCGGAAGTTTATCCACAGATGGATCGGAAATAAAATGGAAACAATAGTTCAACAGACTTTAGGCATCTTAAGCTTGCGAGACTTCTATCGATGCTAAGGAGAAATCCCAGCCAATTTCGCTTAGTACTTGCATTTAATCTTTTTGGGAAAATACGTCAGTTTACACTGGTAAATACAATCAACTGACTCATTTTGGAAAATGATTGAAAATTGATTTGGATGCACGTGGCATAAACATTTTATTTAACTTGGGAGAATTATTTAAATATATAATCTTGTGAACGAATTACATGTTCCTTGTGCGTTCAGTAGCCCGGATCTTGTCCGGGTTAAAGATCAATAGACACACCACATTATTCTTTTGTGCACTGACGGGTGTACGCCTACATCCCGCGCTTAAGTCGTGGCCATTTCGTAAAATGATGCCAAGGATATCCGGGACATGGTCATTAACCCCCCAAAGGCTTTAAGTAACAAGACTGTTTAAACGAGCCGATCAAATTATTCAATTAACCATCCAACGATGGAAGATTTGATGCCCGATCAAGCGGTATGCTATATACCGTAACCCAAGCCCGTATAGGGAAAATAAGTTAAAAGTATTTACCTGAGCAAAGTATATATCACAATAAGCAAATTGCAAGTAGCTTTTACTGGTCCTCCTAATCTGGAACGAAGGTTTATAATAACCTATTAGAATCCTAACGGGTCTTTAATTAAGCTTAAGCTTTGACCGGTTAGTTTCAAAGATACGGTTCGTACGCACGATTAAGCGAAGACCGGATAGAATGTGATTTAGACCCGACAAGTTTGAAGACTTGCTTAATATGGGTTTATTATTCACATTCTGGATTTTGAGATAAAACCGATAAGGTTTGACCCGTTTAGGCTAATTTATGTAAACTAGTTACATAAACCGAACCGAACGCGTAATAAGCGTAACGGGTATACATATGAGTCATTTACAGGTTTCCTAAGTTAATATGTTTCATATATGTTGTGACATCTGATGCGTGTGAAGTGTCGTATATTTTAGGTGTATATTTTAAGCCCTTTTTAACACTTATTTTAGTCAAGTTTTAAATTTATAAAACACGATATTTTACTAACACTAAACACACATATGGGCAAGTGCACCCATCGTTGAGTGTAGTATAGCGTTGGTAAGATACCGAGGTCGTCCAAGGACACAAGAGCTTTTAGTACCGGTTTATCCTCAACGTCTAACCAAAATAAAAGTTTAGAAAAATGTTTTAAACTAAGAAAAATAAAACTAACTAAAATGCTGAAAATAAAATAAAAATAAAAACAGATAGACAAGATGAATCACTTGGTTCCGACTCGTATCTAGTATAACCTTTGATTATTTCCGCACTTTTGCACATAATTAAGAGATTATCTTAGTTATTGTAGTAGGCCCCTCTTTTGAAGGCGACGTTACCCTCACCCCAGTAGTTTGAGTTAGCAGGGATACAATCCTAAAAGGGTGGATTATTGGAAGATAATGAATTAAGTTATTAATGCAGTATTGTGGTAGGCCCCGCTTTTGGCGGTGACGTTACCCTCGGCTAAGTAGTCTGAGTCAGCAGGGATACAGTCCTAAATAGTCGGGTTATAGTATTAATAGTAGTTAACTTATGAGGGGATCAAAGAGTTTGGACCCCCGCCATCCAATACCGTGAAGCATTGAAGGAGGTCCTACTAAATTTGACCCAGGTCCATTGCAGGACCTCTAAACGCTGAACAATGGCAAGACCTTTACCAAACCGTTCCCTTAACCCCCTACCAGGTAGCCAACATATCTCCATATAGACCGTGGAGATATGAATGGTGAAAATCCTTTATTTTATATAGACAGTAAAATAATGCCAAGACACCACGGACAAACGATAAGGAAAGATCACCTTCAACATAAGTAACTAGTTATTAAAGTCATTAATACAAAACCAAATAAAAAGTGCAAAAGATTAGAAATAAAAAGTATTATACTAGACACTTTGTCTTCACCAAGTGATGTAAGAGACTTAGGCAAACATGGCCTTGATTGTCAAGAACTCTTACGATCAATCTTGGATCCCGAGACGACTCACACACTCTACGATGGACAATGGATGATGGTGGTGGATGATGGTGTTGTGATGGTGGTGGGTGGTGGATGAAGTGTGAGAGAGGTGGTGTGCCAAGGGATGAGATGAAATGAATCCAAGCACTCCTATTTATAGGCTGAACAGAGGGCTGGACACGGCCCCTGTGTCCGCTGGGCACGGCCCCGTGTCCGTCTGACACTCTCTCTCCTCATTAATTGTAATTCGCAATTACAATAAATGCGCCTGCTGTACTTTCGACACGCCCCCGTGTCCGCTGAGCACGGCCCCGTGATGGGCAATAGAAGCTTCTATAGGTTTGTCTTTTCTGCTGCTTCTTGGGCATGGCCCCGTGCTGGCTGAGCACGGGGCGTGTTCAGTCTTCTGTTTTCTCTATTTTGCTTTGGAAGGTGCCGTTGAGGGTTCGGGCAGTCCACTAATATTCCTTTTCTTGTATTTATGTTGGATTTAGCTGTCTTTTTGCTTCTTTTGCGTTTTTGAGCTCATTTAATCCTGAAAATACAAAAGGAAGACAAAAACACTCTTTTTCCAATATTAGTACTAAAAAAGGGTTAGTTTTATGTCTCATTTGATGTAATTTATATGTTGCATTTTACACACATCAAATACCCCCACACTTGAACTTTTGCTTGTCCTCAAGCAAAACTCTTTAATATGTGGCTTACACTCCCAAATGGAATAGGTAGAAGAGAAGGTTTTGGGCTTGTCGTAGAGTGTCGGGATTTCCAAGATCTTTTTGGGTTTTATTTTTATTTATTTACACTCCTATTCGTAATGATTTATTTAGAACTTTTCATAAAAGAAATTACTTATTTGGGCATAACATGCCTTTTTAAAATTCTATTTATATACAAGTTCACATACCTCGCGGGGAAATCACTCACACTCGGCCGAAGGTGTATTTTTAGTGAATCACTCGAGAGCGGCATGGAACTTATTCCTACCATAGGCTTGCCAAGAAATCAATCCTCCTCCTTTTTAACTTTTATACCTTTGTAGATATCAAGATGACTTTGTGGGTTAAGGGTTAGGCTAGGGTTAAAGGTAGGTGGTTGAGTTAGTGGTTAGTAGAAAAAGGGCTAAAAGCGTAACAAGTGTCGGTTTTCGTATTTTTGCAACTTTTTATTTTGATGAAGCTTTTATTCAAACTAAGTTATTTTTGATTAACTTGTTTGTTTATTTTCTTTTTGCTTCATCATTATCAAATATATTTTTTTTTTCACGAAGAACCGAACTTGTTACTAAAATAAAGGGTTAAAAATGAAAAAGGTTTTGGTGGGTAAAAGGGTTTTGGTGGGTAAAAGGGTTTTTGTTTGGGTGATGAAACGAAAAAGGTTTAGGCTCAAAGGGGCTAACTAGGGGGATTTTTGGGTAGGTGGTAAAAGAAAAAGAAAAATAATGGTGTAGAAATGAAAAGGGTTAGTCCTAATGCCTCCATCATTTACTTACTCGGGTTTAAGTTGATAAGGACCGGGAATGCATTGTCATGGCAAGTTCTAGAGTCGTAAGAACCAAGCGGCTATTCACACAAGAAACGAAAAATGAGCATTTAGTCAAATGATATGTAATTGTGTGCTCAATAAAGGCTCAAAACTCACTTTTGTGGGAATGGGTTTTTATGTGATCAAGTATATATAATCAAATTTTAAATAAGTTTGCTATGCCTTTTCATAATTTTCTTATGTTGGTTCTTTTTATCACTACGCTATCGGTTGTAAATTCGTAAAAATATAACCTTTTTGAGAACTTGAATTTCCCGAGTTAAACCTAGACAAGTAAAAAAAATGAAATTTTTGAAAAAATTTGGGGTGATTAGCGGTTCCAATAGAGTTTTGTGTAAGGCTTGTATTTAGGACTTGCAAAATTCAAGGTTTTAGCATCCCCCCCACACTTAAATTACACATTGTCCTCAACGTGTCCCAAAAATAAATTTTTAGGTTGATTAGATGTGTAAAATAGTGTTTAAAAAGCAAAAATTTTGTGTTACTGGGCACTGAACACGGCCCCGTGTTATCCGGGCACGGCCCCGTGTTCAAGTGCCAGTAACAAAATTAAAATAAGAGAAACAGAAGTCTGGACACGGGGGCGTGTTGAGTGAACACGGCCCGTGTCCAGGTACCTGAACTGGGCGTTTTCTGCAGGTGGTTCGGCACGGGGCCGTGTTGGTTGAGCACGGCCCGTGTTGAACCTTCTGTAATGGAGAGAATTGTCGGGTTGCCTCGTTCTTGTGCATGGGATCATTGTTCTCGTTCCCCTTTTCATCCTTTACCACCATGAGTGTGTTTTATTCCTGAAAATTAAAACTAACTAGAAAAGATAAAAAAAAAAAAATTAACCTAATTTAAACTAAGGATAGTTCCGTGGAATGCCTCCATGGTGCGCCACGTTTATAAGGGTCCTTGGCTAGACCCAAAGCCTGGTCATATGTTACTCAATTGGGATGTGTTGCATCCCATGTTACACCGTCGGAGAGCATCATCCAAGCTTGAGTCTATGACCTTCATGTAGTTGACCGGATCTTCTTCCTCTACTCTCTTTCCACATTCAAATTTTACTTCCTCATTCCCAAACTTCAATGTTAGAGTTCCGTCATTCATATCCACCAATGCTTGGGCGGTGGCTAGAAATGGCCTCCCGAGGATGAGAGGGACATCGGTGTCTTCTTCCATGTCTAGGATGACGAAGTCGGTTGAAAAGACGAATTTGTCAACCTTGACTAGCAGATTTTCGGCGACACCTTGTGGGAATTTGACGGACCTGTCGGCGAGTTGTATGCTCATCTTTGTAGGGCTTGTTGCTCCTAGGCCGAGCCGCTTGAACATTGATGTGGGCATGAGGTTGATGCTAGCCCCAAGATCGGCTAGAGCATTTCGGACGGGGGACTTCCCAATCGAACAAGGGATTGTGAAGCTCCCGGGGTCGATTTTCTTTTGTGGAAGTTTGTTGAGTACTAAAGCTGAACATTCTTCGCCTAAGTTAACTAATTGCAAAGATTCAATTTTCCTTTTATGAGTGAGGAAATCCCTCATGAATTTTGCATATTTAGGCATTTGGGTTAGGACCTCAATAAAAGGAATATTAACATGCAATTGTTTTAGTAAACTTTCGAACTTTGCGAATTGCTCATCGGTCTTTTGACGATTTAACCTACCGGGGTACGGAATTGGAGGAGTCTTGGTGGGCTCTTGACTTGGTATAGAAACCTTTTCTGGCGCCGGAGGAGTTATAGGCTGGCTAGAGTGGCTTCTTTCATTTGGCGGCAATGGAGCATCCTCGGGTCCCACGGTTCGATTTCTTAATGTGATGAGATGTACTTGTGCCTTCGGGTTCGTTTCGGTATTTCTAGGTAACGCGCCTTGTGGTCTCTCGGAGAAATTTTGAGCTAGTTGATTTAATTGTTTTTCAACGTTCTGAATGCTAGCTTGTTGATTTCTAAAATTTGATTCCAATTGTTGAAATCGATCCGAGTTTTTCTTTTCAGTGTCAGAGATGAGGCGAGATACAGTATCTTCAAGCCTTTCTCTTCCACCTTGTTGTTGAGAAAAATTTTGCGGTTGTTGAAAATTAGTTCGTTGGTTTTGTTGGTTACTACTATTGCCGGGATCTCTCCAACCAAGATTTGGGTGGTTACGCCATCCTTGGTTGTAGGTACCCGTTGGAGGACCCGACGGCCTAGGTCTATTATCCATGTAGTTTACCGTTTCAGTTTGTTCATCTAATTCTTTCATACAACTCCAATTTTCATGTGACCCACCACACCCTTCACAAGCCATAACCGAGGCCGTTTTTGTCATTTCTAGCTTTTTGATTTTTGAAGAGAGGGCCTCGATTTGGGCTTGTAAAGAGGTGCTTTCATCAACCTTATGGGCGCCCGGGGCAATAGATTTATTACCTCGGGGAGTGTGCCATTGAAAATTGGTTTGAGCAATTTCCTCAATTTGGTTATATATTTCATTTGGGCGACGATTACCTAAGAGTCCCCCGGAGCTTGAATCAAGTGTTTGTCTTGTGTGTGGCAACAATCCATTGTAGAAAGTGGATACTTGTTGCCATACCGCTAGACCATGGTGAGGACACTTTCTTAAAAGCTCCTTGAACCTTTCCCAAGTTTCATATAAGGACTCCCCATCCTCTTGTGAGTATGTATTAATTTCAGTCATTAATTTAGCCGTTTTAGCAGGAGGGAAATACTTATACAAAAACTTTTGGGCAAGTTCATCCCAGGTGTTTACCGATCCAACTGGGAGGGTGTTAAGCCAAGCCTTAGCTCGGTCTTTTAGTGAAAAAGGAAACATTCGAAGGCGGATGGCGTCATTTGATGCTCCATTGATCCGAAATGTATCACATATTTCTAAGAAGTTAGTAATATGTAGATGGGGATCCTCGTCCGCAAGCCCGTGGAAGGTTGCGGAGTTTTGGAGCATTTGTATCAAATGCGGCCGAAGTTCGAAGTTGTTGGCCTCGACATTCGGTGCATTGATAGCGGCGCCAAGATTGCCTACGGTAGGCCGTAGGTAATCCATGAGGGTACGTTGGTCCGCCATTGGAAGTGGGTCCCCCGAAGCTTTCTCTTGATTTTTAGCTTTAAGTCTTTTTCTGAGAAAGCGCTCGGGTTCTTCTAGGGGTTCTTTTATGTCTCTACTGGAACTGGAGCTCATGCACTACGTAGGAGGTTCAATTGCGGCGCCTGGGTTCCAAATCCTGCAATAAAAACACAAAAGAACGTTGGTCAGAATGTTCACCACGGCCCCGTGCTCAGTGAACACGGCCCGTGGTCAGAAGCACAGTAATCGTTTTCTGTATCCCAGTTACTGGGAGTTGGACACGACCCCGTGTTGCACCGACACGGCCCCGTGTTCAGCTCTCTGTAACTCAGAAAATAAAAACTGCCAGTGATGAAGCTGGGCACGGCCCGTGTCTGACCGAACACGGCCCGTGCTGAGCTCTGCAGAAGCTGAAAAACTAAGAAAATCCTAAAAAAAATTAAAAAGAAAAATAAAAGATGATTAGGCCGTTGATTCCTAACTTTCTTAAAATCCTTGTGTCCCCGGCAACGGCGCCAAAAACTTGATGCGTGTGAAGTGTCGTATATTTTAGATGTATATTTTAAGCCCTTTTTAACACTTATTTTAGCCAAGTTTTAAATTTATAAAACACGATATTTTACTAACACTAAACACACATATGGGCAAGTGCACCCATCGTTGAGTGTAGTATAGCGTTGGTAAGATACCGAGGTCGTCCAAGGACACAAGAGCTTTTAGTACCGATTTATCCTCAACGTCTAACCAAAATAAAAGTTTAGAAAAATGTGTTAAACTAAGAAAACTAAAACTAACTAAAATGCTGAAAATAAAATAAAAATAAAAACAGATAGACAAGATGAATCACTTGGTTCCGACTCGTATCTAGTATAACCTTTGATTATTTCCGCACTTTTGCACATAATTAAGAGATTATCTTAGTTATTGTAGTAGGCCCCTCTTTTGAAGGCAACGTTACCCTCACCCCAGTAGTTTGAGTCAGCAGGGATACAATCCTAAAAGGGTGGATTATTGGAAGATAATGAATTAAGTTATTAATGCAGTATTGTGGTAGGCCCCGCTTTTGGCGGTGACGTTACCCTCGGCTAAGTAGTCTGAGTCAGTAGGGATACAGTCCTAAATAGCCGGGTTATAGTATTAATAGTAGTTAACTTATGAGGGGATCAAAGAGTTTGGACCCCCGCCATCCAATACCGTGAAGCATTGAAGGAGATCCTACTAAATTTGACCCAGGTCCATTGCAGGACCTCTAAACGCTGAACAATTGCAAGACCTTTACCAAACTGTTCCCTTAACCCCCTACCAGGTAGCCAACATATCTCCATATAGACCGTGGAGATATGAATGGTGAAAATCCTTTATTTTATATAGACAGTAAAATAATGCCAAGACACCACGGACAAACGATAAGGAAAGATCACCTTCAACATAAGTAACTAGTTATTAAAGTCATTAATACAAAACCAAATAAAAAGTGCAAAAGATTAGAAATAAAAAGTATTATACTAGACACTTTGTCTTCACCAAGTGATGTAAGAGACTTAGGCAAACATGGCCTTGATTGTCAAGAACTCTTACGATCAATCTTGGATCCCGAGACGACTCACACACTCTACGATGGACAATGGATGATGGTGGTGGATGATGGTGTTGTGATGGTGGTGGGTGGTGGATGAAGTGTGAGAGAGGTGGTGTGCCAAGGGATGAGATGAAATGAATCCAAGCACTCCTATTTATAGGCTGAACAGAGGGCTGGACACGGCCCCGTGTCCGTCTGACACTCTCTCTCCTCATTAATTGTAATTCGCAATTACAATAAATGCGCCTGCTGTACTTTCGACACGCCCCCGTGTCCGCTGAGCACGGCCCCGTGATGGGCAATAGAAGCTTCTATAGGTTTGTCTTTTCTGCTGCTTCTTGGGCACGGCCCCGTGCTGGCTGAGCACGGGGCGTGTTCAGTCTTCTGTTTTCTCTATTTTGCTTTGGAAGGTGCCGTTGAGGGTTCGGGCAGTCCACTAATATTCCTTTTCTTGTATTTATGTTGGATTTAGCTGTCTTTTTGCTTCTTTTGCGTTTTTGAGCTCATTTAATCCTGAAAATACAAAAGGAAGACAAAAACACTCTTTTTCCAATATTAGTACTAAAAAAGGGTTAGTTTTATGCCTCATTTGATGTAATTTATATGTTGCATTTTACACACATCAACATCAGTAAGATGTCTTTTATTATGCCCGAAACGAATTTAAACACAAACTATGCCCCGTAGGGGTAGTTTGGTCATTTAAAAGGTTATAAAAAAGTTTAAGTATTTACCTGAGTTACAGGTCTGATGTAATCAGCAAAAATACTTATTTTACCAAGTTATAACAGTAGGATAAAGTATATATGTGAAATTTACCAATTATAACCAAACTATGCCCCGTAGGGGTATTTTGGTAATTTCACATAAGCCGAAAAGCTCAAAACTGAAGTCTGAGTTAAACAACTTTTGCTTACTGTTAAAACATTATAATTTGCCTCAAATATCAGTAGGTATCAACCCTTGTATGTTTAATATAGTTATAGCACATACTATGCGTTAAAAACGCTTAAAAAGGCGATTAGAAGCCATTTCCGGGTTCGATACATAAATCTGATCTTTTTATATTTCCAGAAGGCTTAAAATAATTTATTTATCATATGTGATCAGTAGCAAAAGGTTTGGAGTCGTTTAGATATGTAAAACTCATTTTATAGCCCGTAAGGGCAAAACCGACAATTACCGGATTAAGCCTACGACTATAAGTTATGCTCAGCCTAAAATTAATTAAAAATCTTTAAAAATCCCAAAATAATATATTACATCAGTGGGTAAAGAGTTTGATATCAAAAAGTATGTTTAAGTAGGCTATACGCTAAATACGCCGTTTAATTAACATAAAGCTTTAATTTTACGCTAACGAGCATAACTCTTAATCTACACCTCAAACTGATGTCAAATTTTGCATACAAGTTTATATATCAGTAATTAAAGTTTCTACTCTTTTACATTTTCAAAAATCACGTGTTAAGGTGAAAAGGGCATAATGGTCAACATATGAGCAATTAACGGAATCATGCATATTAATTGGATAACTAATGATCCGAGGTGTATAATCACAGAGGGTTATACTAGCATGTAACCTGGTCCAAATAAAGCTCTAAGGCATTTCTAAAACATACCATAACGGGTCAGAACTGAAAGTCAAAGTATAAGTCAAACTATGCGACTTTCGGTTCCGAACCGGGTCTAAACAGGAAATTGCCGGGTTGAACATGTTTAGACATGTCCTTACACTAATTACCAAGTTATATTAATGATCAAACAGGTTATATGTGTTCTACATTGCTAATCATGCATAAATTGCAATTTAAACTTTCCGTTGACTTTTTAATTACACGTTTGACCCGACATTAGACCTAGTTAGAGTGGGAATCAGGGGGAACCCTTTTGAGAGTTTATTACCCACATAATTACCTACTTAGAGGTACTTTTAATTCGAGATTTGACTGAGCCATTATTAATTAATCTCGAAGTCAAACCGTAATTACGACGGTTTGACTTTTAGCTAAATAACTAAGCTAAACTCAATAAAAGAAAGGATTAGTAACTTACTGAAGTCCTAAGCTTGATTAGTGATCACTTGGAAGTAGACATGAGCTCCAGGAATGATCAGAAAGCTTGAAGGAAGGTGTGAAGAATGTTTGCAAGTTCAAGGCCCTTTTATAGTGAATTCCTCACCATAGATTGTTGACACTTGGGTCTACAACTCTCCACAACTGATTAATAAGTGTTCCTAGTGCTTAGGGGGTGCCTAGGGGTCGTCCAAGATGAGGCAAATCGGTTAAAAGTCGAACACAAGGGCCATGGCAGACAAGGAAGCAAAGAATTCGGACCAGACAGGCCTAGGTGTGACGCGAAGGACCCCCCCTGGGCCTCGCGTCGCGCGACCCCTCTTCTGACTCAAATCAAATTTTTGATTTTTATGTTTTGATCCTTGCCTCTTCAAACTTTGTTTAGCCATCATTTTCTTGCACTTTGAGCCTTCTAAATTGATTTATAAGGGCTTTAAAACATACACCCACTTTGTTAAGTCCCCGGTTAACATTATTGTTACCCGAAAAGTCCTAACTTTCAACGTTTACGCTTTAACCTTTCGCACACGAATTTGATCATAACTTTCTCATATGATAACGAAACTTTACGAAATTTATATCGTGCATTCTAGTGAGCATAGTTAACAATTACAAAGCTCCGGGTTTGTCAAAAGGTCACTCAGAGGTATAACTTAAACATGTTGACACTTTTAACCCCTGTAGTTTGAAATCTCTCACTTTCTTTCATTTTTAGCTTCGTATGATCCATGAGTTATTCGTTTGAAGGTATGAGCATCATGTATGGTTAATGTACAATATATTTATCCACTGTTGACATTCAGAATACGTATATTCACATACTTTCCATGACTGTCAACTTTAGTCCTTCTATAACATTCTTTCATACGTTCAAACATATGACACGTGTCTACACATTATAGGACGTGAATTTTCGAGGTGTTACATTTTCCTAACTCACGGTTCTGACGAAATTTCCGCTGCAATGTTTTCTAAATAACCACCGGTACCACTTGGCTGCTCGCGGCTCTCGATTCCGTCCAGGGTGGGGTCGGGGGTCGTGACAGAAGGTGGTATCAGAGCCACTGACTTAAGCCAATAGGTGTTGTGATAATAATACCTAAGCTTAAATAAAAGAGTTAGGAACTTGATATTTTCTGGTAGCACACAGGATAACATTTAGACTTGAACTTAAGAAAAGATGCTTTAGTATAAGCTTAGAGATAAGCTAAGTACTTGTGTAAATAAAGTGTGATGGGTTTTGGTATGCCGTGAAAATGATAACTAGAACGTTGCAAGTATAAAAAATAAGCAATAACACTTGACCACTGTTATTTCTTATTTATTGGTACTACTCCGTTCCAGAATATTATCAGTCAGGTGAATATTAATTTCCTGATTCGTGTTGAAAGTCATAATGCACTTTCCAAATAATGATTTAAGAAAGATCTATTTATGGGAAAATCTAAATTTCTTCTCCAGCAAGACTGGGTATGGTGTAGCAGACTCTCCAGCTTGTCCGGATATAACGGGATTACCTCTCCGGCCTAGAACCGGGTAAGAAGGTATATAATATGTCAAACAAGTGACAAGATTTCCCTAAATAGCATCATGACCTGATATCTGACTTGTTTTTGGAAATATGAATCTGTTAAATACATTGACCTTATAAAGGGTATGTATATTACAACATGTGAAATATATGATTATATAGATATGTATATCTATAAGAAATTCCAAAAGTCAATTAAGAACAAAGCACAAACATATGTGTTAATAATAAATCTAGATTTCTTTATCAGGAATCTCTTGCATATATCTATAATTCCGATATCAAACATTATTTTGTTTGATCATCTACCTCGTAACTCGTACGACAATATAAATGGGAACCCTTTAAGTTGGGACGCCATCAAAAGTATAAGAATTTCCAATGCGTTACCATAGACTATTAACGCAAGTAAGAAACATGTAAAGCTGTGCTAGTGCACAAGAAAACACATAAAACTTAAATTATACGTCCACAGACGTCGAAGTTTATCACACACAACTTTCAAGGCAAGACCTTTGGAAAATATAATTGGGCACGATGACACCAATGCTAATTCCGTCAGTAGAAGAACTACTAATCAAAAAGTAGCACTTTGCCACATGATCCTACAAACGATCTGAATCTCGCTGAGGTACGTTGGAACAAGATTTCACAACCATCGGTGCACAGTCTAATCAGAGTCATAATTATTGGCACTGCAAAAGAAGTCACATACCTTTGCAATTCCCCTATTTCCTTTATGACAAATATGCCATATTCGACATTCCATGATAATGTCACTTAACAACGGTTATCAAACGAAATTCCAGATAAAGTTCTTATATTTCTTTCGTTGAAATTCTGACTTCTGTGAATAGACTTTTGAATTGCTACTTCCCCTAATGGTCATCATACCATAAGGATTTCTTTCATAGTAGCAAATATTGATCTGTTTCATTTTTTGGTAAATCCACACGTTACACATGCACTGTTTGTTGCGCATGTGGTTCGTTTGATTTATGAAGACCACTGGAGGGCTTCATTCCAATTTGTTATTTTATCAAAACTCAAATATCGTTTCGCTATACATGATCTTTGCATTATAAACCGCGTTTATTGCAAAACAATGACTCTTTGATATCGAGTCAATGAATTTCTTGATAAAACTCAATTTTCTTTGACATACATGGTTTTTGTTGTGACCATGTCCGAAATTTCTTATTAAAACTCGTTGTGTTTAAACCTAGTTCAATTGTTTGAACTTGCTTGCATTACATATTCCATCCAAGGTCCCATATGATGAATTGAAGCCATCATATTCGAAATAATTCCAACAAGCACTTCAATTCTCTTGAATTATAACATGCTTGTTTGGTCTTTGACTTCATTAAATCGTTTCTTTGATCACGATCACCTTGTGGTGACGTTTTCATAAATCTGAAGCTCGCACTAATCTAGTTTGCACACACCATATACGGATTTAATTATTTATTTATTATTTATATTAAATCCGCTTTGTTGATTTATCTTATAACAGCAATCTTAACACAATCGTGTGCTAAGATAATGATACACAAATTCATATCATAATTCGGTGTATCTCTTAATGATTCTTACAGCATCAATCGAGTCTTTCGTGATAATTATTGCTTTATCATCTTCAATCGAAAAAAATATTATTCAATTGTTTCAATTTCAATCGAAAATCCTACTAGATTTGTTTGAAACAAACATTCGAATTTACTTCGTTGAACTTTCATTTGGTTTCAAGCGTGGTGAACTCATTCAGTCACCGCTATTATTACTTCAATTACTATGACACCATGTGGTGGCATTTTCTTTAATTTAAAACTTGAGCTAATCTCATTTTCACATCTGATATACGGATTTTAATTTCTGTTGGTTCATTATCTTAAAACAGTCTTAATACAATTATGTGTAAAGATAAGAGTACACAAATTCGTATTATATTCCGTGTACCTCAAAAGATTCTTTCATCATTTAACAGAAATTCTATAATTTTCATTTGGTCTATTCATCATCAATTGAAAAACCTATAATTTGAAAATTTCTTCATTAAAACTTTCAGTTGATTACAAAAATGGTGAATTTGTTCGGTCACCGTAATTATCGAGCTATTTCAATCATTTCGACACCTCGTGGCGTCGTTATAAACTTGTAGCTTGAGCTAATTTATATATATATATAGGTAAAGGGTAAAATACAATAGCCCTAATCCTACATTACGTACGCGATGCCCACAGCCCTACACGTGTCGCTGATTCATTTTTCTTAGATAAGGGTATAACAGATATTCCGTTCAATCGTCAGAGGGAAAATTAGACATCATCATCATCATCATCACCATCAAATGTTTTATGACGTTCCATGGGTGGGGTTTTAAGATTAATTGCAGGTGGAATTTCAAATGCTTGAACAGACTTTATTTATGTAAGAGATCGAAAATAGTTAGATTGAAATGGATTTGTTTCATATAAAATATTCAAGCTTTTGGAAACTTGTGGCTGTGAGGCAAGGCAAGCAAAAGGTTGGTGCTCCATTTTTCAATGTCTGTAGATTCTTTTATCTTGAACAAAAAGATGCAATGATGGCACCAACAACCAAAACTGTTCATATGTGATTTTCAATGTAATAATATGCGAATTCTCAAAAAATCTAGAACAAAAAGAATTCAATGATGGCACCAACAACCAAACTGATAACATGCGATTTTATTATGCAACATGCGAATTCTAAAAAAAATCTCATGCGAAATTCTAAAAAAATCTCATGCGAATTCTCAAAAAAAAAAAAAAAGAATTTGTAACATGCGAATTTTTTAATACTGTCACAACTAGTTTGTAACATGAAGATAATTCTTTTTTTTTGAAATCGCATGTGTTAAAGCATGAATTCGCACATTATATGAATTTTCAAAGATTATTAACTTTTAATTGAAATCGCATGTGTATTGTCATGAATTCGCACATTATAATACACCTGTAGTGTTTTCGCATATAATGTTATATGAATTCGCAAACTTTACAAAAAACACACCCTTTCTTTTTTGTATGAAGTGTTTTTCGCACGTTTGTTATGTATTTCGCATATTTTTTATTTTGATTTTCACCCTGCATCATCTTCTTCGATAGTCGGTCCATCTATTTGTTTCAGTTCTGAATTTCCAAATTCATCAGAATTTCAATTCGCAGAAGGTTATGGTGAATAGGAATGATCGTTTTTGAGTAATTGTTATATTTTCGATTACGTTTTTGATTAAGAATCTTACGTTATGTTTTTGAGGTTTTGTTTGCTGATTATCAGGGTTTTTTATTTCGTAATGGACGATTTTAACCTTGGCGGTTTCATATATATATATATATGTTTATTTGATTAATTTAATAGTTAAACACGGGGGTTATTTGAGATGATCCGACGGCCGTGGTTATAGCGTACGTATTGTACGATTAGACATATTGTATGATAACCGGCCTCTATATATATATATATATATATATACCTTTCACTTGACTCATCCTTGAAATTGGTCTTAATACAACTATGTGTTAAGACAATGATACACTAAACTCTGTTATATATCGGTGTATCCTTGCTATTCAATAAATGTCCACATATTGATTTTTCTCATATCGTAATTCGATAATTGATAAATATAGCTTGTTGATTCTGAGACTTCCTCAATTAACAATCAAAGTAAATTTTCATTTGACAGTGAATTTTATTGTCTCTCAAAATAGTTCACATTCAATTTAGACATCTATTGATCATATATCTCTTTTGGCTTGAACCTAGTCACCTTGGAAATTATATCATTTCATCTCGTTCATTTGACATTGATTTTTCAAAATAATTCGGTTGAACCATTGAGTCCTAATTATTGTACAACTCGTATTCATAGAATTTGATATTTTTATACCATCTACCTTAATATTATTTTTTATTGACTAAGACGTGACTTAACTCTAAAAGAGATATCTTAGCTCCAATCTCGAGGACGAGATTTAAAACAAGGTGGGGAGGATGTAACATTCCTATTTTTTATCATATAAGAATTATAGGTTTGTTTAAATTTATTAAACATTAGTAACTAGTTTTATTTTTAATATAATTATTCGACCCAAATAGTTTAAAAACTATTTTATATATAATTGGTTGAAATATTATACTAGTTAATTGACCTGTATATGGGTGACCTTTCTAAATAAAATAAAGTCTATAAAAACTTATATTATTAGACGGGTAGATTACGGGTAAGTTGAAGATTTGAAATATAAAGTATTTAGACGGACCCATGAACCGTTTAAATAATTAAATTATAAAAATACATTATATTTGAACCTACTCTATTTTTAATGAAATTTGGTTCAAAATATAGACAAAAATATTCTTGTTCTAATGACATATTTATTGTTTTGTAAAACATCATATTTTAGAAGTTATACACGCCAAATGAATAAAGTAGTTAAATTAATAATATAATAATAATAGTTAACTTGTAAGTTATAATTCAAATAAAAATTTGATTTCGTGTGTCTACGTATATAAAAAGAGAATAAAATAATAATAATAATAAAATAAAGAGTTAACTGCCATTTTCGTCCCTGTGGTTTGGTCACTTTGGCCATTTCAGTCCATTTTTCAAAAATGCGCCATTTTCGTCCCCCACGTTCTGGAAAGGTGCCTTTTCAATCCAAAAATCATAACCCAGTTAAGTCAGTTAGTAAATAAGGACTGATTGTGTAAATTTGTAACATAAAGGACCATTTAAGTAAATATTAAACACCACCACCACTAGCCCTGCCACCACCACCACTCCGCTGCCACCACCACCGCCACCACAGCCCTGCCACCACCACCACTCCGCTGCCACCACCACGACCACCGCCACCACAGCCCTGCCACCACCACCACTCCGCTGCCGCCACCACCACCACAGCCCTGCCACCACCACCACAGCCCTGCCACCACCGCCACCACAGCCGGTTCATCATCATATCAGACGAGAGAGGGAGAAAGTCGGAGAGAGAGATAACGAGGCGGGAGAGAGAACCGGCGACGGTGGGGCTGCCTTCCCTAGATGATGACGATGATGACGTTGATGGTGGTGGTTCCGGCGGCGGCGGTGGTGACCATGCTACTGTTCATCGTTTTCCCCAAAACGGTCAACAGAAGTCAAACGGCCTAATTCTCGATCAATACCGGATAATATTCAAATTAAACTTGCAGAAACATTGTACAAGTATAAACATACCGATTGGGTGATTAAAACCGATCCGGTATCGCGTGCAACGGCGTGGCGACAGTCTCCGGCGACGGGTATTCCGGCGAGACTTGCAGATGATGAACAGAGGGTATTTTCGAAGGGGTAAAGGATTTTGAAGGGTGTGAGAGTTTCGTATGGGTTCAGGGACTCTAAATAACACAACAATTTGACACTTAATCGACAAACTTCTGTGGATTAATTCCACTTTGAATTTTTTATAAAAATTCTGATTTCACGTGGTGTCGGGCATGCTTATTGAACAATTACAAAGCGTGGGGAGTTGTTTACGATCTATGAGAGTGGTGGTGGCAGCGGAGTGGTGGTGGTGGCAGGGCTGTGGTGGTGGCAGGGCTGTGGTGGCGGCAGCGGAGTGGTGGTGGTGGCAGGGCTGTGGTGGCGGTGGTCGTGGTGGTGGCAGCGGAGTGGTGGTGGTGGCAGGGCTGTGGTGGCGGTGGTGGTGGCAGCGGAGTGGTGGTGGTGGCAGGGCTAGTGGTGGTGGTGTTTAATATTTACTTAAATGGTCCTTTATGTTACAAATTTACACAATCAGTCCTTATTTACTAACTGACTTAACTGGGTTATGATTTTTGGACTGAAATGGCACCTTTCCAGAACGTGGGGGACGAAAATGGCGCAATTTTGAAAAATGGACTGAAATGGCCAAAGTGACCAAACCACAGGGACGAAAATGGCAGTTAACTCTAAAATAAAAGAACATATGAATTGAAAATATAAAGTGACTACATGTGTGCAAGTGACTAAGTGAATTGTAGGTACGTGGCAAATTTTGAAAAGAATCAAAACAAAATATAATAAAATAATCAAATTAATTAAATTGATGGACGTGTGTGCATTTCTAGTAGACGTGTCCATTTTGAAACTCCTATAAAAGGGGAATAGAGATCACAATCTCAATTTGCTCGGTGCCTCTTTCTGTCGCCATCTCCTTCAAATCTAAACTTCTAAATTTTATTTTTATTTTCACCTAATAATAATAATAATAATAATAAAGTCATGCCCTGTTTTAAGTGTTTTAACTCCCGATCACCGCTACCCTTTCCGATTGATCTGAGCCCCATAACATATGTCAAGGCTCTGCCTGACTAAGTTCGTTGGGGTTCTGTCTCGTGACACAGGGACAAGGTTGAATTAGGGGTAATATACTTAACACGAGTACAAATATATATTTATTTTTAAAATAGCTCAGAAATTATACCCAATATTCTACCAGGAGACTTTCTAGTTGAACCCTAAATTTACAAAGTGGGTCCATTCTCTTTTCTCACTATTTTATTCCCTTTTTCTTTGTAATATAATTATATTAAAAAATGTCCCAAATTGATCCGTAAGTAAAAACCCGGACCCCTGAAACCCCAATCCATATCAAGAATCAAGAAAATCAGATATTTGGTCTTCTCGCGGGCCGCGTAAAGAATAGGCAGAAGGTCACGGGGCCGCGACAGCTTGTAGGTATCCGGATATGTATGAAGGCCACGTGTCGTGACCACCGGTGACTCAGCAACCTCCGATCTGATCCACACTCCCACGCGGGCCGCGTAAAGATCGAGTGAAGGTTCACGCGGGCCGTGAGAGCCCCAATTTCTACTATAAATAGAAGGGGTTACGAGCAGTCCTCTGATGTCGAAATCTTTTCACAAAAAACGAAGTTTGGCTACTCAGAAGTCAAAATTACAATTAAGATAGTGGGGTGCTGCTACAATACCGGGTATTAACTCGATTGCTGCTACGATTCAATATCCGATCGATTGAAACTATCCGACAGGATGTTTAAATGGTATACTTTGTCATTAGTCGTGAATCCGACAGGATGTTTGAGTGCCACCCAAACTCGGGGTAGACTTTGTCATTCGTTGCGAATCCGATGGATGTTTAAGTATTGCACTTTGTCATTCGTTGTGAGGGTTTTTAATCTCGTGAGTTATCATAAATGTTGTATTAATTACTGACCTAGTTCGTGTGCATATTGTTTAAATTAGGTTACAAAGGCTAATCAGTAGGCTAAACTCTGCCCGTATAAATCAGCAATGTGAGTCATTCTCTTTTTATCAAAAGCATTTTACAATACTCCATTTTCAAATGTTATAATTACAGGGAGTATGTCGTGGTTAACTTAATCACTGGCTAGTGGGGTATTGTGCACATTACTAATTTCTCACGGGTTAGGCTAATAAGCCCTAACACAGGTTAGGCTAATAAGCCATAACAGTGATAATCATCACTACTTGGGTGACAGGACCCAATAGTGGTATGTCCATCGTCACGCAATGTGACACGGCGCCAGATAATAATAAGATAGAAGCCATTGTAATCGCTCTTATGCTGTAATTTATAACTAAGGGTCATTTTATAAAACCTGAATGAACTCACCAGTGTTTCCTGCTGACCAAATCTTTTTAAAATGCATTTCAGGTAATTACAGTAGATCAGGAATTAGAGTTGGATGCGGCACCAACCAGGCTTACAAAAGTGGCTTATTTTATCAATTAAATTAAGAAAAATTGGTTTATGTATTCGAATTTATCCTATATTAAAGCTGCCTTTTTAAACATGGTTTTATCCTATCAATTTAATAAATAAAAAATCCGGTGTTTTCTAAACTCTGATATTTTTCCTAACTCACGGTTTTGACGAAATTTCCGCTGCAATGTTTTCTAAATAACCACCGGTACCACTTGGCTGCTCGCGGCTCTCGATTCCGTCCAGGGTGGGGTCGGGGGTCGTGACAACAGGAGGAGGAGATTGTGCCTAATTTTACTGAGACGGAGCACTTTATTTGCGAAATCCCCCGAGGTACGGCTACCTATAGGGTTTTGGGCAGATTACGAGAGATGGTGCTGGATGCGCCTCGGACCATTGATATTCAGTTTTTGACCGATATTGGTTCGATCGGTCGAGTCTGGGAGCTCATGCCGCTTATTTGATGTCGCCGTTGAGCGGGCCCACAGGGAGATTACTTTAGAGTTTTTATCTACTTTTTCATTTACGGACACCCGGAGTGGTGGTTTACAACATTTTTGGAAGACACACGCCGTAGCTTTTACTATTTGCGGCAAGACTCAGAGGATGACACTTCCTGAGTTCGCCGTTGTCTTGTGTCTGTACTCACAGGAGTACTCAATGTCCCAGGCATTTTTTGATGCGCACATCAGCACGTCCAGTGACGTGTTGTGGCCTTGGTGGCGCAATATTGGGTACGAGGAGTTCGCGAAACCGACTTCGCGATCTCTGAAGGCACGACCGACTGATCTTTACTACCCGTTACACCGATACCTACATCGGTGTATCGCCGTGACGATCGCCGGTCGTCATGATAGCAGGGAATGGGTCACCCAAAATGACCTATTCTACTTGCACGACTTACTTACCGGCAGGGGGGCCAACTTGGCGTACAGTTGGCCGCATATCTCGCCGAGTACACTTTTAAGCGTACCTCTACCCACATCAGTTATGGGGGCTTCGTCACTCGTCTGGCGAAGCATTTCCCTCGCCTCTTGTCCCCGCAGGTGGCAATGGGAATGACCCTGGCACTCCAGCTTGACAGGGTTGGGAGGGACACAACCCAATCGATGGGTTTGGCTCGCGAGGTCGAGGGAGGGCGGCTGGTTTGGGCGTATGGTACGGGTGAGGGACCCCATGGAGAGGGAGGCGATGGAGAGGGAGGCGAGGGCGAGGGAGAGGGAGGCGACGGAGAGCGAGGCGGGGTACATGAGGGGGTCGATTATACTGTCGATCGATCACAGGTAGTTGCGGAGGATTTACAGGGTGATCGCCCGTACGTTCGACGGAGCGTGAGACAGCGTGTGATGCCTCCACCGGGGGTGGAAGAGAGACTCGTTCAGGTGGAGGAGAGACTCGTTCAGGTCGAGTCGAGACTCGGTCAGGTCGAGTCGGATGTAGCTTCAGTCAGAGGGGATGTACAGTGGATGGTCCAGGCGATTGTGGCTATGCATTCTGGCGCGCCCCTACCTCCACGAGCTGGCGCTGCACCACCACCACCAACACCGTCGTAGCTGCTTATTGTATTTTTTTTTTTGTTATTTTACGTTTGAAACATTGTAAAAAATTTATCTTTTTGTTTGTTTTAGATGTAAAACATTCTAAGTATTAATCTTATGTTTAGATGTTAAGTTGTTTGTTTAATAATTGTTGTCGTAGTTTATCATAATCATATCACATATTTATCGTTTTACAAAGTGGAAACTTATTAAACATTATAAATACGTTTAACTACAAACTCGTAACATAATCCGATATATACAACACTATTTTAAAATTTACAAAACTTATTAAACGGTTTCCAGATTGCAACAAAAAATAAACTTTTCTATACATATTTATCGTTTTACAAAGTGGAAACTTATTAAAAAATAATAAGGGAAATTGGCCTGTAATAATCCCACCTAGACCTTATTGGCCATTAATAATCCCACCTCAGAATATTCCCCCCACCAGTCCCACCTTTCACCTATTTTTTCCTACAATGGCCCCCCGTTAAAAAAAACTTAACGGAGTTAAGCTTTTTTCCAAATTACAAAGAGATTTTTTAGGGCCTTTGCTTAGACCGACGATACAAGTCCATTGATGTAAAACTTGCCTCGAAATGGTGCTCCAAACAATGAAAACGACGCTTCAATTCGGGTGTTTAAATTTCCAGTTAACCAAAATCAAGTCACTTGGAGCACCATTTCGAAGTAAGTTTTACATCAATGGACTCGTATCATCGTTCTGATCAAAAGCCCTAAAAATCTGTTTGTAACTTGGAAAAAAATTTAACTCCGTTAAGTTTTTTTTAACGGGGGACCATTGTAGGAAAAATATGTGAAAGGTGGGACTAGTGGGGGGAATATTCTGATGTGGGATTATTAATGGCCAATAAGGTCTGGGTAGAATTATTACAGGCCAATTCCCCAAATAATAAATACGTTTAACTACAAACTCGTAACATAATCCGATATATGCAACACTATTTTAAAATTTATAAAACTTATTAAACGGTTTCTCGATTGCAACAAAAATTAACTTTTCTATACATATTTATCGTTTTACAAAGTGGAAACTTATTAAACATAATAAATATGTTTAACTACAAACTCATAACATAATCCGATATATACAACACTACTTTAAAATTAACAAAATTTATTAAACGGTTTCCCGATTGTAACAAAAAATTAACTTTTCTATACGGGCTATACGGGCCGTATAAAAACTAAAAACCCTTGTCAAGCCTTCGAAACAAAATTATGCAAATATGTATACAACCCGTATATAACTATACGTCCCGTATACATATAAAAACAAAAAAAAAAACATTCCATCGCATTAAATTATGCGCATAAACATTCTATACGGCCGTATCAGACAATACGGCCCGTATACAAATAGGTATATGAAAATAAGATTATAGGGGGTGTGGAAATAGAGGTTAAAAAAATAACAATATAATTTAGTTATATTTGGACAGAGGTTAAAAAAATAACAATATAATTGTCGAGTGCCATACAAAAGAATCCATAAAACTCAAGCTAACATACAGGTTGCTTGTTGGGTTTTGAAACAGAAGCAAAACAATAATTTTGATCCGTATGACTCCATGGTCATCTCCTCTGAGACGATTACCCAAACCGAGCCCCAGTTCGTATATTCCCCAACATGACGTAGTTTATAATTAACGATCGAACGGTCGAGATCTTATTAACGATTAGACAAGATATCGTATGATATAAGAGATGTGAAAAAGGTATACCGAACATGAGTCGAGTGAGTTCCCGTTTGCGAACTTCGGGAGTCTCCGGTGACGTTTCCGTTGAGCTCCGATCTGATTGCTTCTTCCTCGAACAAAAGAACCAAGTTCCGTCGTAACTCTGTTGGCTTCGGGTTCTTCGGCGAGCTTCGAAACAAGGCGAAACGACTTCCGTCGATCCCTGTATATCTCCGGTATGTCGGGGATCTTTCCAGCGGTGTGCAAGGCTAACCGAAAGGTGTTACGGTGTTGTGAAGATGTCCGAAACAGATTGCGGGTGGTGGTGGTGGTTGCCGTGGTTGTTTCCGGCGGTTCGAGAAAGAGAGGAGAAGGGTTACGGTTTCTCAAGAATGGGGAAAGGAAGGTATTTATAAGCTTGATTGATCGAAGCTAAACCGGAAAGCGTGTGGTCATTCTTTCAATCCCGACAAATCAGCCGCCTTTTATCGAAAAAAGAAATGACAGCAAGATGTTTGTTGTTACCATCTTTTGGGCGGCAAAATGAAATTTCAATTTAAATGGGTTTGCTCTGCAATTTGAGTATACGATGCATATTAGGGGAGGAGGGGTGGTTCACTAGTGATAGTTTCTATCACTTCCACTATCCAATCAAGTCATGCCATGTGTACAACCAATATTATATCACTAGTGATAGAAATGTAGGCGGGGTGGTATCACTAGTGATGGGATTCTATCACTCCCAAATTTTTTTAATTTTTTATTTTAAATTCCATTTAAGTGGGTGTTGCACGTGTCCAGAGCTTAGGTGTCACACATGCATGATACTCTCACAAACAAAAATGCAGTCATGCCATGGATACATTCAAGTTTAACGCGTTAAAAAGTTAACGCGTTATAAGATTGACGAGTGATAAATAGGACCGGCGGCGGTGTGCTTTGGTGTTCCACGCGTGATGGCACCTCCATCACGGACCACCCCGGGTGGCCTTATGAAGGGTTAATGGATTTAAACACTCCCAACTATTGCCATTTGGCCGATGACACTCTCAACTTTCACTTTGGCACAGACCACTCCCAACTTAACACATTAATTGTCATGGCACCTCCTCGTTAAATATTCACTAACCACGTTACTAAAATTAGCCTATGTGGCAATTTTATCTGATGTGGCATTTCCTACGTGTCATACATGAGCTGATGTGCCATTTTTATCTGGTCTGGCATGATAAGATGTAAAACAATATAATTTTTTTAATCTGCATTATTTTAAATCGTAAGAATATTCTTTAATATGTATTTTTTAAAATTCAAAAAATTATAGATTTTTTTTATAAAACCCCACCTACCCCTCCCTTCATCTTTCTAACACCACCGCCACCCTCATTGCCTGTCACCACCGCCACAAAACACCACCACCGTTAGAACCCTAATTGTTGCTGCGGTGAAGGAACAGTTGGGATCGACAATTGCGACGGTGGCCATGTTCACCCTCTTCTCCGATAACCTACGACTACCACCACTCTACACCCACACTTTCCCGCCTGAAAATGACCAGTAGCCTTTCGCAGCGTCACCTAATCATGCCAACTCAGATCTCACAGCTAACCTAATTCAACAATCAAACAAACACTAAAGCTGAAATTAAAACGGAATCTGAAATGAGGAACATGAACAATACCTTTCATTGAGAGGCGTAACCGGAGGTCCTTTATTCACAAAAATTTCCTCATCACTAACACACCTACAATCAACTGATCTCCGAGAGCACGAGCTTGCCGGAGAGCGTTACAGTGACCGTAATGCATCATATCGAAACAACCATCCATGTATACACGAACATGCCTCTTCTTCTTCCGTTTTCCGACGATGTTTAACGGAGAATATTCCGGCCAAGCGGCGGTTACCGCCACCACCGATAAGCCTGCCACCAGACCTCTGATTAACCATGTGGATAGGAATCGCTTGGAAGTTTCTAGACCTACATCTGAACCCATCTTATTGTTTGTTGGTTGTTCTATGGTGTTGCAGATTGTTGTTGTTGTTTGAGAGATTTGGTGTTACAAATGGGTTTGAGAAAGGGGGAAAAGTGAAGTGGTGGTGGAGAGAGGAGGGGGTTGGGCCTATCTTTTTAAATATTTAGAAATAACAATTTTGTACACGTCATCATGCCACATCAGAAAAAAATGCCATATCAGCAAAAACAACTAACAGAGTTAGTGGCTAGTTAACAACGGGGTGACACAGCACACAAAGTGTTAAGTTGGGAGTGATGGGAGCCAAAGTCAAAGTTGAGAGTGCCAGCGGCCAAAAACAAATAGTTGGGGGCGATCAGATCCATTAACCCTATTATGAATAACAAAATATGAACTGTTCATGTTCATAGATGTAGGCTAAGTAAAAAAAAAAACAGATCCTAAGCCATGCTATTAAAATGGTGTTTGGGATTACGTTTTGAAGTGATTATTTAATTATTGCGTTTGTAAAACATAAATAATCTAAAAAAGTGTTTGGATGAAAAAGTGATTTTCTGCCTCCTTTGGAGAAGCATGTACCTACATGCTTTTTCAAAACGCAGTTTTGAAAACGCAAAATCTATTTTGAAAACGCAACACCAAACACCATGTAAGTATTAACATAAATGTATTGAACCAATTAATATGTATAATTAAGGATTTTAATTATAATGATCCATATTTCTGTTTAAATATTTATGAAATCCTATTAGAATTAAAAAGTAAAACATGATGTAAGAATTATTCGTTTATTTAGAATCAGTTTTACTTACGTAAGAATTAATTCCAATATCCTAATAAATCCCTACTGGGGTAAAACCATTAGGAAGCCATTAAATAGTTCAATTCTAATATCCTATTAAACTATTATATATTATTTTTTTAGCAATATTAAATAGACTAATTAATTAAACAAATAAAATAAATAAATAACTAAATTGATATTAGGATAAATCCTTCATTGTTTATTTATTTTCGCGAAAATCTTCGAGGTTCAAAAGTTAGGATCCGAATTTCAAAACGAGTCGGATAAAAAGTTATTCGCATATAGAGACGACATGTTGTCCCTATAAACCCAATTAAGTTTATTAATTTATTATTGTTTTTTAACTAAAAATATATATTTAAACCTATAGAGACGATATGTCGTCTCTAAATGTTTGAAATAAAAATTGTAAAAATAAATAAACTAACCTATAGAAAGAACATATCGTCTCTAAAATGTTTGAAATAAAAATTTTAAAAATAAATAAACTAACCTGGAAAATATGCGTCAAGGTACTTTTTTCTTTTCTTATTTATATGATTATGTCATTTATGCATTTGCAATGTTATTTAAGGGTTGACCACACGGCTGACATATTGTGTTTTGTTCCATATGGTTAGAAATGTATTTGCAATGTTAAGGTTGATATCGGTTACGTGGTCAGACAAAAAGACCCGTCTTATTCTTCCATATGGTTTTAAGAAGTTTGTGGTGCACAATGCCAAAGAGTTGGAAGTTCTCATGATGCACAACAGGTATGTTAGTTTTTAGTAGAGATTTTAATTGTCAATCTATTAGTAGTTGGAAAGATATTTACGAGTAGTTTGCCTCTTTTGTCTTCTGAGAATACATCATTTATGAAAACATGGATTAAGCTTGGTAAATTAAAAGTAGGAAATCATAAAGTGTCATAGACCCCTTCCATAGCATGTAAAAAGGATTGCTATCACAATATAGGAAATTAGGCCTATAATCAGAGTTAGTGTATTGCAGGGGCGGATTTAGAGGGGTTTACCGGGTTCCCAGGAACCCAGTCGATTTGGAAAAAAACGTTTTTTTGTAGTGTAAACCTTGTATGATTTGGAAAAGAACGTTTTTTTGTAGTGTAAACCTTGTAAGATTTGGAAAAAGGAACCCAGTGAAAAAACTGGCTGGATCTGCCACTGGTGTATTGCATTGTATCCGGTTTTCTTTCTTTTTGTGATTTTTTGATTTTTTCAAACTTGATGGTTTGAATCTGTTTGACTGTTGGGATTTTTTGGTTTAAAAACCAGGAAAAGCAATTTTTTTTTAAAATTTTATAGGACCTATAGAGACGACATGTTGTCTCTATAGGTGAAAAGTTTTTATTTTTATTTTTTGAAAGTAAACCTGTCATCTCTATAGGGTTTAAATGTTTTTTTTTTCAAAAAAAACTTATAGAGACGACATGTTGTCTATATAGGTGAAAATGTTTTTTAAATTTTATAGGACCTATAGAGACGACATGTTGTCTCTATAGGTGAAAATGTTTTTATTTTTATTTTCTGAAAGTAACCCCGTCATCTCTATAGGGTTTAAATGTTTTTTTTTCATAAAAAACTTATAGAGACGACATGTTGTCTCTATAGGTGAAAATGTTTTTTAAAAGAAAATCCTATAGAGACGACACGTCTCTATAAGGTTTAATTTTTTTTTTTAAATTTTTTTCAAAAAAATCTTGTGGTGACGACATGTTGTCTCTATAGGTAAAAATGTTTTTTTTTTTTTAATTTTTGAAAGTAAACCTATAGAGACGACATAGGGTTTAAATGTTTTTTTTTTATTTTTTTCAAAAAAAAACTTATAGTGACAACATGTCGTCTCTAAAGAGCTTAAAAATATTTTAAGAAAATGTTTTTTTTTTATTTGGTAAATATTAATTTATTTTTTTTTATTTTTTAGCAAAGACTTATAGAGACGACATGTCGACTCTACAAACTCATCTATAGCAACGACATTTATAGAAAGGACTTGGGTGATCTATAGGGACGGGGCTGTAGAGACAATATGTTGTAGAGACGACATGTCGTCTCTACAGGTGAAAAAGGCTTATAGAGAGGACATGTCCTCCATACAGGCCAAAAAAATGTCGTCCCTGCTGGAACATTTTCTTGTAGTGTTATGTAATTTGACAAAATTGCCCATGTTCCTAGTTCCTATATTTTTAGTGTTTCCCAATGAACTCTTCCCTATATTTGTTTAGTGCTTGTAACAATGTAAGTGTGTATAAGCGAATGTGGAGCTGGCTCACTTGGTATAGAGGCACTTGCCTCTTAGAAAGAAGGTCTCAGATTCAATGATGATGAGCAACATGAGTATTTTAGTATAATTGATTTTAGGAAAAATTACAAGTTTTGTCCTTTATCTTTATACCACTTTTCAGGCGGTGTCCTTTTTAACGAATGTTGACAGGCGGTGTCCTTTACTAAGTATTTTGTTGCAAGTTTAGTCCTTTACATCCAACCCGGTTAAAAAACCACGTTAATTGTTGGGTGTAAAGGACTAAACTTGCAATAAAATACCTAGGTAAAGGACTAAACGTGCAACAAAATACCTAGTAAAGGACACCGCATGTCAACAATTAACAGGGTTTTTTAACTGGGTTGGGTGTAAAGGACAAAACTTGCAACAAAATACCTAGTAAAGGACACCGCCTGTCAACATTCGTTAAAAATGACACCGCCTGAAAAGTAGTATAAAGATAAAGGACAAAACTTGTAATTTGTCCTTG
This sequence comes from Helianthus tuberosus, assembly GCA_030545235.1. Lineage (NCBI taxonomy): Eukaryota > Viridiplantae > Streptophyta > Magnoliopsida > Asterales > Asteraceae > Helianthus > Helianthus tuberosus. The sequence continues at coordinate 35,898,770 of CM060399.1, read as the reverse complement.
ATTTTAAATAGAGTAGGGGTATCATTTGCTATTTAAATATTAACAGTTTAAAACATTATAGAGAATGTTAAGGTTTTATAGTACCATTTTTGCATATATGGTGTAAAATAGAGTAGGAGCATTATTTTCTTTTAAAAAATTTTGAAAATATATTGCATATTTCTTTAACTCTATTAAATTGAAAACACATTTATTGATAAAAAATCGGTGTAGCTACAAAACCTTAATATTATCTTTTATATTAAACTTCAAAACATTAAGTTCTCTCCGCCTATAATTTTAAAACAGAGTTTAATAAAATATTAGTCTTTTTGCGAGATATTACTCTGGTTAATTGCTCTTTATTAACTTTTATTTATATGTTAGAAAAACTCATATATCAATTTTATATATAATCTCATAGATAGAAATAGATGAGATCTTTTTTTTTTTTTTTTATAATTTAAACTATTTTATTTTAAGAACTATTAAAATCATTGTTTTTAAAAGTATAGATCATTTATGTATATTTTTTAATAAAAAATTAGAATTAGATATTAATTATTATTTTATTAATGAATTAAAGATGATAATGGCATGTGACATTAATGTTTGAGCGTGTAGAAGAAGTTGCCATGTCTTTTTTGAAATCTTTTATTATAATTAGATATCATATTAGCTCGTCAGTTTTCAGACGCTAATTGAAGAACTTTTGTAACATAATATTTACCGGATTGAAAATGTTATGCCATCAGGTGTGAAACCCTTCATCGACCATTTTATTGAAAAGTCCAGTGGCTTCACGAGACTTCCTATGCACAGGGCCGGCCCAATGCTTATCAAAACCTAGGCTCGGCCCTAGGGCCTCCAAACTTTTAGGGCCTCCATTTAATATAAAAATTATATATAATATATAATTGTTTTGATTCTATAGATCTATTAGCTTTGCTAGTGTAGTGGTATTAGTCATGCCCTAGTCTTGTAAAGACCCCAGCTCGAATCTCATAAGCAAAATACTTTTTTTTTCCTTTTGGCGCATCATTTTGGTGACATTAAACGAAAGACTCATAAGCAATATATATTTTTTTTCCTTTTGGCGCATCCTTTTAGTGACGTTAAACGAAAGAATGAGAAATATTAATTAAATAAAGTTGTGATACTGTAATTATTTCAAGTATTTTTATCAAATACAAAGCAAATTAAAAAATAAAATGGATTTATATTGTGTAAAAAATAGAAAATAGGGTATTAATGTCTAGGTATCTAAAAACCCGATTTTCTAATACCCGATCATACCGAAACACGGTTTGGTTCCCGAAATTCGGTTTTAGAAAAACCCGAGTTTTGCACCACTAATGTTAGTCAATAACAAAATTTGGCCTCCACTTTGTAGTTTGCTTAGGGCCTCCGAAAACGTAGGAACGGCTCTGCCTATGCATGGCTAGCCCTGCAAATACTAGAGGTCTCAATTCAGGTTGTATTTAATTTGTTATTGTTCAAGTCTGTAAATTATATAAAGTAGCCAAATATGATATGGGTCAAAGGGATTGATGGGTTGAACAGGTCAATATCACCAAAACTGTATTCAAATGCTTATAACGTCTTAAATCATTTTATTTAAAAGAAATTATAATATTCTTTTTTTCGTAACATAGTTTCCCAAGTGTTTTCGATAAATTAGATATATATGAAACTCAATTTCTTTATGTATAAAAGTAAGTTGTTTTGACCCAAGCTATCGATTCAGGTTGCATTCTATTTGTAACAACTGAAGCATGTATAATATATATTTTAGCTACAGACAAAATGGGTCAAAGGGCTAAACAGGTCAAGTTTCAGATGCTCCTAAAGTGTATTCAGACGTTCATAATGTCTGAAATCGTTTTGTTCGAAAAGAAATTATATTATTTTTTTTTTTTGAACGGCAAACAAAGATTTTATTGAATAAAACAAACCCGGTTAACCAAACGTTTAACCGAGATGATTACAGCCACCAAAAATCAATAAACAAAATTACACGCTCATAGTTGTTAAGTCAAAATTACACCGATTCTTTATATTATTACTATTATTATTTCAGTACTATAGTTCTCATTCCTTGACCGGTCATGACCTTCCCATTTTTTATCTACCTGAAATCATTACACTCTCAAAGACTGTTTTTGCAGCTTCTATGTCTCCACACTTGGCATACATATCAATAAGACTAGTAAAAAGTGAGGTATTAAATGATTCTGCGAAGTTCCATCCAATATACGCATGTATCCGTTTCCCAATATCAAGACCACCCATGTGAGCACTAACAATGTGACTTTATTAGCTTTATAGTCTGACTGCAGCATTGTTCTAAAGAGATCCATTGCTTCTTTATAACGGTGTGTATGTGTATAACCGCCAATCATAACATTCCATGTGATTGCATTCTTGTTAACTATGTTGTCAAATAAACTTCTAGCCTTGTCTAACTCATTGCACTTTGTGTACATATCAATAATCGCATTAACAAGCCGAACATTTGAAGAAAGATTACGCTCCACAATCCAAGTTTTAGTTTCTTCCCCAGTGGTAAGATCACCTGACGTACTCTCATCCGGTTTAATTTCTGCCCTTCGCATCTCGTTAAACAAATCTATCGCCTCTTCAAACAGTTTAAGTCGAACATACCCAGATATCACATAGTTCCTTGACACCACGTCTCTCACATGCAATTCATCGAACAACTTAACTGCATCCTGTACACGCCCGTCATTCATATACCCAGTAATCAACGCGGTAAAAGAAACAACATCTCTGAGAAGACTTGTATCAAACACTAAGCATGCATCATCCAATTCTGCAACTTGAGCATAGAAATGAATCAAAGAGGTGTGAATAAAGGCATCAGAAGAAACCCCAAGCTTCAAAACATGTCCATGAATCTGTTTTCCCTCAATTACAAGGCTCCAAATGCCCCAACCTTGTTCTTCAAATAAACCAAGAAAGGGGCAATTACACGCATGAAATCAGAGATGATTACACATGCTGGCCAGAATAAACTACAAAAAACCTAGTGTTAAACCTGATATCGTTTATGCAAGTGAATCAAGAACACGGTACAGAAACAAACAATTAAACTCAACCCTTAAGAGCTAACAAAGTTGTCGAAATTGTGAATAAAAAGTTGTTCGATTACAACAGAAGAATCAATAGAAAGAAACAAACTTTTCTTTATTACAAATTCCAAACCAAACTTTGATACATACATACTGAAACAAAGAAAGAAAACAACTCCATCCAAATACTAAACTAATCCTAACTTAACTATGACTCAACCGTAATCAAGATATTCAAATAAATAGTTAGGCTATACTAAAACTCAAATAATTAACTAATAGTAATATTATCTTCAAAGCTCATGATAATAATATTAATTATTATTATCCTTGATCTCCACCAAGCCACCCCATGAGACCAAAACCGAACCACCCTTATACTTTTCGAGATTAATCGTTCGGGTCCTTCAAGTTGGTATTGCACCAAGTTTCACACCTTGTTAATGCAGTGGGAAAAAATAAATACCTTTTGTGTCTGATAATTCAAAACGCATTGGCCATCTACTAGTCAGACGCAATTCTTAGCCTCGCATGGAATGTTAAGGTGTGAACATTTATTCATCTGCTTTCTGTTGTGATGATAAAGAGCAAAATATGTTTGAATTGGGAGATGTGGCAATATTATAGGAAAAATTATAAAATCGGGGAAAAAAGACATTGGGTGATACCTTCTGTAAGATTCCTCCCTACGTCAGTTAGCAGCTCCTGGATAGCTTTGATAAGCCGTAGTCAACGTAGCCTCCTGTTGTTTTTCTAGATAATCTAAAATGATGTTTGTTTCATGTGGTTTTGCATCTCTTTCTGAGGCAGCGGGTCCAACTTTTATGATTTCTTTCGTGGGTCCAACTTCTATGATTTCTGCGTGCACAGTCTTCCTCAAACTACTAACCAAATTTTCAGGATCAACTTCCCCTATGACAGTTAATTTCCCTCCTCTGGAATCGTAACCTATTGAATGAATGCCATGAAGCACACTTATCTTCTTCAACATCTTTCTTTTTTCAGCGTCACTGCTTATTTTCACTTCCAGCACAACTTTCTAAAATGCACGGTGTTGTTATAAAACAAATATACAGATCCGGATAAGAACAATTAAACTTTGGTCATTTTTCTAGGCGTCATACCGTTTTGTATGGTCTTCATAGAAGATGAGAACTAGCAAGACTTCACTTAAGCTAAACATCGTACAAGTTAACTAATGCTTGTTCAGTAGTGACAGCTACCAATCTACTATTATGTTTTATGTCGATATTGGCCTTCTATAACCTAGCTTTATTTTCATTGAATACTTACAAGAACAATGGTCTGTCCTACTGAAGCACAGTTACATGGAACAAAAGTTTTGTGTTGCCTTATTTATGCATTGAGGAGAGGAAGTGTAATTCCTATGTACGGATTGTTATGTTTCTTTCAGTTATAGTCTTATTTAACAAGTTAATGCTTAATTACCTTTTCAGTAACAGCCGATTTTAATCTCTCAGCAGACTCCTTATTCTCATCAGAAACAAATGCTTTAGAGATGCTCTCACTCTGTTTTTTTTCCTGAACATATACCAAGAAAAAACAGTAACAAAGATGCGTCACTGGGAACAATCAAGTTAAGGAGGAAACAAGTAGTAAAGTAAAATTTTGTTAAATTCCATCACTTTCTACAAATGAGAGAACATATCAATGACAAGTTTATTGCTTTCCAAAATGTGTTTAAAGTGTTTTTAATAGAACAAAGCATGCTTGGATTAGTGGTTAGGCAGTCCTCTTCATGAAGAGGATGTCCTGAGTTTGAAACCTACTTTCCAAAATGAGCTAAGTAACATATATCATTTCCCTAAAATTATTTTGCTACTATGTGTTTCAAATTGAGTGTATGTCACGGATGTGCAGGAAATTTCCTGAGTTGAGGGAGAGACTTAATTTCCTACACAACTAAACATTAAGCTCGTTCGTTATCCACTAAACTAATATATTCACTTACCTTCATTGTTTCATCAATCAATTCAGTTCTAGTCTCAGATTTCATTTCCTCCTCAAGCAAGCTTGATGTGAATGCCATCGTTTTGTCACTAATAGATGACTTGGACATCTCTGTGATATTGTAAATGTCCTCCTGTTTGTTTATCATAGAAGCGAAAGCCCAAAATGTTAGTAACTGATACCAAACTAATATCATGTTCCAAAGGTTAATCTCTTCACTGTTGTCAACTCATGTAATACTTATAGACATATCATGTGTAAGGGTTAAATATGTGACTAATGATAATCAAATGTGATTAGTCGAGTATTCGGTAATCTGCAAGTACTTGAAGGACTTCTGAGAACTCCCTAGTTCTCGCAAATGATGCAGTCTGTGTGTAAGTGCGAATCTGTAAAGTTGTGATGACTAATTCCACAGTTGATTCTACATCTATCAGAATTATTTTCTGATTGGTTGTTCGTTTTGATCTCTCACACACATCCGTCTCTATCGTGTTTGATTCAAGAGTGATTTTGAGGTGCTTTAGATCCTACATCATGGTAACCAGGCTCATTGAGTATGTAATAATAAAATTACAACATCAACAGGGTTGTTTGGTTGATCTCAAAGGGGTGGTCCGGAGGAGATCTAAAGTCGGAGGACTAAATGAGTAAAATAATAATTAAATAACTTTAATTATTATTTGAGTTATCTTAGTATTAGATACGATTAGTGTCTAATTGTTTAGAGATAAGTATGAGTAAGAATAGGAGTTCTAGTAGAATTAGATTGTTTTTAGTATCTATATATTTCTTAAGTCTTGTAGTTTTATTTATTCACACAAAAATAATAGAAAGAATTTGCGAATCTCGTTTGTATTCATCTCTCTGATCTCGTACCCAGATTCAACATGTAACAGAGCAAACTTACCCACTGAGGACCATGGATGATGCATCTAACAGTTTTCAACTCTTTAAATGACGGATGCATCTGTTTCAATCTCCCATTCTTTCTCCATCCTCTTACCTCTGTCATAAGAGAAAAAAAGATATAAGAAACTTTCTCCATTTGCAGATTAGCTTTTAATAAAAACGCAAAGAATTAGCTTGAAAATATCGAGGGCCATACCAGTGTAGTCAATGGTATCACCAACTAGAATTCTAAACCAGTCACGAGTCAATCTACCAACCTCCATTAACTCAAAGAAATCCTGCCGACAAAGATAGTATGCTCCCGTGCTTAGTTGAAATCCATGCAAATCTCCTCCTAAAATTTCTACCCCTCCCATGTTATTTTCCATGGTTTCCTTATCGGAATACACAAGGCTCACACCACATTCATGCACCTCCAATCCACTCATCACAACAATAGAGACATGAACAGTGTTTCCAAAGTCCAATGTGTTTCCAATTGGCCAATAGCTTAACCATATACCTACTTCACCAATTTCCGGTTTGCCAAAGACTTTAGGGTTATACATTAAATCAACAACACCATTCGTGGTACTGACTTTACAAAACCATGCCCACTCATCACCTGATACTGAATACTTGAAAGTTACATTAATTCCTTTGAGGCTCTTATTTTTAGGACACGAAGGTACTTCAAAGGACAAAGAAGATGATTCTGACATATACTTAGGTGTCATCCTTGGGTCATTTATATTTGGCAGAGATGTGCTCATAATATTAAATTCGTACAACATCTGTGCCACACAAACAAAAGGGATCAATCACTTTTTATGATTAGTTAGCAGATAGAATATTGACAAAGTATTTCAGAGAGAAGCAACAAACCTGGATATGCCAACTTCTGCCTACTGTGAGCTCATCATCACCAACAAGGCACACTTCATGATTCTGATATTCTTTTAGCCACTCCATGTGTCCCAAATCAGTTTCATCTAATTTAGCTATGGGCACCAATTTGACATAGTCTTCAATTTCATACAAGTTAACACAGCCTTCGTAACCAAGCTCTTGCAAAGGGAATCGATGTGATTGGAAAGTTATTTTCTCTAGTGACTCACAGTAATATATATACAATTCTGCAAGTGTACTAGGGAGGCATAGAAGGCATTTGAGTCTAGAGCAAAAACTCAGATCAAGAACCCGAAGGTTTTCAAGGTGATTATAGCAAGGCAAGGACTCAAAAAGACTGTTGCATAAATTCAAGTATTGTAAATAAGGTTGAACATTGAAACTCAAAGGAAAAGAATCACTACATTCTAGATGGCAGTCTTTGAGGAATAGCCGATGTAATGAAACTGGGAAGGAAAAAGTAGGTTCTGTGAATAGGTTTTTACACCCTGACATGTGCAATAGTGTAAGACTTGAAAGGGCTCCAAGGCTTTCACAAATTTTAACCAAACTGTAACAGTTCCAAAGAATCAATGTCTCAAGATTAGGCATCCTGATCATGTTGCGGATTTCCCTTAGTTTGTATGAGTCTTTAAGATTTAGAATCTTCAATGACTGAATATCCTGTTGCAAAAGTTATAAAAAAAATTAGCAACGTTAAGTTTCATAAAGATATACAAAAAATAATGAAGCAATACAAAGAAGACACTGGATTCATTACCGTAGGGGGTTCAAACACTTCCAAGTTACTACAGCTCATATCTATAGCCACCAAGTTTTCAATGCATAAATCAGCGGGTAGGATTTCTAAATGAAATCCATGCCAGCAAAGCCATCTTAAATCTTCAGAAACATGCTTATATGATCCTTTGAGTTCCACAAAATTTAGTTGGAGCAATTTTAGATTTACCATTTTTTTAAATGCGTCTGTTTCAAGGTATGATGCCTGCAAATTTAGCATGAAGATATTTAATTAGTAAGGTATGAGTCACATTGGCATGTCATGTGCCACTTTTGAACATTTATCTTCTTAAAACCAATCCATAACATAGACTAAATGTACTTGCACAAAGAATTTCTAAGATGAACTTTTTCATCTTGCGCTTTTACTTCTATCAATTATACATAACAAGCAATAAAATCCAGAAAACACAGGTTAAAAAGTGATACTTGAGATTTAGATTTTATTTCTTCTACCTTACCTTGAGTGCAAGCTTCTCTTCCCGCAACAGTTTCATGTCTAGTGCTAAACCTTCTACCGTTTTTGAACCCTAAAAGGAAAATATATGAATCTACAGAAGTTAGATGAAATAGGAGGATGTAAAAGTGAAAGTAAAAAAGGCTTGAATATGGATATGTAGACTATTTTACCTTTCCCTTGCTCAATATCTTATAGGAGTCAATACTAAGCCAGACTCTACTACATTTTGCAGGGAAGTATTTGGATTCTTTACGGACTATGTTTTTGCCCATCTCTTGAACCAATCTATGCATCATGAGCACTTTGTTTGGTGAAACAGAAAGAAGACATTTGTTAATTAGGACTGTGATCCCAGATATTGCTGAGTAATCAGGCTCCAATATCTTTACGACATAATCCTTGTCTATGCCAACAAAAAAACAAGCAATGTGCAAAAACAACCCCTTTACAGTATCAGATGGCAATTCCTCGTAGCTTCGTATGAGTACATCTTGAATTCGAGAATCGATATCTCTTTCAAAAGATTTTAAAAGACTTTCCCAATACAAGGTGGAATCATTCCTGTACAGAGTTGAGCCCACCACTTCAAGAGCAAGTGGATTTCCTTCACAATATTGAACCGCCCGTGATACAACCTCCTGAAAGCCTGCCTTGGGAATTTTGGATCTAAAAGCATGATGACATAAAAGGTCAGACGATTCATCACCATTCAATAATTTCATTTCATACTTTTGACACCTCCAATATGGCAAGTCAAACCAACTATCTGTGTTTTCCCTTGTTGTAATTATAATCTTGGTTTGTGCATTAATCTTCCCGGTACCTAGTAAAGCAACTAACTGTTTATGTTTAGCAATGTCATCAAGAACAATGAGTGCCCTTTTTATTTCCAAGGCCTCCTCAATCATACACGTCCCTCTAGAAACACAAGGTACTTTTCTCTTTTCCCCTCCTAAAATATCTTTAAGTAGTTGTTCTTGTACTTCATGTAAATTACATCTACTACCAATGTTTTCAACAAAACTCGCATATTCAAACAATTTCCAGTTTGAATCATATATGTATTTGGCAAGCGTTGTCTTGCCACTTCCACCCATACCGCAGATTGATAAAAACACAAGGTTGCATTGATCTAACCAGGAACTGATGTCCTTATAACGAGTGGCTATCCCTGTTATATCAGGTGGAAGATGAACACGTTTGCGATCCAGCTTATTGTAAATTGTATCAACAATTTCCTTCAAAATGCTTGTTTCCGGTCTACAAGAAAAATAAAGAAGCTTGTAGGATTACATTAAGAGATTACTCGATAGTTCAAAATAGAGATATTAAAGTTCCTAATGTGAAGTAATAAATATTAGTACATTAAACAAAAATGTGATAAATCGAACTAGAGTTGCGTACAATGTTAATCCCAAAAGAAAAAAAACTCAGCTTAAATTTGTGAATGTTAATCCAAAAAAAAGAAAAAACTTACCTTAACCAGTCATACTACCAAACCAATATAGAGTTGAACACTTGAACTAGACCAACATTGGTATTTTAAGCCACAGGCTTACGGTTCCTTTTCTGACCTATATTCAATTCTTGTGTGATCTTTTTAGGTTTAGGTGGTTTAGAAATTCACACATTGTTTTTAGGTGAGCTTGGGAAGTATGTTGTTTTTTAAATGATCTGCTCGTGGGGATAGCGGATCATAAACGTTTCACCACATCTGCTACTCGCAGTAGCGGATCTCCAATTTTACTTTTTTGTTCTTTTATTCCATTAGCAAGCTAAAGATATAATGTGATTTTTCCTCTAATTACTCACAAATCCCCACTACACCCGTTTTAGAAAACGCCCCATAATGCCCCATTGCTGACTGGGCTGCCACATGCGCAAAACGCGCAAGGGTGGGGTGTTAACCACTACACATGGTCTAACCCCACGAGCGGATGTGGTCTGACATGTTAGAAATCCGCTATTCTCACGAGTGGGTCACATAAAAACCAACACACTTTTAGTAAACCACCTAAAATTTAGAAAAAAAATCTCTCTTTTCTTTTGCAACTTACTTTAGAACTAAATATTGGAATAGTTTATTTTAGTTTATATGTTGGGTGACTTATACCCGTGATCTTTCCTAGTTATTTGGAGATTGCTATTTCTTTTTTTTCGTTTTCTTCTGTGTACAAATATCGATTGAATCAATAGAAAGAAATCAACCTTTGGTACCAATTTCTTTATGGTATAAGAGCAGATAACTAATCAAATCCAAAAACCCTAACTAGCTACTCCATGGTTGCCGAAATGAAAACCGATGGTGAGGCCATCGATCCTACCTGGCCATACTATCTACACGCTCCCGACTATCCTAGGCAAATGCAAGTTAATGATTTGCTGACGGACAAGAATTACACGGATGGGCTGGAGATGATGAATTTTTTATTTGCCAAAAACAATGTCGGGTTTGTTGATGATTCTCTCTTCAAACGTGAAACGAATTCAAGCAAATACATGCCATGGATGCGTTGCGACGAATTGATTAAAGGATGGCTAACAATTGCTATGGAGAATGACATACCAAGTAGGGTGAAATATGCCAATAGGGCGGCTAAAATCTAGAATGATCTCCAAGAAAGGTTTGGAAAAGAAAGTGCTCCGAAGACTTACCAATTGAAGTAGTCCTTAACATCAACACATCAAGATGGGTGCACCGTATCAACCTACTACACAAAACTATGCAGCTTATGGGACGAGATGGAGTCCGTTTTGCCCACTCCTTGTTGCTGGTATGATGGTTGTTCGTGTGGACTCAGGAAAAGACTTGTTGTATTAAAGGAGAAAGAAAGAATGTGAATTATTAATGGGTTTGAATAATGATTTTGCAGTTATAAGAACTCAAATTCTTGCAATTGAAGCCAACACCGGGATTGGGAGTCACATATCACTTGGTTGCGGAGGATGAGCAACAACGCAACAATAGCACGTCGAAGAAATTAGTGCAAGAATCAGCCGCTTTTAGACCTCTTTTGAAGGAAAACATGAAATAAATAGGGGCCAAACAACAAAAAAGGGATGCCAAGGGGTTGAAAAGGGAACCTTAAACAACAAAAACGAGCATTGCATAGTTTGTGGAAGGAACGAGCACGGTAAAGATGGATGCTTTAAGGTGATCAGATATCCTCAGTGGTATCCTCGGGGTTAGCGACGAACAATATCAATCCATTTTAAGATTGTTTGCTAGAAACAGAGAAGAAGAAGGCGTTAAAACACCTATTGTCGCTAATATTGTAGGTAGATTAAATGACGATCGTGATTGGATTGTGGACTTGGGTGCAACTACTCATATTACATATCAAGAAAACTTGCTTGAAAATGTAAATGTAGGAGCGCTTGAGAAACCGGTCATGATACCCAACGAAGAAGCCATTCCCGTAAAAGGGAAATGTGATCTTGTTCTAAAGGGAGGAATAAAAGTTAACAAGGGTTCTCCGTATGCCAAAATTTACTTGCAATCTTTTATCAGTTAATCGTTTAACAAAGGACCTCAATTGTGTTGTTTGTCCTGCAGGGCTTGAGGAGGGGAAACTTGATTGGAGCGGGTAAGTGTCGTGGCGGTTTGCCGTGACATGAGATGATGGTGACTACAGATGCATGGCACAAGAGACTTCATCATGTCTAGGATATAAAGTTGTCCCATGCTGATATTCTTAAGGGTGTTTCTTTAGATTTTAAAAACATAGTTTGTTATTCTTGCAACAAAGCTAAATTTACCTGTTTACCTTTTCCGTTTAGTTCTATTAAAACAAGTGAATGTTTTGATTTGGTGCATTGTGACATTTGGGGCAAGTATAGAAACCGCCTCTAACACGAGCCCAATATTTCCTAACCATAGTAGATGATTATAGCAGGGTGGTACGGGTTTATTTATTTAGACACAAACATGAAGCTAGCATTTATCTAATTCATTTTATAACATAGTCAAGACACAATTTAGAAAGTGTATTACAAGGATTAGGTCCAAGTGTGGAGGAGCGGGCCATCTTGTATATGGAGGCCCAAGATCGTGTAACAAAAGGGGCTTCACTAAAATGGCTCTAACTTGGGCTACGGGGGTCCGTTTTGGGCGTGCGACCAGGCGAAACGAACGTGAGAACGAGCTCCATCTTACTGCAAACGCCTACGGCGGTTTGGTTCATCGTCCGGGGCAAAAAACGCTTATTTCTATTAGTTATTTACGTTTTTATGTTTTTTGAAGTGTTTTGGGCATTTTGTTTTTGGGCTTGTGTTTGGCCCATTGTCTTTTTGAGGCCCATTTCGAATTTCTGTTTCTATTTATATGTTCCTCTAGTAATTTGAAAGATCAGACATCAATTTTGAAATTATTCATTTTTTCACTTCAAATTCTGTGCTCTTTGGGTGGAATTTTGGGGGTTTGGGGAAGATCAACACGGGTATTCGCAGAATCAACGTGTTTGCTCTTTGTTATCGTATCACGCGCTACATCAGATTAGGAGTGATAATGCTGGTGAATTTATTTCCAGCCAAATGATTCAGTTTTATGTCGAACAAGGAATCATCTTAGAGATTACTTGCCCTCACACCCCCACAACAAAATGGGGTGGTAGAGCGTAAACATCGTCATATTTTGGAAGTAGCGCGAGCCATACGATTCGAAACTAGTCTTCCTACAATTTTGGAGAAATGTATCTTAACTACCGCATATATAATAGAACGGCTTACCTTCAAAAACAATTGGTAACAAAACCCCTTATGAAGTGGTCTACAAACAAAAACCTGATTTTAAGCATATGAGGGTTTTTTTTGTTATTAACATGCTTTAGAAACACTACACTACACTACGACAAATGGAATAAAACTGGAACCACAAGGCAAACTAGGGGTATTTCTATGATTTCCCCTGTGAACAAAGGGTCACAAGGTTTATGACCTTGAACAAAGAAAGATGGTCGGTTCTAGATATGCTGATTCGCTGAAGAAGTGTTTCCTTGGGATAAACTTGAAATGAAATTTAAAATACTACAGATTTTTTAGTTTCCTGGCCAAACTCATCAATCCCTTGACCCTCAAATAGTGAATAACGAGACGGGGGAGTTAGAAGGGATGAGGTTATACCAGATATGGGAGAAAATTTGCATTAAGGTGCAAATAATACTCAAATTTTGCAAGATGGCACTTTCATGCAAGGTGGAAATGATGCCACTTATATGCAAGAAGATGTTGTAGTCCATGATTTGCAAGATGCCACCATACAAAGTGGTCATAATGAGTCACATGAAGAAAGGGACTTCTACTCATATAGAACCGAACAACAAGTTTGAGAAAAGAGAACAGAAACTACACCAAATTATTTGGATGACTACCAAGTAAAGTTTCCCCCATCGATTGGTCACACACAACCCGTCTCTAATCGGGAATTCTCTATGGTACATCCTCTTTGCCCATTACATTTTATACAATAAATTTTCTAGTTCTCATAAAGCTTATTTGTCGGCCATCAATTCTCATGATGAGCCTAAGAGTTTTCAACGAGCAGCTAAAAGCGAAAGCTGGGGAGAAGCTATGAAAAAAGTAATCCAAGCTCTTGAGCAAAACGGAACTTAAACGCTTGAAACACTCCCATGTGGGAAGAAAGGTATTGATTCCAAATGGGTATACAAGATCAAGTTCAAACCAAATGGAGAAGTAGAGAAGTACAAGGCGAGACTTATGGCTAAAGGCTATAAGCAATTAGATGGAGTTCATTACCATGGGACATTTGCCCTAGTTGCCAAACTTGTTACACTCCGAACCCTCCTAGCTGTAGTTTTAAACGAGGATGGGAAATTCAACAACTCAACATTAATAATGCCTTCCTACAAGGAGACTTAGAAGAAGAAGTTTACACAAAAGTACCGAGTGGATTCGTTAATGCAAACGAAACAAGAGTTTGCAAACTCAAGAAGTCCATCTATGGTTTAAAACAAGCTTTAAGGAATTGGTATCACAAGTTCACCATGTCAATGATTGGCCTCGGTTACAAACACTCTAAATCAGATCATTCTTTGTTTATCTACAAGTGCTCGAATGTTTTTGTGGTAGCATTGATTTATGTTGATGTAACCATCATGGGTAATAACGTCGAGCTTACACAACATACGAAATCTCATCTTAATAAGGAATTCAGCACTAAAGATCGAGGGTCTTGTCCTCAAATATACCCTATACATACTTGAAGATAGCAGCTTTCAAGGGTCAAGTTTGAGCTCGTCCCAATGGAACAAAACTTGACAAAGGGGATAAAGAAGACAAGGTTGATGCAAATCAATATAGGAGACTCGTTGGTCGTTAACTATACTTACAAGCCACGCGACCTGACATAGCCTGCTCATTGAATTTGCTTAGTCAGTTCATGGCGGATCCAAGAAAGAATCATTTAGAGGTCGTTCGGGGAGTTTTATGGTACTTGAAAACCACATCGAGACAAGGAGTTCTGTTATTTTACAAAGGGGGAATGCAACTCATCACATAGTGTGATGCAGATTGGCTTGGGTGCCCTTTTAGTAGACGCTCAAGAACTGGATATTTACTTTTACTAGGGGGAGCGCCCATCTCTTGGAAGTCAAAGAAACTGTTTGTAATTTCCCGATCATCAGCTCAAGCAGAATATAGGGCTATGGCAACGACAGTCAGTGGAATGTTATGGATCTGTTGTTTGATTAAGGAGCTGGAAGTCCTGCAAGATACTTCAACCCAATTATTTTGTGATAATCAAGTTGCGCGACACATAGAAAACAATCCAGTGTTTCATGAACGAACAAAACACATTGAAATAGATATTTATATTGTTCAAGAACGCATCTATTCAAAAGAGATTGTTCCCATGCATGTTGATTCAAAATTAAAAATTGCAAACTTACTTACTAAACCACTTGGTTATCATCGATTGCAAACATTACTATCTGTTGAAAACATTACTGGGCAAGTTGGGCGTCCGCTACCTACACGCTTCTACTTGAGGGGGAGTATTGGAATAGTTTATTTTAGTGCATACATTGGATGACTTATTCCCATGATCTTTCCTAGTTATTTGGAGATTGTTATTTTCTTTTATCTTGTTTACTTCTATATACAAATATCGATTGAATCAATAGAAAGAAATCAACCTTTTTCCAATTTCTTTAATAAAAGCCGAATTTCATTTATTGGGGACTTTGATAAAAAGGATATAACAGTAATTTTATATTGAATTAAAATTTAAAGTACTTATATAATTATCCTAACTTGAATTTTTTTATGCTTATGTAATACCCTCAATAACAGGCCTTTACTTTTATTGGCGGTTTTATAAGAGCCATGACGGAAACCAAAATTGGGTCAATGTTAACATCAATAAATAATAATCATCAAGATTATTGGGCCAAGTCTCCTTCTCTCAAGGCCCAGATCGATTTGGCTTTGCATCAGAGAAATATGTTGGCTTTGCATCGATTTGGCTTGTGTAATGATGGTGAAGAAATCAACGAACACTTGTTAACGGCTTGCTACTTTGCGAGTCGCATGTGGCAAGCTGTCAGTAGTTGGTGTGGTATCCCCCAAATACTAAGCAGTCAATAGCGGTGCTATAGCGGTTAGCGGACCTCAGGGTGTGTAGCGGTCCAAATAGCGGTGGCCTATAGCGGTTCCGCTATTTGCGGCGCTAAATACCGCTATAGCGGTGGCCTATAGCGGTTATAACAGTAACGGTGTTTGATTGTGTTAATTCTTAAATTAAATACTTCAAAGTTACTATTAGTATTTGATTTGCAACAGGTTTTTGATAATGGAATGATATTACTATGAATTTTGATATTACTATTAATATTTTTCAAAGATATATTTTTATATATATAAAAATACATAAATTATGCATGTTATAAAAATTATCGCTATATCACCGCTATACCACCTCTATAACCTATATATCATATAGCGGACCTTGACCGCTATTCGATTTTGGACCGCTATAACTGCATAGCTCAAATATTTGCTTTCACATTTAGAGACTTGATCATCATGCATAAAGATACAAGGATGGAGTGTAGAAAAGAGAATGTGATTCAAGTTATTATTTATACGGCTAGTTGGAGCATTTGGAAATCACGAAATGATTTATTTTTACTAAAAAAGAGGTAAGCATGTCGAAAAAAATGGAGGAAATGAAATCTATCGGATATCTTTGAATCAAGAATAGACCCCCCTTTATAAACTTGTCGTGAAAAGATTGGAGTAATTTTATTTTGTAATTTTGTTGTAGCCTTTTTGGTGATAGCGTCATGTTTAATGAAGTTTGCGGCTCAAAAAACTCAAGATTAATTTGGGCGAAGGGCCGGCTCAAGTGGGAGTGAAATAAAGCAAGCGCTTTAGGCCCCACTTCCCTAGCGCCTCAAAATCCAAAGAAAAACCTACCACATATAGGTAATTTTGGCTTTAAGATTTTTGACATGAGTTTTATGACCTATGATCATGCATATATATAGAGATGATATAAGAATGCTCTAAAAGATTTTTTATTTTTTACTAAAAGAACCCCAATTTTATTGTCGGTGCTTAATTTGGCCTAAAATATTTTGAGCTGGCCTTGAGGCATATGCTAAAAATCATATGAATAATGATTGAATCAACAGAAGAGGCAAAGAACCATACCCAGAAGCAACATATGGCCGGCCAAATTAGCAACCTCTGTAAGAGCTGTCTTCCATTGGTTTACATTTTGATCTATCCACTTTGGAGAAGGTTTGACTTTTATGGCGAAACTTCCTTTTTGATTCCTAACATCCGTGGGGTCAACGCCATAGAAAACAGGTAGAACAAAATGATCACACTCCCATCTTTGCTCCAGGATGAGCAGAAGCTCATCAAGACACCAAGCCGAAGTTGCATAATTCTTTGACAATACAACTACTGATGCCTTGGATGCTTTGATTGATCTCTCAATTTCAGGTTTCAGTTCTTCACCTCTGTTGATTTCTTCATTGTCTCTGAAGGTACGAATACCCGCTTGAATTAATTTATGGTAGAGATGATCTGTAAAAGAATTTCGAGTATCTTCGCCACTAAAGCTTAAAAAGACATCATAGCTGCAACCTTTATCACCAGCACCAGAAGAAGAAGAAGAAGCCATAACAGTAGTGGAGGAACTAGAGGCCATTGAAATCAGATCTGAGAATTGAAGATACAAGGTGAAGAAGGGACGAATAGTCTTCGGTTTTTTAGAATAAAAAGAAAAAACAATCAATTAGGCTGATGGAAATCTAAAGCTTAGAAACACATCATAGCTGCTAAAAGAAGAAGCGCCAGAGGATGAACTAGATGCCATTGAAACCAGATCTGAGAGCATTGAAGTTGCAAAGTGAAGAAAGGACGAATAGTCGAGAACAATCAAGTAGGCTTATGGAAATCTAAAGCTTCATCATAGCTGCTAACAGAAGAAGCGCCAGAGGAGGAACTAGAGGTCATTGAAACCAGATCTGAGAGCATTGAAGTTGCAAAGTGAAGAAGAGACGAATAGTCAAAAACAATCAAGTAGGCTTATGGGAATGGGTCATTTGCATATATCCCCCTCTAAATCCTGTTAATTGCATATTTACCCAAACTAAAAATAAAATCGTATATATCCATCCCCTCACTTATTACCCAACCTAAAAATAAAATCGCATATATCCTCTCACTTAATAAAAATAATTGCATATTTACCCATTATGATTTATTTTATTAAATATAAGTTACAGAATGACCATCTTACCCTTATTTTTACTAAAACTATAAAATTTTTCAAATTGTCATATTCACCCATTTTTAACTAGTTCTTCTTAGTTTTTTTACCCTTTTTTGTTTTCTTGTTTTACATTTCTCTAGGGCGGTAAATAAACCGATTTGAAAAAGACTTTGTTCATGTTCGTTCTTTCAACTTTTTTCGAACAAAAGAACGGTTCGCAGACACAAAACGAACACACAAACAAATAAAAAAAGAACATAATCAAACAAGCACAAACGATTGAGAATAAAAGTTTGCATTTTTAATCCAACGTCACATCACACTTAGTAATAAACATAAATATCCCATTTTGATCTCTAAAATCTTTAGTTCCTCCATTGACGAATCTTTAAATTCTTCAAATAATGACCAAATCGCCAACAATAATCATCAGTTCACCATCCTTGTCCGATTCTCAGATAATTAATGGACAAAAGTGAAAGCTTAATAAACATTTAAATAATTACTAAACAAATTAGACAGGTTCTCATCAATGGAATCCATCGCTAGTTTGTTGCTTAAAAAACTAGACATCTACTTTCAAACCTAATTTTAAACATTTATGGACAAAAATCGCAGCACCATACGAATTGAACCTGCAGTCGATCATTATGATTATCAAAATCGCAAAATCGATCACAAGACTGCTAAGTTGGAATCGAACACCGTAAACGACAAACCAAATATGCTTATCATGATCGCTAAACCGAACATGAATACTAACCATGAATCGTTCTCTTCAAAACCAAACAAATAAGCCGATAGAATTACCTCTGTTAACATGAACATGGAATAACCATCGTTGAGAGAGAAAGAGGGGAAAGAGAACTGAAACTGATAGACCATTCATTTCTAATATGGTTTTTAATTTGAAAGGACAATATTGGCATTATATGAAATTAAAATAACTAGGGGTTTTGGCTGTCGCGCGTTGCGCGACGATTTTGTTGTGTTTAAAGTTGATCAGTCATGTTTGTAATAGGTAATTACGGTTCAATATTTATTAAACATAGTGTTGCTTATTCTTGCAGCCGACAAAAATCAATGTCTTGTATGGTTTATGATTAGTTACAGTTGTTTTTATGGTAATCTTTAACGTTGCCTTGGATGCCTTCAGATGCACTTTTCAAAACTCGACTTGTGCATCTAAAATGAATGATCAAGAATAATGGGTACCGAATATTTAGTTTTTATTGAAATATAGCCAAATCGCTAAACAGATCCAAAGGCATAATACATGGATGCCTTTTGCATAGTGTTTACATATAAAACAATATAATAACATATGAACCTGCTAAAACAATCATACATTTGTGCTGAAGACTTAACGTGATTCATGAGAGCAGCTTTATGTTTTCTTCATGTTGTTCAATCTTCTTCTATACACAGTTATGCCAGAAATCACAGTTCTAATTAACTGAAGTAGTATCCAATTGCGAGTAAAAGAAATTGGAAGTAGACGTAGTAAAATGAGACATACCTGATCGAAACCGCAAACAACCTAGTAATAATATACAGAGAATAGACTAAAGAGCCTCAAGAGGGTTTAAACATTAAATAAATCAACTAACCGTGGCTGCAATAGAGGTTGAAGGTGAGCGCCTACCATCCACATACATGCAACGCCAAGGATAGACCTTTCCCCATTATCACAGGCTAATCTAGTGCTAATTAATTCGAACACCAAAGTATAAATAATCACATTAATAAGACAATTATAACCTTCTCCTTCTCTAATAGACACCAGGCCTATGTAATGTAAACAAATAGGATTTATAAAATGTAAAACGTGAATATATTCGCTCAGAGCATAAGTAAATATAGTTCAGGTGAGGCCTGCCCCATCATCATCACTGCCTCGTCAATTCACTATTTTGTTTATCTCAGATGACGTTTTCATCATCGGCATCATTCCTTTGCTAATCTCAAATGAACTTCAGATCAGCATCATGGATTAAGCATAACAGATGTAGTAACATAAAAGAATTTAAAGAATTCAATATGGTGGTTATAGGACAAAAGACTCAGGAAACTTTGCCGTTATGGAGAGCCAATACTTAAGTAGCTAAAGGAACATTCTTGGCACAATATTAGAGAATCTAAAAATAAAGTACATTTTGTCTGAGCCCACACGATCTCAAACATAAAAGTTTTTCCATTTCATTCAAATTTCCAAATGAAAATTAGTATTTCCTTTTAAGATCTACATACCCCAAAGCCTTGATCTTCCTAACCCCAACAATAACATCTGCGGAATAAAACTTCATTTCGATCTTTTCTTTCATGATGAACGAAAAAAGTAAACTAATTTAAAGATTTTGTTTTTTTACCTTTTTAATTGGTTTTAGTCTAAAATCATCCTCCTATAAATAATCACCATGAAAAAGAAATATTGAATACATGAGTACCTGTTTGTGGTTACAAAGACCATTAAAAAGAAGTAATGAATACATAAGTACCTGTTTGTGATTACAAAGACCTTCATTATCAACCAATAATCATCCAACAATGTCTTATTCTTGATACAAAATCTGCAAAACATCAAACGAATCGAATGATCAAAGGTTAAATCTTTACGTTCAAGAAATGTGAACCCTACCGGTTAACCAAAACGACATCAAATTAGAGAAAATAATACTTGAAATTCGAGAAAAAATAATCATGATGACCATATCACCAGCATCAGCAACTTTCACTATAGCTCAATCAAGAAGCTCTCGCCCACATTCATCCAATCGAAATCCACAAAAAAAAATTCGTTTCAACACTTTGATCATTTTGATCATGATTCTAACCAACAATCATGATAGAGTACATGTTACACTCAATATTGCGGCCCAAAATTCTTTTAAAAACCGACTGAACCTGACCTAAATACCTTTCTTACGAAACCATAAATAAAAAATGCAAAAAAAAAATTAATTAATTAGAAAACTCACCTTCGAGACTGGCTTTTACCGCTTTCCGACTACTCGAAAATCTTGGAATCACCGGTTGGCCGGTTGTTTCTCTTTTAATCCTGTTGCAGCCTCTAAATCCACATCTGACTGTTTACTCTGATACACCACCGGAGGTTCCACCGTTACGGCATGCTCAAAATCGTAACTCACCGTATGCCTCTTCACCGTTGCCGACGCCGGAGAACCGACATAACCCCACCACCATGTACGGCGGACCTGTCTATCATGTCGACGCCGGAGAGCCTAATTGACGAATGCTCTTTGCTACTAAGAAATTGCATTGTGTTAATTATTATCTACAGGAACGTATACTCTAATACATGTTATTTCATGAAGTTAACCAAAAGTAGATCAAATTAGCACAAAACTTGCAATCAAAATACATCGAATTAGATTAGATTAACACAAAATTGCATCAAATTTAAAATTAAAGCATTAGAAATAATACATAAAAATCTACAACAAAAATATTTGAAAACCTTAGTTTCATAGAAATGTATAAAAGTTTTATCATTATAAAAGATATATTCGGCCTAACACCACAGTGCCCTCTCTGAATATCTCAAAATACCACCGGTAACTGTCATCACCTAATCCATCACTGTTAACCAATTCCAACACTAACATTAACATTAACATCTACGTTAGCTAAAAGTAAGGGTTTTAAAAGTTTACCTCGTCAATGATACTCTTCGAATTATGTTTGTGTCATCTTCGCCACTCACCATTACAACCACCGTCGTTCACTGGATTTTGGTTGGAGTTCTAGAATAACCCTAAACAAGTTCAACCATTAAGATAGAGATCGATCTAAATAATTATGGGGCATGCTTCACCGGAATACCAAGCCTTATACTGACCAATATGTGAAAACGCTTACACCAACTAAAAGGTTTTCAATTTCAGTTGATTATGCGGCGCTTGTCAAACAACTTATAGTGACCAATATTGAAAACGCTTCCAATTACTTTTCTTAACACATTCCAATTTAGATCGGTTGTTTGAATTAATGGAATTTTATCAGTTTAGTTTTCTTAACACCGCGACTTGTTTTCCCGAATCAACATCGCCTATCGACCTCTATGCCGGGATTCACGTTGCTTGAGCTTAATGACTTCTTTCCCCTAAGAGCTATCAATCTACATACCAAGTAATAAAAGAATAAAATGCAGGTTGAAAGTGTAGTGTGGGTGTGGGTGTTGAAAACAAAAAATATGAAATTATGAACAAAGAAGTTTTGAACAACTTTGTTACATAGTGAAGCATATGAATTATATTACTAAATTATTTCATATTAATCGAGCTCTAATTCAACCGGGAAAACGAATAAAAAAAACAATCACAAAACGGAACAATTACAAGGTATGAAATCAGACATAGTGTTGACATTATGTCGTGAGTTCTATGTATGCTTTCAATAAGGAAAATACATTTAGTCAACAACAAAGTCGGAAGGGGAGAAACTTCGACTACCCAACCATTCAACTGAAAACGGATCGAACAAAGCAAGAGCATATTTTCAGAAAATAGGTTGGCAAATTTTCTGGATTCAAACAATTAATTTGATTTCTTTTGTTCGAAATTCGTATATGAGACAGAAGCAATGACATTAATTACCTAGTGAGGGCTTCATGTTTTGGTTGAAAAAAACTAAGACCACCACAATGTCGAGAAGTAGAGGTGGCCAATTCTGTAAAAAAAGATATTCTGAATGCAGGTGGTAAGGTCAAACGTAAGCACTCGAAGGACATAACAAACAACAACAATTGGTAAAAAAATAATAATGAAAAGAACATGTTTAGTATAAAATGGTCGACCGTTATGATAATAATTACGTGTCAAAATACAATTAAAAGTTGTTGTAAATGTATAACTGTACCAATCAGGCAACATCTAAAATAAAGGTTATAGCTACCTCTTGTGCTAGTTGGGTGGTTCACGAATGGCAGTATGGACCTGGACATTTTTGTAAAGCTCTTCAAGGATGTCGTGTTGAATCCCTACCTTGAAGTATTTAGGGAAATGAGGCTGGTATTTTTCAGATTCGTCTTCCATTCAAGTCTACATTAAACAAAAAACACCAAATTACAGTTATTCAACTTGGGTAAAATCAGATTCGCAAGAAACGTAATTAAGCAAGATTTCAAATGGATGACCTCAATAAGTGTAACGATCTTATAATGAGAAGCAAGATGATGAATTTGCAAGAAATGTGTGGTGCGATGTGTGAAGCATTATATATTTGATTAAAGCATAAGAGTGCTAGAGGCCGCACCAGTAAAAGGTCAGTTGTTAGTAGTTCAAGCAGGTTTAAAAGAAGAATGTGAATGAACTGTTCCACTCTTGAGCTGCCTCAGTCTGGTACGCCAAAGTCAAAGCCTCAAATTGAGGCGAGCTTGTAGATACAATACAGTATGGGAGTAAATCCTAACCAAGGTAAAACAATAAATCTAAATTAAGCACATATAGTATTTTAAATCTCCAGTTTACAAAATTGTTCTCCCAAGTCCCAACTAAGTCTCTCAAGAAATGGAACACCAAACTTATAGAAAAAGATGACAATTCAAAATTGCTAGTCAAATGATGAGAATCACTTTCATGAGACCCATACCCCAATAATCATAAAGCCACTTTCAAATCTCAATGGCATGGACATGAAAATCATAGAAAAGTTGACTGTTTAAAAGGGGGGGGGGGGAGGATACACAATCAACCTGTACAACGACATGAATGATGTGCACTAATAAAAATAAAACAACACAAACAGGGGTATCATAAGTTATACGCATAACAAATAGAAACAACTGACTTGGTGTTTTTATTGAGCACCACCTCCGACCCACCATTACCTTCTCATGTCGCGATCTACCGGCACCACCAAAACCCTAGAAATTGCCCGCTCTTCCTCTTTCTCTGTTTATTTTTTTGTTTTTTCTTCTTTGAAACTGAAAGGCCGCCGTCGTCACTCGGCATGTGGAATCTGACGCTATTGTGAGGAGGATTGGAACTGTGAGGAAGATGAAGAGCATAAACATACGTGGCTGAAGACGATGAGGGCTTTAGACGCGTGGGCTTGGTGTAGAGTAGGGATAAAACTGTTGACCGCTACCACTGTGGCAGTGTTGTCCGCTGTCACCGTGCTGAACCACCGTCAGGACCATCCACATCCGTCGGTCCGTAGAGAACGACACCACCATCCATAACAGAAGCCGCCGGTGCAGCGGTGGTACCTACAGCGCCACCGCCATCGTCGATTTCTCCATCTTCATGTCCCCCTCTTTCTCATCGGTTTCCTCTCCATTCTCTGGATGGTGCTTGAAAGTGTGGGTGGGGGTGGTGTAGAGGTGTAATGAGGAAGGTTTGATGAGGATTGTCTCTCTGATTGAAGGAGAAAAACTGATTGATGAGAGGAGGTGGGGAGGGAGAGAAGAGGACTATTCGTTAGGGTTGTGACGTGTCTCACGTTACTATTCATAAGCTTGTGTTTTTAATATATAGGATAATGGAGGGGATATATGCAATTTTACTTTTAGCTTGGGTAAATATGTAATTAAACATGTTTCAGGAGGGGATATATGCAATTCTCCCTATGGGAATTTTCCAAGTATACCCCACTACACGACGTGCTTCGGTTGATTTAGTCTATGTTCTTTGGTGACCTAATGTTAGGTTGAGTAATTAAAAAAATTAAAAAAGAAATTCATACCAACCAAACAATCAGGTTGGTTGAGCAACCTTGGTTGCAACCCAAACTAATACCCCTAATAATATAATTAATCAAATAACTTATAATATTTAAACTTTAAAGAAAAACTAAATACACCGTATTTCTTAATTTTTTTTTGTGAACATCCCGATATAATTTTTTTTAAACCGAGTTCGTTCAAAAACATATACTTTTAGGTTGGGATGGGTTGTCAATGTGTGTTAAAAATTGAGTAAGGTTGGGTTGTGTAGGTGGAAGAAAGAGATATTAATTTTTTAATAAAAGGTTGGGTTGGGTTGAGTTGGATCACCAATGGACATAGTCTTACAACCACTGGTTCATTATCTTCTTTGCTTTTGAATTTATTTTGGGAAACAGAGTAAATTACAAGTTTTGTCCTTTATGTTTACATCAAATTGCAGGCGTTGTCCTTTTGGCCAAAAGTTTACAGGCGGTGTCCTTAACCTTTCAAAATCTTGTACGTTTTGTCCTTTAAGCCAAACCTAGTTAGAAATCTCAGTTAAAAACTGTCATGTGCAATGCACATGAGGGTAAAATGGTAATTTCCCTCTCAACCTTTTAAAAAATAAGACAAGGATCTTTCATTCTCTATCCCAAAACCGTGTCTGAAGCTGCTGCTTCAACACTTTACTCTCCAGACCCAGACCCTTTACTTCCAGATTCCCACTTCATTTTCACTTTCACACATCTCTTTAATCTTTTCCTCAAAAACCCAATCAAACTTTCCCAAATAACTCCATTTATTCCAATTAAAAATGTCGATCAACAAAGAACCGACGACACCACCGATGATCGGCAAGATCGGCCTGTACACCGTCTTTGTTACACCTCCTCCTACACCAAAACCCTCATTCGAATCTTCTCGGTTAAAACCCAGCAGCTGATTCAGTCGCCGCAGCCCAAATCGGCCTCGCTGGTTCTTCCACCGCCGGAAAATTCAAGATGGAATCAAAGATTAAAGAAAAATAGAAAATGAAGAAAGATGATTTTACCTGCAAGGCAGCTTGACTAGCTTTAAGATCACCCAGAAGAAAGTTTAATCCCTTTCCTTTGTATAAGAAAGCAACTTTCGTGTATTTCGACTTGAAACCGTCAATATTCTCGTGACTGAAATTGATATGTGTCGAGTGTGATATATTTTTTTTTGATATTTTAAGCCCATTTTACACATTAGTTAAGTTTTAAATTTATAAAACACGATATTCTACTAACACTAAATACACACTTGGGCAAGTGCACCCATCGTGAGCGTAGTATAGCGTTGGTAAGATACCGAGGTCGTCCAAGAACACAAGAGCTTTTAGTACCGGTTTATCCTTAACGTCTAACCAATCTAAAATTTTTGAGAAAAGGTTTTAAACATGAAAAATAAAACTAAAAATGCAGAAATAAAAATAAAATAAAAACAGATAGACAAGATGAATCACTTGGATCCGACTCGCCTTTTAAGTATCCATTGATGATTTTCGCACTTTCGGACTTTTTAAGAGATTATCTTAGTTATAGTAGTAGACCCCTCTTTTGAATGTGACGTTACCCTCAACCCAGTG
Source organism: Helianthus tuberosus (assembly GCA_030545235.1). Lineage (NCBI taxonomy): Eukaryota > Viridiplantae > Streptophyta > Magnoliopsida > Asterales > Asteraceae > Helianthus > Helianthus tuberosus. The sequence continues at coordinate 35,872,670 of CM060399.1, read as the reverse complement.
GTTGGAGTCAGCAAGGATATAATCCCAAAGGGTCGGAATATTGAAAGATAATTAATTAAGTTATTAATGCGAAAAGTGGTAGGCCCCTCTTTTGAAAGTGACATTACCCTCGGCTAAGTGGTTTGAGTCAGCAGGGATACAATCCCAAGTAGCCGGTTTAATGTATTAATAGTAGTTTACATATGAGGGGATCAAGCCATTCGCACCCCCGCCATCCAATACCAGTGGGTATTGAATGAGGTCCTAGTAAGCTTGACCCAGTTCCTTGCAGGATCTATACACTGAATAAGGCTAGAAACTTACTAAACCATTCCCCTTAACCCCCGACCAGGTAGCCAACATACCTCTATATAGACCGTAGAGATATGAATGGTGTAAATCTTTTACTTTATATAGACAGTAAAGTAATGCCAAGACACCACGGACAAATGATAAAGAAAATTCACCTTCAACATAAGAAACTAGTTATTAAAGTCACTAATACAAAACCAAATAAAAAGTGACGAAAGATTAAAAATCAAAAGTAATACATAAAAGACTTGTCTTCACCAAGTGATGTAAGAGACTTAGCCAAACATGGTCTTTGATTGGCAAGAACTCTTACGATTAATCTTTGATCCCGAGACTACTACACACACTCTAAGGTGGATGATGGATGATGGTGGTGGATGTGGGTGTTGTAGTGGTGGTGGAGTGGTGGCAAAGTGGGAGAGTATTGGTTTGCCAAGGGATGCCTTTGAAGTGAGCCAAACACCCCTATTTATAGCCTGAACAGAAGCCCAGCCACGGCCCCGTGTCCAGCGGACACGCCCCCGTGGCCATCCTTTTCTCTTCCTTCATTAAATGAATTTGTCAGCATAGGGCTCCACACGACCTGTGTTCAGCGGGCACGACCCCGTGGGCAGAAGCGTATCTGTACTACCAAGATTTTGCAAGATTCTGCGTATCTTAGAGTTGACCACGCCCCGTGGTGGGCGTATAAGCTTCCACAGCTTTGTCTTTTCTGCAGGTGCTGACCACGCCCCCGTGTACAGTGGGCACGGCCCCGCGGTCAGTCTTCTGTTTCCTTGTTTTTGCTTTGGGGATGCTGCCGAGGGGTCGGGCATGTCACGTTTATTCCTTTTCTTTGTATTTATGTTGGTTTTGGCTGTATATTTGCTCCTTTTGTTCGTTTAAGCTCATTTGGTCCTGTAAATTCAAAAGGAAGACAAAAACACACCCTTTCCAACATTAGTACTAAAAAGGGTTAGTTTTATGCCTCATTTGATGTAATTTATATGTTACATTTTGCACACATCAAATACCCCCACACTTGAATCTTTGCTTGTCCTCAAGCAAAACTCTTTAATATGTGGCTTACACACCCAAATGAAATAGGTAGAGGAGAAGTTTTGGGCTTGTCTTGAGTGTCGGGAATCCAAGATCTTTATTGGGTTTTAGTTTTATTTTATTCACAATCCTATTCGTTATGATTTATTTAGAACATTTCATAAGAAAAATTACTTATTCGGGCATAACATGCCTCTTTAAAATTCCATTTATATACAAGTTCACATACCTCACGGGAGATCACTCAACACTCGGCCGAAGATGTATTTTTGTGAAACACTCGAGACCGGCATGAAACTTACTTCTACCATATGCTTGCCAAGCAATCAAACCTCCTCCTTTTTAACTATAAACCTTCGTAAATATCAAGAGGACTTTGGAAAGGGTTAGGCATGGGCGAAGGGTAGGTGGTTTTGGTTAGTGGTTAGTAAAAAGGGCTAAAAGCGTAAAAAGCGTCGGTCGTCGTAAAACTTTTTGTTTTTGTGACTTTTATTCAAACTAAGCATCTTCAAACAAAGTTTCTTTGACGAACTTGTTTGTTTATTGCTAGACTTTCATTTTTTTTTATAGAGAAACGTCACAAGATAACCGAGGTTTTTACTAAAATAAATGGGTTAAAAATAAAAAGGTTTTGGTGGGTTAATGGTGTTTGTTTTGTGGGTTTTGAAATGAAAAGGTTTAGGCTTAAAGGGGTTAACTAGGGGGACTTTGGGTAGGTGATAAAAAAAATGAAAAATAATGGTATTGAAAGGAAAATGGGTTAGTCCTAATGCCTCCATTATTTACCTACTTGGGTTTAAGTCGGTAAGAACCGGGAATGTATCGTCGTGGCAAGTTCTAGAGTCGTAAGAACTAATCGGCAATTCACACAAGAAATGAAAAATGAGCATTTAGTTAAAAGATATATGCTTGTATGCTCAATAAAGGCTCAAAACTCACTTGTTGTGGGAATGGGTTTATAATGTGATCAAGTATATATAATCCAATTTTAATTAGATTTGTCATGCATTTCCATAATTTTCTTACGTTGGTTCTTTTTATCACGATGCTATTGGTTGTAAATTTGTAAAAATATAACCTTTTTAGAACTTGTTATTCCCAAATTAAATCAAGACAAGTAAAAAAATGAGAATTTTTGAAAAAAAATGGGGTGATCAGCGGTTCCAATAGAGTTTTGTGTAAGGCTTGTTATTAGGACTTACAAGATTCAAGGTTTTAGCACCCCCCCCCCCCCACTTAAATTACACATTGTCCTCAATGTGTCCCAAAAATAAGTTTTTAGGTTGATTGAATGTGTAAAAAGGTGTTAAAAACAAGTTTTTATGTTACTGGGCAGCTGAACACGGGGTGTGGTGGGCTGAGCACGGCCCTGTGGTCAGACTGCCAGTAACAAAAAGTTACAGAAGGTTGACTACGGGGCGTGCCCAGTGGACACGGCCCGTGGTCAGTTATCAGTTACCTATTAGAAATTTTTTCTGAAGAACCCTTGGCACGGGGGCGTGTTGGGTGGCCACGGCCCGTGCCGCACATGCTGAAATGATGGAAAAGTTGACAAAAGGCTCTGGTTTCATGCATGGGATGCGGTTTTAACGTCCCTTTGGCAATATCCACCTTTTCGAGTGTGATTTATTCCTGAAAAGTAAGACTAAACTAGAAAACATAAAAGTTAAACTAATCTAAAACTAAGGATAGTTCTGCGAAATGCCTCCGTGGTGCGCCACGTTTATAAGGGTCCTTGGCTAGACCCACCTTATCGGGTGGTTCTGGCTCATCTTCAATTAGGGGGTCGTCATTGCCGATTGGATATTTCATTGATTGGTCAAGATCGACATATTTTTTGCTGGCCCCTAATTGAATGGGTAGGTTGTTTTGCTTTCGATTGATCAAGGCTTTATGGGTTTTCACAAAAGGCCGTCCCAACATAAGTGGAGCATCATCAAGAATGACGAAGTCGGTTGGGACTACCGTTTGATTTGTTTATACTAACACATCCTCAACTACTCCCATTGATTTTATTATTTTTCGATTAGAAAGAAAAACGGGTATTTGAAGTCGAGAGAAATCACTAATACTTAACTTTTTGAAAATGTAGTTTGGCATTATATTAACACAAAGATCTTTATCGATTGTGATATTACTAATAAAGGTGTTTTGAAAGAAACATGGAACCGGTGTAATGTTAATTTCAAACGGATCATCTTTTATTAGCGTAGTTTGATCATTTGTTAACTTAATGCTTACCATTTCGTCAAGTTTAGTGTTAGTGTTTAACTCTTTTAAAAACTTAGCATGAGTTGGTACCGAACAATGGTTTTCGAAAGAAGGTGTTAAGAGATTAATTTCTTGAAAATTTGACTCTTTTTGAAGATTAGCGTTTTCGGACTTACCTTTTTCGTTGTTTGGTTCATGCGTCGGTTTTTCACTTACCTTTTCTTCCGTTTTTACCTCTTCTACTATTACCTCGTTAGTACAAACTACCACTTCCCTCGCGCGGGATTCCTTTTCCCTTGCGCGGGATTCTTTTATATAGCGTTCGATAGTTTTAAGGTGTTCTATTATTCTTTCGGCTACGGGGAGGATAGTTGGTGGTTCGTCAAAGTGAGCGGGATAAGTATCCCAAAAGCTTGAGTGCGGAAGTTCAACCCTTAGTTCTTTATAATACGCATATGAGGTGGGTGGTTCACACCATTGTTCCTCATAGTAAGTATATCATGGGGAAGGTTCATACCTTGGTTCTTCATAATACTCATATGAGGTGGGTGCTTCACACCATTGTTCCTCATAGTAAGTATATGATGAAGATGATTCATACCTTGGTTCTTCAAGATATGAGTATGATGGAGAAGGTTCATACCTTGGCTCTTCATAGTATGTGTATGAAGTGGTTGGCTCGTACCTAGGCTCCTCATGGTATATGTACGAATGGGATGGTTCGAAAAGGTTATAATATTGTACCGAGTGAGGGTTACTGCAAATGGTACAATACTCTTCTTCATAATCATCCTCTTCATAGTGGTAATTGTAACCTCCTGAGTATTAATCCATAAGAATCACTCAGCAGACCACAAAAGAGTCTCGGGACCAGAAAACAAAAATAAAAACGGAAACAGAGGCTCACCACGGCCCCGTGTTCAGTGAGCACGGCCCATGGTCAGATCCTGTATCTGGGAGTTTTAAAAAAATGCAACTGGTTTTGCGCATCACAGGGGCGTGTTCGGTGAGCATGACCCCGTGTTCAGACTCTATATCTGGGTGTTTTGTTATTTTTATGCAGCACGGGGGCATGTTCAGTGAGCACGGCCCCATGTTCAGACTACTGTAATGCAAAAATTCCTAAAAATGTAAAAATGTGCGCGCAGTTTTAAAAAGTTTTTTTTTTAAAAATGATTAGGCCGTCGATTTTAAGCTTTCTTAAAATCCTTGTGTCCCGGCAACGGCGCCAAAAACTTGGTGCATGTCGAGTGCGATAAATTTTTATTGATATTTTAAGCCCATTTTACACATTAGTCAAGTTTTAAATTTATAAAACACGATATTCTACTAACACTAAACACACACTTGGACAAGTGCACCCATCGTGAGCATAGTATAGTGTTGGTAAGATACCTAGGTCGTCCAAGGACACAAGAGCTTTTAGTACCGGTTTATCCTCAACGTCTAACCAATCAAAAATTTTTGAGAAAAAGGTTTTAAACATGAAAAATAGAACTAAAAATGCAAAAAAAAAAAAAAAACAAAAAAAAAAAAAAAACAGATAGACAAGATGAATCACTTGGATCCGACTCGTCTTTTAAGTATCCTTTGATAATTTTCGCACTTTCGGACTTTTAAAGAGATTATCTTAGCTGTAGTAGTAGGCCCCTCTTTTGAAGGTGACGTTACCCTCAACCCAGTGGTTTGAGTTAGCAAGGATACGATCCCAAAGGGACGGAATATTGAAAGATAATTAATTAAGTTATTAATGCGAAAAGTGGTAGGCCCCTCTTTTGAAGGTGACGTTACCCTCGGCTAAGTGGTTTGAGTCAGCAGGGATACAATCCCAAGTAGCCGGTTTAATGTATTAATAGTAGTTTACATATGAGGGGATCAAGCCATTCGCACCCCCGCCATCCAATACCAGTGGGTATTGAAGGAGGTCCTAGTAAGCTTGACCCAGGTCCTTGCAGGATCTATACACTGAACAAGGCAATAACCTTACTAACCATTCCCTTAACCCCCGACCAGGTAGCCAACATACCTCTATATAGACGTAGAGATATGAATGGTGTAAATCTTTTACTTTATATAGATAGTAAAGTAATGCCAAGACACCATGGACAAATGATAAAGTAAATTCACCTTCAACATAAGAAACTAGTCATTAAAGTCATTAATACAAAACCAAATAAAAAGTGCCGAAAGATTAAAAATCAAAAGTAATACATAAAAGACTTGTCTTCACCAAGTGATGTAAGAGACTTAGCCAAACATGGCCTTTGATTGGCAAGAACTCTTACGATCAATCTTGGATCCCGAGACTACTACACACACTCTAAGGTGGATGATGGATGATGGTGGTGGATGTGGGTGTTGTACTGGTGGTGGAGTGGTGGCAAAGTGGGAGAGTAGTGGTTTGCCAAGGGATGCCTTTGAAGTGAGCCAAGCACCCATATTTATAGACTGAACAGAAGCCCGGCCATGGCCCCATGTCCAGCAGACATGCCCCCATGGCCATCCTTTTCTCTTCCTTCATTAAATGCATTTGTCAGCATATGGCTCCACACGGCCCGTGTTTAGCGGGCACGGCCCCGTGGGCAGAAGCGTATCTGTACTACCAAGATTTTGTAAGATTCTGCGTATCTTAGCATTGACCACGCCCCGTGCTGAGCTGGGCATGCCCCCGTGGTGGGCGTAGAAGCTTCCATAGCTTTGTCTTTTCTGCAGGTGTCTGACCACGCCCCCGTGTCCAGTGGGCACGGCCCCGTGGTCAGTCTTCTGTTTTCTTGTTTTTGCTTTGGGGATGCTGTCGAGGGGTTGGGCATGTCACGTTTATTCCTTTTCTTTGTATTTATGTTGGTTTTGGCTGTATATTTGTTCCTTTTGTTCGTTTAAGCTCATCTAGTCCTGTAAATTCAAAAGGAAGATAAAAACACACTTTTTCCACCATTAGTACTAAAAAAGGGTTAGCTTTATGCCTCATTTGTTGTAATTTATATGTTACATTTTGCACACATCAAAATCGATTCATCCGTGGTGGTGTGTGAGACGATTAAGGGGGCTGAAACCGTCAATATTCTCATGACTGAAATCGATTCATCCCTTTCCTTTTTCATGTGTTTTCATTAAGATTGATATATGGAATGTTCTGGATGTGTTTTTAGTAAGATTGATATATTTAACATTGATGAAGATGATTAAGGGGGCTGGTGTCCTGTAATCGATTCATCCATGGTGGTGTGTGAGACGGTAAATGAGGGTGGCGGTGGTTCAATGATAGGTGGAGCACCTTCAAGAGGATTGATGTTCAAGAGGAAATTTTAATTAGGTATTAGGGCTCAGAATCATTTTAATTTGGGGAAGATAATAAAGTAAGTGTTGAGTTTGAAAGGGTTGAGAGGAAAATTACCATTTTACCCTTATGTGCATTGCACATGACAGTTTGTAACTAAGATTTGTAACCAAGTATGAGTTAAAGGACAAAACGTGCAAGATTTTGAAAAGTTAAGGACACCGCCTGTAAACTTTTGGCCAAAAGGACAGCGCCTGAAATTTGATATAAAGATAAAGGACAAAACTTGTAATTTACTCTAGGAAAAATCTGAATTCCATGATTTTAGTTATAATAATAATCAACGTAATTTAAATAAAAAATATATAATATATAATCTATATCTATACATTTCTATACCTTATAATAAAACAAAACAATCTTAGGCCACATGGCATCTTCTTAACCATGTGGCTGACACGTGGCTTTGTATTGTTTCCCCAAATTTCCTTTTGAGCGGCAATTGAATAGACTCCCAATTCTGTCTTCCGCTCTTTCTTCTCACAGAATATTCAATCAAACAACTTTCTCTCACTACGTTCTATAATTTCGTTCTTTCCATAATAAAAAAATCCTTTCCTTTGTCTCTCCTCTTTCAAATAAAAAACCCTAAATCTATTGCAGCCACCACAGTGATGAAGAATACGCGTGTGGGTTGTTGATTATTGGTTTTGTTCGAACCGTGAACTAAATCCCGCATTATTTGTATTTTTCTCTGCTAATAGGCTACCCTTTTGGGTATCGTTTTTTTTTTGTTCGGTCTTTGTGGTGTTCGGTGGGTTATAATAGAGATGGCGGCTAGGGTTTGTCATGGTGGTGTCGGCAGGGGAGAGGATGTTTGGTGTTTTGACGAAGATTAATCTTATGGACAAGGGACTGGTGCAGTTTATGTACGCTGGGTTTTGAGTTTTAGTTTTGTCATAATTAAGCTTCTTTGATAAGAACCTTTATATAATCAACTTTTAATAATGTACTAATTTTGCAATGTTATGCAGACACACATCTTGATAGAGCAGATGGAAGAGCTTCACTCCAAGGTAAAATCCACAAATCAAGTTTAGGCTCTATGTTTGCCCATTTGTATTACAATAAAGTAATTAACACGATTAACCAATTTTCATTGTTAAGAATTTTAAAAGTAGTGCTCCTTATGAGGATGATAAGATATCACTATGCATTTTTATATTTATGCTTGCATATTTTCAATGCATTACCAAATATTAATTGTGACGATCACATTATTTGATGCCAAAATAATTAAAAAGTACTGAATTGGATCACCTGTTTGTATAACCATTTATAAGTAAAGTTTGACAATAAAACTTCATGAATATTTTTTTTGGCTATTTATTGGTGCAGGGTATAAAGGCTTTTTTGTTTACTCGAATCCGGTGGTTTGTTTACTAGGTATCCACTTTTCTAATGTTGTCAAAGAATCAATACCAAATTAACATCATACTCATAAACTGTATTTCTTTGCTATTATTTTAGGTGCCTCATCTCGACTCATTTAACAAACAAATCCTTGATAGGTTCATTAATCAAAAGTGTTTACAAGAATCAAGCTTTTTGTTTAAATGTGGATTTGACCATCGTTGTTTTTAGTAGAACCATTGAAACAACGACTCTTCCTTCCACGACACACAATACTTGAACAAAGTCATCGCATCCTACAACGTCTCTAATGAAACAAACCAAAAAGACAATTGCAACATTGACCAGGTACATAATGAATTTCCTTAGATCACTCTGCTTGATTTTGTTGATATATCAAAACGGGTCGTTTTGACCAATTTACGTATGAGTGTGCAATTGGCAACCAAATTTGGTATAAAATCGTTGGTAGACTGTGAAGTTAGTGTGTAGTTTTTCAAATAGTATCCATTGTAATCATCATTTTTGTGATGTGTAGGATTTATCAAATAGTGTAGGATGTGTTTTTCACTTGTGTGATGTAGAATGCTTAACCCTGTTGTGCTGCAATTAATCTTGGGTTCACACTGGGTGATTTTAGAAAATCTGGAAACTAATTTTGTAGCTATTTATTGTGCTTTAGACGGAAATTGGGGAGAAAATGCCATGGTTTTTGTAGATTTGGTTTGTGGTTCTTAATGCGTTTCAGTTAACATTATATACATTGTTGGGCCGGGCTGGTTTGTTAACATGTCAAAATGAGTTGGTGTGATTTTTGATTGGTTTAGCTTAAAAACAAGGCAGGTCTGGTTTGGTATTCTCATGATACCCTTTGGTCAAACTTTTTTTTTTTTTTATAAATATTTAGTGTGCCAAATAGCCAGACCCAAAATTCTTTTTAGTTTTTCTTTTCCGTTTGACTCTTTGGAGATAAAATTTAACCTGGATCGACCCGTTTGACAGTAAATTGGTCAAAATTGCCATCTTTATTACTTTCGAGGGTGAACACATTTGAACCGTCTACAACCACTCGGTCTAGAGTATTATGTTGATAAAGTTGTACTTGCTTCATTTGTAGGAGTTGACGATACTAGCTGAAGAAATCAAGAGCATGCTTTGGCTGGTAAAAAAAAACTAATTGCGTTGCTTTTGTAACTTCGTTTGATACATTACGTACCCGCGGGTAGAGGGATAGATTTCGTTACTTGAACGTTTATTTCTTTCAAAGGATTATTTCAACAATTTTAAATTATATATTTGTGTGTTAGTCCACCCGCGAAATTCGCGGGATCTTAGACTAGTTGATAATAAAGAAAAACAATCAATAGTCACTTGACAATCTTTTACAGCACTTATTGCCAAATGACAATCTCTTAATCTATTGTTATTGTATTTAGGAGGGAAAACACAAAGGTTGGACCACAACATATGGTTTAAAGTTTGCTCATTAAATCTTAAATATATATATTTAAATCTTTCCTTAATTGTGAATTAAAATTTGATGTTAAAAACATAATAGTCTCATTAACATTAAAAGAAAAATATATTAACAAATATTTTCCTTAATTATCAATTAGATTGAATTTAAAATTTTTGAAATAGTAAATGGTTTCAACTCTAATTCAAAATTTGTAATTAATCATTTTCTTATAACAAATTTTTAATTAAAATACGTAATTGTGTCATTAAGATTAAAAAAACTATAATATTATATCTTTCCTTACTTATCAAATAATTTTAATTATTTTTATCAAATTGTATATAGTAGGAACATTTTCGAGTTTAATTTAAATTTAAATTTAGTAACTAATAATAAGTTTAAATCAAATTTGATTTAGCTAATGATAAGTTTAAGGAGTTAATGTCACACTCTCAATTCCACGTGCGGAGTACTACCGGTAGGCGTATGACTAACCAGGATCAAGCCACCAATCATATGAACAACATAATAATAAAAGAGTGTTCATCACAACCGATACGAGTAGTGACTAACAATATCAAAGTCCAAAGTCTAAGTTCAAAACAACGTTTCAAGATAACAACGGAAGCGTAAGTTAAACAGTTCAAACAAAAGTTCAAAAGTTTATAATTATTAAAAAAGGAAAACCCAACAGGGGTTAATGCGACCACTACACTCTCTGTTGCAAGCTCCTGCTATCACTGAGTACCTGCAAAGCATGAAGTAGGGTGTCAACATAAAGTTGGCGAGTTCACGAGACGTCCAGTTTTAATTCCATAAAACTTGTGTTTGTTGTTAAGTTACTCATTTACGACCCACATAGAGTGTGCAGCCCAAATATGTAAGTGTGCGGCCCATATTTTTACGACCCACATAGAGTGTGCGGTTCATCTAAGGTGTGCGGTCGTGTATTAGACAATTGTACAGTGTGTTTCATCTGGTTGTACAAGAGTTATGCGGTCTACGTAGTGTGCGACCCAACATACTTGGGTGTACGAGATGCATCATGGTTTGTACCTTAACTAGTGTGCGGTACACTTCGCACATACGGGTGTGTGATGTGTTGTATGGGTTTGTACCTCATGCTATTAGTGTTGTACCCCTTTGAGGGTGTGCGATATCAATTTTTCCAACAATAAGCATTTCAATCAGATCAAACGCATGTTTTTGCATTAATGTGACAACCCGAATCTCTAAGGTTAGCGTTACCTAAACTCCACAATCTTGGCGTTGGACTGCACGTGCACATCACTAAGTATTTATGTGTGCATGATAACTAAACATGAAATCGTTGAACGTGCTATATGTGCTAAACGTGCTACATGTGTGTAATTACTTCACTTGGGCCGAATGGGAGTCTAGTTTCCCACTTGGGGCTCGAATATGTTTAGTCTTCATAATATTAGTTTGGGCCATCGCACATTTTTGGGCTACACATGGCCATCTCGACACACAATCACAATTGGGCCAGGGACCTTATGCGCTCCACTAGAATTGGTTAATTTAATTCACTCGACACACAATCACAATTCGGGTAGTCCATAAATGAATCGAGGTTGATATATAAAGAATTGGTTAACCACTTGCCATATATGAGTGTTAATGAATGATTATGAATCGGCTGGGTTTCGTAAGGGCCCTCGCAGAATTAGATAGATGAGCATAATGAATTGTTAATCACCACTAATAAATCGGTCCAATGATAATCGTTTGGATGCTTTAACAATGTCGGCCACTATTGCTTGTTTTATTAATAATTAATATGGATATGATCTTGGTGGTTGATTATGATAGGAGTCCAAATACACAACACATTGGTGGGCTGGTTACATGGGGGGCTTGTGTATCTTGATTAAAAATGGATTCGGCCCACTTGCTCTATTTGATAATATAATATAATTAGATGTACGTAACATCTTTATATTCCACAATTTACAAAATATCAAACCCTATTTGCCCACTTGAATTACACGGCTGTGGACCCCTCCCCCTTCTCACGAAACATTCCAGTTGAGCAAGTTAATGGGTTAGTGATTTTTCTTTTGCAAGTTATATGATGAATATGTTTTGTAGTTGTTTAAGATCCATATGGCTAGTTGTGCTATGTGTACATTGATTCCTTATTTGATGATTTATCTGATATGAATATGCGTGAACTACCAAATAATTGTTTTAAGACTCATGTTTATCAATGATTGTAATGGTGATGATAACTGTTAGCAAGAACTTAGAAATTAAATTAGGATGTCTAAAACATGGGCTAGGGTGCGAGTGTGCATTAGAATTAATGCATGTGATGATATGATAGAAAAACGTTGAATCTAATTTATGTGGATTGTGGTCACTCAACAGTGAATAAGAGTTTCATGGTTTAGAGAATTCTTGTGCTAAAGGAATGTTAATATTGAATGATAAATGGTAATAATCAAATTGAGGCTATGTGATTGATGATGTGAGGACTGTTACAACTTGGTTAGGGTATGGATTGTTTATGTGTTTAGTAATACCAATTAGAGTGGGCCGGGAGGAGGGTATAGGAACGCACATGAGTTGCCGGCCCACGTACACAAAACAGATTGGAAACATTGGGCCAGGGTCATGCGTTTCACATTGGGCTGTAATGGGTTTGGAATGGGGGATTGCAGCCGCATAGACAGATGGGCTGGGCCTGATGGGTCAGCCATGTTTGTGGGTTTATGATGGGTTGGGTTGTAACGATGGGCCGCACACATTAGTGAACACGAGGGTGGCCCAGATATTTGCTAGATGTTTACACGAGGATATCGGCTATTTACGACGCAAGATTTCCTGTCACAATCAACATGTTTACTTGAATGTGGACCGAACTACTTGCATAATAGTGTGATATGAACTGGTATTGTGTTTGGCCCCAACTGCTTGCTATGGTCTGCGTGATAATATACGTGCTGTAATCTGTTGTCGCAACCCCCGATCCCTGATTCCCGGGAACGGGCGGACGCGAGCTCAGAGTTTGGTGGTATCAGGTTTTGATAATCTCGCAACGGAATTTTCATCAGGACCGTAGTTAGGAAATGTTTATCAGAGTAAAACCACCTTCTTTTATATTAATAATCACATGGGCAAAACCCAAGTTTCTTATTACAATACATTATAGGGACAAACCCTATTTTATTGAATTTAAAACATCGTTTATTAGGTAACTTTTATAGCCACATTTTTCCCAAGCCTTCAGTGCTCTACAGCTGGCTTCCATTAATTGGCTATTCACATTGTGTTACCTGTAACGCGTTTTAAAAACATTTGTCAGTCGGAAATACTGGTGAGTGAATCCCAGTTTAATCAAGAAACATTTTATCAATTAAAACAGTATTGAGAGCGATCACATTGTTTATTTCTACACAATTACTCATTCAGTATTTGCCACTCGACCGGATCTATGGCTATGGTCAAATTACCCATTGGCTAACTCGTCGTCCAATAGTAATGCACTGTCATTCAGACTTACTACTACTCGTAGTAAATTTTGTATACAAAACCCCATAATACCGGCAGTAATTGAAGAACTACAAAGACTCAATCACCGCTTAATCACATTTGTAAACAATTAAGGTTTTGTAAAACATTCCAAAAACATTAACAAAAAGAGGATAAACTCACATTGCTGTCTTAGGCTTTTCGTAAGGGTTTCCTGGATATAATCTATAATTTATACAAATGTACATTGGTTAGTACCATAACCCTTTGAAAATATTAATAATACCCTCCCCGAGACGGCATTCCAACAACTACGTCGGGCAGAACCACGACAGTTGTTACGGAACCCTAAATCAATCGGGCAGCGTAACTATTATGAAACTGGGGTTATAATACTTACAACGGAGCTGAACCTCGCTAATTAGGGGTATAATACCCAAAATATTATGCCTAATACTTCAGATTTCGAGAATGAGATTTGAGAATGAGCGACGGAAACTGAAAACTGATGCTTGCTATTTATAGTTGTGATATTGAGTTCTGTCGCGGCCCGCGTGAAAGACAAGGGACCCTTACGCGGCCCGCGTCAACATCGGTCAACTCAGTAGCTTAGCTGGGTCAGCTAGTAGGTCCGCCACGATGTCGACACGTGTCAGCACCGGATGCTTCCGCGTTTCATGATCTGTCGCGGCCCGCGTCAACTTAGACGAGGTCTTACGCGGCCCGCTTGAACTTAAGAAGTCAACGAAGTCAGATCTCAGCCCTTATACTGCCCGCGTAAGTTTGAGGTGGGGTCTTTCGCGGCCCGCCTCAACTTATATTTCAGATTATATATTTTATTTCATAAACTATAACATAATTTGGGCTTGGTTTTCACATACGAGGTGTAATATAAAACATATTAGGACATTCTAACATATAACAGTGTGTTAGACATATTATGAGAGTGTCGGTTTTACCGAGGGTTGTTACATTCTCCCCACCTTACTTTAGAGCTCATCCTCGAGATCTACTGAAATAAATGCGGATATTTCCTTTGCATTTCTGACTCTAATTCCCATGTATACTCAGGTCCTCTTTTGGAGTCCCACTTCACTTTGACTAGAACTAGTCTCTTATGCTTGAGATTCTTGACTTTCCTGTCTTCAATCTGTAGAGGTCTTTCTACAAACTTGAGTTGTTCATTTACCTCTATATCCTTAAGAGGTACTATTAATGATTCATCAGCTAAACACTTTTTAAGATTAGATACATGAAACACATCATGTATTCCTGCCATTTCCTCTGGCAGTTGTAGCTGATAGGCTACATATCCTATTTTTCTAATAATCTTAAAAGGTCCAACATACCTGGGACTTAGCTTTCCCCGTTTGATGAATCTTACCACTCCTTTCCAAGGAGAGACTTTTAATAACACTTTATCTCCTACCTGAAATTCCAATGGCTTGCGTCGGTTATTAGCATAACTCTTTTGTTGATCACGTGCTGCTTTTAGTCGTTCCTTGACTTGAATAATTTTGTCAGTTGTTTCTTGCACTATCTCAGGTCCAGATAGTTGCTTTTCCCCAATTTCTGCCCAACAGACTGGGGTTCGGCACTTTCGTCCATAAAGTGCTTCGAATGGTGCAGCATTGATACTTGTGTGATAACTATTATTATAAAAAAATTCTATTAAAGGTAAGTGATCATCCCAATTACCTCCAAAATCGATTACACAAGCTCTAGGCATGTCTTCCATTGTCTGAATTGTTCTTTCGCTTTGTCCGTCCGTTTAAGGATGATAAGTTGTACTTAGTTTTAACTTGGTTCCCATTGCCTTTTGGAAACTTGACCAAAAATGAGAGGTAAATGGACTATCTCTATCAGAAACAATTGATAAAGGAATGCCATGTAAAGAAACAATTTCATTTACATACAACTTAGCTAATTGTTCCATACTAATTGTTTCTTTCATTGGTAGAAAATGAGTTGACTTGGTTAGTCTGTCTACAATCACCCAGATTGTATCATTTCCTTTCCTAGTTTTGGGTAATTTAGTAACAAAATCCATTGTTATTAATTCCCATTTCCAGACTGGCATTTCTAATTGTTGTAACAAACCTGAGGGTTTTTGGTGTTCAGCTTTAACTTGTGAACAAGTTAAACATTTAGAAACATAGGCTGCTATGTCCCTTTTCATTCCTATCCACCAGAAATTTTTCCTTAAATCCTGATACATTTTATCATTTCCTGGGTGCATCGTGTACTTAGACTTATGGGCTTCTTCTAGTATACGATTACGCAGGTTTCCTAATTTAGGTATCCACATTCTCTTTTCATGGAATCTCCATATTCCATCTGTTCCTTGTTTTAATTCTTTTAGCATACCTTTTAATTTTTCAGAATCATCCTTGATTACTGATTCTTGTGCTTCTCTTATTTGATTATTTAAATCTACTTGCAGATTTAATTTAAGAGAACGTACCCTTTTTGGCTTTTCATGATACTTTCGGCTTAAAGCATCTGCCACTATATTTGCTTTTCCTTCATGATACTGGATATTACAATCATAATCACTAAGAAATTCCATCCAACGTCTTTGCCTCATATTAAACTCTTTTTGCTTGAAGATATACCTTAAACTCTTATGATCAGTGAATATGGTAAACTTACTACCATAAAGGTAATGTCTCCAAATCTTAAGAGCAAAAATTATAGCTCCTAACTCTAAATCATGGGCTGAATAATTCTCTTCATGATTTTTAAGTTGTCTAGATGCGTAAGCTATAACCTTTTGTCGTTGCATCAATACACATCCATAACCTAATCTAGAAGCATCACAATAGACTACAAAATCTTCAGTTCCTTCTGGCAATGCTAGTATGGGTGTATGGGTCAATCTTTGCTTAAGAATTCTAAAGGCTTCTTCTTGTTTTACTCCCCATTCAAACTTAACAGATTTACAGGTTAACTTAGTTAAAGGAATGGCTATTCTAGAAAAATCTTGAATAAATCTTCTATAATAACCAGCCAATCCTAAGAAACTTCTAACCTCAGTTGGTGATTCAGGGGTTTTCCATTTGGTAATTGCTTCAATTTTCGTTGGATCTACATGAATTCCTTCATGATTGACTAAGTGTCCAAGGAATTGTATCTGTTTTAACCAGAATTCGCACTTAGAAAACTTAGCATAAAGTTTTTCCTTTCTTAACAGACTTAAAAGTGCGTGCAAATGTTTTGCATGTTCCTCTTTACTCTTGGAGTAAATTAGAATATCATCTATGAATACAATTATGAATTTATCCAAATATGGCTTACATATTCGGTTCATCATGTCCATAAATGCAGCTGGGGCATTGGTTAAACCAAATGGCATGACAGTAAATTCATAATGACCATACCTTGTTCTGAATGCGGTTTTAGGAATATCCTCTTCCTGTACCTTTAATTGATGATATCCTGACCTTAAATCGATTTTAGAGAAAAATCGAGCTCCTTGCAGTTGATCAAACAGATCATCGATTCTCGGTAATGGGTACCGATTTTTAATCGTAACCTTGTTTAATTCACGGTAGTCAATGCACATAAGCATTGATCCGTCCTTCTTTTTAACGAACAATATCGGCGCTCCCCATGGTGACGAACTTGGTTGTATAAATCCTTTCTCCAACAATTCGTCTAATTGTTTCTTTAATTCTTGCATTTCAGCGGGTGCCAAACGGTAAGGTGCTTTGGCAATTGGTGATGTTCCTGGTATTAAGTGAATTC
The DNA here is from genome assembly GCA_030545235.1 of Helianthus tuberosus. Lineage (NCBI taxonomy): Eukaryota > Viridiplantae > Streptophyta > Magnoliopsida > Asterales > Asteraceae > Helianthus > Helianthus tuberosus. The sequence continues at coordinate 35,855,739 of CM060399.1, read as the reverse complement.
TGAATTCGACTTCTCTGTCTGGAGGTTGCCCTGGCAATTCTTCTGGAAAGACATCTGAAAACTGAGATACTACTGGAATATCTTTTAAATCCTTTCCTTTAGTGTTAATGATTATAGAAATCAAATACACTATAGAACCTTTTCTCATACAACTTGCAGTTTTCATCACAGAAATGAATTTAGTAGATCTAGAAGTTTTATCTCCTTTAATTGTGATCATTTTACCTTTTGGTGGATTTACTTGAATTAACTTTTGATCACATAAAATACTAGCTTTATTGGCTATTAACCAATCCATTCCTAAAACAACATCAAATCCTACCAAATTCATAGGATATAGGTTTGCAATAAACTTCTGATTTAAAATTTCTATTCTTGCTCCCTGCAAGATTTCAGAAATCCTAATGGTTTCTCCATTAGCTGTCTCTACTACGCATTCATGTGGTAGTTTAGTTAATGACTGATTTAGAAATTTGCAAAAAGATGTATTAATAAAACTCTGGTTTGCACCAGAGTCAAATAATACTTTAGCAAAAACATCATTAACTAAAAACGTACCAGCAATGACATCTGGAATTATCTTAGCTTCTTCTGCAGTCAGAACAAATGCTCTAGCATTTTTAGTATTCTTGTTATCTGGAGCTGGAGCTAATTTTGGGCAATTCAGCTTGATATGACCTTGTTCTCCGCAATTGTAATATACCCTGTTGTTAGCTTTCTTCCTGCAGTTTTCTTCTTTGTGTCCTGACATTTTGCGAAAGTTACAATATATGGAGCATCTTCCAGAATGCTTTCTTTTGCAATACCTACAGTAGGGTGCAGAGGTAGAACCTATATTTTTCCCACGGTTAGAATTTCCAGAACGAAATTCTTGAGTCAACTTCTGGGTTAGGTTCCTCCTTTGATCTTCTTCTCTGGTACGGACTAATTCATCAGTCAAGGTATTTGCTAGTTCTACAGCTTCTTCTATGCTTTGAGGTCTAGCTGCCTTGACTACATGTCTAATCTCTCCGATTAATCCCCAAATATAACGAGAGATTAACACTGGTTTTGGCGAAGCAAGAGTTGGCACTATTCTGGCATATTCAAAGAATATTTTAGTGTACCCCTTACTATCTACACCAGTCATCCTAAGATTTAGAAATTTGTTGGCTATCTGTTCTTTCTCATTGGGTGGGCAGAATTTCCTTTCTACCTTGTCCTTAAACTCTTCCCATTCCATATTATAGGTTCTATCACTTCCTTTTGTTTGGAGGATAGTGTTCCACCATTCTAGTGCTGCGTTCTTGAACAGATTAGAACCAAACAGTATCTTATCTTCTTCAGCACACTTACTTATCCTTAAGACTGCCTCAGTCTTTTCTATCCAGCGTAGGGTTGCAATGGCTCCTTCGTTGCCCGAGAATTCCATTGGTTTACATGACCAGAATTCTTTATAAGAACAACCATAAGGCATGGTTCTTCTTCTTTTGGGAATGGGCATTTGAAGTACAGGTCCATTGTTCACGCTGTTTTCTGGTTCAATTGGTCGCTTACTGCTATGCTTACTTTTATTATCAGCATCTTTAACAGTTTGAAGTATAAATGGCATTGCATCTATAATTCCCTGTGCTACTATGTGTTGGATAGCACTATTATCCACTTGATTTCCATTGTTATTGATACTTGGATTTTCATTAACCACGTTAATGTTACTCTGGTTATCGTTATTCAGATTTCCTTGATTTCCTTCGTCGGCCATCTGAATTTTAAACATTTATCCCATATTAATATCATAAGATAATAAGTAATATTGCAATTTACATGACACGCAATCTAGCCAAAAACGTAGATCATTGCTACTTGTACTCTTTTTCATATACTATGCGTCTATTACACACTAGTACAGAAATAAAGATTACAATACCAACAGAAATAAAATAATAATATGCATCCGTACACACATATCTTATTTTATTATATTATTACTAGGTTATAACCCCGTGTATTACACGGGTTGAATAAATAAATTTTATATACTAAATAATAAAACAATATATCTTTAAAAATCTCATTTATTGCACGATTTGAATAAATATAATTTTATATATTAAATAATAAAAAGCTGTATCTATAAGAACCATATTGTACGGGTTGAATAAATATAGTTTTATATACCAAATAAAAAAGTTATATCTTTAAAACCACGTGTATTACACGGGTTGAATAAATGTAATATTGTTTACCAAATAATAAAAAAAATTACATCTTTATAAATATGCGCATTACACGGTTTGAATAAGTGTAATTTTCTGTACTAAATAATAAAAAATATATATTCTTAAAAAACCCCGTGTATTGTATGAATTCAATAAATCTAATTGTATATATCAAATAATAAAAAGTTATATCTTAAAAAACCTCATGTATTACATGGGTCGAGTAAATGTAATTTTGTATAGTGAAAATAAAAGTATTTAATATATTAATACAAAGTTTGGTTTTTATTGAAATTGGTATGTGTTTACATTTTTTTTAAATAACATATATATATATATATATCGAATTTAAAAAAAAAATTGTACCCCTCGAAATCACGGGCCTTATGTGAAAGTTCTCCCCGCACACCATAGCCGGCTATAGGTGTGTGGCTTGTTGTAAAATAAAAGAGTACAAATAATAAAAATTATTGAACGTTGAAAATCCAAAGCTTTTGGTTAGCCTCTTAGTTCATAAAATATTGATTTTTTTAACTTTCGCGGCAAAGTGAATAATAGTGGAGATTTATGCGGGTCAAATGAAATAAACGAATATCATTTAAAGATAGTTTTTGGTATACCAGAAAATCCATAAAATATTAAACTAATAATATTTAGTAGAAGAGTTATCTATAATACAAGATATTAAACTAAATAATATTAAACTAAAATAATAGTTATATATAAGAGATTAAACTAAAATAATAATTATCTATAAGTAGATGGCCTAATATGATGACAAGTGTCCCAAAAATGGTTTCTTTTATTATATAGTATAGATTACTACCGCATCCTCCATTCTAACATTTATGGATATTGATTTATCCAAAAATCCATATTGCGCTCATCGTATTTCCATACGAGACGCTCTCCCACCTGACGCATCCTCTCACTGCTTTCTAAAATTTCCTCCCCGAAAGTCCTAAGTTCTTGGACGTTTTCTGCACTCATTGGGGGTGCAGGTTCTAGGACTAGGTTTGGAATCTGGGGTGCAGGTTCCTGAAATTGGTAAGGATCCTCTAAAATTTCCCTAATATAATAATCTTGGTAATAGGGATCTAAAGGGTCCATACCTGGGTAGGCTTCTATGTTCTGTATGGGTGGAAAATCCTGGATAGGGTAATGTTGCACAAAGTCCCTATTATCGTCCCACCAGGGGTCGTAATTCGGGTCTAGTGGGTTTGGTGCAGGTACCCTTGGGATTTCTTCTGGGTTAAAATCGTGCATTTCCACTTGGTTTTCCTGATTTTCTATTTCCATGGGTTGTTATGGGTTTTGTGGTTGTGGGGCTACTAGTTGTTCCAGACTTGGGTCAGCAGCAGTTGTGGCTAAGATACGGAAATTAGCTAGGCTTCTATTTAGCATATCTTGAGTATGGGCATCTGTCTCTCGCTTAATAGCTGCTAAAGCCCTTTGCTGTTGCAATTTTCGCATTCTCTTCCTACGAGCAAAAGCTTCTTTACTGAACCATCCTCGTTTCTTATTAGGAAATGGTTCTTCAGATTTAGCTCTAAAGGCAAATATCCCGTCTTCCTGATCAGCAGTATACCCAGAGAGGGCAGGCTGTGTTGATGTACCTTCATTCCTAGGTGAATCAGATAACTGACGATTCACGTCTGATGGTCCTTGATCACTCATACTGAAAACTAACAAATAGTCAAACAACACATAACAAATAAATACAGTTATGTACTTATTTAAATAATTTTATTTCCTAACACGAATTTTAGAATTTAAGTGTCAGCAGAACACTTCTTTGGCTCAGACCAGTGGCTAGGCTCTGATACCACCTCCTGTCGCAACCCCCGATCCCTGATTCCCGGGAACGGGCGGTCGCGAGCTCAGAGTTTGGTGGTATCAGGTTTAGTTAATCTCACAGCGGAATTTTCATCAGGACCGTAGTTAGGAAATGTTTATTAGAGTAAAACCACCTTCTTTTATATTAATAATCACATGGGCAAAACCCAAGTTTCTTATTACAATACATTATAGGGACAAACCCTATTTTATTGAATTTAAAACATCGTTTATTAGGTAACTTTTATAGCCACATTTTTCCCAAGCTTTCAGTGCTCTACAGCTGGCTTCCATTAATTGGCTGTTCACATTGTGTTACCTGTAACGCGTTTTAAAAACATTTGTCAGTCGGAAATACTGGTGAGTGAATCCCAGTTTAATCAAGAAACATTTTATCAATTAAAACAGTATTGAGAGCGATCACATTGTTTATTTCTACACAATTACTCATTTAGTATTTGCCACTCGACCGGATCTATGGCTATGGTCAAATTACCCATTCTAACTCGTCGTCAAATGGTAATGCACTGTCATTCAGACTTACTACTACTCGTAGTAAATTTTGTATACAAAACCCCATAATACCGGCAGTAGTTGAAGAACTACAAAGACTCAATCACCGCTTAATCACATTTGTAAACAATTAAGGTTTTGTAAAACATTCCAAAAACATTAACAAAAAGAGGATAAACTCACATTGCTGTCTTAGGCTTTTCGTAAGGGTTTCCTAGATATAATCTATAATTTATACAAATGTACATTGGTTAGTACCATAACCCTTTGAAAATATTAATAATACCCTCCCCGAGACGGCATTCCAACAACTACGTCGGGCAGAACCACGACAGTTGTTACCGAACCCTAAATCAATCGGGCAGCGTAACTATTATGAAACTGGGGTTATAATACTTACAACGGAGCATGACCTCGCTAATTAGGGGTATAATACCCAAAATATTATGCCTAATACTTCAGATTTCGAGAATGAGATTTGAGAATGAGCGACGGAAACTGAAAACTGATGCTTGCTATTTATAGTTGTGATATTGAGTTCTGTCGCGGCCCGCGTGAAAGACAAGGGACCCTTACGCGCCCCGCGTCAACATCGGTCAACTCAGTAGCTTAGTTGGGTCAGCTAGTAGGTCCGCCACGATGTCGACACGTGTCAGCACCTGATGCTTCCGCGTTTCATGATCTGTCGCGGCCCGCGTCAACTTAGACGAGGTCTTACGCGGCCCGCTTGAACTTAAGAAGTCAACGAAGTCAGATCTCAGTCCTTATACCGCCCGCGTAAGTTTGAGGAGGGGTCTTTCGCGGCCCGCCTCAACTTATATTTCGGATTATATATTTTATTTCATAAACTATAACATAATTTGGGCTTGGTTTTCACATACGAGGTGTAATATAAAACATATTAGGACATTCTAACATATAACAGTGTGTTAGACATATTATGAGAGTGTCGGTTTTACCGAGGGTTGTTACATCTGTATAATAAATGCAAAGAACACATGTTTCACGTGTATACGAAACTGACTAACTTTGATAACCACGGTAGGGCTTGGTTGACCACTTTTGTTAAACGAGTAGCTAATTCTACCGAGCAATCGAAGGTGAGTTCATCTCTTGAGCATGCATCCCGGTGGTTGGGACAGACAGTGGGTATCCCGGGGAGGGATAAGTCTTTTGGGTAAAAACGGGAATGTTGGATAATATACTCTTCCTATTACCTTTAAAGTCCCTCCGTGTTGTTTGGTTACCGGGGAGGTAACATGGTATTAGTTAGTAGCGCTACTTAGGTTTGGCAACCTCACCCCGTACCTAGGAGGACGGGTGTTGAACTAATGACCTGGTCATGACCAATGCTTTGATAGGAGCATTGGAGAAAGGGCAAAATAATCAGAAGCCGTCTTGTATTCGGGTTATTATCAACATTACTTTCGGAATTAACTTCAATGGATTAACTAAACACTTGGTAATCAACGTTTTGGTAAAAACTATGAACTCACCAGCGTTGTCTGATACACTTGTTGCATGCTCGCAGGTCATTAGATATCTTGGATTTGGGAACTTGCTGTCTGAAGTAGCTGGAGTGGTCCTGGGTCGACTAGAAGGATTTATGAGATTGATTTCTTGATTCTATACAATGGTTTTGAAACTGATTAACTTTGGTTTTCTAATTGCTTCCGCTGAACGTGTTGGTTTTCATTTAAACTGGTTGATGGCATTTTCTTTAATGATTGAGAATTTTATTTATAAACTTGTATGGGTTCAATGTAATTAGTGGCTCGTTGTTGGTACGTCACTCGCCTAGCAGGGACATTCCCTAGGTGGTATTTTGGCGGTGTGACAGTTTGGTATCAGAGCCACTGTTTATAGTGAACTTGGTTTTAAAACGTTTTTATAAAACCAGACTATAACTGAACAGATTCGAAATCGACCATGACACTCAGCTCCATATGCAAGGTTCGTTTCTCGTTTACTATTGCATAGTATATCTAGTGTTTGCTTATGAATAACATCACACGTGAATGCACACTTAGCACTGCAGTATGAACTTCTATGTTACCAACCCATGTTACGTGTTTTAAGAGTGCGACTCTTCTTGAACTTTCATGATCTATGTTGTGGCATCATCTGTCTTATTGCTCGAATTCGGGGAACCTTTTAGCGCGAGTTAAGAGGCACTGAGATAAGCATGCAAATTGCCTTATTATTATGGGTGCACACATAATAATAATGTGGGGTGCATGTGAGTCCCAGTGAGGCTTAACGAGTGTGAGAGGGGTTCCGCTCTGTTAATTGATGTTATGTTAGAACTCAGCAGTCTATAGGAGTCATAGCAGTGATTGTCTGCTACTCGAACATGATCTTTTCACCCCTTTCTGAATCCTTACAAATCTCGATGCTATCGAGTATCACCTGATCACACATCTGAACGCCTAGCGAACTGTGTAGAATGTTAGGTGCTAGTATGAACGTCCCTGAGTTGGATGGCTCAGCGTCAAGTGATTGGACTATACTTTCCTCACTTATCTTTGTTTGCTGGAACTTAGCGTGTTGACGCCATAGATCCCGAAGTGCGATCACTTCTGCAACACTCTTGCAACATACCGTGTAGTACTCAATCAACTTGCAAGAACGATGGACAAAAGGATTGGGACGACTCTGGTCACCGGCAACGAACACCAGCAGATTGACTTCAACCGAATCCCTAACCCTAGTCAGTGACTTATGGGAATCAACTCTTACGAATCAATCGGGACATAAGCGAGGACAACAAATTATAGTGTGGAATGTGTGACTACCAGCACAGTGAGTAGCGCTATAGGACGTGGCACAGAATGTGAAAGATGTACCCTGTTGGTGAAATGTCACAGGACCCCGTTACAAGCAGTGACATTAAGGGCAACAATCACGACGACATTGAGGCGCTTGTAACCGTAGCTTACAGTATGAAAACGAAGGTGCCTACGACTTGGATTGGCCGTTGTTAAATCAAGACGACACACAACCAAGGGAACGACGATAGTACTGGAAATTCTCGTAATGAAAACAACAAACACTGGGAACGATGCTCGTGGAAGGGCATTTAGGAATGGAGTGGGTGACGCCAGGATAATAGCAACATGGTAGCTAGTATGGGTAGTAAATCGCTTCGTCTCTGTTCTGTTTAACCCTGACGCTTCTTGAAGCCGAACCTGTTGTGGAATTGACTAAGGGCAAGACAATCGAAACCTCATAGGTTTGTTGGGATGCAAACTCGACCTTGTGGGACAAGTGTTCAACATCGGCCTTCCTTCTACTACCCCTGATGGTTACAATGCAGTAGTTAGCGTGGATTGGTTATTCAGAAATTGCGCAGACATACGTTATGAGGAGAAAATTTTGTGTGGAGAATCGTTATTTGTTCTAAAGCAACAGAATGGTGCAAAGGTTAGCGCCATTTTAATTATGAAGGCCCAGAAGGGTCTACGGAGGGATCACCCCGCTACATTAGCAACCGTTACTGATGTTGAGGCTAAGGAAAAGAGGATCGAGGATCCACCAATTGTTCATGATTCCTCTCAATGTGCTACCCGAAGAGCATACAGATTTACTTCCACCACTGTTAGGAAGAATCTCAGTTTGATTTCACGACAGGGGAAGCCCTGATTACTCGTGCTATATACCGTCTTGCACCAGGGGGGGGGGGGGTTGCAAGGACTATCTACAAGAACTGTTGGACAGGAGTTTTATTGGACATAGTTTTTGTTCACTTTGGGAAGCCCCAGCTATATTCAGGAAGATAAAGCCTTTTCGTATGTGTACTGATTATCCAGAACTCAGCAAGGTGACAATCAAGAACTGTTTGCCTCGACCATGTATTGACGGAAGACCAAGAGGAGAATGTTCCTGAAACGGAATATCGAACGCAATACGGCCATTGCGACTTTGTACACCATGACCATTGAGTTAATCAACACACCAGTAGCTTTATGGACCACATGAATCGACCGTATTTATGGATGACATTCTGAATCATTTCCAAGAGGAAGGAACATCATGGGCGGCATTTGTATCTTATTTTAGGGCTCCTGAGGGAGGAGCCACTCCGCGCGAAGTCTGGTTAAAGGTAACCTCTGGATTCAAGAGATACCTTTTTGGTCATATGATCAACGAAGTAGGAATACATGTGGATCTCGCTAAAAGACCCATTTCGTTAGATATTATTCGGCACCAAAGATCCCTTCGAGGATGCAGCAATTTCTTGGTCACACTAGACTCTATCGCAGATTCACCATAGGATTTTCGAAGATCGTGCAGCTTAAATCTCTTTAGCACAGTAGGGTGCTGTGTTCGTGAAGGAAAAAACAGGAGGACGTCTTTTCAGCTTTCGAATACCAACTCTGCAATGTTTACACACCGACGCAACACGAGAAATTGATGACTTACGTAATGGACCTACAGGAAGAACTGCACGAGTCACGACCTGCGGTGGAAGCCGTAGACTTTGGGTTTAAATTGGAGGCATTACTTGGACGGTACCGAATGCACCACTTAGACCGATCACAAGAGCCTCCCGTGTACCCTTGTTTCAAGAAAGCTAAACATGTGATGGCATCGCTGGATGGAACTTTTGAATGAATACGACCGTGAAACCTGGACGTGCACGAGCCTTGCAACTTGCTATTAACTCTAACATACCTGATAAGACTCGCCTTACTCGAACTGAAGAACTGAAGGTAGAGAGTTTTCAAGATTGACCCATGCGAGGCATGGGGAAGCAACCTTTGGCAGGTCGAACGATATTTGCTACTGCTACTTCATGGAACGAATATGGACCTCACTATACAACAACCTTAGGGAACTGGTGCAGGCGAAGCACACGGGCCTCGATATCATATTCTGAGTTTAGATAGGATGAATTAAAACCTGAAGACCATGTACGGATGACCGGGCCTGAAGGCCCACATAGCAACGCATGAGAACGATGTTTGACTTGAGGGAAAGTCAAGGTGGGATATTGGCAACCAGAAACGCAAGAAATGGGAACGGACTGCCATGGATTTTATCACTAGTCTACTTACAACTTGAAACGGAAACATTATCACCTGGATGATCGTTGATGGACACACGTTACCAGCACACTTTCTTGCAATCAAGAAAACTGACGAGTCTTCACAGTTGTGAATGTTCCTCTGAGAGAGGCGGCTTCTAGGCACGAGGTGCCAACTCCTGTTACCTCTGAATTTGATCTATGCAGGCAATACACAACACCCTTAGCTCACGTTAGGACCAGAGCATTGCTTATCGCCGTTGGGCAAACGATCAGAGAAAACGAACTCTCTTGTCACCCGAAGACATGCTGCGAGCATGTGTGTGACTGGCTTTGGTGCAAATTGGAAGGACTCTTACCTATGGTTGAGTACTACTGCGGCAGTTATCATCTTGGTAACCAGACAGCTCTGTTGAGGCATTACGTAAGACAATAATGCCAACCTTCTTGATAGACTGGGATGGATGACCACCTAATCACAAGTCCATGACTTGTATTCGAAACTCTTGGGAATATTCTTTGGATTGGAAATCATTTGGCGGACGCGAGTGGCCGTTAGGAAAGTTGATAAGCTTAGGAAACACTGGGAGCTCGCTTTAGGCGACCGTATCATGTTGAAAATCTCGCCCTGGGAGGCTGTGGTACGCTTAGGAAGCGTGGCAAGCTTAATTTACGTAACGTTGAGTTATTCAGAATTCTGGAAAGGAGCGGTCACGTCGCTTACAAACTCGAGTTATCCGACGAATTGAATAACGTACATGATGACTTGAATCTAAGGCAGTGGTTGCCCGATGAAACGTTTGTGATACCCTTATTAGAGTCTGAGGTTAATGACAAGTAGCAGTTGTTGACGAATCTACTGAAATCATAGACCAGGACATCAAGGATCGTTAGCATAGTCGAATTCCAATCGTGAGAGTTCGTTGGAACTAAAGACGTGGACCGGAGTTCACGTGGGAGTGCGATGATCAGATGAAGCTCAAATATCCTCAACTTTTTCCTGATGACAAGACTAATCCTGGTAAAACTGGTGAATTTTGGGATGAAATTCCTCTTCAAGTTGGGGATGATGTGGCACCTGGGGAAAACCTGCAACAAACCTGATTTATCACTTCACTCCTCTGTGCTTACTTGTCAAATTTCGGGACGAAATTTTTTTCAAGTTGGGGATGATGTGACAACCCGAATCTCTAAGGTTAGCGTTACCTAAACTCCACAATCTTTGGCGTTGGACTGCACGTGTACATCAATAAATATTTATGTGTGCATGATAACTAAACATGAAATCGTTGAACGTGCTATATGTGCTAAACGTGCTACATGTGTGTAATTACTTCACTTGGGCCGAATGGGAGTCTAGTTTCCCACTTGGACCTCGAATATGTTTAGTCTTCATAATATTAGTTTGGGCCATCGCACACACTACATTTTTGGGCTACACATGGCCATCTCGACACACAATCACAATTGGGCGGGGGACCTTATGCGCTCCACTAGAATTGGTTAATTTAATTCACTCGACACACAATCATAATTCGGGTAGTCCATAAATGAATCGAGGTTGATATATATAGAATTGGTTAATCACTTGCCATATATGAGTGTAAATGAATGATTATGAATCAGCTGGGTTTGGTAAGGGCCCTCGCAGAATTAGATAGATGAGCATAATGAATTGTTAATCACCACTAATAAATCGGTCCAATGATAATCGTTTGGATGCTTTAAAAATGTCGGCCACTATTGCTTGTTTTGTTAATAATTAATATGGATATGATCTTGGTGGTTGATTATGATAAGAGTCCAAATACACAACACATTGGAGGGCCGGTTACATGGGGGGCTTGTGTATCTTGACTAAAAAGGGATTCGGCCCACTTGCTCTATTTGATAATATAATTAGATGTACGTAACATCTTTTGTGACATCTGTGCTTGTAATCATTGTAAACAATTTAGTTATCAATGAAATAAAGTTATTTGATCCCAATGTTTGTTTGTTTATGTTTTACGTTTTTCATGTTTTGACTTTTATTCAATTTCAAACTCTATATCGCTTTCTAGAGAGTTATACGCAAACTGGTGCGTAAACGTAATCAGTTTAACGCGATAAATACTCCAGGACATCAACATATGCTTAACATACCTTAAATAACCTTTACATAACTTAGAAATAAGTTCTGAAGGCTTTGGTATGACAAAATCAAGTTAATTCGCTTACAGGGACTAAATTTGACAAACTACGAAAGTATGCCAAATTGAACTGTAACAAACATTCCAAAACATGATCATAAGTTAAACACACCCTAAATATCCTTTACATAGCTTAGAAATAGGCTTTGAGGGGTTCGGTGTGCTAAAATAAACTTTATGCTCATTCAGGGACTAAAAGCGTCAAAAAGTGCATAAGTTTGCATTTTCGCGCATAACTTACGTTCTGAATACATCCGGACATCCAAAAATTTATGTAATCATTAAAATATTATGTTTTAGTGATTGGCTTGTCAAAAATCCATTCGTCGCTTAATTTGGATCGTTTTTGCGTTCGTTACGACTTCCGTCGTAATTAACCGAACAACGTCATCGTACGGCCAAACGAACTGAAATCCGACATATTTTTGAGCATGTTTCATGTTCCCTATGCTTTAACATCCTTAGGTAGCTTAAAAATGGGTTTGACGGGTCTTAGAAGTGCCAAAACACGACCATACGCGCACAGGGACCAAAACTGCCAAAACTCAAACTTTGCTGGTCTGCAGGGTCCTTACGGACCGTATGGACCTGCTTACGATCCGTAAGCAACCCCCAGATCAGCAAAAGTGCATTCCAGCCATTTCCAGCTGCTACCCACCTTTACCCATGGTTTTGGGCAATCTATGGGCTGGTTTGGAGGCTCCCCTGGTTTTGAAAAACAATGGGCTTGATGTGTACGGCTGGGATTGAAACTCGGTTTTCAAGAAACGATCCTAACGGTTCTATGAAAACTATAAATACCCCTCCACCCCATTTTCTCAAACCCACATTTGAATCTGATTTTGGCCCTCTAAGTTGGAGTTCATACTTCATACCTGAGGGTAAATCGGGTTCAAATCTTGCGGGGACCTTCTGTAAGTCTTCCTTCGTTCTTTTCATTCGTTTTAGCGTTAAAGTCAAACTTTGTTTGACTTACTGCATTGACCAGTTTATGGTCAATGTGAAGTTCGTTTGAACTTCATAACGTGAGCGTAATCACGATGGTTATAGTCCCTAGCAACTATACCTACTGATTACCACGTTATCTAGGCTCAGTGACGAGTCGTAGTTTCGGCCAAAATGTGTGTTCTCGCGTATTTTGTAACCAAACTACTTTTAGGTATCAAAACCGTTTGTTTTGATACCAAACCTGTTTTCAAACCTTGTTAAACATGTTTCAACATGTTTAGCTCGTCACTTTTAGATTTGTGCTTGTCTAGGGTCGTAAGGGTAAGCGATCTAATCAATCGCTTATGCTTTCGAACCCGACCCATTTGGTCAATCATTAGGATCCGACCAAACACATTAGGTGACCATAATTGTATAGGGAATAACCTTCCGAGGTTATACCTTATGGTCACTTCGTTTAAGTAGTTGTATGATAAGTAGTTTCTATGCCTTAGGTAAATTACCAAAATGCCCTTTTTACGCCAAAATTCATTTTAAGCCTATGTAACCTAATTTTTTATATCTAAACTAATTTAGTAACAATATTAGACATGTTAAGGCATATTTTACTTGTCATAGGGCTAGTTAGGCGTTTCGATCGCGTTTTACGCGAACGACGCGTTAAAGTAGCATAGGCTACCTAAACGGGTCGTAATGGGTCAAAAGCACTTAGGATAAGTTTCGTTTTAGTATGGAGGCTTTGTTAAACCATATTACTTGAGTTCCTACACTCATTTGGTTTACGAACCCTCATGCTACCCGATCCTCCGAATAGGTCCGTTTATTAATGTAGTTACCTATATTAGGTGCCGTTGGATTCCGTAACCTTCTAGCTTTGCTTGGTGGATATCTAAAGTCTATTGAGCAATCTCAAGTGAGTACATAGACCCCTCTTTTACTGTTTTCCAAACGTTTTGGGGGTGAAACACATGTGCCTACTTGTTATTTTCATGCTTTCCATGTTTGCATATCATATACTTGCTATGTTCATTAGTACACTATTAGTACATAATTTCATCTTCTTTTGATATGTATGTTTACTTGGCATATTTAGCACATTGATTTACATTACATCTTCTTTTGCTATGTATGTTTACTTGGCATATTTAGCACATTGATTTACATTACATCTTCTTTTGCTATGTATGTTTACTTGGCATATTTAGCACATTGATTTACATTACATCTTCTTTTGCTATGTATGTTCACTTAGCATATTTAGCACATTGATTTACATGACTTTTCTGCTTTGTATGTTGACTTAGCATACTTAGTACATTACTTTCATCACATGTTTACAATTTGATATGACATTTGGTTTGTTCAACGGGTCTAAATTACATTCATTAACATTAGCTACGCCGCTCGGTAGTAAGTAATGGTACCATAGGATTTGACAAATCCCGTTCCTGACATCCTAGGTTTGTTTGGATGAAAGGAATGACTGAATCCGAAAACATTTTACTTTGATAATCTTTACTCTAAGGTTATCCTGCTGTCTCAAGGCTTGAATGTATGCGTTAACTTACTGCATAAATGTTTGTATCCGTAAAACATGTAATTATCTTACAAAACATAACTTTTTATTTATTTAAAATACTTTGTTTTGTACATTTTTGCTTGTGGTTTAAGTAGTCTCATTTTACTTACCATACATGACTTTTGCTTATACATTACATGGTTTATATTGACAATAGACTTGGTTTACTCATAAACATTTGACAATTGGTTTAAACATTACATTTTGATGGTTTGTTTGGGTAAGTGATTTACATAACGAGGCGACATGTAGTATGATAAAAGCATGGTGGATACGCCGCTGGTACTTCCTATATATAAGTGCTTTTATGGTATTACATATCGTAGCATTATTTAAACCATTTCAGTTATACATATTACATTTACAACATATTTTCACTTAAACATTGTTTTACAAATAACTCAATTTATACAAACTCATTTTTCTTGGTTATTCATTTAACCATACATTATTCTTTCATATATACATATCATCTGATTTTGCTAACGTTTTTCAAATGATTTATAAAACAAAACAATTAACAAGGTTCATGACTATTTTTTTAAACATTTCTTTAAACTCAAGTCATGAATCATATTTTCACAAAACCTATGTATCTCACAGGCATTTTTATGCTGACGTACCTATTTTCACATGTGTTTTCAGGGGCTGTTGCTTAGGATGTTCGTGAAACGCTAGGGCGGACCTGTGCCTTAGAGACTTAAAATAAAGATAGACTTAGTTTAATTATGTTGTGTACTCTTTGGTTCTTGTTTTGAAACAATGTATTCCACCTTTGGTTGTTGAATAAAATGTAATTTTAATTACCATGGTTGTGGAACAATAATTCTGTTACAACACTCCCCGACGTTTCTGCCACGATTTGATGTTATACGTGGTCGGGGTGTGACAGAAGAGTTGGTATCAGAGCCAATGGTTATAGGGAATTAGGTTATTAGTAATGCTTTGACCTAGACTATAACCTTTCTAGGACCCCAACACAAGTTGTCTTGTGTTTAGATTTTAAAATATGCACTTCACCTATCCTTAGGTGATCACCAAAACGAGAACCCAATTTTCCTAAAACGATTTTTGAAAACAATCATCTGTTTTTAAATGATTTATTATATGGTTTTGAACTCTTTGATTTTTCATATTGATTTTGAAAATTTACCATCCATTTTTGAATGATTCTTTTGGCCTTGTGCCTTCCAAGTTTTCAAAATCTCGTCAAAGTTTTGGGTTCTAAATAGTGTGAACACGTGCAAACTGGAAGAGTGAATGCCTGTACCCTGGGTTTTCTGTCTAAGGCTAGAGTGTTCGTACAAATCCACATAATCAGACCAGTCATTCTTACCTGGGAACTCTTGGGGTGAGTGTTCACATATAGGCGAGCATGTCTTCGCGAAACATTATTTTTGACCCATTTTCTTTGATTAGTCACTGTGTGTCGTTTGTTTGCTTTGTGATACGGACGAATGACCACCATCTTTGCTTTTGTCGATTTTTGTTTCATCTCATTCTTTTCATCTAATCATCTCACTCGTTCCTTTCATGTTCCCTCTTTTAGAATGCCTCCTCGACGCGAAAATCCACTACCGAATGCCGAACTGGCAGAAATCATCGCGCAGCAAATGGCTGCTGCGTTCCCAAATCTTATTGCTCAATGGAACCAAGCCAACAACAACAATAATGCTCCATGCAATTTCAAGAGTTTTAACTCGGCTAAACCACTCAAGTTTAGTGGTTCTGAGGGAACAACTGGGCTCCTACAGTGGTTTGAAAGCATTGAGAATACGTTTCGTCACGTCCAGTGTCCTGATAATCGCAAAGTCGAGTTTGCTTCCAGTGTGTTTCAGAAGAGGGCGCTTACATGGTGGAACAGGGTTATGAGAGACCGTGGTGCTAAGGTTGCTTTAGCACAAACATGGGCTGAACTTAGGACTCTTATGATGAGGGAGTTTTGTCCTCGTCATGAGCTGCGAGCTCTAGAAAGAGAGTTTGATGATCTGAAACAGGAAAGTGGCGAGCACCGGGCGTATACTGATAGGTATGATGAGCTGAGTTTATTATGCCCAACAATGGTTACCCCACTTGAGAAGTCTATCGAGAGGTATATCGATGGCCTACCTGACTCCATACTAGACATCGTTATTGGTAGTAACCCTACCATAGTCCGTCAGGCAATCGAGCTATCTGCGACATTGACTGAGTCGCAAGTTCGAAAGGGTAAGCTGCATAGAAAAGGTGACAAGGGTAAGAAGCAGTCGTTTGACAAAGTGGATAGTAAGAAAGGTAAGAACAAGAAGGGTAAGGATTCTGGTTCCTCGAAGGGTTCTAGGAAGCGTAAGGCTTCCCAAAATTTCGCCGTTACTGCACAAGCTGCACCAAATCAGCCTGCGCAACCACTTGCCAAGAAACCTTATCTTGGCAATGCACCTTTGTGCAACATATGTAACGGTCATCATCAACCACACCTCCAGTGTCGTCATTGCACCAACTGCGGAAGATCTGGTCATCTTGCTGACACCTGCCGCATTCCTGCCAATCAAAATCGGGCAATTCAGAACCCGGCTCAACAAGTTGCTCAGTCTCTTGCTCAGCAACAAGGTCAAGCTGCACGACTACACTACCCACCAGGTTCTTGTTATAACTGTGGGGATCTGACCCACTACCGTAATCAATGTCCAAGATTGGTGAATGCGAATCCAGCTCAGGTTCAGGCTCGAGGTCGAGTCTTCAACATGAATGCACAAGAGGCGTAAGCAGACAATGAAGTGGTTAACGGTACGTTCTTTGTTAATAATCAACCCGCATCTGTTCTTTTTGATTCTGGTGCTGATAAGAGTTTTGTGTCATTATCTTTTGAGCCATTGCTTCACGTGTCTAGAACAAAACTAGGTAAACCTTTGACAGTAGAAGTTGCTAGTGGTGATCCCGTTGTTCTTGATTCTGTTCTTCGCAATTGCCAATTGAACCTTAACAACCATCTTTTTCCTATCGACCTCACGCCAATGCAACTTGGGAGTTTCGACGTTATTGTGGGTATGGATTGGTTAGCCAAGCATCACGCAGAGGTAGTTTGTTTTGAGAAGATTGTTCGTGTTCCACTCTCGACAGGTGAGATCCTACAGGTTCGTGGTGAGAAAACTGTTAGTAGTCTCAAGCTCATGTCTTGTTTTCAAGCTCGGAAGTATCTGCGGAAGAACTATGTGGCCTTCTTGGCACATGTTGTAGCAGATAAAGGCAAAGGTAAGTCTATTCAAGATATCCCTGTCGTTCGGGTAAGTGATTTACATAACGAGGCGACATGTAGTATGATAAAAGCATGGTGGATACGCCGCTGGTACTTCCTATATATAAGTGCTTTTATGGTATTACATATCGTAGCGTTATTTAAACCATTTCAATTATACATATTACATTTACAACATATTTTCACTTAAACATTGTTTTACAAATAACTCAATTTATACAAACTCATTTTTCTTGGTTATTCATTTAACCATACATTATTCTTTCATATATACATATCATCTGATTTTGCTAATGTTTTTCAAATGATTTATAAAACAAAACAATTAACAAGGTTCATGACTATTTTTTTTAAACATTTCTTTAAACTCAAGTCATGAATCCTATTTTCACAAAACCTATGTATCTCACAGGCATTTTTATGCTGACGTACCTATTTTCACATGTGTTTTCAGGGGCTGTTGCTTAGGATGTTCATGACACGCTAGGGCGGACCTGTGCCTTAGAGACTTAAAATAAAGATAGACTTAGTTTAATTATGTTGTGTACTCTTTGGTTCTTGTTTTGAAACAATGTATTCCACCTTTGGTTGTTGAATAAAATGTAATTTTAATTACCATGGTTGTGGAACAATAATTCTGTTACAACACTCCCCGACGTTTCCGCCACGATTTGATGTTATACGTGGTCGGGGTGTGACATCTTTATATTCCACAATTTACAAAATATCAAACCCTATTTGCCCACTTGAATTACACGGCTGTGGACCCCTCCCCCTTCTCACGAAACATTCCAGTTAAGCAAGTTATTGGGTTAGTGATTTTTCTTTTGCAAGTTATATGATGAATATGTTTTGTAGTTGTTTAAGATCCATATGGCTAGTTGTGCTATGTGTACATTGATTCCTTATTTGATGATTTATCTGAGATGAATGTGCGTGAACTACCAAATAATTGTTTTAAGACTAATGTTTATCAATGATTGTAATGGTGATGATAACTGTTAGCAAGAACTTAGAAATTAAATTAGGATGTCTAAAACATGGGCTAGGGTGCGAGTGTGTATTAGAATTAATGCATGTGATGATATGATAGAAAAACGTTGAATCTAATTTATGTGGATTGTGGTCGCTCAATAGTGAATAAGAGTTCCATGGTTTAGAGAATTCTTGTGCTAAAGGAATGTTAATATTGAATGATAAATGGTAATAATCAAATTGAGGCTATGTGATTGATGATGTGAGGACTGTTACAACTTGGTTAGGGTATGGATTGTTTATGTGTTTAGTAATACCAATTAGAGTGGGCCAAGAGGAGGGTATAGGAACGCACATGAGTTGCCGGCCCACGTACACAAGATAGATTGGAAACATTGGGCCAGGGTCATGCGTTTCACATTGGGCTGTAACGGGTTTGGAATGGGGGATTGTAGCCGCATAGACAGATGGCCTGGGCCTGATGGGTCAGCCATGTTTGTGGGTTTATGATGGGTTGGGTTGTAACGATGGGCTGCACACATTAGTGAACACGAGGGTGGCCCAGATATTTGCTAGATGTTTACACGAGGATATCGGCTAGTTACGACGCATGATTTCCTGTCACAATCAACATGTTTACTTGAATGTGGACCGAACTACTTGCGATATAGTGTGTTATGAACTTGTATTGTGTTTGGACCCAACTGCTTGCTATGGTCTGCGTGATAATATACGTGCTGTAATCTGTATAATAAATGCAAAGAACACATGTTTCACGTGTATACGAAACTGACTACCTTTGATAACCACGGTAGGGCTTGGTTGACCACTTTTGTTAAACGAGTAGCTAATTCTACCGAGCAATCGAAGGTGAGTTCATCTCTTGAGCATGCGTCCCGGTGGTTGGGACAGTCAGTGGGTATCCCGGGGAGGGATAAGTCTTTTGGGTAAAAACGGGAATGTTGGATAATATACTCTTCCTATCACCTTTAAAGTCCCTCCGTGTTGTTTGGTTACCGGGGAGGTAACATGGTATTAGTTAGTAGCACTACTTAGGTTTGGCAACCTCACCCCATACCTGGGAGGACGGGTGTTGAACTAATGACCTGGTCATGACCAATGCTTTGATAGGAGCATTGGAGAAAGGGAAAAATAATCAGAAGCCGTCTTGTATTCGGGTTATTATCAACATTACTTTCGGAATTAACTTCAATGGATTAACTAAACACTTGGTAATCAACGTTTTGGTAAAAACTATGAACTCACCAGCGTTGTTTGATACACTTGTTGCATGCTCGCAGGTCGTTAGATATCTTGGATTTGGGAACTTGCTGTCTGAAGTAGCTGGAGTGGTCATGGGTCGACTAGAAGGATTTATGAGATTGATTTCTTGATACTATACAATGGTTTTGAAACTGATTAACTTTGGTTTTCTAATTGCTTCCGCTGAATGTGTTGGTTTTCATTTAAACTGGTTGATGGCATTTTCTTTAATGATTGAGAATTTTATTTATAAACTTGTATGGGTTCAATGTAATTAGTGGCTCGTTGTTGGTACGTCACTTGCCTAGCAGGGACATTCCCTAGGTGGTATTTTAGGGGTGTGACAATTAATCTTTTCAACATTTCATCAAATTGGTGCACAGGTTTAAATACTTCTTATTCCTACAGCAACAAGCATCAAACGTGAAATCAAATCCATCATATCATTCCAATATCATCAGACAATCTAGCATTTAACTCCTAGTTTGCATCATACCAACAGGTTATCAACCACCATACAAATGATCATTTACCAAATATTCACGTACATACATCTAATCGATCTTTATATCACGTCACTCGTATTTCAGTGGATCCTTCTTATGTCTCAAGATCCTAAATCATCAAGTAACATTATCACCACACATATTCATGTATCAAATCGATTAGACACCCATCAAGGATCTAGACATAAATAAAAGCATACAAGAACATCCTCACATTTCCTCATGAGTGAACACCCTAATTCATTATTCCATTAACATGATAAACACATGTGTTGTAACACCCAATCTCACATTATTTAAATCATCAACCATGTACAACCATTTATTTTACAAAATCATCAACCAAGCTTGCACATTTATCATGTATTATCATCAAGTAATAGTTGATATACTGACCGGATAGTATTGGATACAAGAGTGTGTAGAAGATCAAGAAATAAAGCTTCCAAGAATGATGAATGATGATTATCTTCAAGATATGAAGACTACCGTCAAGATCCAAAAAGAAAGGAGAAGATGTTGTGTGTTTTTAGGGTTTTTAGAGAGAGAAAGTTAGAGAGAGAGGAATGTTCTAGGGATTGTTGCCCTAATGATTAGTTGCCAAACATTCTCTTATGTCGGCTGAATGAGGGCTTTTATAATAGTCCAAGGATACAGCACACATAATCAAGTGTGCGATGACTCTAGGGTTCCACGTGGGCTTGTGTTGCTGGGCCTGAATCCATAAGGTATGGTGTACAGTGGCCCAAGACAAATAAAGAGTGTGCGGGAATAAGGGGGGTGTGCGGTGCACCATCTGGTCGCACACATTGTGTTAAATGTACGGTTGGACTTATATTAATAGTACTAACAATAATAATTGAAACATTAATCACATATCACACATAATCATATAATTAACTCAACAGTCATCAAATAAATAAGTTTCATTTATTAAATTCAGATAATCGTAACATAAAGGAAACGTGGAGGAAAAGCCGAAGTGTCACATTATCCCCAAGTTCAAAGAAATTTCGTCCCGAAATTTAGCGCGCAGCCACTGACAAGCTAGTGTGTTCAAGAATTTTCGCGGGGTGTCACATCATCCCCACGTTAGTTTGGAATTTCGTCCCGAAATTTAGTAGTAGCCTCAGTGCTAGAAGTATTGTTAAACAATTGGGGATACTTACGCATCATCTGGTCTTCCCGTTCCCAGGTAAACTCTGGGCCACGGCGTGAGTTCCAACAAACTCAAAATGTAGGTATCTTGCTACGCTTGAGGGTTTTGATTTCTCAATCCATGATCTCAACTGGTTCCTCAACAAAGCGTAGTTGATCGTCGATTGTGAGTTCCTTAAAATGAGCGATAAGAGTTTCATCTGACAGACCCTTCTTCAGATTTGACACGTGAAAAACGTTTGGTACTGCACTCAGCTCTTCAGGCAGGTTTAGTCTATAAGCTACCTTACCGATTCTCTTGGTAATTTCGAAAGGTCCAACGTATCGCGGATTAAGCTTTGCCCTTTTGCCAAAACGCACCACACCTTTCCAAGGTGAGACTTTTAGTAGAACCCGGTCCCCGACCTGGAATTCTAAAGGTTTTCTACGTCAATCAGCGTAGCTTTTTTGACGGTCTCGAGCGCCACCATTCGTTTTCTAATCTGGGAAATCTTTTCTGTGGTATCGAGTACAAGTTCTGGGCCGGTAATTTGTCTTTCGCCAACTTCCACCCAACACAAAGGTGACCGGCATTTACATCCGTATAATGCCTCGAACGGTGCTGCCTGAATGCTAGTGTAGTAACTCTTGTTATAAGAAAATTCTACCAAAGGTAAGTGTCGTTCCTAACCATTACCAAAGTCAATAACACATGCTCTCAGCATGTCTTCGAGCGTTTAGATGGTACGTTCAGTCTGACCATCCGTCTATGGATGATACGCGTTGCTCATCTCTAAACATGAGCCGAAGGATTTATGCATAAGCTGCCACAAATCGGATGCAAAACGTGGATCACGATCAGAGATAATAGAGGCTGGCACTCCGTGCCTAGCAACTACCTCTCTCAAGTAGATGGTTGCGAGTTTAAAAAACTTGTCAGTTTCTTTGATTACGAGGAAGCGCGCAGACTTGGTTAAACGGTCTACGAGCACCCAAATGTTATCATTGCCGCTTTGTGATCTTGGTATGACAGTAACAAAATCCATGGAAATCTGCTCCCATTTGCATGTTGGCAATTCTGGTTGTTGAAGTAATCCTGACTGCCTTTGGTATTCGATCTTGACCCTAGCACAGGTCAAGATTTGCCAACGTACTTAGCAATAATAGCTTTCATGTTAGGCCACTAGTACAGGGCCTTGAGATCGCGGTACATCTTGTCAGAATAGGATGTATCGAGTAGCGAGACTTGTGTGCTTCTTCCATCACAAGCTCTTGGAGATTTCCGTATGATGGAACCCAGATACGTTCCATGAAATAATGGATGCCGTCGTCCTTGAGTTCTAACTGTTTCTCCATGCCCCGCAGGGACTCAGCTAGAAGGTTTTCCTCATTCAATGCTTCAACCTAAGCGTTTCGGATTTGATTAGGGATGTTCGAATGGATAGTAAGTTGTAACGCACGAACGCATTTAGGTTTGGTTTCCTTTCGACTGAGGGCATCGGCCACAACATTTGCCTTACCTGGATGATATTTAATCGCGCACTCGTAGTTGTTCAGGAGTTCGACCCACCGACCTTGTCCATATTCAACTCCTTTTGGTCCAATATGTGTTGGAGACTCTTGTGATCGGTCTAGATTGTGCACTTGGTACCGTACAAGTAATGTCTCCATATCTTGAATGCGAAGACTACTGCTCCCAGTTCGAAATCATGCGTAGTGTAGTTCTTCTCGTGACCCTTAAGTTGTCGAGAGGCATAAGCAATAACTTTCTCGCGTTTCATCAACACGCGACCGAGCCCTTAAATAGACACATCGCAATAGACAATAAAATTGTTGGTACCTTCAGGTAATGAAAGAATATGTGTGCTGTAAAGTTTCTCCATTAGTTTCTGAAATGTAGACTCCTGAGCATTATTCCCCTTGTAAACAATACCCTTCTGGGTTAGAGTTTTGAGGGGTTGAGCAATCTTTGAAAATCCCTCGATGAACCTACGATAGTAACCTACCAATCCCAAAAATTGTCGGATTTCGGTTGGAGTTTTCAGTGTCGGCCAGTTCTTGATAGAGTCAATCTTAGCTGGATCAACATGAATCCCAACTTCATTGACTACATGTCCAAGGAAATGGATTCTCGAAGCCAGAAGTCGCATTTTGAAAACTTGGCATAGAGTTGTTCGTTTTGAAGAAGTTCTAGAATAAGACGTAGGTGATGCTCATGTTCCTTCTGATTCTTTGAGTAGATCAAGATGTAGTCGATGAATACAATCCCAAATTTATCGAGGTATGCTTTGCACACTCGGTTCATGAGATCCATGAAAACTGCAAGTGCATTTGTCATTCCGAATGGCATAACAAGGAATTCATAATGGCCGTAACGTGTTCTGAAGGTTGTTTTAGAGATGTCCTTATCCCGGACTCTCAACTGATGATAGCCTGACCGTAGATCAATCTTAGAATAGTAACTCGACCCTTGCGATTGGTCGAATAGATCATCGATGCGTGGAAGTGGGTAACGGTTCTTGATAGTTACTTTGTTCAGTTCGTGATAAACGATGCACATACGAAAAGTGTCGTCTTTCTTCTTGACAAAGAGTACGGGGGCTCCCCAGGATGACGAGCTAGGGCGAATAAAACCTTTCTCCAATAGTTCATGCAATTGCATAGATAATTCTTCCAGTTCGGCTGGGGCTAGTCGATAACGTGCACGAGCTATGGGTGCCGCTCCAGGAGTTAGCTCTATTTGAAATTCAACTTGATGACGGGGTGGAAGACCAGGTAATTCCTTAGGGAATACCTCAGGAAAGTCGTGTACAATGGGAATATCTTCAATCTTCTTTTCTTCCGTTCGGGTGTCGGTGACAAGTGCTAGAATAGCGGTATGGCCCTTTCGTAAACAGTTCCGGGCCTTTAAGAATGAGATGATGCCTGTGATAGCCCCACTTTTGTCGCTTTGAACAATAATACGTTCGCCAAAAGAACGAGGAATACGAACAACTTTCTCTTGACAGAGTATTTCGGCTCGATGTTTGGATAACCAATCCATTCCGATGACAACGTCGAAGCTTCCAAAAATGATGGGAAAAAGATTTATAAGGAAGGTTTGACCAGATAGCACGAGTTTACAATTATTGAAGATCTGTGTGGCCTCAATGTTTCTAACGTTTGCTAATTCATCGATGTGTTTAGTGTTTAAAGGTGTTGGTGTAGGCTTAAGCGTCTTACTAATATGTAGAGATACATAGCTAGCATCGGCTCCAGAATCAAACAGTACAGAAACATAACGATCATAAAGTAGGAACTTACCCGCCACAACGTTGGGATCATTCCTTGCTTCACTAGCGCCTATCACAAAAGCTCTGCCCCATGCACCGTTGTCGCCATTGTTGTTGTTGTTGTTATTTCCAGTGCCCTGATCGTTGTTGTTACGGTTTTGGTTCAACTGAGGGCAGTTCTTCCTCATGTTCCCTATTGCTCCGCACTGATAGCATCCACAGTTGTTTCTCTGCTGTTGCTTTTGTTGTTGTGGCTGGTTTTGCCTTGCTGGGTATGGGCTTCTACAGTCCTAAGCCTCATGCCCCAGTTTGTTACATCATTGACAACGAGTCTTTTCACACGGCCCATTATGGTGCCGATTGCACTTGTTGCATTTGGGTCAGTTTCCTTGGTAACCACCCTGTTGTTAAGGACCCTTGTTGTTCTTGAACTTTCTCTGCTGAGCTGGGGTTTGTGTGTGATTTGCATCTTTGCCCTTGTTGCCATCCCATTTGCGTTTGTTATCTCCTGATGTATCGGCAGTAGCACTGATTCGTTTGGGTAGCTTGCCCTGTTCCACAGCTTGATCAGTGAGACGGTGTGCCAGACGAATAACTTGCTGGATCGTGGGGAGATTAGCTGAAGTCGCCAGACTTTGAATTTTGGGAACCAGACCCCTGAGATACAACTTGATTCTTCGATAAGCAGACTGTGACATGTTGGGACATAGAGCAGCATAGTCGTTGGATCGCTTAGTATACGTCTCGATTTCAGATCCAACCATTTTCAACTCGTAATACTCAATCTCAAGCTTGTGGATGTCATCCCTGTGATAGTATTCTTCCTTGATCAAATTCTTGAAGTTGTTCCAAGGAGTGGCATTGGTACCAGCCAATCCAAGCATCTGAACTTGTGCATTCCACCATGAGAGTGCGTTTCCCTCAAAGGTTCTAGTAGTAAACTTCACCCAGTTAGTAGTAGGACATTCGCACACGGCGAACATAGATTCGACCTTCTCGATCCAGTGCAGAAGGCCTATGGCTCCTTCAGTGCCATTGAAAGTGAGAGGTTTACAATCCATATAGGTTTTGAAAGTGCAAACGTGTTGTTGAGTGGGTGCAGGTTGACCTGTCGCGTAAGACGAAAGGAACAAGGTTTAGTGTGACATAACGATATGAGAGTAGGATCGAAACATCCTAGTATGACAAGTTTACCTCTGGGATGGGATGCCAAAGCCTCAGCCACGACGTTTATCAAGTTTGCCAGCTGATCCTGAGTCATGTTAATGTTGCCTCTTCCGCGTCCGCTCATTGTCTTCATACCCAGAAAACACAGTATAAGAATGACGTCGTAGTGCCGTAAAAACAAGTAGAGGGAAGTTTGACCATTGCACATTGATGTGCTTAAAATACAACATATAAATTATATCAAATACGGCGTAAAATCAGCCCTTTTTAGTACTAATGTTGGAAAAAGCTTGGTTTTCTGCTCCTTTTTATTTTACAGGGTCAAAAGAGCTTAAATGTGTAAAAGGAGAAAAAAGACAACAAAAACCAACATAAATGTAGAGAAGGAGGAATTGACGCCACTCACTAAGCCCCAATTCATATCCAAACCACAAAATAGCAAGAACAAAAGACTTGACATGGGGCCGTGTCCACCAGACACGGGCCGTGTCCGAAGGTGGATGCTGTGCAGAAGAAAAGACAACAGCAAAGGACAAAACTGGCAGCCAACACGGGGCGTGGTCAACTCATAGATTTTCAGAATCTTCGATAGTACAACAAGTACTTTGGCCACGGGCCGTCCCATTGACACATGGGGCCGTGTTAGTACAAGACATGAAAAGCAGTTAATGAGGAAGAGAGAGAGATGGCCATGGGGCCGTGCCAGGCAGGCACGGGCCATAGTGGAGCTTCTGATTTCAGCTATAAATCGATGTGCTTGGTTCCATTCCAAACCATCCCTTGGCAAACCACTTCTCTCTCACTTGCCACCACTCCACCACCACTACAACACCATCATCCACCACCATCATCCATTTTCCATCTTTTAAAGTGTGTGTGTAGTCTTGGGATCCAAGATTGATAGTAAGAGTCTTTGTCAAACAAAGGTCGTGCTTGGCTAAACTCTTACATCACTTGGAGAAGACATATCTTTTATGTATTTTCTTTTATGATTTCTAATCTTTGGCAACTTTGTAATTGGGTATGTACTAACGACTTTAATAACTAATTTTTTTATATTGAAGGCAAATTTATCTAATCATTATTCATATGTCATTGATTCACATATTCGTGTCTTTACGATCTATATAAAGCACGTTAATTGCCTGTAAGGGGGTTAGAAGGGTGGTTGGGTAAATTTTATGTCTCGTTTAGTGTATAGATCCTGCGAGAATCTGGTTCAAGCTTAGTAACTGTCACAGCCCCTGACCCCACCTTGGGAGCGGGAGCTGTGAACCAGTCAAGTGGTACCGGTGTTTATTAAATACGCAGCAGAAAAATTTTCATCAGGATCGTAGTTAGGAAATAATTCCAGAGTTTATAAAAACACCAACTTTTAATATTAAATAAATGGGCTAAAACTCATTTTCCAATCAATTGTTTTTATAGGGATAAGCCCAAATAAATAAAACATAAATTTGTTCTTTTATTCAGGTATTTATAGCCACTTTATTTAAGCCTTCAATGCTCCATAGCTGGCTTCTATTATCTTTACCGTAAGCAGCTGAAACGTGTTTTGAAAACATTTTATCAGTAATAAATACTAGCGAGTTCATTCCATTTTTTATAAAAAAATATATTGTTATACTTTACAACATTAAGGGTTTTTATATTTGTTTATATTTACCCAAAACTCAATCAGTATTTGTCACATGGTGGCAGTTCCGATGCGACAGTGGTCATATCACTCATTGGCTCACTTTCGTCCAATAGTGAAGTTTATCAAGTAATTATATCTTACTATTATTCAAAGGTACCTCTTACTAGGAGATTCCCATGACGTTGGTCATATCACTATTGATCATTCTTTCAACTAGTGACTGTGGTCGTATCACTGTTGATCATTTTCTCAACTGGTCATATTTCTGGTCATTTCACGGTTGAGCATTCTCTCAACTAGTAACTCTGGTCATATCACTGTTGATCATTTTCTCAACTAGTGACTCTGGTCATATTTCTGGTCATGTCACTGTTGATCATTATATCGAATCTAAGATCAAAAATATTATTATTTATAACAGTAATCATAGTATTTTTAGATAGTTTTAGTACTTATAGTTTAAAAAAATTCCTCTTCTATTGCAAGTAATTTGAAAATAAAAAACTATGCATGCTTATCTGGTAGTAAGAATTAACAATTTTTATTATAAATGATAAATTGATTTTTCTTTATTATGTAGTACATGTGAGTGTGAGATTAAATAAAACTTATTTTTATATTTCTTTATCTACAAACACATTAGTTCTTTGCTTATCATTGAGTATGAACAAAAGTCTACAGTCATTATTAACAATAATATTTTCGTACAACTACGCTTATGCACTAATATTGCATATGTAGCTAAACTTAATGAATTTACATAATATTTATACTATATTACAATATAGTATTTATACTAAAATAGTATAAATAGTATAATATTTTATATCACTAGTTGTATTATTATAACATAATAGGCTCTAAATATATTCTCAACCAGTCTTTATAGAAATATTTTAATAATATATGTGTTTTAACTCAACTCCTTCAATCTTGAACCAAGTTAAAACTCCACATACCGCTAGCTATTGCAGAATATAAAAACTTAATCACTGTAAGTACAAATGATAAACATTTAGGGTTTTGTAAAGCATTTTTAAATATAAATGTATCATAAAAAGGTGATAAAAAGAAGAATGACTCACTTTGTAACTTTAGGGTTCAACTAAAAGCCTCCTGGTATAATCTTGGGTATAACTCCTGAGCTATTTAATAAAATATATAATGCACTCGTGTTAAGTATAATAACCCAAATTCAACTTTATCAATACGACCCGAGACAGAACCCCAGCGGACTTAGTCAGGCAGAGCCTTGACATGCGTTACGGGGCTCTAGATCAATCGGACAGGGTATCGACTCAGTGATCAGGGGTTAAAACACTTAAAACGGGGCATGACTTTATTATTTTATGGGGTGATTTACTAATATATATATATATATATATATATATATGTATATATATATATATATACATATGAAAAGAAGAGGGGGCGATAAAGAAAGATGGCGAGAGCTAGAGAATGAAAAGAGACTTGATAAACTTTTGACTCCACTTTCTATGCTCTATATATGGTGGATGAGAAACTTGATTGGTAAGTTAGAAAGATTCCTTCTGCTTATAAATGAAACACGTACACATATGCTTTAAATGGTTTGTTTTGATTTTGTACACACACCACACGTGCACCTTATTCTTAATTCCTAAGTTTAATTATTTTATTTAGTATATATATATATTATAATTAATTAAGCTGCTTCACTTATTTGGCGCTTATAACTTCTAAAACATGACGTTTTATAAAATAATGAATATGTCACTAGAACGAGAATATTTTTGTCTATATTTTGACCCAAGTTTCATTAAAAACGAAGTAAGTTCAAATATAATGTATTTTTATAATTAAATTAGTAAATGGTTCCTAAGCCCGTCTAGGTGCTTCATATTTCTAACAGTCAATTTACCCGTACTCTACCAGTCTACCCATTTAATAATATAAGTTTTATATGCTTTATTTTAATATAAAAAATATGGAATTGTTACATCCTCCCCCTTGTTTTAAATCTCGTCCTCGAGATTTGGGCTACGATGTCTCTTTTAGAGTTATGTCACGTCTTAGTCAATAAGAATAGTATTTAGGTAAATGATACAGAATCAAAACATCAAATTTTGTGAATACGAGTTTTGCAATAAATAGGACTCAATAGTTCTACTGAGTTATTTCAAAACAAATCGATGTCAAACGAACGAGATGAAATGACATAATTTCCTAGGTGACTAGGTTTACATGGGTCAAATCAAAAGAGAGATTTATGATCAATAGACATCTAAATCGAATGTTTACAATTTGTGAATGACTTTTAGAAACAATAGAATTCACAGTCAAAAGAAAACTTACTTTGATTGCCAACTGAGGAAGACTTAGACTCAACAAGATCAAATGACATAGAAGCACGAAAATGATTTGTCAACTATCGAATCATGACATGAGAAAAATCAATGTGTGGACATTATTGAATTGCAAGGATACACCGAAATACAACATAGTTTAGTGTATTATTGTCTTAATACATAATTGCATTAAGACTATTTTTAATGATGAGTCAAACGAAAGACGTATGTGGTTTTGAATGATTCGTATGATTATGATTAGCCCAAGCTACAAGTTTATATCAACGCCGCAAGGTGTCGTAATGATTGAAATAGTTCAATAATTATGGTGACCGAACAATTTCACCGTGCTCGTAATCAATTGAAAGTTTTAATGAAGTAAATTTGGATATTCATTTCAAATAAATTTGATAGGATTTTCAATTGATGATGAAAGATCAAATGAATATCATAGAATTTGCGATCAATGATTAAAGAATCTTAGAGGTACACAGGAATATAATACGAATTTGTGTAATCTTATATTTGTATTAAGACTGTTTGAGATAATGAACCAACAGAAATTAAATAAATAAATTTGTACATCAGGTGTGAAAATGAGATTAGCTCAAGCTTCAAGTTAATGAAAACGCTACCATAAGGTGTCGTAACCAAATAAATGATTCAATGAAGGTGAACACCAAAAAAAGTCTATTATGGTTCTGAATATATGAAGTACTTGACAGGATGCATTTATTTATAAACTTTGATTTATACTGAGTCAAATAATAACTTAACTTAGATATTACATATCAACGATTATGTCTGGAATCATTTCTGCTTCTTGCGTAGTAAGTACGAATGCTCGCGCGTTCTTCTTAGTTTTGTCTGTTGTTTTTGCCTTGTTGTCGGGTGCTTTAGTCAGTTTTGGGCAATATGGTTTGATGTGTCCTGTCTCTCCGCAATTGAAACAGATATTATTTTTCCTTCTACATTCTTCCTCTATATGCCCGGTAATCTTGCAGAAGTTACAGTAGGGTGTTCTCCTAAAACGGCATCTTCCTGAATGCTTTTTATTACAGTTTCTGCAGGTAGGTTGCTCCAATGACGGTTCAGTTCCTTTCTTCTTATAGGAATCATTAGGGTAGAATTCTTGGGAAATTTTATGGGCTAACTCTTTCTTCTTGTTTTCGTCTCTTGTGCCGATTAGTCCATCTGTCAGGGTGTTAGCTAGTTCAACTGTTTCTTCAATAGTCGGTGGTCTAGCGACCTTGACCATGTCTCGGATTTCACTAACTAATCCCCAAATATAACGAGAAATTAGTACGGGTTCTGGAAGTCAGAGTTGGTACCATTCTTGCGTATTCGAAGAACATTGTCGTATATTCACGACAATTCACATTTATCATTTTGTGATTTAGGTATTCGTTAGCCATTCTTTCCTTTTCATAAGGAGGACAAAATTTCATTTCTGCCATTTCCTTGAATTTTTCCCAGTTCATGTCATAAGCCATGTCACTTCCTTTTGCGTGAAGGATTGTATTCCACCATTCTAATGCTTCTTCTTTAAAGAGGTTGGAAGCATACATCACCTTATC
The DNA here is from genome assembly GCA_030545235.1 of Helianthus tuberosus. Taxonomy (NCBI): domain Eukaryota; kingdom Viridiplantae; phylum Streptophyta; class Magnoliopsida; order Asterales; family Asteraceae; genus Helianthus; species Helianthus tuberosus. The sequence goes on along the minus strand of CM060399.1, from coordinate 35,824,346 downwards.
TTCTTCAGCACATTTGCTGATCTTAAGAACAACTTCCGTCTTTTCCAATCATCGCAGAGCAGCCTTGGCTCCTTCATTGCCGGCGAACTCAGTTGGTTTACAAGCTAGAAATTCTTTGTAGGTACACCCGAGAGTCATCGCCTTCATTTTCTTTGGAAATGGGGTTTTGATAGTATCATCATTGCCTCAATGTCATTATGGCTAAAACTGTCATCACGTGTATGCTTGCTACTCACAGCTTTGGTGTGTTCTAAGTGGTTTTTAACAGCTTTAATTATTAAAGGTATAGTATTAGCTATTCCTTGGGCTGTTATATTTTCTATAGCATTTTATCCAAAGGATTTTCATTATTAGCATGAACTTCTGGATTATGTGATACTTCATTCAACATCTGAACTATAAACATTTTCAATTATTAATATCATAGAATAATTAAAAATAATGCTTTCAAGAATCATACGTGCATGTATAGGTATTCACAAAAATAATACATATGTTACTTGGTATTAATTTCCTAACTTTATTGTTTAAGTTTATGTATTAAAAGAACACCTAAATAGCTTAAACCAGTGGCTCTGATACCACCTTCTGTCATAGCCTCTGACCCCACCCTGGGAGCGAGAGCCGTGAACCAGTCAAGTGGTACCGGTGTTTATTAAATACGCGGAAAAATTTTCATCAGGATCGTAGTTAGGAAATAATTCCAGAGCTTATAAAAACACCAAATTTTAATATTAAATAAATGGGCTAAAACTCATTTTCTATTCAATTGTTTTTATAGGAATAAACCCAAATAAATAAAACATAAATTTCTTCTTTTATTCAGATATTTATAGCCACTTTATTTGAGCCTTCAGTGCTCCATAGATGACTTCTATTATCTTTACCGCAAGTTACCTAAAACGTGTTTTGAAAACATTTTATCAGTAATAAATACTGGCGAGTTCATTCCATTTTTATAAAAAAATATATTGTTATACATTTCAGCATTAAGGGTTTTTATATTTGTTTATATTTACCCAAAATTCAATCAGTATTTGTCACATGGTGGCAGTTCCGATGTGACAGTGGTCATGTCACTCATTGGCTCACTTTCGTCCAATAGTGAAGTTTATCTGGTAATTATATCTTACTATTATTCAAAGGTATCTGTCACTAGGCGATTCCCGTGACAGTGATCATATCACTGTTGATCATTCTTTCAACTAGTGACTGTGGTCGTATCACTGTTGATCATTCTCTCAACTAGTGACTCTGGTCATATCACTGTTGATCATTTTCTCAACTAGTGATTCTGGTCATGTCACTGTTGATCATTCTCTCAACTAATAACTCTGGTCATATCACTGTTGATCATTCTCTCAACTAGTGACTCTGGTCATATTTCTGGTCATGTCACTGTTGATCATTATATCAAATCTAATATCAAAAATATTATTATTTATAACAGTAATCATAGTATTTTTAGATTGTTTTAGTACTTATAGTTTAAAAAAATATTCTATACTATTGCAAGTAATTTGAAAATAAAAAACTATGCATGCTTATCTATTAGTAAGAATTAACAATTTTTACTGTAAATGATAATTTGATTTTTCTTTATTATGTAGTAGTTAATAAAATAACATATGAGTGTGAGATTAAAGAGAAATTATTTTTATATTTCTTTATCTACGAACACATTAGTTCTTTGCTTATCATTGAGTATGAACAAAAGTCTACAATCATTATTAACAATAATATTTTTGTACAATTATGCACTAATATTGCATATGTAGCTAAAACTTAATGAATTTACATAATATTTATACTATATTATAATATAGTATTTATACTGGTGTGCGTTAGGTGTGATATGATTTTATTAATTTTTTTAGCCCATTTTACGCATTAGTCAAGTTTTAAATTTATAAAACACGATATTGTACTAACACTCAACACACACTTGGGCAAGTACACCCATCGTCAACATCACGATTCCCATGGCAGATTGCATGGTCTTCCAAAAATGAGATGAGAATCGAGCATCACGATCTGATATGATGTTCAAAGGAACACCATGATGAGATACAATCTCATCAACATAGATCTTAGCAAGTTTGTCAGCAGATAGATCCTCACGAATCGGCAAAAAGTGTGCTGACTTTGTCAAACGATCAATGACTACCCAAATGGCATTATGACCTCTAAAAGTGCGTGGTAGTTAGGTGATGAGATCCATATCAATGTTTTCCCATTTCCAAACAGGAATTTCTGGTTGTTCTAGCAAACCAGACGGATGTTGATGTTCTACCTTTACCTTAAGATAAGTAAGGCATTTGGCCACGTATAAGGCAATATCCTTCTCCATACCCGACCACCAATACTGGGTACGGAGAACCATGTACATTTTGTCTGTACCAGGATGGATAGAGTAACGAGTCTTATGGGCTTCGTTCATCAATAAGGTGTGGAGATTGTCTTGGTTTGTAACCCACAAACGGTTCATGAAATAGAGTAATCCATTGTCTTTTGTTTCAAGCTGAAGCTCAAGATGATGGGGTAGTTCGTTTTTCAAAAAACCTTGGGTTACACAAGTAGGTTGGGCTTCGTAAATGCGTGTTTGGATGACAGATTGAACTCGAACACAATGAAGCTTGACAGGTTCTTTACGACTAAGTGCATCAGCTATGACATTCGCCTTACCAGGATGGTAGCGAATCGCGCAGTCCTAGTCGTTTAGAAGTTGGACCCAATGTCGTTGTCTCCTGTTCAGTTCTTTCTAATTGAAAATGTGTTAGACACTTTTGTGGTTTGTGAAAACCACACATTTTGTACCATAAAGGTAGTGTCTCCAAATTTTGAGAGCAAAAACTACAACACCTAACTCAAGATCATGAGTTGTGTAGTTCTACTCGTGGATTTTCAACTATCTTGATGCATAGGCTATGACTTTATCGCTTTGCATGAGAACACAGACAAGGCCTAGATTCGATGTGTCACAATATATGACAAAGTCGTTATTTCCCTCGGGTAAGGATAAAATAGGAGCATCACAAAGCTTTTGCTTCAATGTTTGAAAGCTTCTTCTTATTTGGGTCCCCACTCAAATGATTTATTCTTTTGAGTTAAAGCAATGAGGGGAACCGCAATTGGTGTGTGCGAAGCGTGATGTAATTTTATTGATATTTTGAGCCCATTTTACACATTAGTCAAGTTTTAAATTTATAAAACACGATATTCTACTAACACTAAACACACACTTGGGTAAGTGCACCCATCGTGAGCGTAGTATAGCGTTGGTAAGATACCGAGTCGTCCAAGGACACAAGAGCTTTTAGTACCGGTTTATCCTCAATGTCTAATCAATCTAATTTTATTGGGAAAAGTTTTGAAACATAAAAATAAAAACTAAAAATGAAAAGATAAATAAAAATAAAAACAGATAGACAAGATAGAATCACTTGGATCTGACTCGCCTTTAATGTATCATTTGATGATTTTCGCACTTTTGTACTTTTTAAGAGATTATCTTAGTTATAGTAGTAGGCCCCTCTTTTGAAGGTGACGTTACCCTCAACCTAGTGGTTTGAGTCAGAAGGGATACAATCCCAAAGGGTCAGAATATTGAAAGATAATTAAGTTAGTTATTAATGCGAAAAGTAATAGGCCCCTCTTTTGAAGGTGGCGTTACCCTCGGCTAAGTGGTTTGAGTCAGCAAGGATACAATCCCAAGAAGCTAGTTTAAAGTATTAATAGTAGTTTACATATGAGGGGCTCAAGCTATTAGCACCTCCACCATCCAATACCAGTGGGTATTGAAGGAGGTCCTAGTAAGCTTGAATCAGATCCTTGCAGGATCTATACACTGAACAAGGCAAGAACCTTACCAAACCATTCCCCTAACCCCCGACCAGGTAGTCAACATGCCTTTATATAGACCGTAAAGACATGAATTGTAACGACTTGCACAAAAATGTCCTAAAACGCTCTGTAAGTGAAAACCCGAATCCGTAAAACCTCATTTTTTATAAAAAATCCAAGAAAACAAGAAAATTTAATCTGTCGCTGGGCGCGGCAGAGTTAAGGAAGGCCGTCGCGTGGCCCGAGAGCCTTGAGCTGATCCGGATGCATTACATGAGACGTGTCACACACGTGTCAAGTCTAGGTGGTGACACGGCAGCCCTAGCCATAGCTAGGTTGTCCCTCGCAGGCCACGAAGGACTTCGTTAAGGGAGTCGCAGGGTGCGAGAAAGCTGAAAATCAGCTATAAATTGAACGTTGCATGGATAGTTCAATCTGCTAAAAAATTTCTTTCAAAAACGCCTTCTTTCTGCTCAAATAACAAATTATAGTATCAACACGCTGCTATGATAACATGGTAATAACTCGATCACTGCTACGATACTATATCCAATCGATTAAACCCGATCCGATGGATGTTTAAGTGCTGCCTAAATTTGGGCTATACTTTGTCATTCGTCGTGAGGGTTTCGATCTCGCGATTATCGTAAACGTTGTATTAAGTTACTAACCTAGTTTCGTTTGCATTGTATATTTAACTAGGTTTACCAGCTTAATCAGTAGGCAGACTCTGACCGTTTAAATTCGCAATGTGAGTCATTCTATTTTTATTAAATGCTTTTAAAACCCTACTTGTTTTCGAAGTTGTAATTACAGTGATTAAGTCTTTGTAATCTACAATTGCTGCTAGTATGTGGGGTTTTGTATAAACTACTTGATAAGCTTCACCATTGGACAACATGTTAGCCAATGTGTGATATATCCATAGTCACAGATCCAGTTGAGTGACAAATACCGATTTGGGGTAATTGGTTGATATAAACATTGTAATAGCTCTTAATACTGTATATTATAACAATGTGTCTTTTGTATAAATGGAATGCACTCGCAAGTATTTTTCGCTGATCAAATCTTTTTAAAACATGTTTCAGGTGATTTACTGTGAGGAAAAAGGAAAAGATCCGCGTAACACTCCAGCTTAAATAAAGTGGCCCAGTAAATAGAAATAAACATGTTTTCTGTAATAAGGGGATTTCCTAGTGAAATTCCTTTCTTGTAAAATACGGGGTTTGTCCCGAAACTTATAATAAAATAATTCGGTATTTTCTTTTAAGCGATCCTGTTAACGTTTCCGCTGCCAATTAAATACCAATACCACGGGTTTCTGTCCCGCGGCTTCCGAACCGGGTAAAATGGGTCGGGGGTCGTAACAGAAAATGTGGTATCAGAGCCACTGGTTTAAGCAAATTAAGTATTTGAAAAATACTTAAATTTTAGTCAGGAATTTTTGTGCTTCTGTAAAATTTAATTTGGAACTTTAATGTTTCCTTATGTGTGACTGACAGTATGAATGAATTATCGGAAGCTCTCCAAAACTTCTCGATACATTCCACTGACATGGAGGCTACCGGGAACCAGACCGGGTACCAGGCTGAGACAGATGAGCCAATGGTGTTCCAAGCCCAGGAAAAACCCAAACCAAAGAAGAGAAGGAGGCTTTTAGATTGGAAAAGGGGGAGAAAGAAGTAGCCTGCAGCTCAAAAAGTGAAGAAAACAGTTGAATCAAACGGAAAAGAGAAAGTGGAAGAAAGCTCTAGCCACGCTCCAACTTTACCACCCTGGGAGGAACTAGTCAGGAAGCTGGCAAACTGCGACCTTTTTGGCCTAGTTGATGAAAATCTTGTGAACATTCCCGCTCAAAATGAACTTCCAATAAACCTGGAACCTGCCATCCCTGAACCTATTGTCAACCCACTACCCCTGCCTAACCCTATTGAGGAGTGGTGGACCAATGACTGGCATTTCCAAAACCTCATGAACAATCCGAACCCTTATTACCCACAGTTTGAACCTGCCCCCGCTAGTTTTCCACCCATGAACCCAGAGAATGATGCCGAACTACGCCGTTACGGCGAAGAATTGGTGGATGCAGGGAACCGGATCTGAACTGTGGGCGAGAACATCACCTGGAAGTACGATGAAAGGAGATTTCACTTTTGAAGGCAGTTAACCATGGAATAGGGGTGTTTGTGTAATATTAATATGAAAAAAAGATATATGTAAAAATATAAAATAATAATAATAAAAATAAAATAATGTATAATAATATAAGTATCACCTACTAAAATAAAACATCTGTAAATATGTGGCTTGTACGGATGCATAGATATATATAAAAATATAAACGTTGCAATGTTCGACGATTTTGGTTATATGTGCTGACTTAATTTGTGATTGTGATTGCTATATTGTGTTTAATTGCTATCTATTTTTGTGATATTAATCAGTATCTTATATCTATAATTCAGATGGCAAACGCAGTTAACCACTCGGCAAATGAAGTTAATCAATCGGAACCAAATAATCAGGAAAGTTTTCTCAATAGAGAAGATATAGAAAATATAGTTGCTCAAGGTATAGCCAATGCTATCCCAGCAATCGTCGCAGCCGTAAAAAATCCAGTTGAACCTTCCAAAGCCAGCCATAGCAAACGCAACCGCAACGATAATTTCAGTTATATGTGCTGACTTAATTTGTGATTGTGATTGCTATATTGTGTTTAATTGCTATCTATTTTTGTGATATTAATCAGTATCTTATATCTATAATTCAGATGGCAAACGCAGTTAACCACTCGGCAAATGAAGTTAATCAATCGGAACCAAATAATCAGGAAAGTTTTCTCAATAGAGAAGATATAGAAAATATAGTTGCTCAAGGTATAGCCAATGCTATCCCAGCAATCGTCGCAGCCGTAAAAAATCCAGTTGAACCTTCCAAAGCCAGCCATAGCAAACGCAACCGCAACGATAATTTCAGTTATAGCATAAATGGAGGAAATAATACTAATGCAACTCAAGCCCCATTACCTAAGAAAATGAAAGTGATGACGACTGGTTGCACTTATAAGGAATTCCTTGCCTGTAAGCCAATTGAATTCGCAGGCAATGAAGTAGCAACTGTGGCACTACGTTGGTTAGAAAAGACCGAAGCTGTGATCAAAATAAGTAAGTGCGCAGAAGAAGACAGGGTGATGTATGCATCCCACCTTTTCAAAGAAGAGGCATTAGAATGGTGGAATACGGTACTGCAAGCTAAAGGAAGTGACGTGGCTTATGCCATGAGCTGGGAAGAGTTTAAGGAACTAGTAGAAAGGAAGTTCTATCCTTCGTACGAAAAAGAACAAATGGAAATCAGTTCCTGAATCACCGTGTGGTGGATGTTAAGTGTCGTGAGTATACTTCGAAATTCTTCGAGTATGCAAGAATAGTACCGACTCTGGCCTCGCCATAACCTGTACTTATTTCTCGTTACATTTGGGGATTGATTAGTGAAATCCGTGATATAGTCAAGGTTGCTAGACCTCGGACGATCAACGATGCAGTCGAATTGGCCAACACCTTGACTGACGGATTGGTTCGTACGAGAAAGGAGAACAGGAAGAAGGAATTAGCTCAGAAGATTACCCAAGGTTTCCGTTTGGGTAATAATAACAATAATTCCAAGAAAAAGGGAGCTGGGCAATCTTCCGCACCGCCTTTTTGCAGAAACTGTAAAAGGAAACATTTCGGAAAATGTAAAGAATACTGTAATTTCTGCAAAATACCGGGGCACCGAGAGGAAGATTGCAGGAAGAAATCGACGATCTGCTACAATTGCGAAGAAACAGGGCATTTCAAGCCAAATTGCCCTAAATTAGTCAAGACAGCTGACGACAAAGCAAAAGCGGCCGATGGAACTAATAAGAAGAATGCAAGAGCGTTCAGCTGACAACACAAGTGGTAGATCTGATTCCTGACGTGATAGCTGGTACGTTTCTTGTCCATGAAGTCTATGCAAAAGTATTATTTGACTCTGGTGCAAACCAAAGTTTTATAAATACTTCATTTTTCCATGCTCTTAAGCAACATTTAACCAAACTTAGTCAAGTCTATACGGTTGAAACGGCAGAAGGAAACCCTATCAGTATAGATAAGGTACTTCAAGAAGGAAAGATAGAATTATCAGGGCATAAGTTCTCGGCAAACCTTCTACCTATGAATTTAGCAGAATTCGACGTCGTGTTAGGGATGGATTGGTTAGTAGCCAACTGTGCTCGAATCCTATGTGACCAGAATTCCGTGGAAATTCATACACCTAACGAAGAGATAATTTTGATTGCAGGAGATAAGCCACACAAGACAATGAAGTTTGTTTCAGTGATGAAAATCACTAGGTGCGAACGAAAGCAGGCATAGTGTATATGATTTCAGTAATCATTAACACTAAAGGTAAAGAACTTCAGGAAATTCCAGTCGTATCAGAATACCCTGATGTATTCCTAGAAGATCTACCTGGATTACCACCAGATAGGGAAGTAGAATTTAGAATTCATATAATACCTGGAACTACTCCAATAGCTAAGGCACCTTATCGCTTAGCGTAAACAGAAATGTTAGAACTGAAAAAGCAGCTAGATGAATTTTTAGGGAAAGGATTCATACAACCCAGCTCATCCCCTTGGGGAGCACCGGTGTTGTTCGTGAAAAAGAAAGATGGGTCAATGCGAATGCATATCGATTATAGAGAATTAAATAAGGCTACTATTAAGAATCGATACCCATTACCTAGAATTGATGATCTTTTTGATCAACTTCAAGGAGCTAGGTATTTCTCTAAGATAGATTTGCGCTCCGGATATCATCAACTGAAAGTACAGGAAGAAGACATTCCCAAAACTGCTTTCAGAACTAGGTATGGTCACTACGAGTTTACAGTCATGCCATTTGGGTTAACAAATGCTCCTGCAGCATTTATGGATATGATGAATAGAATCTGTAAGCCGTATTTGGATAAATTTGTAATTGTCTTCATTGACGATATACTTATTTATTCCAAAGACCAGGAAGAACACTGTGAACACTTGCACGCACTTCTAACCCTGTTAAGAAAAGAAAAGAAAAGCTTTATGCTAAATTTTCTAAGTGTGAATTTTGGTCACAAGAGGTGCAATTTCTAGGACACAAGGTTAATCATGAAGGCATTCACGTAGATCCTTCCAAGATAGAAGCTATCACAAGTTGGAAAGTCCCGAAGTCAGCTACAGAAGTCAGAAGTTTTCTAGGATTAGCTGGATACTATAAGCATTTTAACCAAGACTTTTCTAAGATAGCTGTTCCATTAACTAAGTTAACTTATAAAACTGTTAAGTTTGAATGGGGACCTAAGCAGGAATAAGCCTTTAGAATTCTAAAGCAAAGATTAACAAATGCCCCAATCCTTGCCTTACCAGAAGGAACAAAAGATTTTGAAGTCTACTGTGATGCTTCTAAGCTAGGATTAGGATGTGTATTAATGCAACGCAAGAAAGTGATCGCGTATGCATCAAGGCAATTGAAAAAGAATGAGGAAAATTACACAACTCGTGACTTAGAATTAGGAGCAATAATTTTTGCCCTTAAGATTTGGAGACATTATCTCTGTATGGGAGTAAGTTTACTATCTTTACAGATCATAAGAGCTTAAGATACATATGTGGGCAAAAAGAATTGAATATGAGGCAAAGAAGATGGTTGGAAATCTTAAGTGATTAGGACTGTGATATTCAATATCACGAAGGAAAGGCAAATGTAGTAGCCGATGATTTAAGCCGGAAGTATCATGAGAAACAAAGACGAGTTCGTGCTCTTAGATTGAATCTGCAATTAGATTTAATGGAACAACTGAAAAGTTTTCAAGAAACAACAATCAAGGATGATGCTGAAGGAATGAAAGGAAGGGTAAAGGAATTAGAGCAAGGAACTGATGGAATTTGGAGATTCCATAAGAAAAGAATTTGGGTACCTAGACAAGGAAACCTACGAGATAGAATCTTAGAGGAAGCCCATAAATCTAGGTATACGATGCATCCTGGTAACAACAAGATGTATCAAGATTTGAGGAATAACTTTTGGTGGATAGGAATGAAAAAGGACATTGCTAGTTATGTTTCTAAGTGTTTAACTTGTTCACAAGTTAAGGCAGAACACCCGAAACCTTTAGGATTACTACAACAGTTAGAAATACCTGTGTGGAAATGGGAACTAATAACAATGGATTTTGTTACTAAACTACCCAAAACAAGAAAAGGTAATGATGCAATCTGGGTGATTGTAGATCGATTAACCAAATCAACCCATTTCCTACCAATGAAGGAAACCTTTAGCATGGAACGACTAGCTAAGCTATACGTAGATGAGGTAGTATCACTACATGGAGTTCCACTCTCCATTGTATTAGACAGGGACAGTCGTTTCACTTCGCATTTTTGGACAAGTTTCCAACAAGCAATGGGAACCCGATTGAATTTAAGTACATCATACCATCCACAGACAAATGGACAAAGTGAAAGGATGATCCAAACCCTGTAAGACATGTTAAGACCATGTGTCATAGATTTCAGTGGAAATTGGGATGACCACTTGCCATTAATAGAATTCTCCTATAACAACATTTATCACACAAGCATCGATGCTGCCCCATTGGAAGCACTTTATGGACGAAAGTACTGAACTCCCGTATGTTGGGCAGAAATAGGAGAAAGTCAGTTATCAGGTCCCGAAATTGTACAGGAAACCACCAAGAAGATAACTCAAATCAAGGAAAGGCTAAAAACGGCTCGAGATCACCAAAAGAGTTATGCTGATAATCGACGTAAGCCTTAGAATTTCAAGTTGGAGACCGAGTACTATTAAAAGTTTCTCCTTGGAAAAGAGTAGTTCGATTCTGTAAGAAAGGAAAACTGAGTCCCAGATATATCGGACCATTTACAGTTATTCAACGGATAGGACCAGCCGCATACCAATTACAACTACCAAAAAAGTTAGCCGGTGTCCATGATGTGTTTCATGTATCTAATCTTAGGAAATGTTTATATGATGAATCACTGGTAGTACCTCTTCAAGATATAGAGGTAAATGAAAAGTTACAGTTTGTTGAGAAACCTCTGCAAATAGAAGACCGAAAAGTTAAGAATCTCAAACACGAAAGATTGGTTCTGGTCAAAGTAAAATGGGAGTAAAAAAGAGGACATGAATATACATGGGAACTAGAATCAGAAATGAAAAGCATATATCCTTACTTGTTCCAGTAAATCTCAAGGACGAGATTTTAAACAAGGTGGGGAGGATGTAATGACTTGCACAAAAATGTCCTAAAACGCCCCGTAAGTGAAAACCCGAACCCGTAAAACCTCATTATTTATAAAAAATCCAAGAAAACAAGAAAATTTAGTCAGGAAGGCCATCGCGGGGTGCGAGAGCCTTGAGCTGATTCGGATACGTTACATGACATGACACGTGTCACACACGTGTCAAGTCTAGGTGGTGACACGGCAGCCCTAGCTGTAGCTAGGCTATCCCTCGCGGGCCGTGAAGGACTTCGCTAAGGGAGTCACGGGGCGCGAGAAAGTTGAAAATCAGCTATAAATTGAACGTTGCATGGACAGTTCAATCTGCTCAAAAATTCTTTCAAAAACGCTTTCTTTCTACTTAAATAACAAATTATAATATCAACACGCTGCTACGATAACGAGGTAATAACTCGATCACTACTATGATACTATATCCGATCGATTAAAACCGATCCGATGGATGTTTAAGTGCTGCCTAAATTTGGACTATACTTTTTCATTCGTCGCGAGGTTTTCAATCTCGCGATTATCGTAAACATTGTATTAAGTTACTAACCTAGTTTCGTTTGGATTGTATATTTAACTAGGTTTACCAGCTTAATCAGTAGGCAGACTCTGACCGTTTAAATTCGCAATGTGAGTCATTCTATTTTTATTAAATGCTTTCAAAACCCTACTTGTTTTCAAAGTTGTAATTTCAGTGATTTAGTCTTTGTAATCTACAATTACTGCCGGTATGTGGGGTTTTGTATACACTACTTGATAAGCTTCACCATTGGACAACGGGTTAGCCAATGTGTGATATGACCATAGTCACAGATCCGGTTGAGTGACAAATACCGATTTGGGGTAATTGGTTGATATAAACATTGTAATAGCTCTTAATACCGTATATTATAACAATGTGTCTTTTGCATAAATGGAATGTACTTGCCAGTAGTTTTCGCTGATCAAATCTTTTTAAAACATGTTCCAGGTGATTTACTGTGAGGAAAAAGGAAAAGTGCCACGTAGCACTCCAGCTTAAATAAAGTGGCTCAGTAAATAGAAATAAACATGTATTTTGTAATCAGGGGATTTCCTAGTGAAATTCCTTTCTTGTAAAATACGGGGTTTGTCCCGAAACTTATAATAAAATAATTCGGTATTTTCTTTTTAAGCGATCCTGTTAAAGTTTCCGCTGCCAATTAAATACCAACACCACGGGTTTCTATCCCGCGGCTTCCGAACCGGGTAAAACGGGTCGGGGGCCGTGACATGAATGATGCAATCCTGTACTTTATATAGATAGTAAAGTAACCTCAAGACACCACGGAAAAACGATAAAGAAAATTCACCCTCAACATAAGAAACTAGTTATTAAAGTCATTAATACAAACCCAAATAAAAAGTGCCGAAAGATTAAAAATCAAAAGTAATACATAAAAGACTTATCTTCACCAAGTGATGTAAGAGGCTTAACCAAACATGGCCTTTGATTGGCAAGAACCCTTACAATCAATCTTGGATCCCGAGACTACCACACTTTCTAAAGATGGATGATGGTGGTGGATGTTGGTGTTGTAGTGGTGGTGGAGTGGTGGCAAAGGGGGAGAGTAGTGGTTTGCCAAGGGATGCCTTTTAAGTGAACCAAGCACCCCTATTTATAGCCAGTACAGAGCTCTGGCCATGGCCTCGTGTCCAGCGGACAAGCCCCCATGGCCAGTCTTTTCTCTTCCTTCATTAATTGTAAGTGTTGGCAGAGGGCCCCCCACGGCCCCGTGTCTCTTGGGCACGGCCCCGTGGTCAACTTCGTATCTGTACTATCAAGATTTAGCAAGATTCTGCGTATCTTTGTGTTGACCAGGCCCCATGCTGAGCTGGGCACGCCCCCGTGGTGGGCGTGGAAGCTTCTATAGGTTTGTCTTTTGTGCAGGTCCCTAACCACGCCCCATGCCCAGCTGGGCATGACCCCGTGGTCAGGCTTCTGTTGCCTTGTTTTTGATTTGGGGATGCTGCCGAGGGGTCGGGCATGTCATGTTTATTCCTTCTTTTTGTATTTATGTTTGTTTTGGCTGCTTATTTGCTCCTTTTGTTCGTTTAAGCTCATTTGGCCCTGTAAATTCAAAAGGAAGAAATAAACACGTTTTTTCCAACATTAGTACTAAAAAAGGGTAAGTTTTATGCCTCATTTGATGTAATTTATATGTTGCATTTTGCACACATCAAATATCCCCACACTTGAATCTTTGCTTTTCCTCAAGCAAAACTCTTTAATATGTGGCTTATACACCCAAATGGAAGAGGTAGAGGAGATGTTTTTGGGCTCATCTTGAGTGTCGAGAATCCAAGATCTTTATTGAGTTTTATTTTTATTTTATTTACAATCCTGTTCGTCATGATTTATTTAGAACATTTTATAAGAAAAATTACTTATTTGGGCATAACATGCCTTTTAAAATTCCATTAGCTTGACCCGCAGAGTCCACCAGGATTTCTGTGCACTACAAGTCGTTATTACGTGGGCCCCCGTAATAATAAATTGTCTTGCACAGTTACCCCAAATTTTCTCTCGTCCAAGCAGATGATCAATCAAGGAGCAACAGCAGGTGCATCGGCATGAACAGGGTCATGCTCCAATGCGGGGTCAGGAGCAACGCCTGGCTCAGGGGCCACAGTCGGCTCCGGATCAACAACCACAGGGGCTACAGGATCCTCCAAGAGCTGGTCTAAGTGTATGAACTCCATGTCATGGTCTGGATCAAAACCAGGTGGAAGAACAGGATTATCCTTAATACTGTGATCAAACTCAAAGCTGTGCGCGAGAACTGGGGCAGCTGATGACGCCATATCGGGGTCGGCGTCGTGTGCGTGATGTTGCTCTCCCGGTGTATGCAAAGATGCGGACGCCACAGACTCAAATGGGTCTGGGACAGGTGAATGGGCATGAGCCTCTTCTTGCAGGAGCGTCAGCAAGCAGCAGGCTATCACCAACAGCAATAGGGCCTCGCCCTCAAATGGGTCCTCCTCTAATAGATCGTTATCGTCGTCAGAGACCATGTCGGGGGGCATATCAACAACGGGAGAAGCGACAAGGGCACAGGAGCAGGGATCACCGCGAGTGGCAAATTCCCAACAAGATGGCCATCAGCAGGCTCTGCTACGACATCAGGCAGCGCAAAGGGCTGAAAGTCGTCATCGTCTGTGCCGGTAGTATCGGAAATGTACACCTCGTGCTCCGATGAAACTATGTCGTCTGATACTATGGCCATGGGATTCGTAGTGTCCATCTTTCTAGTACATGATGAAGGCATGATGTTTGTAACACAAACACACATACGTATAACAATTAATCATATAATCATATAATCATATAAACATATTAGTTACCAATAAGCAATCAAATAGTTCTCCTAGTCCCACTAGCCTCCCAGCCTCTCAGACTGCTCTTCCTAGTCCCACTAGCCAAACTCTCCCAGCCTCTCAGACTGCTCTTCCTAGTCCCACTAGCCTATTCTCCCAGCCTCTTAGGCTGCTTTCCCTAGTCCTACTAGGCAACTACCTCGGTCTCCTAGACCGAGCCTCGGTCCTCCAGACCGAGCCTCAACCTCCCAGACTGAGCCTATAAATAATAAATAAATGTGCTCAACATTTGTTTGTAAAAAGTTTTGGATCTGGACTTGAGTGGTATGCAGTAAAAATGTTTTCGTGAGAGCCCTAGTGATCATAGTCTAGACTCGAGAAGGAATCCTAGTTCGCTATGATCAGAGCTCTGATACCAAGCTATCACACCCTGGCTTTGCGGAAGCGTGGTTAATTTGGTGTGACTTCTTAATACCATAGCTTAACCATAACAAAGCTATATGGAATAAAACCATGCAACATCATCCATTTAATTAAGTTTTAAAAACCAAATACAACAACATTGTCTCAACACATCCTAACGACATTGTTCAACAAACACAATATAACATAAGTATAGTTTAAGGACTGTGACTTGTCCAGGAAAGAGTCACATTCCCTAAACCCGGATGACCTCGTAACTCTTATGCAGCGGAAAAACGTAGCATACCGTGCCAGAATCCTTAGTTCCCTGAAATACATGTAAGTTGGAAAAATCAACAATAATGTTGAGCGAGTTCATGTGTTCAGTATGTGCGCGCGAATAAACCTTTATAATCATTGTAAGTATGAATGTTTTGTAAACTATGGTATGAAAGCAAATAAGGAAACATATCAGTTAATGTGTAACCACATGGTCCAACCTACGGGCGCATGGGAGGGGATAGGACAAAGTCACCACATGGTCCAACCTGAGGGCGCATGGGTGGTGTTACGACAAGGTCACCACATGGTCCAACCTTAGGGCGCATGGGTGGTGTTAAGACAAGGTCACCACATGGTCCAACCTTAGGGCTCATGGGTGGGGTTTGTTATGCTCAAATAGGCCTATCACTTGTATCCCTCGATCGTACTACGAGGACTAATGTTCTTAAGTTTTCACCTACCCAATCACATAACCTAACAGTTCCCTCCTTAGCTGACCATACCATTCGTAATTGTCCGTAGCAGTATGAACATGTATTTCACCCCCGAAGTATAAAACTGAAAACAGTTAAGAGAAAAGGGGGACATGAACTCACAGTGGTGCGTCTCTACCAAGTATATCTCCTGATCAAGCAGCTGTGTGACGACCTACACGTACTAATTCTATTAGACGGACGGCCGTGCCTTAGCTTTATGGTTTAAGTTTTTGGGAAATAGTTAGGCAACTATTTCGTGTTTATATTCTGTATACTTGGTAATCATTTTCCCAAATAATACCTTGACAAAAATACGCGTTAAGTCGTATTTTCTTAAAATGCGTAAGTTACGTTTTAATGATCGAGTGGTAATAATAATTACCGGTGTAACTTATATATTTATCGTAGAGACGTTCGTATTATTTTGGATCCATTAACATTCGATAGTATTATTTTTACCCTAAAAATAATACTAGTATTTTCACAAAATAATCATAAACATTTACACAAGTGATGTTGTGAAAAATATATTTACTAAATACATATATTTATCACGTTTTATTTTGTGAAATCCCACCTCCGATGTTTTGTAAATAAAGTCGTGGCGAAATCTATAATTTGAAAACAAGTTGAATAGTCTTTCTAACACTTGTGGTAGAAATATTTCTAAGTGTTAGGATTTTGGAAAAATTTCGCCAGAGTTTCCTCTGTAACTGGAGGTGGCCACGCTTTCAAGCGTATCATTTTCTTTTATAAATCAAACCAACAATTTCCTTATTCAATCAAAACAATGTTCAACGCATCAAACTAGTTAATAAACATGTAATTCGCAAGAATCTCATGAACTTGTAGTTTTTCCAAAATATGTAGTATCTTTCCATTATTTTTAGTGGATCTTTTGTATAAATCAACCCAGTTTCGTAAAAGTCTCGTTTTTAAAGAAAATAAATTTCCACAACTTCTCGTCAACATTTACAAGAATAGTTCTTTCGTCAAAACTTTGTGTTACACAAGTGTCTACGCACTTGTGTGTTTACAAAAGCACTTTTGGTTATGTAAGATCCGTCTTTAAAAGTATGTTTTCTCTTGACACGTGGTCCTTTGAAAATACTGCTTGTAGATCCGTAGATCTACTAGTTTTAAACACTATTTCACAAGTAAAATCGCTTTTACACAAGTTCATGATTCGTGTGTGGTAGAGTTTCATCCTTTAACCCTTGTTACTTTCAAAACAACCTTATGTCATGATCCAAGATCGTGACCAACCCGGGTTAAATGACGATCCGAGCTACCACAACATAGACCGGGTCCAAATAATCACACAAATCAATTACTACAAGTTTTACACAACATATGAGCTTTTAACCATCACTTTTAGTGTTTTAAGTAGACTTTTGTGTGTCATCTTTTATGTTAACGAGTTTTAACCGTTACGAATCATATTAACCACTTTAAAATAGTTCGAGAAGGTGATTTAAGCAACTTACTACTAGCTCGAGGCTAGGGAAGAATCTAAGCGAAAAATGCGTGGATAAAAGCAACGTAGTGAGGTCCTTCGCCTTCCGATTGCACCAAGCCTCCTTATACGCGATCCTTATCACTTGTAGATACTTGGAATGGCAAGATCAAAATTCGAAAATGGTGGAGGGTGGTGGGGTGTGTTTGGCCGAGAGCTCTAGGAGAGGGAGAGAGTGTATGAATCTTGTTAAGTGTGGTTTAGGTTATGGTGGACATGAGTAGTAACTTATAGGCCAAAACTAAAGATCATTAACCAATGGACTTAGTGTCTCCAAGATATTAAGCAACAAAGATTAAACAAATCAACAAAGTACTAGGGGTGTCCCCCAAGGGGACGGTTCGGTTGAGGGGGGGGGGGGGGGAATCTCGGTTCAAATCCAACTAAATAGTAAGTATTAGTTAGTTAAGTGTGGAGGTTAACCCGGTTACTAGTGTTATGTGCTTTATGACGGGTGTTAGGGTATTCAGGGACCCTAACTGGCTCAGAAAAAGAAAAACAATTTTGATGACAATATTTTCATGTTCCGGGTATAGTCCGGTTGTTCGGTTGGATAGTAATCCGTTAAAGTGCTTAACGAAGCTTTAAAGTGTCGTTATTATTATTTTTAGTGACACAACTTATTCCTCAAGTGTCATGAATATTTTCTCATGTTTTGGCACTTTATTAGTTAGCTAAATGCTGAATTGTTTATTAAAGTGCTGAGTTTTGTGCTTAGAGCACGTTTTAGGCACATCCAGTCATTGTAACTTATTCCTAGAGACGCAGTTCTACAACCCTTATATCCCTACACTCACCACTAGTGTAGCAAAATATTTCTGGCTCATACAGGCCTTAGAGGCAGTGTCTGCCTGATGCTGGCTTATCAGCATGTTCGATAGGTTATCCGTTTATAGTGCTACTGTGCTTTTTTTTTGTGCATCATGTTTGTCACTAAGGTTCAGCATGTAAATAATGTAGTGACGGTAAGTAAAGTATGATGCAAGTAAGTACATGTATCAGTATTCAAGTAGCAGTTTATCCACAAGTTCAAGCAAGCACAGTAATTAAGCAGTAATTAATTATTAATTAAGTCGTACGGATACCTGGTTTAGTGAGGGTTGTCACAGCTATGGTCCCCGTGTGGTCCGGGCACGACCTCGTGGTCAGATCACCAGTATCATAATTAAACAGAAGGCTGGCCACGGGGCATGTTCAACGAGCACGGCCTGTGGCTAGTTACCTGAACTGGGAGTTTTTCTGCAGAGCCTGGGCACGGAGCGTGTTGGGCTGAGCACGGCCCCATGCTGAACATGCTGTAATGCTGGGAAAGTTGACGGAAGGCTCTGTTTTCGTGCATGGGTGTGGTTTTAACGTTCTCTTGGTAACCTCCATCTTTTCTCATTTGTTAGACCATTATAACATCATCCAAACACCATATACTAATTTAAACCATCATTCATTAAGAATGCGAAATACATAGGTCCTAAAGATTAAAATTACAAACTAAAAATTAAGATAGATAGGTAGGTCCTAGAATGCAAGAAATTTAAACAATGAAGAAGTTCTATCCCAGATGTTTTCATGACAAGAACAAAAAAAACCCGAAAAATGATTTTTCGGTTGATAAAGGCTCTTAGAACTTCTATCTGGAGGGTGCTCCTCACACATCGTTGAGCCACTCCTCAATCTCCCGAGGGAGAAGGAAGACGGGCTCATTGTCCACAACCTCTTATGGGGGAGGTGCGACATTCACCGGAACCTTGTGTAATACATCTAGAGGAGCCTCTGGAGGAATATCATCCCATCCGGTTGGGTTGATAACTTCTTGCGCCAAGTTCCAATCTTCTTGTGGGAAGATTGGTTCCATGGGTGGCATAGCAAGAATGTTCAAACTTTGGTGCAAAAGGTTGATCTCTTGAAAGCTACTCTCCAGCCCCACCGTCAAATAGTTAATACGCTCAATGAGGACCTCTTCCACCGATGTCATTTCATCAAGTGCTTCCCTTAGTGCACACACGTATCGGACAAGGGTAGCTTCTATCGACGACCTTCTCTCCCTTCGACTGTTTCTCGAGTGAGCTGAAGATGTTTCACTGTTTTGGCTCGACATTCTAAGAAAACAAGGCGAAAATTTCAAAAGAATGAAATTGTAACTCCGGCCACGGCCCCGTGCCCGTCGGGCACGTCCCCGTGGTCAAACCTTTGCATGTTTTTGAATCAAGGAATACTATTGTTTTAAGTTATTTTTCTGTAATTTGAAACATTTCTGAACATAAATAACTTAAAACAGTGTTGTAAAACTTATTTTTGATAAGATTCCTTTGTTAAAAACCTTGCAAATACTACAATGATGCTTGAAGTTATGAATGTTTCAAGCTTTAATGGAGGTTGGAGAGTTTTGGAGAAGAAGGTAAGTGACAAAAGTGGCAAAGACAAGATGGTTGTTGAGAAACCTTCTTTGGAATATACCTTTTAAGGTATGTGTGAAGATCCTAGCAAATCTTGGTCTTTGGAATGAGTCCAAATGTGCAGGAATCATGCTGACTTTATAGAAAACGACAGCACGCTGACCACGGCCCCGTGTCGGCAGGACATAGCCCCTTGTTCAGACAAGACTCTGACACGTTTTGTCCGTATTATGAGCACAGGGTGTGTTGGCCTGGACACGACCACGTGGTCAATTTTGAGGTGGGCATGAGGCATGTTGACCTGGACACGGCCCCGTGGCTAGAGTATTTTATGAAGTTGCGTCTTATTTTAAGGTTTTTATTCGGATCGGGCGGACCTGAAAAAAAATATGCGTTTCTAGTTTGTGGAATAAAAGGCGAAAATTGTTGCCTTCTACTTTGATGTTGGTAGTTAGTCGTGTTTAGAAAAGTTGTTTTGTAATAAAAATCGAATTTTCATCACCTTAGCCACTTTAAATATCCTATTTCCTACCCTTAGCATAGCCCCGTTACAACCCTTACAAAGACCTTATGACTTGTGCTTAGTATTCGTGTTCGGTGGTGGACAATGATTGAGTTGCAAGCCTATGCGGGTACGTGTTCTAATCGGTTTTGTGTGATTACTTTTTGAAAGTGCTAATACATCATGAAAATTAGCCAATTTATAAACCGAGTGGAGAGAACATTGTGAGGGATGTGTATGATTTATTGGTTTCAAGGGCGGGTTAATCTTGGATAACCATTTTATATGTGATTATTCACTTTACCGTTAGATATTTTGTACATTGTAAAAAGTTTGAACCGGGTATGACTTTGGACCTTAACCTTTGTCTCGGGAATGGGGAGTGTGTTTCTTGTTCGACCCATGTGAAAGTGAATTACAGATTTGCTTGAGGGTAAACAAAAGACAAGTGTGGGGATGTGATACATGGTCGAATAACGGTGTTCAGTTGTGTCTAAGTTTGTGTTTTTACTTGACTTTTTATTCCGAATAGCCTACTTTTAATTAGATTTGTGTTTTGCAGGTTTAATGGAGTTTAAGGTGCCTTTCAGGAGCTTTACAGGCCACCGAGAGCAAACGAGATCAACCGGGGATGTGAAATGAACAAAACCGGGTTAATCACGAAGTTTGGATGTGTTTTGGGGGATGTTAATGGATTTAAAATGAATATATTGGAAGATGGCATGATAGAGGGCTGAATTACGAGTACGTGGGCGAAAACGGTGAGTAAAACGAAGAAGTTATGAAGAAAACAAAAAAGTGAGGTTTATAGGCACCGTCGGCGACGCCCCTCAGAAGTGTCCGTCGGCAGATTTAGTCTGTAAACAGCCGTTTAAGCCGTCAGGTGATTTTGGCACTTCCAGGGGCCGTCGGGGATGCCTAGGGGGCCGTCGGCTACGCCCCTCACTGCTTTGGTTTGCGAAAATTGAGTTTTGGGTTGTTGGGGATGAGTTATAACATCAATTTTGACCAAGAAACGGGGGTTACACTTGTTTTAGAGTTTGAAACTTGTTCTTGAAGCCTAAGTTCATCAACACTTCATTCCCAATCATCCATTATCGCCAACCATCATCCGAATCAAGAATCATTATCACCAATTTCACCATCATCTCCATTCAAAACCCTAACCATTCAACCCATCCATTCATTCTCATCACCATCACTCACCACAAACCCTAATCACCATTTATTTCCATCATCAAGCTTTAGGATGTCGGGATTCAAGCTTTCGTCATCCGGTGATCAAGTTCCTTCAACCATGAGCGGCTAATTACCTTGGTTTCACCCCGGTGTAGGTAGTTGTATTATCTAGAGTTTTGATTTGTGTTTAGTTTTGACTTATGTGACAAATTGTGTTTTGATTTTGAACACCTTTGATAATTGTCGTGTATTTGAATTGAATTTACAAATTGTTGAACGATGATAATGAATTTATGCACTTATGCGTTATCTTGGTTAGGATTTACTTGTGTTGATTACAAAGTGCATTCTTGTCCATTCTTAGGAATGTTGATAGTTATTGGCACCTAAGTCACGGTACACTAAATCCGTTAATCATTTATCCAATTAGGTCAATTTTAAAACTTGTAGGAACCTAGGTTTGCAATTATCGAAACTGGGTGTGAACCCTTTTTCTCATTATTGTTTAAGTTATCAATTGTGTTTTTGCATTTCTTAATTTCTAGTAGATAATCAATCCAATTAATTTAGTGAACTTTGTTCAATATCTTTTCAATAAACAAAAACCATAAAAACAATTTAGCAAGATTCATAAAAGTGACAACTATTACAATTCATTCAAACTCCATTCGCAAACCACATACTCTTCGTGGTTCGACCCCTTACTACCACTAGCTAGTTGTTAAGGGTAATTAGGGTTATAAATATTATCTTTGACCGGAGCGTGACACTCCGATTAGGGATCTCAGCAACTGGGGGTTGGACACGGGGGCGTGTTCAGTGGGCACGGCCCCCTGGTCAGCTACTGTCTGACTTAAAATATGATTTCCAGTAACGATGATTGGACACGGCCCCGAGTCGGGCTGAGCACGGCCCGTGCTGTAGTCTGCAGAAACTGAAAAACTTAGAAAATCCTAAAAAAATAGAAAAATAAGAAAAAATAATTAGACCGTTGATTTAAAAGTTTCTTAAAATCCTTGTGTCCCCGGCAACGACGCCAAAAACTTGGTGTGTGCGAAGGGTGATGTAATTTTATTGATATTTTGAGCCCATTTTACGCATTAGTCAAGTTTTAAATTTATAAAACACGATATTCTACTAACACTAAACACAAACTTGGGCAAGTGCACCCATCGTGAGCGTAGTATAGCGTTGTTAAGATACCGAGGTCGTCCAAGGACACAAGAGCTTTTAGTACCGGTTTATCCTCAACGTCTAATCAATCTAATTTTTTTTGAAAAATGTTTTGAAACATAAAAATAAAAACAAAAAGTAAAAAGATAAATAAAAATAAAAACAGATAGACAAGACAGAATCACTTGGATCCGACTCACCTTTAATGTATCCTTTGATGATTTTCGCACTTTCGGACTTTTTAAGAGATTATCTTAGTTATAGTAGTAGGCCCTTCTTTTGAAGGTGACGTTACCCTCAACCCAGTGGTTTGAGTCAACAGGGATACAATCCCAAAGGGTCGGAATATAGAAAGATAATTAAGTTAGTTATTAATGCGAAAAGTGGTAGTCCCCTCTTTTGAAGGTGACGTTACCCTCGGCTAAGTGGTTTGAGTCAGCAAGGATACAATCCCAAGAAGCCGATTTAAAGTATTAAAAGTAGTTTACATATGAGGGGTTCAAGCTATTCACACCCCCGCCATCCAATACCAGCGGGTATTGAAGGAGGTCCTAGTAAGCTTGAACAAGGTCCTTGCATGATCTATACACTGATCAAGGCAAGAACCTTACCAAACCATTCGCCTAACCCCCGACCAGGTAGTCAACATGCCTTT
This sequence comes from Helianthus tuberosus, assembly GCA_030545235.1. Lineage (NCBI taxonomy): Eukaryota > Viridiplantae > Streptophyta > Magnoliopsida > Asterales > Asteraceae > Helianthus > Helianthus tuberosus. The sequence continues at coordinate 35,801,277 of CM060399.1, read as the reverse complement.
ATATAGACTATAAAGGCATGAATGATGCAATCTTTTACTTTATATAGATAGTAAAGTAACCTCAAGACACCGCGGAAAAATGATAAAAGAAAATTCACCTTCAACATAAGAAACTAGTTATTAAAGTCATTAATACAAACCCAAATAAAAAGTGCCGAAAGATTAAAAATCAAAAGTAATACATAAAAGACTTGTTTTCACCAAGTGACGTAAGTGGCTTAACCAAACATGGCCTTTGATTGGCAAGAACCCTTACAATCAATCTTGGATCCCAAGACTACTACACACTCTAAAGATGGATGATGGATAATGGTGGTGGGTGTTGGTGTTGTAGTGGTGGTGAAGTGGTGGCAAAGTAGGAGAGTAGTGGTTTGCCAAGGGATGCCTTTGAAGTGAACCAAGCACCCCTATTTATAGCCAGTACAGAACTCTGGCCACGGCCTCGTGTCCAGCGGGCACACCCCCGTAGCTAGTCTTTTCTCTTCCTTCATTAATTGCAAGTGTCAGCAGAGGGCCCCACACAGCCCCGTGTCTCCTGGGCACGACCCCGTGGTCAACTTCGTGTCTGTACTATCAAGATTTAGCAAGATTTTGCGTATCTTTGCGTTGACCACGCCCCGTGCTGAGCTGGGCACGCCCCCGTGGTCAGGCTTCTGTTGGCTTTTTTTGCTTTGGGGATGCTGCCGAGGGGTTGGGCATGTCACGTTTATTCCTTCTTTTTGTATTTATGTTGGTTTTGGCTGCTTATTTGCTCCTTTTGTTCGTTTAAGCTCATTTGGTCCTGTAAATTCAAAAGGAAGAAAGAAACACGCTTTTTCCAACATTAGTACTAAAAAAGGGTTAGTTTTATGCCTAAATCTAATTTATATGTTGCATTTTGCACACATCAGCAATCTTCGAGAAGTTTGCGATGAAGCGGCGACAATAGCCAGCAAGACTAAGAAATGAGCGAACTTCGGTAGGAGTAGTAGGTATACACCAATCCTTAATCGCACTGATTTTGGTGGGATCTACATGTATTCCTTGCTTGTTGATAATGTGTCCCAAGAATTGAACTTCCTTAAGCCAAAATTCACACTTGAAGAATTTGTCATAAAGTTGTTCCTTTTCCATCGTTAGACGGAGATGATGTTCATGGTCAGCTCGAGATTTCGTATTAATCAAGATGTCGTCGATGAAAACAATGATGAACTTGTCTAAATATGGTTTGTAAACCCTATTCATTAAGTCCATGAAGACGGTAGGAGCATTTGTCCAACCAAAAGGCATGCCAGTAAACTCGTAATGGCCGTATCGAGTGCGAAAAGTAGTTTTGGGAATATCTTCTTCGAGTACACGAAGTTGATGATACCCAAAACGTAGATCGATCTTGGAGAAACAAGTAGCACCTTGTAGTTGACAAAAAGATCATCAATATGAGGTAGGAGATATCGATTTTTGATCGTGGGCTTGTTTAGCTCACGATAATCGATGCACATGCGAAAGGATCCATCCTTCTTTTTCACGAATAGGACAGGAGCACCCCAAGGTGAAAAGCTTGGACGAATGAAACCATTGTCCGATAGCTCCTGGAGTTGTTTTGATAACTCTTGCATCTCAGACAGTGCAAGACGGTATGGGGATTTAGCAATCGGGTTGGCACCAAGTAAAAGATCTATACGAAACTCGACTTGACGTGTTGGGGCTAAACCAGGTAGTTCTTCAGGAAACACCTCAGGACAATCTCGAACAATGGGAATGTCTTGAATGTTGGACTCTGTATGCCCAAGACATATATTAAATTGATGTGGCTAGTACGTTATGATCCAAGTCGGGTCATACCCAATAACAAGCTAGACAAACACCTATAATATTTATTTATGATATGATCAAACAAATAAATATTAACACTTAGATTATTTAGAAATTGGTTTTCTAAATAATTGCACATTAAAAACTGATAAATTATATGGATAATTTATTTTGAGAGAATATTTTATTTTGTTATTTAATGGGTTAAATAACATTTTAAAAGGTTGCATAAGTCTTGTAAACATATGATGTTATATTTTATAAAAATGTTATAAAATAAACAAGACTTAAATTAAAAAAAAATTGAATTTTTTTTATAAAAGCCCGATGTGGGCCGCCCACTTTGGGTCTTCCCAAGAGAGTTTTTGACCAATCAAAATGCATGCAACTTTATTTACAAGATCACTCTTGATTTGGTGATTTTTTATAAAAACTTCTCTCATACTTTTCACATACATTCTAAGACAAAATTCAAGTTGCAAGAACTCTTAAGAATGCTCTCAAAAATTTCGGCCATGGGTGGTTGTGAAGAGTGGTTTTTCAAGTGAGTTCACAAGTGTAAATCCTAGCTACATAAGGTGTTTGTTTGAGGCTTGGGGTATGCAAGCTTGAGGTCTTCTCCTTTGAAGATTTCCATTCAAGATCATCATCTTCTTCATGCCTTTTGCTAAATGGAAGGTAGTATTCTTATAACACCCTATGGTTGTGTTTTTTTGATAGCATGCATGTTCGTATATGGATCCGAGTTATTGGGTTTTACATATAAAAGTGTTTTATATCTTGTAAAGTAACATGTTTTAAATACTTTTTCCACTGTATTTTTGTTTTTTTATGGATAAAATCACCTTGATAAACATGCGAAAAACCCAACAATGGCATCAAGAGCCGCTTATATGAGTGCATGCTTCATAGGATTTAAAAATTTCGGATTTTGGGTTTGGAGAAACCCTATGGCCGAAAATTTTAACCATGGTTCTCCTTTTGTTTTTCAAGATATTTCTCTTACATGCATAAAGGGATCTTGAAAAAAGTATGTCATTTGATGATTTGTTTTGTTTGGATAAAAACCCACATTTTTCGGTTTTTCATTCTTGGCCGAAACTGTAGGTTGTATAAAGGGAACCATTTTTGCTCTTGAATAATATACATATGTGGATGTATATTTTGGTGTTCGTAACCTAGCCATGACCTTGTGTTTGAATATGTTGAATGTTTGTGTTTGTGATTTATATTTGATTATTTCAATGGGTTGTAATAATTAAATGTTTTTGTTCTTCCATTGGAAAAATATGTAATTTATTTATTTTCATTTGGTATGTAAGTAAATAGATTAGTTGCATTTCTTTTACTAGAAAAATGTATTAGGATACTTTGTTGTAAAAGAAGATGCACACAAAAATGCGGTTTTGGTTTTGGCCAATTTTGGGCCTAAAGGACTTCATAGTTAGCCCAATAACCAAAACACATTTTCGAAGCTCAAAGGAGTTTGGAGCTTAATTTAAAGATCATTTGGAAGCCCAAAGAAAGTGGATAAATCACAACACAAAAGGAAGACTTGAAGCATTTGGATGCGGGTTCAAGTGGGAGTTCAACGACACATTTCTTGTGTCAATATTCACCCCTTAGGAGGGACCTTTTGGCACACTTATTTCGGCTAACAAGTGTTGTCAAAATAGTTGGCTATGGTTATGAACCTTTTTGTGATAATATGTGTTGTGCTTGTATGGTTGTTTTATTTACGGTTGTTTGGATGATATTTGGATATGCATGCTTAAAAACTAATAATCTATAACAAGCTTAAAATTGGTTCTTTAAAAATCATTAAAAATGGTTAATAAAGGGTTATTAAAGGTTAATGATTTTATAATAAAATGGGTTTTATTAAAAGAACCTTGAAAATTGGTTTTCACTAAGGTACCAAGGTTTTGAATGCATGCAAATGTATGGTACATAAAGTTTTCTAAACTAGAATTTTGAAAAATCAAAACCCCTTTTATAAAACAAGTCAAACATCATCCTTCTATACAACACTCGAATCACTTGGGAACTCTTTATGGGATAAAGGTCACGTAACCATATTTGAGGAAACTTGTGTGTTTGAGGTGGGGTTACCATATTTGTGGGATAAAGGTTTACCTAACCGCTTGTATGTGTAAACTCACATGTGTGTGTAAGTTGGACGACTTGATTTAGAAACCATGTGCTTAGGGTCACCGAAGCATGGCGTATAAAGGTGTTGATGGGATTAAACATGCCAACTAAACAAAAAGATGTTTAACCGATCCCATATGGCTAGAAGTTACAAAAGGGTTGCAATTGTCAAACGTTGACTACCTTGTTAATTTAAATAATAGGATAAAGGTCACCTAACTAATATTTAAACTAAACGTTGGATTCTATATTTTAATTATTAATTGTCTATGAGACAAAAAAGGGTATTAATGATTAAAATATAATAATATCGAAAATACTAAAATTGAACCTTGTAAAATTTTGTAGATGGCCGCTAACAATTACCCAAACCGTTCGTAACCTATCACTAAGAACAATCCTTGAAAAGGATCGTCTCAACCATAACAACTTCATGGATTGGTATCAAAACTTGAGAATCGTTCTCAAGCAAGAGAAGATATCCTATGTGTTGGACGATCATATTCCCGATGAACTTCTTATGGAAGATGAGTATGCCTATAACGATTGGATTAAGTATACCAAGGATACTATGCCAGCCTCTTGCCTCATGTTGGGAACTATGATTCCCGAGATTCAAAAGGATTTTGAAAATCATGGACATACGACATGATTACCCAATTGAAGGAAATGTTCCTACAACAAGCAAGGGTAGTGTGACACCTGTGCCTCTGCGACCATCAAACAAATACCAAATTTATGAAATATTGTGTTTCATACTTGGGATTTGTAAAAAAAATACGTGTATTGTTTGCACATATCAATTCATGTTCGATTTCAAGCTTTAAATCGCTTTTTGGAAGGTTATACGCGCACTAATCCGTAAATATAACCAGTTTAATGCAATGAACACTCCAGAATAGTGAAATAGGCTTAACATACCTTAAATAACCTTTACATAACTTAGAAATAAGTTTTGGAGGGTTTGGTGTGGCGAAATCAAGTTTATTCGCTTACAGGGACTAATTTTGACAAACTGTGAAAGTATGCCGATTTGTACTGTAACGAACATTCTGAAACATGACCATAAGTTAAAAATACCCTAAATATCCTTTACATAGCTTAGAAATAGGCTTTGAGTGGTTCGGTGTGCTAAAATAAACTTTTTGGTCATTCAGGGACTAAAAGCGTCAAAAGTGCATAAGTTTACATTTTCGCGCATATCTTACGTTCTGAATACATCCGTACATCCAAAACTTTATGTAATCATTAAAATATTTTATTTTCGTGATTGGCATGATAAAATTCCATTCGTTGCGTAATTTGGATCGTTTTTCGCATTCGTTCGTGTTTCGTCGTAATTAACCGAACAACGCAACCGTACGACCAAACGGACCGACATCCGAGATATTTTTGAGCCTGTTTCATGTTCCCTATACTTTAACTTCATGTTAGAGCCCTGAAATGGGATTAACGGGGCTTAAACGTGTCAAAAATGCATCAAAAACCATGTTTTGCACATTCAGGGACCAAAATTGACAATCTGCCATAGTTATCTTAGGAAGGGACCAAAGTTGAAAATCTGATTTCCATCTTGTTCCAGCTGTTCCCCTCATTTGCACATGGTTTTAATGAAACTAGGGGCTTGTTTTGGGGTACCCATGGTATTCTAAAACCTTGGGCACACGTGTAAGGTCCAGATCGAAGCTCGGTTTTCGATGAACGATCCTAACGGTCTTGGTTTTCCTATAAATACCCCCACCCTCTTGCTTCAAAACTCACATTTGATCTGATTTGGCTCTCTAAGTTGAAGTATACACTTCATACCTGAGAGTAATCGGATCAAAACTTCCATTCTTGGACCCGTTGTAAGTCCTCTTTCGTTCTTTTTCGCGTGAAAGTGAAACTGTGTTTGACTTCCTGCTTTGACCAGTTTATGGTCAACATGAAGTCCGTTTGAACTTCATAACGTGAGTGTAATCACGATGGTTTTAGTCTCTTGTGACTATACCTACTGATTACCACGTTATCTAGGCATAGTGGCGACTCGTAGTTTCGGCCAAAATGCGTATTCTTGCGTATTTTGTAACCAAACTACTTTTAGGTATCAAAACCATTTGTTTTGATACCAAACTTGTTTTTAAACCTCGTTAAGCATGTTTTAACATGTTTAGCTCGTCACTTTAGGTTTAGTGCTTATGTAGGGTCGTAAGGTAAGCGGTCTAAACAACCGCTTATACTTTCGAACCCGACCCGTTTGGTTGATCTTTAGGATCCGACCAAACACATTAGGTGACCATATTTGCATAGGGAATAACCTTCCGAGGTTATACCTTATGGTCACGTCGTTTAAGTAGTTGTATGATAGGTAGTTTATATGCCTTAGGTAAATGACCAAAATGCCCTTTTTGCGCATAAATTTATTTTAAGCATATGTAACATAATTTTTGATATCTAAACTGATTTGGCAACAATATTAGATATGTTAAGGCATATTTTACTTATCATGGGACTAGTTAGGCGGTCCGAACGTGTTTTACGTGAACGATTCGTTAAAGTGGCTTAAGCTACCTTAACGAGTCGTAATGGGTCGTAAGCACTTAGGTTAGGTTTCGTTTTAGAATGTAGGCTTTGTTAAACCATATTACATGAGTCCCTACACTCATTTGGTTTACGAAACCTCATTTTATCCGATCCTCCGATTTAGGTCCATTTATTTACATAGTTATCTATATTAGGCGCCGTTTGATTTCCGTGACCCCTCTAGCTTTTCTTGGTTGTTATTCAAGACTTATAAGCACCCTCAAGTGAGTACATAGACCCCTCTTTTACTGTTTTCCAAACGTTTTGGGGGTGAAACACATGTGCCTACTTGTTATTTTCGTGCTTTCCATGTTTTCATATCATATACTTGCTATGTTCATTAGTACACTATTAGTACATGATTTCATTATGTTTTGCTATGTATGTTCACTTAACATAATAGCACAATTGTTTTACGTTTTGAACCATTTGTAATAGTTGGATGTATGTGAACCGTTTGTAATCATTGGATGTATGTGAACCATTTGTAACCATTTGATGTATGTGAACCATTTGTAATCGTTGGATTTATGTGAACCATTTGTAACCATTTGATTTATGTGAACCATTTGTAACTGTAACTGTCTGAGCCATTGGGTTAGGGAAGTGATTAGGTAACGGGGCGGGTGTAATATGTTAAAAGCATGGTGGATACACCGCTGGTACTTCCTATATATAAGTGCTTTTAACACATTATATATCGTTGCGTTATCTAGATCACTTGGGTAAATGATTTTGAAACAATGTCACACAAGGATGTTTTCTGAATAATATAAACCATACGAGTTTTATTAACGAGTTTTTATGAGATATTTTACAATTTGATTTAATAAAACAAATGTTTTGGAGTTAAGAATCATGGCTACGAGATTTTGCAAATTATAACCAACTTGATTTGAGTTGGTTAATTATGTCGCAATATTATACTTTTCAAAACAAGGTTTTTAAATAAGTATTGCAACATGTAAAACGAGCCATGAATCTGACACTTATATAAAACCTATGTACTCGCCGGCATTTTTATGCTGACGTATTTTCACGTGTGTTTTAGGTACCATAGTTGATGATGTTTGATGATGATTTTTGTGTACGCTCACATAGGAATGGACGAGGCCTTAGTGACTTAATAACAATGAGAGTCTATTTGTTCTTGTTTTGTTTCTAATTCCAATGTAATGTAACACGTTTAATTTAATAAAACGAAACTGTTTAATCCATGGTTGTGAAACAATGATTCTGTTACAACACTCCCCGACGTTTCCGCCATGTTTTGTTGTTTTACGTGGTCGAGGTGTGACAGTAAAGTTGGTATCAGAGCCAATGGTTATAGGGCATTAGGTTATTAGTAATGCTTTGACCTAGATTATAACCTTCCTAGGACCCTAACGCGAGTTTACTTGCGTTTAGTCATAAAATAATACCGTTGCCTATCTTTAGGCATCAACCACAATAAGAACACAAAATTTGAATCTGCTTTGAAAACTAATCATCTGTTCTAGGATGATTTATTATAAGGTTACGAACCTTCAAAGTTTTCAAATTCTCGTCAAAGTTTGGGGCTACATAATTTGAACACGTGCAAACTGGAAGGGTGGGTGCCTGTACCCTGAGCTTTCTGTCTAAGGCTAGAGTGTTCGTCCAAATACGCAGTATCGGACCAGTCACTCTTACCTGGGAACTCTTGGGGTGAGTGTCCACTTATAGGCGAGCATGTTTTTGTGATACATTACGAGGACCTATTTACTTTGATTCAGCCTTTGTGTGTCGTTTGTTTGCTTCGTGGTTCAAACAAATGAACGACACCCATGATTTTTGGTCAGTAAATGTAACATCCTATTCTTACCCAATGCCATTTCATTTGTTTTCTCTCTTGTTTCCCCTTTTTAGAATGCCTCCACGACGCGAAAATCAGGTACCTATTGAAGAGCTGGTAGCTGTCATTACGCAGCAAATGACTGCTGCAATCCCGAACATCGTTGCTCAATGTAACCAAGCTCTTAACAACAATAATGCCCCCTGCAACTTCAAGACGTTCAACTCGGCTAAGCCATCAAAGTTTTCTGGGTCTCAAGGGGCGACTGCACTTCTGCAATGGTTCGAGAGTCTAGAGAGCACCTTCAGGCATGTTCAATGCCAAAATGAGCGAAAGGTAGAATTCGCATCTAGTGTCTTTGAGAAACGAGCTTTGACATGGTGGAATTATGTGATGAGAGATAGGGGTGCCGATGTGGCACTGGCTCAAACATGGGAAGAGCTTCGAGCTCTGATGATGAAGAAATTCTGTCCTCGTCACGAGATCAGGGCCTTGGAAAGGGAATTCGACGATCTTAAGCAAGATAGAGGTGAGCATCGAGCCTACACGGATCGTTATGAGGAGTTAAGTCTGTTATACCCGAATATGGTTACGCCTTTGGATAAGGCAATCGAAAAGTACATTGATGGCCTCCCTGACCCAGTACAAGACATTGTGACGGGTATTAACCCCACTACGGTTAGACAGGCCATTGAGCTATCTGCTACCTTGACTGAATCTCAAATCAGGAAAGGTAAACTTTTTCGAAAAGGTGATAAGAAACCAATCGAGGAATCGAAACCCAAAGATGAACAGGCTGAATCCTCCAAGAAGTCAAGGAAGCGAAAAGCTTCCCAGAACTTCGCCGTGGTTGCTCACAATGATCAAGCTGCCCCCAACCAACCAGCTCAACCCCCTGCTAGGAAGCCATACAACGGAACTGCACCCTTGTGCAACCAATGTAACCTTCATCATCATGCTAGTGTGAAGTGCCGCAAATGCCAAATTTGTGGACTTATAGGTCATACAGCAAGAGTTTGCTGAGCTGTAGTTGCACCAAATCAAGCTGACAACAATCCTGCTCAAGCTCGTTTTCCACCAGGTTCTTGCTACAACTGTGGCGAGATGGGTCATTTCTGAAGAAATTTCCCAAAGCTTGCTAATGCAAATCCAGCACAGGGATGAGCATCTGACCGACTAGAAGACAACACCGTTTAGAAATAATCACGTCCTGCATTATTTTCTTTTGTTGTCAAGGTCCATGAAACAGTTGTTATCGTTGTTTATAAATAAATCTTTTATTTACATTGCAATGTATTTATGTGGTTGCATGTATAAACAACATATCCCCTACAATATCGACAATCAGGGAATTGTATTCCTTGAAGAACAGACTACCCCCAAAATTCTTCCATTTTATGATCTCTTGCGTTTTCCACGAAAATCCTAAGTACTCGTTTCTTCCAAAGAAACGAAGTACAAGGCGCAAGTTACAACTCTGGACGAATACCCAAAGTACCACTATAAATCCTTAATAGGGTACCTAAGGGTATTTCCGTAAATCCTAAAATTGTTGTGTACCTTAATTCGAATATTACGTTTCTTTGAAAACAAAATCGAATTTTCGGAAAATCATCCTATCTTCATAGATAGATTCTTGAAAAGGATTAAAGTGCCAAATGAAATCCACGGATTGGATTCCTGGTGTGCTTTAAATATCCGTGTCCAAAGATAACAAATTAAAGGTCAAATTAAACAAATATGTGATTATGTGCTTATGTGTTCCCTTTTATGTTTTTGTGTGATCCAAGTTTTTGTTATCCAAATCCTCGTAGAATCTTCCATATCTTCGTATAAGGGATTCATAGTAGGATATCAAAAGGTACTACCTTAAATCCTTAATGGGCTTCTACGTAATAGTAATGACCCTTGGATTATAATGTACTATTCCATAATTAGACCCCTTGAGTGATCTAGTTAAACATATTGATCCAAAAATCTGGTTAGGAATATCATGTGATGATATAGCTGAAAAGACTCCTTGGTGGTCTAACTAAAGAGATCATTTGTCGATCTAATTAAAAGGACCCTATGATAGTCTAGTCACACTCATCACAGGTTTGATTTTCTTCCCCTTCACATTACAAAACAAACTGTGCGGACTGTGCAAGGAATTACATAATTATGGATGCATACATAATTATGGAATTCAGTGCACAGAAACCACAATAAATTTTGTCATGTGTCTAGAGTTGACTCAGTTCATTTCCGTTTCTGAAGAATACCCATTGAGGAAAATGACTCATACCGTTCATTTTCGTTTCTGAAGAATACCCATTGAGGAAAATGACTCATTCCGTTCATTTTCGTTTCTGAAGAATATCCATCGAGGGAAATGAATATTCTTGATTTTTCCTTCATTTCTGTTTCTGAAGAATACCCATTGAGGAAAATGACCCATTCCGTTCATTTTCGTTTCTGAAGAATATCCATCGAGGGAAATGAATATTCTTGGTTTTTCCTTCATTTCCGTTTCTGAAGAATACCCATTGAGGAAAATGACTCATTCCATTCATTTTCATTTCTGAAGAATATCCATCGAGGGAAATGAATATTCTTGATTTTTCCTTCATTTCCGTTTCTGAAGAATACCCATTGAGGAAAATGACTCATTCCTTCATTTTCGTTTCTGAAGAATACCCATCAAGGGAAATGAATATTCTTGATTATTCGTTCATTTTTGTTTCTGAAGAATACCCATTGAGGAAAATGACTCATTCCGTTCATTTTCGTTTCTAAAGAATATCCATCAAGGGAAATGAATATTCTTGATTATTCGTTCATTTTCGTTTCTGAAGAATACCCATTGAGGAAAATGACTCATTCCGTTTATTTTCGTTTCTGAAGAATATCCATCGAGGGAAATGAATATCCTTGATTTTTCCTTCATTTTCATTTCTTAAAGATTGTCCGTTGAGAGAAATGACAGGATTATGCCTTGCATAATATTTGATGTGTTATTCTACGCAAATAGATAAACACCCTAGATTCCATGAAAGGCAATTATTTAACATTGCGTCACAGACAGACTCCTACGAATAAATTTCAGGACGAAATTTCCTAAAGTAGGGGAGAATGTGAGACCTGTGACTCTGTGACCATCAAACAAATACCAAATTTATGAAATATTGTGTTTCATACTTGGGATTTGTAAAAAAATACGTGTATTGTTTGCACATATCAATTCATGTTCGATTTCAAGCTTTAAATCGCTTTCTGGAAGGTTATACGCGCACTGATGCGTAAATATAACCAGTTTAATGCAATGAACACTCCAGAATAGTGAAATAGGCTTAACATACCTTAAATAACCTTTACATAACTTAGAAATAAGTTTTGGAGGGTTTGGTGTGCCGAAATCATGTTTATTCGCTTACTGGGACTAATTTCGACAAACTACGAAAGCATACCGATTCGTACTGTAACGAACATTCTGGAACATGAACATAAGTTAAACATACCCTAAATATCCTTTACATAGCTTAGAAATAGGCTTTGAGGGGTTCGGTGTGCTAAAATAAACTTTTTGGTCATTCAGGGACTAAAAGCGTCAAAAAGTGCATAAGTTTGCATTTTCGCGCATATCTTACGTTCTGAATACATCCGGACATCCAAAACTTTATGTAATCATTAAAATATTTTATTTTAGTGATTGGCATGATAAAATCCCATTCGTTGCGTAATTTGGATCGTTTTTCGCATTCGTTGATGTTTCGTCGTAATTAACCGAACAACGCAACCGTACGACCAAACGAACCGACATCCGAGATATTTTTGAGCATGTTTCATGTTCCCTATACTTTAACTTCATTTTAGAGCCTTGAAATGGGATTAACGGGGCTTAAACGTGTCAAAAATGCATCAAAAACCATGTTTTGCACATTCAGGGACCAAAATTGACAATATGCCATAGTTATCTTAGGAAGGGACCAAAGTTGAAAATCTGATTTCCAGCTTGTTCCAGCTGTTTCCCTCATTTTCACATGGTTTTAATGAAACTAGGGGCTTGTTTTGGGGTACCATGGTATTCTAAAACCATGGGCATACATGTAAGGTCCAGATCGAAGCTCGGTTTTCGATGAACGATCCTAACAGTCTTGGTTTTCCTATAAATACCCCCACCCTCTTGCTTCAAAACTCACATTTGATCTGATTTGGCTCTCTAAGTTGAAGTATACACTTCATACCAGAGAGTAATCGGATCAAAACTTCCATTCTTGGACCCGTTGTAAGTCCTCTTTCGTTCTTTTTCGCGTGAAAGTCAAATTGTGTTTGACTTTCTGCTTTGACCAGTTTATGGTCAACATGAAGTTCGTTTGAACTTCATAACATGAGCATAATCATGATGGTTTTAGTCTCTTGTGACTATACCTACTGATTACCACGTTATCTAGGCATAGTGGCGATTCGTAGTTTCGGCCAAAATGCGTATTCTTGTGTATTTTGTAACCAAACTACTTTTAGGTATCAAAACCGTTTGTTTTGATACCAAAACTGTTTTTAAACCTCGTTAAGCATGTTTTAACATGTTTAGCTCGTCACTTTAGGTTTAGTGTTTATGTAGGGTCGTAAGGTAAGCGGTCTAAACAACCGCTTATACTTTCGAATCCGACCCGTTTGGTCGATCTTTAGGATCCGACCAAATACATTAGGTGACCATATTTGCATAGGGAATAACCTTCCAAGGTTATACCTTATGGTCACGTCGTTTAAGTAGTTGTATGATAGGTAGTTTATATGCCTTAGGTAAATGACCAAAATGCCCTTTTTGCGCATAAATTTATTTTAAGCATATGTAACATAATTTTTTATATCTAAACTGATTTGGAAACAATATTAGACATGTTAAGGCATATTTTACTTATCATAGGAATAGTTAGGCGGTCCGAACGCGTTTTACGCGAACGACGCGTTAAAGTGGCGTAAGCTACCTTAACGAGTCGTAAGCACTTAGGTTAGGTTTCGTTTTAGAATGTAGGCTTTGTTAAACCATATTACATGAGTCCCTACACTCATTTGGTTTACGAAACCTCATTTTATCCGATCCTCAGATTTAGGTCCATTTATTTACATAGTTATCTATATTAGGTGCCGTTTGATTTTCGTGATCCCTCTAGCTTTGCTTGGTTGTTATTCAAGACTTATAAGCACCCTCAAGTGAGTACATAGACCCCTCTTTTACTGTTTTCCAAACGTTTTGGGGTGAAACACATGTGCCTACTTGTTATTTTCGTGCTTTCCATGTTTTCATATCATATACTTGCTATGTTCATTAGTACACTATTAGTACATGATTTCATTATGTTTTGCTATGTATGTTCACTTAACATGCTAGCACAATTGTTTTACTTTTTGAACCATTTGTAATCGTTGGATGTATGTGAACCATTTATAATCATTGGATGTATGTGAACCATTTGTAACCATTTGATGTATGTGAACCATTTGTAATCGTTGGATTTATGTGAACCGTTTGTAACCATTTGATTTATGTGAACCATTTGTAACTGTAACTGTCTAAGCCATTGGGTTAGGGAAGTGATTAGGTAACGGGGCGGGTATAATGTGTTAAAAGCATGGTGGATACGCCGCTGGTACTTCCTATATATAAGTGCTTTTAACTCATTATATATCGTTGCGTTATCTAGATCACTTGGGTAAACGATTTCGAAACAATTTCACACAAGGATGTTTTCTGAATAATATAAACCATACGAGTTTTATTAACGAGTTTTTATGAGATATTTTACAATTTGATTTAATAAAACAAATGTTTTGGAGTTAAGAATCATGGCTACGAGATTTTGCAAATTATAACTAACTTGATTTGAGTTGGTTAATTATGTCGCAATATTATACTTTTCAAAACAAGGTTTTTAAATAAGTATTGCAACATGTAAAACGAGCCATGAATCTGACACTCATATAAAACCTATGTACTCGCCGACATTTTTATGCTGACGTATTTTCGCGTGTGTTTCAGGTACCATAGTTGATGATGTTTTATGATGATTTTTGTGTATACTCACATAGGAATGGACGTGGCCTTAGTGACTTAATAACAATGAAATTCTATTTGTTCTTGTTTTGTTTCTAATTCCAATGTAATGTAATACGTTTAATTTAATAAAACGAAACTGTTTAATCCATGGTTGTGAAACAATGATTCTGTTACAACACTCCCCGACGTTTCCGCCGTGTTTTGTTGTTTTACGTGGTCGGGGTGTGACAGGTAGAACGCTTCGAAATGGTTCAGGCACTTCATGCATGTCGAATGGAGGAAACCCAATCGATCTCATCTTATGTCCTTAAGATGAAAAAGCCACATTGATTGCCTCGAAAGGCTCACTATGGGTAAAAGGGTGTTACCCGTTCTAACGATCAATGAGGGTGGCAACAAGAAAGGGCATCACCCCGACTCCAAAGCAAATGTTGCCAAAAGAAAGGTGGACTTCAAAGGGAAAAAGAAAAAGAAAGGCTAAAGCGCAACCACCGAAACCAAAAGAAAAGAAGGCAAAGGTTGCCACGAACGATCCATGCTTTGAGTGTGGTGAGATAGGGCATTAGAAAAGGAATTGTCCAACCTATCTCAAGGAGTTGAAAAAACAAGAGGGATGCAGGGCTAACCTCGGGTACAATCTTTATGATACATATTGACCTTAATGTTATTTCTTCAAAACACATGGGTATTAGATACCGGATGTCGAACTCATGTTTGCAATTTTTTGCAAAGGTTCAAAAGAAATAAGCATTACAAGAAGGGAGACATTAGTCTCTTCATGGGCAATTGAGCGAAAGTTCTAGTTAAATCCTGAGGAGACTATGTTTTGAAACTTCCAAATGGTTTGGGAATCATTTTGACAAATGTTTTGTATGCTCCTACTTTGACTAGGAACATTATTTCAAGTTTCCCTTTGAGACAATATGGTTTTAATTTAAAGTTTGTAAACAATGACATTTATATTTCGATGAATGACACGTTTTACTTTAAAGCTATGCCTTCAAATGGTATTTATGAATTGGTTCATGATAATACATCATTTGATAGTTCAATGTACCAAGCAACCACCAAGAAACTCAAAATGGATTTGAGTGAGACCTATCTTTGGCATTGTCGCATAGGTCATATAAACAGAAGTCTCATGCAAACACTTCAAAAGAATGGTCGTTTGGAAACAAATGAAGTTGGTTCATTTGATACATGTGAATCTTGTTTACAAAGTAAAGTGACTAAGAAACCCTTTAGCAGGAAAGGGCAAAAGATTTATTAGGTATCATACATTCGGATGTATGTGGTCCTTTTAAGCCAACGACTAGGAATGGTGAAAGATACTTCATTACTTTACCAACGACTCTAGTAGTTATGGTTATGTGTACTTACTAAGACACAAAGATGGATTTTTTGAAATGTTCAAAATCTTCAAAAGTGAAGTAGAAAATCAACTCAATCAAAGTTCTTCGTTCTGATAGAGGAGGAATCGAACTCTATTGGATATGGTTCGATCTATGATGGCTAGGAGCGCATTATCTCTATCATTTTGGGGTTACACTTTGCTCTCAGCGGCCAGTATATTAAATGTGGCCCTAACCAAGAAAGTGGATAAGACACCTTTTGAAATATGGCATGGAAGGGCTCCATCATTATCATATTTGAAGGTATGGGGTTGTGAAGCTTTTGTGAAGCAATACACCCCAAACAAATTGGAAGTATGACCCACTAAGTGTATCTTCGTATGATATCCTAAAGTTGATATAGGATATTATTTCTACGATCCAACAGAGAAAAAGGTATTTGTTGCTCAAAAGTCTAAGTTCTTGGAACCTAAGTTCCTTATGGAATGAGCTAATAGAACAGTGGAACTTGATGAGGATCGAGAAGCACAAGCCGATACACGTTTGGTTGATACTAGTACTCAACAAGAGGTTGTTGAAAAATGATCAAGTGGTTGATCAATACACACAAAACGTTTGCAGATCTGGTAAAATTAGTAGTCCACCTAAAAGATATGGATTTTTCATGGATGGATGCTACTTGATAGATTCAGATGAACCAACCACATACCATGATGCAATGTTAAAATCTGATTGTGACAAATGGCTTGAAGCCATGAACGTAGAGATGCAATCCATGTATGACAACCAAGTATGGGAATTGGTTGTGCCATATCTTAACTCCAAAATGGTTAGAAATAAGTGGGTTTTCAGGAAGAAAACCGATATGTACGGTAACTTGGATACTTATAAAGCGAGACTTGTAGCAAAAGGTTTCACTCAAACTCAAAGGGTTGGTTATGATGAGACCTTCTCGCCTATGGCGATGCTAAAGTCAATTAGGATATTATTTGCCATACCTGCATAATATGATTATGAAATTTGGCAAATGGATGTCAAAACGGCTTTCCTCAATGGATATCTTGATGAAGATGTCTATATGGTTCAGCCTGAAGGTTTTGTCGATCCAAAACATCCTACCAAAGTATGCAAGTTAAAGAAATCAATCTATGGATTGAAACAAGCATCTAGAAGCTGGAATCACCATTTTGATGAAGAGATTAGGGAATATGGATTCATCAAGAACGCCGATGAAGCTTGTGTGTATAAGAAGGCTAGTGGGAGCATCATCACTTTCTTAGTATTGTATGCCGATGACATTCTACTATTTGGAAATGACATTCCAACCATGGAAGGTGTAAAAACCTGGCATGGAAGTTGTTTTTCCATTAAAGATCTTGGAGAAGCTGCCTATATTTTGGGAATAAAGATCTATAGGGATAGATCAAGGCGCTTGATAGGTTTAAACCAAAGTGCATACATTGACAAAGTCTTGAACAGGTTCAAGATGGAGAACTCTAAGAAAGGTTTGGTACCTATTCAAGAGGGGACAATATTGAGTGCGTCTCAATGTCCAAGCTCAAAGGATGAGCAAGAAAGAATGAAAGGAATCCCTTATGCGTCTGCTATAGAATCCATTATGTATGCAATGATATGCACTAGACCGGACATGTCATGCGCTTTAAGCATGATGAGAAGATACCAGCGAAATCCAAGTAACGGTCATTGGATGACTGTTAAAAGTATATTGAAATACCTTAGAAGGACTAAGGATATGTTTCTAATATATGGATCTGGTGAAGAGGAACTCGTTGTAAAGGGCTATAGGGATGCGAGTTTCGGAACTTGTTGTAAAGGGTTACACGGATATGAGTTTCCAAACTAATCGAGATGATTCTCGATCACAATCGGGGTAGCATTGTCCACTACAAAATCAGAATACATCGCCGCTTCATTGGCAAGAAGCTGCATGATTAAAGAAATTCATTGCCGAACTAGGGGTAGTCCCTACCATTCAAGACCCCCTAGAGATCTTTTGTGACAACGATGGTACGATTGCTCAAATTAAGGAACCTCGTGCACATCAAAAGACTAGGCACATTGAGCGGAGATTCAACTACATAAGGGATGAAGTTGGAAAGGGAAAGATATGTATTCGAAAAGTTCACACTGATCAAAATATTACGGATCCACTCACGAAGCTCCTTAAATGGGCAAAGCATGAAGGGTCATACTTGTGCCTTAGGACTTTAATATTCTAGTGATTAGATTTGATCTATTTTGTATTTGGATATTGGAACAATTGTTATTTTAACTCTCTCACATGGTATGTTGAGTTATGTTCCATTTTAGCATGTTTAAATCTGTGAATAAGTTAATTATTCTAAATGTCCGTAGTCGATCATACTTATGGGAACAAATATGAATCTAAGACTATTATGAACTTGGATTGGTGGATATTCATTAGGTATGAATATAGAGCAAAGTGTTGCTGCCAAGGTTCATAGATATTTGTGGGATACAAATATTGGACTGACCTGCTCTCAAATGTTACTGCATGGAATCATTTGTGATTGATCATAATTAAATTTGAGTAAAGGCGAATATCATAGTATCCTCTGACCTGAGATACATATTGCATCTTGATATTCACCAAATATTATACCTTGACCTAGTTCTTCGCTGTCTATAATAAGGCAGTACATAAGGCTAAGCTCCGGTGTGGTACAAGGTGATTGTGAAGACGTATGCAGTTAAGAAGGGATTTGTTCCTCTTATTCATTGAGAGTAAGATGTCTTAGGCCTGCTAAAGTTAAATCAACAGAGAATGATCACACTATGTCCCTGGATTTGACATGACATCTGCAACAAAAGGATAAATGATCGATTCACCTAAATCATGTTCAAGTAAGGGACTTGAAGGGGATATGTTATTGAATGGCACTTCGTCATACGTATTAGGGGGTAGTAAACCGATGTTAGGCGGTATTTGCTACTTGCATCAATCTTCTATGTATCTTGTGCAAGTGGGAGATTGTTGGACTCTGTATGCCCAAGACACATATTAAATTGATGTGGCTAGTACGTTATGATCAAAGTCGGGTCATACCCAATAACAAGCTAGACAAACACCTATAATATTTATTTATGATATTATTAAACAAATATATATTAAAACTTAGATTATTTAGAAATTGGTTTTCTAAATAATTGCACTTGAGAAACTGATAAATTATATGGATAATTTATTTTGAGAGAATATTTTATTTTGTTATTTAATGGGTTAAATAACATTTTAAAAGGTTGCATAAGTCTTGTAAACATATGATGTTATATTTTATAAAAGGTTATAAAATAAACAAGACTTAAATTTAAAAAAAAAAAAGGAAATTTGGAATTTTTATATATAAGCCCCATGTGGGCCGCCCACTTTGGGTCTTCCCAAGAGGGTTTTTGACCAATCAAAATGCGTGCAACTTTCTTTACAAGATCACTCTTGATTTGGTGATTTTTTATAAAAACTTCTCTCATACTTTTCACATACATTCTAAGACATAATTCAAGTTGCAAGAAATCTTAAGAATGCTCTCAAAAATTTCGGCCATGGGTGATTGTCAAGAGGGGTTTTTCAAGTTAGTTCACAAGTGTAAATCCTAGCAACATAAGGTGTTTGTTGGAGGCTTAGGGTATGCAAGCTTGAGGTCTTTTCCTTTGAAGATTTCCATTCAAGATCATCATCTTCTTCATATCTTTTGCTATATGGAAGGTAGTATTCTTATAACACACTATGGTTGTTTTTTTTATAGCATGCATGTTCGTATATGGATCCATGTTATTGGGTTTTACATATAAAAGTGTTTTATATCTGGTAAAGTAACATGTTTTAAATACTTTTTCCGATGCGTTTTTGTTTTTATATGGGTAAAATCACCTTGATAAACATGTGAAAAACCCAACATTGAACAGTCTTACCCTTGCCTTTCTACTCTATGATATGTGCCAAAAAGGCTACATAATTCTTTGGTAGGTATTTTTGGGCTTGAGTACATGTCATGAGTTTACTGTTACTAGATGGTTTCTCTCTACGAACCTCTAAGATTTCACCAGACGAAAGAGGTACACGGACGATCTTATCAAAACAGATCACTTCAGAATGGTGTTTGCTTAACCAATCCATTCCTACTATGACGTCAAAACTCTCAAGTTGAATTGGCGTGAGGTCAATGGGAAAAAGATGGTTATTGAGGTTCAACTGGCAACTACGGATAATGGAATCAAGTACAAGAGGTTCACCGCTAGCTATCTCTACTGTCAAGGGCTTTCGTAGTTTAGTTATAGGCATTGAAAGCAAAGTTTCAAAGGCTAGGGATACAAAACTTCCATCGGCACTCGAATAAAAAAGAACAGAAGCATGATTATTGTTAACAAGGAACGTACCGTTCACCACGTCATTGTCAGCACGAGCCTCATTAGCATTTATGTTAAATACTCACCCACGGGCTGGATTGGCATTAACTAACTTTGGACAATTGTTTTGGTAGTGAGTAAGATCACCACAATTGTAGAAAGATCCAGGTGGGTAATGGGGTCGTGCATGATTTGTTTGTGGTTGAACATGATTTTGAACTTGATTCGGGGCAGGAGCAGAACGACAGGTGTTAGCCAAATGACCATATTGTCCACAATTGGTACAATGGCGACATGGTAAATGGTGTTGGTGATGACAGTTGCACTTGTTGCACAATGGTGCGGTGCCAACATACGGTTTCTTTATAGGATGTTGTGCTGGCGGATTAGGAGCAACTTGCTAAGGTTGTGCAACAACAGCGAAATTCTTGGAAGCCTTACGCTTCCTTGATTTCTTGGAGGGTTCGGTCTTGGTTTCCTTCTGTTTCTCTTGTGTGGTCTTGACAGATGGTTTCTTGTCGCCTTTACGGAAAAGTCTCCCTTGCGGAAAAGTCTCCCTTCTTAACTTAAGAGTCAGTCAGGGTAGCTACTACCTCAATAGCCTGTCTAACTGTAGCGGGAGTGCTACCAGTAACTATGTCCTGAACTGGGTCAGGGAGGCCATCAATGTACTTTTCAATTGCCTTATCCAAAGGTGTCACACCCCGACCACGTAAAACAACAAAACGTGGCAGAAACGTCGGGGAGTGTTGTAACAGAATCATTGTTTCACAACCATGGATTAAACAGTTTCATTTTATTGAATTAAATGTATTACATTACATTGGAATTAGAAATAAAACATGAACAAATAGACTTTCATTGTTATTAAGTCACTAAGGCCTCGTCCATTCCTATGTGAGCATACACCAATATCATCATCAAACATCATCAACTATGGTACCTGAAACACATGTGAAAATACGTCAGCATAAAAATGCCGGCGAGTACATAGGTTTTATATGAGTGTCGGATCCATGGCTAGTTTACATGTTGCGATACTTAATTAAAAACCTTGTTTTTGAAAAGTATAGTATTGCGACGTTATTAACCAACTCAAATCAAGTTGGTTATAATTTATAAAATCTCATAGCCATGATTCTTAACTCCAAAACATTTGTTTTATTAAATCAAATTGTAAAACATCTCATAGAAACTTGTTAATAAAACTCGTATGGTTTATATTATTCAGAAAACATCATTGAGTGATATCGTTTACCCAAGTGATCTAGATAACGCAACGATATATAATGTGTTAAAAGCACTTATATATAGGAAGTACCAGTGGCGTATCCACCATGCTTTTAACACATTACTCCCGCCTCGTTACCTAATCACTTCCCTAACCCAATGGTTCAAACAGTTACAAATGGTTCACATAAATCAAACGGTTACAAACGGTTCACATAAATCCAACGATATTTCAAATGGTTCACATACATCCAATGATTACAAATGGTTCACATACATCCAATGATTACAAATGGTTCACATACATCCAACGATTTCAAATGGTTCAAAATGTAAAACAATTATGCTAGCATGTTAAGTGAACATACATAGCAAAACATAATGAAATCATGTACTAATGAACATAGCAAGTATATGATATGAAAACATGGAAAACACGAAAGTAACAAGTAGGCACATGTGTTCCACCCCAAAACATTTGAAAACAGTAAAAGAGGGGTCTATGTACTCACTTGAGGGTGCTTAGAAGTCTTTGAGTAACAACCAAGCAATGCTAGAGATCACGGAAATCAAACGGCACATAATTCGGAAGATCGGATAGTATGAGGTTTTGTAAACCAAATGAGTATTGGAACTCATATGATATGGTTTAATAAACCCTACATACTAAAATGAATCCTAACCTAAGTGCTTACAACCCATTACGACTCGTTTAGGTAGCTTACGCTACTTTAACGCTTCGTTTGCGTAAAACGCGTTTAGACCGCCTAACTAATCCTATGACAAGTATTATATGCCTTAACATGTCTAATATTGTTGCCAAATCAGTTTAGATATCAAAATTTATGTTACATATGCTTAAAATGAATTTTGGCGTAAAAATGGCATTTTGGTAATTTACCTAAGGCATATAAACTACCTCTCATACAACTAACTAAACGACGTGACCATAAGGT
The DNA here is from genome assembly GCA_030545235.1 of Helianthus tuberosus. Lineage (NCBI taxonomy): Eukaryota > Viridiplantae > Streptophyta > Magnoliopsida > Asterales > Asteraceae > Helianthus > Helianthus tuberosus. Next base: position 35,778,996 of record CM060399.1, on the reverse strand, counting down.
ATAACCTCAGAAGGTTATTCCCTATACAACTATGGTCACCTAATGTGTTTGGTCGGATCCTAAAGATCGACCAAACGGGTCGGGTTCAAAAGTCTAAGCGGTTGTTTAGACCGCTTACCTTTACGACCCTATATAAGCATTAAACCTAAAGTGACGAGCTAAACATGTTTAACAAGGTTTGAAAATAGGTTTGGTATCAAAACAAATGGTTTTGATACCCAAGAGTAGTTTGGTTACAAAATACGCAAGAATACGCATTTTGGCCGAAACTATGACTCGTCACTACACTTAAATAACGTGGTAATCAGTAGGCATAGTCACTAGGGACTATAACCATCGTGATTACGCTCACGTTGCGAAGTTCAAACGAACTTTGTGTTGACCATAAACTGGTCAAAGCTTGAAAGCTAAACAATGTTTGACTTTCACACTAAAATGCGTAAAAGAACGAAAGAGGACTTACAACGGGTCCAAGCTATGGAGTTTTGATCCGATTACTCTCAGGTATGAAGTGTATAACTTCAAGTTAAAGAGCCAAATCAGATCAAATGTGAGTTTTGAAGCAAGAGGGGTGGGGTATTTATAGGAAAACCAAGACCGTTAGGATCGTTTATCGAAAATCGAGCTTCGATCTGGACCTTACATGTGTGCCCATGGTTTTAGAATACCATGGGTACCCCAAAACAAGCCCCTAGTTTCATTAAAACCATATGCAAATGAGGGGAACAGCTGGAACAAGCTGGAAATCAGATTTTGAACTTTGGTCCCTTTCTAAGATAACTATGGCAGATTGTCAATTTTGGTCCCTGAATGTGCAAAACTTGGTTTTTGATGCATTTTTGACACGTTTAAGCCCCGTTAATCCCATTTCAAGGCTCTAAAATGAAGTTAAAGTATAGAAAACATGAAGAATGCTCAAAAATAACCCAGATGTCAGTTTGTTTGGCCGTACAGTTGCGTTATTCGGTTAATTATGACGAAACACGAACGAACACGAAAAACGGTCCAAATTACGCGATGAATGGATTTTTATCAAGACAATCACTAAACTAAAATATTTTAATGATTACATAAATTTTTGGATGTCCGGATGTATTCATAACGTAAGATATGCGCGAAAATGCAAACTTATGCCCTTTTTGACGCTTTTAGTCCCTATTGATCAAGAAAGTTTATTTTTGCGCACCAAACACCTCAAAGCCTATTTCTAAGCTATGTAAAGGATATTTAGGGCATATTTAACTTATGCTCAAGTTCCATAATGTTCGTTACAGTACAAATCGGCATACTTTCGCAGTTTGTCAAAATTAGTCCCTGTAAGCGAATAAACTTGATTTCGCCACACCAAACCCTCGAAAACTTATTTATAAGTTATGTAAAGGTTATTTAAGGTATGTTAAGCCTATTTCACTATTCTGGAGTGTTCGTTGCATTAAACTGGTTATATTTACGCATTAGTGCGCGTATAACCTTCTAGAAAGCGATTTAAAGCTTGAAATCGAACATGAATTGATATGTGCAAACTGTCACACCCCGACCACGTTAAAACAACAAACCGTGGCAGAAATGTCGGGGAGTGTTGTAACAGAATTATTGTTTCAACAACCATGGTATTTAAAGTTATGTATTATTGAATTTAAAGTTTACATTGTCTTGGAAATTAAATAAAACATAACATAATAATTGTCTTTTAAGTCACTAAGGCCCGAGTCCGCCTAAGTGAAGCACAAACATCATCATGCATCAGCACCTGAAACACATGTAAAACTGGTACGTCAGCATAAAAATGCCTGTGAGATACATAGGTTTTGTTTTTGCAGGATTCATGACTTGTAGTTTAAAAGAAGTGTTTAACAAAAATAGTCATGAACCTTGTAAAATGTTTTCTTTTATAAAATCATGTGAAAATCGACAAGAAAATCAAATGATATAAAAGAATTATGCATGGTTAAATAAATAACCAAGTAAAAGTGAATTGTACAAAATATGTACTTTGTATAAAAATGTCGTGTCCTTGTAAAAATGTTTCATGTCTTTTGTCAAGTGGCTTTGGAAACGCAACAATGTATAATACAATAAAAGCACTTATATATAGGAAGTACCAGCGGCGTATCCACCATGCTTTTATCGTACAACACATAGCCCCGTTACATAAGTCACTTATCATTACCTAACAAAATGTCATGTTTAATGTCAAAATGTTTATGCATAAACCATGTTTAATGTCATGTCTAACATATATTATGTATAACCAATGGAATGCATAGCAAGTAGGAAATCATCTACTTAGACTATGTAAAAATGCCAATGTGAAACATATGTCATGTACGGTGAATAAAAGAATCTACTCAACCCCGTAGGAAAAATGTACAAAACAATGTTTTTGAGTAAACCTAAGTTTAATTCAAATGTCATGTTTTACAGAAACAATGCTTTATGATTACAAACATTTATGCAGTAATGTTAATCGCACACATTCAAGCCTTGCGACTGTGGCGACAAACCTTTAAACAAATTAAAGGTTCATCTAAGTTATGTAGTCGGATTCTGTCATTTCCAACTTCCAAACAAACCTAGGAAGTCGGAAACGGGAGTTGTCAATTCCTATGGTACCATTACATACTACCGAACGGCGTGATCAATGTTAATGAATGTATTATTGTCCCGATTAAACACACCAAATGTCATAACCAATGTAAGCATGCTATGAAAACCATGTACTAGGTATGCTAAGCAAACATGCCTAGTAGAAATGTCATGTAAAACAATGCGTACATATGTTAAGTAAACATATGTAACAAATGTGTAATAAATCAATGTGCTAGCATGCTTAACATACATAGCAAAACATAGTGAAAACATGTACTAAATATGTACTAAGTGAAACTAGCATGTTTATGTCACATAAGCTTGTAAAACAAGAAAGTAACAAGTATGTACATGTGAATCACCCCAAAGTATTTGAAAACGGTAAAAGAGGGGAACTATGTACTCACTTGGGATTGCTTATTAGTCTTGAGAATAAGACCAATAAAAGCTCCAAGTGTCACGGAATCAACCGGCACCTAGTATAGGTAACTATGTTAATAATCGGCTCCTAAATCGGTAGATAGGATAAAATGAGGTTCTATAAATCAAATGAGTATGTAAACTCATATGGTATGATTTATTAGACCTTACATTCTGATTTGAAAGTCTACCTAAGTGCTTTTGACCCGTTTCGACCCATTATGGTAGTATAAGCTACTATAATGCGTCGTTAGCGTAAAACTATGTTCGGTTGGTTAACTATGTGCTATGCCAAGTCTTACATGCCCAATTATGCCTAAACATGTTACTAAATCAGATTATATGTCAAAAATATGTTCACATAGTCAAAAATATGGATTTATGCTTCAAAAGGGCGTTTTGTTCATTTACTATGGGCATACAAGCTAACTAGCAAAAGACTAACCAATCCTAGGTGATCATAAGGTATAACTTCAGGGGTTATTCCCTATGTAACTATGATCACTAAGTAAGCTTGGTCGGATCCTAATGATCGACCAAACGGGTCGGGTTCGAAAGTCTAAGCGGTGGTTTAGACCGCTTAACTAACGACCCTAAACAAGCACCAAACTATTAGTGACGAGTTAAAAATGTCAAAACATGTTTAACCTACTGATTTGGTATCAAAACAATGGGTTTTGATACCCGAAAATAGTTCCGTTGCAAAATGCGTGCTAAAACGCATTTTGACCGAAACTTTGACTCGTCACTACGCCTAGTTAAAGTGGTAATCAGTAGGTATAATCACTAAGGATTATAACCATTGTGATTACAATCACATTGCAAAATTCAATTGAACTTTGACTTGACCAATTGACTGGTCAAACTGAAAGTCAAACACTGTTTGACTTTTTAAACTAGTAAGCAATAAAAAGAATGAAAGAATGCTCACTAAACTCCTTGCTATCTTTTCTACAAAGAAGACAAGTCCCAAATCAGTTGAGAGAGCTCCAAAGCAGATAAGAGAGGAGATAATGAGGAATGAGCAAGGAACAAATGAGAAATGGATGGCTATTTATAGTTGTTGCAACTTCGCAAGATCATTCCACTTGTTTGTGTGGCCAACAAGCATAAGATCCTAGCCATCCATGTGTTATGAACTGATTAGAAGCCTTGGTGATCACACAAACTTTCTCAACACACCAAAAATTTGCATAAACAGCCCCTGGACATTGAACAGAATGCTGAAAACAACTTTCTGTCGCTGGGGGTTCTGAGGCGGCCCGCGTAAGCATGTATGGTGAGCTTACGCGGCCCGTATGGCCAAGTTTGGCAGAATTACATAATTGGTCCCTGAACTTGATTTGAGCTCATTTCAGCCCCCTTTGACCCCCGTTAAGCCATTTTCAAGGCTCTACAAGGTCAATAAAGTTAAGAGGACTCAAAATGTGCTCGGAAAACTCTCAGATGTCGGCTCGTTTGGTCGTACGGTCGCGTTGTTCGTTAAATTACGACGAAACTCAAACGGACGCGAAAACGAACCAAATTAAGCGACGAATGGTATTTTTGCATGGAGATCACTAAAATAAAAATATTTTAGTGTGTACAAAAATTTTGGATGTCCAGATGTGGTCAGAACGCAAGATATGCGCGAAAATACAAACTTACGCCGTTTTTAACACTTTTAGTCCCTGAAAGATCATATAAGCATGTTTTCGCACACCGAAACACCCAAAGCTTATTTCTAAGCTATGTTTAGGTTATTTATGGTATGTTTAGCTTTTGATCATATTCCGGACTGTACGTTGACTTACGAAACGATAGACTTTTACAGATTGACGCAAATAGTCCCTGTGAACGAATAAACTTGTTTTTGCCATACCAAACCTTCTAAAACTTATTTCTAAGTTATGTAAAGGTTATTTAAGGTATGTTAAGTTTATGTTTCTGTTCCGGAGTGTTTTTCGCGTTAAACTGATTATGTTTACGCATCAGTTTGCGTATAACTCTCCAGAAAGTGATATAGAGTGCAAAATCGATCAAAAATCAACATGTGCATAAAATTAACCATAAATAACAAACATTGGGATCAAAACACACTGTTTTATTAATATTGTATTGTTTGGAGTCTGTAGAATGATAGACAAGCACAGATGTCACAGTCTCCCCTACTTTAGGAAATTTCCTCCCGAAATTTATTTAGAGGAAACTTGTGAGAACAAATGCGGATATTTCGTCTTCATCTGGTCCTCACATTCCCAAGTAAACTCTGGGCCACGTTTGGATTCCCAGCGAACCTTGACTAAACGAATCCTTTTGTTCTTCAACTGTTTAAATGTACGGTCCACTATCTCCACAGGTTTCTCAACGAAGTGCATCGTGTTATCAACACGAACTTCATCAAGTGGTATGTGGAGGTTCTCATCAGCTAAACACTTTTTGAGATTGGACACGTGGAATGTCGGATGAACATTTCCAAGTTCAGGAGGTAGCTCAAGTTTGTAGGCTACTTTTCCGACTCTTTCAACGATCTTGAATGGTCCAACTTAACGTGGAGCAAGTTTTCCTTTCTTTCCAAATCTAATCACACCTTTCCAAGGGGATACCTTGAGTAGGACGTGATCACCGACTTGAAATTCTAAAGGCTTGTGTCGTAGATCCGCATAACTCTTTTGACGGCTTCTAGTTGCCTGAAGGTTATCCCGAATCTTCTTGACCTTATCTGTAGTCTCTAGAATGAGTTCAGGTCCAGTAAGCTGAGCTTCACCTATCTCATTCCAGCAGACTGGTGAACGACATTTTCGACCGTATAAAGCTTCAAAAGGAGCCATTTTGATGCTCGTGTGATAACTATTATTGTAGAAGAATTCGATCAACGGTAGATGCGAATCCCAACTACCACCAAAATTGATCACACATGCTCTAAGCATATCCTCCAGTGTCTGGATTGTACTCTCAGATTGACCATCTGTCTGCGGATGGTATGCTGTGCTCAAATTAAGTTGGGTTCTCATGGCAGATTGCATGGTTCTCCAAAAGCAAGACGAGAATCGAGCATCTCTGTCAGATATAATATTCAAAGGAACACCATTTCGAGATACAATCTCATCAACATATAACTTGGCAAGCTTGTCAGCAGATAAATCCTCACGGATCGGCAAGAAATGTGCTGACTTTGTAAGATGATCAACAATAACCCAAATGGCGTCATGACCTCTTTTAGTGTGCGGTAACTTGGTAATGAGATCCATAGAAATGTTTTCCCATTTCCAAACCGGAATCTCTGGTTGTTCCAGTAATCCAGAGGGATGTTGATGTTCTGCCTTAACCTTAAGACAAGTAAGGCATTTTGAAACATATAAGGCAATGTCTTTCTTCATACCCGGCCACCAATACTGGGTTCGAAGATCCTTATACATTTTGTCTGCACCAGGATGAATAGAATAACGAGACTTATGAGCTTCATCCATAAGCAAGGTGCGAAGATTGTCTATACTTGGGACCCACAAACGGCCCATATAATAGAATATCCCAAAGTCTCTCAGTTCAAGCTCAGGATTTGTATGACATGGTAATTCTTTACCCATCAAGTCTTGTGTAACACAAGTATGTTGAGCCTGAATTATGCGGGATTGAATGTCTGATCGAACCTGAACATAGTGAAGCTTGACACGTTCCTTACGACTCAATGCGTCAGCCACGACATTCTCCTTACCAGGATGGTAGCGAATTTCGCAATCGTAGTCGTTTAGGAGTTCAAGCCAACGTCGTTGCCTCATGTTTAGTTCATTCTGATTAAAAATATGCTGGAGACTTTTGTGGTCAGTAAACACTACACACTTTGTACCGTAAAGGTAGTGTCTCCAGATTTTGAGAGCAAAGACTACTGCACCTAACTCAAGATCATGAGTGGTGTAGTTCTTCTCATGTACCTTTAGCTGTCTTGATGCATAGGCTATAACTTTGTTTCTTTGCATAAGAACGCAGCCAAGGCCTAAGTCGGATGCATCACAGTACACGATAAAATCGTCGTTACCCTCGGGCAAAGATAGGATAGGTGCATCACAGAGTTTCTGTTTCAAGGTCTGGAAAGCTTCTTCCTGTTTGGATCCCCACTCAAAAGGTTTGCTCTTCTGAGTTAGAGCAGTGAGAGGAACCGCAATCTTGGAGAAGTTTTCAATGAAACGGCGGTAATAACCCGCTAGACCAAGAAATGAACGAACCTCGGTAGGAGTAGTAGGTGTATCCCAATCCTTAATCGCACTGATTTTGGTGGGATCTACATGTATACCTTGTTTGTTAACGATGTGCCCTAAAAATTGAACTTCCTTAAGCCAAAATTCGCATTTGGAGAATTTGGCGAAAAGTTGTTCTTTCTTTAGAAGCTCCATTGTAAGACGAAGATGCTGTTCATGATCGGCTCGCGTCTTAGAATAGATTAGAATATCATCAATAAATACAATGATGAACTTGTCCAAATAAGGCTTACAAACCCTATTCATCAAGTCCATGAAAACAGCAGGAGCATTTGTTAGACCGAAAGGCATAACAGTGAACTCATAATGACCATATCTCGTACGAAAAGCTGTCTTGGGAATATCTTCTTTGAGAACTCGAAGTTGATGATACCCAGAACGTAGATCAATCTTTGAAAATCAAGTAGCTCCTTGTAGCTGATCAAAGAGATCGTCAATGCGAGGTAGGGGATATCGATTCTTGATGGTAAGCTTATTAAGCTCACGATAATCGATACACATCCTGAAAGATCCATCTTTCTTTTTCATGAATAGGACAGGAGCGCCCCAAGGGGAAAAGCTCGGACGGATGAATCCTTTGTCAGATAGCTCCTGAAGCTGCTTAGATAACTCTTGCATCTCAGACGGTGCAAGACGGTAAGGTGACTTAGCAATAGGATTTGCTCCAGGTACAAGATCAATTCGGAACTCAACTTGGCGTACAGGGGGTAATCCAGGTAAGTATTCAGGAAATACCTCAGGATAATCCCGAACAACAGGGATGTCTTGGGTAGTCTTACCCTTTCCTTTATCCTCTACAACATGTGCCAAGAAAGCGACATATTTCTTTCGTAGGTATTTTTGGGCTTGGGTACAAGACATGAGTTTGACAGGTTTCTCCCCACGAACTTCTAAGATCTCACCAGTCGAAAGCGGTATACGGATGATCTTCTCAAAGCAAACCACCTCAGCATGGTACTTGGCTAACCAATCCATTCCCACTATAACATCAAAGCTCCCGAGTTGCATCGGTGTGAGGTCGATAGGGAAAAGATGGTTATTAAGGTTCAATTGGCAGTTTCGAAGAACGGAATTGAGTACAACGGGTTCACCACTAGCTACCTCTACTGTCAAGGGCTTTCCTAGTTTTGTTCTAGTCATCGAAAGCAAAGGCTCAAAAGCTAAGGACACAAAACTCTTATCGGCACCCGAATCAAATAGAACAGAAGCAGGATGGTTGTTAACAAGGAACGTACCGTTCACCACTTCGTTATCTGCGCGAGCCTCATTTGCATTCATATTAAAAACTCTACCACGAGCCGGTGCCTGATTTGCGTTTGCCAACCTCGGGCAGTTGTTCCTGTAGTGGGTCAGATCCCCACAATTGTAACACGAACCAGGCGGAAAGTGATGTCGTGCAGGATTCTGGGCAGGGTTTTGTACAGCTTGGTTTTGAGCTGCCTGATTTTGGTTAGGAGCAAAACGGCAGGTACTTGCAAGATGACCAGATTTGCCACAATTCGTGCAGATGCGGCATTACAATTGTGGCTGGTGATGGTTGTTACATCTGTTGCACAGAGGTGCATTTCCCGCATACTGCCTCTTGGCAGCAGGTTATGCAGCCTGATTCTGTGCTGCCTGATTAGGAGCAGCCTGATTAGTCTGAGCAGTGACAGCGAAATTCTTGGAAGCCTTACGCTTCCTTGATTTCTTTGAAGACTCAGCAGCCTTCTTGCCCTTTTTCTCAGTGGTGCTATCAGACTATTTCTGCTTCTTGTCACCTTTTCTGTGGAGTTTACCCTTTTTGACTTGCGATTCAGTAAGGGTAGCAGCGAACTCAATGGCCTGACGGACGGTTGTAGGGTTGCTGCCAGTGACAATATCCTGAACAGGATCTGGCAAACCGTCTATGTATTTCTCAATAGCCTTATCCAAAGGCGTGACCATTGTAGGATAGAGCAAGCTTAACTCCTCGTATCTGTCAGTGTAAGCCCGGTGTTCACCACTGTCTTGCTTTAAGTCATGGAACTCATTTTCAAGTGCCCTCTGCTCGTGACGAGGACAAAATTCTCTCATCATGAGAGCCCTAAGTTCCTCCCATGTCTGACCCAAAGCAACCTCAGCACCTCGGTCTCTCATTACCCCATTCCACCAGGTAAGAGCCCTCTTTTGAAATACACTCGACGCAAACTCGACTTTACGGTTGTTCGGACACTGAACATGGCGAAAGGTGCTCTCAAGACTCTCAAACCACTGTAGGAGCCCAGTTGCTCCCTCAGAACCACTAAACTTGAGTGGTTTAGCCGAGTTAAAACTTTTGAAATTACACGGAGCATTATTATTATTGTTGGCTTGGTTCCATTGAGCAATGATATTGGGGAACGCAGCAGCCATTTGCTGCGCAATGATTTCTACCAGTTCGGCTTTGATAGCGGATTTTCGCGTCGAGGAGGCATTCTAAAAGAGGAAACATGAGAGAAAACGAGTGAGATGACGTGATGAAAGAAATGAGATATGAATAAAATTGACAAAATGCAAGGATGGTGGTCATTTGTTTGTTACCACAAAGCAAAAAAATGACACACAGTGACAAATCAAAGTAAATAGGTCATAATAATGTATCACTGAAGACATGCTCTCCTATAAGTGAATACTCACCCCAAGAGTTCCCAGGTAAGAGTGACTGGTCCGATACTGCGGATTTGTACGAACACTCTAGCCTTAGACAGAAAACTCAGGGTACAAGCATTCACTCTTCCAGTTCGCACGTGTTCACATTATTTAGACCCAAACTTTGACGAGATTTTGAAAATTTGGAAGGTACAAGACCAAGAGAAATCATCTAAGGATAGATGATTGATTTCAAAATCATTTTGGAAATTTGTGTTCCTGTTTTGGAAATCACCTAAGGATAGGTGACGTGTATTGTTTTAAGATCTAAACACAAGTAAACATGTGTTAGGGTCCTAGAAAGTTATAGTCCAGGTCAAAGCATTACTAATAACCTAATTCCCTATAACCATTGGCTCTGATACCAACTCTTCTGTCACACCCCGACCACGTTAAAACAACAAACCGTGGCGGAAACGTCGGGGAGTGTTGTAACAGAATTATTGTTTCAACAACCATGGTAATTAAAGTTATGTATTATTGAATTTAAAGTTTACATTGTCTTGGAAATTAAATAAAACATAACATAATAATTGTCTTTTAAGTCACTAAGGCCCGAGTCCACCTAAGTGAAGCACAAACATCATCATGCATCAGCACCTGAAACACATGTAAAAATAGGTACGTCAGCATAAAAATGCCTGTGAGATACATAGGTTTTGTTTTTGCAGGATTCATGACTTGTAGTTTAAAAGAAGTGTTTAACAAAAATAGTCATGAACCTTGTAAAATGTTTTCTTTTATAAAATCACGTGAAAATCGATATGAAAATCAAATGATATAAAAGAATTATGCATGGTTAAATAAATAACCAAGTAAAAGTGAATTGTATAAAATATGTACTTTGTATAAAAATGTCGTGTCCTTGTAAAAATGTTTCATGTCTTTTGTCAAGTGGCTTAGGAAACGCAACAATGTATAATACAATAAAAGCACTTATATATAGGAAGTACCAGCGGCTTATCCACCATGCTTTTATCGTACAACACATAGCCCCGTTACATAAGTCACTTATCATTACCCAACAAAATGTCATGTTTAATGTCAAAATGTTTATGCATAAACCATGTTTAATGTCATGTGTAACATATATTATGTATAACCAATGGAATGCATAGTAAGTAGGAAATCATCTACTTAGACTATGTAAAAATGCCAATGTGAAACATATGTCATGTTTGGTGAATAAAAGAATCTACTCAACCCCGTAGGAAAAATGTACAAAACAATGTTTTTGAGTAAACCTAAGTTTAATTCAAATGTCATGTTTTGCAGAAACAATGCTTTATGATTACAAACATTTATGCAGTAATGTTAATCGCATACATTTAGCCTTGCGACTGTGGCGACAAACCTTTAAACAAATTAAAGGTTCATCTAAGTTATGTAGTCGGATTCTGTCATTTCCAACTTCCAAACAAACCTAGGAAGTCGGAAACGGGAGTTGTCAGTTCCTATGGTAACATTACATACTACCGAGCGGCGTGATCAATGTTAATGAATGTATTATTGTCCCGATTAAACACACCAAATGTCATAACCAATGTAAGCATGCTATGAAAACCATGTACTAGGTATGCTAAGCAAACACGCCTAGTAGAAATGTCATGTAAAACAATGCGTACATATGTTAAGTAAACATATGTAACAAATGTGTAATAAATCAATGTGCTAGCATGCTTAACATACATAGCAAAACATAGTGAAAACATGTACTAAATATGTACTAAGTGAAACTAGCATGTTTATGTCACAAAAGCTTGTAAAACAAGAAAGTAACAAGTATGTACATGTGAATCACCCCAAAGTATTTGAAAACGGTAAAAGAGGGGAACTATGTACTCACTTGGGATTGCTTATTAGTCTTGAGAATAAGACCAATAAAAGCTCCAAGTATCACAGAATCAACCGGCACCTAGTATAGGTAACTATGTTAATAATCGGCTCCTTAATCGGGAGATAGGATAGAATGAGGTTCTATAAATCAAATGAGTATGTAAACTCATATGGTATGATTTATTAGACCTTACATTCTGATTTGAAAGTCTACCTAAGTGCTTTTGACCCGTTTCGACCCATTATGGTAGTATAAGCTACTATAATGCGTCGTTAGCGTAAAACTATGTTCGGTTGGTTAACTATGTGCTATGCCAAGTCTTACATGCCCAATTATGCCTAAACATGTTACTAAATCAGATTATATGTCAAAAATATGTTCACATAGTCAAAAATACGGATTTATGCTTCAAAAGGGCGTTTTGGTCATTTACTATGGGCATACAAGCTAACTAGCAAAAGACTAACCAATCCTAGGTGATCATAAGGTATAACCTCAGGGGTTATTCCCTATGTAACTATGATCACTAAGTAAGCTTGGTCGGATCCTAATGATCGACCAAACGGGTCGGGTTCGAAAGTCTAAGCGGTGGTTTAGACCGCTTAACTAACGACCCTAAACAAGCACCAAACTATTAGTGACGAGTTAAACATGTCAAAACATGTTTAACCTACTGATTTGGTATCAAAACAATGGGTTTTGATACCCGAAAATAGTTCTGTTGCAAAATGCCTGCTAAAATGCATTTTGACCGAAACTTTGACTCGTCACTACGCCTAGTTAATGTGGTAATCAGTAGGTATAATCACTAAGGATTATAACCATTGTGATTACAATCACATTGCAAAGTTCAATTGAACTTTGACTTGACCAATTGACTGGTCAAACTGAAAGTCAAACACTGTTTGACTTTTTAAACTAGTAAGCAATAAAAAGAATGAAAGAATGCTCACTAAAGTCCTTGCTATCTTTTCTACAAAGAAGACAAGTCCCAAATCAGTTGAGAGAGTTCCAAAGCAGATAAGAGAGGAGAAAATGAGGAATGAGCAAGGAACAAATGAGAAATGGATGGCTATTTATAGTTGTTTCAACTTCACAAGATCATTCCACTTGTTTGTGTGGCCAACAAGCATAAGATCCTAGCCATCCATGTGTTATGAACTGATTAGAAGCCTTGGTGATCACACAAACTTGCTCAACACACCAAAAATTTGCATAAACAGCCCCTGGACATTGAACAGAATGCTGAAAACAACTTTCTGTCGCTGGGGGTTCTGAGGCGGCCCGCGTAAGCATGTATGGTGAGCTTACGCGGCCCGTATGGCCAAGTTTGGCAGAATTGCATAATTGGTCCCTGAACTTGATTTGAGCTCATTTCAGCCCCTTTTGACCCCCGTTAAGCCATTTTCAAGGCTCTACAAGGTCAATAAAGTTAAGAGGACTCAAAATGTGCTTGGAAAACTCTCGGATGTCGGCTCGTTTGGTCGTACGGTCGCGTTGTTCGTTAAATTACGACGAAACTCAAACGGACGCGAAAACGAACCAAATTAAGCGACGAATGGTATTTTTGCATGGAGATCACTAAAATAAAAATATTTTAGTGTGTACAAAAATTTTGGATGTCCAGATGTGGTCAGAACGCAAGATATGCGCGAAAATACAAACTTACGCCGTTTTTAACACTTTTAGTCCCTGAAAGATCATATAAGCATGTTTTCGCACACCGAACCACCCAAAGCTTATTTCTAAGCTATGTTTAGGTTATTTAAGGTATGTTTAGCTTATGATCATATTCCGGACTGTACGTTGACTTACGAAACGACAGATTTTTGCAGATTGACGCAAATAGTCCCTGTGAACGAATAAACTTGTTTTTGCCATACCAAACCTTCTAAAACTTATTTCTAAGTTATGTAAAGGTTATTTAAGGTATGTTAAGTTTATGTTGCTGTTTCGGAGTGTTTGTCGCGTTAAACTAATTATGTTTACGCATCAGTTTGCGTATAACTCTCCAGAAAGTGATATAGAGTTCAAAATCGATCAAAAATCAACATGTGCATAAAATCAAACATAAATAACAAACATTGGGATCAAAACACACTGTTTTATTAATATTGTATTGTTTAGAGTCTGCAGAATGATAGACAAGCACAGATGTCACACAAACAATACACGTATTTTTACAAATACCAAGTATGAAACACAATATTTCAAAAATTTGGTATTTGTTTGATGGTCGTAGAGGCACAGGTGTCACAAAAGGCGTGACCATGGTAGGACATAGCAAAATCAGCCCCTCATAACGGTCTATATAGGTACGATGTTCTCCACTATCTTGTTTAAGATCGTGGAATTCATTCTCAAGTGCCCTTTGTTCGTGGCGTGGGCATAATTCCTTCATCATGAGAGCTCTAAGCTCTTGCCAAGTGTGAGCCATTGCTACATCAGCACCCCTATCTCTCACAACTCCGTTCCACCACGTGTGTGCTCTCTGTTGGAATACACTCGATGCAAACTCTACTTTACGCTCATTTGGACTCTGAACATGGCGGAAAGTGCTCTCGAGACTCTCAAACCACTGTAGGAGCCCAGTAGCTCCCTCAGACCCGCTAAACTTGAGTGGTTTAGCCGAATTGAATTGTTTAAAGTTGAACAGAGCAGGTGCATTGTTGTTATTATTTTTGGCTTGGTTTAGTTGGGTCACAAGGTTTGGGAGTACAACAGCTATCTGCTGAGTAATTAGAGCCGCCATTTCGCGTCTTGAATAGCGTTGCAACGAGGAGGCATTCTAAAAGAAAAGGAAAATATGAGAGAAAACGAGTGAGATTGATAAAGGATAGTAAAAAAGAAACGTTTAAAAATATTGACAAAGTATAAGGATTGTGATCATTTGTTCATTACTTAAAACAAACAATCGACACACAGTGACTAATCAAAGTAAACGGGTCTTTATAATATATCATGAAGACGTGCTTTAGCCTATAAGAGTGACCGGTCCGATTAAGAGGATTTGTACTGCCTTAGACAGAAAACTCAGGGTACAGGCATCCACCCTTCTAGATTGCACATGCTCACATTATTAAAATCCAAACTTTTACGAGATTTTGAAAGCATCAAAGGCTTTAAAGGGCCGATGATTTGTTTTTGGCTTTTAAGAATGAATTTTGTGATTTGTGTATTGTTTTGTAATCACCTAAGGATAGGTGATGGTATTGTATTAAGAATCTAAACGCAAGATAACTCATGTTAGGGTCCTAGAAAGGTTATAGTCTAGGTCAAAAGGATTACAAATAACCTAATTTGCTATAACCATGGCTCTGATACCAATCTCTGTAACACCCCGACTGCGTAAAACAATAAACCGCGACGGAAACGTTGGGGGGTCACGTTACAAGAAATTATTTCACAATGCATGGTACATAAAGTTTTGTTTATTAAATTGTTAAATTACATTGTCTTGGAATAAAAACAAACTAAACACAAAAATTGTCTTTATGTTTTAAGATAACTAGGGCCCGTGTCCGTCCTATGTGTAGCATGCTCCAAATGATCACACATTAGCTCCTGAAACATATGTAAAAATAAACGTCAGCATAAAAAACCTGTGAGTAACATAGGTTTTGTGATTAAGACTCATGGCTTTGAATGTTAAAACAAAATGTTTAAACTATTTCAAAAGTAGCCATGAACCTTTAACAAATGTGTTTCTTTATGAAATCATATGAAAAATCATTTGATTTAAAAGAAATGATGTATGGTTAACTTAATAACCAAATATATCTTTGAAATAACCAAATAAAATGACTTGTCTTTGTTTGAAGTGATTTGTATAACACTACGATATGTAATACAATAAAAGCATTTATATATACGAAGTACCAGCGGCGTATCCACCATACTTTTATCGTATTACACATGTCTCATTATCTAAATCACTTACCATAAACCAATAATTGTCTTGTCTTGTATAAACCAACTAATGTCTTGACTTGCATAAACCAACAAATGCCTTGTATGGTATAAACCACAAATGTCTTGTATGGTAAACAAAAGGTCTTGTTTAACTATAAGGTAATGTCTTGTATAAATAACCAAATGTCTTATCTTGTCATGTATAATCAAAATGTCTTGTATAAATCAAGTGTTTTGAGTAAACAAAATGTTTTTTGTAACAAAATTACTTGTGTAAAACAACTGCTTTTATTGTATAAAACAAGCATGGATTGTTGGCGAATACATTCAAGCCTTGTCGACTGTCGGACAAACCTTTATAAAGACAAAGGTTTATCAATAATGTCACTCAGTTTCTGTCATTCCAAGAGGTAACTTAAAACAAACCTAGGAAGAGGGAATGAGGTTGTCAATCCTATGGTACCATAACATACTACCGATCGGCATGATCAGTGTTAATGAATGTATCATTGTTGACTTCAACGCACCAATATGTCTAGTACGATGTAAGCATGTCGTGAATGTTTTGAAACCATGTATACTAGGTATTTTTAAACCATGTATAGTGTTTTGAAACCATGTACTGGGTATATTAGGTAAATATACCATGTATAATATTTTAAAACCATGTACTAGTATACTAGATAATTAAACCATGTTTAATATCTTGAAAACATGAAAATAGTGATAGGCACATATGAATCTCCCCATAACACTTGAAAAATGTAAAAGAGGGGACTATGTACTCACTTGGGATTGCGTATATGTCTTTTTAAATGTTCAAGCAAAGCTCAAAGTTTCAAGAGTTTCCTAATATGTCGGATGTCTATGTGTTAGTGTATAAAGAGACTTTAATCGGGAGATTGGATAGAATGAAGTCTATAAACCAAACGAGTGTTGGGTCTCATATAATATGGTTCAATAAGCCTTACATTCTGATTTGGAAGAGTTTCTAAGTGCTTTGACCCGTTATCGTTAAAGTGGTTTAAGCCACTTTAACGGGTTGTAAACGTAACTAAGAGTTCGGATGGTTAACTAAGTCCTATGATGAGTCTTATACATCAAAACAAGTTTGATTATGTTATAATATCAGGTTAGATGTCAAAAATATGGTCTTACATGTTTAAAACCATTTTATGAGCCAAAAGGGCGTTTTCAGCATTTTAAAAGTACATAAAATCGACTCGTCATATAACTAACCATGTATATAACCATAAGGTATAACCTCATAGGGTTATTTCCTATATTACTATGGTCATAAAAATGCGCTTGGTCGAATCCTAAGATTGACCAAACGGGTCAGATTCAAAAGTCAAAGCGGTAGTCAAACCGCTCGACTTACGACTAAGAAATAAGCACTAAACTAGAAATGACGAGTTAGACATGTTGGGACATGTCTAATAATGTTAATAAAACTGATTTGGTGTCAAAACTTTAAGTTTTAATACCCGAAAACAGTTTCGTCGTAAAATGCACTTTTGTGCATTTTTTTACTTTTAATTCGTAAAACTTTGACTCGTCATCTCGCCTACTAAACGCCGTAATCAGAAGGTGCTATCGCAAGGGATTAATACCTTCGTGATTACGATCACGTTGCAAAGTTCAATTTAAGCTTTGACTTGACCAAAATGGTCAGAACCGAAAGTCAAACAGAAAGTCAAATTGTTTCACTTTTAGCTCATAATAGCTAAAATAAAGAAAAAGACTAGGAGAGAGCACTTACTTGTGTTGAAGAACACTTTAAGAGCTCAGTAGGAGGCTTCCAAAAGCTGGAAACAAGCTCCAAAGAGTTGGGAGAAGAAAATAGAAATGAGTAAGTCTTGGATGGGCAAAGTTCTTGGCTCTTTATAGTGCAAATGAATGAGCTCAACAATTCAAGACAAGTGTCCCTCCAAGTGCTATGACATGCTTAGTGTCATCACACATGTCCAAAGGAGTTGAAATGATGGCAAAAATCGCGACTTGGGGGCCAAGGAAGGAGCAGGATGCTACCAGGTATCGTTCTGCTATCTGGCACATCCATACGGACCGTATGGCATAAATTCTTATGGTCCGTAAGCCTTATGCAGCACAAAACTTTCATATTTTGGTAGATTTGGCCCCTGGACTTGTATTGTCACATTTTGTCATTTTTAACCCCTGTTAACCTGATATTTGGGTTATATAAAGGTGTTAAGGCATGTGTAACTCGGATTTTGTTTCGGAAATGTCATGGATATCATTTCGTTCGATCGTACGGTTATGTGTTTCGTAAATAAAATAAAATATTTTATTGAACACGAAAATGATCAAAATTGTGTAACGATTGAAAATGTGCAAATGTCACAGGGGCCCATGCCTGGCAGGCACGGCCTCGTGTTTGGCTTCTGGATTGTTGTTTTTGGCCTTGGGGTGAAGCTTAGAGGGTCGGTATAGTGTATCAACTTTCCTTCTTTCGTATTTAAGCTGGTTTTTGCCGTTAATTTGTTCCCTTTGTTCATTTAAGCTCTTTTAATCCTGAAAATCAAAAGTAAACAAAGAAACGAACTTTTTCGAACATTAGTACTAAAAAGCGTTGTTTTTATACCTTATTTGATACAATTTATATGTTTCATTTGGTGCATATCAACATGCTGGTAATTGCCATTACCTTATCTCGGTTTGCTTTGAAACCAATGTCACACCTCAACCGATGGCGAAAACATCGGAGTGAGATGAAAACATGATTGTTCATAGCATCATAACACTAATAGTGACAATATAATTAATCAATATTTCATAAAAGACTAAAGTGAATACATTGTTCAAATCAAACCAAAAATGATCAGGACATGAAACAAATTTCAAACATTGTTTATTAACTAGGTGTGTTTCTAAGTTGACCCTAAATTTATTTCTCCAAAAGCATCATCTTTCAACCTGCAACATGTATTAAAATAATGATCAACAAATATGTTGGCGAGTATATAAGTTTGATTAAATAGCATAATATAAAAATGTTTTAACGTGCTCATATCCAACATGAAGAATGCATACAAGTTACTAATATGCTAAACGGTGTAAACTATATGCCAAACTAAAGTTTCCAACGCAATCATGATTACCCAACATCGTCGAAACGAATATGGTGTAATGTGTTTTACTTAACAATACCTCAAGAATTGGGGCGGCGTGTTAATCCTATGACGCTATAATTGTTAAGGTAGGCTTGCAAAGTTAATGAGTATATTGACACAATGTATAAAGAGCATAAGAATCTAACAAGTATAACATGTTTTCATGTTTAATTGTGGATAGGTTATGATTTGAATAAACAAGTATCATAGTGTTGCGTGTTTTTGTATAATTTACATGTTACACCCAAAGTGATTAGGATGAAAATGGGATCGAGTATACTCACTGTTTTGCGTAAGGTAAACACTAAACCGCGAGCAAAGTTGATGAAGTTTGAAGCACCAAGATTACACTGAAATGGTTTAAACAAGAGTCTAAGTGTTCTGTTGTGAAATGGTGTCGGACCAGATCGTAAAATACATGAAATGTACTTGATAAAAACGAACAATAGGTTGATTCGTACGGATGGACCTAGTCCATTCATGCGGATTGGGTTTTTGGTTAAAATGAATCTCTTTGTTAAAGTTCGATTATAGGCTAATTTAGTTGTAACTAGCAGGGTGAGTACTTCCAAATAGTAAATAAAATAGTTGAATATTGTAGCTGATGTTATAACAGGAAGTAAATCGATCCAGTTTAGGCAAAAATGTCCGTTCGTACGGATGGACATGGTTCATCCGTGCGAACTGACTGCTATGTAAACTTTAATTATAGAATGATTTAATTACAAACAGTTAAGCAATTGACTTAAATATCCCAATTAGTTGGTAAAACGGTCAAACAATGATGAACAGATGCGAGAACAGAAATGAAAACATTAGGTTGTGCAGGATGTCCGTTCGTGTGGATGGATGTAGCCCGTCCGTGCGAACTGGCTGATATGTAAGAACGTGTGTTTGATCTATCCAAAACAGATCATTTCTTGATGGAAATTAATGTCACACCCCCGACCGCGTTAAAACAACAAACCGTGGCGGAAACATCGGGGAGTGATGCGACAGAATTATTGTTTCAACAACCATGGTAATTAAAGTTTTGTATTATTAAGGTTAAAGTTTACACTGTCTTGGAATTTAACAGAAACATAACATAATTAACTGTCTTTTAAGTCACTAAGGCCCAAGTCCGCCTAAGTGTAGCACAAACATCATCATGCATTAGCACCTGAAACACATGTGAAAATAGGTACGTCAGCATAAAAATGTATGTGAGATACATAGGTTTTGTTTATGCAGGATTCATGACTTATAATTTAAAAGAAGTGTTTAACAAAATGTAGTCATGAACCTTGTAAAATGTTTTCCTTTAATAAATCATATGAAACTCGATGTGAAAATCAAAAGATAATAAAAGAATAATGCATGGTTAAATGAATAACCATGTATAAATGAATTTGTATAAAACTTGTAACTTGTAAAACAATGTCGTGTCATTGTATAAAATGTTTCATGTCTTGTCAAAGTGGTTTAGATAATGCTACAATGTGTAATATAATAAAAGCACTTATATATAGGAAGTACCAGTGGCGTATCCACCATGCTTTTATCACATTGCACATAGCCTCGTTATATAAGTCACTTATCAATAATCAACCAGAATGTCTTGTTTAAAACCAACGTCAAAGTATTTATGTGTGAACCATGTTCAATGTCATGTGTAAACTGTGTCATGTATACCAAAATGTAATGTATAGCAAGTAGAAAGTATCTACTCAAACTATATGATAATGTCAATGTGAAAACAAATGTCGTGTATGGTGAATAACTAGTAGTTACTCAACCCCATAGGAAAATGTACAAAACAAAGTTTTTGAATAAGCCTAAGTTTAAATCAAATGTTATGTTTCGCAGAAAAACAATGCTTTATGGATACGAACATTTATGCAGTAATGTTAAAACGCATACATTCGAGCCTTGCGACTGTGGCGACAAACCTTTAAACAAATTAAAGGTTTATCTAAGTTATGTATATCAGATTCTGTCATTCCCAACTTCCAAACAAACCTAGGAAGTCGGAAATGGGATTTGTCAAGTCCTATGGTACCATTACATACTACCGAACGGCATGATCGGTGTTAATGAATGTATTATTGTTCCGTTAAACATACCAAATGTCATACCAATGTAAGCATGCTAAATGAAAACCATGTACTAAGTGTGCTAAGTAAACATACCTAGTAGAAATGTTCATGAAATCAATTGTGCTAGCATGCTCAGTAAACATACATAGCCGAAATGTCATGTAAAACAATATGTCCATATGTTGAGTAAACATATGCAACAAAGTGTCTTATGAAATCAATGTGCTAGCATGCTCAGTCAACATACATAGCAAAACATAGTTGAAATCATGTACTATATGTGTACTAGATGAAACTAGCATGTTTATGTCATAAAAGCAATGAAAGCATGAAAGTAACAAGTATGCACATGTGTATCACCCCAAAGTATTTGAAAGTGGTAAAAGAGGGGAACTATGTACTCACTTGGGATTGCTTATTAGTCTTGAGAATAAGACCAACTAAAGCTCCAAGGATCACGGAATCAAACGACACCTAATATAGGTAACTATGTTAATAATCGGATCCTAAATCGGGAGATAGGATAGAATGATGTTCTATAAATCAAATGAGTATTTGAACTCATATGGCATGATTTAATAGAGCTAACATTCTGATTTGGAAGTCTACCTAAGTGCTTATGACCCGTTTCGACCCATTGTGGTAGTATAAGCTACTATAACGCGTCGTTTGCATAAAACTATGGTCGGATGGTTAACTATGTGCTATGTCAAGTCTTATATGCCTAATTATGCCTAAACATGTTACTAAATCAAATTATATGTCAAAAACATGTTCACATATGCAAAATACGGATTTATGCTTCAAAAGGGCATTTTGGTCAATTTATATGAGCATGTAAACTACTTAACGAATAACTAACCAATCCTATGTGATCATAAGGTATAACCTCAGAGGTTATTCCCAATGCAACTATGATCACTAAACCTGCTTGGTTGGATCCTAACGATCGACCAAACGGGTCGGGTTCGAAAGTCTAAGCGGTTGTCTAGACCGCTTGACTTACGACCCTAAACAAGCACTAAACTAGTAGTGAAGAGTTAAATATGTCAAAACATGTTTAACTGACTTAGAAAACTGATTTGGTATCAAAACAAAGTGTTTTGATACCTAAAAGTACTTCTGTTGCAAAATGCGTGCTAAAACGCATTTTGACCGAAACTTTGACTCGTCACTACACCTAGTTAACGTGGCAATCAGTAGTTACAATCACTAAGGATTATAACCATCGTGATTACAATCACGTTGCAAAGTTCAAACGAACTTTGTGTTGACCATTGACTGGTCAAAGCAGAAAGTCAAACACTGTTTGACTTTCATGCTTGCAAAGCGATAAAAGCACGAAAGAAGCTTACAAAGGGTCCAAGCTAGGGAGAACTTGATCTATAACACTCAGGTATGAAGCAATGGCTTCAACTTAGAGCATTAATCAGATCAAGGGTGAGGAAAATGGAATGACAGCGTGGCTATTTATACTTGTGGTGAGTTTACAAGATAAATCCATGTGTTTGTGTAACCACCAAGCATTAGATCACAGCCATACATGTGTTTATGACAGATAATATTACTTGGGGAGGTGTTAACTTGGTTAACACACAAGAAAAATGGCAAGAACAACCCCTGAATCATCAAACAGTTG
This sequence comes from Helianthus tuberosus, assembly GCA_030545235.1. NCBI lineage: Eukaryota > Viridiplantae > Streptophyta > Magnoliopsida > Asterales > Asteraceae > Helianthus > Helianthus tuberosus. The sequence goes on along the minus strand of CM060399.1, from coordinate 35,756,503 downwards.
CTAAAAACAACTTTCTGTCACTGGGCATGTTCTCGTGCCTCGCGTAAGGAATGAGGGTGGGCTACGCGGCCCGCGTCCCAATGTCAGTTCAACAACAGTTTCATTTTTTACAGTTTTGGTCCCTGCACTTGATTAAGCTCAATTCTGGTACTTTTAACCCCCGTTAAGCCATTTTCAAGGCTCTACAAGGTAGTCGAAGTATATAGGACTCAAAATATGCTCGGAAAATCCACGGATGTCGGTTCGTTTGGTTGTACGGTCACGTTATTCGTATAATTACGACGAAACTCGAACGGACGAGATAATGATCCAAATTAAGCGACGAATGGTATTTTTGCATTCCGATCACTAAAATAAAATATTTTAGTGTATACAAAAACTTTTGGATGTCCGGATATGATCAGAACGTAAGATATGCGTGTAAATGCAAACTTACGCCGTTTTTGACGCTTTTAGTCCCTGTATGAACGAATAAGCGTATTTTCGCACACTGAACCACTCAAAGTTTGTTTATAAGCTATGTTTAGGTTATTTATGGTATGTTTAGCTTATGATCATGATCCGGACTGTACGTTGTCATACGAAACAGCAGACTTTTGCCGTTTAACGAAATTAGTCCCTGTGAGCGAATAAACTTGTTTTTTTTTGCCTTACCTAACCCTTTAAAACTTATTTTATAAGTTATGTAAAGGTTATTTAAGGTATGTTAAGCTTATGTTGCTGTTCCAGAGTGTTCGTTGCGTTAAACTTATTACGTTTACGCATCAGTTTGCGTATAACTTTCCAGAAAGCGATATAGAGTTTAAAATCGATCAAAAATTGAAACGTGCAAAATATCAAACATAAATAAACAAACATTGGGATCAAAACACATTGTTTTATTGATATTTGAATTGATCAAAGTCTGAACAACGATTACACAAGCACATATGTCACAGTCTCCCCTACTTTAGGAAATTTCGTCCCAAAATTTATTTAGAGGAAACTTGTGAGAATAGATGTGGATATTTCACTTTCAATTGATATTCACGTTCCCAAGTAAATTATGGGCCACGTTTAGATTCCCAGTGAACTTTGACAATAGGTATGCACTTGTGTTTAAGCTTTTTGACTTCACGGTCCATTATTTCCACAGGTTTCTCAAAGAAGTGCATCGTGTTATCAACACGAATTTCATCAAGTGGTATGTGGAGGTTCTCATCAGCTAAACACTTTTTGAGATTGGACACGTGGAAAGTGGGATGAACATTTCCAAGTTCAGGAGGTAGCTCTAGTCTGTAGGCTACTTTTCCAATTCTTTCAACGATCTTGAATAGTCCAACATAGCGTGGTGCAAGTTTTCCTTTCTTTCCAAATCTAATAACACCTTTCCAAGGGGATACCTTGAGTAGGACGTGATCACTGACTTGAAATTCTAAGGGCTTGCGTCGTCGATCCGCGTAACTCTTTTGACGGCTTCTAGCTGTCTGAAGGTTATCGCGAATCTTTTTGACCTTAACTGTAGTCTCTAGAATGAGTTTAGGTCCAGTAAGATGAGCTTCACCTATCTCATTCCAGCAGACCAGTGAACAACATTTTCGACCGTATAAAGCCTCGAAAGGGGTCATGTTGATGCTAGAGTGATAACAATTGTTGTAGGAGAATTCGATCAATGGTAGATGCGAGTCCCAACTACCACCAAAATCAACCACACAAGCTCTAAGCATATCCTCCAGTGTCTGGATTGTTCTCTCAGATTGACCATCCGTTTGAGGATGATACGCTGTGCTCAAATTAAGTTGGGTTCCCATGGCAGATTGCATGGTTCTCCAAAAGTGAGACGAGAATCGAGCATCTCTGTCAGATATAATGTTCAAAGGAACACCATGTCGGGATACAATCTCATCAACAAAGATTTTGGCAAGTTTGTCAGCAGATAGATCCTCACGGATCGGCAAGAAATGTGCTGACTTTGTTAGACGATCAACAACTACCCAGATGGCGTCATGACCTCTCTTAGTGCATGGAAGTTTGGTAATATGATCCATAGCAATGTTTTCCCATTTCCAAACTGCTATCTTTGGTTGCTCCAATAATCCAGAGGGGTGTTGATGTTCTGCCTTAAGTTTAAGACATGTAAGGCATTTGGAAACATATAAGGCAATGTCTTTCTTCATACCTGGCCAGCAATACTGGGTTCGAAGATCCTTATACATTTTATCCGCACCAGGATGAATAGAATAACGAGACTTGTGAGCTTCATCCATCAGCAAGGTGCGAAGATTGTCTTGACTTGGGACCCACAAACGGCCCATGAAATAAAATATCCCAGAGTCCTTTAGTTCAAGCTCAGGTTTAAGATGATATGGTAATTCCTTACCCATCAAGCCTTGTGTAACACAAGTATGTTGAGCCTAAGAAATGCGGGTTTGAATGTCAGATCGAACTTGAACACAGTGAAGCTTGACATGTTCCTTAAGACTCAATGCGTCAGCCACGACATTCGCCTTACCAGGATGGTTGTGAATTCACAATCGTAGTCATTTAGGAGTTCAACCTAACGTCGTTGCCTCATGTTTAGTTCTTTCTGATAAAAAAATATGCTGGAGACTTTTGTGGTCAGTAAACACTACACACTTTGTACCGTACAGGTAGTGTCTCCAGATTTTGAGAGCAAAGACTACTGCACCTAACTCAAGATCATGAGTGGTGTAATTCTTCTCGTGTACCTTTAATTGTCTTGATGCATAAGCTATGACTTTATTTCTTTGCATAAGAATGCAGCCAAGGACTAAATTAGACGCATCACAGTATACGATAAAATCGTCGTTGCCCTCTGGTATAGTTAGGATAGGTGCATCACAGAGTTTCTGTTTCAAGGTCTGGAAAGCTTCTTCCTGTTTGGATCCCCACTCAAAAGGTTTGTTCTTCTGAGTTAAAGCAGTGAGAGGAACCGCAATCTTGGAGAAGTTTTCAATGAAATGGCGGTAATAGCCCGCTAGACCAAGAAATGAACGAACCTCGGTAAGAGTAGTAGGTGTATCCCAATCCTTAATCACACTGATTTTGGCGGGATCTACATGTTTACCTTGTTCGTTGACGATATGTCCAAAAAATTGAACTTCCTTAAGCCAAAATTCGCACTTGGAGAACTTGGCGAAAAGCTGTGCTTTCTTTAGGAGTTCCATTGTAAGAAGAAGATGTTGTTCATGATCAGCTCGTGTCTTAGAATAGATAAGAATGTCATCAATGAAAACGATGATGAACTTGTCCAAATAAGGCTTACAAACCCTATTCATCAAGTCCATGAAAACAGCAGGAGCATTAGTTAAACCGAAAGGCATAACAGTAAACTCATAATGACCATATCTAGTACGGAAAGCTGTCTTGGGAATATCTTCTTCGATCACTCGAAGTTGATGATACCCAGAACGTAGATCAATCTTTGAAAAGCAAGTAGCACCCTGTAGCTGATCAAAGAGATCATCAATGCGAGGTAGGGGATATCGATTCTTGATGGTAAGCTTGTTGAGCTCCCGATAATCGATACACATCCTAAATGATCCACCTTTCTTTTTCACAAATAGGACAGGAGCGCCCCAAGGTGAAAAGCTCGGACGAATGAATCCTTTGTCAGAAAGCTCTTGAAGCTGCTTAGACAACTCTTGCATCTCAGATGGTGCAAGACGGTAAGGTGACTTAGCAATAGGATTTGCACCAGGTACAAGATCGATGCGCAACTCAACTTGGCGTACAGGGGGTAAACCGGGTAATTCTTCAGGAAACACCTCAGGATAATCCCAAACAACAGGGATATCTTGGATAGTCTTACCTTTGCCTTTCTCCTCTACAACATGTGCCAAGAAGACGACATAGTTCTTTCGTAGGTATTTTTGGGCTTGGGTACAAGACATGAGCTTAAGACCACTAACGGGTTTCTCCCCACGAACTTCTAAGATCTCACCAGTCGAAAGCGGTATGCGGACAATCTTCTCAAAGCAAACCACCTCAGCATGGTACTTGGCTAACCAATCCATTCCCACTATAACATCAAAGCTCCCGAGTTGCATCGGTGTGAGGTCAATAGGGAAAAGATGGTTGTTAAGGTTCAACTGGCAATTTTGAAGAACAGAATCGAGTACAACGGGTTCACCACTAGCTACTTCTACTGTCAAGGGCTTTCCAAGTTTTGTTCTAGTCATCAAAAGCAAAGGCTCAAATGCTAAGGACACAAAACTCTTATCGGCACCCGAATCAAATAGAACAGAAGCAGGTTGGTTGTTAACAAAGAACGTACCGTTCACCACTTCGTTATCTTCGCCTGCCTCATTTGCATTCAAGTTAAAAGCTCTACCACGAGCCTGTGCCTGATTTGCATTTGCCAACCCCGGGCAGTTGTTCCTGTAGTGGGTCAGTTCCCCACAATTGAAACATGAACCAGGCGGGTAGTGAGGTCGTGAAGGATTCTGGGCAGGGTTTTGTGCTGCTTGGTTTTGAGCTGCCTGATTTTGGTTGAGAGCGAAACGGCAGGTGTTTGCAAGATGACCAGACTTGCCACAATTTGTGCAGATGCGGCATTGCACCTGTGGCTGGTGGTGGCTGTTACATCTGTTGCACAAAGGTGCTTTACCAGCATACTGCCTTTTGGCAGCAGGTTGTGAATGCTGATTCTGTGCTGCCTGGTTAGTCTGAGCGGTGACAGCGAAATTTTTGGAAGCCTTACGCTTCCTATACTTCTTAGAGGACTCAGATTTCTTGCCCTTTTGCTCCTTGGTGTTATCAGTCTGTTTCTGTTTCTTATCCCCCTTTCTGTGGAGTTTACCCTTTTTGACTTGCGACTCAGTAAGGATAGCAGCGAGCTCAATGGCATGTCAGACGGTAGTAGGATTGCTGCCAGTGACAATATCCTAAACAAGATCTGGCAAACCGTTTATGTATTTATCAATAGCCTTATCCAAAGGCGTGACCATTGTCGGACAGAGCAAGCTTAACTCCTCATATCTGTCAGTGTAAGCCCGGTGTTCACCACTGTCTTGTTTCATGTCATGGAACTCATTTTCAAGTGCCCTCTGCTCGTGACGAGGGCAGAACTCTCTCATCATAAGAGCTCTGAGTTCCTCCCATGTCTGACCCAAAGCAACCTCAGCACCTCGATCTCTCATTACCCCATTCCACCAGGTGAGAGCCCTCTTTTGGAATACACTCGAAGCAAACTCGACCTTACGATTGTTCGGACACTGAACATGGCGAAAAGTGCTCTTAAGACTCTCAAACCACTGTAGGAGCCCAATTGCTCCCTCAGAACCACTAAACTTGAGTGGTTTAGCCCCAGTTAAAACTTTTAAAGTTGCACGGAGCAGGTGTATTATTGTTATTGTTGGCTTGGTTTATTTGGGTGATGAGATTAGGTAGCATAGCAGCCATCTGGTTTGCTATAATAGCTGCCATTTCGGCATCTGGTTGTTGAACGTTACGTCGAGGAGGCATTCTAAGAGAGTAAACATGAGAGAAAACGAGTGAGATGATGTGATGAAAATGAGATGTCATAAATATCGACAAAATGTAAGGACGGTGGTCATTTGTTCGTTACCTCATAACAAACAGATGACACACAGTGACAAATCAAAGTAAATAGGTCACAATAATGTATCGCCGAAGACATACTCGCCTATTAGTGGACACTCACCCCAAGAGTTCCCAGGTAAGAGTGACTAGTCTGATACTGCGGATTTATACGAACACTCTAGCCTTAGACAGAAAACTCAGGGTACAGGCATCCCCCTTCCAGTTTGCACGTGTTCACATTATTTAGACCCAACTTTGACGAGATTTTGAAAATTTGGATGGTAAAAGACCAAAAGAAATCTTCCAAGGAAGGATGATTGATTTCAAAATCGTTTTGGAATATTGTGTTCATATTTTGGTAATCACCTAAGGATAGGTGACGTGTATTGTTTTAAGATCTAAACACAAGATAACTTATGTAAGGGACCTAGAAAGTTATAGTCTAGGTCAAAGCATTACTAATAACCTAATTCCCTATAACCATTGGCTCTGATACCAACTCTTCTGTCACACCCCCGACCGCATTAAAACAACAAACCTCGGCGGAAACGTCGGGGAGTGATGCGACATAATTATTGTTTCAACAACCATGGTAATTAAAGTTTTGTATTATTAAGATTAAAGTTTACACTGTCTTGGAATTTAACAGATACATAACATAATTAACTGTCTTTTAAGTCACTAAGGCCCAAGTCCGCCTAAGTGTAGCACAAACATCATCATGCATTAGCACCTGAAACACATGTGAAAATGGGCACATCAGCATAAAAATGCCTGTGAGATACATAGGTTTTGTTTATGCAGGATTCATGACTTATAATTTAAAAGAAGTGTTTAACAAAATGTAGTCATGAACCTTGTAAAATGTTTTCCTTTAATAAATCATATGAAAATCGATGTGAAAATCAAATGATAATAAAAGGATAATGCCTGGTTAAATGAATAACCAAGTATAAATGAATTTGTATAAAACTTGTAACCTGTAAAACAATGTCGTGTCCTTGTATAAAATGTTTCATGTCTTGTCAAAGTGGTTTAGATAAAGCTACAATGTGTAATATAATAAAAGCACTTATATATAGGAAGTACCAGCGGCATATCCACCATGCTTTTATCACATTACACATAGCCTCGTTATATAAGTCACTTATCAATAATCAACCAGAATGTCTTGTTTAAAACCAATGTCAAAGTGTTTATGTGTAAACCATGTTCAATGTCATCTGTAAACTGTGTCATGTATACCAAAATGTAATGTATAGCAAGTAGAAAGTATCTACTCAAACTATATGATAATGTCAATGTGAAAACAAATGTCATGTATGGTGAATAACTAGTAGTTACTCAACCCCATAGAAAATGTACAAAACAAAGTTTTTGAATAAACCTAAGTTTAAATCAAATTTTATGTTTTGCAGAAAAACAATGCTTTATGGATACGAACATTTATGCAGTAATGTTAAAACGCATACATTCAAGCCTTGCGACTGTGGTGACAAACCTTTAAACAAATTAAAGGTTTATCTAAGTTATGTATATCGGATTCTGTCATTCCCAACTTCCAAACAAACCCAGGAAGTCGGAAACGGGATTTGTCAAGTCCTATGGTACCATTGCATACTACCGAGCGGTATGATTGGTGTTAATGAATGTATTATTGTCCCGTTAAACATACCAAATGTCATACCAATGTAAGCATGCTAAATGAAAACCATGTACTAAGTATGCTAAGTAAACATACCTAGTAGAAATGTTCATGAAATCAATTGTGCTAGCATGCTCAGTAAACATACATAGCCGAAATGTCATGTAAAACAATGTGTCCATATGTTGAGTAAACATATGCAACAAAAGTGTCTTATGAAATCAATGTGCTAGCATGCTCAGTCAACATACATAGCAAAACATAGTTGAAATGATGTACTATATGTGTACTAGATGAAACTAGCATGTTTATGTTATAAAAGCAATGAAAGCATGAAAGTAACAAGTATGCACATGTGTATCACCCCAAAGTATTTGAAAGTGGTAAAAGAGGGGAACTATGTACACACTTGGGATTGCTTATTAGTCTTGAGAATAAGACCAATTAAAGCGCCAAGCATCACGGAATCAAACGGCACCTAATATAGGTAACTATGTTAATAATAGGATCCTAAATCGGGAGATAGGATAGAATGATGTTCTATAAATCAAATGAGTATTTGAACTCATATGGCATGATTTAATAGAGCTTACATTCTAATTTGGAAGTCTACCTAAGTGCTTTTGACCCGTTTCGACCCATTATGGTAGTATAAGCTACTATAATGCGTCGTTTGCATAAAACTATGGTCGGATGGTTAACTATGTGCTATGTCAAGTCTTACATGCCCAATTATGCCTAAACATGTTATTAAATCAAATCATATGTCAAAAACATGTTAACATATGCAAAATACGGATTTATGCTTCAAAAGGGCATTTTGGTCAATTTCTATGAGCATGTAAACTACTTAACGAATAATTAACCAATCCTATGTGATCATAAGGTATAACCTCAAAGTTTATTCCCTATGCAACTATGATCACTAAACATGCTTGGTTGGATCCTAACGATCGACCAAACGGGTCGGGTTCGATAGGTTGTCTAGACTGCTTAACTTACGACCCTAAACAAGCACTAAACAAGTAGTGACTAGTTAAACATGTCAAAACATGTTTAACTAACTTAGAAAACTGATTTGGTATCAAAATAAAGTGTTTTGATACCTAAAACTAGTTCTGTTGCAAAATGAGTGCTAAAACGCATTTTAACCGAAACTTTGACTCGTCACTACACCTAGTTAACGTGGTAATCAGTAGGTATAATCGCTAAGGATTATAACCATCGTGATTACAATCACGTTGCAAAGTTCAAACGAACTTTGTGTTGACCATTGACTGGTCAAAGCAGAAAGTCAAACACTGTTTGACTTTCACGCTTGCAAAGCGATAAAAGCACGAAAGAAGCTTACAAAGGGTCCAAGCTAGGGAGAACTTGATCTATAACACTCAGGTATGAAGCAATGGCTACAACTTAGAGCATTAATCAGATCAAGGGTGAGGAAAATGGAATGAGAGCTTGGCTATTTATACTTGTGGTGAGTTTATAAGATCAATCCATGTGTTTGTGTAACCACCAAGTATTAGATCATAGCCATACATGTGTTTATGAGAGATAATATTACTTGGGGAGGTGTTAACTTGGTTAACACACAAGAAAAATGGCAAGAACAGACCCTGAATCATCAAACAGTTGCTAAAAACAACTTTCTGTTGCTGGGCATGTTCTCGCGCCCCGCATAAGGAATGAGGGTGGGCTACACGGCCCGCGTCCCAATGTCAGTTCAGCAACAGTTTCATTTTTTACAGTTTTGGTCCCTGCACTTGATTAAGCTCAATTCAGGTACTTTTAACCCCCATTAAGCCATTTTTAAGGCTCTACAAGGTAGTCAAAGTATAGAGGACTCAAAATACGCTCGAAAAATCCATGGATGTCGGTTCGTTTGGTCGTACGGTCACGTTATTCGTCTAATTACGACGAAACTCGAACGAACGCGAAAACGATCCAAATTAACCGATGAATGGTATTTTTACATTCCGATCACTAAAATAAAATATTTTAGTGTCTACAAAAATTTTTGGATGTCCGAATGTGGTCAGAACGTAAGATATGCGCGTAAATGCAAACTTACACTGTTTTTGACGCTTTTAGTCCCTGTATGATCAAATAAGCGTATTTTCGCACACCGAACCACTCAAAGCTTATTTCTAAGCTATGTTTAGGTTATTTATGGTATGTTTAGCTTATGATCATGTTCCGGAATGTACGTTGTCGTACGAAACGGCAGACTTTTGCAGTTTGATGAAATTAGTCCTTATGAGCGAATAAACTTGTTTTTTTGCCATACCAAACCCTTTAAAACTTATTTTCTAAGTTATGTAAAGGTTATTTAAGGTATGTTAAGCTTATGTTGCTGTTCCAGAGTGTTTGTCGCGTTAAACTGATTACGTTTACGCATCAGTTTGCGTATAACTTTCTAGAAAGCGATATAGAGTTTAAAATCGATCAAAAATTGAAACATGCAAAATGTCAAACATAAATAAACAAACATTGGGATCAAAACACATTTTTTTATTGATATATGAATTGTCCAAAGTCTGAACAACGATTACACAAGCACAAATGTCACAATTAACCCTAATGCAGACCCTTAACTATGAATGGGGTTTAGGATCTGATGGGTTTTGGATTCCATCGCGAGATTGAGCACTAATCGAAAAGAAAGTTTTGATTAAGTTGTAAAATGTTTAGGTTTTTATCAATCTTGATTCAAATCTCATATGTGTGATGCTCCAACAGCAGTTTGCCCAAGCAAACTGTTAGTACATAACGTCTGTAGCTTCCGTCAGCATGTAGACATATTTTGTATTCTGTAAAACTGTATGTATGTATGTAGATAGCAGGACAACTCAGGAGTAGGTTTTGTATGTAAAAGTGTTGGTTGGAACATGTCACTCGTCCGGATGGCAATCCGCACGGATGGTAATCCGTACGGAGAACTTATCCGCACGGAGAACTTATCCGCACGGATAAGTTATCCGCCCGGATAAGTTATCCGCACGGACAAGTCATCCGCACGGATAACCCACCCGTACGAGCAACACTTCTAGTCTCCTGATGGTGTCTATAAATAGGCGGTCCGGTGCAACTTTGTTAAGAACTTTTGACCCGTAGAACTTTTGACACGCACGGATAGTCTGTACTTCTACCGGATCCTTGTAACTTTCAGAACACTCAATAGAACGAACAGACAAGCAGTTAAACGTTGAATTCTGTGTTGAACAAATCTGTGATTCGTCATAATGGATTCCGCACATTAAGACGAAATCGATTCATCTTGTTCCTACGATCAGATCCTGTATCAACGGGACCAACAACAAGTGGTATCAGAGCATCCAGGGAGCTGAATCAAGATCAACAACACCGAATTCACCGGAATTCAAGTTTTATTCGCAGATCAAAAGTCGAATTTCACCGGAGATTTGACATCTGTTGCCGATTTGATTCAAATTTCACCGGAAATTTGACGGATTTCTTCTACATCTACTTAGTTTTTACATTTGTTCTTCATTCGTCACCATAAAATCAGAAAAACTTAAAATTGAGCAAGAATCTACGGTTAAAATTTGTTAAAATTGATATCAATCGATTCGCAATCATTCAAAGTATAATCCTACTTAGTTTCATAATCAGACTCAACCTAAAACTAGATCAAATTCATCGAAAATCATGTTTATCTGTTCGTATTTGATGACGTCATTCACCCGTGCGGACAGTTGTCCTAACGGATTGGTTTAGTTAGTTACTGAAAGCTGTTTGCTGACATCATCATTGTTACACGCACGGATTACAACCCGTGCGGATAACCTGAAAAGTCAAAAGGTCAAAGTTACCCGTACGCACAACCATCCGTGCGGATCACCATCCGTACGGATAGACTTTGTCATCATCCGTATTCCTACTCGAACGGATATCTATCCGGTTCAAGTGTTTGAAAGTTTTAGAATTTGTAAAAATTGTCTAAGTGTTTGAAAATTGTTTCAGGTATTTGAAAATGGAAGAATTCATGAATCCCTTCAGTGAGATGTATGCTTTCGTGGGTAATTCCGGAGACGATACTTCCAACCATTCAAATGATAATCCGAATCTGAAGAAAACCTTATCCGATGCCCTAAGTGTTGAAAGCGCATATGGTACCTACAACAAACCACCAAAGCTAATGGCTGAAAGCTTTCGCATATCAGAGCTGGAAGAACTTAAAGAACGGTTATGCTGCAGAAAGACAAGATTGTGAGAATTTGTCAGAAACTGAATCAGTAGAGAACTTTATAGCTGAACAAAAATGCATCGCTTTAATTCACCAGTCCGTAAGAGATGACATTATTTCACTCATTGAATACACAAACGCAAAAGATCTATGGGAAAAGTTAAATAAAAAATGTGTAGGAAGTGCAGAAATAATCAAAAACAAAAAGAAATTGCTGAGAAAAGAGTTTGACTTGTTTGGATGTTTAAAAAATGAGTCTGTTTGTAAAATGATTGAAAGATTTGGGCACCTAAAGTTGGAATTGGCAAGACACAGAATTCTCTTTCCTCAAGAGGAGCTAGTTGACAAGCTGTTCGATTCACTACCAGAAGAGATGGATTGGCAGTACTATGCATTGATGTTAAAGAATACAATCAAAGCTGAAGATCTGACCGTCGACTTGCTGATTGAAAGATTAGAGAGTCATGAACTGGAGATAAAGAAAACACACAAGATAAATCATTCATCATAAGAACAAAACATGGAGCTGTACTATCCAAAGAATATGATTCCCAAAAATGTTTCTCCAAGAACTGCTTTCTCCGCTGAAAACACAAACGCTTCAAGCAAAGAAAGTACAAGTCCAAACAATGGTTTTCTTGGAGGTTTTTCATCCAATACTCCAAGTCAGGGATCTTCTTCAAATTCTTCAAGTCAACAACAATCTGTTCCAAAGAATGTGTTTTCATGCAACATTGCGGTAGATTTGAAGAATGCTCAGAATTTTGATGAAGAGTCGGCCAAACAGCAGATGATCTTTCTAGCATCTGTGTTAGAGTCGAATGAAGGGTTAGTAGCCGGGAAGATAGGTAATACCAATCTGACGAAAGAAGATTATGATCAGATTGATCCCGAGGAAATGGAGTTGATAGATATTCGTTGGGCTATGGCCAGTGCTGTTCGTCGAGCACAACGCTTCATGGAAATTACCGGCAGGAAGACAATTGGTGGTGCATCTACCAAGTTGGGGTTTGATAAGTCAAAGGTGACGTGCTTCAAATGTAAGCATAAAGGTCACTTCAAACGAGAATGCAGAAACGCATATGCTGATGAGTCGGAGAACCCTTTCAGAGATGATTACTACAAGAGAGCAATTTATCACCAGAATAAATCTGAGCCACCTAGATTGAAGCAGGTTGAAGACAACAAAGAGAAATCTAGAGCTCTTGCAGTAATTCATGATGATGAAGGTTTTGATTGGAGCGAACTGCTACCAGAGGAAGATGCAGTGGGTTATGCATTCGTGACGAAGATTATTCCTTTTAAAGACATTAGAACTGAAGAAGAAAAGCTAGTTAACCGAAGAATGAAAGCCCAAACCAGAATGAACAGGATTTATAACACATACAAAGAAGCTAAAAGAGCAAAAAGGTGGGATGCCGACAGAGAATGTTACCTTGATCCACAAGGAAACATTGCAGTTGACCCAGATTCCATTAGTGTTGATGCTCTCACTCAACAATTTGCCGAGGAAGAAGAAGCTAGACAAAGAGAATGGTGGGGAGGTGGTGATGAGAAACAAGTAGAGAGAGAAGAAAAAGTCAAAGAAGCAGAACATGAGCCAAAGTCAAAGAATGTTGATGAGGGAATCATTGATACATCGCAAGAGTTAACGGCTGAAAACTTGAGGAAGATGGCTGATAAAGTTCTTGCAGCAAAAGAACTTGAGGTAGTGTCTGGTTCTGGAATTGAGTCCAAAAACAAGGTCAGTTCAAATGATACACATGTGTCAGGTAAGAAAGTTAAATCTGAAAATGACTGCAAAAGTTGCATGAAAGAGTGCAAAGTTTGTAGTACAATTACTTACCTCAATGGTAAGAAGGTTGAAGAATTGACTAGTAGAGTCAAAAGTGTTGAAGATCAAATCTTAAACCGTGACAAAATGCTGAAAGCTTCGAATGATAGATCAAAAGAATTAACTGAGAAAATTGAAAATGATAAAAATGACATAGAAAGAATAAGAAAAGAAAATGAAAAGTTGATTCTTGAAAATCGTAAAATTTCTGAAAATTTTGAGAAGCTAAAGCGAACGGTTAAAGATTCTGATGACAGAAATAGTAAAACAATGAAAGAAAATCTTCAACTTTCAGGGGTTCTTAGGGTAAAAGAAGAGTTAATCAACCAACAACTTGATGAGATTGCGAAATTGAAACTTCAGTTTGAAGAAGCTAAAATTGAAAATGAGCGTATTAATTTGAAACTTAACAGTTACAACTCTGCAAGCTTTGTTTTGCAACACATTGTTCCAAAACCCATTGGAAAAACCAAAGCTGGTGAAGATGTATACTGTGATGGAACAGGGGTGGGGTTTCATCAAGTTCCTCCACCTGTTCTAAATAATTTTTCAAAGAAACAATCAGGGTTGGTTAATGATGAAGTTGAAACAAATGAGATAAAGCTACCAGAGTCAATTGATGTGACATTTTCTTCATCATCATCATCAGATGATGGTGTTCAAACTGAGATTGTTAAAGGCATGGCAGAAAGTGTTTTGGATAGTGACTCTGCTGAGGATGAAGAATGTTTTCTGAACAATTACATTCCGAAACCAAAATCTAAAAACAGCTTAAATGATGAACCGGGTCTTGTAATGTACAAGATGGCGGGTTCTGACAAGTTGTATTCAGATCTTGAGTTTCCCTTGGAGAATGTGAATGTGAACAAATTGAAAAATGTTTTCAAATTGGTTGAAATCAATGTGTCTGAAGTAAATGGTTTGAATCAGACAAAGAGGCAAATGAATTTTGAGAAAGATAAAGCTTACTATAAGAAACCTGTTATTCCACCACGTTTTTCTAACAACAACCGAAATAAATGGTCGGGTGGATATCAGGGTGGTAAGAATTATCAGAAAAGAAATGTTCAGAATAAAAGGTTTGTTGAGAAGAAAGTGTTTGTTAACGGTTCAAGCTCGCTTTCTGATGAGGAATCTGAAATTTTTCTAAAATCAAACGAAGAGTTCTTTGAAAAGAAGGCCTCACAGCCTCATCTGAAGGTTCAAGTCAGGTAGTTGACACCCGAACATGCTTCAAATGTAATCAAGTTGGACATATTGCACGAAAATGTACCAACTTGAAGCCTAAGACTGAAACTGTGAAGAATTTTATCAAGAGAGATTTTGTGAAAGGAAAGGCTCCATTGATTGTTGAGAAAAATGTTTTGAGAAATGAAAACACCAAGATCAAACCTAAACCTGAACCTGTTAAGAACTCGACATCTAAAAATAATAAATTTTACCAACGGGTTGCATCACCTCAACAAACATGGAAGCCAAAAGTTGTGGAAAAGAAAGAAAATTCTTCAAAATCAAAGGTGTCTGAGACTGATAAATCATCATCTTCAACCAAGAAGATGTATGTACCTTTGGATTTGTATGAGAAGCAAAAATCGACTTCTGAAAAGAAGTATGTGGTGAAGAAAGACCAACCATCAGGTCAACCTCAAAAAGATGAATTTTTCTTATTCAAAGAGGTTGAGGTTGGGACTGCTGAAAGCTTAAAAATGAATGACAAAAACTTTCCTCCACTTTACACTACGAAAACTCACATGAATGTCAAGTTACCCGAGTCAAAAGAGGCTTGGGTAGCATGAAAATCTCATTAAATGTTTTTGATATGTGCAGGAGCTTCCGAGATCCTTTTCACGTTGGATTGTGGATAGTGGAGCTTCTCGGCACATGACAGGAAAGACAGCGCTGCTGTATGATGTCAAAAATATCAATGGAGGTTACGTGGGATTTGCTGGTCATGAAGGTGGTAGAATTATTGGTGAAGGAACTTTATCCAATGGGATTGTAACGTTTGAGAGAGTTAACTACATTACTGAGCTGGAGAATAATCTGCTAAGCATCTCGCAGATTTGTGATAATATGTATACCACTCACTTCACTGACAAAGAGTGTTTGATCTTGAAACCAGGATTTGTTGTTCCTGAAGAATGGATTATCATGCGGGAACTGAGAGTGAACGATTTATATGTGTTAGACATGAGTGTAGCAACTACAACAACAGGTCAAGCACACTGCTTTGTTTCTAGAGCAACTGAAAAAGAATCAAGGTTGTGGCACCGGAAGATGGGGCATATACTTCTTAGAAAATGAATCATTTGGTGCACAATGATCTAGTTCTTGGAGTTGATATCAAAGGTTTTCATCTGGAAGGGGAGTGCATTAGTTGCATTAAAGGCAAGCAGAAGAAAAAGTCACACCCTAAAAAGCAAGTCAATTCAGTTTCCAGACCATTAGAGAGACTACATATGGATCTGTTTGGTCCAATAAATGTCAAAAGTATTACCGGGGATCTTTACTGTCTTGTGGTTACTGATGATTATTCCAGATTTTCGTGGGTATCATTCTTGAAAACAAAAGATGAAACATTTGGCAGTTTGATGGGGTTGTTCAGAAATATTGAAAATTTGTACCAAAGGTGTATCAAGAGAATTAGAAGTGATAATGGTACTGAGTTCAAGAACAATAAGATGGAAGAATATTGTGATGAAAGAGGTATTTTGCATGAGTTCAGTGCTCCATACACTCCGCAACAGAATGGAGTAGCAGAACGTAAAAACAGGACGCTGATCGAAACGGCCAGAACAATGCTTGCTGATTCAAAGTTACCGATAAATTTTTGGGCAGAAGCAGTTTCCGCCGCATGCTATACGCTCAACAGAGTCCTCACTGTCAAGAAATTCAACAAAACATGCTTTGAGTTGATCAATAACCGCAAACCGAATCTGAAGTACCTTCAACCGTTCGGGTCACCCTGTACTGTTCTAGAACCTTTTGGAAAATTTGGTCCGAAGAGTATTGAAGGAATATTCATTGGCTATGCAAGTCCGTTACGACGAGTCTTCGTTCCAAGCATGAAGCGGATTATTGAGGCTCCAAATGTTGAATGTCAAGGTCATACAATGCCGCCTCATAATCCTGGCGACTCGTGGCGTTTCAATTATGATACTTTGTGGGATTCCTTCAACATGGAGGAAGAACCAGAGTTCTTTGACGAGTTGGATATTCTGAGAGATTATGAAGATGAAAGATTTCCAGCAGAAACTTATCGAAAACGATAAGCTTCAAATGATGATGAGGCGGGTCCAAGCAATGCTGGAGAACATGATGATGTTGAAAATGATGTTGCTCAAGAAAATCAAACGGCAGAGAATGATAATCAAGAATCTGAAAACAGACCTATATTTGATCGTGATGATTCAGAGTCTGAGGGGGAGATAATCCAGCTTTCGAATCAAACTATTCCAGTCAGTGAACAAGTTGCTAATCAAAACGTCACAAATTTGGAGAGCGAAGTAGATGTCTCAGGCGAAGTGATGCCAAGAACACTCTCATATCATCCAGAGGAATTGATAATCGGAGAACTGCAGTCAGGAGTCCGCACTCGAAGACAGCTTGATCAAGGGCTTACATGTTTTTACACAAAAGTTGCTCCTTTACAAACTGAATTTTCATTAAGTTGTTTTATCTCACAGATAGAACCAAGGACGTACAAAGAAGCGCTTACTGAAGATTCGTGGGTAAATGCAATGCAGGAGGAATTAAGCCAATTCGAGAAGTTAGGCGTATGGAAGCTAGTGGATTTGCCGGATGGTCACCGAAAGATTAATACCAAATGGGTGTTTAAATGCAAAATGGATGATCGAGGAGTTATCATTCGAAACAAAGCTCGACTCGTTGTCCAAGGCTTCAGTCAGCAGGAGGGAATAGATTTTACCGAAGTGTATGCCCCCGTCGCAAGACTTGAAGCAATCAGAATCTTCCTTGCATTTGCATCGTGGAAAGGATTTAAAGTTTTTCAGTTAGATGTGAAGTCGGCGTTTTTATACGGCAAGGTGAAAGAGGAGGTTTATGTCGGGCAGCCACCGGGCTTCACCGACCCAATTCACAAAGATAAAGTTTATCTCCTTGACAAAGCGTTGTACGGCTTACATCAGGCCCCGAGAGCCTGGTATGAGACCTTGTCTCAACATCTATTAGCCAATCACTTCACTCGAGGAAAGATAGACGCCACTCTTTTCACAAAAGAAGTCGACGGGCATCTTCCGATTGTCCAAATTTATGTGGATGACATAATTTTCGGGTCTACAAATGAACAAATCTGCAAAGATTTTGAACAAGTTATGAAGCAGAAGTTTGAAATGTCTTCAATGGGTGAAATGAAGTTCTTCTTGGGACTTCAAGTTGATCAACTTCCCGAGGGAACTTTCATACATCAAACAAAATACGTTCATGATGTTCTGGAGAAATTCGGGATGTCAGGAATGTCACCAATGTCCACCCCATTAGCGACGAACCATGGGATAAACCCTGATCTCACCGGAGAGAAGGTAGATGAAACATTGTATCGCTCCATGATCGGCTCGTTAATGTACTTGACGGCATCAAGACCGGATATTATGTATCCAACCTGCCTCGCGGCTCGATTTCAGTCAAATCCTAGAGCTTCGCACATGGTAATTGTGAAAAGGATTCTACGCTACCTGAAAGGAACTCCATCTCTGGGGTTGTGGTATCCAAAAGTTGGCGACTTCTTGCTCGAAGGATATTCTGATTCTGATTTCGGATGCTGCAAAGTGAATGCTAAATCAACAACAGCGGGGTGCCAGTTTTTCGGACCACGATTGGTCACCTGGCAATGCAAGAAACAGACCTCTGTCGCTTTATCCACTTGTGAAGCTGAATATGTATCTGCTAGCAGCTGCTGCTCTCAGATCTTGTGGATCCAGCAACAGATGCGAGACTACGGTTTGCAATTTCTTAACTCCCCTATCTTTGTTGATAATGAGGCAGCAATAAACATAACAAAAAATCATGTTCATCACGTTAAAACGAAACACATTGAAATTCGTCATCACTTCATCCGAGACTGTTTCGAGAAGAAGTTGATACGAATAGAGAAAATCCACACCAATGAACAAAAAGCTGACTTACATACCAAAGCATTTGACAAAACACGTTTTAAATATCTTTTGAAACTTAATGGTATGAAGTTGCTATCGGATGCGGAGGAAATCGTTGGCGTTGATGAAGGTACCACTGTAGATGATGTTGAAAAACAATCCGCAATGGTTTGTCGATTTTTTACTTGTTTTGGTTTTTAGGGGGAGATAGTAGTTTTATTTTCAGAAAATACAAAAACAATAAAAAATTCGAAAAAGTCAAAAACATTAGAAAATTTCAAAAATCCAAAAACATGATAAAATTTCAAAAAGAGTTTGTGTAAAAACGGAAAATGATAGTACATCAGCTAGATGGTTACAGTACGCTAAAGAAATGGAAAGATCAAATGCGTTAAACAGTCTCACTGATGATGTGTCGATAGGTTTTTACACATTTAGTAAGTCTGTTCGAGATATAAACCTAAAATATTACTTGCTTATTTCATGGGGAACACTACTTGGATATATAGGTAACCCCTGAAATCTTGTTTGAAAGGTCTCATAATCTGATATACTAGGTCTTTATACTCAATGATGTCTGGGGTATTATTCCGGGACTTCTGCTGAACGGTAGTTCTGACCTAGTCCTTGGATAATACTTTCTACAAATGCTTGAAATATAGCATTAAACCCTCAGCATGCCGATGAAACAATAAAATTGATAGTCGCTGCTGTTGTAGCAAAAAGATCCTCTAAAGGGGACACACTGTAAAGACGAAGCTGATATCTCTCTGCGTATACGGAAGTATCGACCTGAGATCCCTCGGCCCTCGCATACCTAATTTATGTACATATATCATTGTAGTATACTCACCTGTAAGACTGATTATTGGGATTCTGGATACGGGAGTATATTCAAGAGGTGGGACACGCGTATAAGTTTAAGTCTTTAAAATGCTAAATCAGTATCTTGAACAGATTGAAATGTGTGTAAGAATTTAAATGGATCAGCATATCGACAATCTAAGTGAATTGTTTAATGTTTGGCATGAAATCAAGCTTAATGGTACTTGTAACTTGTCGGAAGCTGATATGATTCCCTAACACACTCACCAAAAATATGTTTGTAAATAGTTTACATTTACTGCTCTTATATTTGTAAATTCATTCCTAGTCTACTTGCTTCTTTAAAATCCCAAAAAGATTTTATTTTTCTGTTTTATTTTCCGACAAACCAAAGTGGAGAGTTGATCTTCGGATTTGAAAGCCGAAAAATAGATGCAGGAAGGTTCTGGATGGGAAGATGAGTCTAGAGCTAATCATGTCTAATCTGAAATTTGTAATGTCAAAAACAAGTTCATTAAGTTGATACTTGTAATTTTTCAGAAAAATGATTGAACGAAAATTCCAAAAGTCAGTATGTTTTGTTTCAGGTCAACCAAGGTCATTAAGTTGGACTTGGTCGACAAATTAAGTAACTCGGGTCATTAATTTGAACCAAGATACTTGAGTGGATTTCTAAAAATCTGACAAAAACTGTGATATGCGAAAATTTCCAAAAGAAATCAAAATGCGTGCCTCATCCGGATGACAATCCGGACGGATAGAAATCCGTACGGATGGAAATCCGCTCGGATAGCTTTCCGGATCTTGTGACTATATAAAGAGGGTCAAAGAGTTGGTCAATGTTACTCGCCCGGACAACTCTCTTTCTCTCTCGTACACACATCAACTTTCAGAGCATTTTCTTTGGATTTTCTTGCACGGATTTTTGTTTTTGTTGGTCTACACAACATTAACAATGGCAAGGGTACGTTTTTCTAACTCAAATCTGAAATAATTCGTTGATTGATAACTGTTCATATCGTACCGTTTCTTTCGGAGTTCTTATCTTAGATTTAGCCCATGTTAGTCTGTTTTGTGATGAATAAATCATAGGGTTTTGTTCGAAATGACTAGATCTAGAGATTTACCGGCTTTATTTTTGCTATAACATGTTTAAATCTTGTAGATCTGTAGTTTGGACGGTATGAAGTGTCGGTTAGGTTTTTGTGAAATTAATCTGTGCATAGGACGTTTTAGACATCATTGAACATAGTGTTTTGATCGCGTTGTCATCCTCAGTGTAGATCTGTGTTCAATTTTTAGGATTGGCCTTTAAAAATTTTGGTGTTTAAAGTCTGTTCTTCATCTGAGATTTGCATCCGGACGGATAGCAATCCGCACGGATAACTTGTCCGCACGGATGACAATCCGGGGCAATGACATGTTGTCCGCACGGATGGCAATCCGGGGCAATGACATGTTGTCCGCACGGATGGCAATCTGGGGCAACGTCGTGTTGTCCGCACGGATGGCAATCCGGGGCAATGACGTGTTGTCCGCACGGATGGCAATCCAGGGCAATGTCAGGTTGTCCGCACGGTTGACAATCCGTACCATTAACAGGTAGTCCGCACGGATAACATTTCCGAGCAAATTCTTGATACCATTCTTAATCATTTCCATCCGGGTTGACTTTTGTTGACCAATCCGAACGGACACTTTGTCCGGACGGATGGTAATCCATACGGGTGACAATCCGTGCGGATAACACCTTCAAGTGACAATCCGTGCGGATAACACCTTCAGTGTTAGAATATTTTTGAGATCCCTAAATCTTTCTTATATGAATCAAATTCACTGCAGGAATGGGATAAATCTCATAATATTTATTGTTTACTGGAAAAAACATATACCGAAAACACAGTAATTCAAGATATAGCAGAATTTTTTAGAGAGAGCAGAATCTCTAAGGCTTTAACAGATAAAACCATAGCTTATGAATCTCATGTTAGACGATTCTGGAATGCTGCAAGATACGAAGAGAGTGAGAAAACACTTTATTCTGCTGTGTCAAAGAAGGATGAAAAAGGAAAAGACATAGATCTGGAGATGAAAGTGACTGTTGGTGATGTAAGAGGAGTGCTGAATTTAGGAGATGTTGATAGTGACCCAACCATTGTTTCTGAACGTCTTGTGAAAGGGATGTGGTTTAGAATGGGTTTCGCTGGTAGTGTAAATGGAAAGATGCTGAAGACAAGTTTTAGTCATGCTTATAAATTCATGGTTCACTGTGTCATTCATGCGTTGTCACACAGAAAAGGTGGATATGATGAAACTCAAGATTACATCATGAATATAATTGCTTGTCTTGTCTTGAACAGACCGTACAACATCTCTCAAGTAATTTTTGATTACATGAAGGAAAATGTGAAAGAAGGAAACAAGAGATATCTTATGTATCCTAGGTTTGTCCAAATGTTGATGGATGATCAGTTTGAAGGTTTAGAAAAGAGAAATATCGATATTTTGGGTTTAAGGCATATGACACCGGTCACAATCAGCAGGATGATCAAAGGTCCAAATCCAGGAGCAAAAAGAATGATCTGCAAAATTTCAAATCCTGAATATGTAGCTCCAGGAAATGACGCATGGAGACATGAAGACAGTAATTCTGATAATGAAGATGACAGGATGAATTTGTTCTCTAAGAAAGATACAAGGTGGTGGTGTATCAAGGACGGGAAAAGAAGGAGAACTCCAAAGTCAACTCCAAAGACGTCCCCTGCAGTTACTATTCCAAAGACTGTAGAAAAGGGTATTGTGAAAGGGGGAGTCTTAAGGAAATTAGAATTTTATATTGACAAATCTTTATAAATTTGTCAACATTTGTTTTGCAGGGCCTTCTGGAGTTCCGCAGCAAAGGTTGATAGATGAAAAAGTTTTGGAACCTTCAACAGTTATTCAAGAAGGAGCTGAATTGTTATCACAATCTCTTCAAAGCTTCTTGAAAAAGAATGAGGATGCTGCGAAAGGAGTGATAGACAAAGATCAAGAAGGAATCGTTGAAGAAATATCAAGTGATGATGATTCTGAAGCCACTTTTTCAGAATCTGAACTTGATCCACTCACCCTTGGCAAAGGAAAAGCTCAGTTAAAGAAAAAGTCTCCAAAGAAAAAGAGAGGGTCAGATGAAGAAGATTCAACTTATGATCCAGAGAATCCAAAGAAACAAATCAAGAAAAGAAAAGCAGTTGTAACTGGTATTATTCCAAGAAATGTTCGAGCAAGAAAAGGTGAAAGTCAAGCTCAAAAGGAACATGATTGTAAAGATACTCAACATGTTGAATCACCTCAACCACAAGAAACAGAAGCCGAAAAGCAGACTAGTCACGATGACTACGTTGAAGTTACTGAGGGCGGAGTCTTTTATTCAAAGTTTCCAAAAGTACCAGAAAATATAGAGATTCCAAAATCGTCCTCACGTCCAAGAGACTCAGATGACTTCTTTGGTCATATCCCATCTGCTTCAGGAGATCCGTTGGAAGATCTGAATTTTGATGATGATTTATTCAACAATGATGCAGTGAGAGTTCTGGCAAAGAAAGTCAAAGATCTTGAAAAAGAAAAAGAAAAGGCTGAAGGCGAACGTAATCTTTTGCTGAAGCAAGTTAATAAAATAATGAAAGCTCATGACCAACTTAGATCGGTGATTATCTTAGATGAAGACAAGATGAAGAAAATAAAGGAAGATGGTGATAGTAATACTAAAGTAATTGAAGCTCTTCTGGCAGAAATCTCTTCATTGAATGAGAAGAATAAGAATCTCCAAGAAATAAACCAGACACTCAATCAGCTTCTCAGTGAAATTAGTGAAGCTACTTCAAATGAATTGAAAGCAATGAAATTGGAGATGGAAGCCATGAAAGCAGATAAAGTGATGAAGGATGAACAACTTAAGATGTTATACTCTGTGATGGAAAATCATTTGAAAATGGATGTTCAAGCTGCTTTTAATGAAATTGAAGTAAAAAGAACTGAGGAAAGAAGAGTTGATAGAGAAAGAAGACTGGCTGAAGAAGCAATCCAAAAGAACAAAAGTGTGATTGAAGATATTCAAGAAACTGGTGGCTCGTCAAGTCAAGTTGATACTGAAATGATTGATGCCGAAATTGAACAAGTTGCCGAAGAACATGTTGATGAAGGCATTCAAGAACAAGTTGTACATGGTCAAGATTTCATGTTAGTTGGAGAGCCTTCTCAAATCATTGATTCTGATCAAATCATTCGTAGAGTTGCTGCTGAGCAAAAGAAGAAAAAGGCTAAAGAAGTGTTGCTACTAGAATACAAGACAAAGCGATTTGTGCTTATTGGTGATGCTTATATAGTGCCTCTCAACGTAAAAGATGCTCTTTACAGAATAAAAATTATGAATAGAAGAAAAGAAGCCAAGAAGGCTCGTGGAGAAGAAGTTAGTGATTCTGATGAAGAAATTCTTGGAGAAGATGAAGCAGATGAAGATGAGAAAGACGATAATGATGGGAAAGACGAAGGTGATAAGAAAGATGATGATAAGAAGAATGATGACGATGATCAAGGTTCTTCAGGATTGTTGGTGAAGAATCCTATTGATGAACAAAAGATTGAGGAGTTTCTGAATGATCAGATCAACGAACAAGAAGATGATGATCAGCAAGAAACTTCTTCATCAGGAAAACAGCACGTAGAGCAGGTATTTCTCACAAATCCCACCGTCATTTTCTTACATGATAAAAATCGAGAAGAGATTGAGGTTAGAAGGTCAAGGGAAGAGATGTTAGAGGAATTGGGATTGCAAGAAGGAAAATCTAAGTTCGATATTGAAGATGAGATTCCTGAAACTTCTGAAGATGTATTTGAATCAAGATATGCGTTTGAAGCTGATCACTACAATGATGTAATTATTGAAGATGCTTCAGATTCATCTGATGATGAAGTTGATTTTCATTATTCTGGAATTGATGCAACATTTCCATCGTTGGCGGAAATGTTCAAAGATCGAAATGAAGAAGAAATCAGGAGGAAGATAGTGGAGAAAGTGTCTACAGAAGGTATTCCAGATACCATACCTAGAGAAAACCTTGCAGAAGAAAGAAAGAAATGGTACAAAGTCATGCCAAAAGAGAGAAAGAAACTTCGGGCACTTCAATTCTTTACACACGAAAAAGAGCTCTCTTGGGGTGATATTCTCTCTTGGGGATATTTGGAAGTTAAAAGTTTATGCAATCAGAAGAGAACTGGGAGTACAGTATTTTGAGTTCTTATCTGATATCAAAACTCTGCCCTGGTGGGATGTAGATGAGCTGGTAAAAACAAAGAACATCAAAGAATTCTACCATGGGTTAGATGTAAAGCAACATGATCAAAGGTTATGGAATTATGTGAAGCTGCAAGCTCAGAAAAGATATCCTGATTGGAAACCACAATTCCCAGAGCAAATTGTCAGAATCCTAGAAAGTGGTGAAAAAGATATAACTCTGGATGTCAAGCCTCCGAGCTGTTTGAAGAATATGCCTTTACGGGCAATGGAGCAAGACTTTCACGAAGAGTTTGAAGGATGGTTATACAATCAAACTACAGCTGAAGCAATAATATCTTTAAACAACAAGACCACTGGTGAAGCAAGAAGGATCTGTGTGTTAGATCCTATGCGGCTTCTGAGCTGCACAAAGAAAGACATTGATTGTCTGTTATATAACAAGATTGTGTATGAAAGGCCTGACAGAGAGCAAGCTTTGCAATATCAAAAAGTTGTGGATGTTTGTTACGCAAAAGACATCAACTCTGGAAGATACTGGAAGACTAAGTGGAGAGATCTGGAGATTGACGAGTTCTTGAAAGTATACAAGCGTGAACAACGTTCCAAAAAGATTGCTGAGAAGGCTGCTATAAGGGGAAGACGTAAATTGGGGATTGTTCCTCCAACAGATCAAACACCAATAGAATCTGAAGAAAACAAGATACCAAAATGGGATCGGAAGCGTGATGGAGATCCTGTTTACAGAAATTGGTGGATGACTGAAGGAAGACAATAACGTAAAAGAATGTTGGAAGAAAAGGCAGAGATGAGAAGACAGAAAGCGCGTGAACGAAGACGAAACAGAAAGAATTGAAGTCTATGCTAGAAGGTACTACAGCTACATCCGAGGGGGAGTCTGTTAGTACATAACGTTTGTAGCTTCCATCAGCATGTAGACATATTTTGTATTCTGTAAAACTGTATGTATGTATGTAGATAGCAAGACAACTCAGGAGTATGTTTTGTATGTAAAAGTGTTGGTTGGAACATGTCACTCGTCCGGATGGCAATCCGCACGGATGGTAATCCGTACGGAGAACTTATCCGCACGGATAAGTTATCCGCCCGGATAAGTTATCCGCACGGACAAGTCATCCGCACGGATAACCCACCCATACGAGCAACACTTCTAGTCTCCTGATGGTGTCTATAAATAGGCGGTCCGGTGCAACTTTGTTAAGAACTTTTGACCCGTAGAACTTTTGACACGCACGGATAGTCTGTACTTCTACCGGATCCTTGTAACTTTCAGAACACTCAATAGAACGAACAGACAAGCAGTTAAACGTTGAATTCTGTGTTGAACAAATCTGTGATTCGTCATAATGGATTCCGCACATTAAGACGAAATCGATTCATCTTGTTCCTACGATCAGATCCTGTATCAACGGGACCAACAACACAAACTAGTTGGAAACCATCCTTGAGATAGGTTGAATCAAGAGACTTTTGTGAAAAGTTAAGAAGTTATGATAAAAATGCAAGCAAATGAAATGAAATGTAATTAAAAATGGATGAAATACAACAGGTTCTGATCGCCAAGGAAAGCTTCAGAGTGTTTGCAAGAAAGTGGGCGAGTGAAATGATGGAATAGGGTGTTTACTTATAGGCTCGGAGTGAAATTAGGGTTTCCTATAATTTAGGACGGATGCACATGGTTGGTGTGGATGCACTTTTGGTGCGAATCTACAGGTTCGTGCGAACCGACCCATTTCCAATATTTTGCGTTTCAAGTTTGATTATATTACGTGTTTTAATCAGTTTTTCGGGTATCAAGTATCAATGCATATCGTGAAACCAAGAATCATGCATAACATCGCGTTCAAAATGTGAATTATGAGTAAAAGTTTACACATAAGTTTAACATGAATAACATGAATATGATTAAAATAATTGTGCTTCCATTATGATCAGTCGTCTCAGATTACAAATTGAAACAAAACAGAGTAAAACGAGAATACAAGTGTCTGAAAGTAGAAAGTACAACAATACTTGCTAAATCGGGAAGGTACAAATATGCGAAGCGTTACAGTCTCCCCTACTTTAGGAAATTTCGTCCTCGAAATCTAAGAGGAAGGCTGGACGAAGAGATGTAGATGCTTGGTCTTCATCTCGCTCTCGAGTTCCCAAGTGAATTCGGAACCACGCTTTCCTTCCCATCGAACCTTGACTATAGGGATTCTGTTGCGCCTAAGTTGTTTGGTTCCTTGATCCATGATTTCGACCGGTTTTTCCACAAAGTGAAGAGTCTCATTGATTTGCAAGTCTTCAACAGGAACTTGAAGTCCTTCATCAGCTAAGCACTTCTTAATGTTCGAGACGTGAAACGTTGGATGAACATTGCTAAGTTTTTAAGGTAAATCGAGTCGATATGCCACTTGACCAATCCTCTCGAGTATCTTGAAAGGACCGACAAAGCGTGGAGCAAGTTTTCCTTTTTTTTTTTTTTACCAAAACAGATTACTCCTTTCCAAGGAGATACTTTGAGTAACACGTGATCACCAACGTTGAACTCTAATGGTTTGCGTCTGGCGTAGCTCTTTTGTCTGCTTCTATCCTTGAGGAGATTGTCGCGGATTTGAAGAATCTTATCCATCGTCTCTTGAATAAGCTCAGGGCCAGTAATTTGAGTGTCACCAATCTCGTGCCAACAAATAGGAGATCGTTGCGACCATATAATGCCTCGAAAGGAGCCATTTAAATACTGGAGTGGTAGCTGTTGTTGTACAAGAACTCAATCAAGGGTAAGTGTACATCCCAATTACCACCAAAGCCGATAACACAAGAGCGAAGCATGTCCTCTACGGTTTGGATAGTATGTTCAGTCTGTCAATCTGTTTGGGGATGAAAAGTCGTACTGAGATTCAAGTGAGTACCCATAGCGGTTTGGAATGTTTGCCAAAGACGTGAGGTGAAATGACCATCATGGTCAGAGATGATGTCAATGGGGATACCATGACGACATATGATTTCATCCTTGTAGATTCGAGCTAGTTTCTCAACTTTGAAATCCTCACGAAAGGGGTGGAAGTGAGCGGATTTGGTCAAACGGTCGATGATCACCGAAATGCTATCATGACCAGAAGGTGTACGAGGAAGTTTGGTTATGAAGTCCATAGCTATGTTATCCTATTTCCAAACAGGGATTTCGAGTCGTTCGAGTAAACCAGAAGGACGTTGAAGCTTAGCCTTAACTTTCGAGCAAGTGAGACATTTTGAAACAAAGGTGGCGATGTATTTCTTCA
This sequence comes from Helianthus tuberosus, assembly GCA_030545235.1. Taxonomy (NCBI): domain Eukaryota; kingdom Viridiplantae; phylum Streptophyta; class Magnoliopsida; order Asterales; family Asteraceae; genus Helianthus; species Helianthus tuberosus. The sequence continues at coordinate 35,728,775 of CM060399.1, read as the reverse complement.
TACCAGGCCACCAATAGGATGTACGAAGGTTATGGTACATCTTATCAGCACCAGGATGAATAGAGTATAGTGATTTGTGTGCCTCCTTCATTAGAAGTTCACGAAGATCGTCGCGATTTGGCACCCAAACGTGATCGAGGTAGTATTGGAGTCTATCAGATTTCGTCATGAGTTGGTTTTCAGCACCACACTTCATTTCGTTGTACATATTTGCTTCATTGAAGGACGTGTACAGTGCTTCACGAATGCGAGTATGAAGATCACTAACGATTTGAGAACAACGGATGCTACTAACATGAGATTTGCGACTGAGTGCGTCGGCCACGACATTCGCCTTGCCAGGGTGATAGCGAATTTCGCAGTCGTAGTCGTTCAGTAATTCCACCGAATGATGTTGACGCATGTTTAGTTCCTTTTGGTTAAATATATGTTGTAGGCTCTTATGGTCGGTGAAGACTGCACACTTGGTACCATATAGGTAGTGTAGCTAAATCTTTAACGCAAAAACAACTACGCCAAGTTCTAGATCGTGAGTAGTATAATTCTTCTCATGTACTTTCAGCTGTCTCGAAGCATACGCGATGACCTTGTCTCATTGCATGAGAAGACAACCAAGACCACGGTTCGATGCATCGTAATATACCACGAAATCATCGTTTCTATCAGGAAGAGCAAGAACAGGAGCATTGCATAGCAAGGCCTTAAGCTTTGAAAGGATTCCTCTTGTTCAGGACCCAAAAAAAAAGGTTTCTCTTTCTGAGTCAACAACGTGAAGGCAACGTCGATTTTTGAGAAATTCTAGATGAATTAACGGCAGTAACCCGCCAATCCTAGGAAAGAACAAATTTCAGATGGGGATTTAGGCGCGATCCAATTCTTCACTGCTTCAATCTTGGAAGGGTCAACATGAATTCCTTTTTCACTCACGACGTGTCCAAGGAATTGAACTTCTTTGATCCAAAACTCACACTTAGAAAATTTTGCGTAGAGGCGTTCACCACATAAGAGTTCAAGAATGAGACGTAAATGATGTTCGTGATCAGCTTGAGTTTTGGAATAAATGGGAATGTCGTCGATGAAAACGATTACAAAACGATCCAAGTAAGGTTTAAATACATGATTCATTAGATCCATAAAGACTGCAGGTGCGTTGGTCAAGCCAAAAGGCATAACCACGAACTCATAGTGGCCATAGCGAGTGCGAAAAGCGGTTTTGGGGATGTCCTCATTGAGAACACGAAGTTGATGATAGCCATATCGAAGATCGATCTTAGATGTCGCAACCCCCGACCCCTGCCTCGGGAGGTGGGCAGCCGCGGCCTACTCAGAGATGGTGGTATCAGTGTTTATAAGTTTGGCAGCGGAAATTTCATCAGGACCGTAGTTAGGAAATATTTTATCAGAGTGAAATACCACATTTTTATAATAATAAACATATTGGGATAAAACCCAAGTTTCCATTACAAAAGTGTTTTTAGGGGTAAACCCTAAATTATTGAAATAAAACATCTTCTTTATTTAGGTAACTTTTTATAGCCACTTTTCGAAGCCTTCAGTGCTGTCCAGCTAACTTCTATTTGGCTTTCGCATTTTGTTTCCTGAAACGCGTTTAAAAACATTTTGTCAGTTGGAAATACTGGTGAGTGAATCCCAATTTAATCAAAACAGATTTTATCAGTTATAGCATTGAGGGCAATCTCGCAATTACATATGTTAATATTTCTACTTTAATTACCACCCACGGTACTGTCAACCCGACTTGTGGTCATGTTACTACTCACAGTGTAGTAACAAATTTTCTATACAAAACCCCAACATACCGACGATAATTGTAGAATTACAAATACTCAATCACTGTTAAATATAATTTAAAACATTGAGGCTTTGTAAAAGAGTTTGCAAAAAGGAGGATTACTCACATTGCTATCTTAGGTAATTTCCTGTGGCTTCCTGGTTATAATCTATAAATTTTAAATAATGCGCACGCGTTAGTATAATAACCCAAATTTTACATTAGTTATACCCTCCCCGAAACAGAACTCCAACGACTGCATCGGGTAGAGCCTCAACAGCCGTTACGAAGCACTAGATCAATCGGGCAGCGGATCTAATACGTAATCGGGGGTTAAAATACTTACAACGAGGCTGAGCATCATTATTTAGAGGGGTATAATGCCCGGTATTACTATTATTATTTCAGAAATTTAGAGAGAGGTCGAGAGAATGAGCGATTGACAACTGAATGCTGATGGCCCCCTTTTATAGGGCTGTTTCGGCAGTCCCTCGCGCCCCACGTAAGATACACAAGGGGCTTACGCGCCCCGCGAGATAGTGGGTGTAGGCCCTAGCCTTGCTGAGTCAGACCACTAGCCTCGACACGCCAACTGATACATGGCAGCAGGGGGTGCGGGCGGGTGGCCAGCTGTCATACCCCTCGTAAGCCGAAGACGAAGTCTTCGCGGCCCCCGAGCGCCCCTAGATTTGGTTTTTCTTGATTTTTGTTAATTTTTAAGGTATTTTGGGTCCATTCTCTTATACGGGGTATATTTTAGGACGTGTAGGGACATTCTAAATATTTTAAGAAGGGTTGTTATATCCTCCCCACCTTGTTTTAGAACTCGTCCTCGTGGTCTACTGGAATAGGTGTGGATATTTCCTCTGCATCTCAGATTCAAGTTCCCATGTGTACTCTGGTCCTCTCTTGGAATCTCATTTTACTTTGACTAGAACGAGTCTCTTGTGTTTGAGATTCTTAATCTTTTTGTCTTCAATCTGTAGACGTTTCTCTACAAATTTAAGCTTTTCATTTACCTCTATGTCTTTGAGAGGTACTAGTAATGATTCATTGCTAAACACTTTTTGAGAATACATACATGAAATACGTCATGTATTCCTGCCATTTCCTCTGGTAGTTGTAGCTGATAAGCTACTGGTCCTATCCTTCTGATAATCTCAAAGGGTCCAACATACCTGGGTCTTAGCTTTCCTCTCTTGATGAATCTCACCACTCCTTTCCAAAGAGAAACTTTTAATAAGACCTTATCTCCTACCTGAAATTCCAAAGGCTTCCGCCTGTTATCAGTATAACTCTTTTGTCGATCACGTGCTGCTTTCAGTCTTTCCTTGAATTGAATAATTTTGTCTGTTGTTTCATGTACTATCTCGGGTCCAGATAGTTGCTTTTCTCCAATTTCGGCCCAACAGACTGGAGTTCGGCACTTTCGCTCATAAAGTGCTTCAAATGGTGCAGCATTGATACTTGTATGATAGTTGTTATTGTAAGAAAATTCTATTAATGATAGATGATCGTCCCAATTTCCTCCAAAATCAATTATACAAGCTCTAAGCATATCTTCCATTGTCTGAATTGTCCTTTCGCTTTGTCCGTCCGTTTGAGGATAATAAGCGGTGCTTAGATTTAGCTTGGTTCCCATTGCTTTTTGGAAACTAGTCCAAAAAATGAGAGGTAAAACAACTATCTCTATCAGAAACAATAGAGAAAGGAATTCTATGTAATGAAACTATTTCATTTACATACAACTTGGCTAACTGTTCCATACTGAAAGTTTCCTTCATTGGTAAGAAATGAGCAGACTTAATTAACCTATCTACAATCACCCAGATTGTATCATTACCTTTTCTTGTCTTGGGTAATTTGGTAACAAAATACATTGTTATCAATTCCTATTTCCATACCGGCATTTCTAATTGCTGCAATAAACCTGAAGGTTTTTGATGTTCAGCTTTATCTTGTGAACAAGTTAGGCACTTGGCAACATAAGCTGCTATATCCTTTTTCATTCCTATCCACCAGAAATTCTTTCTTAAGCCTTGGTACATTTTATCACTTCAAGGATGTATCGTGTACTTAGACTTATGGGCTTCTTCTAAAATTCGGTGGCATAGGTTTCTTCGTTTAGGTATCCAAATCCTTTCCTTATGGAATCTCTAAATTCCATCTGTTCCTTGTTCTAATTCCTTAATCATCCCTTTCAATTTTTCAGTATCATCTTTGATTACTGATTCTTATGCTTCTCTAATGTGTTCATTTAAATCTATCTGCATATTTAATTTAAGAGAACGTACTCTTTTTGGCTTTTCATGATACTTTCGACTTAAAGCATCAGCAACTACATTAGCCTTTCCTGCATGATACTGGATATTACAATCATAATCACTGAGAATTTCCATCCAGCGTCTCTGTCTCATATTTAACTCTTTTTGCCCAAAAACATATCTTAAACTCTTATGATCAGTGAAAATGGTAAACTTACTACCGTAAAGGTAATGTTTCCAAATTTTAAGGGCAAATATTATGGCTCCTAATTCTAAATCATGGGTTGTATAATTCTCTTCATGATTCTTAAGTTGTCTAGAGGCATAGGCTATAACCTTTTGACGTTGCATTAACACACATCCATAACCTAACTTAGAAGCGTCACAATAGACTAGAAAGTCTTATGTTCCTTCTGGTAATGCTAATATGGGTGCGTTGGTTAATCTTTGCTTAAGAATTCTAAAGGCTTCTTCTTGTTTTGGCCCACATTCAAACTTAACAGATTTACAGGTCAGTTTTGTTAAGGGAATGGCTTTAGAAAAATCTCGGATAAATCGTCTATAATAACCGGCCAGTCCTAGAAAACTTCTAACCTCTGTTGGTGATTCAGGGGTTTTCCATTTAGTAATTGCCTCATTTTTTGTGGGATCCACATGAATTCCTTCATGATTGACTAAATGTCCGAAACTATACTTCTTCTAACCAAAACTCACACTTTGAAAATTTAGCATGAAGCTTTTCTTTTCTTAATAAACTTAGGAGTGCATGTAGGTGTGCTGCATGTTCCTCTTTACTCTTAGAGTAAATGAGAATATCATCTATAAAGACAATTATGAATTTATCCAGATATGGTTTACATATTCTGTACATCATGTCCATAAATGCGGCTGGGGCATTGGTTAAACCAAATGGCATGACGGTAATTTCATAATGGCCATACCTTGTTCTGAAGGCGGTCTTAGGAATGTCCTCTCCCTGCACCTTTAATTGATGATATCCTGAGCGTAAATCGATTTTAGAAAAGAATCGAGCTCCTTGTAACTGATCAAACAAATCATCGACTCTTGGTAATGGGTACCGATTTTTAATCGTGACTTTGTTCAATTCTCTGTAATCAATGCACATACGCATTGACCCGTCTTTCTTCTTGACGAATAAGATCGGTGCTCCCCATGGCGATTAACTTGGCTGTATGAATCCTTTTTCCAACAGTTCGTCTAACTGATTCTTTAGCTCTTGCATTTCTGCGGGTGCCAAACGGTAAGGTGCTTTGGCAATTGGTGCTGTTCCTGGTAGCAGATGAATTCTGAATTCGACTTCTCTGTCCGGCGGTAGTCCTGTTAGTTCTTCTGGAAATACGTCTGAAAATTGAGATACTACGGGGATACCTTTCAATTCCTTTCCTTTAGTGTGAATGATTATGGAAAATCATATACACTAGTGACCCTTTTCTTGCACAACTTGCTGTTTTCATCACATAGATGAATTTCGTGGATCTAGTTGGCTTATCTCCTTTAATTGTGATATTTTCACCTTTTGGTGAATTTACTTGTGTTGACTTTTGATCACATAGAATACTGGCTTTATTGGCATTAACCAATCCATTCCTAATACAATATCAAATCCTGCCAGATTCATTGGGTAAAGATTTGCAATAAACTCTTGATTTAAAAATTCTATTTTTGCTCCCTGCAAGATTTCAGTAATCTTAATGGATTCTCCATTGGCTGTTTCTACTAGACATTCTTGTTGAAGTTTAGTTAATGATTGATTGAGAAGTTTGCAAAATGAAGTATTAATAAAACTTTGGTTCGCACCAGAGTCAAATAATACTTTGGCAAAAACATCATTAACTAAAAACTTACCAGCAATCACGTCCGGAATCATTTTGGTTTCTTCTTCAGTCAGAACAAATGCTCTAGCATTCTTAGTAGTTTTGTTGTTCATGGCTGGAGCTAGTTTCGGACAATTTGGCTTGATATGACCTTTTTCTCTATAATTGAAGCATACTCCGTTACTGGGTTTCTTCTTACAGTCTTCTTCCCTGTGTCCGGGTATCTTGCAGAAATTGCAGTAGGTGGAGCATCTTCCTGAATGCTTCTTCTTACAGGCTTTACAATAAGGTGTAGAGGTAGAACCTATATTTTTCCCACGGTTGGAATTACCGTAGCGAAATTCCTGGGTAAGCCTTTGAGCTAGGTTCTTTCATTATTTTTCTTCTTGTGTACGTACCAGTTCATCAGTCAAGGTATTTGCTAGTTCTACAGCTTCTTCTATGGTTTGTGGTCTAGCTGTCGTGACTACATGTCTAATTTCACTGATTAATCCCCAGATGTAACGAGAGATTAATATTGGTTCTGGTGATGCTATGGTTGGCACTATTCTAGCATATTCAAAGAATGCAGTAGTGTAACCCTTGCTGTCTACTCCAGTCATTCTAAGGTTTAAGAATTTATTAGCTATCTGTTCCTTTTCATTGGGAGGACAAAATTTTCTTTCCACCATGTTCTTAAACTCATTCCATTCCATATTATAGACCGTGTCACTTCCCCTAGACTAGAGAATAGTGTTCCACCATTCTAGAGCTGCATTCTTAAATAAATTGGAAGCAAACATGATTTTATCTTCTTCTGCGCACTTGCTTATTTTTAAGACTGCCTCAGTCTTTTCTATCCAGCGTAGAGCTGCAATGGCTCTTTCATTGCAAGAGAATTCTATTGGTTTACAGGACCAGAATTCTTTGTAAGAACAACCATAAGACATAGTTCTTCTTCTTTTTGGAATTAGTAATTGAAGTAAGGGCCATTGTTTACGCTGTGACCGGGTTCAGTAGGTGGTCGTGTACTTCCACTATTACTTTTATTATTTTCCGCTTCCTTAACCGTTTTGATAACATATGACATTGCGTCTATAATCCCTTGTGCTACTATGTGTTGGATGTCATTGTTATCTACTTTGTTTCCGTTATTATCGTTATTCGGATTTTCTTGATTCACTTCGTTGTCCATCTGGATTATAAACATTTACCACGTATTAATATCACAGGACAATATCTAATGCAAACAATCACACAACAAGCACATTGATCACAATCGTCATACATTGTGACCTTTACTCTATTATATATATATATGCGTCTATTACAAACTGTAACTGAAATTTAAAGTATAATACTAGTATGCATCAGTAGCTATTATCTATTTTAGGGGATATTTTTATTTTTATTTTTATTTTTTTTTCAACTTACAAACATATATGTATATATATTATTATTATTACTATTACTGGTAGGGGTTCATCCAAAATTGCATGTTGCGCTCGTCATACTTCCAAACGAGCCTCTCACCTATCTGTCTTATCCTTTCACTTTCATCTAACAACTCCTCACCAAGCGTTCGGAGTTCCTGCACATTTTCAGTACTCATGGGTGGGGCTGGTGCTGGTATCGGTTCAGGAAACTGGCGCATCGGTTCTTTGTGTAGGTATGGGTTCTCTAGGATTTCCCTGATATACTGGTCATTATCCCAATATGGATCTAGAGGGTCCAGGTTGGGATAGGGTGCTACTGAGTTTTGCATGGGTGTCACACCCCGACCACGTAAAACAACCAACCGCGGCGGAAACGTCGGTGAGTGTAGCAACAGAATTGTTGTTTCATGACCATGGTATTTAAAGTTTTGTTTTATTTATTAACAAAATGGATTACATTGTCTTAAAACACAGAAACAAGGAGCACATAACATTATTTAAACTAATCTTGCTTCTTTTATGTCACTAAGGCACAGGTCCGCCTAAGTGTATCTTGAATCATCCTATGCAACAGCTCCTGAAAACACATGTGAAAATAGGCACGTCAGCATAAAAATGCCTGTGAGATACATAGGTTTTGTTAAAATAGGATTCATGACTTAAGTTAAAAGAAATGTTTTAATAAAAGTTAGTCATGAATCTTGTTAAATGTTTTCTTTTAAAAATCATATAAAAGTGATAAGAAATCGGATTATATAAAAGAAAGGTGTATGGTTAATTAAATAACCAAGTAAAATAAACTGTTGTAAAACAATGTCTTGTAAAGATATGTTGATTGTGTAAAATGTAATATGTCTAAATTGAAATGGTTTAAATAACGCTACGATATGTAATATCATAAAAGCACTTATATATAGGAAGTACCAGCGGCGTATCCCCCATGCTTTTATCCTATTACACATGCCTCGTTATTTAAATCACTTACCCAAACAAACCACCAAAAATGTCTTGTTTAAACCAATTTCCAAATGTTTATGTGTAAACCATGTCTATTGTCAAATGTAAATCGTGTAATGTGTAAACCAATGTCAAAATGTTTATGTGTAAACAATGTCTATTGTCAAATGTAAATCATGTAATGTGTAACCAAATGTCATGTATGGCAAGTGAAATATGTCAACTAAATTGTGACACCTGTGTCACTTCAACCATCAAACAAATGCCAAACCAATGAAATATTGTATTTCATACTTGGGATTTGTAAAAATATGTGTATCGTTTACACATATCAACTCTTGTTCGATTTTAAGCTTTAAATCGCTTTCTGGAGGGTTATACGCGCTCTGATGCGTAAATATAACCAGTTTAATCCAACGAACACTCCGGAATAGTGAAATAGGCTTAACATACCTTAATTACCCTTTACATAACTTAGAAATAAGTTTTGAATGCTTTGGTATGCCAAAATCAAGTTTAATCGCTTACAGGGACTTAATTCGACAAACTGTGAAAGTATGACAATTTGAACTGTAACGAACATTCCGGAACATGACCATAAGTTAAACACACCTTAAATATCCTTTATATAGCTTTAACTTCATTTTAGAGCTTCGAAACGGGGTTAACGAGCCTTAAACGTGTCGGAAATCGCTTTAAACAGCAACAGGGACCAAAACTGTAAATCTGCCAAACTTGAAGGCTTACGGACCGTAAGCCTCACCCTTACGGTCCGTAAGGGGTCCTCAGACAGCAGAATGGCAGAAACATCGAATCTGGTCCGTTCCACTTGTTGCACATGGTTTTGGGGAATCTATGGGCTGGTATTGAGTGCACATGGTATTACAAAACCATGTGTGCACATGTATGGACAAGATCAAAGCACGGTTAACGAGGAACGATCTTAACGGTTAGAGAAATCCTATAAATACCCAACCCCATTCCTTCCAAAAACCCACAAGAATCTGATTTGAGAAGCTCTAAGTTGAAACCATTGTTTCATACCTGAGCTACTTGGATCAAGATTAGCTTTCGGGGACCCTTTGTAAGTATTCCTTCGTTCTTTTATTGCTTTTCGAGTCCGAAAGTCAAACTTTGTTTGACTTTCTGCATTGACCAGTTTATGGTCAATGCGAAGTTCGTTTGAACTTCGCAACGTGATTGTAATCACGATGGTTATAGTCCCTTGTGACTATGCCTACTGATTACCACGCTGTCTAGGGTCGTAAGGGTAAGCGATCTGATAAATCGCTTATACCTTCGAACCCGACCCATTTGGTCGATCATTAGGTTCCGACCAAATACCTTAGGTGACCATAGTGTATAGGGAATAACCTTCCGAGGTTATACCTTATGGTCGCTTCGTTTAAGTAGTTGTATGATAGGTAGTTTATATGCCTTAGGTAAATTACCAAAATACCCCTTTGATGCCAAAATTCATTTTAAACTTATGTAACATAACCTATGACCTCTAAACTGATTTATCAACAATATTAGGCATGTTAAGGCATATTCTACTTGTCATAGGACTAGTTAGGCGGTCCGAACGCGTTTTACGCGAACGACGCGTTAAAGTAGCGTAAGCTACCTAAACGGGTCGTAATGGGTCGTAAGCACTTAGGTTAGGTTTCATTTAGTATGTAGGCTTTGTTAAACCATATGACACGAGTCTCCATACTCGTTTGGTTTACGAACCCTCATTCTATCTAAATCCTCCGATTTAGGTCCGGTATATTAACATAGTTACCTATATTAGGTGCCGTTTGATTTCCGGGATCTCTAGCATTGCTTGGTGGTTATCCTAGGACTTCTAAGCAATCTCAAGTGAGTACATAGACCCCTCTTTTACTGTTTTTCAAACGTTTTGGGGTGAAGCATGTGTACCTATCTGTTATTTTCATATTTTCCAAAAGTATAATTGATTATACATGTTAGTACTTATCTGTTGACAAACTAAATGACTATCTATGGTTTAAACATTGATTTCTCAAAGAACATAAAATAAAATGTTGAATTGTACTTATTTTATGTTCACCAGACCGATTGGTAGTATGAAATAGCGCTATAGGATTTGACACCCCATTCATGTTGTCATTGAATGTCTGAAACCAATTTGTTTCTCCATCCAAATAGGGATTTCCTTTGTGGTATCCCTATAGTCTCAAAGGTGTATTTTGATGCACTAGGTCTGAATGAATTCTTAAATCACATTATTTTTGTATATTTAGTTATACTCCCAAAAGTATAGTTTGATATGCTCCCATGTGTGATATTGTACAAAACCAACATATATTTTGTTAATCATCCAAAACATATTTTGATATGTTATTTACAAAACCAAAACATAGTTTAATATGTTATTTATCACATCCAAAGCATATTTTGATATGTTATTTACAAAACCAAAACATAGTTTAATATGTTATTTATAAATCCGAAGTATACTTGTAATATACTACTTAAAACTATTATTTTAAACAACTAAAGTATATTTAATGTACTATCTATCTAACGATTGGGTTTTGGTTAGTGTTTAGATAACGGGACGGGTGTAATGTGATGAAAACATGGTAGATACGCCGCTGGTACTTCTTATATATAAGTGTTTTCATTGCATTACATACCGTGGCGTTATTTAGTACACTCGGGTCAACGATATTGGAACTGAAATATATTTTAATATATTACTCATTCGATTCTCTTAAAATTCAAAGTATATTTTCACATATACTATAAGCCTTTTTATCAAAATATTGTTTTCGAACGATATATTCAATACAAACCCACTTTACATGGTTATTCATTTAACCTTACATTTATTTATACATATCATCTGATCTTATTGTTTTTCAAACGATTTACAAAACAAATCAATTTACAAGGTTCATGACTAAACTTTATTAAACATTTTCTTAAACTTACAAGTCATGAAATCCTATTTTCACAAAACCTATGTATCTCACTGGCATTTTTATGCTGACGTACCTATTTTTACACATGTTTCAGGTGCTGTTTCATGATGATTGTTGATACACACTACACTTAGGATGGACTCGTGCCTTAGCAACTTTAAAACTTGGAAGATCATAGTTGTACTTATTTGATTGTATTAAAACAATGAGTTCATTTATTCAGTAAAAAAAGAATTTATTTATTCCATGGTTATGAAACAATGATTCTGTTACAACACTCCCCGACGTTTCCGCCACGTCTAGTTGCTTTACGTGGTCGGGGTGTGACAGAAAAGTTGGTATCAGAGCCAATGGTTATAGGGAATTAGGTTATTAGTAATGCTTTGACCTAGACTATAACCTTCCTAGGACCCTAACACGAGTTTTCTTGTGTTTAGTTTTAAAACAATACCGTCACTTATTCTTAGGTGACAACCACAATAAGAACATAAATTTCTATCCCGCTTTGAAAAATAATCATCTGTTCTAGGATGATTTATTATATGGTTTTGAACCCTTTAAGTTTTCAAAATCCCGTCAAAGTTGGTCTAAATAATGTGAACACGTGCAAACTGGAAGGGTGGGTGCCTGTACCCTGAGTTTTCTGTCTAAGGCTAGAGTGTTCGTACAAATCCACATAATCAGACCAGTCACTCTTACCTGGGAACTCTTGGGATGAGTGTCCACTTATAGGCGAGCATGTCTTCGCGATACATTATTTTTAACCTATTTACTTTGATTAATCACCGGGGTCGTTTGTTGCTTTGTAGTAACAAACAAATGACCACTATCCTTGCTTTCATCAGATTTGTTTCATCTCATTCTTTTCGTCTAATTCTCTCACTCGTTTCCTTTCATGTTTCCTCTTTTAGAATGCCTCCTCGACGCGACAATCAGATGGCGAATGCCGAACTGGCGGAAATCATCGCGCAGCAAATGGCTGCTGCCTTCCCAAATCTTTATGCTCAAATGATTCAAGCCATCAACAACAACAATGCTCCATGCAATTTCAAGGATTTTAACTCGGCTAAACCGCTCCAGTTTAGTGGTTCTGAGGGAGCAACTGGGCTTCTTCAATGGTTCGAGAGCATTGAGAATACTTTCTGTCACGTTCAGTGTCCTGAAAATCGCAAGGTCGAGTTTTCTTTGAGTGTGTTTCAGAAGAAGGCTCTTACGTGGTGGAACGGGGTTATGAGAGACCGCGGTGCTGAGGTTGCATTAGCACAGACTTGGGCTGAGCTTAGGGCTCTTATGATGAAGGAATTATGTCCTCGTCATGAGCTAAGGGCTCTAGAAAGGGAATTTGATGATTTGAAGCAAGACAGTGGGGAACATCGAGCCTACACTGACCGCTATGAGGAATTGAGCTTGTTATGCCCTACTATGGTTACGCCTCTGGATAAGGCGATTGAGAAATACATTGATGGTTTTCCTGACGTAGTTCAGGATATCGTTACTGGCAGCAACCCTACTACTGTCAGACAAGCCATTGAATTGTCTGCCACTCTGACTGAATCCCATATCAGGAAGCGCAAGCTGTTTCGGAAGGGCGACTCAAGACCATCTGACAAGACTGCTCAAGTGGAACCAAAGGAAGAACATGCTGAGGTGTCCAAGAAGAAGAAGCGCAAAGCCTCTCAAAACTGCGCCATAACTGCTCAAGACAAACAGGTTGCACCAAAACAGCCAGCACAACCTCGCAAAAGACAAAACTATGTTGGTACCGCACCTTTGTGCAACAAGTGCAACCATCATCATCTGGAGCAAGAGCAGTGTCACAAATGTACCCATTGTGGGCGGTTGGGACATTTGATCAATGTTTGTCGTTATGCAAATCAAGCTGCTGCAAACCCTGCTGCTGTTCAAGAACGGTTCCCTCCGGGGTCATGTTATAACTGTGGTGACCTTACCCACTACAGGAACAATTGCCCAAGACTTGTTAACGCACCTCCAGCGCGAGGACGAGCATTTAACATCAATGAGGCAAACGGGAACAATGATGTTGCGGTGAACAATTAGTGTTTTGTAATTCCTTGGTTGTTATCTTTTGACACTTCAAAGACAATTTGATTGTTGCATAAATAAAGATTTGTTGTTTTTATTTCTGCAAAATTTATGCGATTGTGTGAATGTTTGATGCAACCTTATGATGTCAACCCAAAGATAAACTACTCGTGTGGTTCTGTTATCTTATGATCACTTGCGATCTCCCCAAGAACCTTAAACACTCGTTTCTTTTAAGAAACAAGGCCAAACTCTTATTGAGAATCCTTCTATCTTTATAGATAGATCCTTGAAAATCATTAAAGTGCCAAATGAAATCCATGGATTGGATTCCTAGTGTGCTTTAAATGTCCATACCTAAAGATAACAAATTAAAGAATCAAGTTAACTAATTTTGTGCTTATGTGTTTTCTTACATGTTTTGTGGTTGTATGTGATCCATCCAAATCCTCGTAGAATCTTTCATATCTCATACGAGAGATTCATAATAGGATATCCAAAGATACTATCTTAAATCCTTAATGGACTTCAACATTGTAGTTAAGTCCCTTGGGTTATAAAGTACTATTCTATAATTGGACCTCTTGAATGGTCTGGTTAAACAGATTGATTTTGAAAATCTGATTAGAAATATCATGTGATGATATAATTAAAAAGATCCCTTAAGTGGTCTATTTAAGGAGATCGTACGACGGTCCAGTTAAGAAGATCATGTGTTGATCTAGTTAAAAAGATTGTTCGTTGATCTAGTTGAAAAGATCCTTTGGTGGTCCAGTCAGGTCGCTTCATGTTTATTCAATTGACTTTTCCTCTACGCATCATGAAATGAACTGTGCGGACTGTGCAAGGAATTTCGTAATTATGGAGGCCTACATAATTATGGAATTCAGTGCACAGAAACCACAGGAAGCTTTGTCATGTGTTAAGACCTATAGTGATAAGAATAATGATACGGGAGAAGTCTTGGACCTTGACCGATGTCATTTTATCTTACACTCCCCAATTCTGATATCAAGCACACACAAGTTTCCTATGATAAGTCTTCATAAGAAACGTTCTTCTGTCCGTAGTTCAAAATTCCATGTTTTACTACTACAAGGAATTCACTTTGAGGGTTAACAAATTCGCTAAGAGTCCTAACATGGCCCATAGTTTTACTTAAGGGTTCAATGGAGCTATTAGAAGGCGAAACCATCACAGCTGTCTTCACAAGTTTCCTCTAGAATTAAATTTCGGGACGAAATTTCCTAAAGTAGGGGAGACTGTGACACCTGTGTCACTTCAACCATCAAACAAATTCCAAACCAATGAAATATTGTATTTCATACTTGGGATTTGTAAAAATATGTGTATCGTTTGCACATATCAACTCTTGTTCGATTTTAAGCTTTAAATCGCTTTCTGGAGGGTTATACGCGCTCTGATGAGTAAATATAACCAGTTTAATCCAAGAAACACTCCAGAATAGTGAAATAGGCTTAACATACCTTAAATAACCTTTACATAACTTAGAAATAAGTTTTGAAGGCTTTGGTATGCCAAAATCAAGTTTAATCGCTTATAGGGACTTAATTCGACAAACTACGAAAGTATGACAATTTGAACTGTAACGAACATTCCGTAACATGACCATAAGTTAAACACACCTTAAATATCCTTTATATAGCTTAGAAACAGGCTTTGAGGGGTTCGGTGTGCTAAAATAAACTTTTGGGTCATTCAGGGACTAAAAGCGTCAAAAAGTGCACAAGTTTGCACCTTCGCGCATAACTTACGTTCTGAATACATCCGGACATCCAAATATTTATGTAAGCACTAAAACATTTTATTTTAGTGTTTGGCATAAGAAAAATCCATTCGTCGCGTCATTTGGATCGTTTTTCGCGCTTATGCGCATTCCGTCGTAATTAAGCGAACATCGCGATCGTATGGCCAAACGAACCGACATCCAAGATATTTTTGAGCATATTTTAAGTTCCCTATACTTTAACTTCATTTTAGAGCTTTGAAACGGGGTTAACAAGCCTTAAACGTGTCGGAAATCGCTTTAAAAAGCAACAGGGACCAAAACTGTAAATCTGCCAAACTTGAAGGCTTACGGACCGTAAGCCTCACCCTTACGGTCCGTAAGGGGTCCTCAGATAGCAGAATGGCAGAAACATCGAATCTGGTCCGTTCCACTTGTTGCACATGGTTTTGGGGAATCTATGGGCTGGTATTGAGTGCACATGGTATTACAAAACCATGTGTGTACATGTATGGACAAGATCAAAGCACGCTTAACGTGGAACGATCTTAACGGTTCGAGAAATCCTATAAATACCCAACCCCATTCCTTCCAAAAACCCACAAGAATCTGATTTGAGAAGCTCTAAGTTGAAACCATTGTTTCATACCTGAGCTACTTAGATCAAGATTAGCTTTCGGGGACCCTTTGTAAGTATTCCTTCGTTCTTTTATTGCTTTTCGAGTCCGAAAGTCAAACTTTGTTTGACTTTCTGCATTGACCAGTTTATGGTCAATGCGAAGTTCGTTTGAACTTCGCAACGTGATTGTAATCACGATGGTTATAGTCCCTTGTGACTATGCCTACTGATTACCACGTTGTCTAGGGTCGTAAGGGTAAGCGATCTGATAAATCGCTTATACCTTCGAACCCGACCCATTTGGTCGATCATTAGGATCCAACCAAATACCTTAGGTGACCATAGTGTATAGGGAATAACCTTCCGAGGTTATACCTTATGGTCGCTTCGTTTAAGTAGTTGTATGATAGGTAGTTTATATGCCTTAGGTAAATTACCAAAATACCCCTTTGATGCCAAAATTCATTTTAAACTTATGTAACATAACCTATGACCTCTAAACTGATTTATCAACAATATTAGGCATGTTAAGGCGTATTCTACTTGTCATAGGACTAGTTAGGCTGTCCGAACGCGTTTTACGCGAACGACGCGTTAAAGTAGCATAAGCTACCTAAACGGGTCGTAATAGGTCGTAAGCACTTAGGTTAGGTTTCATTTAGTATGTAGGCTTTGTTAAACCATATGACACGAGTCTCCATACTCGTTTGGTTTACGAACCCTCATTCTATCTAAATCCTCCGATTTAGGTCCGGTATATTAACATAGTTACCTATATTAGGTGCCGTTTGATTTCCGGGATCTCTAGCATTGCTTGGTGGTTATCCTAGGACTTCTAAGCAATCTCAAGTGAGTACATAGACCCCTCTTTTACTGTTTTTCAAACGTTTTGGGGTGAAGCATGTGTACCTATCTGTTATTTTCATATTTTCCAAAAGTATAATTGATTATACATGTTAGTACTTATCTGTTGACAAACTAAATGACTATCTATGGTTTAAACATTGATTTCTCAAAGAACATAAAATAAAATGTTGAATTGTACTTATTTTATGTTCACCAGACCGATTGGTAGTATGATATAGCGCTATAGGATTTGACACCCCATTCCTGTTGTCATGGAATGTCTGAAACCAATTTGTTTCTCCATCCAAATAGGGATTTCCTTTGTGGTATCCCTATAGTCTCAAAGGTGTATTTTGATGCACTAGGTCTGAATGAATTCTTAAATCACATTATTTTTGTATATTTAGTTATACTCCCAAAAGTATAGTTTGATATGCTCCCATGTGTGATATTTTACAAAACCAACATATATTTTGTTAATCATCCAAAACGTATTTTGATATGTTATTTACAAAACCAAAACATAGTTTAATATGTTATTTATCACATCCAAAGCATATTTTGATATGTTATTTACAAAACCAAAACATAGTTTAATATGTTATTTATAAATCCGAAGTATACTTGTAATATACTACTTAAAACTACTATTTTAAACAACTAAATTATATTTAATGTACTATCTATCTAACGATTGGGTTTTGGTTAGTGTTTAGATAATGGGACGGGTGTAATGTGATGAAAACATGGTAGATACGCCGCTGGTACTTCTTATATATAAGTGTTTTCATTGCATTACATACCGTGGCGTTATTTAGTACACTCGGGTCAACGATATTGGAACTGAAATATATTTTAATATATTACTCATTCGATTCTCTTAAAATCCAAAGTATATTTTCACATATACTATAAGCCTTTTTATCAAAATATTGTTTTCGAACGATATATTCAATACAAACCCACTTTACATGGTTATTCATTTAACCTTACATTTATTTATACATATCATCTGATCTTATTGTTTTTCAAACGATTTACAAAACAAATCAATTTACAAGGTTCATGACTAAACTTTATTAAACATTTTCTTAAACTTACAAGTCATGAAATCCTATTTTCACAAAACCTATGTATCTCACAGGCATTTTTATGCTGACGTACCTATTTTTACACATTCAGGTGCTGTTTCGTGATGATTGTTGATACACACTACACTTAGGATGGACTCGTGCCTTAGCAACTTTAAAACTTGGAAGATCATAGTTGTACTTATTTGATTGTATTAAAACAATGAGTTCATTTATTCAATAAAACAGAATTTATTTATTCCATGGTTATGAAACAATGATTCTGTTACAACACTCCCCGACGTTTCCGCCATGTCTAGTTGCTTTACGTGGTCGGGGTGTGACATAAATGCCATAGGTAAAATGCACAAAACAAGGTATTGAAATAAATCAAAGCTATGTTTTGTAAAATAATTGCATGCTTTACTGATACAAACATCTATGCGGAAATGTTAAAATGCATACATTCAAGCCTTGTGACTGTGGCGACAAACCCTTAAACAAATTAAAGGTTTATCTAAGTTATGTATATTGGATTCACTCATTCCTTCCATCCAAACAAACCTAGGATTTTAGGAACGGAAGTTGTCAATTCCTATGGTACCATTACTTACTACCAAGCGGCGTAGCTAATGTTAATGAATGTATTTTTGTCCCATTTAAACAAACCAAATGTCATACCAAAATGTAAGCATGTTTTACGAAAATAATGTACTTCGATATACTAAATGAACATAAAAAGTAGACATGTGAAACGATGTGTCCATACACTGAGTAAACATATGCAACAGAAATGCAATGTAAAACAATGTGCTAAGTATGCAATGAATGAACATACATAACATGTGATGTAAAACAATGTACTAAGTATGCAATAAATGAACATACATAGCATGTGATGTAAAACAATGTACTAAGTATGCAATAAATGAACATACATAGCCAAAACATGGATAAAATCATGTACTATACATGTACTAATGAACATAGCAAGTATGAGTTATGAAATCATGAAAACACGAAAGTAACAAGTAGGCACATGTGTTTCACCCCAAAATGTTTGAAAACAGTAAAAGAGGGGTCTATGTACTTACTTGAGATTGCTCAATAGTCTTTAGATAACAACCAAGCAATGCTAGAAAGATCACGGAATCAATCGGCACCTAATATAGGTAACTATGTTAATAAACCGGGCCTAAATCAGAGGATCGAATAGGATGAGGTTTCGTAAACCAAATGAGTATGGGAACTCATGTAATATGGTTTAACAAAGCCTACATACTAAAACGAAACTTATCCTAAGTGCTTACGACCCATCACGACCCGTTTAGGTAGCTTACGCTACTTTAACGGGTCGTTCCCATAAAACGCATTCGGACCGTCTAACTAGTCCTATGACAAGTATTATATGCCTTAACATGTCTAATAATGTTTCCTAATCAGTTTAGATGCCAAAATTTATGTTACATATGCTTAAAATGAATTTTGGCGTAAAAACGACATTTTGGTCATTTTTCCTAAGGCATATAATTTCCTATCATACAACTAAGTAGACTAAGTGACCATAAAGTATAACCTCGGAAGGTTATTCCTTATGCAACTATGGTCACAAAATGTGTTTGTCTGGATCCTAATGATAGACCAAACGGGTCGGGTTCGAAAGTCTAAGCGGTTGTTTAGACTGCTTACCTTTACGACCCTATATAAGTACTAAATCTAAAGTGACGAGCTAAACATGTTAAAACATGTTTAACGCGGTTTGAAAACAAGTTTGGTATCAAAACAAAGGGTCTTGATACCCAAAAGTATTTTGGTTGTAAAATACGCAGGAATAAGCATTTTGACCGAAACTACGACTCGTCACTACGCCTAAATAACGTGGTAATCAGTAGGTATAGTCACAAAGGACTATGACATCGTGATTACGCTCACGATGCGAAGTTCAAACGAACTTCGTGTTGACCATTGACTGGTCAAAGAAGAAAGTCAAACAATGTTTAACTTTCGTGCTAAAAATGCATAAAAGAACGAAAGAATCTTACAAGAGGTCCAAGCGATGAGGTTTTGATCTTAAATTCTCAGGTATGAAGTGCAAGGACTCCAACTTAGAGAATGAATTCAGATCAAGGTGTGAGCTTGGGTTGAGAACTTGGGGGTTTATATAGATTTCGGGTAACCGTTAGGATCGTTCATCGAAAAACGAGCTTTGATCTAAGCCGTACTTGTGCACCCATGGTTTTGGAATACCATGGGCACCCAAAATAGCCCATAGATTACCTGAAAAACCATTTGCAACTCACCAAAACAGCTGGAAATGGCTGGAAAACACTTTATGCTGATCTGATGGTTTTACCACCCCACATAAGACTCAGGGAGAGCCTTACGCGGCCTGCCTAAGCTGCATATCAGCAAACAAAGTTCCAGAAATGGCAGTTTTGGTCCCTGCATGCTTTTAAGGCCATTTTCGACACGTTTAAGGCCCGTTAAGCCATTTTCAAGGCTCTAAAATGATGCCTAAGTATAGGGGACATGAAGCATGCTCAAAAATATGTCAGATGTCGGTTCGTTTGGTCGTACGAACACGTTATTCAGTTAATTACGACGAAACACGAACGGACGTGAAAAACGATCCAAATTACGCGACGAGTGGAATTTTATCATGCTAATCACTAAAATAAAATATTTTAATGATTACATAAATTTTTGGATGTCCGAATGTATTCAGAACGTAAGATATGCGCGAAAATGCAAACTTATGCACTTTTTAACGCTTTTAGTCCCTGAATGACCAAAAGTTTGTTTTAGCATACCGAACCCCTCAAAGCCTATTTCTAAGCTATATAAAGGATATTTAGGGTATGTTTAACTTATGATCAAGTTCTGGAATGTTCGTTACAGTACGAATCGGCATACGTTCGCAGTTTGTCGAAATTAGTCCCTGTAAGCGAATAAACTTGATTTTGCCATACCAAAGCCTTCAAAACTTATTTCAAAGTTATGTAAAGGTTATTTAAGGTATGTTAGGCATATATTGATGTTCCGGAGTGTTTATCGCATTAAACTGATTACGTTTACGCATCGGTTTGCCTATAACTCTCTAGAAAGCGATATAGAGTTTGAAATTGAACGAAAATCAAAACATGCAAAATGTCAAACATAAATAAACAAACAATGGGATAAAATAACATTGTTTTATTGATAACAAAACTGTTTACAATGATTACAAGCACATGTGTCACAATCTCCCCTACTTGTGGAAATTTCATCCCGAAATTTGTTTAGAGGAAACTCGTGGGAAAAGATGTGGATATTTCGCCTTCATTTGATCTTCACATTCCCAAGTAAATTCTGGTCCACGTTTAGATTCCCAGCGAACTTTGACAAGTGGAATGCGCTTGCGTTTGAGCCACTTGACTTCACGTTCCATGATTTCCAATGGTTTCTCAACAAAATGCATCGTGTTATCCACAAGAATTTCATCAAGCGGTATGTGGAGGTTCTCATCAGCTACACACTTCTTGAGATTGGACACGTGAAAGGTTGGATGAACATTTACAAGTTCAGGAGGTAACTCAAGTCTGTAGGCTACCTTACCGATTCTTTCGACGATCTTGAATGGTCCAACATATCTAGGTGCAAGTTTTCCTGTCTTTCCAAATCTGATCACACCTTTCCAAGGTGAGACCTTAAGTAACACGCGATCACTGACTTGAAATTCCACGGGCTTACGTCGTTGGTCCGCGTAACTCTTTTGACGGATTCTAGCTGTCTGAAGGTTATCGCGAACTTTCTTAACCTTATCTGTTGTCTCTAGAATGAGGTCAGGTCCAGTAAGTTGAGCATCACCGATCTCATTCTAGCAGACTGGTGAACGACATTTTCGACCATAGAGAGCCTCGAAAGGAGCCATGTTGATGCTGGAGTGATAACTTTTGTTGTAGGAGAATTCAATCAACGGAAGAAACGAATCCCAACTACCACCAAAAGCGATCACACAAGCTCTAAGCATATCCTCCATAGTCTGGATTGTTCTTTCAGATTGACCATCTGATTGCGGATGATAAGTTGTGCTCAAATTAAGTTGGGTTCCCATAGCAGATTGCATGGTTTTCCAAAAATGAGACGAGAATCGAGCGTCTCTGTCAGAAATGATGTTCAAAGGAACACCATGTCTAGATACAATTTCATCCACATAGATTTTGGCAAGCTTGTCAGCAGATAGATCCTCACGGATCGGCAAGAAATGTGCTGACTTTGTAAGACGATCAACAACTACCCAGATGGCCTCGTGACCTATCTTAGTGTGCGGAAGTTTGGTAATATGATCCATAGCAATTGTAGGATCGTGTATGGACCCGAAATGAGTCGATCAGACATATTCTACTCAAAATGAAAGGCGGAAACAGACATAATGAGTTGAATTCAGCTAGATATCACTTTTAACTGTCGTTTATATTGATCCTGAACAATTTTACAGCAAGACGACACTTCGACAGAGCTTCGCCGTCGGAAACACTCTTCTCTAATTCCGCTACAAATGACACAGCCTATCACCAATATATAGACTTCTGATTTCGCTTGAACAGACTCAAGCGGAATGTCATTACAAGCGAAATCATAACAATTACATTTCAAGCGAAATCAAGTAGTTCAATCGAAATAAGCATCTTCAAGCGAAATCTCTTGTAAACTTGAATTCTTGAACTTCATGCTCTGAGCAATGCAAGACTCGATACAAGACGAAGTCGACAGACGCATGCACCAACAGACACCCCCTCGAATGTTGACGAGTCTTAAAGTGTCGAGTCTTTAACGTCTTTAGTCTTTATCAGTCTGAACATATAAGTATCCTTAAACTTTATCTCTTTCTTCTCTTCAGCATCAACATACTCCTTTCGAATAAATTCATCTTCCTTTAGATGTCTTCAGACTCCCCCTTTCGATATGCTGGGATCGCAGTCTGGCTTTGTCGAAATCATAAAGTCCTCAGGTATCGGAACCTGGCTATCTATCACAGAAACCTGCACATTCTCTACCCAAAAATAAATTTCACAAATTTAACAATTTACAAATTTATCTATACAGACTCCCTTTCAAATTTAATCAGAAAGATTTGTTAATGTTAAAAATTTCAGATGACCACTTGTATACACAAAAAAACTTTTCTCATTTAAACACACACTCCCCCTCACCACATGCTCAGCATGTTTAGCACTTGGAATTTTGAAAATCAGCTCTCCAACATCAGTTGTCGAAAATCTTTTTGAATTTTTCAAAATTTATGCTAAAACACACTAAAATCTTTTTGGATTTTTAAATGAAATGAAATACAATAAAGAAATATTTACAGACACTATTTTTGTGAGTTTGTGTAAGAGGATCATATCAGTTTTTGACAAGTCAGAAGTACCGTTGAGCATAGTTACACATTAAGAATTAAACAATTCACTTAGATTGACGATATACTGATCCACTTAAATTTTCACACAAATTTCAACTGATTCAGTATACGAATTAGGTGAATTAAGAACTTAAACTCATTCATGTGTCCCACCTCTTGAATATACTCCCGTATCCAGATCCCAATATTCAGTCTTACAGGTGAGTATACCACAGATGATATCTGTAAGAGGTTAAATCCGAAAAACCGTGAGAGCTCAGGTCAGAACTTCCGTTCAGCAGAGAGATGACGGCTTCGACTTTTGGTGGGTCCCCTTTAGAGGATCTTTTTTATAACAGCAATGATTATCAATTTTATTGTTTCATCATTTTATGCTCAGGGCGGCGCTATATTTCAAGCAAGCAGAAAGTATTCTCCGGGGACTAGGCCATTCGCAAAATCAGAAGTCCCGGGATAATACCCCAGATATCACTGAGCATAAAGAGTTAGTATCTCAGAAAGAGGGACCTTTCAAACAAGATTACAGGGGTTACCTATATATCCAAGTAGTGTTCCCCACAAAATAAGCAAGTTTGAATTTATGTTTATATTCCGAAAAAGCTTACTAAGTGTGTAAAAACCTATCGGCATATCATCAGTGAGACCGTTTAACGCTTTTTAATCATTACATTTCTTTAGCATACTGTGACTGTCTACTGATGTACTATCATTTCCTCTTCTTTGACACCAAAACTCAATTTTTGAATTTTATCATGTTTTTGTCTTTCTCAAATTTTCTAATGTTTTTGGATTTTCAGAAATTTTTACTCCCCCTAAAATTCAAACACATTTAAGGAAATTTGAAAACTTACTATACAAGTAAATTGACAACCGATATCGAATCACTTCAGATCGCCATTCACTTGGCATAAACAATCAGAACTCCCCCTCACAACAAACTATTTTCTCATTATGATTTCAAAACACTTAAGTTTGTTTTAATCAAAATGATTTTTCCGGAAAATAAGTTTTGTTGGGGTTACCACTTGTAAATTAATAATTCATCACATTGTTTTACTCAATCATTTGTAGAAAATCAAGTACAACTTAATATCCCTGATTTATCACTTGTAAGTGAAAACCTTTTCCAACCACTTGTAAGACGAAATATCACAGTTGAATTTCTCAAGAAAGATGCCGATACCTGCTCCACACTTACCAACTTGGGAGCTCCGGCAAGTCCAGATTTTTACTTGTGAAAAACAGACATCCAAGCTTCACCAAACTTGGATGTTTCCTCCTTAACTTCACCTGGGTAATACGATGCTTTCTTTGTTTCATAAAAGTCCTTTACCCCTTTCGCTTTACCCTCAACCATTTTTCCAAAAATCTTTTTCACATTTCCATTAAACGCTTTCTCAACATCAAATTCTTTCTTCTCAGAATAGAACTGATCTGAGATATCAACCTTCCCAACTTTTGATTTAAAATTTTCATCCCTCAATGGTGGAAAATGAACATCATCCATTGGAGGTACTGAGTTTTCATCTTTTAACTCAATTTGTGGCTCGTCTAACTTTGTGGAGTTAAATTCATCGCCATGAATCTTCTTAACCACCCACACTTGGTTGTCCTTAGCTTTCTTTTTATAAACATGAGTTTTTGAATACTCACCAACTTCATATGTTGAATTTTAAAAAATTTTAAATTTTTCCGTTGGTGGCTCATTTTTTTCAATACCTTTTCCTTTAAGTTTTTTAGAGACTTCCTGTTTTGTCTTTGATGCTTGAGAACAGTTCCATGCAATGTGACCAGCTTCATTGCACTTGTAACAGGTTCTTGTCTCCTTTTGTTGATTAGCTCCATTCTTCACATTCTCTTGCTTCTTGGCAAGGAATTCTCTGTTTGATTGCTTCCAGAATGGGCTTTTTGCTTCTTCTTCCGAGCTTGTCCCTGAAACAAATTTCATTTTTGATTTAAAATCTCGGACATATTTTTCATTTTTATAATTTTCTGGTGGAATAAAACCTAAACCTTTCTTTTTGAAATTACCGTTATGGTTTGGTTTCTTTTGAAAACCAGAACCAGAACTGTAAACTTTTTTCTTGTTTAACCGTTGTTGAACTCTTGAAGTGTATTTTTTAGGTGTTTTAGTAAGATTTACATCTTTTATTTCAGAAATATTGATTACTGTAAGTTTGAAAACCTTTTTGATCTTTTCAAAATTAACACTTCGTATTGGAAATTCCTCATCAGAATATAATTTGTCTGAATCAATCAATGTATATGCCACTTTGATTGCTTCATCATTCAAATTAGATTTTGATAACAAGAATTCTTTATTGTAAACCCTTTTAACCGACGACTTTGAACTGTTGACCGACGAACTCGAACTTTTGATGGACGAACTTGAACACCTAGACTCGGATTTTGACTCAGACTTTAACTCTGACTCCTCATCTGTATCCAACACCTGATCGACCACCTTTTTTATTAACTTGGACTCATGATCAGTGTCAGACGATATAAAAACGATGTCAATGTTTTCTGGTAATTCATCGGTTATATCAGACTTTAACTTTATATTGACTGCCTTTTCGACTTGCTCCTCATTCGGTTTTCTAGGAGAATACCCTTCCCAAATCGGAGGCGGACACTTATTATAACTAACACTCTGTTTCTTACCAGTATCCTTCTTCTTTGGCTTCTCATCTTTAAAAGCTTCAAAACCTGCAACAGTTGGATAAATTCGATCAATGAGATAATCAGAACTCGAATAACTTTGCATCAAATGTCTAATTCTCTCATTTTCAATCTTTTCTGTCTCCAACTCCTGATGCAACTTGGCACATTCCTCAATGTAGTGATTTATAGCCTTCTGCTTTGTCATCATTACAGCATTCATCATAGTCAATGCATCTTCTCTTTCAGAATTTGTCTTTTGAAGACCAATTACTGTTCGATTTAGCACATCATATGATTCTTTCACATAGTTGAGATTGAACAATAATTGTTCTTTCATCTTTTCAAGCTCAATCAATTTCTCATCTTTTTCTTCACATTGCTTGCAAGATTCTAAACACTTTAAGCAAGGCTTGATGACCTCCACAATCTTTTCAACTTCGATGACTTTCTTAACCTCAATCACTGGATCAGCTTCAATCACCTTTTCAGCTTTAACTTCTTCATTTTGAACAGTCTCTTCTTTTTTAGCAACACTTTCACTCTTCATTTTCTTTTGTTCTTTTGCTGCTCGTCTCTCTTTTAGTTTCTCCAAGCGATCTGCAAAATAAAATTGAAAACTTTCAGGAGATAGATGAGTTTTTGCAACATTAATATGTCTTTCTTCCTCATCATCACCACTGTCATCAGTTGGTGTTTGATCAAAATCTATTGTCTTTTCAAAACTATCATCTGAAGAACCAGAATCAGATGGTGTTTGATCAAAATCTAACATCTTTTCAGAACTATCATCTAAAGAACCAGAATCAGATGTTTGATCAGCATCAGTTGCTTCTTTTAAACTTTCATCTGATGAAACAGATGCTTCTTCTTGATTCTTCTCATGAACACAAATTGCTTTCATCCATTCTGTAAACAAATTAGGTTCTTGGACTATTTCTGCAATCATAGCTACAACTTTTGAATCAGGTGGAATATATTTATCCCAGCTGAAACCTTCTGCCACTTTTTCATCATCTTGATCAATGATACCATAATAAGCTCTCTTATTTGCGTCTTCGATCATTTTCCCATGAGCAGTTGGTGTTTCTTTTTGTTGATATGGTTGATGAGCAACTTGTTGATATATGGCTTTCCGATAATAGTCATCTTTTCCAAAAGGATTCTTTGCTCCACTAGCCTCTTGATTTTTGCATTCTCTCTTGAAATGACCTTTCTCCCTGCATCGAAAACAAGTAACTTTAGATTTATCAAAACCTAAAGTAGATGTCACACCCCCAAAATCCACCTGCGGAGTACTACCGCTTGGAGGCGTGACTGACCAGGATCCAGCCACCAATCATATTGAACATACGAGTGAAAAGATATAAAAGTTTAACCGATACAATTGGTGTCCAAACAAACACATAATCAAGTTGCAAGCGGAAGCATAAGTCTTAAATCAAAACATAAGTTTCATTGTTTCATAGTTTAACATGGCACACAGTCGTCCATGTCCCACAACGATCCTCCTCCATGCAAGCTCCAGCTTAAGAACCTAAGGACCTGCAAAGCATGTAGTAACGAGTCAACAACTAGTTGAGTGAGTTCACGGTTGGGTGTTCGTTTTAAGTTGTTTCGAAAACAGTTTTCCTTTAGCTGGCATCCTGCCGTGGGGGTTACCCCTTAATTAAAAACGTGACTTGTTTATTCCCGGTTATTCTGGCAATCCTGCCGTGGGGGCTACCCCGTGTTAGTTATCTGGCATTTCGGCCGTGGGGGCTACCCCATGTATCTACTAGACTCGTTACCATATCGACTGCTGACTGTAGTCATGTTTAAGTGCCCTGAAACTATCAATGTCTATCATCATTGACGTGCCCCAGATCCATTAGTTCACGCCCGTCCTCTGCGGCACGGTGTGAGGTTTGTCAGACCTAAATAGCGCTATCTAACTAATGACCCGCTCGCCATTGGCCCGGCGATTAAGTCGATATAAAAATGAGGGACTTCGTGATAGAGTTTTGGTCTAGTACGAGTTATCTGTCCGTGAGGACGAGGAATTTCATTCCTGAACCTTTACTGTCCTACCCAAGGAGGACGAGGAACCCAGTTCCTTAACCCCAATTCCCGACCCCTGGGAATCCCATGCTTTGTAGAGGGTGTGAACTCACCTTGGTTTGCTCGGTAGAAAACACAGAAAAGTCAAACAAGCAACGTTGAGGCTACTCACGTCCTATCATAGTTGTATCATACAATCAGGTTCGTATTCAAGTAGTGCACGTATGGGTTACACGTTTAATCATAGCAGTTCATCAACATTCACGTTCAACAGTAACATGTAAGGTCTGTACATTGGGCCCAAGAATCCGGCCCAAAGCAACTAAGTCCGAAATGAATTGTAAGCCCAAACAGTTATATCTGCGTATTGTCTCGAGTCGCAATTAGACGTTTGCGACTCGCAACCGGAGTCGCAAATCATGGTTTCGGTTCGTGCTGGTTTGGTTACGAGTCGCAACCGGACTCGCAACGGTGGTTTCGAGTTACAAGGTTTGGGGCTTGATCATATGCGGTTCCGAGTCGCAACCGGGTGTTTGCGACTCGCAATCTGTGTCGCAACCGGGAGGTTTCGACTCGTTGTGCTTGGTTTCGAGTCGCAACTGCTGGTTTCGAGTGGACATCTACTGATTCGGAACAGTGTACTATTCTGATTTCATGTAACAGTTGTACTAACCAACCAAATTCCTTAAACATGTTTATTTGTCTAGAAATTTCCTAAAATGGATCAAACAAATCAGAATTCAAAATATTCAACCATGCTCTTATGATGTTCATCAAGTTCTTCATACATTCATCAAATATTCAAGTAGTTCATATTGTTTATTCAAACTTGTTCATCTTGTTTCCGGGTTTATATCCTTAATCACGACATACAATCATGAACCACAATCAACAAATCACCCTAATAGCAAGCTTTCGGTTCTTCACACAAGAGCACACAATCCGATTTTTATGAACATCAACAACTAGTGTTTTAGACTACATTTAAACACAAAACATCATAGGTTCCTTATGCTACATATCCGAAATCAAGTATGCTATCTTATTAACCATTATCATGCATAAACTTAACAAATAACATACTATCACATAATCTCCATCATGTATCATCATCAACATCCGAAATATAACAAGAATCATTAACCAACAAGCATCATGAACACTAACCAACAAGCACTCAACATCAAGCACACATCATTCTTAAATCATGAAAAATACATGTGTTTGCACTAGAATTACTAACCGGTTGTGAGGTGGTGAAAGATGAAGCTTTGTTTGGTGTGAACAAGCCAAATCCGAGAAAGCCTTCTTGTGGCCGGTTGGTTTGATCCGAAAAGAAAGGAGAAGTATGGTGTTGAAGTTTAGGGTTTAGTGGTTTGTGGAGAGTGTAGAGGAGTATGTGTGGATTGTCCAAAATGGTGAACATGGGTAGTTGCTAAGGCTATATACCCGCCCCCAAGTTGTGCACCCTAATGGGTTTCGGTTGGGTTAAATGGGGTGCGTGGCCCATCCGGCCCAAGTGTTACGGTTTACTCGAGACCACATGGTCTCGAGCCGGGTTCGTGTTATCTCGGTTCCTATATACATACATCGCATACATACAAGCACACATAAATAACACCAAGTCATATAAAGGTTCGTTGTCATTAATCATATAAGTTAACTAGTCACACGTTTAAACATACAACGAAAGGTTCTAAATTTCGAGTTGTCACATCATCCCCAAGTTGAAAGAAATTTCGTCCCGAAATTTGGTTGGCACTCACTGAGGAAGCTAGTTAAGTTGTATGGTTTTCCTGGTTTTCCTGGGGTGTCACATCCACCCCCCGTTGATCTGGAATTTCGTCCCGAAATTCCGTAGCTTCGGCCTCAGTAGTGGGTGTACTGTTTGCGAACAGTTGGGGATACTTTTGTTTCATCTGATCTTCGCGCTCCCAGGTGAACTCTGGGCCGCGACGTGAGTTCCAACGAACTCGAACGAGAGGTATCCTAGTGCTCTTGAGGACCTTAACATCCCGGTCCGTGATCTCGACTGGTTCCTCGACGAATCGTAACTGTTCGTCGATAGTGAGTTCCTTCAGAGGAACTACGTGGGTCTCATCTGACGGACACTGCTTCAGATTCGACACGTGAAAAACGTTGTGAACTGCACCGAGTTCCGCTGGTAAGTTTAATCTGTAGGCCACCCTGCCTATTTTCTCAGTGACCTCGAAAGGTCCAACGTATCGTGGGTTAAGTTTACCGCGTTTACCAAAGCGAACCACACCCCTCCAGGGTGAAACTTTGAGTAGTACCCGCTCCCCAACCTGGAGCTCAAGTGGTTTCCTGCCCATGTCGGCGTAAACTTTCTGACGTTCACGAGCGGCTGTCATGCGTTTTCGTATCTGAGCGATCTGCTCGGTTGTATCTACCACATATTCTGGACCAGTGATCTGACTATCTCCCACCTCTGCCCAGCAAAGAGGAGACCGGCATTTACGTCCGTACAATGCCTCAAATGGAGCAACTCCAATGCTGGTGTGGTAGCTGTTATTGTATGAGAATTCCACAAGTGGCAGATGCTTTTCCCAGCGGTTGCCAAAGTCGATTACACATGCACGAAGCATGTCTTCTAAGGTTTGAATAGTGCGCTCGGACTGCCCGTCCGTCTGAGGATGGTACGCTGTGCTCATGTCTAGTCGTGAGCCGAAGGATTTGTGCATTGCTTGCCACAGCTCTGAAGTAAATCGTGCATCCCGATCTGAGATAATGGAGGTGGGCACCCCGTGCCTCGAAACAATTTCCTTGATGTATATTTCTGCAAGAGTGGAGAACTTATCCGTCTCCTTGATAGCCAAGAAGTGTGCAGATTTCGTGAGTCGATCCACGATCACCCAAATGGTATCGTTCCCGCGCTGGGATCTAGGTAGGCCAGTAACAAAATCCATGGAAATTTGCTCCCATTTCCATTGAGGTATTTCTGGTTGTTGGAGCAGGCCTGATGGTTTCTGGTATTCCGACTTGACCCTTGCACAAGTCAAACACTTGCTGACGTAAGTTGCTATGTGGGCCTTCATGCTAGGCCACCAATACGTAGTTTTGATGTCGTGGTACATTTTGTCCGATCCAGGATGTACCGAGTAGCGAGACTTGTGTGCTTCGTCCATCACAAGCTCTCGTAGGTTGCCATAGAGTGGGACCCAAACGCGTCCCGTTACGTAATAAGCACCGTCTTCCTTCTGTTCCAATCGTTGCCTCGATCCGCGTAGGGCTTCAGCCCTGACGTTTTCTGATTTCAGTGCTTCTATCTGAGCTGCTCGTATCTGGGAAGGTAGGCTAGAATGGATCGTGAGTTGTAAGGCTCGCACGCGCTTAGGCGCAGTGTCCTTCCGACTGAGGGCGTCAGCCACAACATTGGCTTTGCCCGGGTGATATCTGATTGCGCACTCGTAGTCATTTAGCAACTCGACCCATCGTCGTTGCCGCATATTCAGTTCCTTCTGCTTGAAGATATGCTCGAGGCTCCTGTGGTCGGTGTAGATGGCGCACTTGGTACCATACAGGTAATGCCGCCATAACTTAAGTGCAAAAACGACAGCTCCCAGCTCTAGGTCGTGCGTCGTGTAGTTCTTTTCATGAACCTTGAGTTGGCGTGAGGCGTAGGCTATAACTTTATCTCGTTGCATCAACACGCAACCAAGACCCTGAATTGATGCGTCGCAGTAGACCACAAAGTCGTCTGTGCCTTCCGGCAAGGAAAGGATAGGTGCGCTGCAAAGTCTATCCTTTAGGTGCTGAAATGCCAACTCCTGTGCGTTTCCCCAACGATAAACAACGCCTTTCTGAGTTAGTGAGGTGAGAGGCTGTGCAATCTTAGAAAAATCCTTGATGAATCTCCGGTAGTATCCCGCCAAACCCAAGAATTGGCGAATTTCCTTTGGTGTACGAGGTGCAGGCCAGTTCTTTATTGAGTCTACCTTGGATGGATCAACGTGGATCCCATCCTTGTTTACCACGTGGCCTAGGAAATGGACTTCTCGAAGCCAGAAGTCGCATTTCGAGAACTTTGCATAAAGCTGTTCTGTTCGAAGGAGTTCCAGAATAAGTCGCAGATGTTGCTCATGTTCTTCCCGGCTTTTAGAGTAGATCAGGATGTCGTCGATGAAGACTATAACAAACTTGTCCAGGTAAGGCTTGCACACTCGGTTCATCAAGTCCATGAAAACCGCAGGTGCGTTTGTCATCCCAAAAGGCATGACCAAAAACTCATAGTGCCCGTATCGAGTTCTGAAAGCTGTTTTAGAGACGTCCTCTTCCCGGACTCTCAGCTGGTGATAACCCGATCTCAAATCGATCTTCGAATAGTAGCTCGATCCTTGCAACTGGTCGAACAAGTCGTCGATACGCGGTAGGGGATAACGATTCTTCACCGTCACCTTGTTGAGTTCTCGGTAGTCGATGCACATTCTGAAAGTACCGTCTTTCTTCTTTACAAATAGTACTGGAGCTCCCCAGGGCGATGAGCTAGGACGAATAAAACCCTTATCCAAGAGTTCTTGTAGTTGCGTGGAGAGTTCCTTTAACTCTGATGGGGCTAAACGATAAGGTGCACGAGCTATAGGCGCAGCTCCAGGAGCTAGTTCAATCTGAAACTCGACTTGGCGATGAGGCGGAAGGCCAGGTAATTCCTCAGGAAATACCTCAGGATAGTCGCGTACAACTGGAAAATCTTCTATCTTCTTCTCTTTCTCCGTGGTGTCAGTAATAAGAGCCAAAATGGCAGTGTGGCCCTTTCGCAAGTACTTTTGGGCCTTAAGGAGAGAAATGACGTTCTCAACAGCACTCCTCTTGTCGCCATGAATCATGAGAGGTTCACCATCGGGACCAGGAATACGGACAACCTTTTCGTTGCAAAGAATCTCTGCGCGGTGTTGGGATAACCAATCCATTCCAATGACAACGTCGAAACTACCCAAGACAATAGGGATGAGGTCGATAGAGAAGGTTTGGTCAGCGAGAATAAGTTTACAACCCTTGACTACGTGTGTGGCTTCTAAACTCTTACCATTTGCTAGCTCTACGGTGTGCTTGTTGTTCAAAGGTGTTGGAATACGCTTAAGCATTCGACTAACTTCTAGTGACACGTAGCTAGTATCGGCACCCGAATCAAATAAAACTGAAACATAAAAGTCGTCGAGAAGGAACTTACCCGCCACAACATTGGGGTCGTTCCTTGCTTCACCTTGGCCGATCACAAACATTCGCCCCCTGGCGCCATTGTTGTTGTTGTTCCCGTTGTTACCATTCCCCTGATTGTTGTTATTGTTGTTGTTGTTGTTGTTGTTGTTCTGGTTCTTGTTCAGCTGGGGACAATCTCTCTTAAAGTGGCCCTCAGCTCCACACTGAAAGCACCCTTTGTTATCACCCTGTTGCTGTTGCTGGCGCTGGTTCTGCTGAGCTTGCTGACGATTCTGGTTGGCGGGGTATAAGCTCCTACAATCCTTTGCAGCGTGACCAGGCTTGTTGCACCTATGACAGTTGCCCCTGGTGCATGGTCCGCTGTGGTGCAGGCTGCAGCGATTGCATTTGGGATGATTTCCTTTGTATCCACCACCAGATGATTGCTGATTAGGGCTCTTGTAGTCCTCAGTCTTTCTTTGCTGAGACTGAGACTGAACAGAAGTCGAACCCTTACTCGAAGTTCCATCCCATTTCCGTTTGTTGTCACTTGAGGTACCAGTAGTAGTTGCAGCGCCAATGCGTTTTGGTAACTTGTTTTGCTCCACCGCCTGATCCGTGAGACGGTGAGCTAACTGAACAGTTTGCTGGTAGGTAGCGAGGTTCGCTGAAGTCACATGACTTTGGATTTCTGGCACTAAGCCCTGAAGAAACAGTTCAATGCGTTTGATGGGAGGATCCACCATAGTAGGGCACAGAATTGCCAGTTCGTTCGACCTTTTCACATAAGCTTCAATCTCAGACCCCGTCATCTTGAGGTTGAAGAACTCCACCTCAAGTTTGTGAATCTCATCACGGCTGCAGTATTCTTCTTTAATCATTTACTTAAAAGTTTCCCATGGGGTGGCGTTGGCAGCAACCAACCCTAGCATCTGAACTTGAGCGTTCCACCATGTGAGGGCTAAACCCTCGAGAGTACCAGTAGCGTACTTCACCCTGCGCGCCTCAGGGCATTCACACATTTCGAAGACAGACTCTAGTTTCTCAAACCAGTGTAGGAGACCTACTGCTCCTTCAGTGCCGCTAAAAGTAGTTGGTCGGCAGTCCATGAAAGTCTTAAAAGTGCACACGGGTGGCTGAACATGCTGACCTATCGTAGGTGAAAGAAAAGACAGAGTTTAACACAAAGGTTGGTTCACGAGAGTAGGATCCTAAAGACCCTAGAATAAGTTCGGACTGCAGGATATACCTCCTGCGTGTGCAGCTGCAAGTGCTGCGGCAACTCGTTCGTTGATCAGAGCCGTCAACTGGGCTTGTGTCATGTTAACGCGTCCAGACATGATCTTCACATCAAGAAGAACGTGAGTGAGAGGGGTTCGCGTAAGTACGATGTCAGAAGTGAGCAAGTGCACACGTGTTCAAGCAACAATAGTTATACTAACCAAGCATTCCGTAAGCAACGTACTATGTAACTAACAAGTAGGCAATATATATACTCAGATCATATTACCTAGAATGTCGAGCCTTGCATGTGGAGTGAAGCATCGTTGTGGACCGTTGAGCACTGTACAGGTTATAGTCTGGTTTTAACAAAACGTTTTCCCCTTTATTAAAACCAAGTTCTCTATAACCTGGCTCTGATACCAATCTGTCACACCCCCAAAATCCACCTGCGGAGTACTACCGCTTGGAGGCGTGACTGACCAGGATCCAGCCACCAATCATATTGAACATACGAGTGAAAAGATATAAAAGTTTAACCGATACAATTGGTGTCCAAACAAACACATAATCAAGTTGCAAGCGGAAGCATAAGTCTTAAATCAAAACATAAGTTTCATTGTTTCATAGTTTAACATGGCACACAGTC
Source organism: Helianthus tuberosus (assembly GCA_030545235.1). Taxonomy (NCBI): domain Eukaryota; kingdom Viridiplantae; phylum Streptophyta; class Magnoliopsida; order Asterales; family Asteraceae; genus Helianthus; species Helianthus tuberosus. The sequence continues at coordinate 35,694,107 of CM060399.1, read as the reverse complement.
GTCCATGTCCCACAACGATCCTCCTCCATGCAAGCTCCAGCTTAAGAACCTAAGGACCTGCAAAGCATGTAGTAACGAGTCAACAACTAGTTGAGTGAGTTCACGGTTGGGTGTTCGTTTTAAGTTGTTTCGAAAACAGTTTTCCTTTAGCTGGCATCCTGCCGTGGGGGTTACCCCTTAATTAAAAACGTGACTTGTTTATTCCCGGTTATTCTGGCAATCCTGCCGTGGGGGCTACCCCGTGTTAGTTATCTGGCATTTCGGCCGTGGGGGCTACCCCATGTATCTACTAGACTCGTTACCATATCGACTGCTGACTGTAGTCATGTTTAAGTGCCCTGAAACTGTCAATGTCTATCATCATTGACGTGCCCCAGATCCATTAGTTCACGCCCGTCCTCTGCGGCACGGTGTGAGGTTTGTCAGACCTAAATAGCGCTATCTAACTAATGACCCGCTCGCCATTGGCCCGGCGATTAAGTCGATATAAAAATGAGGGACTTCGTGATAGAGTTTTGGTCTAGTACGAGTTATCTGTCCGTGAGGACGAGGAATTTCATTCCTGAACCTTTACTGTCCTACCCAAGGAGGACGAGGAACCCAGTTCCTTAACCCCAATTCCCGACCCCTGGGAATCCCATGCTTTGTAGAGGGTGTGAACTCACCTTGGTTTGCTCGGTAGAAAACACAGAAAAGTCAAACAAGCAACGTTGAGGCTACTCACGTCCTATCATAGTTGTATCATACAATCAGGTTCGTATTCAAGTAGTGCACGTATGGGTTACACGTTTAATCATAGCAGTTCATCAACATTCACGTTCAACAGTAACATGTAAGGTCTGTACATTGGGCCCAAGAATCCGGCCCAAAGCAACTAAGTCCGAAATGAATTGTAAGCCCAAACAGTTATATCTGCGTATTGTCTCGAGTCGCAATTAGACGTTTGCGACTCGCAACCGGAGTCGCAAATCATGGTTTCGGTTCGTGCTGGTTTGGTTACGAGTCGCAACCGGACTCGCAACGGTGGTTTCGAGTTACAAGGTTTGGGGCTTGATCATATGCGGTTCCGAGTCGCAACCGGGTGTTTGCGACTCGCAATCTGTGTCGCAACCGGGAGGTTTCGACTCGTTGTGCTTGGTTTCGAGTCGCAACTGCTGGTTTCGAGTGGACATCTACTGATTCGGAACAGTGTACTATTCTGATTTCATGTAACAGTTGTACTAACCAACCAAATTCCTTAAACATGTTTATTTGTCTAGAAATTTCCTAAAATGGATCAAACAAATCAGAATTCAAAATATTCAACCATGCTCTTATGATGTTCATCAAGTTCTTCATACATTCATCAAATATTCAAGTAGTTCATATTGTTTATTCAAACTTGTTCATCTTGTTTCCGGGTTTATATCCTTAATCACGACATACAATCATGAACCACAATCAACAAATCACCCTAATAGCAAGCTTTCGGTTCTTCACACAAGAGCACACAATCCGATTTTTATGAACATCAACAACTAGTGTTTTAGACTACATTTAAACACAAAACATCATAGGTTCCTTATGCTACATATCCGAAATCAAGTATGCTATCTTATTAACCATTATCATGCATAAACTTAACAAATAACATACTATCACATAATCTCCATCATGTATCATCATCAACATCCGAAATATAACAAGAATCATTAACCAACAAGCATCATGAACACTAACCAACAAGCACTCAACATCAAGCACACATCATTCTTAAATCATGAAAAATACATGTGTTTGCACTAGAATTACTAACCGGTTGTGAGGTGGTGAAAGATGAAGCTTTGTTTGGTGTGAACAAGCCAAATCCGAGAAAGCCTTCTTGTGGCCGGTTGGTTTGATCCGAAAAGAAAGGAGAAGTATGGTGTTGAAGTTTAGGGTTTAGTGGTTTGTGGAGAGTGTAGAGGAGTATGTGTGGATTGTCCAAAATGGTGAACATGGGTAGTTGCTAAGGCTATATACCCGCCCCCAAGTTGTGCACCCTAATGGGTTTCGGTTGGGTTAAATGGGGTGCGTGGCCCATCCGGCCCAAGTGTTACGGTTTACTCGAGACCACATGGTCTCGAGCCGGGTTCGTGTTATCTCGGTTCCTATATACATACATCGCATACATACAAGCACACATAAATAACACCAAGTCATATAAAGGTTCGTTGTCATTAATCACATAAGTTAACTAGTCACACGTTTAAACATACAACGAAAGGTTCTAAATTTCGAGTTGTCACAGTAGACACATGTGCATCCAGAAAATCATTTCTCCCTGTGATCATTTTAAACTTTTCTGCTCTCCTCAATACACTAGCTAGACACCATTTGATGTCCATGAGCTCCATCTCTTCAGCGTCTATCTGGTCGTAATCCTCTTTCGTCAACATAGGATTTCCAATCCTTCCTGCAACCAAACCTTCATAGGATTGTAGCACAGTTGTAAGTAACACCATGTGATCTTTTGCAATTTCTTCAGAAAAACTTTGACCATCTGGAAGATTCAATGCAATGTTGCACTGTATCACACAACCATTTCCACTTTTTGAACTTTGAGAATGAAAACATGAGGTTGAACTCTTCGGATCAACACTTGGATATGAAGAAAATCCACTGCTGCTATTTGGACTTTGTTTAACAGTTCCAGATGAATTTCCAGCAATAAAAGCAGTTTGAATTTTCGGACTCTTTTCAACCTCTTGAACATTGCCTTTGTAATACATTTTCACATCTTGTTGATTACTTGGATTATTCATCCTTGCAATCTTTTGCTGTTCAAGATCTTGACCCTCAATCTTCTCGATGAACTGAGAAATCGTCAAACCATCATAAACTCCGGTGTTCTTTAAGATCATCAAAAATGTACCCCATTCTTTCTGAGGTAAAGCATCAGCTAATTTGTCCCCACTCCTCTCGTTCTTTGGTTATACTTAGCAACGACATAGAACGCACTAAGTGGCAATATCTTTCAATCAATTTCTTTGTATCTTCCCCTGGCAGGCTTGTGAATAGATCAAATTCTTTCTTAAGCAGTGCCTTTTTACTTTTAATCATCTTCTCACTTCCCTCAAACTTGATTTTAAGAGCATCCCAAATTGATTTTGAAGTTTTGTCATGTTGAAGCAATACAAAGATGTCTTCTTTAATAGCTTGCTGAAGTAGACTAATCATCATATTTTCAGCTCTGTACAAATCTCGTTCTTTATCAGTGAATTCTTTCTCAACTTGCAGATCAGTACGGGGTAGTACATATTTCTTCAAAATACACTCCCAAGATCTCAAATGATTGGCTTGAACCCAGTTCTCAAACCGATCTTTCCAACTGTAATACTCCTCAATGCTCATTAGCTTCGGGGGTTTTTGTGTAGTTCCAGTTTCATTTTCCAAATTCATGTTTTGAGCAATGGTAGCCGGAGTAGTCAAGGTTGTTGCAAATGCGTTGTAAAATTCTTCACTCATGATTCGGTATCACGTTTCTCAAACAGACACTTTTAAGCGAGATAACCTGCACAACAACTTCAAGCGAAATCAAGATTTTCAAACAAAATGTCAATTCAAGCGGAATAACCATTAGAAGTGAAATCAAATTTGCACTTTCAAGCGAAGTCAAGTGATTTTCAAGTGGAATAACCTTCTCAAGCGGAACCAGTTATATTTTAAGCGAAATCACTTATTTCGCTTGAAACAACTTCAACTTTTCAAGCGGAATCAGGTTTTTAGTCCAATTTTATCAGATTTAGTCCGAATTTTGATCTGATTTTCTCAAGGGTTTGTTAAAACACTGTTTAGCTTATGATATGTGAAATTCAGGCCATTTTAACCGTGAAAAGTTGTTCAATTGATAAAAGAAGGTGTAGAAGTAAGAAAACGAGAAGAAATCAAGCTGAAATCTGCAGAACTCCTCCTCCTGAGCTCTGATACCACTTGTATGATCGTGTATGGACCCGAAATGAGTCGATCAGAGGTATTCTACTCAAAATGAAAGGCGGAAACAGACATAATGAGTTGAATTCAGCTAGATATCACTTTTAACTATCGTTTATATTGATCCTGAAAAGTTTTACAGCAAGACGACACTTCGACAGAGCTTCGCCGTCGGAAACATTCTTCTCTAATTCCGCTACAAATGACACAGCCTATCACCAATATATAGACTTCTGATTCCGCTTGAACAGACTCAAGCAGAATGTGATTACAAGAGAAATCACAACAATTACATTTCAAGCGAAATCAAGTAGTTCAAGCGAAATATGCATCTTCAAGCGAAATCTCTTGTAAACTTGAATTCTTGAACTTCGTGCTCTGAGCAATGCAAGACTCGATACAAGACGAAGTCGACATATGCATGCACCAACAACAATATTTTCCCATTTCCAAATTGGAATCTCTGGTTGCTCCAATAATCCAGAGGGATGTTGATGTTCAGCCTTAACCTTAAGACAAGTAAGGCATTTTGATACGTATAAGGCAATGTCTTTCTTCATACCAGGCCACCAATACTGAATACGAAGATCCTTATACATCTTGTCTGCACCAGGATGAATTGAATAACGAGACTTATGAGCTTCATCCATTAGCAAGGTGCGTAGATCATCTTGACTTGGAACCCACAGACGGTCCATGAAATAATATGATCCATTGTCTTTCAGCTCGAGATCAGGCTTAATATGAAACGGTAATTCCTTACCCATCAAATCTTGAGACACACAAGTATGTTGAGCCTAAGTAATGCGGGGTTGGATATCAGATCGAACACGAACACAATGAAGCTTAACATGCTCTTTACGACTCAATGCATCAGCCACGACATTCACCTTACCAGGATGGTAGAGAATTTCGTAGTCATAGTCATTTTGAAGTTCAACCCAACGTCGTTGCCTCATGTTAAGTTCTTTCTGATTGAAGATGTGCTGAAGACTCTTGTGGTCAGTGAAAACCACACATTTTGTACCATAAAAATAGTGTCTCCAGATTTTGAGAGCGAATACAACTGCACCTAACTCAAGATCATGAGTGGTGTAGTTCTTCTCGTGTACCTTTAACTGCCTTGATGCATATGCTATGAATTTTCCTTTGCTTGAGAACACAGCCAAGACCTAAGTTTGATGCATCATAATACACGACAAAATCATCATTGCCCTCAGGTAAAGATAGAATAGGCGCATCACAAAGCTTCTGTTTCAAGGTCTGAAATGCTTCTTCCTGTTTGGTTCCCCAATCAAAGGGTTTATTCTTCTGGGTTAGAGCAGTTAGAGGAACTGCAATCTTGGAGAAGTTTTCGATGAAGCAGCGGTAATAACCCGCGAGACCAAGAAAAGAACGAACCTCAGTTGGAGTAGTAGGCGTATCCCAATCCTTAATCGCACTGATCTTGGAGGGATCTACATGGATACCTTGTTCGTTGACGATATGACCCAAAAATTGAACTTCCTTGAGCCAAAATTCACACTTGGAGAATTTGGCGAAAAGTTGTTCCTTCTTCAGGAGTTCCAAAGTAAAACGAAGATGTTGCTCATGATCAGCTCGCGTCTTAGAATAAATCAAGATGTCATCAATGAAGACAATGATGAACTTATCCAAATAAGGCTTGCAGACCCTATTCATCAAGTCCATGAAAACCGCAGGAGCATTAGTCAAACCGAAAGGCATAACTGTGAACTCATAATGCCCATATCGAGTGCGGAAAGCTGTCTTGGGAATATCTTCTTCATGCACACGAAGTTGATGATACCCAGAACGCAGATCAATCTTTTAAAAATAAGAAGCACCCTGTAATTGATCAAAGAGATCATCAATGCGAGGTAGGGGATATCGATTCTTGATGGTAAGCTTGTTAAGCTCACGATAATCGATACACATTCTGAAATCCTTTTTCTTGACAAAAAGAATGGGAGCACCCCAGGGTGAAAAGCTAGGAGGAATAAAACCTTTGCCAGAAAGCTCTTGAAGCTGCTTAGATAACTCTTGCATCTCAGACAGTGTAAGACGATATGGAGATCTGGCAATAGGATTTGCACCAGGTACAAGATCAATACGGAACTCGACTTGGCGTGCTGGGGGTAAACCAGGTAATTCTTCAGGAAAAACTTCAGGATAATCCCGAACAACAGGGATATCTTGAATAGACTTACCTTTGCCTTTATCTGCTACAACATGTGCCAAGAAAGCAACATAGTTCTTTCGCAGATACCTTCGAGCTTGAGTACAAGACATGAGTTTAAGACTACTAACAGGTTTCTCACCACGAACCTCTAAGATCTTACCAGTCGAAAGCGGCACACGAACAATCTTCTCAAAACAAACTACCTCTGCGTGATACTTGGCTAACCAATCCATACCCACTATAATATCGAAACTCCCAAGTTGCATAGGTGTGAGGTCAATAGGAAAAAGATGGTTGTTAAGGTTCAACTGGCAGTTACGAAGAACAGAATCGAGAACAATGGGATCACCACTAGCAACTTCTACTGTCAAAGGCTTTCCTAGTTTTGTTCTAGACATGCGATGCAACGGTTCGAAAGATAACGACACAAAACTCTTATCGGCACCTGAATCAAAAGGACAGATGCAGGCTAATTGTTAACAAAGAACGTACTGTTGACCACCTCGTTATCTGCTCGCGCCAGTTGAGCATTCATGTTAAAGACTCGTCCTCGAGCCTGAGCTGGATTCGCATTGGCTAATCTCGGACACTGATTTCTGTAGTGGGTCAGATCCCCACAATTGTAGCCCGAACCAGGAGGATAGTGAGGTCGTGCAGCTTGAGCTTGTTGTTGAGCAGGCAGTTGAGCAGCCTGTTGAGCTGGGTTACGAGCTGCTTGATTGGGAGCAAAGCGACAAATATCAGCAAGATGACCCGACTTCCCACAGTTAGTACAGAAACGACACTGAACTTGCGGTTGATGGTGGCTATTGCATTTGTTGCACAATGGTGCATTCCCCGCATACCGTTTCTTTGCTAGAGGTTGTGCGGGTTGGTTGGGAGCTGCCTGATTGGCTTGGGCAGTGACAGCGAAATTCTGGGAAGCCTAGCGCTTCCTAGACCCTTTCGAAGAACCAGATTCCTTGCCCTTCTTGCTCTTACCCTTCTTGCTTTCACCCTTATCAGACGACTGTTTCTTATCCTTGTCACCCTTCCTGTGTAGCTTACCCTTTCGGACCTGCGATTCAGTCAAAGTCGCAGCTAGCTCGATTGGCTGACGAACTGTGGTAGGGTTACTACCAGTGACGATATCTTGCATGGAGTCAGGTAAGCCATCAATATACATCTCGATAGCCTTCTCGAGTGGGGTAACCATTGTAGGGCAAAGTAGGCTTAGCTCCTCATACCTGTCGGTGTAAGCCCGGTGTTCACCACTATCCTGTTTCAAGTCATCAAACTCCCTTTCAAAAGCCCTTAGTTCATGACAAGGACATAATTCCCTCATCATAAGAGCTCTAAGCTTGGCCCAAGTTTGTGCTAAAGCAACCTCAGCACCACAGTCTCTCATAACCCCGTTCCACCAAGTAAGAGCCCTCTTTTGAAATACGCTGGAAGCAAACTCGACTTTGCGATTTTCAGGACACTGAACATGACAAAACGTACTCTCAATGCTCTCAAACCATTGTAGGAGCCCAGTTGCCCCTTCAGAACCACTAAACTTGAGTGGCTTAGCCGAATTGAAACTCTTGAAATTGCATGGAGCATTATTGTTGTTGTTGGCTTGGTTAACTTAAGCAATAATGTCTGGGAGTACAGCAGCCATATGCTGCACCATGATAGCTGCCATTACGCCATTAGGTAGCGGATTTTCGCATCGAGGAGGCATTCTAAAAGTGGAAACATGAGAGAAAACGAGTGAGATGATTAGTTGAAAAGAATGAGATGATACAAAATCGACAAAAGAAAAGATGGTTGTCATTCGTCCGTATCACAAAGCAAACGAATGACACACAGTGACTAATCAAAGTAAATGGGTTAAAAATAATGTATCGCGAAGACATGGTTTAGCCTATAAGTGGACACTCACCCTAAGAGTTCCCAGGTAAGAGTGACCGGTCCGGTTATGTGGATTTGTACGAACACTCTAGCCTAGACAGAAAACTCGAGGTACAGGCACCCACCCTTCCAGATTGCACGTGTTCACATCATTTAGACCTAAAACTTTGACGAGATTTTGAAAACTTGGAAGGCACAAGGCCAAAAGAATCATTCAAAAACAGATGATTAAATTTTCAAAATCATTTTGAAAAATTGGAGGGTTCAAAACCTTATAACAAAACATTTAAAAACAGATGATTGATTTTTAAAAATCGTTTTGGGAATTTGTGTTCTTGTTTTGGTAATCACCTAAGGATAGGTGACGTGTATGTTTTAAGATCTAAACACAAGATAACTTGTGTTAGGGTCCTAGAAAAGTTATCGTCTAGGTCAAAGCATTACTAATAACCTAATTCTCTATAACCATTGGCTCTGATACCAACTCTTCTGTCACACCCCGACCGCGTAAAACAACAAACCGCGGCGGAAACATCGGGGAATGTAGCAACAGAATTATTGTTTCGTGACCATGGTATTTAAAGTTTTGTTTTATTTATTAACAAAATAGATTACATTGTCTTAAAACACAGAAACAAGGAGTACATAACATTATTTAAACTAATCTTGCTTCTTTTATGTCACTAAGGCACAGGTCCGCCTAAGTGTATCTTGAATCATCCTATGCAACAGCTCCTGAAAACACATGTGAAAATAGGTACGTCAGCATAAAAATGCCTGTGAGATACATAGGCTTTGTTAAAATAGTATTCATGACTTAAGTTTAAAGAAATGTTTTAATAAAAGTTAGTCATGAATCTTGTTAAATGTTTTCTTTTAAAAATCATATAAAAGTGATAAGAAATCGGATTGTATAAAAGAAAGGTGTATGGTTAATTAAATAACCAAGTAAAATAAACTGTTGTAAAACAATGTCTTGTAAAGATATGTTAATTGTGTAAAATGTAATATGTCTAAATTGAAATGGTTTAAATAACGCTACGATATGTAATATCATAAAAGCACTTATATATAGGAAGTTCCAGCGGCGTATCCACCATGTTTTTATCCTATTACACATGCCTCGTTATTTAAATCACTTACCCAAACAAACCACCAAAAATGTGTTGTTTAAACCAATTTCCAAATGTTTATGTGTAAACCATGTCTATTGTCAAATGTAAATCGTGTAATGTGTAAACCAATGTCAAAATGTTTATGTGTAAACAATGTCTATTGTCAAATGTAAATCATGTAATGTGTAACCAAATGTCATGTATGGCAAGTGAAATATGTCAACTAAATGCCATAGGTAAAATGCACAAAACAAGGTATTGAAATAAATCAAAGTTATGTTTTGTAAAATAACTGCATGCTTTACTGATACAAACATCTATGCGGAAATGTTAAAATGCATACATTCAAGCCTTGTGACTGTGGCGACAAACCCTTAAACAAATTAAAGGTTTATCTAACTTATGTATATTGGATTCAGTCATTCCTTCCATCCAAACAAACCTAGGATTTTAGGAACGGGAGTTGTCAATTCCTATGGTACCATTACTTACTACCAAGTGGCGTAGCTAATGTTAATGAATGTATTTTTGTCCCATTTAAACAAACCAAATGTCATACCAAAATGTAAGCATGTTTTATGAAAATAATGTACTTTGATATGCTAAATGAACATACAAAGTAGAAATGTGAAACGATGTGTCCATACGCTGAGTAAACATATGCAACAGAAATGCAATGTAAAACAATGTGCTAAGTATGCAATGAATGAACATACATAACATGTGATGTAAAACAATGTACTAAGTATGCAATAAATGAACATACATAGCATGTGATGTAAAACAATGTACTAAGTATGCAATAAATGAACATACATAGCAAAAACATGGATAAAATCATGTACTATACATGTACTAATGAACATAGCAAGTATGAGTTATGAAATCATTAAAAACACGAAAGTAACAAGTAGGCACATGTGTTTCACCCCAAAATGTTTGAAAACAGTAAAAGAGTGGTCTATGTACTTACTTGAGATTGCTCAATAGTCTTTAGATAACAACCAAGCAATGCTAGAAAGATCACGGAATCAATCGGCACCTAATATAGGTAACTATGTTAATAAACCGGGCCTAAATCAGAGGATCGGATAGGATGAGGTTTCGTAAACCAAATGAGTATGGGAACTCATGTAATATGGTTTAACAAAGCCTACATACTAAAACGAAACTTATCCTAAGTGCTTACGACCCATCACGACCCGTTTAGGTAGCTTACGCTACTTTAACGGGTCGTTCCCATAAAACGCATTCGGACCGTCTAACTAGTCCTATGACAAGTATTATATGCCTTAACATGTCTAATAATGTTTCCTAATCAGTTTAGATGCCAAAATTTATGTTACATATGCTTAAAATGAATTTTGGCGTAAAAAGGGCATTTTGGTCATTTTTCCTAAGGCATATAATTTCCTATCATACAACTAAGTAGACTAAGTGACCATAAAGTATAACCTCGGAAGGTTATTTCTTATGCAACTATGGTCACAAAATGTGTTTGGTTGGATCCTAATGATCGACCAAACGGGTCGGGTTCGTAAGTCTAAGCGGTTGTTTAGACTGCTTACCTTTACGACCCTATATAAGCACTAAATCTAAAGTGACGAGCTAAACATGTTAAAACATGTTTAACGAGGTTTGAAAACAAGTTTGGTATCAAAACAAAGGGTCTTGATACCCGAAAGTAGTTTGGTTCCAAAATACGCAAGAATACGCATTTTGACCGAAACTACGACTCGTCACTACGCCTAAATAACGTGGTAATCAGTAGGTATAGTCACAAAGGACTATGACCATCGTGATTACGCTCACATTGAGAAGTTCAAACGAACTTTGTGTCGACCATTGACTGGTCAAAGTAGAAAGTCAAACACTGTTTGACTTTCGTGCTAAAAACGCATAAAAGAACGAAAGAAGCTTACAAGAGGTCCAAGCGATGAGGTTTTGATCTTAAATTCTCAAGTATGAAGTGCAAGGACTCCAACTTAGAGAATGAATTCAGATCAAGGTGTGAGCTTGGGTTGAGAACTTGGGGGTTTATATAGATTTCTGGTAACCGTTAGGATCGTTCATCGAAAAATGAGCTTTGATCTAAGCCGTACATGTGCACCCATGGTTTTGGAATACCATGGGCACCCAAAATAGCCCATAGATTACCTGGAAAACCATTTGCAACTCACCAAAACAGCTGGAACAGGCTGGAAATGGCTGGAAAACACTTTATGCTGATCTGATGGTTTTACACACCCCGCGTAAGACTAAGGGAGAGCCTTACGCGGCCCGCCTGAGCTGCATATCAGCAAACAAAGTTCCAGAAATGGCTGTTTTGGTCCCTGCATGCTTTTAAGGCCATTTTCGACACGTTTAAGGCCCGTTAAGCCATTTTCAAGGCTCTAAAATGATAACAAAGTATAGGGGACATGAAACATGCTCAAAAATATGTCTGATGTCGGTTCGTTTGGTCGTACGAACACATTATTCGGTTAATTATGACGAAACACGAACGGACGTGAAAAACGATCCAAATTACGCGACGAATGGAATTTTATCATGCCAATCACTAAACTAAAATATTTTAATGACTACATAAAATTTTGGATGTCCGGATGTATTCAGAACGTAAGATATGCGCGAAAATGCAAACTTATGCACCTTTTGACGCTTTTAGTCCCTGAATGACCAAAAGTTTGTTTTAGCACACCGAACCCCTCAAAGCCTATTTCTAAGCTATGTAAAGGATATTTAGGGTATGTTTAACTTATGATCAAGTTCCAGAATGTTCGTTACAGTACGAATCGGCATACTTTCATAGTTTGTTGAAATTAGTCCCTGTAAGCGAATAAACTTGATTTTGCCATACCAAAGCCTTCAAAACTTATTTCAAAGTTATGTAAAGGTTATTTAAGGTAAGTTAAGCATATATTGATATTCCGTAGTGTTTGTCACGTTAAACTGATTATGTTTACACATCGGTTTGCATATAACTCTCCAGAAGGCGATATAGAGTTTGAAATTGAACGAAAATCAAAACATGCAAAATGTCAAACATAAATAAACAAACATTGGGATCAAATAACATTGTTTTATTGATAACATAACTGTTTACAATGATTACAAGCACAGGTGTCATAATGGGTTCCTCTATTGGGTAAAGTTCTTGATAATCCCGGTGGTCGTCGTTCCATGGGTTGTAGGCTAGAGGGTTTGGAGCTGGGACTCTAAGGATTTCAGCTGGGTCAAAAGCAGGTACTGGAATCTGGTCTACTAGGTTTAGTTCAATTTCCATGGGTTATGTGGGAAATAGTGGTAACGGCTGGGGTGCAATGAGTTGTTCTAAATTTGGGTCTGCAGCTGTGGTAGCTAATATGTGAAAATTAGTTAATCCCCTATTGAGTATATCCTGGGTTTGAGCATTCATTTCTCTATTTGCCGCTGCTAAGGCCCGCTGTTGCTGCAACTTTCTCATTCTTTTCCTATGCTTGTGTGCTCCCCGACTGAACCATCCTCTCTTTTTGGGAGGGAATGGTTCTTCGGACTGTGCCTTAAATACAAAGATCCCTTCTTCTGTGTCAGCTGAGTACCCCAAGGGGGTAGGCTGGGAAGAAGTTCCTTCATCCTTAGGTGAACTAGACAGTTGACGGTAAGCGCCCGAAGGTCCTTGATCACTCATACTGTAAACTAACAAATTGTCAAATAACACAAAACAATAATATACGCACATAATCTCGTAGATAATTTCCTAACATAACAGATAAAATTTTGGTGTCAGCAGAACACTTCTGTGGCTGAAATCAGTGGCTGTAGCTCTGATACCACCTTCTGTCGCAACCCCGACCCCTGCCTCGTGAGGCGGGCTGCCGCGGCCTACTAAAAGATGGTGGTATCGGTGTTTATCAGTTTGGCAGCGGAAATTTCATCAGGACCGTAGTTAGGAAATATTTTATCAGAGTGAAATACCACATTTTCATAATAATAAACATATTGGGATAAAACCCAAGTTTCCATTACAAACGTGTTTTTAGGGGTAAACCCTAAACTATTGAAATAAAACATCTTCTTTATTTAGGTATGTAAAATCCGATAGGATCGTTCAATGATATCAAACTTTAACTTGTGAGAGTGCGGAAAACAATCACAAGCCGATTCAAGATCAAAACAAATATAATCCGAAACAATATGAATTAAAACAAACCAAGACTTGCATTCAATGATGAACAAAGACTGATACAAGACTCCTTAATGTTTTCTGCTAGCCTTCAAGTCGCAATCAGCTGATCAACCTCAACCAAATGGTTAAGGTTTGTTTAAATACTAAACACATGGACTTTTAACCTAGGCCCACTTGAAACCGGCCATACTAGCCCAACCCATACAAGTCGACCCAAAACATAAACTAAACAATTACAAAATCAATCCTTTAACTAAGCAATTCTTCATGAATAAACCTTCAGGTTCTAACAATCTCCCCCTAGGTTTATGCATGGAGGTTCTTGAAACTTCAACTTTCACGATCACCACCCAACCGATCCTTGAGACCACCAAAACCTTTTGTGCGAATATGAATGGCTGAAACCACAGCAGCAGTCCATCCTTTTGCAATCTCTTCATACTTTTCAGTAGATCGAATTTGATTTTGAGCCAATACCTCCAAATCTTCAAGAGCAAGATTCAGCACATCAACTTGATCAACCAATCGATAATTCACATCATCCTCACAAACAAACACTGCCTGTCCTAGACGCTCATCATAAGCCTAGAAATGTAAGGACTTCAAAGCACCTTTTGGAATCTTTTTCACCAACGGAATCATCTTTTCTTTGTCAGTTACAGGCTAGTGCACAATCTTCATACGCTTGTTTGTGTATGGATCTCTAATTCCTTTAGCTGGTCTAACAAAGGACTCTGTCGTGCGCATCGAAGGAAAGTTACGAAGAACTTCCCTCTGTAATCTTTCAAAAAACATATATCCAGCACCTCCAGGCTTATCATCTACATAAGGTGCTTTAGACAAGTTTGTTAAATCAACCTTAGTAAAAGACTGAAACTGGCCTGGATGTTTGTACCACTCGACAGGACCAACTTTTCTCTTTATCCACCATCTTTTGCGATCATGATCATATCCCCAGCTAACTACACCAGAATGATTTCCAACCTTATCATAGAGAGTTTCACCTACATCCATTAAATGGTGAGTTGCATTAGCATCATCATCATCTGGATTTAGATTCTTGTTCTTTAAAATAACAAACTCCCTTTTCTTTTTAATTCTTTCAGCCTTCTCTTTGTCAGCCACTGGATAAGTAACTCTTTTGAAATATTGTTCCATAGCAGCACTTCTTTCAGCATCATCCTTAGCAAAGGCTTTTCTTCTGTTTTCAACATCAGTTGGATCAGAGAACTCTTGTCCAAATTTCTTCTCCAACTTCCCACGTAAATCATAAACCATATTGAACAGCAAACTAACATCTCCTTGAAGCTGCTCAATCTGTTGATCTTTCTTCACTATAGTATCTTCAAGTTGGATAATCTTCGCATCTTTATGAATTGAATCTTGCTCAAGCACAACCATTCGTTTCTTCATCTCTCTCATGCTAATAAACTCATCATCATCACTTGAGTCATCATCAAATGGCAACCTCAACGGTTCTTCAGGTCTCTTACCACTTGAACTGCTAGGTAAGTCATGAACAATTCTAGAAGGACCTGCAGATTCAGAAATACCAAGTGACATAGTATCAACACCAGAATCAGTATCAACAGTTGTAGCTCGAACATCAGCAGTGGTGGTATCCATATCATTTCTTTGAGTGTCAGCATCAAACTCAAAGATATCTTCAGTAGTAGTGGTGGTATCAGTGACACTTTTCTCAAAATCGAAGTCATACAGACCATCATCATCCTAGGCAATATTCATGGATTGATCTTTGTTTTGCTCAACATACATTCCGAGTCGAGGATCCCTCCTTTTCCGCTTCAGTGGCAGAGAATCAGGATCCTTTGGGTTTTCACTAGGCTCTTCACTTGAAACTGAAAGATCAGAAGGAGGATTTCCCATCTTATCAGTTACAGATTTTAATAGCAAAGCCAAACTTTCAGCAGTAATCACAGGTGGAACAGCAGAAACAGCAGTATCAGCTTCAGCTTCAGGAGGAAGCTCTTCATCTTCCCCAGAATCACACATAATCTCAATGCCTTCATCGTCAGAGTCAATCGTTAAAATCTCTGTCTCAGGCTCATCTTCAATACCCATTTGAATATCATGTTCTTCAGCAACTATAGCATTTGCAGGCGCATCATTCACTGGAACAGGTTGCACTATGACTGGATTAGCAACAACATCTTCAGTCTCTGCAAATTGACCAAATTTCTCTAACGGAATTAATCCTTCAAATTTCTTTTCAGTACCCTTCTTTGGAGTGAGAGCACCAAAACAAGCTGGACCCATGGGCTTCAACTCCAATGTGTTACCAGATCTCTCCAACTCTAGATAACGAGCATTAAAAATCATTTGCAAAAACCTTGGATACATGAGAAACTTGTCCTTTCTAACTCCAAACACATTCCTCTTCATCGCTTCCAAAATATGCTTTGAATAATTGAAAGGCTCATTTGTTATCACACATACAAGAGCAGCAGACTGAGTAATGTTCAACTGATCTGTGCCTCCTCTGTTCTCTGTCATACACAAAACAAACATGTGCAAAAAAAGACGCCAATAAGGATGCACAAACTTCTTAACCAGAGGTGGATACTTTCCTTCATAACTCAATCTAGGCAATATTGCTTCAACTGTGCTAGTGGGAAGTTCTGTGGAATCTGTTTCTTGATCATTGAACTGTAAGACTTCTCGAATCATCTGCTCTGTCACAGTAACAACCTTCTTTTGAATTTCAGCAACGATAACTCCCTTTCCTTCAACAACTTCAATCCTCGCACTTTTCCAAAATTCTTGAATGAGATCTTCATAAACAACTGGATTTTCTCGTAGTGCGTGAACAATACGGCAACTGTTGAGACCTTTCATCAATGAAGTGTACAACTTTTTGTGTTTCTCTGGAGGAGGTGCTAAATATCCTGCTTGATTATGTGTTGAAATAAACTTCAAATCCATATCTGCATAAAACACAAGTTTATTAGGAACATGAAAAATCCAACACACACTTAAATCAAATTCAGAAATCTCAAATTTTAGAGTCAACAGTCTGAACAGGTCAACAGCATCATGACTCAGATAACAACAATTTCAACTCAAGACTGTTACTGTTGACTCGAGACCATGAGTTCTCGAGTCGAGACCATGAGCTATTGAGTCGAGACCATGAGTCGAGACACAGAGATCTCGAGTCGAGACCATGAATCGAGACTAAGAGATCTCGAGTCGAGACCATGAGTCGAGATCTTGAGATTGCGACTCGTAATCACTGGTGTCAAGTCCTTATGTTATCTGAGTCGAGACCCCCACAAACAACTTTATCTTTTCAGATTTTGGATCAAAATCCCAAAAACACCCTATGATTTATTTGAAGACCAAAATATATTCAAAACTAGGGTTCTTGATCATCTTCAAATCTTCATCCAAGCATCATCAGATCTTCATAACACCTGCAAACCTTCAACCAAATCATCAAAATACCTTTGAAAAACTGATGAGTCGAGACCAGAAACTGAATATTATGAACCGAAACCAGAGAATCACGTCGAAAACTCTATCAACTTGCCGGAACTTTGAGAGAATATCAGATGGTCTCGAGTGAGAAATGAGGTCTCGACTCGAGACCTGTGTCTTATACTCCAAACCTAAGTAAACTGGGCCTGGGCCTTTGACCTTTTGGGCCAAGACCAACTGTTTAAACTTAACCGACTTAAGGAATTTATTTTGATTAATTAATTAATGATAAAAATCCCTTTAATAAATCAGTTATAATTTTAATAATCCACTAAACCTTCTGAGCATTATTTACGAAAACAAAACCTAAAACAAAAATAAATAATAGAAACTATTATTTACAAAATAAAATAGGAAATAAACAAAATTGCTCAGGGATCAAATCACGAGGTTTCGGGCTTGACGTCACTTATCAACACTGATCTACTACTGAAAGATCTAGATGATTGTCAGTATATTTGTCCACCTAAACTCATCTCCCTAGACCTTTCCATATAACTGCATGTAACAAATTTTATCATGTTTTGATTTTCTTAACAATGAACACCCAAACAAATACTAATCAAATCCCGGAATTATAGACAGCACACCCTATCATGCAAGTAGCTTCCCTACCACATATTTCACAAGTCCAATCCAGATCTCTGAAATCTTAACTGGGAATAAATTTAGAAGAGAACAGGATAGATCTTAAGCGGAGATGGTATAATATACAAGATCAAATGAGTTTTTCTCAATTTGATATAGGTTTCTAGGGTTTCTTTTGGGCACTAGAGGGCCTCTTTCGGGTGTTTAATTGATCTACAAGGCGAAAACGTACAGCTAGGTCAGCATGTATCTGGATGCAGCAGAAGCTGAAGTTGCCTAGCACCTCCAGGTCAGCATATATCTGGATGCAGCAAAGGAGATACACGACTTTTTCAGAGAAGATTTCAGAGTCAGACCAAAATTGTGTGTATCGGGACAACATACAGACATTCAAATAGACATGAGCTAATTCCAAGTGATTTTCTTTTCTGAGGTCATGTACTATTTTAGTTCTGAACAGAAACAACCAATGTTTCCAGTCTTAAGGATAGAGCCTACCAACACATCATACTAGAGTCAAACTATTTCGATACTGGTCTTACATGAGTCAGCCCTTGACCATAATGTGAAAATTCATTTCATTTCCCAGTCATGCAACGCCTCTTTTTGTATTTTTCAATTTTTTAATGTTTTTGTATTTTTCAAAATTTCTCCCCCTAAATTTGAGCATAAATAAAAAAATACCTAAGAATAGAAAACTTTATGAACAAATTTACCTACGAAACAAAACAAAAACATGCTCAGTCAGTAAAACGGATCATTTTCAGAAAATCCACAAGCACTTGAAATTTCGAACTGCTGACAGGTTTAGTGAACAAATCGGCAGCATTTGCATCTGTGTCGATTTGCTCCAGTTTAATTAGACCTCTATGAAAGCAGTCTCGTATAAAATGAACTTTAATATCAATGTGCTTGGTTTTAGAGTGGAAGACAGGATTTTTCACAATCTGTATAGCAGCATCATTATCACAGTATATGGTAGTCTTAAGATAAGTCAAACCGTAGTACTGCAATTGATGTTGCATCCACACCACTTGAGAGCAAGACGCCGAAGCTGCAACATATTCTGCTTCAGCTGTGGAAATAGCTACCGTTTGTTGCTTCTTGCATTGCCAAGAAATGAGTCTATCAACCAAGAATTGACAACTAGCAGAGGTGGATTTCCTGTCCTTGTCAGTGCATCCAAAATTATTGTCAGAAAACGCAAACAGGTCAAAATTCGAATCCCTCGGATACCACAGACCAAACCTGGGTCGGCCTTTAAGGTACCGAAAGATTCGTTTAACAGCAGTAAGATGAGAAGTCTTAGGATTAGCCTGATATCGTCAGCCAGCATAGTTCGTGCAGCCTCGATAAGAGTACGATTTCTTCTTTCAGCTACTCCATTCTGTTGAGGAGTTCGTGGTGCACTATACTGACGATCAATTCCTTTTTCAGTGCAGAATGTGTCCAAAGTAACATTCTTGAATTCTGTCCCATTGTCAGATCGAATGACCTTCACCTTGGTACTTGCTTGATTTTCAGCCAGAGTGATGAATTGTTTCACTAAGACTGCAGTTTCATTCTTGTGACCGAGAAAATACACCCAAGTATAACGAGAGTAATCATCAACGATTACAAGACAATAAGCTTTCTTGCCAATACTCAACACATTCACTGGACCAAAAAGATCCATGTGAAGTAATTCGAGCACTGCTTTCGTTGAGGGTGCAGGTTTAGCCTTATGAGGTTTTCGATGAGCTTTTCCTTTCGCACAAGCAACACATTTTTCAACCAACATGAAATCTTTTATTGGAAGATCGCGTACTAGTTGACCTTTAGCCAGTCGGTTCAGATTCTTGATGTTCACATGCCCAAGACGACGATACCACAGTAGACCATCATGTTCTGAAATCTTCGAGAATAGGCAAGTAATCTCTTCACACGGTTTCTTGTTCATATCAATCACATAAGCGTTTCCTCGTCTATCTGCTGACATTAAGAACCAATCTTCTGGAATAACAATACCCGGTTTAAGTACATGACATCCTTTCTTTGTAAAGTGAACTGAATTTCCTCGATCACAAATCTGAGAAATGCTCAACAGATTGTGTTTCAGTTCTGGAACATAGTTAACATTCTCGAAGCTTAACACGTCGTTTCTTACGGTTCCTTTCAATGTAATCCTTCCTGATTCTCCTCCCGCAAATGAGACATATCCACCATTAAATTCTTTGACATTTACCAGTTGGGATAAGTCTCTTGTCATGTGCCTGGAACAGCCACTATCCATGTACCAGAGGCGCACGGTAGTCCTCCACAGCTGTTCCTGCACGATTAGCGGGATTAGTTAGATTTAGGAACCCAGCCCATAGTGGATCTGGGTTTTCCTTGTGCATCAATGTAAGTCACTCTTTGCCACACTAAATTGTCTTTAATTAAAAACTTCGAAGTATTTTCAATGGCAGAATTTCGATAACATGTATGAGACGGATTGGATTGCATGGCCTTAGCTTTAGGTTTCCAATGCTTGTTTGACCAGTTAGAACTGTAGTTACCAAAGGCATTATGTTGATTTCTTCGAAAATCATTTTGTTGATTTTGATTTTTGCGTTTGGCTGCATTCCAATCTTGATCAGAAGGTTTAGTCTTGCGATAGTTGTTTTTCATTGTTTTAGTCTTTTCAGTCGTCATTGACTCTGAACAACGATATCGGTTAGACTTGACCTTCTGATCTTGCACAAACTTCCTCTTATACGTTGCCCTTGGGAGTTGAACACAATTTCTGGCAATGTGGCCCACGATGCCACAGTTAAAACATGTTTGACGTTTCATTTTGTGAGTATGTTGAAAATTTTGACAAGATTTGCTTGATTTTGAATGATTTGGCGGTTTAGTTTTCTGAACATGTTTTGCTTGTGGTTGTTCTGAGCATTTTGGTAGCTGTTGATCTAATGACTCCTCATTTATCTCAATTCCCTTTTCTTCATTTCTAAATTCAGGTTCATTATTTGAACACGTAGAAGTCTCATCAATATGCATTTCCTCAACGCATTTATCATGTGAAACTAATTCAGGTTCATTATTTGAACATGTAGAAGTCTCATCAATATGCATTTCCTCAACGCATTTATCATGTGAAACTAATTCAGGTTCAATTTCAATTACAGTTTCCAATGGGGTCCCACTAGATTCGACATTAGGGACACCCACTGAGACAGTTTCAGAAGAAGAATCAGGATACTCTTGATTTTCTTGAGAAGTCGTTTCAGTGGTTTCACTGAATGCGTCCTGAGGGACCTCACCTGTAACACTTTCATCAACCAAAGGGTTAGAAACATCAGATTCACAATCATTAACTGAAGAAAAACCATCATCAGACATATTGTTCAAAGGTTCAACACAAACATTATCAGTTTTGCCCAAAACATCAGGCTCACAAGACGAAACATAAGCAGAAAATGACGCAAATAAAGACCGACCAAAAGCAATAGCAGATTCAGTTTGTTCAAAATAATTTTCAGAAATATTAGTATGAACAACTGGTTCACTCCCAAGAACTTCTCCACATTTTACTTCAGATACTTTATCTGCACATGAAGACGAAATGTTAGGATCAATTGCGCCTTTAGAAACAAAACTTATTGGATCAGACTTCTGTTTCCCAACTATTTTGTCATTTAATGATGACTTATAGTTTTTAGGACCATAAGTCATTCGACTTTCATTTATCATCTACTCCTCAGTCATAGGTAAATAAGTATAATTGTCATTATAAGGAGGAGGAGCCTTATTAAAACCCAACCCACAACCTTTCTTTTCCTTGTATGCGAGCTGTTGATCACACAAGTTTTTGACTAATTTGCTGGAAGAATCAAATTTTTTAATGTTTAGCTCATTTATATGATATCTATCTCTGATATCTTCCAGTTCTTTAGTCAAAATACAAACTTTCTCCTGAGCTTCAAGAAAATGGGTTGTTTTTACACTTACATCATCTTTGAGTTTGATGATGTCTTTGCGCTGAGCTTCAATCTTTTCTTTATAAAGTTTTTCATTTTTAGATAATGTGAAGTTTTTATTTTTTATATCTTGATAATCCTGAATTAGCTCAGCATTATGTATTCTGTAAGCTTCAACCCTTTCCCTACACTCAGGAGTACAGAAAACAGAAAGTACCTCTTCTTTGGTGAGACCTTTAACTGGAGCTGAAAGAATCTGAGTCATAAGAGCTAGATTTTCAGCAGTAGTCTCCTCCTCAGGTGCTGGAGCCTCATTCTCAGAAACGGAAACTTGATCATTTGAAGTCATGAAAGCAATGTTATTTGAAGCAGCTTGATTTTCTGGAGCTGAAATGTTCAGTCGCTCAATTTCCGAATTCCAATCAAAGTTGATGTTTGGCTGAACCACCAAGGCTTGTGCTAATCCCTGTGGTTGAGGACTTCCAGTAGCAGCACTATCAGTTAAACTTGATGTGGTCACAAGAGCTCTTTCACGATTAGGTGTTACAGGCTGGGCAGGAGTCTGTTCTCTATTCATTGGAGGCTTTGTACAGTTTCGAGCATAGTGTCCTTCTTCGTGACAGTTGTAACAACGTAGTTTAAAAGGCACTGTAGACGCTCCTGTAAATGAAGCACCCCATCTATTTTTACCAGTTCTTTGCATAAACCTTGTTGCCCTAAATGCAGCCATAGCCATCTGCCAAGTGATATCCATTTCTTCAACATCATCAGGATGAATCTGATGTAAGTCATCGCCACACCATTTAGGAGGGTCAATTTTTCCTGCAACAAATGCATTCAAACAGTTGATAACGGAGGCTGCGATATCCAAATTTTCTTTAGACTGTTGTGTAAAGAAAGCAATCATCTCATTTTTCGCAGTGGAAGCGGAAGCAGTAGTGGAGGCATTCACAGCATTCACAGCAGAAGCAGAAGCAGCTGTTGGATGTGGAGGAGTAACCTGATTAGAGGACCCAGAGCAATAGACATTTGCTGAAGTGGGGGCAGTCTTAGCAGATGCTGCATTGCTAAACATTTGAAAACCTCCTTGAGACAAAAGAGCTGTGTTATTGTCATTTGATGAAGTGGGAGCAACAGAGAATCCTGCGGCTAGCATGCTGTTTTTATAGTTGGTTTCTCTTTGTTTATCATCTAATTCACAGGCTTTAATATGAGAGATCATCTCTGACAAGCTGCACCTAGCAAGATCTTTAGTTTTCTTGATCATAGCAACATGATGATCCCAGCTTTTTGGCAATGCATTTAGAAGCTGTCTATTTGTAGATGCATTTGATGTATGAATTTCTTTCATTTGCATTTGTGTGACTATCTTCACGAACCTCTGAATTTGATTATCAACAGTTTCACCATAAATATGGTTGAAGTTGTTGAAATTTTGTCTCAGCAGATTTCTTCGACTCTCCTTCATATCTTCATTCCCTTCGTAGACGTCGATCAAGGATTCCCACAGTTCTTTGGCGGATTTGCAAGTGCGAAAACCAATAGCAATGTCTGGACCCAATCCCATGGTCAAGTAGGACAGTGCTCTTTCATCTTCTTCAATTATAAGTAGATCATCTTTAGTATATTGACTTTTGGGTTTCTTTACTTTAACACCTGGTTCAGTGGAACTATCCATCATGATCTCCCTTGGTCCCCTTAAAATGCTTCGCCAAAGTTTATAATCTTTGACCTTCAAGTGTTGTTCAAAACGCCATTTCCACTCTGGGAAATCATTTGCATCAGTCAACCTTGGAATGCGTGTTGTGGTTCCAAGCTTTGAATCCAGTTCTTGTTGTTTGTTAAGGGCAGCCAAATCAACGTTATTTGTAGACATAATTAATTAATCAATTAATTATTTTAAGTCCAAAAATTTGTCAACAGTTCAAAGTCCAAGTTCAAATCCCGTTGCAAAGTTACGTTGCGAGTCGAGACCACGGTTGCGAGTCGAGACTAAGAAGCAGACAACTCGAGACCACAGATGGTTGCGAGTCGAGACTAAATGCAGACAGCTCGAGATCGTAGTTGATTGCGAGTCGAGACTGAAACCAGACAAGTCGAGACCTTGGTTGATTGCGAGTCGAGACCAAAACCAGACAAGTCGAGACAGCTGATGGTTGCGAGTCGAGACCAGAACCAGACAAGTCGAGACCACTGGTTGATTGCGAGTCGAGACCTGCAAAACAAATATGAGATAAATCTGTTGACTCGTAATCCCTGATTTTCAGCACTTTTCAAAAATTCAAAGATATCGTAATCTTTGAATTTTCTTTGATCACCAAGACTCCGAGAAATCAGCTAACAATTTTCTGAAATCGCACAAACCAAAATCAGTAATTTCTTTCGATAATTTCTAAGAACAGTTTGAAGATTGAATGTTATCACTGCAAAACAAAAACTGAAAAACCAGATCAGTAGCATAAGATGTTCTTGAATCCGAATGATATCAAAACCGAACCAAGATTGGTTTCTTGGCTCTGATACCAATTGTAAAATCCGATAGGATCGTTCAATGATATCAAACTTTAACTTGTGAGAGTGCGGAAAACAATCACAAGCCGATTCAAGATCAAAACAAATATAATCCGAAACAATATGAATTAAAACAAACCGAGACTTGCATTCAATGATGAACAAAGACTGATACAAGACTCCTTAATGTTTTCGGCTAGCCTTCAAGTCGCAATCAGCTGATCAACCTCAACCAAATGGTTAAGGTTTGTTTAAATACTAAACACATGGACTTTTAACCTAGGCCCACTTGAAACCGGCCATACTAGCCCAACCCATACAAGTCGACCCAAAACATAAACTAAACAATTACAAAATCAATCCTTTAACTAAGCAATTCTTCATGAATAAACCTTCAGGTTCTAACAAGGTAACTTTTTATAGCCATTTTTCCAAGCCTTCAGTGTTGTCCAGCTGGCTTCTATTTGGCTTTCACATTTTGTCTGAAACGCGTTTAAAAACATTTTGTCAGTAGGAAATACTGGTGAGTGAATCCCAATTTAATCAAAACAGGTTTTATCAGTTACAGCATTGAGGGCGATCACTCAATTACATTTGTTTATATTTCTACTTTAATTACCACCCACGGTACTGTCAACCAGACTTGTGGTCATGTTACTGCTCACAGTGTAGTAACAAATTTTCTATATAAAACCCCAACATACCGACGATAATTGTAGAATTACAAATACTCAATCACTGTGAAATATAATTTAAAACATTGAGGCTTTGTAAAAGAGTTTGCAAAAAGGAGGATTACTCACATTGCTATCTTAGGTAATTTCCTGTGGCTTCCTAGTTATAATCTATAAATTTTAAATAATGCACACGCGTTAGTATAATAACCCAAATTTTACATTAGTTATACCCTCCCCGAGACAGAACTCCAACGATTACGTCGGGTAGAGCCTCAACAGCCGTTACGGAGCACTAGATCAATCGGGCAGCATATCTAATACGTAACCGGGGGTTAAAATACTTACAATGAGGCAGAGCTTCGTTATTTAGAGGGGTATAATGCCCGGTATTACTATTATTATTTCAGAAATTTAGAGAGAGATCGAGAGAATGAGCGATTGATAACTGAATGCCGATGGCCCCCTTTTATAGGGTTGTTTCGGCAGTCTCTCGCGCCCCGCGTAAGATACACTAGGGGCTTACGCGCCCCGTGAGATAGGGGTGTAGGCCCTAGCCTTGCCGAGTCGGCCACTAGCCTCGACACGCCAACTGATACGTGGCAGCAGGGGGTGCGGGCGGGTGACCAGCTGTCGCGCCCCGCGTAAGCCGAAGACAAAGTCTTCGCGGCCTGCGAGCGCCCCCTGGATTTGGTTTTTCTTGATTTTTGTTAATTTTTAAGGTATTTCGGGTCCATTCTCGTATACGGGGTATATTTTAGGACGTATAGGGACATTCTAAATATTTTAGGAAGGGTTGTTATATTAGAGAAGCATGTTGCACCTTGGAGTTGGTCGAAAAGATCATCAATGCGAGGGAGAGGTAACGGTTTTTAACAGTGAGTTTGTTAAGCTCACAATAATCGATGTACATGCGGAACGAACCATACTTCTTTTTGACGAAAAGAACAAGAGCGCCCCAAGGGGAAGTACTTGGGCGTATGAACCCTTTATCGAGAAGTTCTTGAAGTTGACTTGACAACTCTACATTTCAGAGGGTGCAAGACGATAAGGAGCTTTAGCAACGGGTGTCGAACCAGGGATGAGATCGATGCGAAAATCAACAGATAGAGAGGGAGGAGGACCAGGCAGATCTTCAGGAAAGACATTAGGAAAATCACACACAACTGGAATATCACTTAAGCTCTTTCCCTTGCCCTTTTCTTCCACAATGTGAGCTAAAAAGGCAAAGTACTGTTTACGTAAGTACTTGTTCGCTTGTGTGCATGACATAAGCTTCAGTCCCTTTGAAGGTTTGTCTCCATAAACGTGTAAGGTATTGCCAGAAGGAAGAGGTAAACGAACGTATTTCTCGTGACAAGCGATTTCAGCTTGGTTCTTACGAAGCCAATCCATGCCTACTATGATATCGAAACTACCCAATTGCATGGGTATGAGATCGATAGGAAAGACGTGATCGTTGAGGGTGAGGAAACAATTGCGAAGAATCGAATTAACGGTGATGGACTTGCCATTGGCAACTTCGACTGTGAATGACCTAGGTAGTTTTGAGCGTGTACAATTTAACATAGATTCAAATTCAACGGACACAAAGCTTTTGTCAGGGCTAGTAACATAGTATAGAATGTCACACCCCGACCACGTAAAACAACAATTCGTGGTGGAAACGTCGGGGAGTGTCATAACAGAATCATTGTTTCATAACCATGGATTAAATAGTTTCATTTTATTGAATTATTGACCTCGTTGTTCTATTACAAATCAGATAAATACAAATATTGTCTTTCAAGTTTTAAAGTCGCTAAGGCACGAGTTCATCCTATGTATAACATGCATCAACAATCATCACATAACAGCACCTGAAACATATCTAAAAATAGGTACGTCAGCATAAAAATGCCTGTGAGATACATAGATTTTATTAAAATAGGATTCAAGACTTGTAAGTTTGAAAGAATGTTTAAAAAAAAGTAGTCATGAACTTAAAAATGTTTTCTTTATAAATCATGCGAAAATCGATAAGAAATCAGATGATATAAAAGAATAATGCATAGATAAATAAATAATCAAGTAAAATTAGTTTGTATAAAATATTTTGTTTATAAGTCAGTGTTTCATGAAGATATAATATTTGTGTAAAATGCAATATGTCTAACTTGAAATGGCTTAAGCTGATAGTATATCAAATATACTCTAGTTATAAAAATATAGTTTTCGGTAGTACATCGTAAGTATACTTTGGTTTTAGAATGAAAGCATCGGTAGTATATCATTTTATACTTTGGTTTTGTAAATAACATATCATACTATGCTTTGGTTTTGAAAATACCATATCAACTATGCTTTAGTAAATAACAAGGTCAGTAGTATATTAAACTATATGTTGGTTTTGTACATAGTATATCAAATTATACTTTGGTAAATAATATAACATTTGAGAGCACATCAAACTATACTTTGGCAGTATATCAACATATACAAAAGAAAATGTGATTTAGTATTCATTCAAACCTTAGTTCATCAAACTACACCTTAGAGACTATAGAAATACCACAAAGGCAATTTCTATTTGGTTAAAATTTGGTTTCTAACATTCCATACAACAGGAATGGGGTGTCTAGTCCTATAGCGCTATATCGTACTACCAATCGGTTTGGTGAATGTATAAAATAAGTACAATCCAATAATTTAATAATCTTTGAAAATTAGTGTTTAAACCATAGAAATTGTTTAATCTGTCAAAAGAATAAGTATTAAGCATTTGAAATCATACAGTTGAAACCATGAAAATAACAAATAGGCACATATGTTTCACCCCAAAACATTTGAAAACAGTAAAAGAGGGGACTATGTACTCACACGAGGATGCTTAGAAGTCTTGAATAACAACCAAGCAAAGCTAGAGGGATCACGGAATTAAACGTCACCTAATATAGGTAACTAAGTTAATAAACCAGACCCAAATCGGAAGATCGGATAGAATGAGGTTTCGTAAACCAAATGAGTATAGGAACTCATGTAATATGGTTTAACAAAGCCTACATTCTAAAACGAAATCTATCCTAAGTGCTTATGACCCATTACGACCCGTTTAGGTAGCTTACGCTACTTTAACGCGTCTAATAATGTTACCTAATCAGTTTAGATGTAAAAAATTTAGGTTACATATGCTTAAAATGAATTTATGCGTAAAAAAGGCATTTTGGTCATTTTCCTAAGGCATATAAACTACCTATCATACAACTAACTAAACGAAGTGACCATAGGGTATAACCTCGGAAGGTTATTCCCTATACAACTATGGTCACAAAGTATGTTTGGTCGGATCCTAATGATCGACCAATCGGGTCGGGTTCGAAAGTCTAAGCGGTTGTTTAGACCGCTTATCTTACGACCCTACATAAGCACTAATCTAAAAGTGACGAGTTATGTAACACCTCGCAAATTTCGGGTTAATATTAAAACGACACGTGTCATGTCAGACAAAAACGCGTTGAAAACCCGGATTTAATAAAGATGTTTTCGGTAGGATTTAAAGTGGCGTCATGTTAAATTGTTACCTCTGAACACCTCAATAATAAATCCCAAGACCCGATTAAATGTTATATACATCTAATATACCCTCAATTCAGAAAAGGGTTCACAATAATGGACTTGATAATGCATGATGAGGTCCCATGATGAAATGAACGATAAACCGTTATTTTCGGGTCTTGTAAATGCAATAAATTGAAACAAGGGATGATGGTAGGGTATGTTACAGTATTAGACACTTATTGAAGGCCCCCTACTGATAATTTAAGTCAACAAGTCGATTATAACGGCTGCCCTTTCGATCCAACAACAAACAACAAAATTCTGATCAGACTAGGGCGTCGCGTAGCGCGACGGCCCCTCGCGCTACGCGAGGGTGCGCCCAGCGACAGCAGAACCCACAGTTGGCTGTTGTGTGCGATTGTTACTCCCTTGGCCGGTTTTTCTTGCTCATGCATGAACCTTAGACACCCCCTACATGCTAGGGACATGTGTTTATCACTTGTGGTTGATCTTAGACCCTTGTGTCAATGAATTGTGGTGTTAAACCCACTATATAAGGACCCTTTCATTCACCACTTTCATTCACAAATCATTTTCAAGCATTCTGATTATTGGGGAGCTTGCAAACTGATCAAGAGCCTTCCTACTCATCCATTAATCATCTAGTAAGTCTCTAATCCCTTCTAAATTAATTCTAGTTTAGTTTTTAGCTTAAAAGTCAACATATCGTATTAAACGGTTGACTTCGGGTTTAGTTATCGATAGCTCAGTCGTAACCCGAATTAAAAGTACCGTTAGATAGGTAATTATATGGGTATTAAACCCTTATAAGGGCAAGTACCAAATCCAGACCTAACTAGGTCGTTTGTCGGGTCAAACGTTGACCGAAAAAGTCAACAGAATGTCAATATGCGATTTAATGCACGACTAGCAATCCGCGAGGCGTGCAACCTGTTTTAAACTTAATATAACTTGGTAATAAGTATAAAAACTTGTTTACGCTTGCCCGACTCGACAAATTTCTGTTTAAACCCGGTTAGGAACCGAAAGGCGCAAAACCTTGACTTTTGCGTTGACTTCGGTTCTGACCCGTTTTAGTAAGTTTTAGACATGCCTTAAAGTCTCATTAGGGTTGGGTTACATGCTAGTATAAGTCTCTGTACTTATTGCATTGATTATCCGATGCATTCACACGTTTCCGTTAATCGCTTAAATTGGACCATAACGCCCTTATGACCTTATAACGAGTATTTTGAAAATGTGGAAATACAATAATCTTAGTTACTGATTATTTAGCATGTACGTAAATTTTCACGTCAAGCGGAGGTCTAGATTAGGAGATATGCGCATTAGCGTATATAATAAGCTTTTTATTAATTAAACGGCGCGATTAGCGCATAGCCTATCTAAACCCGAATTTCGGTACCAAAACTTTTACCCGCTGATGTTAAATAATATTTTAGGATTTTTGAAGATTTTTAATTATTTTTAGGCTGGTCTTAAGCTAGGCTTATCGCATAGATTCGGTTAACACCGAATATGCCATTTTAGGCCATAAAACGAGTTTTATGAATCCGATTGATACCAATCCAATTGCCACTGATTTAAAATAATAAATATAGTATTTTGAGCTTGTTTTTCTGATAAGAAAACTCAGATTGGTATTTTAACCCGTACGTCGCTTAAAACGGCTTTATACGCGTATTAAACGCGTAGTTTAGTATTAAAACCATTTTGCCACGTAAGACTTAATACCATTAGAAATAACCTGTTAAGTTAAGATATTTTTCTGATTAAATCAGACCCGTATCTCAGAGGTATTATAAATCTCTTTTATAACCCTTAAAATGACCAAAATACCCCTACGGGGCGTATTTAGGGATTAAACTCGTTATGGGCATTATGGAAGATATCATAATGATATCACCACATATTTAAAGCGTATTAACCTAGGAAACCTGTTCGCGACCCTTTCGGTTACCCGTTATGCATGATACGCGTTCGGTTCGGTTTATGTAACTAGTTTGCATAAACTAGCCGAAACGGGTCAAACGATATCATTTTTATCTCAAAATCCAGAATGTGGATAATAAACCCATATTAAACAAGTCCTCAAACTTGTCGGGTCTAAATCACATTCTATCCGGTCTTCGCTTAATCGTGCGTACGAACCGTATCCTTAAAACTAACCGGTCTAAGCTTAAGCTTAATTAAAGATCCGTTAGTATTCTAATAGGTTATTATAAACCTTCGTTCCAGATTAGGAGAACCAGTAAAAGATACCGCACTCGCTGATTTTGAACTATACTTGCTCAGGTAAATACTTTTAACTTATTTCCCTATACGGGCTTGGGTAAGGTATATAAAATACCGCTTGGTCGGGCGTTGAATATTTAATCTTATTATGGTTAAATTATTGAGATGTCTCCGTTTGAATTGTTTTGTTGCTTAAAGCCTTTGGGGGGTTAATGACCGTGTCCCGGATATCCCTGGCATCATTTTACGAAATGGCCACGACCTTAGCACTCTGGTGTAGGCGTACACCTGTAGTGTCTCATAATTTAAGTGGTGTGTTAATTGATCTTTAACCCGGCTCGATCCGGGCTACTGAACGCATAAGAAACATGTAAATCCTTTACAAGTTTATATATTAAATAATTATCCCAAGTTATAAAATATTTGTGCCTTGTGCCTTAAATGCATTTCTTAAACTCTTTTCAAAATGAGTCGGTTGATTGTATTTACCAGTGTAAACTGACGTATTTTCTTAAAAAGATTGAGTGCAGGTACTACGCGAAATAGGCTGGCTTGTCTCCTAGCATCCACATTAAGTCTCGCCAGCTTGGATGTCATATCTGTTGAACATTTGTTTCCTTTTTGTTTTATTTGATCTACCTGTGGATTTTATTCGACTATTTGTGATACTTCATATTACAATATCGTTTGGTTGAATTAAATCTATATATTGCTTCCGCTGTGCATTTAAATATTGTGTTGTTTGACTATTATGTTGCCAACCACGTCACGATACTCCCCCACCGGGCCCACCGGTGACACGTGGAAATCCGGGGTGTGACAGGTTGGTATCAGAGCCAACTCTGAGTGAATTAAACACTAGCCTTTTGTGTTTAATCTCAGTTACACAATTGCACATATTTAAAACTTTCGAGTCTAGACTTATAACATAAGACAAATTCCACCCTATTCGGTTTTTGTTTTGTTCTTTAAAACTTTATATTTTGTTATTTGTTATCTTATGTTTTGTTGACAGGTATAACAGAGAAAATGCCTCCAAGATTTTTACGTATGCGAGGACGAGGAGGAAAGGGGCCGACCACCGCCCCCAACGACCATGAAGCTGGGCCGTCCAATACACGAGCTCCTATCCCCGCCGAGAGTGACGGTACTCGGCGGAACCAGAGAGGTCTCTTTCAGCCGGCAAGACGGTCGGTTTCGAACAGCTCTACGACTCCCGCTCAAGACTCATACGGGCCACAATCAGAAAATGAGCCTATAGACCCCCACCATTCGCAAATACCGTTACAGCGATCTATGTCGCACCGCCCTTTTGGAGACCCCACTCCAATCTTTCAAGGCCAGTTTAACCCGGCAGATTATCTACCAGAACCAGTGGGTTTTAACCCATTGGGGCCGGAGGACCATTTTTCAGGAGGAAACGATATGGATGAGGAAGACGACCCCGAAATGCCCGCATCAGGAACTCCCAACCACCCAATCGAGGTCTCGGATAGTTCCATTTATCATGGGCCACCCTATAATGGTCCCGATAGCTTCCAGGCTATTTTTACCCGGCACGAATGGTATTTTACACCTTCTCACCATTCGTCGCCGCATGAGCAGCATCAGCCTCACTATTCTCCGCCGCATGAGCAGCAGCAGCAGCATCATCAAGATTCCTCTGGGAATCACCAGTTTGAGGCAGTTACGCCACCGCCTCCACCGCCACCAGTTCAGCCGGCGCCTCCACAGCCGCAAAGACATAGGAGATCCGGAGCCCGGATGTCCACACGAAGAGAAGAGTTTCACCTTAACTCTCCTCTACAGTCAAGTGGCAGAAATTATCAGCCGCTTCCAGAAGTTCCACAGATTGGTGGACCATCAAACCCCTACGCGCAGCAACCGCCACCTATGGGTTTCGATAATCATATACCAGCATACACGGGTCCTGCGATGTACAACCCGTTTGAGCCACCGACTCACCCTAACCTCGGATACGCTGAAGCCGACCCGTATATGGTAGCAGCTAATTACAACGCCCTTAACCAGGAGGGACCGTATGGAGGTCCTTGGGGAGTAGGCTACCCAGCACAGGGATACCAGATGCCTACACAACCCCCGTACTACCAACAACCCCCGCCGTCTCTGCAGATGTCGCCACCACTGCATCAGGAAATCCTACAAAGTATTAGGGAGGTGCGGCATGAGGCACGGGAAGACCGAAGGCGTAACCAGGGGATGTTCAAGACCTTGACGAACTTAATCAAGGGAAAGAGCAAGAAGGATCAGTAAATCCTTTATGTGTGTATGTCTACTTTAAAATTAAGTCCCTGCGTGGACATTTATGTGTGTATGTAGTCCCTGCGTGGACATTTATCTTTGTACCTAGTCCCTGCGTGGACATCTATTTAAGTAATCAGTCCCTGCGAGGACTTATGTTGTAAATTTAACCCCTGCGCGGGTAAGTACTTGTTTGACCCCTACGTGGGAAATTGTTATTAGTAAAAGACCCGTTTAGGGCTGTGTGTAATAGTATAATAGATTAATGGAATGTTTGTTTTATAAATTTCAAAATTTCAATATGCGCATATATAGTGTATAAATGAAATAAATTAAAATCATTCCTTTTAAATTAATCTGCCTATGAAATTAATTAATTAAGGATCTTAAAAGTGTGAACCCTAGCCTCGTGTCAAATATAAGACCGGGCCAAAATGGTAAGACCTGTTTAAATGATTCAATTTCCTGTTAACATCTTAAAACATGTTAACACTCCTGGCAGAAGTGATTCGTTAAAAATCACATACGTCATATTATAAAGGAATTCTTTAAAAGATTCCTAACCTAGTTTAATGATCTCTGAATCCTAGGTTTACATCATCAATTAAGATGATCATATCGTAACCATACGTGGTAATATAATGCCTACGGGCCCTTCTCATTTTCATATGAGACAAAAGACAGTATTAGTCTGTGACCCTGTCTGATAAAGGTAATGAACTAGGTTCAAACCTTAAAAAGCCTTGATTCTTTGAATTCATAGCTTATAATTTAAATTGTCCCTGTGACTAGGCCTTATGTGCTAATAAAACTATTATTGTTTTATAATTAGGATAAATTATATTAGAAATCCTAAATATATGTGAGAAATAAATTAACCATATATGGTCTATGTTTACCGCGGTTAATAAAAATTGCCATAAAAGACAATTCTATAATAAACTCACCAATAAATTATTGTCAATATGTTACAGTTCAAAATACATGGCAGACTCAAACGAGGTCAACAGTCACCCAGGGATAGTGAATGAAAATGCCCAAGTTAATGTAGCAGGTCCAGAGTTGCAAGCTATGATAAATAATGCGGTTAATATAGCTATGGGTAGACAGCACCATGGATCAAGTGGTACCCATACGAGGACCCATTCTGCATCACACACTAGGACACCTTCCAGGACCCACACTGCCCACAACAGTAATTCTCACCACTCGTCAAACCGAAGGAGTGTTCCATCCCAGAGGGTCGTTCAGGATCAAGGACCCCGTAATAGAGGGTGCACTTATAAATACTTCGTGTCGTGCAAACCCAGAGACTTCAATGGGGAAAAAGGAGCTGTTGATTGCATGACGTGGATGGATGAAATGGATACTGTGGTAGATATTAGTGGTTGCCATGAAAGGGATATTGTGAAGTTTGTCTCACAGTCGTTCAAAGGAGAAGCCCTAGCCTGGTGGAGATCATTGATCCAGGCTACAGGAAAGGTTCCGTTATACAACATGACCTGGGAGCAGTTCATGGCACAAATCAAAGAAAATTTCTGCCCTCAACATGAGGTTGAGAGAATTGAATCTGACTTCCTGGCGCTGGTCATGAAGAACCTTGACTGTCAGGCCTACCTAACCAGTTTCAACACTTTGTCGAGGTTAGTTCCTTACTTGGTAACTCCGGAGCCTAAACGTATAGCTCGTTTCATTGGAGGGTTGGAACCGGAGATTAAGGCGAATGTGAAGGCCTCGAGACCAACTACTTTTCGGTCAGTAACGGACATTTCATTGTCCCTTACCTTGGATGCTGTTAGGCAAAGGTCACAGAGGAAAAGTGACACCGAAAAGAGGAAGCGTGAGGATGACAACTCACGTCGTACAGACAAGAAGCAGAAGGGAAACAATGACCAGAGGAAAGGGTCAGGTTTTAGAAAGGATGGCCAGCAGTCGGGTGAAAAACCCAAATGTAAAATCTGCAAGAGGCAGCACTTTGGCAAGTGCAGGTTTGAATCCAACTCTCAATCACAATCGAAGCCTTTTGCTTGTGGTTTATGCAAATCCAGGGAACACAAAACCGTGGATTGCAAGAAAATAAAGGATGCAACTTGCTATGGTTGCAATGAAAAAGGGCACATCAAGAGCAATTGCCCAAAATATGCCAAGAAGCCGGAAGAGGCTAGGAAGACCAATGCAAGGGTCTTCAGAATGGATGCAAAGGAAGCCGTCAAGGACGACAACGTGATAACAGGTACCTTTCTCGTGAATGATGTTTACGCGAGAGTGTTATTTGATTCAGGAGCTGATAAGTCGTTTGTAGATAGTAAGTTTTGTGAATTGTTAAAACTACCTGTTAGAATATTAAGTGTGAAGTATGAGGTGGAACTAGCCGATGGCACGATAGAAACCGCTTCAACCTTATTAGATGGATGTTTCATATCCATTAGGAATCACTCTTTTCCTTTGTCTCTACTTCCTTTAAAACTAGCCGGTTTCGACATAGTTTTGGGTATGGACTGGTTATCACATAACCAGGCCCAGATTATTTGCAATAAGAAGCAAGTGATAATCAAGACTTCGTCTGGTGAATCACTTACTATCCAGGGAGATACCCAGTATGGGCTGCCCGAGAAGATGTCAATACTCAAAGACTCAAAGTGTTTGAAGAAGGGCTGTGTCATCTACATGGCACAGGTGATTATTGATGAACCGAAACCCAAGATTGGAGATATCCCAGTCATTTCTGAATACCCCGAAGTATTTCCTGAAGAACTACCTGGTTTGCCACCAGATAGGCAAGTGGAATTCAGGATTGACATTATTCCTGGATCAGCACCAATTGCAAGGGCGCCTTATAGGTTGGCACCAACGGAGATGAAGGAACTGAGGACGCAGCTAGATGATCTTCTAGCCAAAGGTTTCATAAAACCTAGCTCGTCTCCTTGGGGAGCACCAGTGTTGTTTGTCAAGAAAAAGGATGGATCGATGCGTCTGTACATCGACTACCGCGAGCTTAATAAGGTTACTATCAAGAATAGGTATCCTTTGCCCAGAATCGACGATCTGTTCGATCAACTTCAAGGGGCAAGTTTCTTCTCAAAGATTGACTTGAGGTCAGGCTACCATCAATTGAAGGTTAGAGATGAAGATGTGCACAAGACAGCATTTAGGACTCGTTATGGTCACTACGAGTTCCTAGTGATGCCTTTTGGGCTCACAAATGCACCAGCCGCATTCATGGATCTCATGAATCGCGTCTGTAAGCCTTACATGGATAAATTTGTCATCGTTTTCATCGATGATATCCTCATCTACTCAAAGAACCAAGCTGACCACGAGAAGCATCTTCACTGTATTTTGGAACTACTTCATAAAGAGAAGCTCTATGCCAAGTTCTCAAAGTGTGAATTCTGGCTTCGAGCAGTCCAATTTCTTGGACATGTCGTTAGTGAGCAGGGCATTCAAGTAGATCCCGCTAAAGTTGAAGCTGTCATGAATTGGCATGAGCCAAAGACGCCTACAGAAATTCGTAGCTTCCTAGGTTTGGCAGGATACTATAGGCGATTCATAGAAAACTTCTCAAGGATTGCTGCACCCCTGACTTCGCTGACACGTAAGAAGATTAAGTTTGACTGGGGTCCTAAGCAGCAGGAATCCTTCGATATTCTGAAGCAGAAGCTGAGCAATGCTCCAGTACTGACATTGCCTGAGGGACTAGAGGAGTTTGTAGTTTATTGTGATGCATCACACACCGGGATGGGATGTGTGCTTATGCAAAAAGGCAAAGTCATTGCCTATGCTTCACGCCAGTTAAAGGTGCACGAAAAGAATTACACCACCCACGACCTAGAGTTGGGTGCCGTTGTATTCGCACTAAAACTGTGGAGGCACTACTTATATGGAATCAAATGTGTGATCTATTCTGATCACAAAAGCCTTCAACATCTGTTCAACCAGAAGGACTTGAACATGAGGCAACGCCGTTGGATGGAAACTCTTAATGATTACGATTGTGAAATAAGATACCATCCCGGCAAGGCGAATGTAGTCGCCGATGCCTTGAGTCGGAAAGAAAGAGTGAAACCCATCCGAATCAATGCCAAGAGCATGGAAATAAAGAACAACTTGATAGAAAGGTTGTTAGCTGCACAGAAGGAAGCTGTGTTGGAAGCTAACTATCCCAATGAAAAGCTTGGAGTAACTGAGGAGCAGTTATCTCTCAGCAAGGATGGAATTCTTAGATTGAACGGACGAATATGGGTTCCGATTTTTGGAGGACTTCGTGATGTCATCCTCCAAGAAGCCCATAGTTCCAAGTACTCCGTTCATCCTGGAGCTGATAAGATGTACCAGGATTTAAAGGCAAATTATTGGTGGATAGGCTTGAAAAAGTCTGTGGCCGCCCATGTAGCAAAATGCTTGACATGTGCGCAAGTCAAAGCCGAGCATCAGAAACCGTCAGGTTTGCTACAACAGCCTGAACTTCCTACGTGGAAGTGGGAGATGGTAACTATGGATTTTATCACCAAGTTACCCAAGACAAGGAAAGGAAATGACACCATCTGGGTGATAGTCGACCGACTGACTAAGTCAGCACATTTCCTACCCATTAAGGAGACCTACAGCTCCGATATGCTAGCCCAACTGTACGTTGATAAGATTGTAGCTTTACATGGCATACCTGTAGCTATTATCTCTGACCGAGATACTAGGTACACGTCGCACTTTTGGAAAAGCTTCCAACAATCTTTGGGCACACGTTTGAACTTTAGTACGGCTTACCATCCTCAGACTGACGGTCAGAGTGAGCGTACTATTCAAACGTTGGAAGACATGCTACGTGCATGTGCGATCGAATTGGGAGGTAGCTGGGATAAGAACCTACCCTTGATCGAATTCTCCTACAACAATAGCTACCATACCAGCATAAAGGCTGCGCCTTTTGAGGCATTATACGGTAGAAAATGTAGATCGCCAGTTTGTTGGGCGGAAGTGGGAGAAGTCCAGTTATCAGGACCGGAAATCGTGTTCGAAACAACGGACAAGATTGTCCAGATTCGTAACAACCTCCAAGCTGCCCGGAATAGGCAGAAGAGTTACGCGGATCCAAGTCGTAAGGATTTTCACTTTGAAGTAGGTGACAAAGTCCTACTTAAAGTGTCACCATGGAAAGGGGTGATGCGATTTGGTAAGAAAGGCAAACTAAGCCCAAGATACATAGGACCTTTCGAGGTCATCGAACGTGTCGGGTCAGTTGCCTACAAGTTGAACTTACCTGAAGAGCTCAGTAGTATACACAATGTGTTCCACATCTGCAATCTGAAAAAGTGTTTCGCTGACTCCGCTGACGAATCAGTGATTATACCCTACACAGATGTGCATATCGACGAGAGCTTGAAATTTGTTGAAAAACCTATGTCGATTGAAGATCGACAGGTAAGGAAGCTTCGAAGGAAGCATATACCTTTTGTAAAGGTCAAATGGGATGCCCGAAGAGGTCCCGAATTCACGTGGGAAGTTGAATCCACGATGAAAGAAAAGTACCCTTACTTGTTCCAGTAAATCTCGGGTCGAGATTTATTTTAAGGGGGTGAGGATGTAACACCTCGCAAATTTCGGGTTAATATTAAAACGACACGTGTCATGTCAGACAAAAACGCGTTGAAAACCCGGATTTAATAAAGATGTTTTCGGTAGGATTTAAAGTGGCGTCATGTTAAATTGTTACCTCTGAACACCTCAATAATAAATCCCAAGACCCGATTAAATGTTATATACATCTAATATACCCTCAATTCAGAAAAGGGTTCACAATAATGGACTTGATAATGCATGATGAGGTCCCATGATGAAATGAACGATAAACCGTTATTTTCGGGTCTTGTAAATGCAATAAATTGAAACAAGGGATGATGGTAGGGTATGTTACAGTATTAGACACTTATTGAAGGCCCCCTACTGATAATTTAAGTCAACAAGTCGATTATAACGGCTGCCCTTTCGATCCAACAACAAACAACAAAATTCTGATCAGACTAGGGCGTCGCGTAGCGCGACGGCCCCTCGCGCTACGCGAGGGTGCGCCCAGCGACAGCAGAACCCACAGTTGGCTGTTGTGTGCGATTGTTACTCCCTTGGCCGGTTTTTCTTGCTCATGCATGAACCTTAGACACCCCCTACATGCTAGGGACATGTGTTTATCACTTGTGGTTGATCTTAGACCCTTGTGTCAATGAATTGTGGTGTTAAACCCACTATATAAGGACCCTTTCATTCACCACTTTCATTCACAAATCATTTTCAAGCATTCTGATTATTGGGGAGCTTGCAAACTGATCAAGAGCCTTCCTACTCATCCATTAATCATCTAGTAAGTCTCTAATCCCTTCTAAATTAATTCTAGTTTAGTTTTTAGCTTAAAAGTCAACATATCGTATTAAACGGTTGACTTCGGGTTTAGTTATCGATAGCTCAGTCGTAACCCGAATTAAAAGTACCGTTAGATAGGTAATTATATGGGTATTAAACCCTTATAAGGGCAAGTACCAAATCCAGACCTAACTAGGTCGTTTGTCGGGTCAAACGTTGACCGAAAAAGTCAACAGAATGTCAATATGCGATTTAATGCACGACTAGCAATCCGCGAGGCGTGCAACCTGTTTTAAACTTAATATAACTTGGTAATAAGTATAAAAACTTGTTTACGCTTGCCCGACTCGACAAATTTCTGTTTAAACCCGGTTAGGAACCGAAAGGCGCAAAACCTTGACTTTTGCGTTGACTTCGGTTCTGACCCGTTTTAGTAAGTTTTAGACATGCCTTAAAGTCTCATTAGGGTTGGGTTACATGCTAGTATAAGTCTCTGTACTTATTGCATTGATTATCCGATGCATGCACACGTTTCCGTTAATCGCTTAAATTGGACCATAACGCCCTTATGACCTTATAACGAGTATTTTGAAAATGTGGAAATACAATAATCTTAGTTACTGATTATTTAGCATGTACGTAAATTTTCACGTCAAGCGGAGGTCTAGATTAGGAGATATGCGCATTAGCGTATATAATAAGCTTTTTATTAATTAAACGGCGCGATTAGCGCATAGCCTATCTAAACCCGAATTTCGGTACCAAAACTTTTACCCGCTGATGTTAAATAATATTTTAGGATTTTTGAAGATTTTTAATTATTTTTAGGCTGGTCTTAAGCTAGGCTTATCGCATAGATTCGGTTAACACCGAATATGCCATTTTAGGCCATAAAACGAGTTTTATGAATCCGATTGATACCAATCCAATTGCCACTGATTTAAAATAATAAATATAGTATTTTGAGCTTGTTTTTCTGATAAGAAAACTCAGATTGGTATTTTAACCCGTACGTCGCTTAAAACGGCTTTATACGCGTATTAAACGCGTAGTTTAGTATTAAAACCATTTTGCCACGTAAGACTTAATACCATTAGACATAACCTGTTAAGTTAAGATATTTTTCTGATTAAATCAGACCCGTATCTCAGAGGTATTATAAATCTCTTTTATAACCCTTAAAATGACCAAAATACCCCTACGGGGCGTATTTAGGGATTAAACTCGTTATGGGCATTATGGAAGATATCATAATGATATCACCACATATTTAAAGCGTATTAACCTAGGAAACCTGTTCGCGACCCTTTCGGTTACCCGTTATGCATGATACGCGTTCGGTTCGGTTTATGTAACTAGTTTGCATAAACTAGCCGAAACGGGTCAAACGATATCATTTTTATCTCAAAATCCAGAATGTGGATAATAAACCCATATTAAACAAGTCCTCAAACTTGTCGGGTCTAAATCACATTCTATCCGGTCTTCGCTTAATCGTGCGTACGAACCGTATCCTTAAAACTAACCGGTCTAAGCTTAAGCTTAATTAAAGATCCGTTAGTATTCTAATAGGTTATTATAAACCTTCGTTCCAGATTAGGAGAACCAGTAAAAGATACCGCACTCGCTGATTTTGAACTATACTTGCTCAGGTAAATACTTTTAACTTATTTCCCTATACGGGCTTGGGTAAGGTATATAAAATACCGCTTGGTCGGGCGTTGAATATTTAATCTTATTATGGTTAAATTATTGAGATGTCTCCGTTTGAATTGTTTTGTTGCTTAAAGCCTTTGGGGGGTTAATGACCGTGTCCCGGATATCCCTGGCATCATTTTACGAAATGGCCACGACCTTAGCACTCTGGTGTAGGCGTACACCTGTAGTGTCTCATAATTTAAGTGGTGTGTTAATTGATCTTTAACCCGGCTCGATCCGGGCTACTGAACGCATAAGAAACATGTAAATCCTTTACAAGTTTATATATTAAATAATTATCCCAAGTTATAAAATATTTGTGCCTTGTGCCTTAAATGCATTTCTTAAACTCTTTTCAAAATGAGTCGGTTGATTGTATTTACCAGTGTAAACTGACGTATTTTCTTAAAAAGATTGAGTGCAGGTACTACGCGAAATAGGCTGGCTTGTCTCCTAGCATCCACATTAAGTCTCGCCAGCTTGGATGTCATATCTGTTGAACATTTGTTTCCTTTTTGTTTTATTTGATCTACCTGTGGATTTTATTCGACTATTTGTGATACTTCATATTACAATATCGTTTGGTTGAATTAAATCTATATATTGCTTCCGCTGTGCATTTAAATATTGTGTTGTTTGACTATTATGTTGCCAACCACGTCACGATACTCCCCCACCGGGCCCACCGGTGACACGTGGAAATCCGGGGTGTGACAAGTTAAACATGTTAAAACATGTTTAATGAAGTTAGAAAACAAGTTTGATATCAAAACAAAGGGTTTTGATACCCAAGAATAGTTTGGTTGCAGAATACGCATGAATACGCATTTTAACCGAAACTATGACTCGTCACTATGCCTAAATAACGTGGTAATCAGTAGGTATAGTCACAAAGGACTATGACCATCGTGATTACACTCACGTTGCGAAGTTCAAACGAACTTCGTGTTGACCATTGACCGGTCAAAGCAGAAAGTCAAACACTATTTGACTTTTATTCTTAAAACGCATAAAAGCATGAAAGAAACTTACAATGGGTCTAAGCTAGGAAGATCTTGACCTAATTTGCTCAGGTATGAAGTGTTAAACCCCAACTTAGAGCAAAATGAATCAGATTGTGAGTTATAAGAATGAGGGTGTTGGGTATTTATAGAAATCCCACAACCGTTAGGATCGTTCCTCGCAAAACGTGCTTCAATCTTGGCCCTCCATGTGTACCCACTGATTTTACAATACTATGGGTGCCCAAAACAAGCCCATAGAGTTGATAAACCATGCACATAACCCAGAAACCAGCTGTTGATTTGAGAAAACTGATTTTGGAAGGTCTGATGGGCTCTCGCGCCCCGTGTAGGCTGAGCCTACACCTTACGCGGCCCGCCACACAGTCCCATATCAGCAACAAGTTTCAATATTTGCAGTTTCAGTCCCAGCACATGTTTAATGCCACTTTTGACACGTTTAAGGCCCGTTAACCTCATTTCAAGGCTCTAAAATGAAGTTAAAGTATAGGGAACTTAAAATATTTTCAAAAAAATCTCGGATGTCGGTTCGTTTGGTCGTACGGTTGCGTTGTTCGGTTAATTACGACGAAACATGAACGGACACGAAAAACAATCCAAATTACGCGACGAATGGAATTTTATCATGCCAATCACTAAAATAAAATATTTTAATGATTACATAAATTTTTGGATGTCCGGATATATTCAGAACGTAAGTTATGCGCATAAATGCAAACTTATGCACTTTTTGACGCTTTTAGTCCCTGATTGACCAAAAAGTTTGTTTTAGCACACCAAACACCTCTAAGCCTATTTCAATGCTATGTAATGGATTTTTAGGGCATGTTTAACTTATGATCATATTCCAGAATGTTTGTTACAGTATGAATCGGCATACTTTCGTAGTTTGTCGAAATTAGTCCCTGTAAGTGAATAAACTTGATTTCGACACACCAAACCCTCCAAAACTTATTTCTAAGTTATGTAAAGGTTATTTAAGGTAGGTTAAGCCCATGTCACTGTTCTGGAGTGTTTGTCGCATTAAACTAATTACGTTTACGCATCAGTTCGCGTATAACTTCTCAGAAAGTGATTTAGAGCTCGAAATCGAACACGAATTGATATGTGCAAATAATACACATATTTATACAAATCCCAAGTATGAAACACAATATTTCATTGATTTGTATTTGTATCATGGTTGTAGTGACACAGGTGTCACAGTCTCCCCTACTTTAGGAAATTTCGTCCCGAAATTTAATTTTTGAGGAAACCTGTGAAGACAACTGTGATTGTTTCGCTTTCAAATGAATCCTTCGTACCCTAAGTAAAACTCTAGGCCAGATT
The DNA here is from genome assembly GCA_030545235.1 of Helianthus tuberosus. NCBI lineage: Eukaryota > Viridiplantae > Streptophyta > Magnoliopsida > Asterales > Asteraceae > Helianthus > Helianthus tuberosus. The sequence goes on along the minus strand of CM060399.1, from coordinate 35,651,152 downwards.
TGGATTCTTAGCGAATTTCTCAACTGTCCAAGTGATGTTCTTGCGGTAACAAAACATGGAGTTTCGAACAATGGTTAGAAGAATGTTTCCTATGAAGACTATTATAGGAAACTTGTGTGTGCTCGGAAATTGGGGTCGGAGATTGTAAGATAAAATAACATTGGTCAAGGTCTAGGACTTCTAGTAACTTAAATAACGCTACGTTCACAATGTAATAAGGAACACTTATATATAGGAAGTACCAACGGCGTATCCACCATGCCCCTTTCTACATTATTCTCGTTTCGTTATTCTCATCACTATAGGTCTTAACACATGACAAAACTTGTTGTGGTTTCTGTGCACTGAATTACATAATTATGTATACATCCATAATTACGTAATTCCTTGCACAGTTCGCACAGTTCATTTCGTAATGCGTAGGGGAAAAATCAATCGAATAAACATGAAGTGACTTGACTAGACCACCAAAGGATCTTTTTAACTAGATCAACGAATGATCTTTTTAACTAGACCAACACATGATCTCCTTAACTAGACCGTCATACGATCTCCTTATATAGACCACTTAAGGGATCTTTTCAGCTATATCATCACATGATATTCCTAACCAGATTTTTGGATCAATCTTTTTAACTAGACCAACACATGATCTCCTTAACTAGACCGCCGTACGATCTCCTTAAATAGACCACTTAAGGGATCTTTTCAGCTATATCATCACATGATATTCCTAACCAGATTTTTGGATCAATCTTTTTAACTAGACCACTCAAAGGGTCTAATTATAGAATAGTACTTCATAATCCAAGGGTCCTAACTATTACGTAGAAGCCCATTAAGGATTTAAGGTAGTACCTTTGGATATCCTACTATGAATCCTTCACATGGAGATACGGGAGATTCTACGAGGATTTGGATAATGAATATTCGGATCACACAAAACACAAAACACAAAACATAAAAGAAAACACATAGGCACATAATCACATAATTGTATCATTTTCGTAAAATAAAATTGAAACAACAGATTTTATTTATATAACAACTGAGTTGATTCAAACATCAAAAGATAACATACAAGGAAATATAAAAGACTAATTGTTCACTGCTGCATTGTCGTTCGTGTTTGCCTCGTTTATGTTAAACACTCGTCCACGTGCTGGATTTGCGTTAACAAGTCTTGGGCAATTTTTTCAGTAGTGAGTAAGGTCACCACAGTTATAACATGACCCAGGTGGAAACTGTGCTTGAGCAGCAGCAAGATTCGCATCAGCTTGGTTTTGGGTAGCATAACGACAGGTATTGACCAAATGTCCCAATCGCCCACAATGGGTACATTTGTGACACTGTACTTGCTCCAGATGATGACGGTTGCATTTGTTGCACAAAGGTGCGGTACTAACATAATTTTTCCTTGTACGAGGTTGTGCTGGCTAGTTTGGTGCAACCTGATTGTTTTGGACAGTTATTGCGTAGTTTTGTGAAGCCTTGCGCTTCATCTTCTTGGATGTCTTGGCCTATTTATCCTTTGGTTATTCTTGTGCAAACTCGTCAGATGGTTTCGGGTCGCCCTTTCAAAAAAGCTTACCTTTCCTGATCTGGGATTCAGTCAGGGTAGCAGACAATTCAATGGCCTGTCTGATGGTAGTAGGGTTGCTACCAGTAACGATATCCTGAACTGGGTCAGGAAAACCATCAATGTGCTTTTCGATCGCCTTTTCCAAAGGCGTAACCATGGCAGGAGATAACAGGCTCAGTTCCTCATAACGATTAGTGTAGGCTCGATGTTCACCGTTGTCTTGCTTTAGATCGTCGAATTCCCTTTCCAATGCTCTAAGCTCATGACGAGGACAGAATTCCTTCATCATTAGAGCTCGAAGCTCTTCCCAAGTTTGAGCCAGTGCAACATTGGCACCCCTATCACGCATCACAGCGTTCTACCATGTAAGAGCACGCTTCTCGAACACACTGGATGAAACTCAACCTTAAGCTCATTCGGACATTGCACATGCTTGAATGTGCTCTCCAAACTTTCGAACCATTGCAGGAGCGCGGTTGCTCCTTGAGACCCAGAAAACTTCAAAGGTTTAGCAAAATTGAAGGTTTTGAAACTACACTGAGCATTGTTGTTATTGTTGTTGTATAACTGATGGATCTGGGTTACTATGTTCGGAAGCACAGCAGCCATTTGCTGAGAGACAAGGGCTGCGACTTCTTCGTTAGTTAGAGGTTGTGTATCTTATCGAGGAGGCATTGTCTAAAGAGAATAAGGAAACATGAGAAACAAGTGAGTTTGACAATTGGAAAAACAAATGAGGTATTGAAAATATCGACAAAACACAAGGAAGGCGATCATTCATTCGTTACCTTGAACAAACAAATAACATGCAGTGACTAATCAAAGTAAATGGGTCAATATAATGTATCGCGAAGACCTGCTTTAGCCTATAAGTGGACATTCATCCCAAGAATTCCTAGGTAAGAGTGACTGGTCCGATTATGTGGATTTGTACGAACACTCTAGCCTTAGACAGAAATCTCAGGATACAGGCGTCCACCCTTCCAGATTGCACGTGTTCACACTATAAGTGTCACACCTCGACCACGTAAAACAACAAATCGTGGCAGAAACGTCGGGGAGTGTTGTAACAGAATTATTGTTTCAAACCATGGATACAAAGAGTTTCGTTTTATTGAATATTAAACATTGTCTTAAAGTTAAACAAGCAAGTCAAACACAGTCTATCATCGTTATTAAATCACTAAGGCCTCATCCGGTCCTAAGTGAACATGCACCCTAGCAATCACATCAAGCAACTTCACCTGAAACATATGTAAAAACAAAGTCAGCAAAGAAATGCTGGCGAGTACATAGTTTTTGTGTGAGTATCAGATTCATGGCTCGTTTGTAGGTTGAAACAATTTGTACAACTTCGTTAATTGATATTAGAAAACCTTGTTTTGTAAAATATTTGTATTGTAAATGAATAACCAAGTCAAAATAGATTGGTCTTAATTTATAAACCTCGATGCCATGAATCTTAACCCAAAACATTTGTTTATGTAAACCAAATCATAAATCATTTTTGTAAGAAAACTCGTATGGTTTATATAGTTTCGTAACCACCGTTGTGCGACATCGTTTAACTCGTTCTCATTATAGATCATCGTTCATTTGTTTAAATCGTTCAAAATCGTTCAATCGTTCTCGTTTTAATTATGAAAACTACTTTTGGTCGTCTCGCTAATAACATTCAAACCTTTGTGACTCGTCCATCGTTCAACTCGTTCTTGTATTAACAAACCTCCAAAGGGTAAGTTAACAATCATCAGATTCAGTCGTTACCCACCTAACCCACACATACCATGGGTCCGGTCTGATAACGGGATTTGTCGGATCCTATGGTACCATAACCTAATACTGGTCGGTTTGGCCGAAATTAATGAATGTCATTCGTTATGTAATTACAACCAACAAGCTCGTTCACATTATCAAAATCGTTATTAGTTTAGTATAAACCATCTCAATCGTTTTGAAACCATTGTTAGAATATCGAAATCGTTTTGATACATATGAATCACACCAAAATAATCGAAAACAGTAAAAAGAGGGGATCTATGTACTCACCTTCGGGTGCGTTTTTAATTGTTAACACAATCCCTCAAATTGTTTATCCGTCCTAAATTAAATAAGAATGATTTTAATAATAAAAAACCCACACTTTGACATTGCAAAATACTACTTATGTCATTTCTGTTTTAATATATGAAACTGGACTGTTTTCGGACATTTAAATAAAATGCTTAACTTATTCCAAAAATTCCCAAATTTTTACAGAACGTCTCACGCGAACCAAGTATTATTGTGTAAAAATGTCGGGGTCCAATTCATTATCAGTATTTTATAGAAAATCGTTTACCGGACTGCAATCAGATTTGTTACTTTCTGATTGCAGTCTACGAAATAATTCGTTTAAAAATCATCGTAAGTCCGTTTGACGTAATTCGAGTTGTAGGATCACGGAGACAACAGTGACCATCTACAGTATAAATTTCATGATCTAACCCTACACAGAATTCAAGTTATGACTGAAGACAGGACGCATATTTTCAGCAGCAAAAATCAGCTTTAGCTGCTATCATAAAAACAGACTTTTAAAATAGTAAATGACCTCGAAAAATTACGATTCCAGTGCCATTTGCTTCGTTTTCGAAAATACATATTTTAGGCTTCAGAAATTCAGTTTTTCGACTTATTATGATCTGTTTACAGCCCTATGAAGTCGGCTGAAAAAGTAACTCAACATGTTCTTTTACAACGTAAATGTTATTAAGTCGTACCCACACATGTCCGAACAACGGATTTATCAAGAAACCAACAATCAAATATAAAGCATGATTTAACCAACCCTAAACCAACAAGTTTTCATCTTCAAGTCTCATTTTTATGTAAAGGTTTAAGAAAACTTTTATGTTTCAAGTTTCTTGTTTAGACTTTCTATCTTTTTGATCTATAAACATCATTAACCACTCAACAATCATGTAAAATGCAAGGATCTAAGTGCTTACCACTAGCACAAGGCTAGGGGAGTTCGAGTGTAGAAAAGTGGTGGATAAAAGAAAACGAGAGCGGTCCTTGAGCTTCCGAGTGCACCAAGCTTACTTGTTCGGTCTCTAGCACCTTTGTGAATGTATGGTTTGCTAGAAAAAGGCTTGAAGGTGGTTGTATGGTGGTGTGGTGGTGGCTGCCAAAACCAAAGAGAAGAAGAGAGGGAGGGGACGGTTTGGGTGAGGGAGAGAGAGTGGGAGTTTGTGAGTTTGTGAAATGAAATGGTCATGACTCTTGTGTTTATTTATAGGCCAAATTCTTCATTTACCCTTTGTATAATATGCCTCATTACACCCAACATGATCTAATTAAATAATAAAACAAATCTAGGAGTGGGGGACATTCCACAACCGATTTTTGAGAAGGGTTTTAGTTTAGTTGGGTTCCAATTGTTAGTTACTAACTTAGTTAGGAGGCTAAATATCTAGTTAGTAGTTTATGGTGGGTTATTAAATATATAGTGTGTTAGGGTGTTCGGGGACCCTAACTAGTTCAGAAAAATAGGAACAATGCTTCTAGCATTATTTTCGTGTTCCGGGTAAAGTCCGATTGTCCGGTTAGA